>CM028129.1:1575795000-1577140000 GCA_016271365.2 Neoceratodus forsteri | reverse complement strand
GGTTCAGTCACCATGGGCAATCTCAAGATGGACTAATCCAGCTAGTTACCATTAGCAGGGTAGCCATTGTTTTTTATAGTGCAGGATGCCAACTGCTATGAAATGCGACTATTTGGTCGACTTACTTTGTTTTTCCTCCACTTTGCCGATCGCTTCACTGTTGTTTTCACTGCTGCGGCCTCTTCCTGGTCAAATAACATGCATATTTAGTGCGTTCAATGTTGTTATGCTGTAGTAGCTAGTGCAGCATAACAGCTGCAATGACTTAGCTACTACAGCATAAGACATTTATGAAGTGATGGATTTTTAACGCTAACAGCATTCCATCATACCCTGTTTCCTTTTCATGGATTCTCTAGATAGGTCAGAAAAGCTGAAGTTCTGCATAATGTTATCTAGAGACTCTTCACCATAGGTATTGAAATTATCTGGCTGTTGTTTCGTAACTGTGGTTCTCTTGGATTTTAAAATGGAGAAGCAGTGTATTATTTCTAAGGTTTCTTGGGGAAACGTCTGTCCAGTTCATCAAATAAAGCACTGATATATCTGCTCTTTGAGTTGTCACAAGCTGGTCTCTGGGTGTGAATGTGAAAGAGTTTATCACCATTTACGTATCGCCTTTATTTGTAAGCCCCTTGTGGGGTGGGCTTACTACCCTGGCTTAGGTTAGTTCCTTTCCTTCTGGTAGGGCCCCTGTTTCTTAGATCAGCTAGGTGGCGAGATCCCTAGGAGAGAATAACATGTCTGTGAAACCAGACTACGTTTATATTGTAAACAATGAGGTGAGCAAGATTTGAAATTTCTCGTAGTGAAACTAATATGCTGAAGGTTTTTGATTACCTTTTTGAACATAAACCCTAATAAATTTCCCATTCCTTTTCATGGCAAAAGAGCCAGTGAGTACTTTCAGAGCAGGGACAGGAGACAAGAAATAAACATATTTGGATAGAATATTTGGATGGAAATGGCTGACGGGTAAATTGTTATTGTTATTGAATCAGTATTAACATGATGATTTTGGGAAGTTTTGATAGTTAAATAATGAATAAAATAGGGGACACATCTAGGTTGTACATAAATGTTGGTTTGTCTAATGATTTATGAGTATTTTGAAGGATTTGGAAAATACTATTGTATTGTACCCATATTTTGTTTAATTTTTCTGATGACAGTTTAAAGTGTAGGAAAATGAATTAAACTGTGTTTCATTAACATTACAATGTAAGGTTAAAACATGATATAGGGAAAAGGTATGTTTTCATTAAATGGGTATTGGGAAGTTGTGGATACATATAACCTTAGATGGTGAACTGGAATGGTTTTTGCCTCTAGTGTATAAGGTCTAGGTTCAACCCCAAGAAGGAAGAGAGTTTGGTATTATTACTACAATGTTTATTATTTTGATATAGAAAGAAATTGGAGAGATTGTTAGTAACTTTAACAAAATTGAAGAATGATATTTAAGTTAATGTATAATACAGAGGGCATGTTGGTGGTCAGTATCATATTGGAGAATATTACATTTACAAGTTTTCAGTTTTAAAATGTGTATTTTTTACGTAGATACAGCACTGTATGGGCCTGAAGAAGTGGCGATAAGCTACCAAACTGTAGCCCTGGGTTAAGTGTGGAAAATAAAATAATAAAGCAGTGTTATCAACTGAAAGAGATTTCTGGAGTGGAGTTCATCCTTTCTTATTATGTTTCAGCTAGGCGGTGATGCCTGCTTACTGCACCAGGGGCAGGGTTCACTAGTATTTAGGCCCTGCCCCCCAAGTAGGAGCTAAATGGGAGATGGCAGTATTGAAGAGGGCAAGGTGGTTGGAGAGGGCATTACCCTCCAGCCCAAAAGAAGTCAGCTGGCAGCATTGGTACGATGCGGGAGGCCTCAGAGTAGAGTTGTTAGGAGCTTAGGGGACGGGAGTATTTCCATCAGCTGCTGCTGCAGAAGGAGCAAGGAGACAAGAAGGTTGGAACCTGTTTTGGAGGCACAGTGGTCCTGGCAGCCAGAATCATGTACAAGGGTTTCTGAAACTGGGGCTGCTGGGGTGGTGGCTAGACCACAGCGGGTCTACGGAGATGCGGGTCAGTGGGCCTTTCCGTGTGGCACCTGTCAGGAAGGTAAGGCCAGGAGCAGGGAGTCGTGTCCTGGGATTCGCCTTGGGGCCTGCCATGCCTGTCACTGTCTGGGACAGGTGACAGGTCCATCAGCCCCATTAGGGATGTGGCTCCAGGAACCAGTATTTGGGTAAAGAGGGAGCTGTCACTGCAGGCTCTGGTTCAGTTCTGGGTAGGCTCAAAGGAAAAGGAGGAGTTTTGGCACTGTTTGGCTCAATGGATGTGTGGTAACTGGTTTTGGAGCAGCGCGGAGGCTTTAGGCTACATCGCCCGGGTTCCATTTGGCTCAGCTGGTAGGATGGAGTAAGGCACTCCCCGTTAGGAGGATTGAAGGTACATTCAAAGGAAAAGCAAGCCTGGAAGGTGTTTAAAATCTCTGCCCTTAGGGACTTTTCAGTGTGGAGCCAGAGTGGTCTGTGCTTTAGGCCTGTAAAACAATCTTGTACAGGTCCCTGGTGAGGCCCCACCATGACTACTGCTTCCAGTTCTGGAGGCCTTATCACAGGAAGGACATAGATAGATTAGAGACAGTACAAAGGAGGGCAACACAAATGATACACAGTCTCCATGAACTGCCATACAAAAGCAGGTTACAGGAACTAACGTATATTCCTGGAACAGCAGAGATAGAGGGCATATGATTGAGACATTCAAATTTCTGAAGGGATAAAGAGTCCACACCCAGGAGCTCTTTCTGGTCAATAGGTCCAAGAAGACACAAGATGAAATTAAGAGGAGGAAGATTCGGGGCAACATATGTAGGGTTTTCTTCATGGAGAGGTAGTTATTAATCCTTGGAATAGTCTTCCTGCTGGCGTCATTGACTCCAAAACAGTAGGGGAATTCAAATCAGCTTGGGACAGACACAAGGGGATTCTCAAATAAATACTAAAAGAGAGGGTAGGGCTCATCGTACCAGGTCAATACTACACATGTAAGACACGTGGTATTAACCGTGCTGTATAGTGAATGTCTGGGATTACAGCGGAGTGGAGAACAGCGGTAGGGAATACATACCCCATTGCTGCATACAGATTAGGGAGGCTGGACAAGTTGCCGTCGCTGGCTACCTGGTCAAGCCACACCCTGTAGGAGTGGCTAGGGCACCAGCACAAGGTGCAGTTGGAGACCTGGGACCTTGGTTCGGTCCCATCCCCGGTCTCCCTACTGCATCCTTTTGCCACATTTAAAAACTAACAAAACATCCCCCTCCTGAGTTTCTACCATCCCTGAGGTCTCTTCCCCAGAGTTAGTTATTTAAGTTCGGGGTAGGATCACGTTGGGAAGGTGTGTGGAGGGCAAAACAACATGAAGACCCATTGTGATCAATGGGCGCGATGCGTGGAACAGGTTGGTGTTTTGCCCGGCGCTCAATGTATGTCTGTGATTTATGACCCGTGCGGGATCAGGGCAGACTACATGGACCTTTGGTCCCCATCTGCCATCACTTTCTATGTTTCTATGATAGCTGTGGGCATTTTTCATAAGAACACAAGAAAAGCGTTGGCAGATGGGGACTGTGCGATCCACCTAGTCTGCTCTAGAAACTACCCCTCCGTGCAGCCTTTATCCTAACTTGCCCTTTATGTTTGTCCCATGCGAGTTTGAACTCCCTGATTGTCTTTGATGCTACCACCTCCTGGGGCAGGCTGTTCCACGGGTCTATCACTCTCTCTGTTAAGAAGTGCTTCCTGAGGTTGCTTTTGAACCTCCCTCCTACCAGTCTGATATCATGCCCTCTCATGCGTGCTGCCATGTTCTGTTGAAATAGATTGCCTGTCTGAGCTGCATTAAATCCCTCACGTACTTAAATGTTTCAGTCATGTCCCTCTGTTTCTTCTCTGCTCAAGGAAGTATAGGTTCAGTTCCTGAGTCTTGTTTCATATGACCTGTGATGCAGTCCACTCCATGCACCATCTTAGTAGCCCTTCTCTGCACCGTTCCCAAATGATCAATGTCCTTCTTGAGGTGAGGTCTCCAGAACTGAATGCAGTACTCAAGTGTGGCCTTACCAAGGACCTATAGAGGGCATGATAATCTCCCTTTTCTTCTAAAAATACCCTGCTTATACAGCTGAGGATGCCACCTGCTGTCTGTGCTGCTTTCTCACATTGTTTTCCTACCTTTAATTCATCAGTGATGATTATGTCGAGATCTCGCTCTGTTTGTGTCTCCTCACGTTGCTGTCCTCCCAGTGTGTACTTTTCCAGGGTTCCTCATTCACAGAGTGCATTACCTTACACTTTTTGGTGTTAAATTGTAGCGCCAGTCCTGGACCAATCTTCTAGCCTTCTAAGGTCAGCTTCCATATTGTCTACTCCTCCCTTGTGTCCACTCTGTTGCAGAGTTTCAGATCATCTGTTAACAGGCAAACCTTCCCTGTTAATCCATTAATTGTGTCTGCTATAAATATGTTAAATAGGATCGGTCCCAGTACGATCCCTGCGAATTCAGTGGTCACCCTCCCTTGACAGTGATCCATTGACTAGCACTCTCTAGGTTCTATCGTTACCCAGTTACTGATCCAGCTGACCATCTTCTGGCCAACTCCGTATATTCCAGCTTGTTGGTTAGCCTTCTGTGAGGGCGGTGTTAAAGGCCTTGCTGAAATCTAGGCATACAATATCCACGCCCTCCTGATCCAATGTTCTGGTGACCTAGTCGAAAGTCAATCAAGCTGATTTGACAAGAGCGTCCTGTTGTGAAGTCATGTTGCTTTGGGTCCATTTTCCAGTATCTGTTAGGTACCCACTATCCTCTCTTTAGTAGTGACTCCATAATTTTCTCCACAACTGAAGTTAAACTGACAGGTCGGTAATTTCCTGCCTCTACCTTGTTTCCACTCTTGTGTAAGGTCACAGCGGTTGCCTGTGTACAGTCCTGAGGTATTTTCCCACTGTCTAGTGACTTGTTGAAGAGCTCAGCCAGCAGTGCAGCCAGTTTCTCTCGGAGCTTTTCAATATCCTAGGGTGTATGCCATCCAGTCCATGGCTTTTCCATTCTCAGTTTATTAAGTAAGCATTAATCACCCAGAGGAGGCTCTCCGTGGATTAATGCCCTGTTGGTGGGGGTTGTAAGCGAGGCTGAAGGCCAGCACTTCCAACCACCCAGCGGGCATTAATCCCGTAGAGCCCGACGCTGGAGGTGATTAATGTGCTTGTAACATGGCAAGTGTGACGCGAATATTGTGCTGCCAGTATTTCACATCGCAGTAGACAAACGTTACCTGACAGTACTATTGCTGGATGCTACGGTATGCACCGCTTGTTTCGTCTGGATACCGACATGATGTGAGACTGTTGCGTCCCTGCGTCGCGATAGATATTTATTTACTTAGTGTCGCATGTTCACAATTCTGAGCACCAGACTATTACTACCTGTGTGAGAAAAACTACGGTACAAATGACTACTTGCTAGCGACCGTTTGACTCCTTAAGCCCCGTTCTGACATCCCGATGCTGTAGTGCGTCAGTGCACTATGGGTAATTTCTTTGCGTAGATGGACTTACACTACATATTGATATACTCAGCTCTCATTGTGTCGAGCGATTTCTCTCCCACTTTCTCCACACTTGTGCATGACATAGAAATAGATGTGGGCACAAGGGGATCATTTCAGTCATTCTCTTTGTTTTGCTCGACTGCTGTTTGGATGTGTAAACATTCGCTTTTGGTAAATTGACTTTCTCGTGCTGTTATGGGGTTATTGCATTCATATACAATCCCCACCTACAGGCGCACACACTCTGATACACAAAGACAGATGGCAGCAATAGTAGTTGTTTCTCTTCTGCTTTTTCGCAATCCCGATGCACGCTCTAGTTACCATTGCATCTCTGTCCTCTCATTACCCTCCCAGTGCTGCACCCTGTGGCTGATGGACACCCTAAGTACTACACAAGTGGCCTCTAATGGTATATTAGCACTCTGGACACTTTGGGTACTACACAGCGGCTGTACTGGTGGCTTAATCACTGTTAAGCTTCGTCACCATGATGCGTTTGCACCAATCTTGAGTCTCCATTTGCCTCCTATCTTTAGAGCCATGTTACAAGCTCTTTTAGGACCCTGTCCTTTGTGAAGGGGCTAGTATCTGCTCCTTGGTGTTTTCCTTTGTCCTGCTAAGCGTGGGACCTTTGCCACTGTCTTCTGTGGTGAAGACAGAGCAAAATAACTTCGTTTAACACTTCTGCTTTGCCCTTGTCACTCTCTGCCATCTTACCTTCCTTGGTTGCTAGTCGGACTATTCTTCCCTTAGTTTTCTTTTTCTCTTATGTACCTATGGAAGGTTTTGTCTCCTCCTTAATGCCCTGTGCTATTTTTCTCTTCTGTCTGTGCTTTTGCCCTTCTAACAGCTTTCCTGCCTCCTTTAATTTGTTCTTGTATTCTTCCATGTCTGCTTCAGATTTTGTTTGCTTGAATTGTGTAAAAGCCTTTTTTCTCTTCGATTTTGGATGGTACTTCGTGAGAGAACCTGAGAGGTCTTATTCTTCTTTTGGACTTGCTGATCTGCTTAGTGCATAGAGTTACTGTATGCAGAGCAGCCTTCAGAGTATTCCATCAGTCCTCTACATCTCCAGTGATTCCTCATTCTAGCATGGATGCGATCATAGTTCTCATTTTGGGGAAGTTGGCTTTTCTGAAATCTCGTACCTTGATTTTGGTGTGACTATTTTCCTCCATATTGTTCACAGTAAACCAGATTGAACTGTGATCACTGGTCCCTAGATTGGCTCCCACCTCTGCTTCTGGGATCCTTGTGCTGTTTGTCAGCACTAGATCCAATATTGCTTTGTCTCTGGTAGGTGAGTTCACCAGTTGATTCGCAAACCTGTTCCCTGTTGTGCAAAAGGAACTCTGCTCCGGTCTGAGGATGCTAAGTATGAGGACCAATTCACATCAGTAGATTGAAGTCCCTACAAAAAGCAACTCACCCTGTCTGCCATCATTGAGATGGCTTCCAAGAGCTCCTTGTCACGCCAGCCTTCTGGGATGAGGATCTGTATGTGACTCCTACCTGGATAGGGGCTCCTAGTGCAACCCAAGGGCATCTGCTTTACTATGTTTTCCCTGGATTTCTGTTGCACATGTCAACTCTGACATACAGTGCCACCCTCCTCCATTCTTTCCTTTGCAATCTTTCTGCAATAACGCATACCCTGGGATGGTGACATCCCAGGTAGTTCAGTAAACCATGTTTCTGTAACAGCAACCAGTCTAATTGTGTGTCTGCTATTATAGCTGTCAGATCAGGAATTTTGTTTGGCAGACTACAAGCATTGATGCACATTGCCTTCCATCCCCTTCTGTTTTAGTCAGTTGCATTTTTTTTGTGGAGGGCAGTTTCTCCTGAGTTCCCACCTGCCTTCTGACATCCTCCGCTCCGACCGGGTGGAGACCCCTCCCTTTGGCCCCATGACTTACCCCTCATGGCAGGGGTGGGAGACCCTCAACCCACAAGACCAGATCCAGCTCGGGAGGTGTTGTCCCTCGCGGCACTGCAAGGGGGACAATCGTCATCCATGAAGAGACTCACATTTTCCATTTTTCCCTGTATTTGGAGAAGGGCGGCAATGGCGCTGGCAAATGGAGCCAGTGTCACTGGAACAATTTTATAGTGGGAGTGCTGAAAGCCATTGAACAAAACTGCATAGGAAGCCATAGGGAATTGTACTTCAAGCAGGTGGGTGCTGCTGCACACAGCACCCTAGTTCCAGCACCTATGGATGGAACCCATGGCGTCTGCATGCGCTCCCTCCAGGCATCTGCCCATCTCCGCCCCTCTTCTGCAGCATTGGCGCACTGCCCCCGCCTCTGCTAGGGCCAGTCAAGTGCCAACCACTAACGTCCCCCTCCCCAGAGAAGGAGAGCAGTCCCCGGATGCTCAATCCTTCTCCAGCTCTACCATCTCCTGGTAGCCCGTGTTTGGTTCTGAACTCAGGTCTCAGCGTAGCCGAGGTAAGGTGTCCGGCACCTCAAGCCTCATCACCACCGGGCGGCAGTCATTTGCATTTTAATATATTTTGGTTGTGTAATTTTGTTGAAATGCTTGGTCTCAATGCGTTTGGTGCGATGTTTGGTCCAAGTATGATTGGCGCATCTTTGTGCTGAACTAGTTGATGATGAGGAGGGCATTTGGCAGCCCTTTTGTGCTAGGGGTGCCTGTGCTACCCCATCCACTAGTTTAACTAACCAATGTGAATGTCAGGATTTTTGCCCTAGTGCTCGAGTCCCCTCCTTTGAAGATGTAGACCATCAAATTTAAAGAACTCCCTGTTCCCAGAGTCCTGCCATTTTCCAACAAAGTGGCGATCTTTTCCTGGCACCAGTCCTTTAGCCAGGTGTTTAGCTTGGAGATGTCCCTTCCTGATCTTCTGCCTGCTGTCTCCTTTTTTCCAGACTGGCAGAATTTCAGAGAATGTGATAGTGGACGAAAGGAAGCAAGCTTGTCGCCCAGCCTGGTGAGGTTTTGTTTTATTTCCTCTACTGACTTACTGGCTAGGTCATTCCTACCTGTGTGGAGAATGACATGTGTGTCTAGATCAATGCCCTCTATGCGATTGGTGTCCCTCCATGCCGATGTTCTGGGAGGCACCTTACCATAGTTGAAGCATGATCCTGCTGGAGGTGAGTCTTTACACCCTAATCATTGGGTCACCAATTATTAGTTCCGTTTCTTTTGTCCTTTTAGTGGGTTCAGTTATGTGCTGTACCTCTGAGTGCTGCTCTGGGTTCTAGAATGAATTTTTGATGCTTGTTCGCTATTTGTCATGGTAGATAGTGCAGTGTACCTATCCAATGTTTGAACAGGTTTGGTACCTTCTGTATTGAGGATTTTGTGCCAGTTGTACGAGATCTGACCTGTTGCTAGCCCCTGGCCGGTTTGTCCTTTGGGATAGGGAGTGCGGTGTAGTGCACCTTGAAACTAAAGGTTTTACGCTGTTGTCCAGTGGGGCCGATTTTACTATATCTTTGAAGTATTTCGTCTCAGCCCATCTGATGCTCTCCAAATGCCGTTTATGCTCATTCCTAATCTCTCAGTTCCATGGAGCTACTCCATTTCATTTAAATTCTGGATGCAATCAATTCCCGTCCAAAATAAAGGTTTTATGTTTTCTGTGATTCTGCTTGTGTTGTGTGGTCAATGAACTAATCCTCTGCACAACTTTTATCTTTGCTTTTGAGTAAGGTTCCAGCCCTCCTCCCCATTCCAGGATCAACGGGATGTTGTCAGCTCTGAGAATCAGCCCAAGGGTAAGGAAAGGCTTTGTGTTTGAAAACATCTACCAGGTAAGGCCTTCTCATTGCTTCCAGTAATGTGGAATGCCAAAGATTTCAGGTGTGTTCCACCCCACCCGCTGTAACACCGGAGCTCTAGACAAAAGATAAGGATTGGGGTTACATATTGATTTATATTATCTATTTAAATTTGTTTACTGGTAGGGACACTAGACCTGAGGGTCCTTTTTCAGGTCCGACCTGGAAATGCAGTACAAAGATGCAACTTAATCAATACAACAACAGCAGTTAAGTAAAACAATTTACTTAACTTCAAGATCAGAATTGAAAAAGTGTCTCTCTGATGGACCTTAGTATTCAGTTAATGACGTTACAGTCTCTTGTACTTGTGACCATTGGTAGCACAGGGAAAAATTTAGATTTTCCCTTTGGAAATGTTTTGAAATTAAAACATTATGTGACAAGATGTTCAGCATTATTTGAGAAATAGTAAGTAAGCATTTATTTATACCATGCCCAATCCCAAAGGCCTTACAAGGTAGTGCAAGGACATACAACATCAATACAGATTACAAATAAATAACATAGTCAATAATGATCAACAGTTAAAATCAATAAATAACAACAAAATCAGTATACTAACTCATTAAAAATGCTTTATTAAAACATTGTGCCTTAAGATCCCTTTTAAAGCCTCCACCGATGGGGCCTCCTCAGAGATCTGGGAAGCGTAGTTCCAGAAGGCCAGGCCAGGTCACCTCAAATTTATTTAGCTTTTTGTTTACTGGGTGGGTGTGCTAGCCAAGAAAAGACTACTTTCAAGCACAACCCAGGAGAATACAATGTCAAATACAGCTAAGGAAAATAACAGTGACAGGGCAAGAGAATCAATTGAAAATAGTTATATAGATGGATGGTATATACAAGAACAAGGAATTTTCAACATAGTATGTGACCAGTGATAAACATGAACCATGATTAAAATTGTACAAGAAACAATTAAATACAATATGTTTTTGAGTATACATATTTGAGTAAACATTTCAACAGAAAAAACACAGTGAATAGTCAACAGGAAAGAATATTAGTAACACAATTCAGATGTAAGTGCATGGCACACTAAGAGCCTAGGTATTAGTGAGAGGGATAAGATAGCTCAGGCGTGCAGGACTGTACTTAGTCACTACCTAGCAAGGAGGTAGCCCTTCGCTAGAGGAGTAAGCAGGAGAGGTGGATAGAAGCATAAGTGAGAAACAAGAGTAGGTTTAGCAGAGAGAAAGGAGGAAAGAGCTACGAGAACCAAATTATGGTGGTTTCAAGCAAGAGCAAACATCAGAGAGTGATAAGAATTTGCAAGGTCTTATTTGAAAGTGGCATGTGATGGAGACAGATGGACAGCAGAAGGCAGCGAGTTCCAGTACATTGGGGCAAAGTGGAGAAGGCACTAGAGCCTTTTGAGGTTTTACATCTTGGGACATGGAGAGGGATTTTCAAGCATAGGCCATATGGGGAATGGGGATGACTGGGAAGCAGTATGGCAGCAAGCGCTGCAGTAGTTTGGGACCTCATGATAGCATCAACCAGAGAGCCAAGGGAGTGTAGTCTGATTGCTGAGGGTGATAGCCAGCCTAGGTCTGAATAAAGCTGGCAGTGGTGCTTCAGCTGTGTGATGAGGCACACCGACAAATGTTGTCATATGCAACATCCCATCTACATAGTGTAGACTTTGCAGGCAGCATAAATCAGTACCCCATAAGGTCAAGGAAGGAAGCAGGATACCCGTACGATGGCCAGCCTAGTTGAGGGATAAGAGCGTAGCTAGTCTTATATGCTATGCCGAGTGTTGAATTTACAGATTTGCAAGTGAATTGCACATGGAGGTCAAAGTCAAGGACTGATCCAGAGTAATACCTAGGTATTTGAAGGAAGAAACAATACTTATTGGTGAGCCAGTAGTGCCAGATATTTTGAAGTTCACTTGGGAGGATTTGAGTTTAGAGGCAGATCCAAATAACATTGCCTGGGTTTTACTCTCAGTGAGAACCAGCTTGTTGTCAGTAAGCAAGCCTGGACATTAATAAAGTCCAGTGAGAGGTTGGAGTTTATTTCAAAAACATTTTAGAGTTCGAGTACAGGACTATATCATCTATCTAGAGAAGGAAAGAACAGGATGAGACACAAGTGGTGATGTTATTTATAAACAATGAAAAGAGAAGGGGCCCAGGATGGAGCCCTGGGAACCTCAATATTGATAGTTGCCTGATCAGAGAGTGGTGTTCTACTTAACAACTTGGACCCTATTTGATAGGTAATTAGAGAACCAGGCTACCACAGGTGGAGAAACCCTAGCAGGTGAAGCATGTCAGGGAGTATGGGATAATCGAACAAGATCAAAGGCTTTAGTCATATCAATAAACATTGCCCCTGTGAGAAGACCAGAGTCCATAACAACAAGGGAGTCAGTGGTGAATTTGAGCAAGGCTGTGGTGGTGCTGTGACCCTTCTGAAAACCATGTTGGTTAACCGAGAGGAGATTATATTTGAGCAGGAAGTCAGATGTTTGCATGGCAACTAACTTCTCTACAATTTTTGAGGACAGATAGAATGGCAATGGTCCTATAGTTTGAGGGATCTTTAGGATCACTTTTCTTAAAGACTGATGTGACATTGGCTATCTTCCAGATGTCTGGGACAGAGCTGTGGCATAGGGAGAGGTGAAAATCCTTGCCAGTGGGAAGCTATAAAGGGCTGCAATTTTAGGAGCTGTGGT
Source organism: Neoceratodus forsteri (assembly GCA_016271365.2). Taxonomy (NCBI): domain Eukaryota; kingdom Metazoa; phylum Chordata; order Ceratodontiformes; family Ceratodontidae; genus Neoceratodus; species Neoceratodus forsteri. The sequence continues at coordinate 1,577,127,873 of CM028129.1, read as the reverse complement.
TCATGACAATCAGAGCCTGTACTAGTATTGTCTGAGATTGTGTTTGAGTCTTAAGACATCTGTCCTCCATATGGCCTTAAAGTGAAACTGAGATGTCTTTGTTTCTGGACAAGTGGATAGGTGAGACTTGTGGTAGAGTAGCGGGAAGGAGGAGCTGTGTTGAGTAAGGTTAGAGAACTACTGGTTAAAATGTTCACAATGGTGCAAGGATCATTGCAGTTTATACCATTGAGGACCATGTCATTGGGGTTGAGGAGTGAGTGGAGCCCATGAAAGTTTTGACATGGGCCCAGAATTTTCTAGGATTCCCAGCAGCACTTTTAAAAGGCCTTTGCAGTATGGGCTTTCGCAATTCTTATTTGTAGTCTACATACATTTCGTTGGGTCCTGTAGTGGTCAAAATCTGCCTGAATTCCAGAGGACTTGAAACGACACCAGCTCTTAGCCCTCTTTCTGAGCATCGCAGCAAAACTTTTTAGCCACTCTGTCTGCTTGCCTTTAACATGATGAGTGATAAAGGGAAAATGCTCAATCTCCTGAGGTTTTCAGCCTGGCCCTTGGAACCGCTTAGAGGCCCGCTGTGAAGGAGCAGAGTGAGTGCACCGAGATGTCAGGGGTCAGGAGATCACTCAGGTAGCTAGGGCCCAATCTGTATAGGGCCTTTTAGGTGAGCAAGCCCATCTTGAAGATAATTCTCCATCTGACAGGCAGGTCACACAGGACCAAGGTCACATGACTAGATCTAGAAAGACCTATCAACAACCTGGCTGCTGCGTTCTGTACCAACTGCAGCAGACAGAGGTTCGTCCACTGACCCCGGTAAACAGCACTGCAGTCCAGCCTTGATTTGACAAAGGCATGTATCAGCATGGGCAGGTCACCAGGTTGAACTAGGGTTTACTCCAGGTGATGTTCCGTACATTCAAATTAAACTGAAGTACAGACAACAACAGTCCTCTTGCTTTGTCACTGTCTGGAGAATGGATGAAGTCATAAGTTCTAACACATCTCTTAATGATTTAGGAGTCCTGTACATAACAAACACTGCACTGTAAATGGACAGCCACTGAATTGCAGAAGGCTGCCGGTATTTCAGAACTGGTTATTCCAGCTGTTTCTGTAATTCATGCAGTTTGTCGCTTCTGATAGTAAATTACTGAAGAAAATGAAGATGGACCACAAGTCTCATTGATATTTTTCATTTGTTCTACTGACTGAGCTGCATCACTGGCACACGAGGCCAACTGATGAACTGTACAGTATACTCCAGTCGATTCAGGGTTATAATCAGTTCTTAGTTTTTGTACTACACCTTGATGACAACTAGTCATAACTGATGCTCCATCAGTATAACCAGCAGTAAGTTTTGTACATGTCATAGTGCCCTTGTTATTCAGAAGTTGACAAAGTGCCTGGAAAATAGTTTCAGCCTTTCCATCAATAACTTCTATGTTGCAATAAAAGCGAGTGCATGGGGTATTGTTGTCTGAGTATTGTACATAAACTATTATTTTCTTACTACTGCTAATGTCTGTGGACTCGTCCAGTATCAAGCTTACCACTGGGCTGATCTTCACAGCAACATCCAACGTGCCCACCGTGGTCTGTGCAATGGCTTCATGCATTTCAGACAGTTCAGCTGCATTCATGTAGGTTCCGTAAGCCCTCTCTGCATTGAAGTTTTTAATGTGTGGACACTTTGAGAAACTGAATACATTTAACAAACACTGTGTTAGGTAGTTCATTTCAGCAACAAAATAATATGGTTCTCAAAAGCCTTTTAAGTTGCTCATCACTCTGTGCAATAGCCTTTTCTATTGACTTTGCCATTGTCTGACAGTTTAATTCAGTGTCCTTTTTCTAATGCTTTAGTATGAGCAGTGCTACCAGAATATCTTATTAAGGTCAGTATTTTGTAACAAGTGCTTTTAAAAGGAATGTCTGTTAAGAGATCGTTACATAAGGCACAAATAAAACAGCTGATGGTGGCCACTGTCTTTCTCAAACAGTAACCAGTTGTAAATCTTTAGCCACCTTTGCTGGAAGTTAACTTGTTTTTAGAGGAGCTGCAGCTTAGTCCAGTGTCTTGTGTCTGGTTCATGTAACACAGCCTACAGCTCCTTATGGAATCACCTTGGCTGCTTCGGGGCTCTCTGGTCCTCCTGGACACCCTCGAGGGGCGGCCTAGGTTCTTGGAGTACCAGTGGTGCTGGAACAATGTGTGCTTGGTGCCTCCACCTGGGGTAGTGATACAGTATACCTGTAATTAAATTGCAGGTTAACACTCCCTGGGATAATGAAGTAGCTGCCCCACAGTACCTTCCCACCATCCAACAATTTCCACCTTTTACAAAGAGTCACTTTGCCAAAATATAACATTAACAGTTAACAATTTTTTATTTTAGGGAGGAAATAGAAATAGCAGAGCAACTTTAACAACTTTTGAAACACTTTGGTCCCACTAAACCCTGCCTTCCACCTACAGGTGCACCAGACTTTCAATAGGGCAGCTACCCAAAGTCTGTAGAGTCCCTTGAGGTGGGTACCACACTCAGTACAGAAGATTCAGGGATCTATGTTGGGACCCAAATAACTTTAACCAGATGCAAGATGTTTTACTTTTGCCTGGGCACACTTTTGATCTTGGAACAGTCCTCCCAGGACTTAACCCCATCTATTCTCTCTGATTAGACTGCTGGCTGAAAAGACATCCCCAAAGCGCAGCCTGGGGTACTTACAGTTCTGAAGATTCTTGAGGAGGTTTGAAGATACCTGAATTCACAATATCGTACTGGTATAAGGAGTGGTTGTTGCAACACAAAGCCACTGCTGAAATAACGATGAAGATCCGGTCTTCACCTGCCAAGCCTTTCCAGTCTTAGTCCACAGGGGACCTTTATATGCGGTGTTCACTTGGCAGGCCTCTCAACTCTTCTTCTCTAAGGACTCTGTCCTTGTCCAGGTACAACTTCTCCCCAGCTAGGGAAACACACTGGAAATCACACTTTCTTAGTTGGCAGAGCACTGTGGATTTTAGGTAGCGACCTTTACAGTCTCTGAAGCTCAGCTATAGTGTTCAATCCACTTTCTGCATGGCAGAACAGTCCATTCCTTCTTGACCGCCTCATAAATCTCACACCTCAACTGGGGTCTTCCTTCCCCAGCCGCAGGTTCAGATCTCACTGACTCACCCTCTGGAGCAAATCTTCACTTCACTTCAGCACCTCCCTCAGCCACAGGTTCAGCTGTCGCGGTCTCTCTCTCTCTCTCTCTCTGGAGCAGAATTTCACTTCACTGCAGCACCTCTGTCAGCCACAGGTTCAAATCTCACGCTGTCTCCCTGGAGCAAAATCCCAATTCTCTCTCCTAAGCTGGTCTCCAGGCTTCCTTACTCCTGGCTGTACATCCTGATGCTGATCCATAGGCAGGAAGCAGACCTGTGCAGCAGGGGACATCAACCCTCCACTTCCTGTTCTCCTCAGTTTACTTCCTGCCTTCAGTCTGGCAGGTACTTGCTGAAGACAGCAGACTGTAACTTAAGCAATTTTGTTTCAATGAGGATCAGAAGTCACTGCTGTATGTTGGAATCCCAGGGTGGGTGCCAGTCTCAGCCTTGCAAGCTGCACAGTCTGGCCCCATTTTCACTGGGTTGTTTTTTCCTGCACTAGGCCTGAAATGCAGTCTCAGCCTTGCAAGCTGCCCAGTCTGGCCCCATTTTCAACAGGTTGTTTTTCCCTACATCCTGCTCTGGCCTGAAATGCTGCTTAGTGCAGTGGAAAGTGTTCTCAGGGAATCAAAACAGGCACGGAGTGATTTGATTTTCAGGGAATCAGAATGGGCCGGGTGCTCAGTATCCCACAACATCTATTTTAGGGGTCAGAACAGGATGGGCCCCATCTCTGTGAGGCTGTTTTCCCCGTGTTTTCTAGGGTGTAAGCGGTATGAGGAGTTGGGAGAATACATCTCCCCTCAGGTTTTGGGCAGAAATTGCGTGTGTGTTTGTTTTCCTGAGCTTACTACCTCAGAAGGATGGTGCAAGGAATAAACAGCACAAGGACTTAGGAGACTACATCTCTCCTCAGCTGGCAGCCCGTATCTTTCCCCATATTTTTCTTGTTATCCCATCGGCGCATTCTAATTGAGCCACTCGTCGATGGTGGGCGCACAACTTGTCAGCGGCAACTTGTTGACAAATCACTGCTCGACAAAGTGCTGCAGGGATGAGGAACTCAACGAGCATGCAAAGGGCTTAAATTATCATATATGAGGCAACTGTCGTGGCGGGCAATCAGATTACCTCAGCCACTCATCGACGGCGGACCTGCAGCATGGCAGCGACTCCATTGACAAGGACTACTGCGTGGGAGGCGCTATTATGGAGCTATAGGTTTTCAGATCCCTGCATATTCTAGATGGAGTAAAATAAAAACCTTAGAAAAGGACTACAGCACAAGGGCAGCTCTGATGGCCTTTACAGGACAGCAATTTTAAATGGCCAGCACACTCTACCTGCTTCAGCAGCAGGACATCAGGAAGGGGAGTAAGCTGAATTAAGGAAGTAGGGCCTTTTGTGGTATTATGGCCTCTCACAAGCCTTCCTGGGGCAGAAAAGGTCAGCACGGCTAGTTGCCGTTGCTAATGACCTGGCTGGTAGCTTCTCATGTAATATCCAGAGGGCAGCGTCTGCGAATGGGGAAGGCGTCACGGAGGAAGATCCTCCTCGGCTCACTGTCATAGCCCACAGATCATATTAACCGACAGCTTCCAGAGGGACTCAGCAATCCGCAGCCCCTCTGGCACCACGCCTCATAAAACAGTTAAATACAACCCAACAGATAAATAAGACCAGATATGAGACCTTTCTAGAGGATACAAGAAAATGGACCATCCATATTCTCACTCCTCTATATTCTTGCCCGAGAGGCAGTTGACTCGGGAGGATCAACATTCTGCCTCCTAGGAGAAAGATGAGGTATAGAGGTAACCTAAAGTGTTGCAGGGGCATTTCTGGCACTCGTAGGGACCCAGATTATCATCTTCTGGAAGGGGAGCGAATGGCCAAATTTCTGTCTAAATAGAGGTCACTGTCGAGATTTCCTTGGTTCTCACCTGGCGCTCCCAGCCAACAAGAACAGGTTTTTCTCGCTTGTCATCTGCTGTCAAACCCGTCACAGCTTTTCCCTCTTCTTACCAACAGGAAATGGCCAAGGAGGAGTGGCAACTCTCTAAGCTTCCTCCCTATCCAGTGTCCCAGCAGATTTTAAGCTTTTCAGGCTCAGAGCGCAGCAATGGGAAAAATGGCTAAAACTGCCATAGAAGCTACCCTCTGATTTCAAACCAAACAGTGAGTCACTGGACAGGACCATAGAGGCCTTGCTTATGCAGCAAACCAGTCAGAAGAGGCTGCAGGAGATACTCAATCCCTGGCTCGCCACAACCCCTGGCTTTGGCCCTAGCAGGCAGGGTCCTCTCCCAGGAGGTGTTTGGTAATGCATGTCATAGTCTAGGGCAAGGGCAATTCGGGGTCCAGAGATCCCAGGCGCAGAATTCATGGCCAAGCTTATAACTAGGATCAAACTCAACTTATCGAGGAAAAGTGAGTACGGGTCTTCTTACCTAAGCAATGTAACCTCAGAAGGGACACATCTAGTGGAGAGGGTGACAGCGATCAGCAACAAGTAGTCACAAGCTATCTAGGCCCATTCTCGAGTGGGGGCAGACCTTCATATTTCTTGAGCAAGGGATCCAAACCAAGTCGGTCAGGTGGGTCCTATGCATCACCAGCAAGCCCCGCTTAGTGTCATGCCCCCCTCTCTATGGTGGCTCATCCAAAAATGCAAACCCTCTACAGTCCAAGGTTATTGTACAAAGTGCTCCCTTGAACAAAGTGCAGTCACAGAGATTAACTAAGGGCTACTCCCTATTCTTCATGGCACAAAAATATATAGGAGGTTCAGGCCCTCCACATCTCAAAGGATTGAACAAGCAAGAGACCCATCGGCAGATCCTATTCAGGAACTACACAAGCACCATTTCAAATTCAAGGTGGGAGAGCAGTTCTTCTGTTGAAAATTCTGACATCTTGAGTATTCCCAAGACCCACAGGCGTTATTGACGATGCCATCAGTGAAAACGGTCCACTTAAAGGCCCCACAGCTCAACAAAACAATACATGCAGGGGATTTTCCGGCACCCATAATTCTGCAAGATGCCTATTTGCTTATTCCCATGCAGTAATAGCGCATGCACTATCCCAGATTCAGAGTGGGAGAACAGTACTTCTAAATCAAACTCTACCATTGCTGTCTTTTCAGACCCATGGACAGTATTTAAGATGCTAGTGGTGGTTGTAGTCCACTAAAAGGCCCACAGCTCAACCAAGCATTATAGACAGTGGCAGAGGTAGTCAGGTTCCCTATGGCACATGGTTTTCCCATCAACTGGAGAAAGAGCTCCCTAATTCCAAACCAGACCTTGATCCTCCTGAGGGGCTCACATCATGACACAAGGTTTCTCCACCGAAAACTAGATTTTGGTATCTGTAATTGCTCATCAAGGAGTTTTGTAAGCTCCTCAGCTGCCTGCTTATTTTTCACACAGCTCATTAAGACGGATTAAGCCCTTCCTCCAGGGACGGTCCCAGAGGTCATGAAGGGCCACAACTTAGCCATCTGCACTAAGTCGAATCGCGACCAATGCATGCCTCAGGAGCTGGGAAGGACTGACCTGCATCAGCTGTTGGCACTTGGCAGGGGATTGCTGTTGGACACATGGTACAGTATAAGCGTTTCTGAGGGAGAACAGTAGGCCATGCCCGTGACACGCTGAACAGCAATTCCTCAATCAGGCTAGCCTGATTCCAGCTGACAATCTGGCAATGCTGACATGCACCGACCATCAGGGCAAAACAAGAAGCTCAAAGATGCTAAAGGAATCCCTTCTCTTTCAGTGGGTTGAGCACCACTGAGCGATGTTTGTATTGGGACGAAAAATGTCATAGCAAAATGTCTCCGTATGAGGTGGGTCGACCAAGGCAGCTGAAGGACAGTGCCTCCCACATTCAGACAGAATAGTGGGGCAATACTCAAACAGATCTGTTTGCCTGCTGGCAGAACTCCAAGGTAAAGCAATTCCATTCCTGGCCAAGGACAAACCAGCGGTGGCTCAGGACACCTTTTCCCCATAAACTGGGATCTGTTCGGTTTCCTGTATGCCTTCCTCCAATATCGCCTTTATCAAGAGTCCTCCACAAAGTGGCTTTGGACAGGACAGTCATGGTTCTAGTCTGTCCCTTATGTTTTTTCCGCACTTAGTTGTTTCTCATTCATTAGTCAGGGCTACCACCTGAACATTCAGGTTCAGCCTGGATATTCTCTATCAAGGTCCAGTTCTGCTCCCCATTTTAACAACTGATCTCTCTCTAGACCTAGAAAGTGAGTGGAAAACTTTCAAGGGAGCTATGCTGCACAGCTCCTGCTATAGACATGATGGGGAACTCGTGTGTCTCTTCTTCCTCCAAAGTGCATTATAGAATCCAGAGGAAATTTTGGTTCTGACTTCATTCCAGACACATACAGAACGACACAATATAATCGCTTGTACTACTGCAGTTCCTTTAAGACAGATGGACAAAGGATTGCAACCAACCACCTTACAAAGTAGAGTTTCTGCACTGGGGGCACTCTTGCGGACCCTGGGGAATTGTTGGGCTCATATCTCCATGTCTGGTAGTTCTTCAGGCAGCAGCATTAAAACATCTTCAATCCACCAAAGCTATCACCTTGAGTCTTAATATGGTTCTCAAAGCCCCTTTAGAGCCCTCAAGCCATCCATCATACATCTCAAAATAAACGTCACCTTTTTCTCAAAGTTATTATTCCAGCCAGGAGTTTGGCAAACTAAAAGCATCGCTTGTCCAAGAGCTGTGCACTTGTTCATCAGGCTGGAACAGTTCCAGTTTTGTTTGCCAAAATTATGTCTCCCATCTATTATAATTAATGGTTCATTCCTCCTTCCTTCTCCCACTCTCTGAAAGCAACAAGCATGGAAGATTTCACCACACTAGACCTGGGAAAAGGGAGAAAAATGTACATTAAGAGAGGGCGCTATTCACAAAACTTCAACTATGTTCTTGCCAGCTAAAGGGAAAAAATTTGTGCAGCAAGGATTCAATAAATCTATAGCCAAGCAGTTCTATCCATCACCTCTATGGCTTATGTCAGGCCAGAGTAACTTGCCTGGCCCAGTGAGAGTCCATGGCCCGCTTAGTGGGCGTAATTCAGAGAAGCATCGACAGCACACTCCCACTGAGTGGCCTTTTGATCATCCATTCACACACTATAGCACAAAAAAAAATTCTCACTGGGGGTGATGTCCGGCAATGGCATCCTTTGGCGCAGAGTATTTCAGCGGTGGTGAACCCTTATGGGCTCTTGACATTCTTCCCACCTGGGACATCTGGGGACGTACTGCTTTTGTATATCCAGGAGTAAGAAAGCCCGGAGACCAGCTAGGAGAGAGAAATAAATTTAAATACCTGTAAATTTGCTTTCTCAAGGCTGGTCTCGAACCGAATCCCTCCCAGAATGTATATAGTTGGCTGGCCTCATGGCCATATATGCCTTATAATTCTTGTTTTTTTCCCCAAGTTCTTGTAATATTACCACATTGGACTGCTTTAAGAACTGAGGAGAACAGGAAGTGGAGGGCTGGATGTGCCCTGCTGCAGAGGTCTGTTTCCTGCCTGTGGATCAGCATCAGGAGGTACAGCCAAGAGTAAGGAAGCCCGAGACAAACGTCGGAGAAAGAACATTTACAGGTATTTAAATTTCGATTTCACATTCGTTGCACAGGTTCAATTCTCAGGAGCAACTTTTCTCTCAGGAATCTCTCAATCATCTCTCTCTCTGTCTCTCAGGTGAAATTACAGGTCTTTACCGTTCTCTCACAGCTGAAATTGCAGGTTTTCCTCTCATCCAGAGAATCTCCTTGCTGTTTCCTAGGGCTTACTGATTTCTAGGCGCAGTGCAGCTTGTCCCATGCTGTGGCCAACTAGACTGTTGGAGTAAATACACAGTCCTACAGGGCTTGCAAGCCCCAAGGATTTTTCTTCTTCTGGGTCCTGGCTGGGCTCTCACCACCAGCCAAAGAACTCTTTACCAACAAAGCGGTCACATTTCCTTCTTCCTGGATCTTGGCTGGGCTCTCACCACCAGCCAAAAGCCTCTTCTTTGGGCAAACCATCCTTTTATTAGCTTTACAGCAGCCTCCTCTGATTGGCTGCAACACTTGTCTAACTGAGAAAATTAATATTCATTAACCACCTTCAGTGCCCTGTTGGTCCCTTGAAATGGTGCCTAAAATAAGCCTTCCTTTTATTCCCAAAAGTCCATTTAGCAGTCCCAAAACTCCTTTGATCAATCCTGCCTTCTGATTGCTTGTAACAGAGGTTAGAGTGACCATCATGGCTGATAAATTCCAGTCCCAGCACCATCCCAGTTTAACAGTTTCTTGCAGCCACACCCAACATGTTTAACATTTATTTTTCCTGGAACTCATTAACAGCCCTCTGTCCTTATACCCATATGCAGAGTAATAGATTTACGTTTACTAGCAGCCTGTCGCTGCTGCTGAAACACCTTCCCCCCACGAAGGATCATTAATATTTATGAGCCTAATATTAATATTTATGCTGCAGCCTAAGCGCTTATTGGCGCTCTTAAACAAAATACTTTTGATTCTTCTGCCACCTCCTCTGTATGTATACGGACCCCTTTGGCAGAATACGGGGTGGAGCACGGAGAGAGCATCCAGCTTGCCACAAGCAGCAAGAAAATGAAAATGCGCTAGAGCGCTGTGTGGACCCATAACCTCACATATACATGAGGATAACAGCCAGTGATACCGCAGAGGAAACGGGAGCCATGCCAGTAAGCCCAACAAAGCTGGGGCTTACACTGATCAATTATTAATTCTTGTGGCTCGAGTTCTCGTGCAGGCTCTTATACATCTACTGGTATGCCTTCTTTGTGTGTGTGTGTTTTTTTTTTTCTGATACTTCCTCAGGGGCCTTTTGCACATTTGGTTGCTTTCTTTTCAGCCAGGTCATTAATGATGATGATGCATGTTGTGCCATGTCATTTTATTTTTTTTAAGTTCTTGGGAGGTAGCTCCAGGTTAAGGACCTTCCACTCCTTTCAGTTTGCCCACAGTTCTCTTTTAAGCACAAAGTTCTATTTTTGTGTAACCCCCCTCCCCACACACACACGGATGGAGCTTACCAGGTCTGCCTCCCAGCTATCTGGGTTCGCTAGTCCGGGTCCTTGGGGCTTACCTGGTCTGCCTCCCAGCTATCTGGGTTCACCAGTTCTGGGTCCAGTGATGCCCCTGGGTTGTTCATGCCAGTCCCCATGTGCTGCTTTGCTGTGGGTCTGGAGGAGGAGGTGTGTGTAAATAGTTAAAACCATCCACCAGCGGTACAGTGCAGCTAGCACTGAGCATCGCTAAGTGCTCTTGCGCCTTGCGTTTGAACTGGCTCCTGCTCGGACGTCGGCGAGCTGGTGGTCAGCTCGCAGATCTATTAGTGCTATGGCCCTCTGTGTTAAAGCTGCACTTCCAGCTCAGTACAAGTGTCTGCTGTGTGTTTTCCGACCTCTGGGATCCCAGAAACACAAATGAGGGGTTCAGAGATATGCTTTGTGGGGAAAAGTGATTAAGCTGTATATAAAAGTTATGTGTACTGTTACTTTAAGAGCAGCTGAGGCTGCATAGGAAATGTGTGTTTCTGCCTGCCACCTGGGGACTTAGTATTATAGCACTAGTGATAGACAGAGAAAGACTTTTCAGAAACCAGTCCACGACCGGATAACAGGGCAGAGGGCAACTGTAGGACTATGGGACAGTTATTTCCTAAAACTGCTCTGTTTCCTACAACAAGACTTTACACTTGGGACCCATGTAAACTGTTTATTTTGACACCATTTTGGTAACCCCGACCCCTCTTTGTCCAATCAGGATTCGAGGAGCTCTACAGACTGCTGCTATGGCTCCTTGGTAGGTGAACTGGACAATGTCCTTGGTGCCTTTAGCAGCACCCAATAAGGTGTCAAATGAACCCAAAGCATATTAATTTTACAGACATTATCAATCAGTGAGGTGCTGCTACTCTTTTCTCCTCAGACTTGGGGAGATTCAGCTTGGGCAGTTCTGTCAGAGGCTCTCTGAAATGAAGTAGGGGCGCAGAGTGAGCTGAGAAAAGTCTGGAAGTTGGTCTAAGGCTTCACAGCTGAACAGTAGGAAATTTTCCTAAATCATTTAATCACCTGGAAAGCCAGAGCGAAAGTGTGAAGAGCTGGTTCTATCTTGATCCTTGCAGCAACTGAAGCACCCTACACCTGTGAGGAGGGTTGGACCTTGTCCTGCCAAACACCTGAAGTGATGCCTGGGTCAAATGGCCAGAGCACAGAAAACTACAGAACATTCCCATTGTCTGAAATCCAATCTGAAACAAGAAAAGCCGTTTTGCAGTTCAAAACCAGTAGTGGGGACCGCCTGAGAGAGACTGTTTGCTACCCTAGCCTGGGGGTGAGTTGGACTGGTTTCCAGTGGCACTAGCATCTGCTAGTGCAGAGAGGAAAAGACGTGTGAATCCTGAACTCCAGGAAGAGAACATTGCCAGTAAGGATGGTTTGGGAAATCGGCCAGGTAGTGTCGCCGCCAGGCGTTACCATCATCTTCCCCAGGGAGTTAGATGCCTGGATATGAGGGGTGGGCATGTTGCCCTGGTCCCAGTGCTGGCCTGGTCCAGCGTCCTTGAAGAAGTTGCCCAGAAGGTGACAAGCTGCCAGAATTCTACCATAGTCAAGTAAGTTGCCAATCTGCTCGTACAGCTCAAGGCCCCCAGCTTGACTGACTGCTCTTGCTCCTGTAATCCAACCCTGTGAGACTGTGATACAGAATCATGAGTAAACACAGGGCCTTCCCTGACCTGGGGAGTTAGATAAAGTTATCCAAGGTTCCTTTTTATTAAACAAGCATTTGTCAATGCCTGATGCTTACTGCTGGTATTAATGTTATACTAGATCAAGGTGCATATCCCGTGCCGTGCTGGAAGACTAAGGATTGGACCGGGGGCAGTTATGGTGGGGCAACAACTGACAAACTGAAGGAATTTAAAGAATAAAAATACAGTTTTCACCATTCTCTGCTTGGAGTGGGGACTGGTCTGTCAGTGTAGAGATTCCTCTGCAGCAGTGCTGCTGTAGTCTGGTGTACTTGGTGACTCCAGAAAGGAATGTGGTTTCTATTCCCACCAGTCTGGTGTGAGAACATCATAAAACTGAACTGCAGGTTATAGTACAGCTGTGCTCAACATTAGTGTAACCCCTTATTACTCGGGGTTACTAGAATCCCAGCAGCTTGTGAAACTCAGTTAAATGGATTTCACACTGTCTCACTCTGTTCTTAGTCTCAGCTGAGACTGAGGGATGACATCACCATAGAACTATCGCAGCTGCATGAGCCACAATGGAATCTGCAGAAGGGAGTTAGAGTAGAATGTTGGGAGGTTTGAACAGTCAGTCTGTGGCAGTTGGAGTTTGGAGATTGTTGTGAGAGGAGCACAGCAGCTCTGTGCTGAGGCTCTTGGAGCCTCAGCCTGAAATAGGGCTACATTTAGGGAAAGCGTGTGGTTCCGCCTAAAGAGAGACAGTAAGTTTTTTTAAGTGGTGGAGACTGCTGATTCAGGTCTTTGTGCCCTATCCCTGAGGGATGGGGCAGGAAGGTTTACCTGCTATTCAGGGGCAACCCCTGGCTACTGCTAGTGAAGAAGCTGCCTTATTTTGTCCACGTGTGTGGGGTACAAGAAGATTTTCATGATTAGCCTGTGGGCACCTGCAACCAAAGGGTGAGTTCTGCTCTTGTCAAAGGGCCTATGTTTCACCTGAACTGTGTTAAAGTGGGGATTGGACTGCTGAATTAGTGGGAGGCCTAGAGGAATAGGCTTAGCCAAAGTAAAAGTATGTTCAAGTCCTGCACAAGGGAAAGTCAAGACATGTAGAAGAGATGCTAAACATCTACCCTGTAATTTACATTGCCAAGCTTTCAAAAGAGTTGTTTAGAGTCCAGAGAAATGGCCAGGTATGGATTGCGGTAGCTGAGGTGGGAGCCCCCTTTAGTAACCAGGTCCACCTTTACGGATTTGCTCTGTGGTTTCTACTTTGTCTCATGCACTTGGCCAGTGATGAGGGAAGTACCCAGGCGTGGAATGAAAGGAAATTTCCCTTAAGGAGTCGAAGGCTCTAAGGTGGTTTGGGGAGCCACCAACAGAAAACTGGTTCACTGCCATATGGACCACGATCAAGTGGCTGACGGGGAGCTGGGGCAGGGAAAAACCCAAGTAGTGTACAAGTCGGGCTGTGTACCCAAAACTGCGTGCAAGTCCGGGCTGTGTGCCTGGTGGGTTCAGAGCCTGAGGGCTGAAATGATGAAGAAGTGTTCTGTTGCTCTAATCTGCATTACCAGGAATGTAGCCCGTGGGGTCCGTCTATGCTTTGTTCAGTTTGGATGTGGATAAAAGCCACACTTTTTAGAATCCCATTCCTGGTATTGGACATTACAGTTGTTGCTTCCTGTGTTGGATATACTTGGGTGCCCTGTGCAGGTAGCCAAACCTAGGCCCCTGTGCCGAGTAACCTGGTCCTCCCAGACCCAGTCCCCACCAGGTTCTGCTGTCAGCTTCAACAGCATACCACCTGTCGTTTGCAAAACAGCAGGGTGAGGGCCTTACATTAAGAATAATTGGAGCACCCAGGGACATATTTTTCTAAACCCTCCCCTTTCTGTTTTAGTAGTCTGCCACAGCAGTGCCATTTTCCTATCTTATTTATTTCCCATTTTATGCCTCAGTACATTAGCCACCTACCTAGGTAATTTCCCTCTCACTATTCTTTCTGTTACATTTTTTCTTTCCTGTCCATATGTGGTGCTAAAGTGCCGCTGTGCTGAATAAAATGCTTGATATGCATATGAATAAGAACAACTGCTTAAAAAGTGCTTATAGTGCTTTGCAATCGTTTGAAATCCTGATTCTAAAAGCTGGCAGTTCTTGAATTCAGGACAGAAGTGGCCTTGTTGAAAGAAAGCTGGAACTTAATGAAAAGAATGTGCTTGGTAAAAGATAAGCCATTGTTGTTTTTTTTTCTTAATTAGGGCTCTACGGCACTTATTGGAAGGCTACAGCCTGTAGTTCAAGGGGCGAGTGCAACTGGCACACCACCCTTTTGGCCTATTTAAGGGCTGCTCTCCTCACACAAGCATTTTTCCTTGCAGCCGGAGGCTCTGTTGGTCAGTCTTCTCTCCTGGGGCCTGCTGGGGCTTTGCCCCTCTCCCAGGTGCGTTCTTGGACTCTGCTTGGTTTATGCTGGACTTCTGTTCTCTTCTCCTGCTTTTGGTTTGTATTGCTGGCCTCGGCGGCTCCATGCTTCTGTGTGTGCTGGTTTCCTTCCTGTTCTTGTCCTTGTGTTTGCCTTGTTTGTTTCTTTGGGCTTTCTAGTTTTCTAGCACCCTGTGTATACATTGCTACTTGTGCTTCAGGTTACATACTGTGTTCCTTGCCTTCAGCGGCCCTGTGCCTGTACACCCAAGCTCCATTTCTCACCTGATATTGCAGCCCTCTGTTCACTGCATTGTTCTTTGTATGCTTTAGCTCAGCCTGCTTTTCTGCCTAACATTTCTCAGTTCCTGCAGTTGTTTCATGGTTCTACTGCCTAGCTAACTACTCCCTGTTTTACTGCCTTACAATAACCAAACTCTGACTTAAAGGCATTTAAGATATCATGCCTCTCATTCAATTCACTATTCATACTGAAAGCATAGCAATCATCAGCTCGTACCATCCAATGCCTTGTGTAAACTACAATTTTCTCTCCTTAGCAGCTATCACTATGTTTCATTCTCCTTCCTGCTCCAGCAGTTTTCCCTACTGCATTACTCCTCACTTCTATGTTTGTGTTATTTAGGCTCATTTATTGCTACTCCCATTTTACCAAACCTTGCTTTTGCCAAACCCTGAGCAGTCTGTGTTTTTTTTTTTCCAACTTTATTTCCTCCGTCGCGCCCCATGGAACTCTCTCGGGCATCCGAGTCCTTATCCTGCCTGCCAGAGGCCCTTGAACTGAACCTTTTCTTCCCCACCTCCCTGCAGCCAGCACCCTGGTCTAACCCTCCCAGAGTTGGTCGCCCTCACCTCTTGGGCGCTCTAGATTCAGACTCCGGCTGAAAGGCAGGACCGAGGTGAAGGACCTGGAAGGTCAGGCAGGGATAGCCCAGCGAAGGGCATGGGGGACTTGGTGCCATCGCCTATCCATGGCGCCTTGTTTTCCTTGAACTCCTCCCAGAGCTCAGACATGCAATGACGCCCAGCTCGGCTGATGCACTCTCCTGTGCACCCCGAAGACATCTGCCGAGACTCCGATCCCCAGCGTCTCGTGGCCGGTACAGTAGTGCCTCCAGCCTCTGCTAGGGGTCACCAGTACATCGGCTGGTGAAATCCCCTCCCCAGGGAAGGAGAGCAGTCAAGGGACGCTCAATCCTTCACCCTCCTGCCGACCCCGGCTGCCGGGCTCGTTCCCGAACCTGGGTCGCTGGTGGCACGAGGTGTGGTGTCCAGCGCCTCAACCCTCAGCGCCACGGGCCGGCTCAGCAATCTGTTTTAATTATTACCTAATCCTGCTTTCATGGTTGGCATGTATTCAACTCATTTAATTAGCTGCTTGGTGTCATGGTGTCTTGTTTGTGGCTTTTTGTTTTCGTACAGTAGGGGACTGAGGAGTCACAGTGGGCATCGCAGCCCCAGGCAGTGGGAGCAGCTTCCTGTTTGTCATGTATTGCATAAGCCCTGGCTTGCCGGGCACCCCTGCTGCTCCGGTAGCCTTCATGGCACTACACAACCAGCGATTCCAGGCAACTCTCTACCTTAGGGCTTCTGACTCTACCCAGCCTTCTATCAACCCTTCCCTAATATTGTGCACCTGAACCTTCCTGTTCATTGCATTACAGCAATGTTCATCCCTTCCAAACCTGGCAGCATATCATTTTATTTATTAGAATTTTGGTAACCGGTAAGTCCACTGAGATGATGCAGTCCCTTTTTCAGTGACAACCCGGTGACAATGATGAACACAGTGCAATAGATAAATACAATAATAAATATACAGGATACAGAGATATTTAACAATGCTGAGAAAATTATTACTGTGGAAAGCCAGGTACGAACTTAAAACAGATCAGGCATTAAGCATATATAAATAAACAGAATAATATTATACAATATATACATAGCAGGAACATGAGAGCGGGTGGATTACAAGATACATCTATCAGAGTAACATAAACTAGGCATTAACAACGCTATAAGGGTTATTTAAAGCAATTGCAGAGGAGGGGATTAGTAGGAAAGAGGTAAGCTCTTTGAAGGAGGATAGGGTGGGGCAGAAGAGTAAGTTAGTGGTGGAGGAATTCCAGGCAGAGGGAGCTGAGAAGGTGAATGAGCGCTTACC
Source organism: Neoceratodus forsteri (assembly GCA_016271365.2). Taxonomy (NCBI): domain Eukaryota; kingdom Metazoa; phylum Chordata; order Ceratodontiformes; family Ceratodontidae; genus Neoceratodus; species Neoceratodus forsteri. The sequence continues at coordinate 1,577,111,317 of CM028129.1, read as the reverse complement.
GATAGGCATTGCATCTTCTGGATTGCTAATAAGGGTAAGGAAGTAGATCTAAGCGTGTATGTGGGTGCTTTTTGTAATCGATTCCCCTTAGGAAGCGGGGATTAAAGAGCTTGGTAAGTTTGAATGCAAGGCATAAGGTGTGAAACTGTAACCTTGAGTCATAGGTAGGCCATTGAAGAGAATACAGGGCCTCACAGTGATGCTTTCTGGAGTCCACTCCAAGGGCAAAATGTCCAGTCCTGTGGTAGAGTTGACACACCTGTGCAAGGGAAGAGGATTGGCGGAGAGTAGTAGAGGGCACCATAGAACAAAATAGGGAGAAGGGATATTGACGCAGTCTTTTACAGGCAGCGTTGGATAAACGAGGGCAGAGGCGGTGTAATAACCTGAGCTTCTGGTTTACCATTTTGATAAGCTGAATTGCATGATGTTCCATTGAGAAGGAGGCATCTAAGTGAACCCCAAGGTATTTAAAAGTACTAATCACCTCTATGGGGTCTCCTGACCGTGTACTGATCTGGAGCTGTTTGGTAGGTTTGGGGATGGGTTATGGAAAAGCATAGCTTTCGTTTTTGTATTTAGAATAAGGTGATTGTCAGAGAACCAGGTCTCAAGCCAATGAAATCAGAGTTAAGGCTTTGGTTAAGCCAGTCTATATTGTTAGATGAGCGGTATAAGATTGCATCATCAGCATATAATTGCATGGATGCACCGCCACAGAAGTTGGGGAGCTCACTGATAAAAAGCGTAGAATAGTATCGGGCCAAGAATAGAACCTTGGGGTTCCATGTGAAATTAGCCTTGAAGAGGAGAGTGAACTAGACCATTTTACCCTTTGCAATCTTCCAGTGAGGTAGTCATGGAACCATACAAGTGTTAAGTGATCTAGACCTAATTGATGCAATTTATCAAGGAGAAGGTGGTGGTTGACTAGATCGAAGCCTTAGTCAAAGTCAGCCGAATACTCCACAGGTTAGAAGACCAGCATCACTTGCATTAAGAATGTCAGTCGAGACTTTGACAAGGGCTGTGGTAGTACTATGGCCCTTCCTGAAGCCATGCTGGTAGTCTGTGAGAAGATGATGTAAGTATAGGTATGATCGTAGCTGAATGTGCAAGATCCGCTCCAGGAACTTAGCCAGTGGGCAGAGAATTGAAATAGGCCTTTCAAACAACATGAAGTCTTGCTGTATTCTGACATATGCAGTTAGGTCCTGTCTTTCAACTGCCCCAGAGAACAAAGAGTTAAACTTTCCATGACCAGCATGGAATGTTCACCACGAGCTCGGTTGAAGCCCCTGTCTGCTGTTGTTTAAACTGCAACCGTCAGATTCTTTACTCCCTCCACTGAACAGTCATTCGGAGATTTCTCCTGCTGCTCGGTTCAAAAGTCAGTTGAAGTGTCGGTTTTGGTCAGTTTCTACCAAATTGCTGTTACCGCTTAGTCGATTCAAGTCTCTGTCTGTGGTACCGTGAGTACTAGGTAGTTTTTGTTCTGTTTCTGTGTGGAACTTGTACATTGTGGATTGGTTCGGCTGAACCGATCAGTTTGAGTAAAAACTTGTGCTTACTTTAGAGTGTGTAACGCGTCCGTGTCGGTTCTAAAAAGCGGTTTAGTTACATTTTTTCCAAGATCCGTGACACGGTCAGGAACCAATAGAAGTCTTGCCTGGCAGATTGCTGAAAAAGGGGTACGTTTGGTTAGGATTGGCCATGTCTGAGAAACCCAAGAAAAACCAGGCCCACTGGGTTTCAACACTGCAATGTGTGTGGGAAGTCTTTGCCAAGGCTGATCCCACACCACCTGTGTTTATTGTCTGGGGTTTGACCACCTCGATTCAGACTGCCAAATTTGCAAGAATTTTCCCAAATCTACCCTGGAAAAGAGATTAGGTAGACTGAGGGAAAGGAGGCCGAGAAGTCCGCTGACCCAGATGGCTAGCCGGTTCGGTTCGACGAACCAGAAGGAGTACCCTCTGACCAGGCGATACTTCTTGAGCAAGGAGAGCAGATTCCGAGAATCAGTTCCGGTAAAAGAAAAGACAAATCGACGGTTCAGATCCAGAATTTCATACTCCGACCGCCGATGAGATAGCCAAGGCAATAAGGATTGTGCAATCGCTTAGTTCAGGTTCCGACAGAACCGGCACCATCTGGCAGGGCTCGGTTCAGTCGGTTCCAGATTATACTTTGGAAGAATTTTATGAACCGGAGGAGGGAGAGTATGAGGATGATTATGGTGATAGTGAAAGTCTGATGTGCCTATTGACCTGGACATCTCCCCAGACAGACCTTCAGGTGTAGGTGGTTTTCCTCCTAGGCTTTCTGAGTCCCTTCACACTACATGCTTTACAAAAAGTGGCTGGCGCCTCCAGCTTCCTGTGGAGGAAGCAGTAGAGGATCAGGAAGAGCCTGATTATGTTGAGATGATGGACATCCCAGAGTCCAGGAGACTGTCTGTTCCCTCCACAAACTCTTTGGGAAACAGACACATAAAATTCTTAGGTCTCCTAATTCTATTCCTCCTGTGGACAGACAAATGGACAAGAGGTACACTTTCTCAAGCTCAGACATGGAGTTCCTTTTTCAGCAATGCAGCCCTGTTGGGTTGTGCAGGCTGCTGCCTGTGATAAGGCAAATATTCCCTTGGCATCACCCCCACAGACAAGGACTCCAGGAAGATTGATGCCATGGCAAAGAAACAATACATGGCAGCATCTTTGGGACTCAGGCAAGCTAACTATATGTTCTATACAGCCAGATACCAGAAGTCCAGGTGGGACACTGTGCTGGCTCTGGCTAAACAGGCCCCGACCAGCTTGCCAAGGCTGGAGCAGGTGGCTGCAGATGGGATTGGCGTCAAGTACAGTTTCATGCTTCTGTAGACTCCAGTGATGTATCATCAAGAGTCATGGCTACATCTGTGGCTCTTCGGAGGATGGCTTGGCTCAGATGTACTAGCCTCTCACAGGATACCCAGGCCAAGGCCATGGATTTTCCTGTAATTGTTAATTCTCTGTTTGGGGAGCAGACAGAGAATTACATGAAAAGATGGATGAGTACAGGACCACTTACAGGAGTGCTCAGGCCAAAGAAAGGCAAGCAACTCCTCAAAGCAGCAGTCCAGGGGCAGGGCAGGCCTTTCCAAAGGCCTTTTTACCAAGCTCAGGCCTCCTCTTCTTCCTTTTCACAGAGGGGTTCTTTAGAGGAGAGGCAGAAGGGGATGAGCAGGCCTGCATCCGCCCTCAGCTTGAAACCCTGCCAAGTAGACACCCTGATGGATCTGCCGGGCGATTCTCCCATACTAGTAGGGGCAGGCTGGCTTACTTTGTCCAGGACTGGAAGTCTCTTACATCAGACAAGTGGGTCTTAGAAGTAGTAAGCCAGGGACTGGTTCTCAGCTTCAAAAATTTCCCAAGATGGGAACCAGAGCTTTTCCACCTGCAAATCTCTCAGAGACCCTTGTCCTAGAGGCAGAGGTTTCTTCTCTCCTAGCTCTCAGAGCTATAGAAAGGGTTCCTACCTACACAGAGGCAAAGGATTGTACTCCAGGTACTTCCTAACCCCCAAAAGACAAGAGAATGGTGGCCCATCCTGGACCTAAGATATCTGAACAAACATCTTTTGAAGCCAAAGTTTTAACTGGTAACTCTGGGAATTATCCTTCCTCTCTAAAGCCAGGGGACTGGCTAGCCTCCCTGGACCTCAAAGATGCCTACTTTCACATTCCCATCAGGTGCTCCCACAGAAAGTACCTCGGGTTCAAGTTGCCCTCAGGCCACTATCAATCAGAGCAATGCCCTTTGGCTAACTTCAGCCCCAATGGTTTCACAAAGTGCCTGGCAGTCGTAGTCTGCTCCTAAGAATAAAAAGATCTCCATCTTCCCATACTTGGATGACTGGCTCATAGTAGGTCAGTCTCCAGACCAAGTCAAGTCACATCTGCAAGTGCTCACTTCCTTAGGATTCCTTCTCAACCTTCCAGAGTCATTTCTTGAACCAGTACAGCTCCTCACCTTCATAGGTGCAGAACTGGATACAGTAAAGGCAAGAGCCTTCCTTCCCTGGAAAGGCAAGGACTCTTATGGAACTGGCCTCTTCATTCACCCTTCAGGTGTCTCGACCAGCAAGGCATTTCCTTCAGCTACTGGGCCACTTGGCAGCTTCCACAGCAGTGGTCCAAGGGCAAGATTCCAGATGAGGATATTCAGTTCCACGTGAAGAGCCTTCTGGTCCCAAAGAAAGCATTCCCTTACCAAACTAATCTCAGTGACTCGAACCTGATCCAAGCCTTGCAATGGTGGCAGGATCAGGACAATTTGAGACAAGGGGTTCCATTTGTCACTCGGTCTCATTCAGTGATACTCACCACAGATGCTTCCCTGCTGAGCTGGGGAGCCCATTTGGGGATCTTATCTCCCAAGGACTGTGGTCACCTCGGAATCTCTGCTTCACATCAATCTCTTGGAACTCAGAGCAGTGTTTCTGGCATTGCAAGCCTTTGCAAATCTGTACGGAACAAGGTGGCTCAGGTCAGAACAGACACCACCACCATGTGGTACATCAGCAAGCAGGAGGCACTCGGTCTCACGGCCTTGTGCACAGAAGCAATGAAGTTGTGGTCCCTGGCCTATTCCCTGCAAACCTCTCTGATAGCAATTCACCTCCCAGGAAGGACAATGTCCTAGCAGATGCACTGAGCTGAATATTCCAGGGCCATCACTGAATGGACCCTAGATCCTCTAGTTTTGAAAGTGATTTTCTCAAGATGGGGCACACCAGAGATAGATCTTTTGCAGCACCAGACAATCACCAACTTCCTCTCTTTTGTTGCAGACCCCAGTCTTGGGTTCAGTCCCCCTGGATGCTCTGATTCTGAACTGGGAAGGAAATTTCTGTATGCTTTCCCCTTCCTCTCCTGTTCAAAGTGTTAGGATAAGGTCACAACCATGCAAAGTGGTTCTGATTGCTCCAGACTGGGCCAGGCAGCCATGGTATCCCTTGTTGCTGTCTCTAGCAGTCCATCTTCCCCTGTCTGTTCCCAGGAATTACAACCTATTGACATCCTCTCGGGAGGATTTGGTACCCAAATTTTCAGTCTCTCAATCTCAAGGCTTGGCTCTTGAAGAGTTAGAGTTTGCATATCTGCATCTTTCTCAAGGGGTTCTGGATATCCATAGGCTTCTTGAAAGCCTTCCACCAGGAAGGCTTACAACTCCAAATGGAAAAGATTCAGCATTTGGTGTTCTAAGAAGAATATTTCTCCAGACTCTGCTGAATTGCATACGGTTCTGGATTATATGGCCCATCTTAATGGCCTAGGCCTCAGACCAGCTACCCTTAAAGTACACTTGGCAGCTGTTTCTGCTTTCTTGTCAGTAGGCAAGCCTTCTTCTCTATCATCCCATCCTGTATTTTGTAAGTTTTTCAGGAGGCTGCTTCACACCAATCCTCCCTTTAGGGATCCTGCTCCTGCTTGGGACCTTAATGTTTGCATTGCTCAGCTTATGCAACCTCCCTTTGAGCCTTTGTCCCCAGGAGAGCTTAAGTACTTGACTTGGAAAACTGTGTTTTTGGTAGCCATTACTTCTGCCAGACGTATCAGTGAATTGCAAGCCCTGTCAGTGGAATCTGATTTCATCTCTTTTCACAGAGATAAAGTGGTCCTTAGAACTAACAGAAAGTTGTTACCTAAAGTGGTTTCAGATTTCCACCTCAACCAGTCTATATCTCTCCCTGTTTCTTCACTGACCATTCCTCCTCGGGAGAGGAGGCTACATAGCTGGACCTTAAAAGAGCCCTTAGCTACTACATGGAGCGTACCAAGGGTCACTGGTTTGAATCCCTCCAGTTGTTCCTTATGTATGGAGAAGTTGGTAAGGGCAAACCTGCCACTAAGAGATCTATTGCCAGATGGATTGTTTCTTGTATACAATTCTGCTATGAAAAACTGAGAACTCCACCCTCAGGCCTGAGGGCTCATTCCACTAGAGGTACAGCTGCTTCCCTGGCTGCTGCCAGGGATGTTCCTGTCCTTGAAATTTGTCAAGCAGCCACCTGCAAAACAGTCCATACTTTCACCAAGCATTGCTCTCTGGAAATCAGGCTAATAGTGATGCTCAGTTTGGCACAGCAGTACTTCAGAGCCTGTTTCGAAGTAGATTCTGTCTCTCCTCCATGGAGGTACTGCTTGTAATCGGCATATGTCAGAATACAGCAAGACTTCATGTTGTTTGAAGAAAAATATCTCACCTTAGTAATGCTGTTTCTTCTAATTGGTCTTTTTTTTTTTTTTTTTGTACTTTTCTTTATCCTCCTTCCTACCTCCGGGCCCCTCCTTCCGTCCGCTCATGTCTCCTTGCCTACCTCTGGGGATCTGCCCCTAGAGTGCCCATCCTCCTCTCCTTGCACAGTGGGGTCTGTCCTGTAGGTGGTTCGGGTAGACTTGGGGCAGCCTTCATCTAGGGCTGCGGAGAATTTCCGTTTCCCCCTTATGTCCCCTACCCCTGGGACATCGAGCCTTAGGACATCGTCCTGAGTGATGGCGTGCTAAGCGCCCGCCCAGAGCACTTCGTCGCCGCGGCGTCCCCCTCCCCAAATCCTGTTAGACAGAGCCGCTTCCATCCCTCTATCGCCGGTGCTTCCACCGCTACGAGGTGATGTAGAACGCGAAGCGTTCTTGGTTCCCACCCTGAGGAGGAGAGCATCCATTGGGACGCTCGATCCTCCCTCCCCATGCCGACCCCGGCCACCTGAGAGTCCGCTCCCTCAACCTGGTCATGGCGCAGCGCGAGGTGTGGCGTCACGCCTCAGCGCCACCGGGTCGTTTTCTAATTGAGTCTTGCTGCATTCTGACCTCCCCTGCCTCCCTCTCAGAACCTAGATTTTGGGATGTGGGTGGGCAGGAGCAGTGTTGGCACCCTAGGGTGTCCTTTTGCACCCTTTTTTGGTTTGGGTGAGAGGTTGTGTTTTGGATGTGTTTTGTTTTGGGTTTCCTGACTTGAGTCTTCCTTTGAAACAAAAACTTTATATATGTATATATATTTGCCAGTTGGCTAGTAAAATTTTACAGTTTCCATATAGAACATCTAGTGAGTCTTTGCTCAAAGATCTGACGGTTGCAGTTTAAACAACAGCAGACAGAGGCTTCAACCGAGCTCATGGTGAACATTCCATGCTGGTCATGGAAAGTTTAACTCTTTGTTCTCGGGGCAGTTGAAAGGCAAGACATAACTGCATATGTCAGAATACAGCAAGACTCCATTAGAAAACAACATTACTAAGGTGAGTAATTTTTTCTTTACTCTCTATATAACCTTACTCTCTTATTAACCCTTTCATTCCACAGGTCAGGTAAGTGGTTTCTGCATTTATTATATATCTTACTGCCGTTATTTGTATAATGCTTGCCATTATTTTTGTTTTTCTACTCATTGATTTTGTAGCACTGTCGTGCTGTTCCTCTGTTTGTATTACTGTACCCATGTTGCTGTTGTTCAGCTGTTCTCTTTTGTTGTACTCTCCTGGGTCATGCCTGAAAATAGTCATTTTATGGCAAGTACACCTACCTGGTTAACAAAAACTAAATAAATAAATATCATTGTCCATTCCTCCCCTAACATGGGGTCTATATGCAACCCCTGTGCAGATTGTGGTGCCATTTCCAGTCTCTAAAGTGACCCACAGTGCCTCCTTTCCTCCCTGTTTACTCTTTTTGTTCAGTTGCTTTTATCCCTTCCCTTACATAGAGAGCTACTCCTCCCTCTTCTCCTTCCTGTCTCTCCTGGAGGTTATGTACCCTGGTATGTTAACATCCCAGTCATGGTTCTCTGTGTACCATGTTTCTGTGACTGCTATGATATACAGGCATCCCTCTTCCATCAAGGCCACCAGTTCAGGGAGCTTGTTGCCCAGACTACGGGCATTGGTACTCATTACCTCCATTTCCTGATGACCTTACCCTTTTGCCCCATCCCTGTCCTTATTGCCTTTGTCACTTTCTCCATTTACCCTGCCCTTCTCTCAATTGTCATCTCTATCTTGGTGTTTGCCTCATTTACTACCCTGATGTTTTTGGGGGCTAGGATTTCCTGCTTCTTTCCAGTGCCTCCCCTTGGCTGAGTTTAAATGCTTGCCAATGAAGCATTTAAACCTATGACTAGGATCTGGTTCCCTTCTGGACAGATGCAGGCGTCATGCCAGTATAGGCCTGCATCACTCCAGGTGGACCCCAGTCCTCAATTAAGCCAAATCCCTGAGCTCTGCACCAGTTTTTCCAACCACTGATTGAATCCCATGGTGTGGAGCACCTAGCCTTCCTATGCCATAGACAGGCAGCACCTCAAGAAGGTTAACGTATGCATACTTGTCTAAGGCCCCTCCCTAACTCCACAAACTCTTCCTGCACTGCTCTGATCCCTTTCTTAGCCAGATCATTTGTCCCTTGGTGGACAATGACATCCAGCTCCCGCCTCTGTGCAGTTGTTCAAGCATCCTGTGGATTCGCTCCTTGTCCCTCCAAGCCATGGCACCAGACAGGCACCTTGCCTCCCTTTCCCTTGCTCCCCAGTTCTGCCTTCCTAACAATAGAGTCCCTCACCAGGAGTTGTTTCCTTCCCTGTGGGGACCCATGCCACCCTCCTGTGGGTCTCCTTTGTGGAGGTTCTCAGCATCCTCCTTGGTCTCCACTGCGGGTACCTGCATAGAGGAACCACACTTTGCCAGAACAGCATATGAATTGTAGAGAGGTACAGCTGGAGGAATGCGCCTCTTCCACCACCCTCACCCTCCCTGAGCCCACTGTGGTTCAACCACTCCTCTTTCTTGGTAACCTCTAAGGCAACGGCAGTGGCTCTGGTGGTCCCTGGATGGGAGAGGAGGTCCCACAAATCCTTGCCAACTCAGCCTGGAGATGAGCAACCTCCTTCCTCAGCCCAGAGAGGTGTCTGCAGATGGGACAACACCGCATCCTCCAGAACGTCTTATGAAGACTGCTGCTCCACAGCCACTGCACTGGACCACTCCCATCATATCTTATTTCTGGCCCTTCGCTGTTGTTTGGAATACTTACTCTTTCCTCTGTTTATTCATTTATTTTTTCTCCCTACTTACTTACTGCCTCTGTGCCCTTTAAGCTCCTGATCTTCCTGTTCTGAGACAAGACAAGCCTATATTTTCTCAGTGGTCTCCTTACTTGCTCAGAGGCAGACCTCCAGCAGCTTTGGGGGCGGAGAGCTACTCTTGTTCTTCTAGGATGGTGAGTCTTTGGTGGCTCTGTGATCACTCACTTCCTGCTCCCAAACAGGAAGTTCCTGTTGTCAGTCAAATCCTGTGCCTATAAAAGTAGAACTGGCTTTGGGTGGAGGGAAGGAGGGTAATATAGTCCCAGTAAAGAAGTCCAGCCACAACAGCATCTCCCGACCTTCGTCCTGGTGTTCTCTGCCAGTTCTCTGGCAGAAGCTATCTAGGCGTGTTTAAATCTAGCTTTAACCTGGCTTCCTTCCAGCTAAGCCACTCCCCTACTTAACAGATCTTTCTACACTTAATTAAATTGCACCGATAACAATTCCCTTCAGCCACCTGAGACTAACACCTAGATAACTGCTCAGATAACAATTCACTTCAGCCAACTCAGACAAACACACTAACCTTTTTAACCCTAAATTGAAGGTCCCAGTAGTAGAGTTCTACTTCTTTAGTCCCAGTAGAAGTCCAGTCACAACAGCAGCTCCTTCGTCCTGGTGTTCTCTGCCAGTATTTGGATTTCAGCAAGGCCTTTGACTCTGTGCCGCATGGGAGGCTGGGAGAAAGCTAGAAGCTGTGGGGGCAGGAGCCAAGATGGTGAAATGGATAACAAACTGGCTTATGGGTAGGCAGCAGGGGGTGGTAGTGGGAGGGGAACTCTCAGCACCAAAGGGCACTGATGAGCAGGGTGCCACAGGGGTCGGTGCTGGGGCTGGTGTTGTTCAGGTTACTAATTGCTGATATCTCACATGGATCCGAAATACGATCCGCTTTGTTTGCAGATGACACCAAAATGGGGGGTGGTTGATGACATTGAGGAAAGGAAGGGGCTACAGGAAGACCTAACTAAACTGCAGGAATGGTCAGAAACATGGCAGCTGGGGTTCAGTGCTAAGAAGTGCAAGGTAATGCACTGAGCAAAGAACCAGGGAAGGACTGTCACCTGGGAGGATACAGTTGGGTAGCACCATGGAGGAAAAGGACCTGGGGGTACTTATAATGGGATCATGAATAACTCTGCTCAGTGTAGGAAGGCAGCAGTGAAGGCCAACAAGATGCTGGGGTGCATAGCAGGAAACTCCTCCAGAAGTAGGGAGGTAGTCCTCCCCTGTAGGTCACTGTAAGGCTGCACCTGTCCTGGAGTACTGCATGTAGTTCTGGTGCCCATACCTGAGGAAGGATGTCAGATTTTTTGGGGGTGCAGCGAGAGTGACAAAATGATCCAGGGATTCAAAGGCTAGCCCTACAGAGAGGCTGAGTGAGATAGATATGTATTCCTTAGAGGAGAGGAGGATGGGAGGGGACATGATTGAGACCTTCAAGTATTTGAAACGAATAAACAAGACTTGAACAGAGGGATCTTCCAATTAAGAAGAGGAAGGGACACAAGAGGGCACAGTCTCAGACTGGGGGATTCAGGAGGGAGGTAAGGAGACAGTTCTTTATGGAAAGGGCGGTGGGCAAGTGGAACACTCTACCACAGGAGGTGGTGGCCTGTAAGACGGTGGGCAGTTTCAAGAGGGATGGGATAGGGGAGGGTAAATCTAAGGAGGGAGGTGGGAGGGACAGCTACGAGATGAGAGGCTAGCTGCACAATCAAGCAGATTCAACAGATCATGAGGCCTATGTCTGCTGGCATTTTCGTATGTTCATATGTTCGAAGATATGATTGCACAGTAAGACAGAGTGAGGGAAGAGCTTATGATTGCTTTGTAATGGAGAGAGAAGTACTGTAGGTACATTTGACTATTTGTTTATTTGCTTTTGTTTACCAGGTGAGCACTCTAGACAGCCAAGTGCCTATTTTCAGGTGCCACCCAGGAGATTAAAGGGTACATAGGAGAACAAACAAGCAATATCAAGGTACAATACAAATACATCAGGCATATACATACAAGCAAGAGGAAAATAACATACAAGTACAGGCATTAACAACAATGTTATGCATCTAGGGTCAGCCATAACATCAGGTGGGTATGGGTAATGGCTTATAGGAGTGGTGCAGTGTGTAGGAGAGAGACCTAGGTAAACAGGACATTGACTAGTGTAACCCCCATGAATGGGGGTTCCAAAAGTCTTCCTTGAGCTTGCCTAAATGCTCACTGCCAGGCTGGTGTCCTGTGTTTTAGCAGTTTAAATGTATTGCCAGAGAATGCATACATAGCCTCTGTGTGCTGTCTCTTTAAGAGCTGCCTGGATTGCAGTTATAATTAATCTGGAAGGGGGCTTAGTGTTTCATTGCTCGAGTCCTCTCGGCTGCCAGATAATTGCTCCGCTCTGCCATCGCTATTTGGCGCAGAGGAGCTCTGTTATAAGATGTGCTTATTTGCTGATTGTCTATTAGAGTGATAATAATATTGCAGTTTGTTCTAAGCTGTTTTCTTTGCAGCAAGGACTGTTCTGTCTTCTCCACCATCTTGGTCCTGGACTTCAGAATGGGCCAATCAGTACATTTGGGACTCTAAAATGGAGTCTGCCTACAGGGGCTTGGTGGGCCAAACTTGTAGGAATTGTAGTTTAGGGCTTTTGGTGCCTAAAATAACCTGGAGGGGAGCCTGTTGTGACTGACAGACAGATCAGCCAACCAGACCTCTTGGATCTTGGGAAAGTCCCACACTGCAGTTTCAGTTAGGTCTGAGTTTGGGAAGTGAAAAGTAACAGCTCGAGATAGTTTGAGCAGCAATCCATAGTGGATTTGTGGGAGAAGTGTGAAAAGGCCTGAGTTTGGCCTGCATGCTCGCCTGCTGTTCCTGAGAAGGAACTTGTGCTTTTTCGGACTGATTCCGAATTTGGAGAGTGAATTAAGCCACTGAATTGTGACTAGGCTTTTAACCTGAAGAAGATCGAAGATTTGCTGATTCGATTGGCCTGTCAGGACTTCCAGCTACCTCTGAACTCCTGGATTGTGCAGAGACTCTGTAATTGCGACTGGAGAACCATTTGCCTGGTACAGTGGACTTTCCTTACATGTGAATGTGCTGTGTGCTTATAGTGGGTCGTGATGTGGTTCCCCACTGTGTGTCTGAACTGTGTTTTGCTTGCTGAAGGCTGTATCCAGCTCCGCAGACTGAATCCATGACCATTCCGTTTGCCTGGGCCTGCTACACTGGCCCAGCCAGAATAGCTGCTACACAGAGAAAGTTATTGACAAGAGACTGGCCTGGGAAGGGATCAGACCTGCTCAACCCCTTGAACAGGAACAACGCCTTGGTGATTTGTGTGGCCCTGCTTCTCCAGGCACTCCAGCTCAACAGCCTGCAGTCTCGATTTTGTCCTGTCTGTGTCCTGTATTGTGTATCATGAGTAAACATCAGGGTAGCTCCTCTAACAACAGCTAAATCTAAAAGTGTTGTCATCTGATTGTCTTGTTGCCTTTTCTTTCACGAACTGAGCCCTCCGGCCCGGATAACAAATAGTGTGTGTTGTGCATGTTGCTTTCTTCCATCACAGGTCCCCAACCAGCTGCAACGCTCCTGGCTAGCCCACCGCTTTCCTACCTGGGTACCCAGAGTATGTGACTGTGTAGGGACTCTGAACTGCATGCATAGCTGCACTGTATGTGAAAAATGACATAAGGGCCACAGAGATCCAGGAGGAACAAAATGGGGAGAGATACTGTGGGTTAAGCTGGAAAGGAAAATGGGGACAGCATCCGCACAGGTGTGGTCTATAGACCACCAGCCCAGGAGGAAGAAACAGATAGGAGTTGATGCTAGCCATCCAAAGGATGGCAGACAAGGGTGAGGTAGTACTGGTTGGAGACTTCAATATTCCAGACGTGGACTGGAGCATCCCAGCAGCAGTATCAACTAGGAGCAGATTTATCCTGGACTCCTTCAGGTGCCTTCCTCAAGCAACTGGTCATGGAACCAACTCGGCAGAAGGCAATACTGGACCTTGTGCTCACAAACAGGGACAGTGTGATGGGGGTAACAGTGGGGAGCACCTGGGAAACAGTGACCACCAGTCATTGTGGTTTGAAATCACAGAAAAGAGCAGAATCAAACCACACAAAAACACGTATCCTGGATTTTAGGGGGCAGACTTTGGGAAAATGGGAGATACTTGAAAGAGGCATTGAGGGAATGGGACAGGAATCAGGGTTGAGGAACAGTGGGCAGTATCTAAAATGGGGATTACAAGAACAACAGAATTATGCATTAAGCAGGTTAGCAAGAGGAAAAGGAAGAGGAGACCATTATGGTTTCAAAGAGGTAGCAAAAGAAGTGAAAGCCAAAAAGATTGCATTCAGGCAATACAAAAGACACAGGCAGAAGGGATAGGGAGAAGTACCAGGAGAAGCAAAGGAGGCAGGGAGGTCAGTAAGGAAGCCAAAGCTTAGACAGAAGAACACATTGCAAAATCAGTGGGTAGAGGGACAAAACCTTTTACAGGTACATAAGTGAAAAAGAAAGACAAAGGAGGGATAGTGAGACTGAAGGGGAGGATGGGGCCGCGTGGAGGTTGACAACAGTAAACGTGACATATTGAACAGGTATTTCTGCTCAGTCTTTACTGAGGAAGAGGAGGGTAATGGGTCTGAAGGGAGTACAAGGGGTAAGAATGGTGCAGAAATGGACACAAGTCCCTTTACACGAGAAAGGGTCCTGAAGGAACTGGAAGTAATAAGAGTTGATAAAGCAATGGGGCCAGAAGGGGTGCACCCCAGGGTCCTTAAAGAACTAAGAGGGTGGTGGCTGAACCTCTGGCTATCCTGTTTAGCCGATCACTGGAAACAGGAGGTACCCAAAGACTGGAGGACAGCAGATGTAGTCCCCTTATACAAAGTGGGAACAAAGAGGAAGCAGGGAACTACAGACCAGTCAACCTCACCTCGGTAGTGGGGAAGATCATGAAAGCACTACTGAAGGAGAGATTGGTGGAACATCTGGTTGTCAATGGACTACAGGACCCAAGGCAGCATGGTTTCACCAGGGGAGGTCGTGTCAGACCAACCTCGTTGAATTTTTGACTGGGTGATTAGGAGGTGGATCAGGGAGGGCAGTGGACATGGCCTATCTGGACTTCAGCAAGGCCTTTGACACTGTGCCACATAGAAGACTATTACACAAACTGGGAATATGGGTGTGGGCAGGACAGTAGTGTGGTGGGTAGGTAACTGGCTGGGTGGCAGGACACAGAGGGTGGTGGTAAATGACTGTCACTCCACAGAGGGAAGAGTGACCAGTGGGGTACCACAGGGATCAGTGCTGGGACCGGTCCTATTCAACATCTTCATCAGTGACATTACGCAGGACCTAGAAGGCAGAATTTCACTGTTCGCTGATGACACAAAGCTCTGTAACAGAGTAGACACACCAGAGGGTGTGAGAGAATGAGAAGCGACCTGCAGAAACTTGAAGAATGGTCAGGGGTTTGGCAGTTGAAATTCAATGCAAAGAAGTGCAAGATAATGCATATGGGGCACAAAAACCCTGGCACAATATATCAGTTGGGGGTGAAGATATAGCATGCACCAAGCAGAAAGGGATGTTGGGGTTGTCATCTCTGGTGACCTCAAGGTAGGGAAACAGTGTGACAAGGCAGCAGGTAAAGCAAATAGGGATGCTGGGATGTATAGGCAGGGCATCACCAGCAGGAAAAGGGAGGTCATAATTCGCTATACAAGACACTGGTGAGGCCCCACCTGAGTACAGTGTACAGTTCTGGAGACCATACCTACGTAAGGACATAGACAGGGTAGAAGGTTCAGAGGAGGGCAACAAAGATGGTGCATGGATTGCATCACAAGTCCTATGAAGACAGGTTGAAGGAACTGAACATGTACTCCTGGAGGAGA
Source organism: Neoceratodus forsteri (assembly GCA_016271365.2). Classification (NCBI taxonomy): domain Eukaryota; kingdom Metazoa; phylum Chordata; order Ceratodontiformes; family Ceratodontidae; genus Neoceratodus; species Neoceratodus forsteri. Next base: position 1,577,096,274 of record CM028129.1, on the reverse strand, counting down.
GGAGGGAGAGGGATATGATAGAGACATACAAGTATCTTACAGGGAGGAACACGGTGCAGGAAAACACTATTTTAAGCGAAAAGATGTTCCAGGACAAGAGGGCATGGGACTAAGTTGGAGGGAGGACGATTCAGAGGAAACATGAGAAAGAATTTCTTCACAGAACGGGTGGTGGACAAGTGGAACACCCTGCCAGAGGAAGTGGTGGGGGCTGAAACAATCACGGATTTAAGAATGCATGGGATAGACATAAAGGAATTCTGGAGGTCAGGGTAAGGGCAACAGACTTCTAGGAAAACAAACTGAACTTACAAGCTCAATTGGGCAGACTGGGTGGGTCATATGCCCATATCTGCCGACACTGTCTATGTATCTATGTCTGATTAATATAGCTTTTAAGCAAATCAATCTGATTATGCCTCTCCTTGTTCAAGTCCCTGAATAAATCAGATTTAACTTTGTTTGCATTTGACCCAACTGTGGTTCCAGTTTGTGCCAAAATTTGCTGTGCTTAAACTTGTTTTTCAGGGATCCCAGGGTCAAGCTAGAGGAACCAGCCCTAGTGGTAAGTGCAAACAGTGTGGGTAATTGCCTGGTGAATAAGGGTCATTGTGAAAATAATTATTGTATATTGTTCAGGCCACTAGAAGGGAAAGAGAGGGTTACAGTGTCCCGGAGGGCTGTGCCCAGGTTAGTTTGACCACTAACAACCCTGACCTCCAGGTGGAGGCACCTGTTTCATTACCCAGGCCCCTTAACCTGCTATTAGCCAAGCAGGCAGGGTTGTAACCCTTGGGATAGCGCCACCTAGGGTCTCACTAGCTACTCTTTACATGAACAGTACAGTGGAGATTGTTCTCTATGCTTATTGTACATCAGATAGCTAAGAGCTATTTGTAAAGTAGAGTGGTAAGTAAATGATTGCTGTGTGAGGTGCAGACTCAGTTAAATTTAAATGTTAAAAGGATTAAGAATTCACAGATTGCTTTAATTAAACAATATTAAAATGAATAATTAACATTAAATAGGTGTGGGAGGGTTGCAGTGAAAGGAGTTGGGAGGCTGAGGTCCTCTTCCCAGAAACAGCATTGACTGTAACCATTCTTCCAGAAACAGTAAGTGCCCCAATTTGCATAATGCCTGATAGTTTCTTTTGGTGGTGGTGGTTTTGGGGGTTGCAGCGAGTTCATGTCATACAGATATTCTTTGCACAGTCTTAATATTAATGAAATTGAATTCTCTGTAAAACAACAACAGAACCACAACTGAGCAATATACAAGGAGGGCAGCACAGTGACTGGCTACATGGACATCATTCTGATGAAAGGGGTAAAGTAGCAAGATGAAAAAAAACCTTCAAAATGTGTTGGTCACAATAAAGAAATGTGGTACCTGTGTTAGTCCAGTTGATGATGTAGAAGAAAATGACACAACTCTTTTGCAGCTGATACTTTTATTGGACTAAAATAAATTGTTTTTGAGATCAGCGTTCAAGAGTTATATTCTCTTCTGTAGGTCAGTGAAAGCAGTGCTGAGTAATGTCAGTACAGAGGTTAAATATAGATTCAAATGAGACATGGTGTAGTTTGTTTAACCATCAAAGCACTACAATATCAATTCGCACCTGTAAAGAACATTTGTCAGAGGGAGATTCCCGGAAAATAACACAGAACAACTTCTTAGTGGGTGCTCGACTGCAATTCATTTATTTTATACATCACAAGATTGCCTTTACTTTGCCACTTTAAAATTTACACATTTGCAAATGTTCCTTCCTCTTTTCCACGTTATCCATCATAAAGTCCAACATTTTAATATTCTGTTCAATCACATAGTTCAATTGTCTTTTGTAAATGTCTCTGGTTCTCCTGTCGTCTTCACGGGGTCTGGCGTTTGCAAAGCCTGATACCCTTCATTCACTTTCCTTGAAACAGTCTGTTGTCTATCATTTTCTCAGGGTCTGGGCGCCTGAAAGGCCAATACCCTTCTCCTATTCCCATTGCTGCCCTCTCTTTGGGTCTGGTTGCCGACAGCATCTGACCCCATATTGTTATTTCCTTAATCGTATGCCTCCTTTTCGCCTGCCTCCATGTCCATTCGTCTGCACCCGGCCCGTGGATCTTACCTGCCCCAACCCAACCCCCGATTTTATCTTTTTCCCAAAATGTCCTCCTATACAAAATCCCTCCAGAGAACCTTTCTTTCTTCTCCGACCTGTTGCCCTCTTTGGCAACCTATTCCTTGCACATCCTGCCCTTTCTTCTCTGACCTGTTGCCCTCTTCGGCAACTCATTCCTTCAAATCCTGCCTCCCTGGTGGGGCATCTCTTTCCTTTTCTTGTTGGCCCATTCTGCCAGCCCATGTCAGCCAGGGCTTACTCCCTTCTTCTGTCACCCTCTTTCAGTGACCTGTTATCCCTTCCCTTCCACTTGCCCATGCATCCTTTTCCCCAGTAACCAAACCTACTGGGCAGTTGGGTGGGTGCTAAGTTCAGATCCCAGCAAAGAGGGAGACCTCCTCTTCTGCTGCCACCTAAATACCCCTAGAGCCACCTTTCCCCCACACCCAATCCTTACCTGCTTACCTGTCCTGTTTGTCATCGAGGGATGACATCTTGACCTCCCCTTACCTGGGCCCTCCTTCCTACCATCCCCCACCTCTAAGTGAGCCTACCTAACATGTCCCCTCCCCGGCCAGTCCTGCCCCCTGTGCCTTTTTCCTACGGAATCCCGTGACAATTTAGCTTGTCCTTTAGGGGCAACGCATTTGTCAGAGGAGATTCCCCAAATAACACACAGACAACTTCTTAGTGGGTGCTCAACTGGCAATTTATTTATTTTATACATCACAACATTGCTTTTACTTTGCCACTTTAAAATTTACGATGTATAAACGCTCCTTCCTCTTTTCCCACATTATCCATCATAAAGTCCAACATTTTAATATTCTGTTCAATCACATAGTTCAGTTGTCTTTTGTAAATGTCTCTGGTTCTCCTGTCGTCTTCACGGGGTCCGACATTTGTAAAGCCCAATACCCTTCATCCACTTTCCCTTGAAACAGTCTGTTGTCCATCATCTTCTCGAGGTCCGGATGCTTGAAAAGCCTAATACCCCTTCCCTATTCCCATTGCTGCCCTCTCTTTGGGTCCGGTTGCTGACAGCAACTGCCCCCCATATTGTTACTTCCTTAATCATATGCCTCCTTTTCGTCTGCCTCCACGTCCAGGCGTCTGCACCTGGCCCATGGATCTTACCTGCCCCTTCCAACCCCATTTTATTTTTTCCCAAAAATTTCCACTAGCCCATCTCTAGCTTATGCGATGGAATGATGGGCTCCTCCCCACCCTCTCCTCTTTTTCCCAAATTTCTATACTATCTCCCAATTGTAGCACATATGCTGACATCCCCACTGTCGAAAGGTGCACCCCATCTGGGTCTGTACATCCCTGGGTTAGTAAATGCAATGTCTTTATGGGCTATGTATGTTACCCCTACCCCCTTAACCATGTTGTCACCTGCCTGTTAATCCTCTTCCTAGCCGCTCCACCTCTTTTATGTCTCTGGCCTGCAGCAAACCATCCTAGGTGCCATTTCTGACCATGCTGTCCTCACCTGCGGCCAAAACTGCTGAATTGTCCCTAGATCCCTTAGCATTTCCTTGCACAAGAATCCCTATGGCCGATCTCCCAACTCATTACCCCAAAATGTTTTATCAGCAGGTCTGGTTGTGGCCACTTTTGCTTCAGCTCCTCAAGGTTGGCATGATCTGTGCCCACCTCATGCCCCAGACCCATTTCCAGTAAACCATCACTTTGTCAGGGTCCTGCCCTAGCTGTTTTCCTCTCTGGTAGATGGCAGCCCACTTCTCTGCCCAATAAATGTAAGCATGCCTGAGGATCCAGACCGTCTACACCTTCCTGACCTGTGGAAGACAGAAATACATGTATTAAACCAGTTTCCTCACATATCTCTTATAGCAATTTGACCGCCACCTTCTTGCTTTCTTAATTTCTTCCTCCTATCTCTCTTTTGCTGCCAGCATGGATGCGGCTCCAGTCTAAATGAATGAGAGGAATAACTCTGTGGGTTCTCTCCCAGATGTGCCATTCCCTTTTTAGAAGCCCTGTTACTGGGAAGCACGTAACGGCTTGCCATCACTATGTGTAAAGAACTGCCTGCCACCCTTTTGCCTCCTCCCTTGTATTTCCACAGGAGGTGACAGGGCATGTCCCTCTGTCTCCTGTCTCGCCAATGCAATCTCCGCCCCGTCCCCCTCTGATCAGTCTTAGAACGCCTCAGCCAAATTGTCACCCTCTCTTGTTCCCAGAGTATTTCCTTTTCCCACAACCCTCCTCTCTCATCTTTTTGTTGCCACCACTATTTCGTTGACCCTGAATGTGCCTTTTGCCATAACTGTAAAATGGCCCTGAATAAGCAGGCTTCAAGTCTGACGTACATATCTCCCCAGTGCCCCTACTAGTTCTTGAGTTTTTTCCTGCCACAGTTTTCTCAAATCTGCCTTTCCTGCTTTTAACTGCTACCACCCCATCAACATCGCTGAACCACTTTAAACTTATTTGGTCTAGCCCAACCTTGTGCTGCAAGCCCATCCTATCCCTAGCAATTGTACCCCATTGTCCCGCTAGCCATTCCTGCTTCCCACTTTTCACCATGTATTTTGTTATCTGGTCCTGTGAAACTGGCTCACTTACCTTGAACCCTCCTGCTCCCGGAACTCCTGAAATGTTCCCCACCCCTCGTATGCCCTCAGTGTGTTGGCAGACCAGGAGCTCCTATATAGCAATTGGGTTCCTTCTAGCCAAGTTCCCATGCTCACTCTTATACCTGCATTCTCTGTGCTGCCACTTGTGGTGCCACGGACCTGAAACCCTCCAGCTGTAAATGGGAAAGCGGTCAGCTATGTCATTTTTACCCCTTAGTATGTTTTGTTTTAACTGCCATGTTTTTATCTTTTCCCCCTCTGTCCAGTAAACTGCCCCATGGGCATAGCTTTGTCAAATTAAATTTAAGTTTGACCCTTGGGAGCCAACTGCCAACAGGTCTCCATCTAACCCAACCCCCCTTTCATGTTGCCCAACCCTAACGCATTGTTTCCCACCCCACCAGACCTGTATCCCTTTACCTTGGAATCCTCCTCCTGCTTTGGTTACCCCTGCCTCCCGAAAAAAATGTCTGCCACACCTCTGCTCATTTGTTGTGTCCCTGTTGTTCTGCAGTGCGTCACTGGATGTTGTTCAGAGCACTTAGAGCAGACGTGTCTGAACTTGTAATTGGTCCAAGAGCACGACACCTTGTTGAACCCTCAGCATGTTTTCACTTACTGCTCACTTCCCATTGTCTTCTCCCTTCTCCATCCCCATCCCCCGTGTCTGGACAGACTCCTCACCCAAGCTCGGAATGGTGGAATCCCACCTCAGATCTCCTGGCCACCATCCTGTCCTTAAAAGCTTCATCATATTTCAGCCACCAGGTCCGACTTTGCCTTATAGGCCCTTTACCTTTGGCGGCATATGAAAGCAATGGAATGGCCAACTCAGGCTTCTTTTCCAGCAGGATGATGCTGAATATGGAGAACCCACCTGCCATGTTTCTTTATTTCCTGCTATCGCTAATGCCACTGCCATCTCAGACTTCCCACCGTTTCTTTTTGCACATGCCTCTTTGTGGATTCTTTGTCTACTAATGTGATTATAGCTACGTATTTGCCTTTCCATATCTTCTCTTTAATTGCTAAGGGCACATGGTCCCCCAGTGTCATACCTGGTATCTCATCATTGCCCACTCTGATTTTTATGCCCCTTTTCCCCGGCTGCCTTTAGTTCTTCTAATGCCCTTTCCATTTTCTCTATTCTCTTCTTCTCCCCATATCTCCCAGCATACCTGCTAAATACTCAGTCAGATCCCTCCAGGTTCTGATGTCCCTTATCCTTACCACTCGTGCTCTCCTTGGTATCCGGTTCTTCCGTCTGTCCCTGTTTTGTCCCTCCGTGGTGTCCTTTACTCTGCTGGGCTCTTCCGGCACCCCGAAGGTGTCTTCCATTTCCCTGTGCCTTCAGTCACCTCCTTCTATTTTGCTGCCTCTCTTAACTCATTCACCTTCTCCATCAAGCTTTTCCCTTGCCCTTTCTTAGATTTCACCTCAGCCTCCTCTTCTGAGCCATCTGCAGCATCTCATTGACCTTTAGCATAATTTCTGCCACCTGCTCCATTATCTGGACACTTGTGACTTCTCCGTTTCTGCCATCCTGAATAAGTAAATACTTGGGGATATATAGCAAAACATGGTCATCCTCTGTCCTAATCCTCCCACTCCCTTGTCTTGCACAGTCTTTACAGACTAATGACCCCTCAGAAACTACCCCTCTTAATCTGCACTATATTGTCCTTAGTGTCTTATTCCGTTTCTGTATTATTAGCTTACCTTTTTATTTTTATTACCCACATGCCCATGGCCATTCTTGTTGCATCTTTATTTCCCTTCTAATTTATTATATATATTTTTAACACACTTAAAACCCCCACCCAGCCTGTGTATAGTAGTTTAATATTGTGCATATTCCTTGTGACTTCAATATCAAGGCACCTGCCCCCAGGTCTGTGTGGTATAAGCCTTTATGCATTTTACTGCTGTAATTATAGGAGAGAAAACCATTTGGGAGCAGCTGAGAATCAACCTGCCTTTAAGCACTTCAAACCCTCCTTTCTGAGCCATTTTGTGGTCTCTCTTGGCATTATGCCCGTGAACACAGCCATTACCATGCATATCTCGAATGTCTTTTTGTTTTTAAGAATAGTATTTGCACTGCTTTAGCGTGATGCTTGCATGGCTATTCTTGCCCGGTGTCTCCTCCATTTGGACTACAAAAATGGCGTGGGGCTGCAGACCATGCATGCACACCTCGCTAATTGCCCTCGTGCATGCACGACCCACTGCTTCCCTGCATGCCAGCCTGCAGCCTGCCTTGGCCGCAGCCTTTCCGCAATTGCTCCCCATCCACCACCCAGCAACCCCCAGGTTGCTCCAGCTGCTCCACTGTAAACCCTACCAAAACCCAGGAAATGGATCTCAGTCCAGCTCCCTGCCAACAATGAAACTAGGAGCCTATCCCTCCGAGCAGCAGGCATAATCCCCATTTCCCTTTACAGGATGAAATTGTAAAATAAAACACAATTGGGAGCGGATGAAATTCAGGCCCTGCCTTTTACCATTAACCCATCCTGTCTGTGCCTTTGCTGTCTTGTTTGAAATTCAGACAGCACCATGCAACCCACTGCTGTGTCCCCTCCTGCTTTCACTCTTTTTTATTTATTTATATGCCTAAACCTTCAGTGCGATTCCTTGCATGGCCGTTATTTGGCCTACAATCTACAAACATGGCGTCCGACTATTGGCGTGCATGCGCACTGGCTCCTTGTTCCATTGCGCATGCATGGCCCACTGCTTCCCGAGTGCTGAGTCTGTGGCCTGCCTCAGCCTACAGTGCCTGTTCCAGGCTCCCTTCCACCTTTTGGCGGTTCCCTGGCCATCGTCCCGCTGCAGCACCTCCACCTGAAGCTTCTCCAGTGTTCATCCTCTGAAGCCCCAGCCTCTGTCCCTGGGCCTAAACATGGACCCTGTGGTCCGCTGTTTCTCCCAGGTCTGTCGCTTGCGTTCGCTCTGCAGGCTGGTGTCCCCTTGCTGTGTGGCGCCTGCCAGGGGCGTTTCTGGGACAATGTGCTTCCCCAGACTTTTTCTTGCTGGCTGTCCCACCGCGCCAGCCCAACCATGGAGCCGACCCAAACCAGCAGTCTGCATGTCACACTCCAGAGCCCTCCATCGCAGCAGCAGCCTTGGATGCCCCTGGCCTATTCTTGCCACTCCAGCCACCCTGATTACTCATGTAGGGAGGGTAATCCAGACAGAAACTAACCACAGGCTTCCTCCTCACAGGCACCATGCGGTCCGACCTACAAGCAGCAGAAACCAGATTTCTTGGCTCACCTCAAAACTGGAGATCTTGAGGGCGAGGACCTAGAAATAATCTTTCATTTCAAACAACATGAAGTCTTGCTATATTATGACAATTGCAGTGAGTCCCAACCTTGAACTGCTCAGGAGGTGAAATAGTTAACTTTCCATGCAAGCATGGAACTTTGTGAGCTGACAGAGAAGCTCTGTCTGCTTATCTTCAAATATAAACTGTCAGATTCTTTACTCCGCCTCACTGAACAGTCGCTCCGGAGATTTCTCCTTCTGCTCGGTTCATTTTGTCGGTTAAAAGTATTAGTTTTATCGGTTTTCGACCGAAATTTAACTGCAACTGGTCGGTTCAAGCTCTGTCTGTGGTATTGGAAGTAATAGTTAGGTTTTACATACGTTTTCTCTGTGTGGAACTTGTAAACATTTATCGGTTCGGTTTGAACCCGATCAGGTTGTGTTTTAAATTGCTAGTCCTTTTTAGAGTACGGTTCCGGTTCTTATCGGTTCTAAAAACGGATTTCATTACTTTTTTCCACGACTCCGTGACACGGTTGGGAACCGATAAGAGAGTCTTGCTTGGTGGATTGCCATAAACGGGCAAGTTTGGTTAAGCTGGCATTACATCTGAGAAACCCAAAAGAAAAACTGGCCCACTGGGTTTCAACACTGTAGTGTCTGTGGGGAAGCCTTTGCCAAGGCTGACCCTCACACCACCTGTGTCTATTGTCTGGGGTTTGACCACCTCGATGCAGACTGCCAGATTTGTAAAATTTCCCTGCTGCCACCATAGAAAGAGAGTTGGTCGACTCAGGGGAGGCCAAAGTCCGCTGACCCGATGGCCGGCCTGGTTCGGTTCCAACCGAACCGGAGGGAGTGCCCTCTGACCAGGGCGATACTTCCTCAGGCAAACGAAGAGCTGGCCCGAGGAGCCAGTTCCTGCAAAGGACTAGAAAGTCAGCTGGTATGGAAAAAGTTCTCTATCCAACCGATGAAGAGATAGCTAAAGCAATCCAAATTGTCCAGTCTCTTTCCCTGGTTTCTGAACTGGCACCATCAGAGAGGTGCTCGGTTCGCTGGTTCCACCGGTTCAAGATTATGATTTTGAGGAATTTTATGAACCGTGGGAGGGAAGGGGAGTATGAGGAGAGTGAATATGGTTTGGAAGATCTGGATGCGCTCATTGAACCGGACACCTCTCCAGACAGACCTTTAGGGTTTTCTCCCCAGGCTTTTGAGTCCCCTCTCATTTTATGTTTTATAAAAGGTTGTTGAAACTCCAGCTCCCTGTTGAGGAAGCTGTTGATGACCAAGAGGAGCCTGATTATGTAGAAATGATGGATATTCCAGACTAAGAGACTGTCTGTTCCCTACATAAATCTTTTTGGAAGCAGACAGTAAAAGTTTTAAAAATCCTCACACTATACCTCCTGTAGATAAAAGGATGGACAAGAGGTATGCCTTATCAGGCTCTGACACGGAATTCCTCACACAGCAATGCAGCCATGTGGAGTAGTGCAGGCTGCAGCCTGTGACAAGGCAAATATTCCCTAGCTTCACATCCTCCTGAGAAGGACTCCAGGAAGATTGATGCTATGGCAAGAAACAATACATGGCAGCATCTTTGGGACTCGGACAAGCAAATTATATGGCTTATGCTGCTAGGTACCAGAAATCAAGATGGGATACTGTGCTGGCACTAGCAAAACAAGTCCCTGACCAGCTTGCCAGGAGCTGGAACAGGTGGCTAAAGATGGTATTGAGGCATCAAAGGTGCAGTTTTATGTGGCAGTAGACTCTAATGATGTGTCATCAAGAGTCATGGCTACATCTGTGGCACTGCAGAATGGCTTGGCTCAGGTGTACTACCCTGTCACAGGATACCCAGTCTAAGGCCATGGATTTTCCTGTTAGGGTAACTCTCTGTTTGGGGAGCAAACAGAGAATTACATGAAGAAAATGGATGAATACAGGACCACCTATGGGAGTGCACAGACCAAGGAAAGGCAGGCCACTCCTCAGAAGCAGCTTCCCAAGGGAAGGGCAGGCCTTTTCATAGGCCTTTTACCAAGCCCAAGCCTCCTCTTCCGCTTATGCCCAGAGGGTTCTTTAGAGGGAGAGGCAGGCGGGGTTCAAGCAGGCCTGCTTCCACCCCTCAGCCCAAAGCCCCTGCCAAGCAGGCACCCTGATGGGGTAGCCAGGGCCGATTCTCCTCTACTTGTAGGGGCAGGCTGGCTTACTTGTCCATGAATGGAAGTCTCTAACGTCAGACAAGTGGGTCCTGGAAGTAGTAAGCCAGGGACTGGTTCTCAGCTTCAAAAATTTTCAAAGATGAGAACCAGATCTTTTCCACCTGCATCTCTATCAGAGGCACTCGCCTTAGAGGCAGAGGTCTCTACCCTCCTCGCTCTCAGAGCCGTGGAAAGGTTCCACCCCTACACCAGGGCAAAGGTTTGTACTCAGGTACTTCCTTACCCCAAAAAGACAGGAGAATGGCGGCCCATCCTGGATCTCAGATACTTAAACAAGCACCTCTTAAACCAAAATTCAAAATGGTGACTCTGGGTATTATTTTACCCTCTCTAAGGCCAGGGACTGGCTGCGTCCCTGGACCTCAAGGATGCCTACTTCCATATTCTCATCAGAAGCTTCCATCAAAGTACCTCAGGTTCGAGCTGCCCTCCAGGCCATTACCAGTTCAGAGCAATGCCCTTTGGCCTCACTTCTGCTCCAAGGGTATTCACCAAATGCCTGGCAGTAGCAGTTGCTTGCCTAAGAAGGCAAAAGATTGCCATCTTTCCTTACCTGGATGATTGGCTCATAGTAGGCCAGTCCCAGACCAGGTCAACTTACATCTTCAGATAACTCAGCAACTGCTTACTTCCCTAGGTTTCCTTCTGAATCTCTCAAAGTCAGTTCTGGAGCCTGTCCAGCTCCTAACCTTCATAGGCGCAGAACTGAACACACAGGAAGCCAGGGCCTTCCTCCCTCTAGACAGGGCAAATACCCTAGTCTCCCTTGCCTCCTCCTTCACCCTGCAGGTCTCGACCAGCAAGGCATTTTCTGCAGCTCCTAGGACACATGGCTGCTTCCACAGCAGTAGTGCAAGGAGCAAGATTTCAGATGAGGGACACTCAGTTCCATTTGAGAGCCTTTTGGTCTCAGAGAAAGGATCCTCTTACCAAGTTGATCCCAGTAGCTTGAACCCTGATCCAAGCCCTACAGTGGTGGCAGGATCAGAACAACCTCAGACAAGGAGTTCCTTCTCACTCAGCCTCACTCCTTAATCCTTACTACAGATGCATCCCTCTTGGGGTGGGGGCTCACATGGGCGACCTCACTACCAGGGCTGTGGTCCCCACAGGAATCTCTGCTCCACATCAACCTGTTGGAGCTCAGAGCAGTTTTTCTAGCACTTCAAGCTTTCTCCAAATCTGTTCAGAACAAAATTGTACAGGTCAGAACAGACAACACCACTACAATGTGGTACATCAACAAACAAGGGGCACTCGGTCTACGGCCTTGTGCACCGAGCCATGAAGTTGTGGTCTCTGGCTTACTCCCTGAACACCTCCATTACGGCAGTTCACCTCCCAGGCAAGGACAATGTCCTGGCAGATGCTCTCAGCAGGATTTCTCAGGGCCATGATGAGTGGTCCTTGGATCCCCTGGTTCTGGGAGTGGTATTTGCCAAATGGGGCACCCATAAATAGATCTTTTTGCAGCCCCAGACAATCACCAACTTCCTCTCTTTTGCTGCAGGCCCCCAGTCTTGGGCTCAGTCCCTCTGGATGCCTTAGCCCTCAGTTGGGAAGGAAGTTTCTCTATGCCTCCCCTTCCCTCTCCTGTTCAAAGTGCTACTCAAAATCAGATCCCAATCCTGCAGGGTCATTCTGATTGCCCCGGATTGGGCCAGACAACCCTGGTATCCACTCCTTCTGTCCTTAGCAGTCCATCCTCCTCTGTGCCTCCCCAGGAATCACAATCTGTTAACCTGTGCCCAGGGAAGGGTTTGGTACCGAATCTCAAGTCTCTCAATCTCAAGGCCTGGTTCTTGAAGAGCTAGAGTTTGCTGACCTACACCTTTCTCAAGCATAATGGATATTTTGAAGGCTTCTAGGAAGCCTTCTACCAGAGCTACTTACAACTCCAAATGGAAAAGGTTTTCCTTATGGTGCTCAGAAAGGCATATTTCCCAGACTCTGCTGATTTACCCACAGTCTTGGATTATATGGTCCATCTAAACACTTTGGGGCTGAGACCAGGTACCCTGAAGGTACATTTGGCAGCTGTGTCTGCTTTTATTTCAGCGGGTAAACCCTCTCCTCTTTCAGCTCACCCTGTATTTTCCAAGTTTTTAAGGGATTGCTTCACTCCAACCTCCATTCAGGGATCCTACTCCTGCCTGGGATCTTAATGTTTGTATTGCTCAGCTGATGCAACCCCTTTGAGCTCTTGTCTTCAGCTGAGCTTAAGTACTTGACTTGGAAAACTCTGTTTCTGGTAGCCATCACCTCTGCCAGACGCATAAGTGAATTACAAGCGATGTCAGTGGAGCCAGATTTTATCTCCTTTCACAGAGATAAGGTAGTCCTCTGGACTAATAGAAAGTTCCTGCCTAAGGTGGTTTCAGATTTCCACCTTAATCAATCTATATCTCTTCCAGTTTACTTCACTGACCATTCCTCCTCTGGTGAGAGGAGGCTGCACAGCCTAGATGTGAAGAGCCCTTAGTTACTACATAGAGCGTACCAAGGTTCACAGGTTTGACTCCTCCAACTGTTCCTCACTTATGGTGAGGTTGGTAAAGGAAACCTGCCACTAAAAGATCCATTGCCAGGTGGATTGTCTCTTGTGTCCATTCTGTTATGAAAAGCTGGGTAAGGTTCCCCTCAGTCCTGAGGGCTCACTCTACCAGAGGTACAGCTGCTTCTGGCTGCTGCCAGAGACATCCTTATTCTAGAGATATGTCAAGCAGCTACCTGGAAAACAGTTCACACTTTTACTAAGCATTACTCCCTGGACATCCAGGCTCGGAGTGATGCTCGGGTTTAACACAGCTGTCCTTCAGAGCCTATTCCTAAGTAGGTTCTGTCCCTCCTCCATGGGGGTACTACTGTGTAGTCTGCAATTGTCATAATATAGCAAGACGTCATGTTGTTTGAAGAAAAATTACTCACCTTAGTAATGTTGTTTCTTCTAATGAGTCTTCTATATTATGACCTCCCTCCTGCCTGCCCCTCTCAGAACCTTGTTTTGGGATGTGGGTGGGCTTTACAGTGTTGGCACTTTATTTTGCCCACCTTGTTGTTTTCACCCTTCTTTTGGGGTGAATTGGTGTTGTATTTTTCATTTTTGGGTCTCCTGATTTGAGTCTTTGTTTGAGACCAAGAAGTGTGTGTTATGTTAGTAGCCAGTTGGCTAGTGTAGGTTTACAGCTTCCACACAGAGCCTTTGTAAGTTTAGCTCGTAAAATCTGACAGTTTATGTTTGAAGATAAGCAGACAGAGCTTCTCTAACGAGCTCGCGCTCAAAGTTCCATGCTTGCATGGAAAGTTAACTATTTCACCTCGGAGCAGTTCGAGGTTGGGACTCACTGCAATTGTCATAATATAGCAAGACTCCATTAGAAGAAAGAACATTACTAAGGTGAGTAATTTTTTCATCCTGGGCACCCAACACCAGAGGCGTGCCATCAACCAAGTACCATTTTTCTTTCTTTCTTTCTTTTTTTTGTCTTACTTGGCCCTGATTAACAATTTTTCTGGCGCTAACTCTAGATTCAAACCACTCAGGTGCAGACCTGAGAAACTATATTTTCTTTAAGACTAAAGGGGCATTCAACTACAGGCTTCAGAGATTAAAAAGCACAATCTTAGCTGCCCTGTAGTAGAGAATCCAGCAATGCTAGTCTCTACCACCACTGAATCTCTGCCCCCGCCCTATACAAGCCCCATCACTCCAGCCTCCCGTCCATGTGGCTAGGCTTATCCCAGCCTGAAACTGCCTTACCGCTAAGTAATCCAATTGCCAGTCAAAATGCTGAGCTCTGGCTAAGTTCAGATCCCAGTAAAAAGGAGACCCCTCCTCTGCTGGCACCTTAATACCCCCAGGCCACCCTCCTCCCAATCCTTAACTGCTTACCTGTCCTGTCATATTCGTCATCGAGGGATTACATCATGCCCCCTCTCCTTACCTGGGTACTCCTTCCTACCACCCCCACCTCAACCTGAGCCTACCTAACATGTCCCACCCTCCAGTCAGTCCTGCCCTCGTGCCTTTTTCCTACGAATCCCCTGACAATTTAGGTTGTCCTTTAGGGGCAACCGCATTTGTCATTAGAAAGTGCCTGCTGCAGAAACAACTTCAGGGTGAAAGTGATAGCTCCATTTTGGTCCAGGAGGGAAGGAGGTGCTGATGTGGTGGTTTGAGGAAGAAAGGAGAAACATTTGAAGCATTCTGTTTTCTTTTTTGGGGATGGGTGGTGGAGTGGATATGAATGTATCTCTGGTAATGTGCCCAAAAACAAACAAACGTTTTCTTTAGTTTCAAAAGTTGGATCATTTTCAGTTCAAATGTTTGTCGTTCCTGAATATTCTTAAAATTACTTTTTAGTACTATATTTATTTATTTATTTAAAAGTTTTACCAGGAAACACATACTGAGCTTAGTACCAGCTCGTTTCCAGATGCGTCCTGGGGAGGGGTAGTGGGAGCTATATAATCAGTAATTACAGTATATGAGCAGGAAAATGTACAATCAAAATACAAATAACATACACATTAAAATAATATACAGAGCAAAGAAAATAATAAGCATAAATACACAATACATGACAATAGAGAACATTATAGTATTCATACCTAGGTGAGGTATATTAAGAACAATAGGACAAAACCATCTAGGACTGTGAGGGCCACAAGGACGGTAGTGATAGAGGGTAGAAATAGAGTAGACAAGGACTGTGGTGGAGTTAACAAGTGGGTAACCAGAAGGCAGTGGTTAGGGTAATGGATGAGAAAAACAGGAGGTTGAGGAGAAGGAAGAGAGAGAAGGGCGGAAGGAGGGCTCAGATGCAG
This sequence comes from Neoceratodus forsteri, assembly GCA_016271365.2. Taxonomy (NCBI): domain Eukaryota; kingdom Metazoa; phylum Chordata; order Ceratodontiformes; family Ceratodontidae; genus Neoceratodus; species Neoceratodus forsteri. The sequence continues at coordinate 1,577,081,215 of CM028129.1, read as the reverse complement.
TTACAGGAAGGAGCGGTGAAGTCTTGGAGGAGACAAGGCAGGGAGCGAGGGAGGATGCTGAGCAGATGGGGAGGGAGGGTGTTCCAGAGTTTAGGGAGGCGGAAGGAGACCATAGCTTGGCTTGTGGAACATGACGAGATGGAGTGCTAGGTGCGGTGGCCAGAGCCATGGAGGGAGTAGGAGGATTGGAGTAGAGTAGATAGTAGAGACGTGAGGTAAGAAGGGAGGGAGCTCAGCCAGTACTTGGCAGTAAGGAGGAACCATGAGCAAGGCATCTGGCATCGAGGGAGGAGAGACAGAGAGAGGTGTAAAGGGAACAGTGGTGAGTTAGAGGTGGGCAGTTAAGATCAAACCGGCAGAAAGAGTGGAAGAGGGGTCCAGTCTGGTCAGGGTAGATTTTGGAGTGCTACCAAATATGGTGTCTCCATAGTTGAAGATTGGGAGAATCATTTTCTGAACAATGTATCTGCATGACGGCAGGGGATACACCCTCAATTCTGGTATGTCACCTAGTTTTGGGTGGAGCTTTTGTGGATGGAGTCCATGTGTACAGAGTAATCTAGGTATCTGTCAAGCCACACACCATGGAACTTGAAGGAAAAGACATCATCAAGGAGGGACCCATTCAGGGTTTGAAAGATGAGGAGGGCTGGAAGTCTAGCAAGCTTTTGCCTGGTTCTGAAGGTCGTAGCAACCATTTTTACATTTGCTGCACCTGCACACCAAATGTTTTGGGATGAGTGCATAGGATTTTGAGGCGTGTCACTGCCGAGCCCATTGCATTTCTCGATAGCATGGGTTCGGCAGTTAAACCAATAACCACACTCTGTGCTGCCAGTGTAACTCTCTGCTTGGTGGGTGTAAACTTTGTGTACTTCAGAGGGCTGAAGCCACTCCAATCAGAGAAGGCTTCAGTCCTTTGATTTGCATGAAGCCAGCCATCAAGAGCAGCTGATCGGCTTTCAACTTCAGGATCCTGTCAGCCAGGCAGCCTTTATAGAGAGAAACACCAAAAAGGTGTAAGTGTATTTTCTCATGGTTTCCTCCACATGACAGCAGCTCGTAAAATGGCACTCACTCCAACAACATCAGCTAACCTCAGTTCACATTCAATATATGAGGCTGGGAAATTGTCGATATCCTGATATGCATCTCTCAACTGTCCCAAATTACAAGGGATGTCCTCATTTTGCCCCACAAAATTGCTGTGTCCTTCATCTGTTCCTCATTTTCCATGCTGCTCACACAAAGAACCTGCTGTAAATTTATAATGATATCATTAGATGAAGATGGGTTCAGTAAAACAAAATTAGCATCACAAACTCCTTGGTGCTGTACTTTTACTGAACCCCCCAACACACACACACACACACACACACACACACACACATATGCACCAAGTCATCAAGAAGGTTGTACTGTCCAAACTTAGCACCAGTTCCTTAAGTAAATTCATTCAGTGTTTGACAAGATGAAGAAACCTGACAGTCATTCAGCTGTTAACTTTGATACTACTGTACCGTTTGCTGCAAACCCTGGTGTCAAGTTTATTCTAGAAAAATTGCAAGGCACCAAAGAAATCACAGCCAGTCTATTAACTACATTATACTCATTATCTTTAGGTGCTCGCTTTGCTCATCCTCCTCCCTCCTTATTCACACAAAGGACCATCACTCACAGGAGAGTAGGTCCTACATTATAATCGGATAAATGGAAGCAATAATGAGCCCCAGGAAAGTTTTTGCTAGGACTCATGTAAGGGTGCAAGGACGATTGGATCTATCCTGGGTGGGTGGTATGGGCCCCAGTACCAAAACGCTGTCTTAACTTACCAGTTGGTTGGTTACTCTGCGACAACAGCAGCAGCGCCACTCTTTGTGTCCACTTTGTCCACCTGAAGCTGGGGAGAGGGGCTGCTTTTGTGAAGACCCGGAGTGTAATCTGTCAGAGAAGAGAGAGAGAGACTCAGTAGAATACTGCACACTTTCCCTGTTACTACAAGCAGAATGTACATGGTTAATGTACTCCACCTGACAGAAATAGGCAACTGGAAGGCCAGGTTCAGCAGGTTTGCTTTTTTTGTTCCTTTTTTTCAGATTATGCAGCTGAGTGAATCCTGTGTTGACAGTATGCTGCGGTAGGGTTTAGCTAAGTTTAGTTTTTGTTGACCGGTAAGTGCACTAGACAAACCTGCTTATTTTCAGGCACGACCGGGGAGGGGATAGAGGGATACAGATGAATGCCAACTGACCTTGAATCAGATTAAGCTGTTGGTGGTATTTTTAGTGAATGAGGGAAATTTGGCCAGGACACTGGAAATTCCCTACTCTTCCAGCAGGGGCTTGACTTCCTGTGGAGTGGAGGAGCTCAGTTTGGAGCCAGACAGCAACTGAGGAGGAAGTGCTGATGTGGCAGTGGTGTGGACTTGTGAGCACCTATGGATGAGGAATCTTCACAGAATCATTTGGCTTGTGTGCTAGGGAAGCAGATCTCCTTCCTACAGGTCCAGTAGAGGAGATCAAAACACTTCATGGTCTGGACAAGGCAGCGTTATAGAAAATGAAAATCGTGATGTTTTATCAGAATGCAAAGGAGAAGAAAGAGACAATGGCTGAAGGAACTGGTGAAAAAAAGGGTATGGTTGAATCAATGTTTCAAATGTCTGAAACAGAGGTGGATGCAGAAATAATACAAGAGGTGGCTGTGGAGAGCGAGCAGGTACAAGAAACAAACAGTGATAAGCCTCAGGAGAAACTGCAGAAAGCTTTGACAGGACCAGTGAGCCTAACTGAGGGTTCAAGGATGATGCACTAACATCAAAGAGTGTGCGAGTAGCTGGCAGAAAGGAACCTGACACAACACCGAAACGCCCTGCAGAACAACTGGAGAACACTTGGAAACAGGACAAACAAAAACAGTAAATCTCAAAAAACCTGTGTCAGGAACAAAGACAGTATAAATGCTGGGCAAAAGCTGGGGCTAAGGAAAGGGAGGGAAGACTTAGTGTGCAAAATGTTGTGCCAAGTATAAAAAGCCAGCAGCACTTGAATCCTCACTAAAAGATGCAGGTGGAAAAGATCTGAAATGGGCCAGTGGATTCCTGACCCTAAACATAGCTCCATTCCAGGACTGGAAAAAATAGAACAGTAGCACATTCTATGCCTGAACAAGCTTTTATAACAGAATCAGGTGCAGAACTGAATGCTGTAGATGTACAATTTTCAGAGGGGATACTGGAGCATTTCCACAGGCACAAAGAATCTCACCTTCTGATACCGGAGATGAAGGAACTAGTAATAGGAACCCCACTTGGGGCAAATAGACACAGAGGAGCGACAGGAAGAAAGTGGGCCTACACCTCAAGAAGCAGCAAAAATAACTGGGAGAGATTCAGAAAGAGAGCCGTTTTTCCTCGACTCCATCCACCCAAAGACGAAATGCAGTCAGAATACAATATATAGAAGAACTTAAGAGTCACCAGATAGGGTGTATATAGGGAATAAATTGTTTTAAAGAGTCTCTGTTTTTTTTTTTTTTTTTCAAATGAGTTCTATGCCTTGATACATGTGGGGAGGAGTATGTATGGTATAAGTTTTAAAACACCTCAGGGATTAGAGCGATTTTGGACAAAGTATGACAAATTAAGGTATTCTGAGTTGTGGATCCCATTTAGAGTTATTCCACTAACTAAACCAGTGGTAAACAAACATTTGTCAATGCCGAATGTTGATTGCATTGGTCTGTTGAGCTCGCTCAGTGGCCCTCTGTCACTGGCTCAGTCTGTTTGTCCCGGTGCTGCAGGCTGCTCTTTTGTAGTGGGCTGCTGCCTGCTTTGGCACCTTGTTCTGCTGAGGAAGAAATATGAGCTGTCCCAACAGAGCTCCATTGAGGTGGCTCACTCCCTCTCTGACTCGCTCATTCTGTTTCTCCTGGCGCTGCAGGCTGTCCTTTTGTACTAGGCTCCTGCTTGTGTTGGTGGGTTTTTCTACCCACAGAGAAAACCACAGCTGTCCCGACAGAGCTCCACTGAGGTCGCTACTCTGCCTGTCTCACTCACTCATTCTGGTTCTCCTGGCACTGCAGTCTGCCCTTTTGTACTGGGCTCCTGCCTCTGTTGGCGCCTTTTTCTGTCCACAAAGAAATGTGCAGCAGTCCTACCAAAGTCCGTTGAGCTCGCTCACCTCCTTCTCTCACTCGCTCATTCTGTTCTGCGGCGCTGCAGGCTGCCATTTTCTACTGGGCTCCTGCCTGCGTTGCTGCCTTCTTATGCCCACAAAGAAATTTGCAGGAGTTACAATACAGCTCTGTTGAGCTCACTCACTCGCTCGCTCATTCTGGTTTTCCTGCCACTACAGTCTGCCCTTTTGTACTGGGCCCCTGCATGTATCGCTGCCTTTTTCTGCTGACAAACAAATCTGCAGTAGTCCCAACAAAGCCCTGTTGAGCTCACTGGCTCCCCTCCCTCACTTGCTCGTTCTGTGTCTCCTGGTGCTGCAGGCTGCCCTTTGTAGTGGGCACCTGCCTGCATTGGCGGCTTTTTCTGGTCAGAAATAAATCTGAAGCAGTCCCGACGCAGCTCCACTAAGCTTGCTCTACTCCCTCTGTCACTCTGTCATTCCGCTTCTGCCGGGCGCTGCAAGCTGGCCATTTGTACTGGGCTCCTGCCTGCATTGCCGCATTTTCTACCCACAAAAGAAATCTGCAGCAGTGACACTAGAGCTCGCTGAGCTCGCTCACTACTGCTCTGTCACTCGCTCATTCCGCTTCTCTTGGTGCCGCAGACTGTACTTTTGTATGGGGCTCGTAGTCTCCTCTCATCGCTCATTCTGTTTGTCCTGGCACTGCAAGCTGCCCTTTGTACAGGGCTCCTGCCTGCATTGGCACCTTTTCTGCCCACAAAGAAATCCATAGCCCATAACGATTAGTTAGTCCAGATATGTGAATGAATTCTGAACATATCTGGACCGACTGGCACGGGAGTGGACTGCACGCCTTTGGCTCATGCTGTGAACCAATGGGCGTGCAGCCCTACTGAGCTGTCAGTTGGCGGGCGGGTGGCGTGCTGCTGCCCGCCCGCTGACGGGGAGCGGTCAGGTGGTGGGGCTCCATGGGTGGGTGGGGTGAGGGTCCACTAGATCACCAGGGATTTTGGGCTTGGGGGTGAGGAATGCCGCCTGATCGGGCTCGTTCAGTCCACTGGACTACCAGGGATATTGGACTTTGGGGGTTACTGATGCCTGCGATCGGGCTAAAGGGGAATACAGTAATGCCCGCAATCGGGCTACTCGGGGTACACTTCTGCCCGCGATCGGGCTACTGGGGACTACTGTTATGCCCGTGATCGGGCTACTGGGCGATCCACTGACCACCAGGGATTGGAGAATGCATTGTCCCTACGGGACGCAGCAGCGATCGGGCTGCAGGGGCGCCGGTCTTGACAGCTGCTGCCTGGCAGGTCGCCAGGCGCAAGTCGCCGGGATCGGCGCACCTGTATGCTAATGGCATGCAAATGGGGCCGTAATCAGATGCAAATGGCCCCAGCGCACCCATAAATTATGGCCCCATTGCGTGTCACCCTTTGAATACTCGCGGGTGCTGTACGTGGCACAATGGAACTTGCGCCACCGCATCTCCTGCTCCATTCTGACCACTTGGCTGGCGCGGTTCTGCTGTGCCATGCACAGTGGGGAGTGGCCAGGGGCGATATTCAAAGCATTTAAGCCCATGAGCTAACCCTGAATATCGCCTCTGCCACCCCTGCACAACTATTTTGAGCGGGCGTAGGTTTGAATATCTGGGCTCGTGTACCTGGGAGCAAATAATAAAAACAGTGGTGTGGAGGACCCTCCTTTTTTTCTTTTTGAACTGAACAATGTGATGAGGGTAGGAATCTTGTTCTCTGGAGATAAGTATAAAGTGACCAAGTTGATAGATTTATGTGCAAGAAGGGCTTTATTAATTTTTTTTTTATTTAGTTTTTGTTTACCGGTTGGTGCACTAGCCAGAAAGACTATTTTCAGGCACGACCTGGGAGAGTACAGAGACAAACTTACGAGAACAATGATACATAGTGCAAAGTACAGGAACAACATGATACATAGTGCAATTACAATCAACAGCAATGTGTCAAAGTATTGGGGTCGTTAGGCCAGAAGTAAGCATTTAAGCATTTTTAGTTAATGTGAGACAGGATATAGTCGGGTCAAATAGGAGATTGAGGTAAGAAGACAAGGTGCAGAATTAATATTTACACAAGATAATACATTAAGGTAACTTTGCGACTAGGAAACTGTGCAGGTAAGTAAGGAGATGGAGGAGCAGTGGAGGCGCTAGCTGCCAGGCAAAAGTTGAGAAGGAGAGTTACATTGAACAGGGGTAGGCCCTAGGCTCCTTAAATTACAGTGGAGGGTAGGATTTCAGGGTGTGGGCTAGGGTGGTTTGAAGCAGGAGCATGTAGGAGGAGAGGAGATAATGTTGAAGCTCTTTCTTAAAGGAGTTGTGAGATACAAATTGGGGTAGGGTTACAGGAAGTGAGTTCCAAAATTTGGAGCATGGCAGGCAAAGGCACGGCCACCTTTATTTGTATGGATGTCTCGGGACGATGACAGGGATATTTACATGGAGCACAACACATAGTTTGTTTTCTGGTAGGGAAGGAGACGGGCAAGTGAGTTTGGGATACGTAGATCGGATAATGTTATCGGTAATGGTCTCTGCGCCAGAGACCTTTGTTCCCGTGGTGGAAGCCATCCTAGATCCGAGTATAGGAAACAGTGATGTTTGAGCCGGGGGAGCTAGATGCAAAGCGGCAGATGTTATTGTAAGTAACATCCCACTTTCAGAGACTAGAATTGCTGGCAGAGGCATACGTAGCAACCCCATAAGTGAGAGAGGAAGGAGTATTCCACGGGCTATAGCAAGTCTAGCAGAAGGTGTGAGTGCTTAGCTTGTTCGGCAAGCAATCCCTAGTTTGAAGTGTACCTGCTTACAAATAGTATGAAGGTGGAGGTCGAACTCAGGGATGGGTCAAGGGTGACCCAAGATACTTGAAATAGTTTACCACTCCGACAGAGGAGCCCGCAAGGGAAGAAACATTGAAGTGTATTTAGGAGCGTTTCAGCTTGAGGCAGGAGCCAAATAACATGGCTTGGGTCTAGTTTGTGTTTTACAAGCCATTGTTGTAAGAACTGATAATCACTGGAGAGTTTAGTGTTTATGTCCTTGATGTTATTTGAGCTGCAGTACAGGACAGTGTCATCAGCATATAGTAGGGAGGAGGTGCTGAGGAGATTTTTGTAAATATTTATGAAGATAGTAAAAGCAGGGGCCTAACATGGACCCTTGAGGAACACCAGTGCTGATTGTAGTCTTGTCAGAGAGGGTGGAGTTGAATTTCACATATTGAGACCTATCGGATAGGTAGCTATCAAACCAGCTTACAACATTTAGCGAGAAACCTAGGGAGTTTAGAGTAGCAATGAGGATGGGGTGCTTGAAAAGGTCAAAAGCCTTTGTCATGTCAATAAAATGGCCCAGTGAGCCTGCCAGAGTCAATAGCCCCTAAGGTGTCAGATGTGAGTTTGAGTAATGCGGTGGTGGTACTATGACCCTTATGGAAACCATGTTTTGCTCCAGTTAGGAGGTCGTGTTTCAGTAGGAAGTCAGTGGTCTGGGTAGCAACTATTTTCTGAGTATTTTACTGAAAACAGAATGGCAATGGGGCAGTAATTCATTAGATCAAGTGGGTTACCTTTTTGAAAGCAGGGTAATTCTTGCCAACTTCCAAATATCTGGGACAGAACTTTGACATAGAGAGAGGGTAAGATTTTGATAAGGGAGCTGTATGGGTAGCAGCCATTTTAGAGCTTCGGTTCCAAGTTATCAGATCCAAAAGCTGTATGCTCCGAGATGTTTCTTAGGTGCCGGAGAACCACACTTGTTGAGACGGACTTGAAGTGGAAAGTTGGCGGGTGGAGTTTGTCAGTGAGGTGGGGTAAGATGACGAGGGAAAGTGGAGGTATATTGGGTGAGGTCAGCAAATTGCCTGTTGAAGAAGTTAGCAATAGGGAGGGAATTGTTGCAGGGTGCCATTTAGGGTCATATCATTTGGAGTGGATGACTGGTTTGTTCCCAGGAAAAACTTAATATGGGACCAGAATTTTTGGGTCCCCTGGGAACTATTAGCAGTTATATTACAGTATGTACTTTTTGCTTGTTTGATGTCTTTCTTACAAGCATTTCTTAATGCTCTGTATGTATTAAAGTCTGCAGGAAGACCTGTTTTCTTGTAAGCGCAGCCAGATTTTGTCCCTCTGTCTTAGTTTAGTTAATAGGTCAGATTTTAGCCATCGTGGTTCGGACCGCTTCTAATCTGCCGTAATGAGTTTACAATGGATTTCTTGTAGTTCTCAGAATTTTCCAGGAAGATTTTTAACGCAGTCTGGACATCTGATGAGCAGAAAAGAAGGACTAGTCAATGCAAGCTACATCTAATAAGAAAGCTTGGGAGTTGAAGTTTTCAAATTGCGGGAAAGTAATGAAAGCGTGTTTTCGTAGGTTCAGGTCTCTTTTGCCTTACATGAAAGTGGGGAGTGATCTGGATGGCATCAGATAGAATGCCTACGTCTAAGATATTCTCAGGTCGGTTTGTCATGACCCAGTCAAGCAGGGTGCTAGTGTTGGTGTGAGGAGCAGTTCTGGTAGGCGAGGCGATAAGTTGATGTAGGTTAAAACTCTGAAGTCTAGTCAGGACTGTTGTGTGTATGTTACCCAACCAGTTTAGATTGATATCACCTAGTATAAGGACTCGTTGTTACCAGAGAGGATGGCGGTTTGGTCAAGAAGCTCATCCAGTCCTTTTAGGCCACATTTAGACGGATTGTAAGCACAGATTATATGTAATTTTTTGCACCAAGGGTGAGGAAGGCATGAAGTGCCTCGCAGTGGTTTATGGGGCCTGAGCTGATTTTAGAGAGCTGTAGGTGTGTTTTGTAATAGTTGTACCTCCCTCTCTTTGGGGTTGATCTGTCACGTCTTACCAGATTATAAGATGGTAGAGCATACCGTGAGTTTGGGGTGGATGGTTTCAGCCAAGTTTCAGTGAGGCATAGTATATCTAGCTGATAAAGAGCTGTCCAAGCTTCAAGTTCCATAAAATTTCGCTCAAGGCTCCTAATATTATGATGTGTTATAAGTAGACCTGCAGCATTAGAGATAGGGGCTGCTGACGAGGTTTGGGGGCCAGGGTTTGGCTGTATATCCCCAGAGAGTAGAATGGCCAGTATGAGGAGGTACCACAGTTTTCGATGCAAAAAGGAGAGAGGGAACAGATTTGCTGGGACCTAGATTTAAGGGCAAAGGCAACTAGGCGATTCCAAGTCTTGCTTAGTAGTAATGGTGTGGGATCATAGTAAACCACAGGTGAAACCAGTAGATTTGAGAAAGTAAAATCTTGGTGTTGATTTTGAGGGGGAACAGTTTCATCCGGGGTATGGGCGCAGATAGATAGGTGTAAGATAAGTGGGGTAGCTATGACTAGAATTAGAAGTATCTGTTTATTCATTTTCGCTCAGGCACTAGGAGAGGGATTCAGTAGAAAAGGAGGAGGAATGAACAAACAGCTGTATCTATAGAGTAGGGGTAGTAGGTAACAGCTGGTCTGTTTACAACTGGCCAAGACTAAAATTTAAGCTGATAAAGAGTAGGGGTGATGGAATGGTGAAAGCAAGGAGAGATTGGGGCAGGACTTTGGAAGGGAGAGGACAAGAAAACAGCAAGTGATCAAGTAAGGCAGGAAAAAGAGATGGGATAGAGCAAGGAAACAATCAGTAGGGGCAGAGAAAACTAATTCTTGGCAAAGGGCAGTGCACAGGAAGTAGCGTAGATAAGGACTGAAAGTGGGCTGGGTCAGAAAGATAAATAGAGGGAGAGCTATTTCAGGCAGACTCAGTGGTTTCTGAAAGATGTTAGAGGAGAGGGCAAGGGTGGAAATGTCATGAAACAGTGAGAAGCAGCTTTTAGTAGCAAATGGATTTCTCAGGGCAGTAGGGAGTGGCTAAGAAGGACTGGAGAGAGCGAGTAGGATTGGGCAAGTCGTAGGAGGCGGGGACAGATAGAGCATTTAAAGGAGGCCTGGGAGGGGTGGTGGGGGGCGGAGAAAAACTGCAGCTTCTGCAGAAGGGGTTAGTAGCAGGAAAATGCAGTTTTCAGGCGCCGGATTGCAGGCGCGCCAATCAGGAGCCTCAGTATAGCTGGACTGAATCAGGAAGCCAGTAGGGAAGCTCTTCTGGAAAGAGCCGGAGGCACCGCTGTTTAACACGAGTGCTGCTCGAGCAACTCGGGGCTTCCTGAGAGTTCTTGTCTGGGATCGGGACCACAGAGGTGGCAGGGAGATGGCTTGGGTCCTCGGCAATGGCAGCGGCGGAGCAGCCAGGAGGCGCCACCGCTTGCCACGAGCGCTGCTCGGAGCAACTCGGGGCTTCCTAGACTTGTGCATGGAGGGCAACTAACATTTATGCCCCATCTAGAAAAGAGAAAGGGTGGAATTATTTAACCTAATCAAACCGTACATTTTCACAACAAAATACATTATATGGGGTGGTGATTTTAACTGTGTACTATCAAATCAGGACAGAGGGCCTGTACAGATAAGACGTTTTGTGATTCAAGCTGTTTAAACAAAATAGTGTTACAGAGTAATTTGAGGGATACTTATAGAAGCATTCATTTGAAGGGAGGGTGTACATACTTTAAGGAAAGCTGTCAACAAGAATAGAATTCATTTTTGTATCAAAATTGTTACATGTGCAGAACTCTTTGACCATACCAGTAGAAACAACAGATCATGTGATGGTAGTAAGCACAATAGGAGTCCAACCAAATAAAACACAAGGAAGAATTACTGGAAATTAAATGTCTCTTTACTGGAAGATTAACAGCTATATATACAAATAAAAGAAATATTTTTAGCACGTGTGTCAGTGGTAGATTTAGTAGAAGACTTAAGTTATTGGTGGGTGGAAACAAAAATATTATAAAAGAAGAATGTATAAAATTAGCTTCAGAAGAAAGATGACACAGTATAAAAAATACCTACCATTAGAACCCAGTTAGCTAAATTATATATAGAGAATAAAGAATGGGAGTATGTTATGAGAATTTAATGCACACTCAAAGGTGTGGGATGCTATAAAACCCGAGGGCGAAGCCCGAGGGTTTATGAAGCATCCCACACCGAGGGTGCTCATTAAATTCTCATAGAACACACTTCCCCATTTTTATTTATATAATTTGCTGGAGAGCAATTTTTCCAACCCTAGTGCTGTGATCACTCACACACACACACACACACACTCACTCACACATCACACACACACACACACACACACACACTCTCACACTCACTCCACACTCTCTCACACACACACACACACACACACACACATATATATATATATACACACACACACACCACATACACTTTGAAAACAAGAAATCCCCATGGCAGCCTTACTGTAGTTCTCTGGGGCACCAAATGCAGCAGCTCCTTTCTCCCCCAGCTCCCACTCTAAATTACCCAGCTGAGCTGTGCAGCAGTCCCCAGTCACTCTCCTTCTTGCCCCACATCACCTCCAGCTCACTGTACACTCAGATTCAGAAAATATTTTTTTAAATATAGCGGCTAAAACCGCGTTGCGCGATTACGCGCTACCTGTGTCAGCCACAGACTCATTCCCACCAACGTGTGTCACCACAAAGCTAGCGAAATGCAGGATCAACCAGATACTTTGAAAAAATAGGAGCAACAAAATAAATAAAAGATCGATTAGGTAAAAGATGTAACCGTGGCGGCTCCGTATCTTCGGACGCCATGTTTCAGAACTGTTTAGCACGCCCACACAGAAAATAGGAGCCAATGAGGAGCGCCCCTTTGATTGACGGAGGTGAATGCCGTAATAACCAACTGGTTATTATGGCAATATCAACTCGGTGATCCAATTAAAAAATTGATCACCAGTAATTATAGTAGAATAAATACAGAGCAGGTCAATTTGACTGAAAAAATTAAGAAGGTCAAGAATGAAATAGAAGTATTAAGTATACTAGAGCTACATCAATGTTAATACAACATAAAATGTGCTCAACTGATAAGATGGGTTTAGGATATGTTTTGATAGTAGTAGTAAAAGAGTAGAAAATAGAACAATGAATACATTAAAACAGCTACTGGGAAGACAGTAAATACTATGCCAGAAATAAGACAAGAAGTGCACACTTTTTAAAACAAATGTATGCCCTAGTCACAGAGATGAGAACAAAATGAAAGCACTGATTAGAGATTTGGATATACCAAAAGTACCAGATAATGAGAAGAGTGGGTTAATAGAGCCCATTACTAAGACAGAGGTGAAACAGGCTATTAAAACTTTAAAATGACACTGCACCAGGGATAGATGGGTTACCATCAGAATTTTATAAAAGTTTGATAATATTCTAATTTACATATTAGTAGAAGTATTTAATTGGATGATATTGTATAACAAAATGGATTTTCATAGGGGTAGCAGTACAAGTTTTATACATAAAAGAATGACAGAGAGGACCTTAGGAACTGGAGACCATTGAGCCTGCTAAATTCAGACTTAAAATTTGATGAAAATTTTAGGTAAAAGATTGATGGCAGTAGCCCCAGTTACAATATCAACATCTCAAACATGTTCAATTACTGGTAGATCCATTACTAATAATCTGTTTTTAGTAAGGAAATGGTGGAACAAGGAAAAGAAGAGGAAATCACGGGGTATATTATGTCATTGGATCAGGAGAAGGCATTCGACAAGGTGTCATATAAGTTTATAGAGGTAGTCCTGGAAAATACGGGTCTCAAAAAATTCTGTACATGGATCATGATTATTTATGCAGCAGCAACCTCATTACCTCTGGTAAATGGACGCCTGAGCTCTAATATAAAATAGAAAGGGGGGTAGGCTGTCCACTGAGCCCCTCTCTAAATTTTTGTATAGACCTGTTGCTAAAAATAATTCAGCAAGATGACTGAGTGAAAGGAGTACAAAGAGAAAAACAGGGAGCGAACTGAAGATGTCAGCCTATGCAGATGATTTATGCATATGTGTATCAGGTATACAATCAGGCCAAAATGCAATGGAAAACATAGAGTTTTTCTCACAAATTACTGGAGCAAAGAGAATCTGAGTAAAAGTACAGTGTACCCATTAAGTATGAAACAGATCTAATTCAGGAGATAGGAGGGATAAAAGTATCAGAGGACCCATTTACAGTCCTAGGAATAACTTTGGAAGGGAGATAATGGTAAATTAAATTGGGAAGGAAGCTAGGAGAAGCCAGAAAGAAGGTGCAGTTTTGGAAAGGGTGGCAACAATTAAAAAAAGAAAGTGCAAATAGTAAAGACACTATTATACCTATATTTACATATTTAGTGCGGTGTGCGATTTGCAATTTTGGAACCATCTCTCCTTAGCTTAGTGTTTCAAACCATTTGGGGAGTAGGCTGAACCCAATAAAAGGAGGTACTTTATCAACCTATTAGTAAAGGTGGAGTGAATCTAATAAACCCTATATCCTTTTTAGTATGTATTTTGAGAAGAATATAATAGACTCTGAAAACCAAACCAAAAAATATGGACCCTGTTTGCAAATGGCTAGCACCATGTGTGAAAGCCTGGAAAAGAAAGGAAAAGTCTGATCTCTTACATTCATAATGGACCAGTATATTTTAGACCTATTTTATCCAAAATAAGGAGATGGAAACTAGAAGCAGGCCAGATAGTAAATAAACCTAGAAAATACATCTATCAATACATGCACAATCAAGGATTTATGATAAACATTTTCTTTAGTGGGATTACAGAAAGAAACAAAGATGAAATGTTAAAACCTTGCAGGATAAATTCACACCTCCAAAATGTCGGATACTGTATGGTTATGTGGACATGGGCGAAATGTGAAAGGAAATGCGAAACATAAAGCTCAAAAGGAGAGGTTTTGCCCACGCACAGACATGTATTGCAACAAAGAGACAATGGAACACTTTTGATTCAATGTCCATTTGTAAAAGAATTTTGGGACAGATTATGTATAATGATGGGAAGAGGATAGATGAAAACAGGTGACATATGAAGAAGTAGTACGTGGGTTTACCAGGAAGATTCGAGGATTTAATGCAGATATGATCTGTTTCATTTTCACTTGTATCAAATATGTATTATGGCAGACTAGGTGTAAATATGTTCTGCAACAGTTAAGGACCCAGAGAGAACAGCAGTAGAATATGAATTGAACAAACAGTGTAATTTTGAAAAAAAATACTACAGTATAATGAATGGAAAAATAGATGGGTGACAAGAATTTTGTAAAATATAAAATTACAGAAGACAACTGAACATTGAGAGAAAAATTGTATGTAAGCAGAGAACGTTATGTAAAGAAATGGCATATTATGTATTTTGTGTGTTTATTCATAAAATATTCCCTACTCTCTGCATTGCTGACAGTAGAGTCAGCGATTGCCGCGATGGCAGATCAATGCGCAGGGAGTGATGGAAGTGGATGCTTTAACTGAGAGCTATCGGTCTTCTTGCCAGAAGAAAATGTTATGGATGTTCTGCCTGAGAAAGTGGAGAATTTGCAGGATATCACTGGTTGTATTCCAGTGAGGGAGATTGTGTCTGTTTCTGCACCAAGCAGTTCGAAGCATGATTACCTGTGGAATCATGTACAGTTTCACGTGATCCTGCGAGAGGAGGCCCACCGCGCTGGGGCTGTCCTTACCACGGAGCTGAGTGCAGAGGAAGCAGCAGGATGTAAGCAGCGATTGGGGTTGCGGCTGCTTCAGACGGAACGAGCTGTACTGCGTCGCAAGTACTACGGCAACAGTTTGGTTTGACTTCTGCTATGGAGGATTATCTGGGACAGGACTGGTCAGCAGATAAAGCCCTTTGTGATTCAGGGTGGACTAGAACTGCTGCTGGATAATGGGTTCCAGACCCAGACTGGGTGATGATTTTCAAATATGCCGCCATGAGCATGCACACCACTACAGAAAAGTCCTGAGCTCAGGTAAAGAACTACCACGTAATAGGAGGGCCCTCCATGATATTTCTGTGCAGAATGTAATGGATCAGGCCACAGCCTTCTCAAGGCCGAGCCCATCGAAACAGGGGAAGGTAGAAAGGAACAGGCAGGTTTTACAAGAATAACACCCAAAATAACTCCCAAAATAACACCCTATTCCCATGTCTGAATTGTTCAAAAATAAACTTGAACAAGCACTCTAGAAGAAAATGCAGTTAAACTGCGTTGTGGGGAGGGTTGGCTGAACATCCTGACAGGTATGTAGCACAACAGCTTTTAAAAGCATCAATGCATTTTATTCCTGCTGATATTTATGCATTGATTCACATCTCTGGAGAGGACTCTTTTGATATTAGTTTCAAAACTAATACTAATTTGGAAAAATTCTGGGACAAATATTCTTCTTTAAAATCAACCCCTTTATGGACTCCTTCTATGCAATTCCTCTCACATGCCCTCAAATCAGATACATTACAATTATGTTTCAGAACAAGTGAGTTAATTTCAGCGATATTTACCATTGGCTTCAGAATCGCAGACATCCTAGGCCCCGAGCTATTCTTGATTTAGAAGGATTTGGACAGGAGGGTGGACATTTAAGTTAAATTATTTCAAGTAAACTCTGAAATTATTCACTTACCTAATAGTTTCTACTTAGGTAAAGATGGGGGTTTCTATGGGGCAACCAAGCGCCTGTTATAAATGTGGGGCAAAAGCACATTAGCAGTTCTTGTGACATGTTGAAATGTTCTTTGAGTGGGGGAGGGTATGGCCATTCTGTCAGCCTCTGTGAGAATATTTTCCAGTGTAACCTTTGCAATGAAAAGATCTTGCCTTTCATCAATGTCCACTTGGCAGGCGGAACCGCTCAGAGGGGTGGGATCAGGATGATCTGGTAAACAAGGCCCAAGATAAAAGCGTCATTCGACCTTAGTAACCCCACCACAGTACTGGATGAGGAAGCAGAACTAAGGGACCCTGTGGATATTAATAGGTCAGTGGTAGACGAGAGTTACCCTCAGAACAACGGTCTGAACTAGTACTTCCCAGAAGGGAGGGGATGGTGGGATTCTGTACCTCATTCTGGGGTAGCTTCTGAACATTCTTTAACTAAATCCATGCCCCTCCTGTGTTTCAAACTGTTAAAAGCAGGCGGTTCACTAGGGCCTCTCTTAAACAAAAGCTTCCAGGTCCTATCCCTACTGAGAACTCTTTTGCACTCCTCAAGATGACCATGGGGAATCAGACTGAATCTGATACTACACCGATCAGAGATGGCCACTGAGAATGAGGACAGTAAAGCCACTGAATTAGCTAAAGAAAAGAAGGGTAAGAAGGAAAGAAAAGGAAATCAAGAGTGAGTCATAGGGGGTTCCTATTCACACTAAACTTTGATGGCTACTTTAAAGTTTGCTTCCTTTTAACGTATGTAGTTTTAAAACTACAAAAACAACTTTCTGTTTTGGTCTTTTAGATCAACTTACAGTGGATGTCATTTTGTCTAGGAAACCAGATTATCCTCTCTTTTGAAATAGAAAATGTCAAGAGAAAGTGGATCTGGGGCCTGTCTTTTGGACATTTGGTCCAGATGCAACAGATGGGATCGAATACTGTTTAAAACCACACATTTTAAAGTATCTAAACTGATTGATGTAAGACCTGGTAGAGCCTTGATTCTTGATTGTTTTTCAGGGATTTTGCTTTTCGGTTTATTAATACATATGACCCACAACGAAAACCACTAGGATTTAATTATTTGAAGACATTAAGCGTTTTCTGTATACTGGAAGACATATTGTTTGGGATAGGATTTTAATTGTGACATAGATGCTAAATTTTCAGGGAAGCACAGAAAAATGTGTTGTGATTCTCATGCTTTAAAGCAAATATTTCCGATGCTGGTTTGATGGATGCATATAGATTTTTAAAGAAAGATTGTGGAGCTACATATCATAGGTGTATATATGCTTCACGACGATATGTTATTTGTAAGTAAACATATTGCTCTGTATTGTTGCATTGCTACTCCCACAGAATTTTCAGATCATAGGATCCTTTTGGGATATTTCAGCCTTGCTGATATCCCTACTAGAATTTTTCATGTACTCAGCGATGGAGGTTAAATACCTCCCTTTTGGGTTTACCCGACTATGTATATCAAATTGAGGGTTTTCTTTGAAGCAAGACACTCAACTATATGTCTTTATGACAATATGTATGATTGGTGGTTGGACACCAAGAAGGATTTAAAGAATATCCTGACTTCATTTGGGAAAAACAGGGCTAATTCTAACTATTTAAAATATCTGAATTTTAGAAATCAATTATATAAGCTTCTGTCCTTTCCTTCCTGGGATCATATGAAATACAAATCCCAAATCTTTGAAATTAAAAAACAGATGAAAATCTCTCAGTATGATAGGGCCAAAACTTTGGAGGCAGAAATGAGATTTGGGACAATGAAACAACCTGCATCAGATCCTTATAGGTCTTGTAAGAATGGATTAGAAAAACTCTAATGGTTGGCTTATTTAAACATGATGGCACTATAGTTTGCACAAATTTAGAAATGTTGCTTGTGGTTCAGAAATACGTAACAGAAATGTTTAGTCCACCAGTTGATAGCTCAGATAATCTAAGGGACAACCTTACAGTACCACTCCCCAAGTTGAGGAGATTCTGAAGCATAGCTTAATAAGGCCCATTTCTTCACAAGAAGTAGAAGAGGTCATTAAAAACTTAAAAGTAGGGACTCTCCAGGTATTGATGGAATACCAAATTAATTTTACAAAAGTTTATATCCCATTTGTGTTACTTTTTGCGCTGGTATTTAATTATTTTTGAACACCGATATACAGCTTACTGATTTCAGTACCTCTATCATTAGTTTTATTTATATATGAAT
This sequence comes from Neoceratodus forsteri, assembly GCA_016271365.2. Taxonomy (NCBI): domain Eukaryota; kingdom Metazoa; phylum Chordata; order Ceratodontiformes; family Ceratodontidae; genus Neoceratodus; species Neoceratodus forsteri. The sequence continues at coordinate 1,577,063,199 of CM028129.1, read as the reverse complement.
ATATATATATATATATAAGTAGATAAACAAGTGCTTGCCAATTGGAGGCCTATAAGCCTCCTTAACAATGATTATAAAATCTTGTCAAAATTATTAATAACAGATTGTTACAAGTTGCTGACACCCTAGTTCATCCAGCTGAGACCTGTGCTATTCCTAATCGGAAAATACAACATAATTTTTATTTACTGAGGGAACTTTTTGAGAACAGTAAATTTGAAAACACATCAGGGTTCGTGGTATCCCTAGATCAGACTAAAGCATTTGATATGGTTAGACATAGGTACCTTTTTGACCTTCTACAGAAGTATGGTATACCTAATCAATTTGTGCAATGGATTAAACTACTTTACACTAATGCTAAACTAATACCAGCGGTTAATGGATTATTTGGGTCAGAGGTACAGCTTGGCAGAGGTGTTAGGCAGGGATGCCCTTTAAGCCCCCTATTATACACCTTTGTGTTAGATCCAGTCATTAGACAAATTCAGTGTGATCAACACATTGTTGGCCTTGCTCCTAGTTCATCTTTGAGGCCAGAAAAAATCACAGCTTATGCTGATGATGTTACCCTATTGGTCCAGGATGTTAGTTCAGTTAAAGGGCAATTAGGGTATTTAATGATTTCAGGCAATTTTCTGGAACACAAATTAATTTGGACAAAAGTTTTATGTTTTCCTTGTAGCATGCACAGAGATTGCTGATTTCACTGAAATCCCCTTGCCACCACCCCTAAAAAATTTTGGGGATATGGTTTTGAACACGGGATATGGCTACTCTTAATTGGGAACAGCAGTTGGTAATTGGAGAAAGTAAGGTTAAGGTATGGAAAACATGGACATTTGGGAAAAAAGAGCATAATGATAATAAAGAAATTTGTGTTACAGTTTTCCTTTATTTTAGCTACCTTTATCCGCTCTGTCTCCTTAGAAACAAGCCTTTTGAGTCTATTTTTCAAATGGTATGGGGTAATAGACTAAACCTGTAAAAGAGAAGTCACATATTTGCCGGTAAAAGGGTAGGTTAAATATGGTGAATCCTATAGTTTTTATCATTACATATTTTATTTACTTCCTTTAACTGTTTGTGGCAGCCAGTTATTGTAACTTGGCAAATGTGGGTAACAAATTCTTGGGAGAAATACTTCCAGAAATGGATCCTTTTACCTCCCAAACTATTGACTCAGGATTATGTTCCTAGTTATGGGATCTCAACCATTAGGAAGTTACAACAGTGGAAAATCCAGAAACAGACATTGGTACCCTTACACAGGAAATCCTTTTATTCTCATGTTGTTTATTGTGTACAGCAAATTTCCCTAATATTCCCTGAATGTGTGCCCACCAAGATGAATTTTGCTTTCAACAAACTTACAGATTTTAGACTCCCTGTCCAAGTTTGGGACATTGTATGGATGTCTGCCCAAGGAAACTGGGAATCAGGAAATCTTAATACAAGCCACAGACGCACATATATTCTGTCCTAGAATTTCATGTGTTAATACTGAAGAAAGTTTGATGCATTTTTTCTAGAATGCCCTAATAGTCAGCAGTTTTGGAGAGAGTCGACAATTCAATGGAATATGCATTTCATTACATTGATTACTTATAACACTTTAATCTTGGGAGATTATACAGGAATATGGAAGAGGAATCATAAAAGCACCTTGAATGTTTTTTTGCATATGTTCAATATTTTTTGTGAGCTAGATGTCAGTATGTTTTACAACAGAAACAAGTGATAAATGACACTATATTTTCACAAATAGAGACTGGAATGTTACAAGTGAAAGATAATGATATCCGTAGATTTCCTCAGGATAAAGTTTCTCAGTTTTGGACACACTTCAATTTATGTGACTAACTGATTTTTGTATACTTATACACTTTATTGTTTTGATATTGAATGATTCAATCTTATGTATAATTCTTGTATTTTCTCTTCTATGACACAAGTTTTTTTTGTGTGTGTCTTTGTGAATTATGTTTGATGTTCGATTTATTTTTCAGTAAACTTCCCTACTCTTTCGATAAGTGCCATGTGATCTTTACTATCCACCTGAATTACCACTAATCCAGGCAGATGGGACCTCAGTTTAACGTCTCATCCGAAGGCGGCACTTCAAAGTGCAGCACCCTCTCGTGCTGAACTACAGTGTCAGTACTGGGATATTAACCTAAGTGCCAGCTGTGGGAACTGAACCCACAGCCCTCTGATCTCCCAGCTTCAGAGGCGGAGTGTGCTACCCACTGAGCCACTGACACTGGCAGTGGTCCATGCATCACAATGACAGAAAAATATTTGTCCATCGCATGCCTATAAAATTTCCACTTTTAAAAGGTCACTTGCTACATAGATCTGTTTGTAAATGTTGTAACTGCGCTCACTACCATTGTATGTTGCTTTTCTAATGTATTTTTTTATGTATTGTATGTATTCATTGATTTGTTTTCTGTGTACTGGATGCTTGTGAAAATGGGCTATATGCTCACATGCTTTTCGGTAAAAAATAAAACACAAAATAGAAATAAGTGCTGCACAGACTGAGAAAACAAGCTAGTAAGGGGGTGGAGGTGCTGCTGAACTGAGAAAGATTAGGGTTAGTAAGGGTGGTAAGAAAGAGGTAGGCATGACTGGGAAGCACTATAGCCTAGAGGCTAACACCAACCTTTAGCATCAAACACGGTGAACCAGTAGCCTGGATAGCATCAATCGTTTAACCAATAATGCCCGACAGGGTGTGTGTCGTGCTGGGATAACGTCACGCCTCAGGTGGTTGGGCGCGTGTCCGCGGGCCAAGTGCATCAACAACTGAGGCGTGACGTTATCCCAAACGGCACGCACCCTGAAGGCATTATTGCTATATACAATGGCTTGTTGTTGTACATAAAATAAAAAATAATTTTAAAGAATGTTTTCAGTGTGGAAAAATTATTTTGTTTCTTAAGGAGATGCAAAAAATAGCTCTAGCTCCAAAAATCATCTACAAGTTCACAGTGAGGCTGAGACTAGACCTGTGATGTTGTACTGGGATAACATCACGGGTCCAGCCCAAGACTGACCAATCAGGAGTCCAGGATTTTTCTTGCCATTGTATAGCGTATATTGACAAATGCTTGTTTACATTTAGGGACAGCTGATTTGAGCAGAACCAGTGCTGGATATTGTCGAAATCCAGTTGAAGTTTGGTCATCAGATCAACAGGGGTGGAGCCAGCGGCAAAGCAGAGGCAATATAGTGCAATGGTTTAAGGCTCTGAGCTGCAAACCTGGACACCTGGGTTTGAATCCCACAGCCCCACTTGCATATTGTGTGACCCTGAGAAGTCACTTAAATTCCTTGTGCTCATAGTTTGCACCTGTAAACAAGCTTTCAACTTAGTGTGTCTCTCCTGGTTAAAAAAATAATAATAAAGACAGTATCATCAGCATACATATGAGCGGATGCAGATGCACAGGCAGAGGAAGGTTTGGAAAATGGAAAGAAAATGGGCCAAGCACGATCCTTGGGGACTCAGTGCGGACTGGGGAGGGGCAGGGGTTGCCAATTTTACGGATCGAGTTCAGCCCAGGAGGTATGAATGGAGCAGAATCTGTAGCTTGGTAGGAAAGTCCTGCAGCAGAGAGCTTTGCAAGAAGGAGAGTGTGGGCAATGGTGTAAAGGCTTTGGCCAGGTTGAAAAATTGCAGAGGTGATCAGACCCTGATCCATGCTGGATAGTATGGAGTCAGTCATCCTGAGGAGGAATTGGTGGTAGAGTGGAACTTCCGAAAATCAGACTGGAAAGGGGTGAGGTAGAAGGATGAGTCAAGAAAGAGGCGAGTTGAGAAAGAACACATAGAAACATAGACTTTGATGGCAGATGAGGACCACTTGGCCCATCTAGTCTGCCCATTTCCTACCTATTGGATAAACTGCAGATTCTAGTTAACTAACAACCTACTTCTTCCTACCTCCACCAGAATTGCCTTATGTCTGTCCCAAAGCATTCTTGAATTCCACCACTGCTTTTGACCCCACAACCTCCTCTGGAAAGCTGTTCCATCGTTCACCACCGTCTCTGTGAAAAATACTTCCTCACATTGCCCTGAGTCATCCCACTCTATCTTCAAATGGTCTCCCGTTGTTCTTGCACATCTCTTTTCTGAAGATGCTACCCTCTTGGACTTTGTTGATTCCCTTGAGGTACTTGAAAGTTTCTATCATGCCCCCCTTTCCTCAGGGGTATACATATTAAGCTCCTTTAGTCTTTCTTCATATGTCTTCTGGTGCAGACCCTGCACCATTTTTAGTGCCCTCCTCTGTACAGCTTCCATCTTGTCTATGTCCTTGCCGAGATGGGGTCTCCAGAACTACTACGCAGTACTCTAGATGGGGTCTCACCAACTGTCTGTACAAAGGGATAACAACTTCCTGTTTTATACTGGTGATGCCTCTCCTGTACATCCCAGTATCCCCCAGCCATCTTTACTGCCTTCTCACATTGCTTGCTACCTTTAGGTCATCTGATATGACTACCCCAGGTCCCTTTCCATTTGTGTTGTTGTTAATACCTCTCACTCCATTGTATACTCTTCCCTGAGTTTTTGTTTCCCAGGTGCATTATTTTGCACTTCTTTGCATTGAATCTAAGCTGCCATACTTTGGCCATTCCTCCAACCTTGCCAAGTCCCTTCTCATCCTTTCCATCCCCTTGTGTATCAACCCTGTTTCAGATCTTTGTATGCGTCTGCAAGAGGCATACTTTTCCTTCTAGTCCCTCTGCAATGTCACTTATAAAGAGATTAAAAGGCCGGACCCAGTACTGAACCCTGCGGTACCGTCTGGTAACCCCTTTCTTCAGAGTGGACTCCATTTACTATTACCCTCTGTGTCCTGTTGTGCAGCCAATTGTTTACCCAGGCTACCATCCTGGGACCCACTCCCAGGCTGGCTAATTTGTTTATTAATCTTTTGTGTGGGACTATGTTAAATGCTTTGCTAAAGTCTAGGTAGACCATGTCTGCAGCCCCTCACTGGTCTATTACTTTGGTCACCCAGTCAAAGAAATCTATTAGATTCCTCTGACATGACCTTCCTGCTGTGAATCCATGCTGCCTTTTGTCCTGTGCCCTGCCGACCTCTAGCTACTTAACAATTCTTTCTTTCAGAGTGATTCCATCATTTTCCCTACCACTGAGGTCAAGCTAACAGATCTGTAGTTTCCTGCCTCTGCTTTGCTCCCACTTTTGTGAAGAGGAATCACATCCACCCTCCTCCAGTCTTTAGGTACCACACCATCCTCCCATGATTTTTTAAAAGGATAGTCAATGGTGTCACTAGTTCTCCCTTAGTTCTTTTAGAATTCTGGGGTGAATCCTGTCAGGCCCATTGTTTTCTCCACCTTCAGTTTTAGGAGTTCTTTCAGAACCCTTTCTTCTGTGAAAGGACTGGTATCGACCCCCATCCATCCAGAGTGCTTCTATTGATTGGACTAGGTACCTCCCCTCCTCTTCTTTTGTGAATACTGGGTAGAAGTATTCATTCAGTATCCTGCTTTTCACTATCCCTCTCTGCTCACTCGTGCTTCCCTTTATTAAGCTTGACTATCCCTCCTTTGATCTTTCTTCACTCCTAAAATACCTTTAAAAGGTTTTATCCCCATTCTTAACCAAGTTGGCTATCTTTTTCTTGGTTTGGGCCTTTGCTATTCTGACTGCTTTTCCGCTTACTTCTGCTTTAACTGGGACAGTTCTCTGTCCTGCTCCTTCTGTGTTTCCTTATACTTCTTGAATGCTATCTTTTCTCCCTAACCTTCCCTCCACCTCTTTTGAGAACCATAGTGTTTTTTTCTTTCGTTTAATTTGTTTATTTGCTTCACACAAATGCTTGTTGCCTCTGTGATGGCAGTTTTGATGTTTCACCATTGGTCCTCCACCCTCCTTCTTGCCTGCTTGCTAGTGCTTTTCTGAGACACTCTCCCATTTTGACAAAGTCAGCCCTTCTAAAGTACAGTACCCTCACTTTTGTATGTCTTGACTCTGCAGCTGTGTTTATCGTGAACCACACTGTTTAGTGGTCACTTGTTCCCAGATGGCTACCCACTTCTAGATCTGAAATCTCTCTCTGTCCCTGTTTGAGAGTACCAGGTCTAGATTGCTCCTCCAGTAGGTTCCAACACTAGCTGTCTGAGGCATGCCATCTGTAAGACATTGAGAATGACCCTGCTCTTGGATGTGGCTGCAGCAAAGGTGATCCAGTTAGCATCTGGCATATTCAGGTCCCCATCAACAGTATCTCCCTTTTTCTGCCATTCTAAGGATTCTATCATTTCCTTGTCCATTTCCTCCCCTGAGGCGGGGTCTGTATACAACCGTTGTGGATTTTGGTGCCAGTTCGGTCTCAGGGTGACCCACATGCCCCTCCTCCCTCTTTACCCTTTAGTTCCGTTGCTTTCATCCCTTCCGCCCTTGAAGAGCTACTCCTCCTTCTCTTCTACCCTCTCTGTCCCTCCTGTAGATTGTGTACCCTACCTGAATGCGTTCACATCCCAGTCATGCTTCTCTGTGTACCATGTTTCTGTGACTGCCATGATATCCAGGCATCCGTTTTCCATCAAGGCTACTGTCACAACCCCACTCAACAGGTCGGGCCTTCTGCTCCCACAATGCCAACCTCTAGCGCAGTATTGTGAACAGGTAACAGAACAGGGTAACCCTCCTGTCTGTTTGTGGGTCGAATCACCTTTGGTCTCAAGTTCTGGGGGGTTTCAAACTGTGAACCTTATGCTGGCGTGCCCAAATGTACAGGCTCAGATCATTCTGCTCTTGAGATGCAGATATCTTTCACCTAAGGGCACCTAACAGAGTATCCAAAATGACCCTTAAAACTCATGTAAAGACCTTGGGTATTCTTACCTTTTTCCAGTTAAGTAACACCATTAAGCTTATGAACAGTTGTCAACTTTAACCATCTATACTTCACATGCAAAAGAAAGAACTTGAAGGCACACCAGGCAGTCTCTAAACATAAGAGGTTTACTTAGAAAATGGATAAAACTATGTAAAATGTAAACACAGAACAATATATCACAAAGCATACAATCACTAAAGAAAACAAGGAAAAGTACAAACATAAACTCCTACCACAATACAATTAGACTTTCCTATCTAATGTATATCCTTCTTACAGTGCTTATAGTAGATTTTGTTTCTAAGAGCCCACCAAGAAAAGTGTGTAAGTGATTAGACACAGAACAGTTTAAGCTGACTCTCAAACACACCTCTTCCATGATGTCACCCAGCTCCTCCTGTTAAATACAAAAATAATACACACAGGATGTCCTATCAGCAGGTATATTAAATAATGTGACATCAGCAAAACTAATTTCCCAGTATGACTCTTTGATCTACATTCCTCTTTGATCTCTGAGCAGTTCCTGTTTCGGCCCATATCCAAAGACCTTTACAACTCTGCAGTTTCTCACCTAGATGTCATATAGCTTCTTAGTACCAGTTGATATTAACTGTTCTTCCTCTAAGACATCATAAAATGTATAATTTAAGTTCCCAGCTTCAAAGAAGCACAGCTCATCAACAAGGCCATAAAATGCAACTTCTTGGGCGTTAATCACATTACAGAGCTCTGCTGTTTAACATATATCCTGTCATTTAACTGAAACCTTGGTGGGGGGATGTCATTCAGGGACACAGGATGTCTCCTGTGAGACAGGTCACATACACATTCTATATTACAAATCATAGAGCAATCATAGCCAGCTGGCCAAGCATCACAGCCACCAGTTCATGGAGCTTGTTACCTGAACTATGGGCATTGGTACTTATTAAACTCCATTGTCTGATGGCCTTACCTCCCTTGCCCATCCTGTCCTTACTGCCTTTGCTGTTTTCTCCATTTACCCTTGCCTTCTTCCTATTGCCTTTCTTTATCTTGGTGTTTACCTCACTAACTACCCATTTTGTTTGGGGGGCTAGAATTTCCCTGCTCCTTTTCAGTTTCTCACCCTGGCTCATTTAAATGCTTGCCAATGAAGCATTTAAATCTATTACCAAGGATCCTGGTTTCCCTTTTGGACAGATGCAGACCATTGCACCAGTATAGGCCTGTATCCTTCTAAGTGGACCTCCTATCCCCAATGAAGCCAAAACCCTGAGCTCTGCACCTAATTTTTCAACCATTGATTGAATCCCATGATGTGAACACCCTAGCCTCACCCATGCTATAGACAGGCAGCACCTCCACGAAGGTTACCATGCGTGCTGCTTGTCTAAGACCCCTCCCCAACTCCACAAACTCCTCCTGCACTGCACTGATTCCTTTCCCAGCCAGGTCATTTATCCCTAGGTGGACAATGACATCCAGCTCTCTTCCTTGCTGGCTGCTCCTGTAATCCTGAGGTTTGCTCTCTGTCCCTCAAGCCATGGTGCCAGGCAGGCACCTTATCCCCCAGTTCTACCCTACTCACAGTGGGGTCCCCCTCCAGGAGTTGTTTCCTTCCCTGTGAGGTCCCACCACCCTGCTGTGGTCTCTCCTTTGTGGTGGTTTCCAGCATCCTCCTTGGTCTCCACTGCTGGTGCCTCCATAGAGGAACCACACTCTGCCAGACAGCGTGTAGATTGTGGAGAGGTACAGCTGGAGGGATGCACTTCCGTTCCACCACCATCATCCTCCCTGAGTCCACTGTGGTCCAACTGCTTCTCTTTCTTGGCAACCTCTGAGGCAGCGTCGTGGTCCTGTTGGTCCCTGGGAGGAGAGGAGGACCCTGAATCCTGGCCAACTCTGCCTGGAGGCAGGCAGCCTCCTCTCCCAGCCCAGAGACATGCCTGCAGATGAGACAACATTGCATCCTCCAGAACGTCTCCCAGAGACTGCCGCTCCACAGCCACTCACTACACCACTCCCATCATGTCTTATTTGTGGCCCTCAACTGTTTTGTATGCTTACTTTTCCTCTCTCTGTTTATAAATTTATTTTTTCTCCCTACTTTCATACTGCCTCTGTGCTCTTAAAGCTCCTGCTCTTCCTGTCCTGGGGCAAGAAGTTCCTGTATTCCTCAGTAGTCTCCTTCTTACTTGCTCAGAGTCAAACCTCCAGCAGCTAGGAGGGATGGAGGCTACTCTTTTCCTTCTAGAATGGTGAGTCTTTTGTGCTCTGTGATCCTCCCTTCCTGCTCTCAAGCAGGAGCCCTCCCAATTTAGCTAACTGCACAGATAACAGTTCATTTCACCCAACTCAAACAAACACACTAACTCTTTTTTTTTGTTTGTTTGTGTAACCACCCTTCCCTTCTACCTGCACACCCATCCATCAAGTGGTGCTGCTAAGGGATATAGGTTGGCGCCTGGGCTCGTGGTTATAATTTGCCTGGCAAGTGATGCGGTGCCTCCACCTGTGGGGATCCTTATAGCAGCGGCTGCCAGGGTAAGCCCTTGCGAAATGGCACATTCCCTCCCTTAGTAATAAACAGTATAGTATACAATCCTCCCCACCCATAACTCTAAGCATGAAATATCACACTACACAATAATGCAATGATTGCAACAGTTTTAGAAAATAAACAACAGGGGTTTATTTTGGGGTGGATAAAGAGGTAGGGGACAGTGGAAGCAAAGGGAATAAAAGCATTCAATAACACAACTCTATACTCTATGCAAATCAAGCAAGATAACAACACATTGGCATTCAGACTAAACAGTACTTTGCATTCCAGAATTACCAGCCCCAGATCCATTCCCCCACTGGTGCACCAGTTAATCCCACAGTCCCAGTCCTTGTGAGAGCTCTTGATTTGATGTGCACACACTGAGCAGTTGCAAACCTGTGACATGGAAAAGCTGGGTGCAGCACAGGTGAATTGGTGAGGTGCTGCGGTGCAAAGTATCAACCACACCAGGGGTGCAGTGAAAACAGTTTATTCCTGGCTGTACTGGTTGCTAAGGTTGTGCAGGAAGTCCAGATGTGAAGTTAACTGGCTAGCTAGCTGAACAGTTAGAAAAGTATTTGTTTGGGTAAAACCCATTACTCACGACCTTTAGTGAAAAGATGCAGGTTCTTGGGCGTCTCCCTTTGCAGGCAGCTTAGAAGAACAGGCAGGAAGGCGTGGATGCAGGTGATGATCCTCTTCACCCCACAGAGGGACTTATCTTCACCCACCTTGATTGTAGGTAGGCAGTCTTCACCCACAGAGGGACTTTTCTTCACCCACCTCGGCTGTAGGTAGGCAGTCTTCACCCACCTTGGCTGTAGGTTGGCAGCAGATTAAGCAAGCTGGCAGGACCCCAGAGCATAGGTCCTGACAGGAAACTCAATCTATTTTTGTCAGGAAAATGAGGCAGTAGCTTTAGTTACCTCAATCTGCACAGCAGAAAAATACTTTCCTTCAACAGGCTTTGATATTTGGGGCACCAGATATCCAGTTCTTTCAGCTGAGGCAAATCCCCAATCTCTGGGATTCACCAGGATTGTAGTAAGGAACGTCAACAATTCTTAGTCTATGAGAAAGCACAAACTGTAGGATTTTCTGTCTGACAGCAGCAGGAGCTGTCAAAAATACTCCTTCTTCCTCAAACTCTCACCAGAAAGTCACACTGGCAACCTGTAAAACTCAGAATCTTCATGTTTGAAACACAGCTTCTCATTGGTCCTTACAACTCATGAGCTCTCCATCCTAATTGGAGTACTGCAGCTATCAATAAGATTCCACGCTGTCCTCAAGCAACCTCGGCAAAGATGGCCGCCCTTGTACAATTCTCACATGTTCAGTCTCTTTCTCTCTGTAAAATGTTATTGGCTGTGGAGGGGTTGTGAGATAACAGATGGACCAGACATCAAACATCAGGTTCAAAACACAATCTCTGTGTGATGTTTATTCAAAATACAGGAAATAAGTTTCAGCAATAGCATATTTCTTCTTCAGTACATCAGTTTGCGGCAACAACCTATGAATGTTCTTTCTCTGCACTTAGCCAGCACCTACTGACACTGATCTCTGATCTAACCACTTTTAAATGAAAACCCTTCATCCCTATGTGGGCCCGGTTGCTTGGTGGTGGGGTGCAAAGAAGAAAAAAAAAACCTCAGTGCAGAAACACTGAAAAAGGGTTACCTAAAGGGCGTTGGCAACAAATCAAGTTTCAAAGAAATACAACATCATACATACTTCCATAATGCATAGCATCATGGGATATATGTAAATCACCATGAGATTTCACATTTGTTCAATTTACAGCAATTTACATGCATTTTAAATAAGCGTAACTAACTTAATTTCTATAATAGTCACCTAATACTTTTACCATTATCAAAACACCTGGTGCCATGGTATTTTCAACATTTGCAGGTTTCATAAACATAAGGTATATACTTCAAGGTATTTTATGACATAGTGCTATTACATACTAAATCCAACAACGATAAACACAACCTGTTTTACATACGTTTGTAGGTCACCACAATAACCTCCTGTATGAGGACCTGAGAGGGACAAGGAAAATTAGAGAGGACACTATAGCATAGTCAAGAAAGGGAAGGGTTTGCATCAACCTTATGGACTAGAAATTGTAAGGATATACTAGACTAAGAAATAGAAGAACTGTTGCAACAGATTTAAGAAAAGGTCGGTCCTCAAGAGTGGCAGGAGCTCCCTGTCACATTGACAAATAGTTGGCAGCATTTGGCTGTAGGGCTAACACCTTCCTGGTCCCTTCTGAGGGTCACTAGGGCCTGGGGGTACATGGTAGGGACAGGGGCCAACTTGCTAGCTCTGTTTGTGGTCTCCCCAGGAGGAGCTGTGTAGCTAAATGGTGGTTTCAGACACTGAGCATCATGGGACTTGTAGTCCCTGCAGCCACCATGTTGTCCTTACTCCTGACCCACTGGAGGCAGAGGCAGGGTCGGAGTTCCTCAAAAGTTCACCATCATTTGTTTTTGTCCCCCAGCCCCTTAGGCAGTCCAGTGGGGCTGGGAGATGAGTCCCCTTGCGGCACTTCTGCGCTTTCTCCGATAAGCGCTTGGTGCCAGAACAATTTGTAGCATTGTGTCTGCTCCCTACCTGCTGTGTTTCAGTTTGGGGTGGGGGAGCAACTGTCTGTGTGCTTTCGACGCTCTTCTGATAGTCTGCAGCAGGCACCAGAATTGTGAATGCACTCCCGGACTCTTTGGCAGTTAGGGTCAGGCTGGGGAGCGAGGAATACCAAGCAGCTCATTGGCGTTACAAAGATCAGGTGCAGGAGGCACCACAGCAAGTTAAACTGCTCCCTGGCTCTGTGTCAGTCCAGGAGCAGGCCTGGGAGCAAAGTAGCGGAAGCAGCAGCAGTTCCAGGAGCTTCTAGGTGGCTTCAGGTGTCCAGGTAGCTCCTGACTTAGGAGGGAGTTACACTTGTTTGTTTGTTTTTACCCTAAATTGAAGGTCCCAGTAGTAGAGTTCCAGTTTTTAAGTCCCAGTAGAGTAGCAAAGTTCTAACAGGACCTCCTTCATCTTCCTGTTCTCTGCCAAAAGCTATTTAGGGCAGGTTTAAATCAAAACATCTGGCTTCTTGCTGCCTAAGCCACTCCTTCTAATTCACAGTTTCCTTCTTCAGCTAGCTAACTGCACAGATAACAGTTCCTTTCACTCAACTCAGACAAACACACTAACTCTTGTTTTTGTTTGTTTGTTTGTTATTTTTACTCTGAATTGAAGGTTCTAGTAGTAGAGTTCTAGTTCTTAAGTCCCAGTAGATTAGTAAAGTTCTAACAGCACCTCCTTCCTCTTGCTTTTGTTCTTGAAACTTAGCAAGGGTAGGAAGCAGAGAGAGAGAGAGACAGGGTGGAAGTTCCCAGGAACAGAGGAGTCACCACCCTTAGGGAGGGAATGACTATGGCAGGGATGGGATACGGTAGACAGATGGCAGGGCAGATGTATTATTTATTTATTTATTTAGTTTTGTTGACGGAAAGGAGGACTAAATAATGTTTGACTATTTTCATCCTTGTCCGGGGCTACAGATGGATGCCAACTGAAATTAAATCAGATTTTAAGCTGTTGGTGGTATTTTACTGAATGGGGGAAATTGGCCAGGACACTGGGAAATTCCCTACTCTTTTTCAAGTGCCATGGAATCTTTAACATCCACCTGAACTACCACCAGAACAGGCAGCTGGGACCTCGGTTTAATGTCTCCTCTGAAAGGCGGCACCTCAGGTGCAGCACCCCTCCTGCTGCACTACAGTGTTAGCATTAGATTTAACCCAAGTGCCTGGAGTGGGGATAGAATCCACAGCCTTCTGATCTTCTGGCCTCAGAGGCAAGTGTGCAACCTGCTGAACCACTGACACTGCTATGGTAGTATGGAGTAGTTATGGGTCCAAACCATCTGGACTCTTGCCCCTATGAGGTTTAGAGTTAGGAGGGCTTTGAAAGTGAGATTGGGGAGAAAGAGAAATGAGAGGATACAGGGGCCATCAGTGGTCAGTGGAAAGGGGAGGGGTAAGGAGCAGAGGAGGAAAGAAGCACAGGAGGCGAAGAATTCATTAAATTCAGTGGTGACAGCAGAGGGTTGGATATAGTGGCACCTCTCATCGTGAGGACTGGGACAGAGGGACTGGGTGGGGAGAAGAGGAGTGAATGACCTGCCAAAACTGAGGGATGCTTAATATTGTTTGGAAGGTGAAGGAAAAGTACTCCGCCTTCATATGTTTGGTTGCCATAGTGCAGGCAGTGCATAAACATTGACAGTAAAATCACTGATGGAGTAACCTGGTTTTGAGAAATGTTCCCCTGTTGCTGTATTCTCATCTTTGTGGGTGATTGTGAATCTACGGTGGTTTATTTTTGTTTTGAGTGTCTGCTCAGTTTCATCAGTGTAGCAGCCATCTGTATACTGTATTATATACTGTATAGCAGAATATATTTAGCCGCTTAATATTGGCGCTTACAGCTGGCTGAACTTATTCACGGCCCGAAAATATTTGCGCAGCGATCAAAGCAATTGTAGAAAAATTTAAAAAACAACTAGTGCTTAACTGCTAAAATGCTTAATTGTTCAGCCTGCTAATTACTACTGTTACTGTGCATCCAACTGGCTGGTATCATTGCTGTTAATCACAGCAATCAGCAGGCTGACATGACTTACAGTAACCTGTATCAGCTGTATAAAACGCGCCTCGCTTCACTGCCCTACCATGATCCAGAGCTGTGTCAGAGCACTTCCTTGTAGCAGAGAGAGTGTCCTGTGGATGTTGCTGATGTTTCCTGTGAGCAGCTAATCACGGTCTGGCTTTGACCTTGATCGACAAACTGTGTTGCTAGTGAACTTACCACCTGTAATCCACCACGACAAAAAATGCCATACCTCATCCTACACCTTTTATTCAGGTTAGTTCGGTTTGAAATTGATAGATATGCCATTGAGAATGGTGTTATGGGGCTGTGAGTACTACCATTCTAAGAATCACAACACCATAAATGAATCCACCATCCACAAATGTTAAAACAGACTACAGAAAATGGTTATTGCAGACCCCAAATACAAGTGCTCTCACCCTCACTGCCAGCTAAACCCAGAGGCAGGCCAACTTTGCTCATTGAGGATCTTGAAGGAAAACTTAAAAATATTACTAAAAGCCTAAAGGAGGGGAGCTAATGAGCAACTAACAAGGTAGGAACGTTCTACGCTCCACTTTGTCGCTGTAAAATAATTTAAAATAAAAGTAATAAATACCTTTGAGCGGCATTCGCCTTATAATACAGGGCCGGTAACCGCAGCACCATAGAAGAATACCTAACCCCAATCCTGGTAAGAGTTAGCATCTTGCAGGGAAAACTGGTAAGAAGTCAGCAGCGGAAAATGCGGGAGAAAATACAGGCCTAGTGTCCATGTCGGCCGTGGAAGTTACCACGCTAGGTTGGGAGCTGACCGGCAAGTAATAGCAGCGTTGGAGCCGAGGTTGGTCAAATTAGAGGGCAAACTAGACTTGCGTTTGCAGGAAGTCCTAGAGCAACAGACACAGCACTGCAATCGGATGGCAGAGGAGTGGGTCTCTTGTTTGGAGGACGAGCTGCTGTCTGTTCCCAGTCAAATGGCAGAAATACAGAAGGAGCTAGAGGAGCTGAAAGAAGCTCACGATTATCAGGAAAAATTATCATTGGCGCCTGAATTTGCACCTGCGAGAGCTTGCGGAAGAGTGAAGGAGAAGGAGCTCTTGATTTCTGTGAAAGGGTTCTGCCTGAGTTGCTAGGGATGCAGCCTGTGAAGGGAAATTGAAGATGAAGCGAGCCCACTGCGCTTTGATGCGCTGCCGCCAGCGGCCAACCCCGCGGCAAATCTATAATGTGCTTCCACTATTTCCAAGACAGAGAAGCGATCCTGAGGGCCTACAGAGCAAAAGGTTCCATAACCTATGAGGGAAATCGGCTCTGTATCTCACAGGACTACTCTGCAAGGCTACTAGCGAAGAGGAAGTGGTTTAATGCAGTGATGGCCCAGATGAGAAGCCTAAAAGTGGAAAATTTCCTGATCTACCGGCTACACTTAAAATAAAGCATGAGGAGTGACTTTTCTTTTGGGAGTCGAGAAAGCTGAGAATTCCTTTACACCCTACGAAAGAAAATGGGTTGAAGAGCATGGAAGAGTCAAGCGTTGGTACTGGCACCATAGACAGAGGCGAACACCAGTTTATGCTGTTTAGCTGTTTTGTTACTCCAACTTCAGAGGTTGAGTGAGCTTTGTTTTGTTTGCTAGCCACCTCCCTTAAAGTTCTGAGTTAAAGCATGGAACATTTAATAGTTTTGGGGAAAGAAAGAAAGAGAAAGAAAGAAAGGGTGGAACATTAATGTTGGAAGAAGATAGCAGCTTCAAGGGTATCTTGTGGACTAAACAGGACAGGGACAACTGTTTTTCATCCTGTCGCGTCAATGCTATTTGATTGCTGTAGCTGAGGGCTTCTCAGATTTGAGTGTTGGGGGATCGGGCCTAGTGCGTGAGAAAGAAGTGCCCAGCCTTCCCACTGGGGTCTGTGGGAGACCATTGGCACAAGCCGGCTCTCCTAGATGGAAGGCAAAACATGCATTGGAACAGGGCAGAAATGGGCTCTTGATTTTACTATGTGGGGGCTCTGTCTTGAATTTTGTCCCTAGTGTCTCAGTACGGGATTAATAGGAAGAGGAGGCAAAGTGGGGAGGGATAGCAGGATATATGTTCAGTGCTATATGGCGGTGCGGGAGGCGGAATTGACTTGATGGATGGGATAATCGGAGGGATTGCTGCTTTCAATCCTTCCTCAGATGTGTAAACCTCGGGATTGGCCTTGATTTTCTCATCCACAAAAGAGTATGGGTAGAAGGGGAGAAAGTGTAATGGCTATCCCTCGTGCTGAGGCATTAGTTAGAAAGGATGAGATAGCAAGGAGTCCACTAGGTGGAGTAAATGATCTGGACTCCAAATGCCTGTCAGTATGGGAGCTCAGCACAGGCTCACAGCTTCATTTAAAAATAAAAGGGAAAATAAGGCGATGATTTGGGGGGATGAGGACCGAGAGGAGGTGCCGAGTTGTGTGAAAGAGAACACAACAAATGCAGGGGGTATGTGCTCCAGGAGGAGCTTATGACGGGCGGACGCCCATGCCGGGTTGAGGGGATCTTTATTTCCAGACACTTGTGCCTTATAGGCTTAGTGTCAGAAGGGGGTTCGTGATACTGGGCAGGATGGGTTGAGAGGGGCTTATGAGTTCAAAAAGGCAGGAAGCTTGGGAAGGGAGAGGACATAGGTGGTTCCACTTGCAGGAAAACTAGATGTTTGCTAACACTGGGAGATGTTGGGGGTGGGATTATAAAGTAAGGGGTGAGTGGGAGGTAGAGGAAGAGCTGGAAGGGCAAGGGGGATGTTCAAACTGTTAGTTATGTTGTTATTGTTACTATGTTACTAGATGCAACTGATGATGCAAAGGATCTGGATACAGTACACTACAACAAAAATCGCAGGGGCTGGAATAGGGCACTCGGGGCTGGGGCACAGTGGGAGCTACAAGATGCTGTTGGGATTGGGACATATCTATGTGATAGTTATGAGTAATATGTCAGATATAAATGTTATTTCATGGAATGTTAAGGAATAGCCAGTCCAGTAAAGAGAACTGCACTATTGACTGGGCTTAAGAGGGCTGGGCGCAGGTGGCTGTGTTGCAAGAAACCCACCTACGGACGTGGAGCACACTAAGCTTGTCTTGAATTGGGTGGGGAAGTGTTATGTGGCTTCCTTCACATCTGACAAAGGGGAGGTAGCCATATTATTACATAAAACTTACCCTTGGAAGTTTGAGGGTGGTGCGTGACCCAGATGGGGTAGATATATATTTATTACTGGACTATTAAGGAGAAATGATTACGTGTGGATGTGTATATGCTCTGGTGGTGCATGAACGCAGTTTTCATCTCTTTGCTGGATTTGCTAATAAAAGAACAATTCCTGGGCTGATTATGGGGGGTTAATTGGACTATGGCGCATGTTTAGATCATTCGGAGAGAAAGGAAGGTATCGGAAACTATGACTCAGTGGCAGCTGGGATGGCGGACCTAGACTTGGTAGATGGGTGGCACAAAAACCCAGGTGCAAGGGAGTACACATTCTACTCCAACCCCCATAAAACTGGTCCCACATAGATTATGTCTATATACCCAGGAGCAGGATAGGACTGACGAAAATATATCCCACAGTCCTATACACATATCCGACTGCAGCATGGTAATTTTGAAAATGACTGGAGGAGGGGTGAGAGAGATGCCTCCGCAGTGGAGGTTCCCCACATATATGATTAAAAATCAAGCTTTTAGGGATTATTTAGTGGAACAATGGCAACACTACAAGGAGACTAACTCCTCCCGGTCATTTCCAGACCATCTTCTGGGAAGCAGGGAAGGCATATATGAGGGGCTGCTATTGCCTATCTGGCAAGATTGAGAGAGACAAAAGAGGAAAAAGAGCAGAGTTGGAAAGCCAGTTAAAGGAGTTAGAGAAAAGAGTGGTGAAGGGAGGACAGGAGAGGCATCTAAACTGCTGATGACAACAAGGAGGCTTTAAATATGTTGCTGCAAGAGGAGGCTGGTAGGTCCTGGTTTTACTGCCAAAGGCAAGTTTTGAGTGGGGAATAGACCGGGGCCATTGTTAAATGGATAATGTAAGGGGTAAGGGCCAAACGTGGGTTCTGGAGATTAGGGACAGAGAAGGAGAATCTGTACAGACCAGGGAGGTATAAGGGAACATTTTAGGAAATTTTATGAAGATTTGTATAAAGCAGAACATAAAGGAGTTGGGAATCGGATGCGGGCATTTCTGGCAGGTTTTCATTTATCTGTAACTTCTAGGTTACAGAAAGAGCAATTAGGCCAGCCTATAACGAGAGCCGAAATTCTTGGGGCCATACAAAAATTACAACAGGGAAAGGCTAGCAGGCCAGATGGATTCCCAATAGAGTATTATAAGATCTTGGGGAATCAGGTGGCGGACGTGTGTGGACTTTTCAAATAGAGAAGGAGGAGAAACATTATGATGTTCATACGTGACATGCAAGTTTGTTTTTTCTAACTTGTACCTTGTTGTCTCATGACGTGTAATCTTTTCTTGATTATGTACCATGTTGTCCCAAGTGTGTAGTATGTAATTTCCTGTACTCTCCCGGTCATACCTGAAAATAGGCAAATTGTCTTGTCTAGTGTACTTACCTGGTTAACAAAAGCAAAATAAATAAATAAACACCAGAACTGCCAGATACTTGTTATGATGCTGACATTTGTTTGATACCCAAACCTGGTAGGAATGGTATGGACTGCATGAGCGTATAGATCTATCTCCCTGTTTAACTCAGATTTAAAGATCCTGGCCAAGGTGCTGACTATTAGGGTTGGAGAATATACTGCGGATTTACTTCACCCAGACCAGAATGGGTTCATTAAAGGTCGCCAATCATATCATAATATCGTAGGTTACTTAATGTAGTCTGGAGGCGAATACAGAACATGAGAATGTGGGTGTTATATCAGTGGGACGGAAAGGTGTCGATAGGGTAGAATGGGAATACCTCTTTGAAGTACTGGCCCGGTTTGGTCTGGGTGAATCCTTTGTGGGATGGGTGAGGGCTATGTATACAAAACCGAGGGCCTGAATTTTGCTAATGGTAGTCTCTTTGAGTGGTTTTCCTTAGAGAGAGGAACAAGACAGGGTGCCTCCTCACTGCTTTTGTTTGTGCTGGCGTTGGAACCTCTGGCACTGACAGTGCAGCAACAAGAACAAATAAAAGGGCTTGCAGGAGCTCGAGGACCTGAGCATAGATTGCTTTATATGCAGATGATATGCTACTATTTGTTAGAGATCCTAAAGATCCATGGTGCCGCTGCTGTCCCTCATTGAAGAATTCGCCAGTTTCTCTGGATACAAAGGTAAACCTGGAGAAGTTAGAAATGATGTATTTCCAGATGGGGATAAAGCGTTGGGGGGGCTGGGAGAAGCAGGTTGTGCAGAATGGTTTTCGGTACTTGGGGTGCAGATAGGGGAGACTGGGGGACTTGTATCACCTACATTTCCCTGTTTGATTAGAACTGTGCTTGGGGACCTCTGGCGGTGGGCGCAGCTCCGATCTCTTGGCTGGGAAGGATCAATGTGATTAAAATGAATGTCCTTCCTAGGATTTTATACCCTATGCAAATGCTACACTTAGGACTAACCAAGGGGATGTTAAACACTTGGAGGGATTTCGGAGCCTATTTGGCGTGGAAGAAAACCACAAATCAGTCTTAAGCGCCTCAAAGTGGAAACTAACGGGTGGCCTGAATTTCCCAGACCTAGGTAATTATTATTCGGCCCTACAGCAGAGAGGGATCGGGATTGGGTACATAGGCCTCGGGTTGTTAGCTGGGTGGAGCTAGAGCAGTGGGAGGGTCCCAGGGAGGCTTACTGTGTATTTGCATAGTAAAAGGCTGCGGGCGCATAGAGCATTGGGGAATGGCAACCCACTGGTGCACGCAGCACTTGAGGCCTGGGCAAGGTTGGGAGGCAGAGAGTGCGGGCAAGGAGAAACCTTACTGCTGCTGGTGGCTAGAATCCATTCTTCTTGCCGGGTATGGAGGATAAAGGTTTCCGTGAATGGGAAGACATCGGGTAGAAACTGTGGGTCACCTAATAGAGAGAGGAGAGGTCTGCACTTATGAGGTGATCAGCAGCGGCTGCATCTAGAGGGCCCACACTTGTTTAGATACCTGCAGATTCGAACCTCACAGGGAAACTAGGTAGGGTGGCTGGGGAGGGTCTGAAACCAGATCCGTAGAGCAACTAGTATATACTGCTGGGAAGGATTACACTGAAATGTTGGGAAAAGCTGCTAAACAAGGCAAGCAAGGCCTGCCAGATCTAACAAAATATACAAGGGAGTTATGGGAAAGAGATTTGGAACTAGGGTTGTCAGAACCCTCTGAGGTTCTGGGTTCTAGTTCTAGTCTAAAACTTTGAAAAGTTCTAGGGTTCTAATCTTTTTAGAACTCAAACCCTTTTTTAATTGTGCTTCCAAAATGAAGATTATAGTGACATACATGTCATGAAACTGGGCAAAACAAATAAATCTTTCATTATAACAGGAGAGAGA
This sequence comes from Neoceratodus forsteri, assembly GCA_016271365.2. Lineage (NCBI taxonomy): Eukaryota > Metazoa > Chordata > Ceratodontiformes > Ceratodontidae > Neoceratodus > Neoceratodus forsteri. The sequence continues at coordinate 1,577,042,593 of CM028129.1, read as the reverse complement.
TGATCATTTGTGACTTTGACATGACTCTAGCTAGTGTTATCTGTGGTTTCTTCTCCTTGTTAGTAGTAACGTCAGTCACTAATGGGTGCTTACAGAACAACCGACCCACCCACCCATATTAGATGCCATACACTTGGTGCCATTTGGCACACAGTCACACATGGGTAAAGAGCAGTCAAATGGGGCAAGCAGCAGCACAGATGGAAAGTACACCATGCAGGATTCACAAATATTTTTAATGAAAAATAGATTTTCTCTCCTCTGGTCACCTAAAATATTTCTAGGATTTATTTATTTAGCAAAATTCCACACACTTAATGCTGGCGAAACACACACACACACACTCTGGGTAAAATCAGTGTTAGTCCCAGAGGTAACAACAAATATGATAAAGTATACGACACAGGGTCAACAGATATTTAAGCAATATGGCGACCTGGGGTGGTTTGAAGCACGAGGTGAAGCCAAGTGCTTTCACCACCCAGGATGACATTCAATACATACACACTTTGGAGTGCTTTATTGCAATTATACAATGGCTCGATGTTATACAAAATAAAAAAAATATTTTAGAACGTTTTAGTAGAATTTTAGTGTGGCAATATATCTTTGTTTCTGAAAATAAAAGGTCGACATCTGTAAATCCATACAGTGATGTTATTGTGTAATAACATCACTGTCTTAAACACACTGACCAATGATAGTCCAGGAAATTTTCTTGCCATTGTATAATTTTAAATAAAGGATTTTCCTACCCTGCCCTTGTACAGTATCAGCATCATCTGATCCCACAATCTGCTGCTACCCCACTGCCCTAGTTCTCACATTCCTGCCTTCTATGTGCCCCAGTTCTCACATTTCTGCCCCTTCAAACCCCAGCTCTCACATATCTGCCCTGTCCCTGCCCTAGATTTCACTTACTGTATCTCACTCCCTGCCCCACTTCTTACATTTTTGCCCCTCTCTTCTCCAATTCCTCATTTCAGATCGACCCATGTCCTATTTCTCCCATTTATCCACCCTCTCTGCCCTAATTAATACATTTCTGCCTCCTCCTGCCCTAGTTTATATATCTTCATCCACCCCTTTCCTATGCCTTACCCTCCTTACAACAGATCTCATCCTGTCCCCCATTATGGGGTTTCAACTCTCCAGTGCACATAGGTTACTGTATATATTGTAGGTTGTTTAGTCTCCAACGGTTCCTCATCCACCTATTTATTTCTCATTTAAAACTAACCTTTATATCTTCTGGACATCCTGGTCTGACTGACTGAAGAGTTCCTACAACCGACTGCTTGCCTGCTGCCTCAGCCGCTGACTGCACCTGAGCCATTTGTCCAATGCCATGCCACTGCTGACTGTTTGCTTTCTCTTTGGCCGTCCAGCCACTGTTACTATCCTTAATCCGCATACACATAGTGCGCAAACATCTTTCCTGCTCCCTTGGCTGGTTGTAGACTGCTGATGCGGTTTGCTTGCTTCCCTAGCTGCTCCTGCACTTTGTCAACAGTGATTGAGTGGAAGTGGAAGCAAGCGCAGTCTTCAGGACTGTTTTCTTTCTTCATTGGGGCATTTCTGTGGGATTTACTAGTGTGGCCAAGGCCAGATTTACATTGCTGTGGGCCCTATGCCCAGCAGTAACCAATTCCTCTCCCTCCAGTAGCACTGGCATCTCACTCCCATTTTCAGCACCAAGGGTAGGCAACAGCCAGCCAGGAGCAGTAGCCTAAACTGTTGCCAGCCTTCCTGCATCACTGAATACATGGTAATGAAGCAGCCAATCAATACACCATTAAAACACCACTCACAGACTCATGCATCAAGTTCTGCATTAATGAATGACATTGCTCCATTTAAAACATTTATGTTCACCACACCAACCAATAAGGTCAAACACATTAACGTACTTTTTAAATAAGTAACAGCTCCCAACAACCAACAAATAGCCTCTTAACCAACACTACACAAGGACACAGTGCCAAATAAAAGACAATGCATACATGCCAACTGTGCATTTGATTGGCCAGTACACTGTGTTGGTGTGCTTAGATTTCTTTATTTTTAACTTTTATTATTGCCATGCAGTCATACAGTTTGATTTTGAAAGCATATGATTTATTGCTTCCTGTGCCATAACCACCCCCCAACCTGGCTACTCCATCCCTCAAGACTATTTTTTTTGTACTAAATAAACTTGGTCATTAACATTTTATTCTGTGTGGAGGCTGTGGCACTAGTGGCAAAAACTGAAGCCAGATCCTGACCTTCAGGCTCAGTTCCTGCTTCAAGCCTCTGCTGAATGATTACAGTAGAATACAGGTATACTGCCTCTGGGTGGGATGGTGGGACCTGCCTAGCATGTGCACGCATTGTAGGATCTGCTGTACCTCCTTATCCTCTTAAACACACTGAGTCCTGTTTGCTGCCTCACTAGTCAATACCGGCATGGCACCGCATCACCATCCCACACTGGTCAGCACTCAGTAATAGTACAGTAACCAACCAGTCTATAGCTCTAGGCAGAAAATGGACTTTGTGCTGAAAAATAGACTCACCCGCCTGCTGCTGATTTTAACTGGAACAATGCGTTCCATTCTCGGCCAGCTCATCAGCCACGACCACAACCTCGCAACTAAAACTCGCGTAGGCAAAAAGCACCAAAATTGAAGTGCTGCCTGCTACACATCGATTGGTCTGTCCCTGATCCTGACCTTCTACGATGCACAAGCTGAATTGTGAAGATTGAGAGATTTGGCTGAGCGGCACCGGTGTTTGCACAAAAACAGGGAATAACGTGCAGTGGGCAGCCCAAACTCATCTGTGGCCCTCCTCCGTGACTTCACTGACCCTGCCAGCCAAAAACACATTGTGCCGAATGCCAGCTGCATTATTGGCTGCATGCTTGAGTGGAGGCAGGTGATGAGAAAAAAAGATCCGAATCCTTATAAGCGAACCCTCTGGTGTTCGAGTTGACTTAGAACCTCGAATACCAGAGTTCGAGAGGGTTCGAATCTTTCTAGAACTAGTTCTGACAACCCTATTTGGAACAGCGCATCTCAGAAGAAAATTAGAGGGTGGTCTTGGGAATGCGGGAGGAATAATGATCTGCAACAAATATAAAGAGGCCTTTTACAAGCTCCTGCATAGATTATCCCCCGGTAACTGTCCATAAAGCTCATCCGCGATTTCTCCTATATGTGGGAGATGTGGTAGAGAAACAGGGACCTATATCCATTGTTTCTGGGCCTGCTCAATTTTGTTAAAGTTTTGGGAGGATGTGGTCACAGAAGTGGAACATATGGCAGGTCTGCCACTGAGGACAGGATCCCTTGGTTTGTTTATTTGGAGTGGAAGTAGTAGAGGGAGGACTGGAATCCACTCCCAGGTGGATGAGGGTCCTGTTTGTTATAGCCCGGCATTGTATACCAGAATACATGGGTGTCCTGCATGGGCCCACACCATCTATGTAGCGCCAGGCAGTCATACATGCACTGGTGCTGGAAAGACTGACATACGTGGTGAAGAACGGGAAGAGGCCTTCCTGAGGGAGTGGTCCCTTTTTCTCTCTTCACTAAGTATGGCTGAGAATATGATACTAAGGTCCAGTTTGAGCATATAAAAAAAGAAAGGGGGAAGTTATTTTAGGTTTATAGCATGTTATCCAGATCCAGCTGACCTGCACAAGAATGGAATATGTACAGAGAAGATGATAATGGAATGAGAATATGTGACTCTATTTATTAATTTCTGTGAATGAGATCTAACTGCACATCTGATGGCATCTATTTGTCTCTTGTTTTGTTTGGGTTTTGTTTGTCTTTGTTACAAAGAAATTCAATAAAGAGATTATTCAAAAAAAAGCCTAAAGGTAGAAGGTGCAGTAATCAACACATGGGTGGTGCATGCAGTAGCAATTGGTATAGTCAAATCAAACTGCCCCAGATACTGTCAGAGAATGGTGGTGGTGTCTGCATAACCTCTAAATGGGCTTGGGGACTCCTTAACAGGATTAGGTTCAGCAAAAGAAAAGGCACCAAGGCTGCCCAAACCCCCACTTGACTTTAAGACATTAAAACATGGTTTCTTTCCAGAACTGCCGATGCTGCTCAGGAAGTGATATCACCTGAGTTAGTAGTAAATTTAGATGAGACTGGTGTTAATCTGATCCCATTATCACAGTAGACCATGGCTGAGACTGGATCCAGACAAGTGACCTTAACTGGTCTGGGAGACAAACAATCAAGTATCAGTTGTTCTTTCCTGCACCCTTTCAGAGGATCTGCTTGCCCCTCAAGTCATTTACTGTGGAAAAACTCCTCGTGCCACCCTATCTACAAATTCTCCAAAGAGTGGGCTGTCACCCTCTCACGAAACCACTGGGCTAATGAGATCACAACCCAAGAGTGCATTGCATCTGCACTTGTGCCCCATGTGCAGAAAACTAAGCTGTCTCTGGGGCTGCCAAAGGAATAAAAGGGTTTGCTCATAATGGATTTGTTTAGGGCACACACTACAGCCTCAGTAATTCAACAACTTGAAGAGGCAGAGTACATTACTGTTTTTGTGCCAGCATACTGTACGGACCTACTTCAACCACTGGACATTGTTGAACAAATTGTTTAAGAACAAGCTAAAACAATGTTTTACAGATTGGTATGCTGGGTTGATCTCTGAGCAGATTTCTGAGAAGCGGCAAATGTTAGACTTGATCTGAAGAGGACAATTGTCAAAGAAAAACATGCGTGCTGGCTGGAGTCTAGTTTTAATAAACTACGACAGAAAAGGGATGCCTATGTCTGTGGTTTTGTGGAAGCTGGGATTTAAGAAGCTCACGAGAAATGCTTAGATGGTCCGATTGGTGAGTGCTATAGTACTGTGTGCTTGGTAATTATAAATTGTTAAGCAGCAATTTACTGTTTTCCAAGTTTGGTTTTGTCTCTTTCTTTCTTTTTCAGATCACCTGTCTGCAGAGCAACCAGACGACTGAGATACTGTATACTCACTACTCTTTTTTTGCACTTTGCATTTTAGTTTGCTGTGAATTTATTAAAATAAAGGCTGACAATCACGAATACAGTACTGGTGCATCTTCTGTTGGCTACTATTCATCCCCCATCCCCACAACAGTATACAGGAAAACAGGTACACAGGTGAATGCTGAACAGAAAGGTTTCCTGAAATATTAGCAATCCTTTTATATTAGCACTTTACCCAAAACCGTGAACATAGCAAATATGAAAAGAATCATGAATATTTCCTGGAATACAGTATGCTACATTGCTGGAAGAACAGAAATATGAGATCTTACTTCAAGGAAGGCTTTTGCAGCAGGCCAACACCGGTTGGACTTTGCCGGCCAGGACCACATTGAAAATTTTCTAGCTAGCAGTCTACCATGAGGGACCACCCACCACCAATGTCAGCCTATGACGCCAGCTTATCCTATAAAGGTGGGCGATCCCCCACACCCTCCCCAGTTGTTTTCCCGCCATCGACCCTGCACCTTGGACCTTAGGAGATACTGCAGCCACAGTCGACCACCATTTTCATGCTTGTTGCGCTTTTAAATTTTTCTTTCTTTTGAGTAGTCAACATTGAATTTCGGTTTTCAGTCATTGAGTTTATGTACTTCTCCACCAGCCTCATCTTCCAACTGCTCCACAAAGTGTGCCTGTGGCAAACAAATTCCTGAAAAGATGTCCACTCTCCATGCATCCTTTGCCTAGGCCCCAGCCATGACACCAAGCCTGCCAGATTTACCAGAAGTCAAACAGGCCACTCGGAGATGTCACCTAAAATTCTGGAGAACCACCTTATTAAGCAGAAGTTGGCGTGATGGAGAAGGAACTGCAGGCCAGGATCTCTTTAACCTCGCTGGCACAGTCCTCCAGGGCTTCCTTGTCTTCCCAATCCTGGAAAAAACAGTAGGAAGCATATAAGCAGCGGGACAAGCACCAGGACCGGTCTGCTTCCCACGGTACCTCACAAACCAGAGCCATGTCAGGGTTGTCCTGCATGGGGTGTCACTTCCTTCAGCCCACCAGTCCTTCCTCTACCGGGATACTGGTGGCTTAGCTGCCCGTCATTGCCATTATTGCTGGTGGCTGTTCAGGGCAGGGATTTTGTCTCCTGCCAATCAGCCCTGATGCTCAGGCGATTTCTTCCGTGGGCTCTCAGCCAGGAGGCTCAGCTGGTGTTGGTGTCTCAGACATCAGTTCCTCAACCAGCACCCTCCGGCCAAGGTGCAGCCTACATTGGTCTTCTCAGTGGGACCGCACCAGTCCTTCCAGGTAGGAGGCTACCGCTGCCTACCTAGTTCAAGCATTGCCTCTGCCATCACCTGGGCAGTCTCCTCCTTCCCCAGGTGCCTGCTACTCTGGCTCTCCTGGCACTGGTGGATCCTTCTCCTGGGTGCTCTCTGCTGACCCCATGGGACTACTACCAGTTCTGCTGCTGCCCTAGCCGCTGGCTCCTGCAGGCCAGTGAAGGACCCCAATCGGCACCCAGTAGTCTCTTGCCGGGATACCCAGTGCCAGCCCCATAGCTGTTTTACCCTTACCCAACGCTGGCTTATCCATACCCACCAGTTTATAATTTTCTCCTCCAGTGGACTATAATGCCCTGTTCTCTGCGTGGTGGTCTTTCATTCAGAAGCAACCCCTGCTCCTCAGGGCCGCCTCTGGCCCCACTGGCTTCCCAACAGGGACCTTTCACTCCCGGACTGGGGCGGTCTGATGCCAGCGACCCTGGACATTGGGATCCTCTGGGTCTCGATCTGGCGTCGGCTCTGGCTCTCACCAGAAGCGCACCCACACCTGAGAGTGACCAGTACGAGACCAACAAGGATGGCTTGGATAGCTCAGAGTCTTCTTCCTCACCAGGGTACTCTTCCAGAGGGCAAAGAACCCGCCAAGGTGATTCCCAAGTCCCTCCTGATAATCCGTCTGTCATGGATGTCATGCCACATCCAGTCCATTATGGGCTGGGAAATGGAGGAGCAGGATCCAGAGAGGCATTGCCTGGCCATTTATTTATGGCAGTGGGATGCCCTCCCAGTGGTAGTGCCTTCCTGATTGACTTCTATGTGGATGTCACCAGGGTAGCTTAGAATAACCCTAATCCATTCCTCCATTGCCTAAAAGGTGGACAGGCCTTACCATGCCCCTGCAGGTAAGCCTCTTCTTAGGGGCCACCCTAGGCTGACTCAAGTGGTCATCAACATGGCACATGACCTATTTCAATAGCCCAAGCACCTTAGTGCTCTTCCTTCAGATAGGGAGTCCAGACAGCTGACCACTTGAGTAAACGCGCTTTGCATCCACTACCCTGGCTATTTGGGCATTAGTTACCTGGTCCATATGGTCCAGTATCAGAACATCCTTTGGGACCAAACCAGGGACCTAGTGCAGGCATTGTCTGTGAGGACTCCACTAATACACAGCTGCCCAGCTCCACCGTCAGGCTCCGACATCAGTAACCCGTACCCTCTGGGCTACTTACGATGCTGTGGATGCCTCAAGCGGGTGCGGACACTGGTGTCTGCCTCCGGCACCATTTGTGGCTTTGGATGTCCAGCTCGCCTCAGGTGTGCAGTTCAGTATCTTGGACACCCCTTTGTGGCCCCATCCTCTTCATGGAGCTGTTCAGGACATAATTTCCACCTCCAGGAGTTGGGCCATGTCCTTCAGTCTGTTCATTCATTGTACCATACCCAACCTAGAGCGGGTCAGTGCCCTCCCTTTCTCCACTCCTCCCACAAACTGTTCCACCAGCCTGCCAAAGGTCAGGGCAAGTGCAAGGCAGTGTCTGTCTCCGCTGCTGCAGGCACCGCTGTCTCCCTCCTGGCACCCGCCCACCTCCTGACTCCTTAGCCACCCCTCCCCATAAAGGATTCTGGGGAGGCTATCGAAGTCAGTTCTCCCTACACCTTGATGGGTGGTGAGGGTATAACTCATGGATAATTGGGTGCTTCAAATCATGGAGAACAGGACACACTCTCAAATTTCTAGAGTGGCCTCTAGAAAATCCTCTTGTAAACTCCTCATACCCCCAGCCCACCTGCCCCTTGTCTGGGAGAAACTCAGGCTCTTTTGCAAAAAAAGAGCCATACGCTCCGTCAGGCTCAGTGGGGAAAAGGGTTTTACTCCACTTCTTTCTTGTCCCCAAAAGTCTGGGGATCTTTGACCCATCCTGGATCTAAGTTATCTGAACCTGTACATACAGTAGAAGCATTTAGAGTGGCTGCTCTTCAAGGGTTGTTACTCCTTTTGCACCGAGGGACTGGCTCTGCTCACTAGACATGCAGGATGCCTACTTGCATATCCAGATTCTTCCTGCCCATCATCACTTTCTCTCTTCCCACTTCCAGGGGCCCATTTTCAATTCTGGGCCCTCCTTTTAGCATTTCTTCAGCTCCCAGGGACTATACCAAGTGCCTGGTGGTGGTGACTGCTCTGAAGAGCAGGGCCTTTATGTGTTCCCTACCTAGATGATTGGCTGCTAGCAGCCCTCCAAGGACTGTCTGAACCAGACCCTAGTCTACACATTCTGTATTTTTCAGGCCTTGGGGATCACCATCAATCTGCCAAAGTCCTGCCTCTTTCCTTGCCAGTGCCTTTAATACATAGGGGCAATTCTGGATTCCAACCAGGGCATGGCCTTTTGGCCCATGGACAGTGTGGAACAACTGATGGAACAGGCCCGTCTGGTTTCCTCAAGTCGCCAGGTCCTTGCCACGGCATTCCTGCATCTCCTGGGCCATATGGCAGCAGCCATTGCTACAGTTCCCCGCCCATCTACCCATGCAGGTTCCCACCAATGCGTGGATGACCTGGACCAGTTGGTCATGGTTTTCAACCCGTTCAGGCGAGCCCTGTTGTAGTGGCTGGAGCGGCCAACCTCCTTTGGGGTCTCCTTTCAACTCTCACCCTACATCAGATTCTCACTTGAGCGCATCTGGCCTGGGATGGGTGCTCATCTGGCGATCTCCATTCTCAGGGCACATGAGCGGAATTGGAGGAGGGTCTCCATATCAACATCCTGGAGATGTGAGCATTCCTTTATGCTCTCCAAGCCTTCCAGACTCATCTCCTCCCTGTTCTGCTGCTGGTGCAGACAGACAACATGTGTGTGGTGTATTACATCAACAAGTGAGGGGTCTCACTCTTACCCCTGTGTCAAGAGGTGATGAGAGTCTGGTATTGAGGCCATCGAGCACAGTCTAGAGCTCTCGGCCATACATGTTTCAGGTGTCCAAAATGTCTGGCAGACAGTCTCAGTCGGCTCCCGGTCGGTGGGCTCACCAGTGGGAGCTTCTGACCCTGGTGGTTGAGAGATCTCTCTTAGACAGGTGGGATTGTCCAGAGTTGGACCTTTTTGCGTCCCCACTCAATGCAAAACTGCCGCTTTTCTGCTCGCTCGGTCCCGGCCTGGAGTTTTCTGGTGAGATGCATTGTCCCTCTCCTAGAAGGAGGTTTTGTATGCCTTTCATCCCTTCCTGCTCCTATAGAGGGTCCTGCTCAAGCTCCATTTGAAAGGGCAGAGATGGTTCTCATAGCTTCCTTCAGGCTATGTCAGATTTGGTTCCCCTTGCTGCACGGCTGGTGGTGGAACCTCCAGTGCCTTTGCCTCCCTCACCGGCTTGCTTTTCCAGGACAGGGCACCTTGGTCCATTTGGATCTAAAATCTCTGCATCTCCATGCGTGGTTGCTACAGACCTAGCTATCACCTGCCTGGGTGTCCTCTAGGGTCACAGATGTCCTGGTGGCTGTTAGAAGACCCTCCACGAGGGCTACTTATGCCATGAAATGGAAGCATTTCACCCTTTGGGGTGCTTCACACCAACTGGACCCCTTCACCTGCTCAGCTAATCGGGTACATAGATGCATAAATATATAGAAATTGTCAGCCAATAAGGACCTCTTGGCCCACCGAGTTTGCCCAAGTGTTCTACCAGCATGTTATCCAGGGACCCTATGTGTCCCAGGTATTCCCTCCCCACCCCATCACCAATATACCCTATGTCTATCCCAAGCAGCCTTGAATTCGCCACAGTCTGGGCCCCACCACATCTTCAGGGAGTGCATTCGACCCATCCACCACCCTTTCTGTGAAAAAGTGTTTCTTGATGTTTCCTTGCATCTGCCCCTTCTAACTTCATGTTATGACCCCTCATTTTGCAAGTCTCCTATTTTGCAAAATGCTGCTGTCTGGGACCCTGTTAATATCCTTTTGATACTTGAAGGTCTTTATCATGTTCCCCTAAACCTTCTCTGCTCCAGGGTATCGTGTTGAGGTCCTTTAGCCTCTCCTCATATTTCAGTTGGCTGGCCCCTGCACCATTTTCATTGCCCTCCTCTGACCCTGTCCATCCCTCCTGAGGTATGGTCTCCAGAACTGGACACCATATTCAAGGTGAGGCCTCACTAGTTGCTTGTACAAGAGCATCACCACCTCCTGCTCCTACTCGTGATACCCCTACCTATACAGCCTGCATTCTACTGGTCCTTGCCACTGCCTCTTGGTTGCTTTGCCACCTTGAGATTGATAGATATGATTATGCAAAGTCTTTCTCCTGCTCTATCACTTCCAGTACCCGACCACCCATCCTGTACTCTTCTCTTTGCTTTCTGCTCCCAAGTGTATGATTTTGCACTTTTTGTATTAAAGCTCAACTGCCACACTGGTGACCACTCCTGTAGTTGTGCAGATCTCTACTAATTGTTTCTATGGGAGGCTAAAGCCCAAGGTTCAATGTGGGGAATAGCTCCTTCCGCGTCCTATAAGACCAGCCTCCCATGGCAGTTCCTCACTTAGTGTGCTGCGAAATCCTCCGTTTGCAAGCACTGGGCTCCTCCGTGGCTTGTGGGCTGTGCCTTCTCTCTTTTTCCTCATGCTCTCTCCTCTGCCTCTTCTCTGTTTTTTGGTTTGCCTCCTTCCTTCCTGTTCATTTTGTTTTCCTGCTCTCCTCCCTCCCATGTTGCTTTTCTTTTGTTCCCCACATCCCGCCATTTGTGTTGCCAGTGCTTCCATGCCCTTGACTCCTTTCTCCATGGTCATGCTCTTGCTGTTGTACCTTTGCTGTTTGCATCCTCTCCATCCCTCATTTGCCATTCTGGCCTTCCGGCGTCCGTGTTGCATTCTTCGGCTCTGACACTGCTCCTGCACTTCTGGAGCCTGCGACCTGTTCATGGCTTTCCTTTCGCCTCCCTGCCCATCAGTCACATTCCTCGGCATCCTGTGCTGGACCATTCTGTGGCCACTGACTTCTCTGGTGCCCTTTGTTCACCATTGCATTGCAGTCCCTTCCCTCTGTCTCACCTGTCGTTTGCTCTCTGCCACCCTGCTCCTGCTGTCTGGCTTCAGGGCCCCTCCTCACTTTCCCTCCACCTCCCAGTGCCCCATCCTGTGCTGCTTTGGATCACCATTTCCATGGCTACTTCAGAGGTGTGGCACTCTCTGCTCCCTCAGGGTTGCTGTACATGCATCAACGGCCTTGTGCCTGCCCCTAGCAACAGTGCTCCATTCCGCAATGGTGCAGTCCCTGCCCATCGTGGTCTGCCGCCCTCCTTTCTTCTGCTTCCTTTTATGGACTTGGACCTTGGCTCCTGCTATCTAATTCATGACTGTTTCTGAGGAGCGATTCACTACCTGCAGCATGATTTAATCTGGAGTGTAGTGTTCAGCTAGACATGTTACTCACTGCAGTTAGAACTTTTATTCTGTTGGATGGCAACAACCAGTCCTGCTTGCTTTCTTTGTTTGCTCCCCACGTTCTTCCTTCTGCTTCTCACCATGCTACCATAAACTGGAACTCATATCGGATACATAAAAAACAAATTAAGAGGACCCCCCCATTCCTGCCCTCACCCTTGCTCCTTTGTGTTTACTTTTGGGCTTCTGTGGCACACCATCTCCATAACCTATCCTTATATTGCATCCAGCCCAGCTCCCAGTCTCCCCTCGCCTGGTACTTGATTCCTAGATTCACTGCACTCTGTCAGCTCTTCCACACAACTTTCCCCAGTAGATTTGTCTGCTCCAAAGCTACTCATGCTGTTCACCCTTTACACCATTCCTAGTCTCTGCATTCATGTACCCTGCTCAGCATACTATTTCTGAATTTACCTTTTTACTCACTACTACCTACCCTTCCAGCACTTACAATCATATGCCGCCTCGCTTTGCTGATATGGCTACTGAATCTTCCTGCTTCCCCTTCCATCCCATGTCATGGTTCCCTCAGTCCCTCTCAAATAGTGCTCCTTCCCATATCTTTCCCATTTGTTTGGCATTGTCTGTTCTCTGTTGTTTCCTGCTTCGTCCATTTTCTGTTCCCTTTATGCTCATTCCTTTTATTCCTTCACCCTGCTCCTGTCTGTTTTCTTACATTTTACTCTGTGGTATTCTTCAAACACCATGAAGTTTTGCTATATTATGACAATTGCAGTTAGCCACAGCACTTGAACTGCCCGGAGAGAAGGAGTTAACTCCAGGCTGACTGAGTTCCAAAGCGAGCGCTTTGCTGAAAAGCTCTATCTGCTAGTTTCAAACTGAAACTGTCAGATTCTTTACTCCGCTTCACTGAACAGTCGCTCTGGAGATCTGCTCCTTCAGCTCGGTTCATTTCTCGGTTCAAGCGGAGTGTTTTCGGTTCATTTAACTGGCAATAAGTATTTATTTTACGCATTTCGGTTCAAGCTCTATCTGGTAAACCCGTAAGTACAGGATTTTAAAGTCTGTGGAAATTAATTATCGGTTCGGTTTTGAACGATCGGTTTGCTAAAAAAACAATTTTAAATAATAGCTTGGGCTTTTAGAGTGAGGTTCCGTTCTTATCGGTTCTAAAAAACCTGTCTCTTAAATTGGGTTTTCAAATACCGTGTCTCGATTGGAACCGATAAAGTGTCTTACCTGGCACTGCCATAAAAGAGCAGAGTTTTTGGATAGGCTGGCATTATGTCTGAAACCCAAAAGAAAACGGGCCCACTGGGTTTCAACACTGTGATGTTTGTGGGAAGCCTTTGCCAAGGCTGACCCACACACACATGTGTTTATTGTCAGGGCTGACCACCTCCTGTCAGACTGCCAGGTGTGTAAGAATTTCCCTGCAGCCACCCTGGAGAAAGATTGGGCGGCTCAGGGCGAGAGGCCAAACAGTCCGCTGACCCAGATGGCCAGCCCAGTCCAGCACCCACTGGACCAGAGGAGTGCCCTCTGACCAGGGCGAGACTTCCTCGGGCAAAGGAAGGCTGGTTCTGAGGAACCAGTCCCAGTAAAAAATCTAAGAAATCAGCAGGTCTGGGTGCAAGATTTCCTCTCCAACTGCTGCAGAGATAGCTAAAGCCATACAGATTGTCCAGTCCTGTCTCAGGGACGGCAGACCACCAACAGCTGGCAAAGGTTGGTTCGTTCGGTTTCAGTGGTTCAAGAGTATGATGTTGAGGAATTTTATGAACCACAGGAGGGAGGAAGATTTTGATCATTATGTATGTGGCTGGGAGGGTCTGGGCGTGCCCATTGAACCGGACATTTCTCCAGACAGACCATTAGAATCTCCCCCATGCTGTCTGAGTCCCCTTCATTTTATGTTTTACAAAAGGTTGCAGAAACCTCCAGCTTCCCTTGGAAGAGGCTGTGGATGAGCAAGAGGAGCCTGATTATGTTGAGATGATGGATATCCCAGAGTCTAGGAGGTTGTCTATTCCTTTGCATAAGTCATTTAGGAAGCAAACAACAAAATTAAAAAAATCCTCATTCTGTCCCTCCTGTAGATAAAAAAATGGACAGAAGGTATACTTTATCAGGCTCTGATACAGACTTCCTCACTGAGCAGTGTAGTCATGTAGGTGTGGTACAAACTGCAGCCTGTGACAAGGCTAATATCCCCTGGCCTCACATCCTCCTGATAAGGATTCCAGGAAGATTGATGCCATGGCTAAAAAACAGTATATGGCAGCTTCTTTGGGACTCAGGCAGGCAAATTATATGGCTTATGTGGCTAGATATCAGAAATCTAGATGGGATACAGTGTTGCAGTTAGCCAAGCAGGCCCATGGCCAGCTGGCTAGTGAATTGGAACAGGTGGCTGCTGATGGCATTGAAGCCTCTAAAGTTCAATTTCATACTGCTGTAGCGTTAATGATGTTTCCTCTAGGGTCATGGCCACTTCTGTAGCTTTCCGTGAGTTGGCATGGCTCAGGTGCACTAATCTGTCACAGGATACTCAGTCAAAGGCTATGGATTTTCCTGTGGTGGGAAATTCTCTGTTTGGAGAGCAAGCGGAAAATTATATGAAAAGATGGATGAATACAGAACTACCTACAAAAGTGCCCAGGCCAAGGGCGGCATGCCACTCCACAGAGGCACACTCCCAGAGGTAGGGGCAGGCCTTTCCACAGGCCTTTTTATCAATCCCAAGCCTCCTCTGCTTTTGCAAGAGGGTTTTTTCAGAGGCAGAGGTAGGCGGGCGCAGGTAAACCATCCCCACCCTCAGCCTAAGGCTACTGCCAAGCAGGCACCCTGATGGGGTGCCCAGGGCCATTCTCCTGTACCAGTTGGAGGCAGGTTGGCTTATTTCAGCCAGAACTGGGTGTCTCTAACTTCGGACAAATGGGTTCTGGAGGTAGTAAGCCAGGGTCTGGTTCTCAGCTTCAAACAGTTTCCAAAGATGAGAACCAGACATTTTCCACCTACAAGCCTTTAGAGGCCCTTGCTTTGGAAGCAGAGGTCTCTTCCCTCCTAGACTGCAAAGCAGTGGAAGGGGTTCCTCCTTGTCACCAGAGCAAGGGCTGTACTCAGATACTTTCTTACCCCAAAAGACAGGAGAATGGCGGCCCATTCTAGACTTAAGGTACCTGAACAAGCATCTTTTGAAACCAAAGTTCAAAATGTTAACTCTGGCAATGATTTTGCCCTCCCTCAGGCCAGGGGACTGGCTAGCCTCCCTGGACCTCAAGGATGCCTATTTTCATGTCCTGATCAGGTCTTCTCTCACCGAAAATACCTCAGGTTGAACTGCCCTCAGGTCACTACCAGTTCAGAGCAATGCCCTTCGGTCTTACCTCTGCTCCAAGGGTATTCACAAAATGTCTAGCTGTGGTAGTGGCTCATTTAAGAACATAAGGGGTTGCTGTGTTCCCTACCTGGACGACTGGCTCATTGTGGGTCAGTCCCCAGATCAGGTAAAATCCCACTTGCAAGTCACCCAGCAGCTTCTCACTTCCTGGGATTCCTGCTGAATTTACCAAAGTCAGTTCTGGAACCAGTTCAGGTACTAACTTTCATAGGTGCGAATTGGACACAAAGTTGGCCAGGGGCATTTCTCCCTCGGAAAGAGTAGAAGCTGATTGCCCTGGCATCCTCTTTCACCCTCTTGGGTCTATTCCACCAGCAAGGCACTTTCTGCAACTTCTAGGGCACATGGCTGCCTCCACAGCTGTAGTGCAAGGAGCAAGATTCCAGATGAGAGACATTCAGTTTCATTTGAGGGCCTATTGGTCCCAAAGGAGGACCCCCTTACCAAATTGGTCCCAGTGACCCCAACTCTGATTCTAGCTCTTCAGTGGTGGCAGGATCAGAGCAATCTAAGACAAGGGTCCCCTTCATTCCCATTTCTCATTCCCTCACCCTCACCACGGATGCCTCCTTGCTGGGGTGGGGCGTGCACTGGGCGACCTTTCCAATCAGGAGTGTGGTCCCCAGGAATCTCTGCTCCACATCAACCTATTGGAACTCAGAGCTGTCTTTTAGCTCTTCAGGTTTTCTCAGCATCTGTCCAGAACAAAGTAGTTCAGGTCAGGACAGACAATACCACAACAATGTGGTACATCAACAAGCAGGGGGCACTCGGTCATCAGCCTTGTGCACCGAAGCAATGAAGTTGTGGTCTCTGGCTTACTCCCTAGACACCTCCCTAGTAGCAGTTCATCTTCCAGGAAGGACAATGTCCTAGCGGATGCCCCCAGCAGGATTTCTCAGGGTCATCACGAATGGTCTTTGAATCCCCTAGTGCTGGGGTCAGTCTTTTGCCAGATGGGGCACTCCTCAGATAGATCTTTTCGCAGCCCCAGACAACCACCAACTTCCTCTGTTCTGTTGCAGGCCTCCAGTAATGGGCTCAGTCCCCTGGACGCCTTTCTGTTGGATTGGGAAGGAAGTTCCTGTATGCCTTTCCCCTTCTCTTCAGGGTGTTAGTAAAAATCAGATCCCAGCCCTGCAAAGTGATTCTGATTGCACCAGACTGGGCCAGGCAACCCTGGTACCCACTGCTTCTGTCCCTGACAGTCCACCCTCCCTGGACCTTCCCAGGGTCCACAACCTGCTGACTTGTGCCCAGGGAGTTTGGTATCTGGACCTCAAATCCCTCCACCTCAAGGCTTGGCTGTTGAGGTTAGAATTGCTGATTTACACCTTTCTCAAGGTGTCCTTGATATTTAAAGGCCTCTAGGAAGCCTTCCACTAGGGCCACTTATAATTCCAAATGGAAGAGGTTCTCCATCTGGTGTTCTGGCAAGCAAATTGTCCCAGAATCTGCTGATTTGCCCATTTTGCTGGACTACTTGGTCCATCTTAATTCCTTAGGCCTCAGGCCAGCTACCTTAAAGGTTCATCTGGCAGCTATCTCTGCTTTATATCAGCAGGAAAGCCTGCCTCCCTTTCTTCTCACCCTGTGTTTTCCAAGTTTTTTAGGGGTTACTTCACTAACCCTCCTTTTGGGACCCAGCCCCTGCCTGGGACCTTAATGTTTGCATTGCTCAGTTAATGCAACCCCCTTTGAACCTCTGTCTTCAGCAGACCTTAAGTTCCTAACTTGGAAAACTGTTTTCCTAGTGGCCATCACTTCTGCCAGACGCATAAGTGAGTTACAAGCCCTGTCAGTGGAAAAGGATTTATTTCTTTTCACAGAGATAAGTAGTCCTCAGGACTAACAGAAAGTTTTACCTAAAGTGGTTTCAGATTTCCATCTTAACCAATCCATCTCCCTTCAGTATTTTTCACTGAGCATTCTTCCTCGGGTGAGAGGAGATTGCACAGTTGGACGTCAAAAGAGCTTTAAGCTACTATTTGGAACGCACTAAGGGTCACAGGTTCGAATCCCTCCAACTCTTCCTTACCTATGGCGAGGTTGGCAAGGAAACCTGCCACTAAGAGGACAATTGCCAGGTGGATTGTCTCTTGTATCCAATTTGCTACAAAAACTAGGTAGAGAACCCCTCAGGACTGAGGCCCATTCCACCAGGGTACAGCTGCATCTCTAGCGGCTGCTAGAGATATTCCATTCTGAAATCTGTCAAGCTGCTACCTGGAAAACAGTTCACACCTTCACAAGCATTACTCCCTGGATGGCCAGTCAGGAGAGATGCTCAGTTTAACACACAACCGTGCTTCAGAGCCTATTTCCTAAGTAGGTTCTGGCCCTCTCCATGGAGGTACTGCTGTGTAATCTGCTATTGTCATAATATAGCAAGACTTCATGGTGTTTGAAGGAAAAATTACTCACCTTAGTAATTGCTTTTCTTCTCATGGAATCTTCTTATAATATGACCACCCCCAACCTGCCCCTCTCAGAACTTCTACTTGGGTAGGGGTTGGCAAATTAGTGCAAGCACTGTGTCATGCCGTTATAGCTCTTTTCCCTTTTCCCCTTTTCTTTAGGATTAGGAAAACTAGGTATTTCTGTTTTTGGTTGTATGTTTGGCCCCTCTTGGACTTCTGTCTTTTGGGAGGGGGGCCTAATAGTGCTTGTTAGGGGTGATATTGTTGTTGTTGTTGTTTCTGTTATTGTTATTCTACTAGTAGGTAGCCATTTGGCTAGTGTAGGTTTTTTCCACACAGACTTTTTGCTTAGTGTTGGCTCGTGAAGATCTGACAGTTTCAGTTTGAAACTAGCCAGATAGAGCTTTCAAGCAAAGCGCTCGCGCTTGGAACTCCAGTCAGCCTGGCGTTAACTCCTTCCTCTCCAGGGCAGTTCAAGTGCTGTGGCTAACTACTAATTGTCATAATATAGCAAGACTCCATGAGAAGAAAAGCAATTACTAAGTGAGTAATTTTTCATCTGCCCTTTCCTTGCTCAGCCCATACCAGCAGTCTTCCAGTCTCTGTCCCTAACTCTGCCATTTGAGGCACTGAGCGTGGGTAGTCTTGCCCTGTCTACCGGGATGGGAGTCCATTTCAATTCACCTACCATTTCACACTGCTGGATTCTCTGCCATCAACTACCACTACTTCCAACACCCCAACATCCTCAGTCCCTAACTCTTCCTTCTGAGGTATTGAGTGAAGGTGGGTTGGCCCATCTACTGGGGATGGGAGCATGTTTCCTCTATCTCAGTCAACTCATTCTGTACCCAGCCATTTGCCTGCAGTCTCAGTCCCTCGCTCTTCCTGGTGTGGCATGGGTGATGGTTAGCTGGCCCTGACTACCAGGCATGGAAGCCTGTGTCTACAATCTACTGTTTCAACCAATTGCATTCTATACCTTTTTTTATTACGTATACTTTATTAGTTTTAAAGTTGTACAAACAACAAAAGGAAAACAAAACATCCAGTACATGTCTGCCATCAAACTAAAGTAGAAGGATCAACCACGAACAAGAAAAATACATAGAAGTGGAAGTCTATCAGATTTTATTAAGACAAAGAAAACCAACAACAAAACCCACATCCCCAAACCCTCACCACCACCACCCACCTCGTTGGCGAGCTACACTCTGTCTGCAGTAAGGTTGGGATAGGTGCAAATATTGACCAAGTAATGGTGGTTAGTTAACTGTCCACGGCAGAGTGGCTAATTGGGACTTACATATTCTACACAGATAATAAGGTGTAAAGAGGTTCCCATAACTTGCAGAAAGTCTGCAACTTGCACATGGTGGCAATGTGCTTCTCTAATTTGAGAGCCAAAAATCTACTGGTGCCATTCCAAAAACGTGGGTGGGTAGAATCCTTCCAGTGTTACAGCATAACCAATTTGGTGACAGCTGCCACCAAGAGAGATGGGCTTTCCGGTAGATGATGTACCAGGGAAAATAGCCAGAAGGCAACTCTCAGTGTAGAGAGATGGTCAAGTACAAGCAAGGATCCAGAGACTGCCGGATACTATTCCAAAACTGTTGAATTTTAGAGCAGTCCCATAATAAATGAACTAGGGATCCTGGGGCATCCTGGCAATGGTTACAGACTGGGAGAGGAATCTACTCAGTATATGCAGTTCGCTGGGGTATAATATAGATTATGCATAATATTAAACTGCACTAAATGAAACCGATCTTGTTTAATGTATTTATAAAGGTTTAAGACAGAGTTTTTCCAGAAGACACAGTCAATGGGCAATTGAAACCACTGAACCCAGTAAAAACAAACCCGGTTTGTAAATGAGAATCTACGGATTGAAATGATTGTAAAGCAAAGATACTGGTGCAGTTGCCATGCCATAACCAGGAGGAGTTTTATCCCTTGATTTGTGGTATGCACCATGGCTTGGGTCCCAAAATTTAGTCACCACACTCCTAAGCTGAAGAACTTTGAAAAATAGGAGCTCTTCAAGTGAGGTAGGTTTGCAGAGGGGACGTGACAAGCCCTCGTCCTGAAGCAGGTCAGCCAGCGGACAGGTGCTCAGGGAAGGACAGAAAGAAGGGTGGGATAGGACGATGATCTATTTTGAAGTGAGGATTACTGAACAAGATCTGGGAGGTCGAGTAGTTCAGGTAAAGCCAGGTAAGACTGCAGCTGATGCCAGGCTTTAAGGGACCACTCAGTGGGAGTAGAGCACAGAGCCGGAGAGGCTGGGACGCTGTAAGTAAAGTAGACTGCTCAGAGAACAGCCCTCCCTATCTGCCAGATCCTGCTCAATATGTAGCCAGAGGAGTGTAACCACTGGGAGCAGATGAGCCAGAGCTTGAGTCCCAATAGAGAAATTTACTACCATGCTGGGCACCATAATACAAAAACAGATTTTATTTATTTATTTAGCTTTTGTTTACCGGGTAAGTACACTAGACAAGTAGTATGCCTATTTTCAGGAGCGACCTGGGAGAGCACAAAACATGCAGTATACATACATGGCAACATTGGAGAAACAGCATGATACAGTAAAAACAGCTATAACAACGCTTGTATAAGGGCAGCGATACTGCCACACATAGTACAAATTGTTACAGGACATAGATAGACATTAGAGTCACTGAATACATATTTCATAGACCATCATGGACTCAGAGTGGACAATAGTGGACTGCAGAGTATTACATTACAGAGACTAGGAGCAGTCACATCTTGTCGTTTGTTTAAGGTGGGACCACAGGGAGAGCGAAAGGTCCCATGGGACGGGACAGAGCTAACAGAGTCCGAATGGAGTTCCAGAGCCTAGGCACAAAAGCAGCAAAGTCACGATCCCCCATAAGGGTCCGAGTAGGGGAACTTTAAGTAACTGCGGTCTGTGACCTGAGCTGGTAGGGATGGCGTCTAGTTTTGGGAGGAGATGCGCCAGTCCCGACGGTATGCCTGGCAAGCACTTTCCTGGTGAAGTTCCACACCAAGGATCAGGAATTCCGCAGGGGAGCCAGCTGAGTTTGTCATAGAAGCTCACATCGGTGGGTGAGTTTGGGAGCACAAGTGCAAACTGACAGATATCATTATATGCCGTGTTCCACCAATTAAGATGGATTTGAGGTGACCTGGCAAATAGGTGGTATCCATAACTAAGGGAAGGAGAAGCACTCCCTCGCAAGTGCCAGCCTCGCTCCCAGAGTCAGGTTGTATTTGGCCCTGCAACAAGGCCAAGCTTACACCTGGTGGCTCTGCAGATGTTTTGAATATGGCTTCCCATGTCAAGTTGTGGGTCGAGGGTGACCCCAAGATATTTAATTGAGCTCGCTGTTGGCAACAGGGGCCTCCATCACAAGCTATTTTGAGCATAGCTGATGGGGCTTTTAACCTGGCCGGGAACCAAAGAGCATGGCCTGAGTTTTGTTAGGATTCAGTACCAGTCTATGGTTGGTAATCCAGGCGAAACTCTGCTGAAGTCTTCAGATAGGCACTGGTTAAGGTCAGCAGCATTACGAGCATGGGCCACTAGCACAAGGTCATCTGCATAAAGCGTGACTTGGCGAGAGGTCACCCGTGGGAGTTGATTAATAAAAGTGAGAATAGGAGAGGTCCAAGTACCGATCCCTGGGGAACTCCATGGTCACAGCCCTAGGCTCTGGAGAGGACCTTGTTAAAGTAGGTGCGCTGCTTTCTACCCGCTAGGTAGCCCATCATCCAACTCATGGCATGTGGAAAGAACCCGAGAGCCCTGAGCTGCTCCCCAGTAGGTCATGGTTGACAAGGTCAAAAGCTTTTGACAAGTCAATAAATATAGCACCTGACAGTTTGCCCTGATCCATGGCGGATCTAATACTAGAGGTTACAGTAATCAGGGCAGTAGTGGTACTATGACCCTTCCGGAAACCATGTTGGGCCCCAGAAAGCAGCTCATGGGTATCCACGTACTCCGAGGTTGCTCCGCCACAACCTTTTCCAGGAGTTTACCAAGGGACGGAGAATAGCAATAGGCGATAGTTGTCAGGAGTTTGGGATTTCTGCTTCAGAACAGGGACTATCCTTGCTCCTTCCAAATGTCAGGGATTATCCCGAGCTAAGGGATAGGTTAAAGATATGGGCAATCAGAGTGGCAATGTAGCTGCTCCCAGCTTGAGAAGCCTGGGCTCAAGGTTGTCAGGCCCTGCATTGGAGTGCTGGGAGAGCAGCCAGCGGTTCCGAACATCAAGGACAGACCCGGCCTGAAGATTAAACACTCTCCGAGGAGGATGTTCCTCTGCATCGGAGGGATATCAAGCGAGCGACTCCCATCGGTCGTGAAACGAGAGGTGAGGGTCGAATGGTCAGAGAAGTGGAGATTGAGGTGGTCGGTTATAGTGTGGAGATTATTGCATGAGACTCCATCAATAATCATGTCCACGACACCGAGTGAGAGGGCCCACTGACGAGGATTTAATGTTCCTCCAGAACCTCCTAGGATCTCTGACAGAACTAAGTAGTGCTGATTTACAGAAGTTACTTTTGGCAGCCCTAATGGCTTTTACACCGATTCCTGAGTTGCCAATATCTCAGGAGTAGCAGGATCTCTGAACCCTTAGTACTTGCCCAGCATTTGTCTCTCTCTAGCATCTGGGCAAGTAAGTCACCATTCAGCCAGAAGGTGGTTGTTCCCTCACCCTCCGGGTGACCCTGGGGCGGTCTATCTTGGAGAACACCAAAGGAATGTATGAAGCAGGAGGCTGCCACTGAGGGGTCAGAGGCTTCAAGCACCGTGGTCCAGTCAGTACATCCTAGATTGGCCAGGAAAGCCTCAGGGTCAAAACTGGAGTATTTTCTGACTTGAATGATTTTGTGTGGAATTCTAGGGAGGGATTTTCCAGACACAGTATACGGGGAGTGGTCAGATATGGAGTCTGATAGCGTGTCTGATGAGGCAATCCTCTCCGTCCGGTTGGTCAGGATCCAGTCCAGCAGGGAACTTGAGGAACCATTGGCTGCCTGTCTCAGTCGGGTCATGGATTAGTTGGTTAAGGGATAGGCAGGCAAGTTGTGATTGCATTTCTAATATTGCCACACTCCCAGTTCATGTTGATATCACCCATAATAATGAGTTCATTGTCACCTATACTGGGCCTAACTGCATCTAAGAGGTAAGTGAGTCCTGTCAGACCCCAGGAGGGTTATAGGCGCACACCAAGTGCAGCTTCTTAGCATCGCCCAGCAGCAGGAGCACATGAAGAAACTCACAAGGTGGATGATCAGGTTTACTCTGTGCCACCAGGGAGATTTTCAGATGGGATCTGTAGTAGATGAGGGTGCCACCCCTTCCTACCCACAGTCCTGTCTAGACGAATGAACTCGTATCCTGTTAGGAAGCAGGCAGAGTCAGGAATCGAGGGTTTTAGTCAAGTCTCAGTTATCCCTAGGATGTCTGGCTTGTATAGCTCAGTCCACGCTAGGAGATCATCTCGTTAGGAAGCAAGCTCCTAATATTCATATGCACTATTTTTAGTCCCTTATTCCCATTCCAGGTGGCAGGAATATTAGAGATCAGCTTAGATGGCCCAGGATTGAGCTCAATATCTCCAGCCATGAGAAGTGAGGTAGGGCTATCCAGGGAGGAACAATCTTCTGCGCCTACCTCCAGGCCTGCATGCTTGGACTTTCTTCACCCTGACCGCATACATAAGGCATCTAGTGTCAAGGCTAAGGACAGTATTGTAGTGCATTACCTTAGTTACAAGTAGGTTGGAAAAGGAGAAATCAGTATCATCATGGGAGAAGGGCCACAATCCTGGGTCAATAAATAGGCTAGAGTCGAGGTAGCACAATAAAGAAGGACTAGCCCCAGGGCCAGTATCATAATTATTAGTGTCGAAACCGACCTGCCGCCACCTCCTGAACAAGGAGAGGTGGCTTCCAGTTCTTCCATGGTAAGGACAGTAGTAACCACCCCCACAGATTATAGGCAACTGGAGACCTAGAAAAGGAGCAAACCAGGGCTCCTGGAAACCTGTAAAGGGCAAACCAGGACACCTCGTATGGTAGGGCCCCAAAGGAACAGATCACCACAACTAGCGGGGGGGCCTCGGTGTAGGTCACCCACGCCCTCCTCTCGTCAGCAGCTTGCAGTAGTTGAAGGCGTTGGGACAGCAGATAGCAGAGCAGGAACTAAACAATGCTGATAGGCAAGCAGGTGGTGAAAATAGGAAAATGTCTGTAAAGGCAAGACAGAACAGGTGTTAGACCTAATAGCTGCACTCTGTATCTTTAAGAGGAGTTGCAATATTAAAGAGAGGAGGATGAACATTGCTAGGGGTTGTGCGGGGGGTATATAAAGGCTGGAGGTGGGGATGGGGAGTGGGCGTAAAATTCAAGCAGCAAGGAGACAGAAGGACGGAAAGTGAAAGAGAAATTGAATTATTTGCAGGCAAAGCTTACAACTGTGACCCAAATGGAATCTGGTCTAAACAGAAAAACTGTATCACTTTAACTTACTTTCTGATCCAGGGTAGCTTACCTGGACCTTAAAACAAAAAGATTTTACAATCTACAAACCTGCAGCCTAAATGAACTTGCACTTCAAACTACCCTTACAGTGCAAAATTGCTGTAAACAAGCTTAGGTTCGCGTTTAGTTAGGATTTACAAGATAATTTGAGAGACTTAACAAGTACCACAATCAGAATATAACATTAGCTTAAGGTCCAGAGAGGAAACAGCAGTAGCAAAGAATTAAAGAACTGCAGCAGCCCTCAGCAGGCAGAGTCGATGGTTCTGGACAGTCCAGTTTCTGCAGCATACCTTCGGTCTGGTGAACAGCGGGCAGTGCAGCGAGGAAGGCAGCCGGTGGACAGAAGGGTCCGCCCGGCTGCTTGAAGCAACAGACGCACCCATGTCAAGGGTGAAGCTAAGGAAGAAATCAGAAACCGCCATGGTTATAAAGTTGTAAGAGAGGAGTGTTTACAGCCGGGGGGTAATTCACTTAGAGCAGAAAATTAACAGACTGGAGTTATGATACCAGTAGCTGGTCAATAAGATCAAAGAGAGTGACAGGGGTACAGTTAAGAAAGGGTGTAGATGTCTAGGCCCAGAGACGCCTCACAGCAGGAGTGAAATTTAACTGGAGAAATATGGCGCAGACAGAAAGGCAGACAGAAAAGGTATCAGTTGGTAAGGCTAGGCTGCCTCTTTGCTTTGGGGCAGTCAGTTTCATGTACACTCGGCAAATAGCAGATGGTAAGGCTAGGCTGCCTCTTTGCTTTGGGGCAGTCAGTTTCATGTACACTCGGCAAATAGTCAAAGCTTTTCCAAAGATACATATTAAAAATATGTTGCAACCAGGAGAACAGCATCTTAAGAAAGTAAAATCCCAGCATCCCCAGAGGTACAAAAGGCAAGGTAACACATTAATTTTGAGAATGTTCATCCTACCCCACAAGGATATTGGTAAGGGACAATCTCTCTAGGTCAAGCTTAATCACATCTAGCAATTTGGAGAGATTCTCTCTAAGCATGGACAGAAAGTATGAGTACTTTTATCCTCAAGTAGGTCAAGCTTGGGCTCCCAGGAGAGACCCAACCCCTGGATGTCCCTTGTGTAAACAAGACTATTGAGGGAGACACCTTAGTCTTATTGAGGTTTAGTTTATAGAAAGAGACCTTTGAGAACTCTGAAATTTCACAGAGCAAAACTGGAATAGAGTGCGGGAGTTCTCTAGATGAAGGAGCAGGTCATCGGCATAAGCCGACAACATGTAGTATGTTCCCTCTGTGGGATACTGGAGAGACTGTGAAGGTTGTACAACTGTCTGATTAACGGTTGTAGGTAGAAACTGAATAAAAGGTGAGATAAGGGGATCCCTGCCAGGTGCCCCGCTAGAGGGAAAGGGAGGTGACAGGCACCCATTACATAGGACTCGGGCAGATGGGGTGGAGTATAGATTTTACTCATTTAATAAAATCCCAGGGATTCTGATCTTGAGCAGGGTAGTGAACAGGAAATTCCATGCCACCAGGTCAAATGCTTTTCGAGTCCAGAGAGACCAAAGCCATAGGGATTTGCTCTCCTGGAGGCGGAATACAAATGCAGCAGCTTTTAGGTGATCTCCAGAAAAGTGACCAGCCATAAATCCCACCTGTTCATTCCCGATAACTGATCCCATGACAGGGCAAGATGCAAAGTCAAAATTTTGGAAAGAATTTTAATATCTGAATTTAATAGGAAATAGGAAGATAACTTTCCAGGAATAAGGGTCTTTACAGGGCTTCAATATCAGGGTAATTGAAGCTTTGAGAAAATTGGGTCACTTGAACCGTGAAAGAACCAATAATTGAATACATCTGTCAATAGTGGAGCTATTAAGGAAATACAGGCCAGATAAAAGTTATTAGTGAGTCCATCTGGGCCTGGTGCTTTATCCTGGGGCAACAGTTGGATAGCTTTCTCCACTTCAGCCAAAGTAATGGGCATTCCAAGGTGGGCTACTGCAGCTGGGGTTAAACAAGGAGAGGACCGAGTCCAAATATGCTAATGGCCTCAGGGAGGGATATGAACCGAGTCCACTACATACAATTTCCAAAAATGAACTAAAAGATGCTGCCATCTCACTAGGGTCAGTAATCACTGGTGCATTCAGGTAGGGTTGAAGGCCCAGGATAAATCTGTCCGTTTTGATTTGGTGCAGCTGAAGAGCCAGGAGTTTCCTGGCCTTTTCCCCAGAGTCGAGATAGTTCATTTTGGTGCAGTGTAATGCCAATTCAGTCTTCTGCACCATAACATCTGCATATTAGGTATGCAGTCTGGCCCATTCTGCTTCTGGTGAAGAGCAGGATAGGGAGCGTTCTAGGTTGCCAATATGATTTAGAATACCCTCGAGCCGCCCCTGCCAATTTGGGCCCTTACAGAGGATAGGCGGATGAACCCCATGGAGCGCATATTTCAAAGCACCCCACAGAATGTCCATCCTCTCCACCAAGCCCCTATTTGCATCCAAGAAGTTAGAAATAAACTGGTGGATATGGGCCAGGAGTCAGGGGACTGCAATAACTGGGTGTTAAGCCACCACAAGGGGTTCTCTATGTTCCTGACCCAAAATATAGGAGATGCTGATGGGGAATGGTCTGAGAGGACCCTTGGATGGATGTCAATGAATAGGATTCCTGGTAAACAAAGGCGCTCACTAAAAAGTAATCAATCCGAGAGGGCATCTTATGGGTGGCAAGTAGAACCTAACGTAGAGGTTCAGTACCCACCATATGTCTACTAGCCCAAGTACGTCCCATTAGATCCCGGAGCACCCTCTGTGTTGGTGATAATCCAGTCACTTTGGCATCCAGTTGATTAAGGTTGGACTGTGGACTAGATTCCAGTCCCTTCCAGAATAGTAGGAGGGGTGGGAAGTGGTTAGTAAAGGGATAAACTGGGTAAAGAAGTGTGGTGAGTCTGAATTGGGACTATAAATAGAACCCAGTACCACTGTCTGAGCCCATAGTCCCTTTGCAATAATGTAGTGCCCGCTGGTCCTAAACCTCCTGTGTAGGTGAAGGGATCGCTTTAGCTATAAATATGGCAACCCCCAATGCTTAGTCAGCACTCTAAACCATAAACCTTACCAACCCAATCTCTATGAAAGAGAGAAACATCCTCCTGAATGAGGTGAGTCTCTTGTAAACAAGCCACCCTGCTCTCAGGAACTTAAGATGATGTAATATCATCGAACGCTTGCACCTATCCCATGCACCTTTAACATTCCAACTTATAAAACTGTATGATCCACTTGTAGACCACTAGTACTTGGGGATATTAGCTCGGAATAGGGCAGCGAGCCCTGGATAACTCAAGATCATCCTGCATAAGGTGCCTTCAAGATTCAAGGAGAAAGAGATGTGGATCGAGACAGCAAACCCTCCCCCATCACCCACCCCCAACACCCACATACAAATATGAGAACCCCCCAACACACTATTACAATCAATCAATCAATCCTTTATTTATCCAGGCGAAACAACAAATAACTCAAATGGAAAACTGTAATGGCTATCACCCCTGGTCCTAACGATTGCACTCCAAAACCAACTACGCCTATGATGATAAACCACCTAACTGCCTACTAGGCCGACACCCCCAAACCACCACCACCTTAACCCCATCTAAATATTTAAAGAGACTAATGAATTAGCTAGTGTGAATATAAACAAGAACAGTGTATAAAGGGTATGCTCATCCCCAAATAAGACTATATCAATAAAATATAGAACATACTCCCATGCTATTAACAGTAAAGTTTAGTAACTCTATGTGAGAAAGGCTTCCCAGAGGAAGTATTATAATCATACATATATTATTGCATACATCCAAATTGGAAACATAACAAAAATATATGGAACAGTGTGTCCCTGCAGCTCTTAATCGAATTATAATAAAACCAATATGAAGTTCTGAGGAGACTTCCTCCTATTTATAAACAACAAACATACTGACAAAGAAAAGTAAAGTTAGTAGACAGAAAGTAATGTAACCCCTAGATAGCGCTATCCCAGGGCTACTACCCCGCCTGATTTGCCACTAACAGGTTGAGGGGCCTGGATCCAATGGCGGTGCCTCCAGCCAGAGGTCAGGGTTTGCAATAGTTAAACTTACTTGGTCACAGCCCCTGGGACACTGCAACCCCCTTTCTTCCCACTAGTGGCCCACACAATATATCAGAATTACCTTCACAGTATACACTTACCCCCAGGACTAGTTCCGCACTGGGACCTCCTGTGAAATAAGATACAGTGCAACAATCACAGTACAGTACTTTAACATAGACAAATACCTCAGGCGGTATAACTTTGCTGAAACAAGCAGCTCTGATTTATTTAGGGGATATAACAAGGACAGGGGAAATCAGGTTAATTAGCTTATCACTTTACTATCTACTCTATGGCTCTGTGCACAGGCCTATCCCTACCAGTTACTGTCCCTGGTACCCAAGCCCTAGTGGCTAGTCCAAACCGTGGCAGCTGGTAGGGCCCTTTCACACAGTGAAAAGAAAATTAGTTTAAACAGTCAGCAGTACAGTGATTCCATTTGGATTTAATGTGGCAATTCAACAGGGAGCGACCCTGAATTAGTACTCACGACCTCCAAACAAGATAGGGTCCTTCAACGTCAGCAGGGCTACTCTTGAGCTCCACGAGACTCTTCACACATTTATATGGTAAAAAGAAAGTACTATACCAGGCAGGCTGCTCTCTATCCCGATCGCAATTACTGCACAATACCCGGAGAACACACAGCAGATTCAGTTCCTGACAGACCGAGTGCAATTCAACAATTTCTCCAGTCTTCTACAGGGTGAGCCTGGTTTCTACTCTTCAGAGATCCTTTGATTCTTTTCACAGGACGGATTCAGTCCTAACAAGCAGTTACACAAGCTGCAGACCGGACTCTGGGCCTTACACCGTTTGACTGAAACTGTGCACTGAAGGAGCACAGGGTTTCTTTCCCTTCACTCCCAGGCTAAACTGAAACTCCAACAGACAAAACCGGCACTTCCTTTGAGTTCC
This sequence comes from Neoceratodus forsteri, assembly GCA_016271365.2. Classification (NCBI taxonomy): domain Eukaryota; kingdom Metazoa; phylum Chordata; order Ceratodontiformes; family Ceratodontidae; genus Neoceratodus; species Neoceratodus forsteri. Next base: position 1,577,013,497 of record CM028129.1, on the reverse strand, counting down.
TCCCAGTTCTTGACTGGATTGGCTGTCACTCACAATAGACTGCTGCTGTTGGTCCAAAAGGCGTCAAGTCTAAACTACATCTCCCAGAGTCACTGCCCATACAATCCTCTTGTGGCTGGCTCAGATTATGAGTCCAAGTTCTGATTCGTCCAAGGCACCATTTTAGAGCTAGCTTACCCACACTGATTGGTCCAGTTCAGCAGTTCAAAACCAGAATGGGGAACTAGGCAGACACAGTTCTGACTGCAAAGAAAGCAGGTTAGACAAACTGTAATTTCACTATTACTGTAAATGATTTCTGGCAAACAGTTACATCTTTCAGATAGGTTCCTCACTCCTAGTGACTGCAAAATGGAGGAATTGGCAGCAGCTCGAGTGGTACTCAAACAGAGAAGCACACAGTCCCCCATACAAACTAATTATGTCTGCAAGCAGACAGCTCTTAAAGAGACAGTACCAGAGGCTCTAAAACACTCACTGATAAATGGCTTAAACGCCAAACACCATTCAGGCTTGGAGCATTCAAGCAAGCTGCTGGAAGTCTTTTGGGAACCCCCATTTGCAGGGGGTTACAGTAAAAACACCATGACACTTTGGCATGGCCCCTGATGCCATAAGGCATTGACAGGTTTCTGGTTCGAACTGGACTTCAAAATCATCGAAGTCAATAAAGGATGTAAACAATAACCCCAAATAATCGTCCATTAGTTCCTTCCTCTGATGCATAGTTAGTCATGTAGGAGCCACTCATCAAGTAAAAGGAGGGTGTAATTAGCTCCGCTCCTAAACGATGATAAGGGCACTGCAGACAGATTCTGCAACCTATTGCAAGTCTTTTGGGGTGACTGGTCAGATCAGGCCCAGTGGGGATTTAGGAAGAAGCCAGTTCATACAGTTTGCTATGTCCATGGACAAAGTAAATATGCAGCAATCTTACAAATGCAGCGTGCTTTACTGGCCCAGTGGCACTGGAGGTTGAGGTGCTGGTCACTACACCTCGTGTCATGCTGACGACCCGCGTTCAGGAATGAGCCTGGGTCAGCAGGGGAGAGGATTGATCGTTTGGAGGACTGCTCTCCTCTCCTCTCTGTCGGGGGGTCTCTTGTCGTCCTACTCGTTGATTGCCCTCTGGTGGTGACTGGAGGGCAGCACGAGTCAGGAGATGCACTCCAACACAACCATGTTGGTAGGGAGGGAGGGAGGTCAGGAGAAAAACAGGAGGAAAATGAGCCTGGCAGGGCTCCATGACGTCCACTGCAAGCCGACTCCAGGTTCTGGATTGGGTCTCCTGGGAGGTGGCGCCACATTCCTGGCCCCACCACGTGGGGCAAGCCATGGGGGAAATACGGGGTCAGCTAAAACTTTGTAGCGATAGTGGGACCGAGACAGTTCCTCCCGGAGGACCACAGCCCCTGCCAGGGCTCAGGAGAAAAAGCTAAATAGAAAAACACAAGTGCAGTGCCGCCACATCTGGAACCATAATAGTTTCACTTATGAAAATAATGTAAAGCTGCTACCCAAGTCTGGCAGGGTTATCCAGGCAAAAATTCGACACACAAACAATGCCCATACTTAAGATCAACTGAACCTATGGGAGCTCCCTAAATAAGCACTACTGTAGCAACATTGACAGTCTTTAAGTTTACAGAAGAACCAGGCTGTACAGTACTCCAAGCCCTGGTTATACTCACTTAAATAGGTCTGGGAATAGCTTGAAGCTCTGCTGCCGCTTGATCCGGAGTTTCCATTGAGAGCCAGGATCCATCATGTTTGACTTGTAGGGTTGCGGGTATCTCACTCGAAAGGGCTTCCCTGCCGCAATCAACTTTGTGACCAAGGGATGCAGCACATCATGTTTAACTCTGACTGATTGCAGCAAGTCCTGGAAAACCATAATCAATGGGTGTCCCATAAAACCTCCTTGCAATCCCTGATCTGGGAGAGAATGTGCTGTTTATCTAAGAAGTTAAGCAGCCTGATAATGAGAGGTTGGGAGGGAGTCTGAGGAGGTGGCAGGCGCAGGGTGGTGGGTTCTCTCTATGATGTATACTGGCCCATTAGAGATGGACCAGCCACATTCTCGCAGAGCTTCTGAATGAATGCAGTGGATTAGATCATTCTTCCTGCTCTGGGAGCCCAAATATGAGGAGAATATTATGGCAGCTCCATCTCTTGAGGTCCTCCAGTTTATCCTCAGATTTACAGACCTGCTACCGGAGAGAAGCTGTATCCGTATCAATCTTACCCTTCCAGTGTTCAAGTAAAGAGAGGAGCTTCGGGTCTGCAACCCGGGTTGAGAGAGAGTCTACTGTGGACTGAATTTTCTGCAGTTCTTCTGTTAGCAGGGTAAGGGAAACCTGCAGTGGTGTAATTTCTGTCAGGAATCGCTTTTCAGTTAACGTGGCCCATGAAGTATTAGGGCTAGAAGGCTTTGTGGCCTGCTGTTTAGTGCGTTTGGCCTGCTTGTCTCTCTCCGGGATGGGAGGCGATATGATGAGGTAGCACTGTCTTCATGTCCTTATCCATTTTTACTACATTTTGCCATTTCTGATCTGTTCCAGGAAGTCTCTGATAATCAAAGTAGATGATCCAAAATAAACTGATGGTTGATGGAGAAAAGTACAGAAAAGTGGTGATGGAGGAGCAGAAGTCAGAAGCTGCACTCAGCTAGGCAAGCCATCACGTGTCCCTCATCTGCATTCTATTCAGTATCTAATATATGGTTGCCGCATTCTTCGGGAACAAAACCACTGTACCCCATTCACCTTCAATATCCTACCTCACCCAGCTGCAGTCTATACTTCCATGGATTCGATGTACTCATCCCTGCCTTGGTCTCCTCACATTCTGGATTGGAACCCTTCAGCTTGTTTGATCTCAACTTCTACTCGGTTCATCAGACTCCTGGACTTCCTTTCCACTTGTCTCTACCTCCTCTTGTCTTCCTGGGCATCTTTGTTGTGGTTTGCCTTCTGGCTCAACCTCCTCCAAGCTCCAGATCTTTGGTTCCCCATTACCATTTTCTCCTCCTTGCTACTCCAGATGAATCTGTTTCCTTTGCCTTCCTCAGTGACATGTCTGCTTGCATCCCCATAGCTGCCTGCTGGATACAGTATGTGTCATTTGCTCATCTTCAAGGATGCGTGCCGAGGTCTTCTATAGTTTTCCTCTTCTGCTGCCCTTGTCCCATTCAGAGGTCTTCCACCAACGATTCCTTCGATGGTGGGAACATCATGCCTCAGCTTCACTGCACCTTTACCTGGATTTGCTTCTCGGTCATGCATGGATCCATCTCCCGAAACGGATGCTGCTTTCTGCATCCCATCTGCATGCTGTGGCGCTTGCCCCAGTTCTGTACCTTATCTGCTCCTGCTGCCGTCAGTACTGCCTGGCCTCTGCCGTCTTCTTCTCCAGCTTCATCTGTCAGTCTGTAGTCTTCTGCTTGGACTTCTCCCTCCATCCTTGGACTGCTACCTTCCTCCTCACCGCCCTGGTGGCTCGGCCCTGCTCATTTGCTGTGTCTCTTTTGGGCCTTCCTACAACTATCAATGTCCAGCATCACTTCCTGATTAACTACTCCTACCCGCTCATCCATTTCATACTCCTACCTTGGCCATCATAACAGCTCCTTCCAATGCTCTACGGAGTACCTGTTCATCTCACCTGAGGAAACTTACTAGCAACATCCCTTGAACAGCTTGCCATATAGACTCTTTCATCTTCGTAAAATCATCAGTACTTCCCATAGCCTCACCAGGACCCAATTCTGGAATCCCATTTGTCTTGACTATACAAGATCTCATCTCCCAACCGACAACAAGATTTTTCCTTATAGTGTGTATTGATTCAAACAGTATGGACATCACTACCTTTCAATGTCTACATAGAATCCAAGATTTAGTGGTCTCCTTCACCCTATATTCTTACCTGGAAACGTATCCTCATTCCTTCCGAGATGTACCAACTCCAAAATAACCATCGCTATTAAGGATAACAGGAACCGCAGGATATCTCACAGCAGTACTGCCATCATCCATTATACCTTTTCCTCATAATCGCCTCCCAAAGGCGCTGAATCTGGCCAGGTTATTCAATTTGTGTTCCTCAATAAGCCATGGGGTGTTCTTAAGACCTTCTCCAGCTACTATCCCAGAACATGTATTGTTGGATATTTGGTGCCTAGCTACCTTACTAATCTTAATCTGTCCCAGCGTCCTGGCTCCTGGATGTCACCATAATTCATAAAGTTATCTGCATTCTTTGTCATGTTACCTCAAATCATGCCAGCTACCTATCCAGTGGTCTTTCTAGCTCATCCATTAGGATATACCTCCCATACTCCCACCAGCGAATAACATCGCTGAGTGCAGGCTTCTATTCATTCCTCAATCTGCACATCCACAACCAACCTGGTTGCCTCTCTATCCCAGTTAGGCCCCACACAGTCCTGCACCTGACCAACCAAGCTAGCCACCCATTGCATTCTACACTAGCTCTCAACTTCCCTTGCCATATCAGTTTATAGACTCATACAAGACCTGTTCTCGGCTCCCACAGCATTTAGACATTGGATCCACCAGCAAGGCAAAACCGCCATGGCCACTTAAGCTCCTGACATGGTCGATTGCATCAGCAATACCCATATCCACCATCTCGCACTAGCAGTCCTTCCTGAATATGAGCCTATGCAAGTCTCATTATAGCAATAATAACTATTCAACCTCAAACTCATTGTACTGAACTTCCAATTATTCTCATCGATATCCAGTTGCTAGCTCTACAACATATACTACCCTTCCTTCATTGGTCCAAAATCTTGTATATAGGATTCATAGGGATCATCAAGGATGTTAGGAGGTCAAGAGACCTATATATATAACTTGCCACTTATCAGTGGTGAAACCTACAATTTTCTTCTCCCATGTACCTGTCCAGTGTCTTTTAAAGGAAGTCATAGTATCTCTTGTTACCACTCAGTCTAGCAGTACATTGCAAATTAATATGACTCTCTAGTTAAACCATTTTGTTCATTTAACAGTATTAGCTATTTCACCTTGTAGTTGCAAGTTATGGACTCTAGTTCCCCTAAACACCTGTCTTTTACATAGTCCTATGCTTACAGACATAAAAATCATCCTTCATTGCTTATATATTAAGCAGAGGTCTCCGCTTAATCTCCTGTACTGCATGGAGTACAAGTTCAAGTTATGTAATCTTTCTCTGTACGATTTATTTATCTGATACTGATTTTTTTTTTTGTTACTTCCTTTGAACTCCCTCAATTAACTTTTGACTTCTTATGCTCTGTGGTACATAGAATGGTGAACAGTACTCCAAATGTGGTCTCACAAGTGAAGCATATAATGGCATTATGACCTCCGACTCCCTGCTTTTGATGTTTTTAGTATGGTCGCCAGTTCCCTATTACACTTCTGCACTGCTGATCTTGTATTAATATCACATTTTAGGTTATTTGTAATTATGACACCCAAATCCTTTTCTTTTGATGTTTCCTGTAACATAATATTATTCAATTTGTATTGATACACAGGGTTATTTTTACCCAAGTGCACAACTTTACACTTTCCTTAGTTTATTATGTATAGCCCAGTTTTCCAACTTTTTAGGTCTTCCTGAAGGTTTTACATGAGTCCATATTATTCACTATTGCTCGATCTTACTGTCATCTGCATATTTGCTTAGCCAGGAATGGTTAGAGGTTTGCATGGTAGATATAAATATATTAAATAAAGCTGGCCCCAAGACTGATCTCTGGGGCACACCACTAGTCACTTCTCCCAATCTGAATAATGTCCAGTGATTCCCACTCTCTGCTTCCTCTTTGCCAGCCATGAGTCTATCCAAAGGCTAATGACTGGGTGCAATTTCATTTTCTTGAGTCTATTTATTCGAATCTGATGAGACACTGTGTTGAATGCTTTTGAATAATCCAGGAAAATAATATCGACTGGAAATCTCTTATCAAGTGACAAGCTGACTGATTCGTAAAGTGCAGCTGATTGGTAAGACATAAATGGCCTTTATGAAACCATGTTGGGTAATATCTGTCTGTATGCTATCTTTACTATGATTTAAAATATGTTCCTGTATTATACTTTCCAATAGTTTACCTAACATCGAGGACAGTCTGATAGGGCGATCATTTTTACGTCCTGTCTATCCCCACTTTATATATGGGTGACACAGTTGCTTCTCTCCATTCTATTAATATTTCCTTCTTTAATTGAAGCTGTAAATAAAAATGCTATGGGGCCTACCAATTCATCAGCCAATTCAGTTAGTGATTTTAGATGTATATTGTCTGGTCCACAGGATTTATTTGATCTTAGCTTCTTCATTCTATCCATTATCTCTTACCTAGTGATGGTGATGTCTCATTTTCATTTAAGGATTCCTCTCTGTTAGATCTTATTTCATGATCATTAGGTAAATACATGCTTAAAAATGTTTGTTAAATTCTGTTGCCATCTCTTCTCCTTATCAATAACCCTGGCCCCTGATCTTAAAGGGCCTACTTTTGGCTGATTTCCTTTAGTGACCCAATATAATTGCAGAATTGTTTGCTATTATCTCCAATATTTTAGCAAGTCTGTTTTCTGTGTCTTTTTTAGCTCTTTAAATTTGTTTTTATACTTATTTGCTTGTTTTATAATCCTTCCATTTTTATCTCCTACATCTTTTATGTATCTTTGATATAACTTCTTTTTCTTCTTTATATTTCTTTTGTATTTTTTGTTAAACTACCCTGGTACTCTTTTTTGTTTTTGTATTTTATAAGTGTAGGTACATAATTATCAATACAATAATCAATTTTTGGGGGGATTATTTCCCAGACTTGCTGCATCCCTTTGTGTTCACATCACTTTTCCAGTCTCACTCTGCTAAATATAATTTCATCACCCTATAGTCTGTCTTGTGGTAGCATCTGAATTTGGTTTTCCGTCTGATTCCATTTTGTTATAAAATCAAATGTTATCTATTATGATCTGAATCGGCTAGGGGTCAATTATAGATAAATGTTGTATATTCACTGTTGATGTAGTGAACACCAGATCTAGAATGTTATTCTTTCGTGTCGATGTTTTAACTTTTGATCCATATTTTTGTATAGTTATATCAATCTGTTTTCTGACTCTGAGGTTCTTTCAGGTGTATTCTAATCAATACCTGGGAAGTTGAAGTCTCCCATAAGGATATACTCCCTCTATATATGTTTGTTCTATTGCTAATAATTTTCATCAGTAGTAAGGTTTGGTGCCCTATACCCTGCTCCAATGGTTAAATTATGTGTGGGCAGCTTTACATCCGTTCATATTAGTTCTATATCTGCCTCTCTTATGCTTTGTGGGGTCACTTCAGTTGCTCTTAAGTCATTACTAATATAAATTGCTATACCACCACCCCTTTTAAGTTGTGTGCATTTCTGGAGCTGAGTGTATCCTGGTATATTCCCCAATCACCCTCTCTGTGTCAGGTTTCAGTGACTACACATATTTCTATTTTGTTTTTATCTAGTTCAAATATTAGTTCCTCTCTTTAGTTATTCAGACTTCTCATTAAGGAATAGAACCTTAACCTTCTTCTGACTTTCCTTTTTCTTTATTAACCAGTCTTTTGTTTCATGCCTAGCAGTTTCCTTTGTTTCTCTGGTCCGTTTTTTAACCAGCATTCTCTAACACCCCACCCCGCATGGAGTTTAAACTCTTCTTAATATTTTCCAGAAACAGGTTACCCAAACGGAACTCCTGCCCTACTTAGATGCAGTTTATCCTGGCTATGTTAATATATATTATCCTTAAATTGTTCCCATGTACAGATGCAAGTCACACCTTTATGAGACACCAGTGTCTTAGCCAGTTATTTATTTTTTTGTTTTATATCTATTATTTTATTTGTTCTTAAAGTAAGCAGTATTTCTGAGAATATAACTTCACATTCTGGTTTACGTAACCTTGCATAAATCTCTTTATATGCATTAAATATGTTCTTAACCAAGTTATTTCTTACATCGTTGATCCCTACATGTATTATTACTAAAGAATTTTCTGGGGCTTGTTTAGTCAAATCCAGAATTATTGTAAGTATATCCCTTACTCCCACACCTAGAAAACAGCTACTAACCACTTTGGTTTTGCTAATCTTAGTAGTGCAGTGGTCAGTATATTGTATGATTGAATCTCCTAGTATATAGACATGTCTTTTAACTTGTTCATTCTGGCTATGACTACCTTTTCCATTTCTTCATTACCTCCTCTGTCTCTCTTCTGTTAGAAGGATTTTCCATTGGGTTTTGTGTAACATATTCCTGGGGTGCTGTTGCTACTGCTGACTGTGCATTACTTACAAAATTTGTTTGACCGTGAACTTCATTAGCTAAATATTGCAAGTCAGTCATCTCAGTCTCAATATTTTCAACTAGTTGATGTAGTGGTGCATACCTGTTTTGTGTTGGTATTTCAAAATTCATAGCTCTTCTCCTCTTTTAGAGCAACTCGCTTTTTTCCTATTTGTTTTGTGCTCCTCCTCCTCCTGTTCTCTCTGTCATTTAGTATTGTACTCTTAGGTCTCATCCTTTGAGTTAGGCCCTTTTCTTTGCTGTATTTACTGCACCTGGCAAGTTTTTAATACATTTCAGCTCTAACTCTAATCCAAGAATTTTCATTTTAAATCTCTTAGTTCATGACATTGTTTACATATATACTATTCAAACATGTTGATTTCTTCTAGGCTAAACTTGTGACATTCCCTACAGTTTATTCCTATCTCCCCACTATCACATGTAACTATGTTATTATTAATTTTAAAATTCCCTCTGCAATAAAAGTATTGTATGCCATATATATATCTTATTGGTTAATTTACACAATGTCTTCCTTAGTAACCTCTGTCACAATGTACCGGTTACTTTATCTCCAATTAGATATAAATCAGGGCTTATGTAAGATATAATTACTGGCCCTCCTTCACTGCCTGACACCATCAGATGCTGCTGGTCTCTCTGCATCACCTGCACTCACGCTCGACTCCACTCACTAGAGCCGAGCAATATAGGGCGCCTCAGTGGCGTCACCCATTGTTATGGGATGACTATACCTCCCGACCCGCCAGCAGACAATGCATGTAACCTGCCTTTAAAAGGCAGGTTAGTCATCACTAGGCAGCAAAATAGCTTCTCCAAACACAGAGTAGAAACTCAGTGCTGTCTTTTCAGTGGCCCTCAGAATGGGGACCTCTGAATGTCATGCTTCAGTACACCTTCATGGTTTACTCTCTGCTGCCTTCCCCTGCAGCTATGAGTGTTTCCCAATCAAAGTTTATTTTAAAGGCAGACCACAAACAACTGTCTTCTTCTGCAGTTGTTCTTACAGTAAAAACACCAGGACACAATGGTCCATGCAGGGCTCAGTGTATTTTAGCCCTCCCTTCACAATGCTCCTTAGAGCTGAGCAATATATGGGGCCTCAGTGACATCACCCATTGCTATGGGGACGCCTATACCTCCCAACCCACTGGTAGACAATGCATATAACCTGTCTTTAAAAGGCAAGTTAGTCAGCACCAGGCAGCAAAATAGCTTCTTCTAACACTGAGTAGAAACTCAGTGCTGTCTTGTTCAATGGCCCTCAGAATGGAGACCTCTGAATGCCGTGCATCGTCCACCTTCATTGTTTACTCTCTGCTGCCTTCCCCGCAGCTATGAACATTTCTCAATCAAAGTTTGTTTTAAAGCAGACCACAGACAACTGCCTTCTCCTGCAGTTGTTCCTTATAGTAAAAACACCAGAACACAATGGTCCATGCAGGGCTCTGTGTATTCTAGCCCCTCCTTTATCATCCCTACTACTATGTACCTAAAGCTTCTTTCCAAATACTTGATCAGCTCCTGATGTCTTCATAGTTAAATATTACACATCGCTGAACTCCAAGCCTTGGGACCCTAATCCAAATCCACCAGTTAGCCTTTTCAATTCCTGCATTTTCTTAATCAGTATTAGGATTAAGCTCTTCCAAGAACAAAGCAAATATTGGAACCAATTACCACTCTACAAAGGAACTAATAACTTCATCTTGCCCTTACCCTATACAAAGTCTGGCAGATTATTCATGATTTCATGACCCACCATACTTCCCATAGTTCAGAGTCTGGCAGCTCATTTAATTACTTCATGCTCTTCATGCTCACATTGACTTATACCCAATTGAATATTACCCAATATCACATTGGAATCCTGGACCACGTCTACCCCAATCCATATTCAGGATCTGGACAATTCTTCATACTGGACCTGCCTCTTCAACCTCAGAATTTACCTTTCTGAATGCATCATCCACAGACTCTGAAGAAGGACCATAATCTCTTCAATCAGTTTACCTTGCTCAGAAATAGTATATGGTTGCTAGACCCTAGGTTCATCTCCTCTTAGTTTCCCGGAGGACAGACGGGTCAGTAGCCATGGGTCCTCAGAGGTTTCCTCCACCTGGGGGTTTTCCTCTCCTGCGTGCACTGGTCATACTCTCTGTGAGTTGGTGGAGGTAATCTTTTGGGCTTTCTATTCCCTACTCACAACCTGGATTACCCACCAAGGGTGGAATAGAGAAAAGTCACAAAGTAAACTACAATTACATAAGCACTACTAACCCCATACTCTATTCATCGAAGCATTGAATGAGATTGCTAAAGCCCAAGGTTCAATGTAGGGGAATAGCTCCTCCCACATCCCTATATAGGCCGGCCTCCCATGGCAGTTCCCCACTTAGCTCATTGTGAAACACCTCCATCCACCCCTGCCTCCTCCTTCTCCAGCACTCTACTCACCCTTGGTGCTGTGCTTTCTTTCCCACTCACTACCCAGCTTACCTACCAAGGGTGGGAACAGAGAAAAGCCATAAAGTAAACTACAGTTACATGAGCACTACTAACCCCATACTCCGCTCATCAAAACATTGAACCCCATCCAAAGCGCTTACTCTGTTACAGAGCTTTGTATTGTCTGTGAATAGAAAACTTTCCCTCAAGCCCTCTGCAGTGTCACCTATGAAAATGTTGAACAGGATTGGTCCCAGTACCAACCCTGTGGAACCCCACTGGTCACCCTTGCCCTCCTGATGGGGATGTAAAAGCATCTCCATTGAACTCAATGGAGCGCAGCTCAGCATCTTCATTTTCTGACATCACAGAATGCCAGCATGGGAGCATGTTTGCACTTTTGGAAAGTGGCTCTGTTTTCCTGTTTTCTATGGAGGAGTTACAGTGTTGTAATTTTTTAAAGTAGCAGAAATAAGTGGATTTTTTTATAACAAGCAACTCTGGGCCAAGTGAGCTTGATATATGTTTGTGGGGAGATGGGAGTATGAAGCTGCTCTTTAAAGCAAATGTCCAAAACACATAAGTCCTTATTTTTGCTAATCATTGCAAATTTACAATTTATTGATATCTAAACAGACCTAAAAGTTCACCAGACTGTAACCACAGGTGGAAAAAGTGACCCTCCAATGATATTTAAGGAAACAGCACTAATTAGTCCCATTCTCAAGGGTGGAAGCCAGTCCAGTTGCAGTTTGTGTGCCAAAACATTTGTTTACTTTCTGTACACTGCAAAATAGTAGATTATATCAGACCAGTTCTGCTGACTTGCAGGCTAATGTGTTCTGTAACTCCGTAATTCAGACCGTGGCTGGCAACAGAGGAGGGCTACAGCAGTGGGAGACTCAGTCACCTGCAGTACATGTCAGAGTTTTTATAAGCCCTGATCAGATGTTTGCCGTCCCACTGTTCTCCCAGGGCTAGGTATAGTCCTCTGTGGCTGTATTTAGCCCAGTAAGGACAGTAGGGCCAGCAGACAAAAGATGCACTGCAGGTTACTGAATGTCCCACTGCTTCAGCCTCCACCGATGTCAGCAGCAGGGTCTGGAATTTGTAGTTATAGAAATGGTCAGCCTGCAAGTCAGCATAATTAGCCTGGATATAATTTACTGTGGTCAGTAAGTAAAAAATGTTTTATACATACTGCGCAAATTGGGACCAAGTGTGGGGCTCTTGAGCTGACTGTACCACTTTAAACTGATACATTTCACCTTTTTAAACTCTAGTTCCATTCCAATATACACTTTAAAATTATCTAATTTCTATAATACCAGAAATAGGGATATGTGTTGGCTGTGGTGGAATACACTATTTATCAGATGAGTGCACACTGACCTCCTTCATGAGTGGCGGAGTGTAGTGACGCCACAAGTGATGCTGAGGTCAGTGTGCACGAGTGCAGATGAGTAATGTATTCCACTGACAGTCCAACAGATATTCAGTTTGTACAGTAGGGGTGAAAGGAGTTGGCATTGAAATGTGCTGTGTTGTTGTTTTTTTGCAGTGTGGTTTCGAGCGTCTTTAATATTTATTTCCTGTGTGTCATATTTTTTAGAGGTTTCTGTTAGTTGAAATGTTTTTCCATGGTAGTGTAAAGTTCTGCATTTTGTTTCTTTGTGATGCTTCTTTCTGCTGTTGGTCTCTATCTGTTTGCTTGGGTTTGCTTTCAGTTTCTAGGTGTAGCTCTGTGTTGAAATATGCTTTCTGTGCAGGTGTGTTGCATTTGGTTTGGGGGTTCAGGTGTTTTGAGATTTGCTGCTTTCTGTGACATAGTTATTTAGATAAATGTAGCTACTGAGGAAATAAATGCTGTTTATTCCACTGTGGCTACATTTATCTCATGGTAGGTCTGCTAAGCATGAATCATTCATTTTTATCCCATTACTACGGCGGATATGCTGTTTTATCCCATGGCATATTCTTTCATCCCTATTGTATAATCTGAATTACTGAAACTTGCAGTATAGAATAACTAAATCACAAGCATACCCTTGTTAGCTCCAAGCTGCATAGGAAGCACCTGCCTCTTCTGCAGGAAGGAGCAAGCTGCCTCCTAAAGCATCTGTTAATATGCGCTCATGGGTGATGTGGTTACCAAAATGGTAGCAACACCTGTGGTTTACAGTGGTTGTGGCAACCAATCTGAGCTGCTAAACTGTGTCAGAAGTGTCCACTCCAGAGTAAAATATCAAATGGCTCATCGAAGTATATGGGAGTGGCTAACTCATATATTTTAAACATTACAACAGGTATTAGTACTAAATTAAACTTGAACTATATATTCCTTTCATATCGACATGATATGCTGCAATATCCGCTAGTTAAGTAAATCAGTAATCTTTTTTCTTCTCTATGTTTTGTTATAACTACAGTAAGCTAAGGTGCGGGGGTGGTGGAGCGAGGTCACAGATTTATGAGTGTCCTGTTATATGGTTGTGAACATGGGGACCATTTATCTGCCATTTGTGTTGGACATCAAGGGGAAAGCTACTTGTGTATAAAGGTGCTCTGTGCTATAAATGGTTACTAGAGAACAGAACCATGGAGGACCAGTGAGTGCACCCATGCTCCCAGAGTATGAGCAGATGCCTGGACATGTCAGAAGTGATGGGCACCATTGGAGAAGCTACTGGCTGGTTCTGGTGTCTTGGTTTCCTCCCTGTGACCTAGCATCAGCACTGCTACTTACCTGCAGGGAAAATGGAGGGAAAAATGAATAATGCTTCTAAACATGATGGTATGGTATGGTACAGCTTTATTGTTCAATCATAAATAGAGAGCATTACAAGCAGTAGCAAATCATACAAAATATACATTTCAGTTGGATTTTTTTGTTACTTTTTATCCCCTCGCCCGCTCGAGAGAGAGCCCCAGCCTCCCACTGACGCTCACCGGCTGACACCAACCATCTTCCTCAGGGCTTGCCCTCCCGTGGAGTTGGTGGGTACCCCTGGCCCCCACCAAGACCAGATCCAGTTCTGGTCGGCACCATGGCTGGTCAGGAGTGGGACCCGTGAGCCCTCCTTCATCCAGCTGGGAGATCTTTAACATTTTCTCCTCGGAGGTAGGGGCGCAGTGATGCCAGTGATGATGCTGCATGCTCCGTGTGTGTGTCCTGTCAGGTGTCTGCCGCCTCTGCCCACTGTGGACAGCATCAGTGTGCCAACCCCAGCCTCTGCTGGGAACCAGGTAAGCACCAACCACTGATCCCCCTCCTCGGAGAAGGAGAGCTGTCCCTGGGATGCTTGATCCTCTTTCTCCCGGCCGACCCCAGCAATCCGCCCGCACTGCGGAACACGGGTTGCCAGCTTGGCAGAAGATAAAGCAGAATGCCTTAGCCCCCACACCACCGGCTGGCCCTTTGTTACATTTAAAATACACTAGCAGGTAAAACAATAATGTACATAAATAAAGCATCACATCTCACAACATTTAGACTCGGGTCCAGGCGGAGTGTTCAAGTATTTTTACCATTCTCTTTCCAAATTTTTGTATTGTCACTAAATAATGTATGACTCTATTAATAATGGGCAACATTTTCAAAGGAGTTGTGCAGCCAAAATGGAGATGTGCGCCTCTCAGAACATGCGAGAAGCGTGATATTGGAAAAGGAAGAGATGCGTCACCCATTTCCAATGCACAATCACGCAGAATTAATGTATGCAGTACAAAATAGGGGTGGGTACATGAATATGCCACGCATCCATATATTCAGGCAAAATATTCAGCACATCTGCCATGCATCTCAGAAGTGTGCGGCAGTTAGGCAGACACATAATGTCCTAAATTGGGCAGCCACCCACAGGCAGGCCGAGGAACTGTAGACAGGCCATCCTGAGACAGCCCTTGAGGTGCACCAGGACATGCTTCAGGCACCCATACACAGTGGTCATACCAGGGTGGAAGTACCCAAAGCCACAGGTGCCAGTACGCCATGGGCACTGCCCAGGGAGCCATCCCCTATGCGATAGACACCCAGTTACCATATGCCAGTGTTGTTGGGTGCCCCCAGCACACCTGTGGAGCAGATGGGATTCTGGGATTTGCAGTTTCAGAAAACATCAGTTTTCAAGTCAGCAGAATATCAAGTAAAATACATATTGGGGGATTCCAAAATACACCAATAGTGGTATTAGACAAAATGGTATGATTTTTACTAGAGAAGCAGAGTAATTGGGAACTGGGAGGAGGGAGGGTTAATTAGTTTAAACACCAAAAATCCACCAAAACACTGCTTTTTGCATGTGAGGTGCAGCAAGTGATTAAGTCCCTATTCCAACGGTGAGGCCAAATTCCATGCATTTCCCTAGATATACTATTATCATATACTCTGGAACATTTTCCAGATCCAATTACTCTGCTTCTCTAGTTAAAATCAGACCATTTTGTATAATACCACTATTGGTGTATTTGGGAAGTCCCTCCCCATGTGTATTTTACTTGATATTTCTTGAGTCACCCAAGTAATCTCAAAGTTCTTGTTTTAGGTTGAACTAAATTTACATAATTTCTCTGCACCTGTATTGCCTTAAGCGTTTTCCTAAAACTCATTATTTTCAGTGTTCTAAAATAAGTGTATCTGAGGATTTTTCCAGGCTTGACATTCTCTCGATTGAAAGCAAAGTATGTAATTGAGAACCTGATTATTTTGCTCTAAACAACACGCCTAGAAAATGAAAGATTCTATAGAAAAGAAATTACTAAATTAATATATATGGTATAATTTATTATTGTTGGTAGAAGAATCATGCAAAGCATATTTAAAATTAAGATAGTAACTGTTTTTTTACAATTTGCTATGCTGTTTTGTAATTTCTCTATGTAACTGAAATCTGTCACTATAGGTGTTATATGCCTTTAAATGTTCACTTTAAATGGGCATTGTAGAGGTAACCTCAGACCTTCCCTCTGAGGAAGACCTTGTTTGTTGGCGGAACACTGGGAGAGAGAGCTAAGCTAGGCACCTTGACCGTAATAAATCACATTTACTCACTTATCTGCATTGTTAGAATATATTTCTTATTGGTAAACTGTGTGCAGAGTTCCCATACTTTCTAAGCTTCAGGAAAATGGCTAATATACTCAGGAAACATATGGGGAAAATCAGACCAGTGATGTGCATGGAGAGGCAGTGGAAAATTGTGAAGCTGGGCATCGTGGAGGCCTATGAAAACCTGCACAAGATCTCACCATAAGATGGCTAGGGTTAGGAAACATTGCTGGTGTACAAGGGAAGTGCAGGAATGAGTGAGAAACAAAGAGTGGCCTATAGAAGGTACAAGTGCTCCTGTACTGAGGCAGACAGAGAGAAGTATTATAGGATCTCCAGGGAAGTCGGTAGGAGGGTAAGAGCTGCAAAGCTGAAAAGCTTAGGTTAGCACAAGGAATCAGGGAGAGGGAGAAGGACTTCTTAGATATATTAGGGAGCAAAGAAAGGTGGGGCAGATAAGCAAGCTGAGGAGGATGGGTAGAGGGGTGGTAGAGCAGGCTGAACTGTTAAATGATTATTTCAGCTCAGTCTTTACTAGGAAAGGACAGGCTGCTGTCAAGGGGGGCAGGGCAGGGTCGGGGGGCACCTCACAGATAGTGAGATCCAGGTGGGAGGTGAGGGAAGCTCTCAAGATCTTGAGGACGGATAAAGCCCTAGGCCCAGACGGCATCCACCCAGGGTTCTGAAGGAAATGGTGGATGTCCTGGCAGCTCCAATGACTGATCTATTCAATTCTTCCTCCAATCAGGATGTGTTCTTCTGGACTGGAGGATGCCACACATGCCTCTCCACAAGAGTGGACCTCGGATGAAGCAGAGAAGTACAGATGGATCAGCCTGACATTCATAGTGGGGGAAATGATGGAGGCCATCTTAAAAGAACAGATGGTGAAGTTCCTGGAGGCAAATGGTTTTCAAGATGAAAGCAACACAGGTTTGTCCATGAGAGATTGTGTCAAACCAGCCTAGTCAAATTCTTCGACTGGGGACAAGATCCTGGATGGGGAAAGCCTGTTGATGTTCTGTACATGGACTTCTGCAAGGCTTTCGATTCGGTCCCGTATGGAAGGCTGATTTGAAAATTGAGGAACCTGGAGGTGGGAGAAAATTGTGGGTGGGCGGGTGCAAACTGGCTTAACAATAGACAGCAGAGGATGGTGGTAGGGGTGAAGCCTTGGCTCACAGAAGGTCATCAGTGGGTCCTGCAAGGTTCAGTGCTGGGCCCTATCCTTTTCAATGTGTTCATTGCAGGCATCGGGAGGAGTTGGAGTAGAATAAGCCTGTTCGCTGATGATTCCAAACTGGGGCTAAGGTGACAATGAGAAGAGAAGGAGGGCACTCCAAGAAGACTTGGAGAGGCTGGAAACTAGGCACACATGTGGCAGTTAGGGTTTAATGTACATAGGTGTAGTGTTCTGCATCTGAATGTTAGGAACCCTGGTATAGCTACCATTTGTGGGGAATACGGCTGAATGTCTCCATGATAGAAAAGGATCTGGGGTGATGAGTGACGCCAAATTTAACAACTTGGAGTAGTGCAGGAGAACAGCTGCAAAAGCGAATAAAATGTTTGGGTGTATAACTAGGGATAATGTCCAGGAGCAGGAAGGTTATACTTCCCTGTACAATTAACTGGTGAAGTTTACCTGGAATATTGTGCAGTTCTGGTGTCCCGGCCAGTGGATCACACATAGAGAGAGAGAGTCCAGAGAAGAGTGACAAAGATGATCAGTGGACTGGGGAAATGAGGACAGACTTAGAGGGCTGAAATATACTCCCTGGAGGACAGAAGGGATAGAGGAGATATGATAGAAGTCTTCAAATATCTGAAGGGAATCAATAGGGTAAAACGGAGGGACTGATCAAATTGAAGGGAGGGGACTATGAGAGGCCATAGTGGCCTAGAGGCACTGCACTGCGATATAAATTACCTCCCATCAGTCATCACCAAAAATTGTCCCCTTTCTACTTCAGAGCAGTAAGCAACTATACTGTCAGGAAATACATTTCCAAAGCCATCAAAACACTAGAGCAAGTGCTGACACACTGGACCTCAAACTTCTGTCCTCACTCTAAATGAGGTTCTGGGGCCTCTCACCAAGATCTTTAATCTCCCTCTCTCTGTGTGATTCCTGACAAATGGAAGGCAGCGACTGTCACACCTATCCATAAAGGGTGGTGACTGGACCTCCCATGTAACTATCGACCTATCTCTATCCTGCCACCCTCTCTAAGGCCCTGAACGGATAGTAGCAGACCAGCTCACTGATCATGTGGACAAGTACAACATCCTTTCCGGCAGCAACAACGGATTTAGAAAAGGGCACAGCACTGCCACGGCACTTCTTGAGTTTACGGAGCCATACACAACTCCCTTGATCAGGGTCGCCTAACCGAGCTACATTCATCGACCTGTCAAAAGCTTTTGACACTGTCCACCACCGCCTCCTGCTTCATCAGCTACTGAACATTGGCCTTCTGCAGAATCAGTGAAATGGTTCAATAGTTATCTTGATAACAGGTCCCAATGTGTAAAATATCAGCGCGGTCTCCGACACTAAACAGGTTCGCCCGGTGTCCCACAAGGCTCCATCCTGGGCCCATTGCTGTTCAGCCTCTTCCTCAACTCCCTCTCCGACGCCACCTCTCAGCAAGTCATACTTTATGCAGATGACGCGGTGATTCTTGCCTCTCATCATGACCCAAGCCACTGCTACAAACCTTTAATATGGCTTCACCTCTGTTGAAAGCTGGTTCAAACAACATAAGTTAATCCTTAACCAGAAAAACGAAGAACATGATTTTCGCCAGCCACCAAAACAAGCACAAACACCACCAACTCCTTAAACACCTGCCTCGGGACTCCTGGAGCAGGTTGACTCCTTCAGATACCTAGGAATCACCCTAGACCCACACCTGTCCTTTGGAACACATATAACCAATGTTGCTAAACTGTGAATACTAGACTGGCTTACTCTACTGGCTTCATCGGCACCTGACTAAAGAGGCCCTCTTTGCCGCAGTTCAAAGCTCCATCATCTCCCAGATTGACTATGGTCTTGTCATCTATGGCACTGCCACTATCACTGCATTCAGAAGGATTACTACCACCCTAAACAAGGCATGTCGACTCATCACTGGGGCCGAACGGCTCACACACACCTGTGACCTCTACTCACAAGCTAACTGGCTTCAACTTGATAATAGAATTCAGTACCAAACCCGCGTGGTTGCTAAGAAAATACAGTTGGGAACCGCCCCTCCGGGTCTGTTCACTCCTTCAAATGAAAACCAGCTCCAGAATTACCAGGGATCAAAGCCACAATTTTCCATATCCCTCGCTGCCGCACAGCCATTGGCCAGCGTTCATTCACCTACAGGGCACCCTTGGTTTAACAGTCTTGCCAATGATACTATCATTACCACTGGCTAGGGGCCTTCAAATCCAGGTTCAAACACCCTGGTCGCTCTGCAGCATCTGCGACTGTCATGGATAATGTCTTATGCAACCTCGCCTACCACTCTTTTCCTATATCTAGCTCCTTACATAACGACTTGCCTAGTTTGGCCTCTTCTGCCGCACACGCCTACAGCACCTGACAATGCCACCTGCCTGGCAGCTCCACCCCACACCCCCCTTATCTCTAACCTACGCCCCAATTCTCCTCTCTTCTCATCTTTCTTACCTCCCCTTGCCCTCCCATTTTTTTCTACCACCCCCATTGTCCTCTTCCTTTCCACTTTATCCTCCCTGTCTGTTCGAAATTAATTTGATATCGCTTACCCTTATTTGTGTAACAATTTTGTCTATTGTCATGTGATACCTATGTCTTGACGTGGAACCTTTGTAAAAGAGCCCTGGGCTCAAAGGTAATTGTAATCCTAAAATTGAAATAAATAAATAAATAAATAGTCTAAATCTGATAAGGGGACGGCAGAGGGAGGTGAGGGACATTATTTCACAGAGAGGGTGGTTGCACCTGTAATGCACTTCAGATGAGCTGATAAAAATGGAAACTGTAGGAGGTTTCAAGAGGGTTTGGGAAAGATACAATGGCATGGTACAGGTTGGAAGAAAGGAGAACAGCAGGGGTATGCGGGTGGTGAGTGCAGGAGTAATGGGTTGCAAGGAGGTAGTGCAGCACTGTACCTTACCAGTGAGTTGTGTTGGGCAGACAAGATAGACCATTAGGCCTAATCTGCTGCCAACTATGTATATATGTACGGTATCATAATTTTGATAAAAGTGTTGTCCATCCAATGCCTTTCCTCTTCGTGGTGTTGGACTTCCCCAATCTCAGAAGTTCTGAGATGTTTGAGTTGGCCAATCATGATACTGCACTCCAAAATCAATTTTTCAATTTTATTTTTATATATATTGATTGCAAATGCATTTCATACGTATACACGAACATACTGAATTGCCAGCAGAAACAGGTCATAATGGTCTATTGAGTATGCCCAAGTGCACAGCTCAGATTAGTTCCCTGAGCTGCCCTCTGATTTCATTAAAATCAAAGCCACCACAAAAATAACAGTAATAGTAGTTGATTTGTGGCAACTTTGATTACAATGAAACAGACCTGTAAAATAAAAGAAACAACAACACTTGAACAAATGCCTACCCCATTGATCTGAATTAAGCTCTCCTGTAAGTACGTCTACTGCACAGTATTTGGATTTCTGCTTGTGACACCAGCTACCCAGGTTCAGGAACGGACCCCGATTGTCAGAGGGCTGGCTGGGGAGAAGGCTGGAGCGTCCACGACAGCTCGCCTTCACCGTGGGGAGGATGGGGATGTGGGCTGGCATCTGCTGGCCCCTGGTGGAGGCCTGGGGCATAGCAGATCGGCCAGCCTGAGACATCTGGGGAGTGGCAGACATTGGCACTTGCCATGACATCAGTGGTACACCGCTACCCTAGGGAGAAAATGGAAATGGCACCCTGGCTGATTGGGCGACGGCCTCCCCAACTCCTCATTGCTGGACTCCCGGACCTCCATCAGCCACCTCAGCAGCAGCACCCAGGGTCGTGACACATGGCTGAGAAGGCTCATCCACTACAAAGGAAGGGACCCTCTTGATGAGGGGATACCTGGGGGACTGGCTGCGATGTGTGGCGGTGGGGTCGGGGAGCAACCGGGACAGGGGTTCATGTGGGGCCAAAGGAGTGATCGGTTAGGTGCAGGGGAGCAAAAAAAAAGCTCTCCCTGTGCTATTCTACTCCCAACAATATTTTTTTTTTTTCCAAATAAAGAATCCATTTCATTCAATCAGGTGTAGTCATATATTTAGAATCCACATTTTGTTTTATTTTCCATACAAAACCATAATCGATAGATGGCTAATTCTGTGCTTATTCTACTTAAACATCACAAAACATCTGAGCATGGTGACAATCTGAGATACCATAAAGAAGTGAGAGATTGGTCTGGTATGTGTTTTTCAAGAAAAGCCCCAAAACTCACCACTAGATCTAACTTCTGAGGGTGCCCATGACAATTCATACTAGAAACAAAGATTGGATGTCCACTACTTGCATGTGAATTAAAAAAACGGCGCTAGTAATTCCACAAAAACATTTGAAAACAAATGGCTTCCAAATCACACTCATGCGGAAGAGCTGTCAGAGCAGAAAATCTTGTGCATACACAAGAAGCGGCACACTCTTTGCATGCATGAGATTTTAACACCAGCTCTTCTGCATCGTGCGATTTCGGAAAGCCGTTTTTAAATGTATTATGTGAATTACTAGCGCTTTTTTTTTAATTCAGATGCAAGGCTGCTTTTTATAGGCAAATGTATTCATGCTGACTTCTGTTTCTCGATGGGATGTAAAAAGCACACTTTGGGACAGTGCTCCGAGCAGACTGCTGCTCCTCCCGTGGATATGATTCTGGACCGAATGAAAATAAATTAATGGTTATATTCAAAGAATCAGGTACACAACTTTTTTGGCTACACGGGGCATTCTATGGTAACTGCTTTACACTTATGTGCCTAGAGCCACAATGATTACATTTACTAGCATAATGAAGGGCAAAGCTAACAGTGCCCCTTTAAGAAGGTTAGCATGAGGGGTACACCTGCTAAAGTAGGGACTTTAACTTCATTAACAGCAATGGAAAAACTGCACTAGTCAAGATGGCGAAATAAAGAGTTAGCTGCACTAGCCCTGGCCAATTTGCACTAGGTTTTGGGCTAGTAAAATAATGTAAAAAATCAACCCATGACCCCTGACATACAAATATACAAAAGGCACAAGCTTGCACACTTAGTAACATGGGGGAGGGAGACAACTAGGAAATCATGACAGAAAACATGGATGAGTTATGGAGGGCGATCTGGTGCTGGTGGCATGACATTCCACCATCATCCATGTACAACACAATGCCTTGTTACCAGGCGTTACTAGCACAGCAGATAGAAGAGGAGGCTAACCACTTGTAAGGGGTGGCCTTTATACACAGAGACACTACTGTGAAGTGAATAGGACATGGTTGATACCATTGCTAGTATATATAAATCATATTACTGGTGGAGTAAGAAAGGTGTCAGAGTCGGGGAGAATGGGCCGAATGATCAGGCCCATTCTCCAACCTGAAACCCTTTCTTATACACCCACCAGTCATTAAGGATTTATATAGACTGGCATCACCCATGTCCTGGGCTCTTAGACTCTGCCATCTTGATTTCTTATGTCCAGATTTGTTTGCTGCTTTGAAATGAAAGAAGTAGGGTTGTGGTCCCCAGTCCTACCTCTCATTTCAAAGCAGCAAAGTAGATAAGGACATAAGTATTGTCATGGAATACAGTCCAGAATCACACTGTTCCAAGAGCCCCATGTAGCAGTTTGTTGCTAGCTACTCAGAGAGTAGAAGAAGCAGCAGCAGGACCAGGACTATTTCTACTTCTGCTTGGGGAAGACTCATTAATGCCTTTTATGAAAGCAAACAGGGTGGTTTGACGACCTCCTTAGGTTCCAGACATTTTAAATAAAACTTTTCACACACACTCAACTTTACTTACTGTGTGTTTTATTTTCATGAAATTGTTACTGTGTGAACAAGTTACAACACAGCTCAGAAAGATTCAGATGGGATTCATATATGGCAAATATAATAGTAGATACAGTCACTAGATATACTATCATATTTGCCACCGTATACTAGCAGACAACTGTATCTGATTCTAAGACAGAAGAGATGGTCCTTCCCTGATCGCCATCCCCATGAGAACACTAATGACATCCCCCTGGTAGCTAGTGGTCCCCATCCCTATCCACTGGTTGTACGGGACTAACTGTCCCTGTAGTCTAGTGGACCGCCCACCCAGCCTGACAGGTAGAGCCATGCCACCCACTCCTTCCGTCCCCATCTGAGCCAGCAACCAGCACAACCTCCTCTCACCATCATGGCTGGTCATGAACAGAGCTCTCAATGAGCATACTGTGTACAGTATGCACTATTACACTGATTGACAGCTCAGAGTGAGCTGTCATTCAATGAGTGCATACTGTATACAGTACAGGCTCATTGAGAGCTCAGTTGGCAGTCACCCATGGTGGAGAGAGATGAGGGCTGTGCTGGTCACAGCTTGTTCCAGGATAGGGGAAGGGGTGTTGGGACACCACCTGCCAGGGTGGTGGGGGGCACTAATACCACCAGGCACAGTTCAGTCTCATACAACTGGCAGATCGATGGGGTGGAGAACCACTAAGCCACCAGGGAGATGTTGTTAGGTGTTCTCATGGGAACGTGATCGGGAAGAGGAAGGACCACTAGATCACAAGGGAAATGTTTTCTTGACTATAAAGGGGATCGGACAGGGTGGTTATACTCTGAACCAGGAGACATTCTTTTTTATATCGGGTGGGGGGACCACTAGCCTCAGGGAATTTTTATTATTATATTGGATGGGGGAGTGACCGCTAGTCACCAGGGACACTTTTTATTATATTGGGCTAGAGATCGAGGTGGGACTGCTACCCACCAGAAATACTTTTCTATTATATCGGGTGTGGAGGAGGGCCGCTAGCCACCAGGAATTATTTTTATTATATCAGGCGATGATCAGGTGTGGGGGAGGGACAGCTAGCCACCAGGGACACTTTTATTATATCGGTGAGAGGAGGGACCACTAGCCACTAGAGAAACTATTCAATTTATAATGGGCAGGTGAGCAGAGATAATGGGGGACCACTGCTATGAGAATAGGTTTTACATATTTATATATTGGGCTGGTGATGGGCAGTCAGGGGTGGGGGGACACCACTAGCACCAGGAATAACTTTATATATTTACCTATTGGGTCGGCAATCGGTGATCAGAAGAGAACACCACTAGCACCAGGAATCTTTATATATTTACTAACTGGGCCAGCAATGGAGGAGGGAGAGGGACACCACTAGCACCAATGATTAAGTACAGTTTTTACTGATCGGGTTGTGATCGATGTTGGGGGAGGCGCAGTACCTCTGCAACCACTACAGTTGTGGAGGACTAAAGCAAATACTTTGTGAATCAGAGAGCACCAATATTCATGTCCCCTCCCCTCATTTGCATCATGGTCCCTCCACACTTTGCCCTGGCACAAATCCGATTTGAGGGTGCAAACTGGACTTTGAGAATACCAACTTGGCACACTACCCGGTTTGTGCTAGGGCAAAGTTTTGTGAATCTGACCCCAAATCTTTAAAAGAAAAAGAATGCTATGTTAGTGAAGTAGATGGCCAGGTTTGTGGTTTGTAGAATTTTTAGGAAAGACCTAGGTAGATGGTCTATTCTTGAAACAAAAGGGCACATGTTCCTATGTATCTCCATGTTTCATCACTGAAAAGTATAATATAGACACTCAAAATGCAGGGCAATGTGGGGCATCAGGTGTCTTAATGTAGAACACAATATCAAGTCTTAGAGATGCAAGTTCGCAACACTGATAAGATAGTGGTTTTATTTGTTCAGAGTCTGATTTTAATTTAGCATAATACATTATGTATTTCTGCTATAAAATCTGAGCTTACTGTGTGACACAGTGTCTTCCCTATGAGTGACCGATCCTTTTCCATATGTAACATAATAGTTCTGAATGGTACAATGAGGAGCATCCATTATGATTTGGTAGAGATGACAGGTATGCATGTTACAACGGACAGCAAAGAGAGGGCCCTAGATAAGTCCTTAGGTCCTGTCCACATTGCTCTGTTTAAAGAGCAGCCAACACCTTCTGAAGAACTTTGAAACATTATTTTGGACATAATACAAGTTATATTAGTGGTGCTCAGATAGTGTTTTTATGGATCTGACTACACTCCATCAGAGAGTCCTACTATCTAACCTACGATCTGACCAGATCCTAGGAGGTCGATCCTTGGTCAGATGTCTGTGCCATCTGAGGCTATCCAATATCTGGACAAAATGATGGTATTCGATTGAATCTGACATGGTAGGATACTATCTGAGCAACACTAGCTTGTATTTCAGTTCTTTATTTCTCTTCCCAATTATTTATTAATGAGGTAATTTGCATGAGAAAAGGAACTTGTTCCTCATGGGTTCATTTAGTTACTAATTCTCCACCTGACATCATATTTTCTACTTGTGACATCTCAGTGATCCTCGTGGTCATAGACTGAGATGTCACTGCAGAGGATTCTGACTTCAAGTAGGGAATGAGTGTCTGAAATAGATTTACTCCAGGAATAATGCATGTGTTCATGCAAATTTTCTAAGTTATAAATAATGGAGAGAAGAAGTATAGAAAGATAAATAAATACAAGCTGAAGCAGGTTTAAAGAGCCACTGACGCCAAAAGTGCTACATTGCAGAATCCAAATAAGCATACTCCCAGTAAATCTCATACCAAAACTGGATTTTTACGTTACTTGGTTTTAAAGTTATTAGCCATTTTGTAACTTTGACTGCACTACCTGTGCAATAAAAGCAGGTGTCAGTAAAGAGCTACTGATGATGTCATGTAGGGAGCTCAAAGTCTAGTAATGACTGTCAGCAAGCTTATAAGATCCATTTCTCCAAGGTTGTAAAGATCATGTGCAATGGTTTTCACAAGTAAAACAGACAGCACCAGTCAGTAAACATTGCTATAAATACTATGTATGTTCTAGGTTTTGTAACAAAGTTGATAAAATTGCATTATTTAAAGGAGAAGTCCGCCTAGAATGTGCAAAACATATGTTATGTAGAGTGTTTTGATATGTATGTTAAAGTCCTAGTGTGTCCTTCCCTCTGTCTGCTATTAGGAGTTTTCCTAAATTAGCCTACTAGCTGTATGGTAGTTTTACGACCCCTGGGGATCTCCATCACAAATGGGTTTATTGGCTTCTTCTCCTATGATGCACCCTGGCTCATGTGAAGGTGATGCAGCTATGCCCTTAGATTTAGCAGGGTCTGTCACAGCTCAGCCACAAAGATAATACTTCTTTCAGAGAAGTCACACTGCTAGATTTTGGGTGAGTGTAATCATTACTATTTTTGACATTAGTACCTTGTCCTGCTATGTTTACAACCTATAAGGTGATGTTCAATTTTTGCTACTTGGTACTGGTGCAAAAACTGAAAGTGACTGAGAGGAATAGAGTAAACAGTGACATGATTCAAACACACACACACACAAACACACACACACACACACACACACACACACACAGCTGAACATGTAGGACAAGGAACTGATATCAAAAATAATAATGATTACACTCACCCAACATCTAGCAGTGTGTCTTCTTTGGAAGAAGTATTTTCTCTGTGGCTGAGCTATGACAGACCCTATAACAAGACACTGGCTTCTGCAGGCAATTAGACATCACACCAAAGGGCACTCTGGGAAGACTAGAGGCCATAAAAGAAACCAGAATGGCAACCTCCAAGGGCAATAAAACAGTTGGAAAGTTAGAAAAACATCTCATAGCCAGAGGAAAAGGAAACGCTGGGAACTGGTAAGAACACAGAAAAAGACAATTACATATCTTTGTCTGATTTTAACATGGAGTTTTCCTTAATGCTGTTTTGTGTGTTCCATTTCACCAGGGTTGCTGGATACTAAGTCAGCATGCCTCCAGACTGCTGAAGCCAGTTAGAGTGCTACTAATTTTACTGCTGTTTGTCATTGTGTGCTTTACAATATGTTTTAATAGGGCCTTATATGTTTTAATTCCTACTAGGGGTGGAAG
This sequence comes from Neoceratodus forsteri, assembly GCA_016271365.2. Lineage (NCBI taxonomy): Eukaryota > Metazoa > Chordata > Ceratodontiformes > Ceratodontidae > Neoceratodus > Neoceratodus forsteri. The sequence goes on along the minus strand of CM028129.1, from coordinate 1,576,986,435 downwards.
TGTTAGCCCTGGTAAAATGATCATTGTAATTTAGAGTAGAACATAGATGAGAATGCCCCACCCCATTAACAAGGAGATGGATAACTGTTTTAAATTGCCATTCTTAGAAGTTACCTCAATTGACTGATAGTTGTGAATGAGCTGAGCCTTTCATCAGAAACTTATTCAGTCTGCAAACCTCACAGTGTGCTATTATCCCGATCCAGCATTCAGCAAAAGGACCTCAATAAAATGCATCCAGACAAAATATTGTCAGTTTTGTTACAAATTCTGAAACACAAAGTTTTTAAAGCAGTGTTTACTAACTCATGCTGCCTGTTTTACTTATAAAACCATTGCACATGATCTTTACAGCTTTAGAGAACAGGTCCTATAAGCTTGCTGACATGGAAGAATAAACTGTAAGGTCCCTAGATGACATCAGCAGCAGCTCTTCAGTGGTGCAGGCTTTCTTTGAACAGGTAGTGAAATCAGGGTTACAAAATAGCTAATAACTTTAAAATGAAGTAACATAGAAATCTACTTTTGGTATGAGATTTACTGTGGATATGCTTATTCTAATTCTGCAGTGTAGCTCTTTTGGCCATATGGCGTCAGCAGCTCTTTAAATATTATGTCTTTAAAGTTGTCCTTCTTATGTCAGCAGCTCTTTAAATGTGTTTAGCTGTGCTAAAATGGTTTAATGGTGCTTGTAACAGTCAATGTCCACAGCTGCCCTGGTAGAATGTACAACTAAGGAGAACTGTACCACTGTCTCCAAGGGTGCAGTTATCATACCAACCAGCACAAACTATTAAGGAAAGGCCCAAATGGCCACCTTTTCCATATCATATGGGAATGCCCACTCCTGAACACATTCTGGCAAGAAATCATCAAGGTCTGTGATGGGTTGTGAGCTCACAAGTTCAGATCAATGCTACACTTCTATTGCTAGGGTTGCTGTGTAGACACTACTCCAAAGCTTTTCCTGCAGTGAGTAGGTTGCAGTGATGGGAGTTGTGGCCAAATGGCTAATCCCTAACAACTGGCACTCTCCTACAGTTCCCACCTCATGTGAATGGTTCCATGCAGTTGAGCAACTAGCCACATATGAGAAATTATCCAGTTTTGCAGCAAAACTCTTACCTCAATACTGGACTGTTGGGGTCCTTATCTCCAATCCAAATACTGTCATAATCCTGAAGTACCGCAGTCCTGTTTTGGTGCTAGTCAAGCTCTCACCCATAGATCCAGGCGTAACCATACAGGCCTGGATCTATCAGATGTCGTTCCTTAAGGCAAGCTATAAATGGTCTAAACAGACTGGATGGTATTAATTTGTTATGGTTATAAACTGTGTATGCTTTGTTTTGTGCTGCCACTACCTTCCTATTCATTTGATGAATATTTCCTCTCACATGTATGTTTTCTATTTGTATTGCTTTTTCTTGTTCAATAAAAAGATTAACTACAAAGTATCAAGGAAAAAGAGAAGTGAGAGGACATACATGCTAATTGAAATTGCATTTAAAATGGTGTTTATTTCACCATAAAGCTTCAAACAAACATCACGTTACATTATCCAGAATCGAACAACACCCCTACCAACCTAGGTGAAATAAACTCCATTTTTAAATTAAATCCAGCCTAGGCATGTGTGTCTCTTCTTTATTTTCTTGTCATGGTAGAGTGTTTTTAAAACCATTGTTGAGACCACCTATGCGGCTACTGCAGTCTTCAGCATGGTTTAAGCTGAAAGTTGAACAAATTCTACTTGCAGTGTGGCTACACAGCACAGTTTTGTTTTTTTTTCTCTCTCTAGTTCTGCAGGTCCATTCTTGAGTAGTTAGCCTGCCAAGGTGTGAGACCTCGCTCTGTTCAATGTTCCTTGACTCTACGGGCCTCCGATCCCTGGTGCAGCATGGCTTTCGAAACATCATGGTACAAGTCTGCCTTGACCAGATTCACAGATTATGTTGGTAGAGCACTGGATAGTGGTAAGCTTGTTGGAGCTGTGTTTATGGATCTGTCCAGGCCTTTGACTTGGTAGACCACTACTTGCTGCTCAGGGGCCCCCATTGAGATGGTTTGGCAGTTATTTAACTGAGCATCCATTGCAAGTTAGCTATCAGGGAGTCCAGTTTAGAAGCAAAATGATGAAGGTGGGTACCCCGGGCTCATCCTGGGGCCCCTACTTTTTCTGTATTTATAGATAATCTTCCAAATTATTTGGCATCCACTGAGGTTTTGATATATGCAGATGATATTATTCTTTATATTAGTTCACCATCAGAGGATGAAATAAAATTAAATTTGACCTCTAGCTTTCAGGCACTAGACATGTGGTTATGTTCTCATTGCCTTCTTTTAAATACAAAGAAGACAAAGAGTATGCTTTTGGGTTTAAGTACAGGTTAAATAGATGCAATTCTTTGGAGATTGTAAGCTGTGAAGGTGTTGTTTTGGGCAGGTTTTTCAATTCAGGTGTTTAGAACTCATTCTGGATCCTTGTTTATCTTATTCATTACATATTAAAACCATCTGTAGAAATATAAATCAAAGGTTGGTGGCTTGATTTATTGCCTAGGAAACCAGATTTGCAATAAGTCAAAGTGTACTGTTGTCAATTTTGAATTATAACGCATTTTTATTCGTGAATTTGGCCAAGTCTGATGTTTGTTGTTAACAACATTTCATGCTATATGTAGATTTGCATTAAAGCTCCATATAGAACACATCATTGTGACTTATATTTAGCAACATCTTGGCTTCCCCATCTCTATATTCTCATAATAGCTTAAGCTGTTTAGTCTATAATACTCTTCACTTGGTACAGTTTCTCTTGTCTCTTCATTATTAAATATTAAGATATCTAATAGGGATTTACTGATCCAATGCTTCTGTTATGTTAACTATTCCAAAATAAAATCTAGATTAGGTCAGCAGGCATTTTCTAACTATGCTCCAGTACATTGGAATAAGCTCCCAAGCACTTTACAACATATTGCTGGAAAACATGCTTTTAAGGCATCAGTGAGGCAATATTTTTATTTTATGGGGTGTGTAATTGTTACTAATTTATTGTCATTATGTTATATTTGTATGATTGTATTGTATTGTGTATTACATCTTGACTGTAACATAGATTATGGTCCCGGTCACATTTGAAAAAGGGTCTTGGCTCATATTGTTTACCAGTGAACAAAGTTTAAATAAAAAAAACATTGTTCACTCATGAGGCACCCAGTCTGCCCCCCACCCACCCCCAGTGTCAAATTCCTTACCTCCAGCTCCGGCTCCTATCTCAGACGACTGACGAGAGATGGATTCCTTCTAAAGAAATGGGATATTGCTAACAAGTCTGTGGGGAGGTGAACCCCACCCGATGAGGTATCGACCGCCTGAGAGGCTCTGCTGGGAGGGGACCAACAAGCAAACCAGGCGCTGACTAGGGCGGTTAGTCTCTAAATCGGAGTCCCTCTCTTCCTCATCCACGTTGTCTCACTCTCTAGTCTCTCCTCTTCTCCTCCTCCTCCAGCTGTCTCTGACTCACGGCGAGTACCTACCACCGGCTTCGACCGCTGCCGTTTCTCCAGACTGGTGACTGACCCAGTGACTCCTGATTCCTTTCAGCCCCCTGCTCTGCTCAACAAATATAAATTTTCTCCTTAGTCCACCACCACTCCTTCTCATATCGACTCCTCAATCTCTCTCTCTCAATGCAGTGCGTGCGGTGGTGTGCCAAACCGCCAATTTTACATTGTGTGGCTAATTGGCTGCTGTGTTGAGAGGAGGAGCCGAGGAGGAGGAGCAGTGGAGCCTCAGCAGACTACCAGCAGCCAGCAGGCACCAGCAGATTCGCTCACCATCCTCCCCCAGCAGGCTAGCAGCAGGCTGCCACACCAACCAGGCAGCAGTCACAGCACCTTGGCTTGTGCAGAGTGCGAAGTGTGCATTTAAAGGGCCAGCATGCACTGCTCTCTCTGTCAATTTCAATTATTAAAAAATTCCTGAGGCCATTTCAGGGGTGTTTGAACAACCTAAACACCCCCTTCATACGGGATGGGCCATGCCTACAACAAAGAAAAAGAATGGGCCTTCCTAAGGACAGCAGGGTACTATTCAAAGTTTTGTGCCAAACTTCAATAACATGCTAAACCTCAGTCCAATCTCACAGGAAGAAAATGCCAGTAAAGTTCAGTGAGGACAGACCTATGTCACAATTGAGAAGGAGTGCCTGGGTGTCATCTGGGCTCTACAGAAGCTGCAACCATATTTGCATGGGAGAACCTTCATACTGGTCACCGACTCACAACCCCTCACATTGCTCCACAGGACCAGCATGCAAAACCCTAAATTGTTAAGATGGAGCCTGGTGCTGTAGTCTTATAACATGGTCATTAGGCACCTGAGTGGGTCACAACATGGCAGCACAGGTAGTTTGTCTAGGCAGTAACCAGTGGTCCAGTAAAGATCAGGAGGTGCTTTAAAGAATGAAAGAACTGTTAAAACAGAGGGAGAACTGAGGCATAGCAGGCAGCACAAACCTGCTAACATGACAGAAACATAATACAGGGTCTCTAGAAGACTTGTTTTTCATTTTCCAGGAGGTGGAGATGTGACACCTGCAATGTATTATTTTGTGTTTTTAATTTTTTTATTATCATCTATGCCTGTATAAAGTATTTCAGCTGTGGGGAGCTCTGGTGAAAGCTGAAAATTATATTCCTCTGTGATCCAAGCTGAAAGAAACTCAGCTGTGAGTGGCCTTTATAAAAAATCCATTTGAACTCATAGCACGAATGGGTAGCAGACATCTTTAGGTCTAAAAGGCTTTTGCTTTGGTAAACTTCAAAGTGCTGAGTACTTTCATAAAAATAGATTTGTTTTGATTGATAACAGTGGTCTAGGTAAGGCCAAGCATTTCAGCTGGGCAGATGGAAATGATAATGTAGATATTTGTATTTCTGCCTGTGTAATATGAATTGTGCCGATGAACGTGTCTTATTTTGTCTCATGGCGAGGAGCCATTGTAAATGAGGTCCCAGCACAAAGGTTATTTCCAATGCATTAAATAAATAACAAGAAGACTAAGCTCAAATAAGAAACCGATTCGTCACTAGTCTAGGAGAAAGGAGGTTCCAGAGGTCAAAAACAGAGACAGGATGCGGCGTCAGAGGTGCCAGTCCTGTGACACAGGATAGTAGGCCAGTCAGCTGAAGGTATTTCTGTTGTATGTTTGCAATGAAAAGTCAGTTATGTGTAAGATTTTAACTAGTAACATCACATGTTCAGCTCACCATTACTCACCAGCTCCCAGTTAGGGTAAGCTCCTTCACCTTACTTAGAATTTAGTTAGATTTAAGTGAGTTTTATTTTCTGTGTAACCTCTTTCTTTCAAATGTTCATTTTTATCTCTGTAGAAATGCTGTATTCCATAGACTTTAGTGTGTATTATCCTGTAACATATGTACATATTGTGGAGTGTTAAGTGTTATTTTTATATACGTAATGCTTTCTTTGACTGAGTTATTTCAGGTATCTATAACCAGGACTAAAATTGGCAAGTCTGTGATCATTTCCAAAGACACAGGCTACAGAGTTACTATATCTAAAGCAACGTGTTCTCAGCTGTGACAAAAGGGGAAGGTCATTTGCTCTGTGGGAAAGAGCACTGCATTGTGAGGAGTGACTCTAGTGATTCGACCTAAAGATACTCCAAGTGAGAGTGACGCTGAGTGTTGATGGCATACCAAGGTAACCCTTTCAAACAACATGAATTCTGCTATATTATGACATATGCAGTTTGTCCCAGCCTTAGAACTGTTCTGAGGTGAAAGAGTTAACTTCCATGCCAGGCATGGAATCTGAGTGCGCAGCTCGTGAAAAACTCTGTCTGTTGTTCTTCAAACTGAAACCGTCAGATTCCTTTACCACTGAACAGTCGCCCGGAGATTCCTCCTACTGCTCGGTTCATTTTACGGTTAAAAAGTGTTATTTCTGTTTTGTAAACCGCATTTGTATATTTTAACTGCAACCGGTCGGTTCAAGCTCTGTCTGTGGTATCGTAAGTAATAGATAGGTTCTACATTTCTCTGTGTGGAACTTGTAACGTTGTTATCGGGTTCGGTTTGAACCGATCAGGTTGTTGTTAAAACTTATTAAATTACATTTAGAGTGCGTTCCCGTTCTTATCGGTTCTAAAAAACAGATTTCATTACTTTTTTTCCACGACCTGTGACATGGTTGGGAACCTATAATGGTGTCTTGCTTGGCGATTTGCCGAAAAAGGGCAAGTTTTGGTTAGCTAGCATTATGTCTGAGAAACCCAAAAGAAAACCGGGCCCACTGGGTTTCAGTACTGCAGTGTCTGTGGGGAAGCCTTTGCCAGCTGACCCACACACCACATGTGTTTATTGTCTGGGGTTTGACCACCTCAATGCAGACTGCCAGATTTGCAAGAATTTCCCTGCAGCTACCCTGGATGAGAGAGTTGGTAGGCTCAGGGAACGAGAGGCCAAAAGTCCACTGACCCGGATGTACAGCCCGGGTTCGGTGCCAACCGGAGGGAGTGCCCTCTGACCAGGGCGATACTGGCAACGAAGAGCTGACTCGAGGAGCCAGTTCCAGCAAAGAGGACTCGAAAATCAGCAGGTGTGGAGCCAAAATGTCCTTCTCCAACCGCTGCAGAGATAGCCAAAGCGATCCAAATTGTCCAGTCGCTTTCCCGTTCCGTCCGAACGGGCACCATCACATAAACGGTCGGTTCAGTTGGTTCCATCAGTTCAAGAATATGATATGAGGAATTTTTGAACCGAGGAGGGGAGGAGGATTATGAAGAGAGTGAATGTGATTTTGAAAGTCTGATGTGCCCATCGAACCGACATCTCTCCAGACAGACCTTCAGGAGTGTCTCCCCTGGCTTTCTGAGTCCCTCTCATTTTCTGTTTTATAAAAGTTGTTGAAACCCTCCAGCTCCCTTTGGAAGAAGCTGTGATGAACAGGAGGAGCCTGACTATGTGGAAATGATGGATATCCCAGAGTCCAGGAGATTGTCTATTCCTCTACATAAATCTTTTAGGAAACAGACAATAAAAATTTTAAAAGCTCCTAATTTTTACCTCCTGTGGATAAAAAGATGGACAGAAGGTACACATTGTCAGGCTCTGATACGGAGTTCCTTTCACAACAATGCAGCCATGTTAGTAGTGCAGGCTGCAGCCTGTGATAAGGCAAATATTCCCTTGGCTTCACACCCCCTGACAAGGACTCCAGGAGGATTGATGCCATGGCAAAGAAACAATACATGGCAGCATCCTTGGGACTCAGACAGGCAAATTATATGGCCTATGTTGCAAGATACCAGAAATCAGATGGGATACTGTTATGGCTTTAGCGAAACAGGTCCCTGGCCAGCTTGCCAAGGAGCTGGAACAGGTGGCTGCTGATGGGCTTGAGGCATCCAAGGTGCAATTCCATGCTGCAGTGGACTCTAATGATGTATCTTCAAGAGTCATGGCTACATCTGTGGCTTTTCAGAATGGCTTGGCTTAGGTGTACTAGCCTGTCACAGGATACCCAGGCTAAGGCCATGGATTTTCCTGTTGTGGTAATTTTTTTGGGGAGCAGACAGAGAATTACATGAAGAAAATGGATGAGTATAGGACCACTTATAGGAGGCACAGGCCAAGGAGAGGCAAGCCACCTCAGAGGCAGCTTTCCAGGGGCAGGGCAGGCCTTTTCACAGGCCTTTTACCAAGCCCAAGCCTCCTCTTCAGCTATGCCCAGAGGGGTTCTTCAGAGGGAGAGGCAGACGGCACAGCAGGCCTGCTCCCACCCCTCAGCCTAAAGCCCTGCCAGACAGGCACCCGATGGGATGCCCAGGGCCGATTCTCCATTACCTAGGCAGGCTGGCTTACTCATCTCAGGACTGGGAGTCTTAACATCAGACAAGTGGGTCCTGGAAGTAGTAAGCCAGGACTGGTTCTCAGCTCAAAAATTTCCAAAGATGAGAACCAGATCCTTTCCACCTGCAAACCTTTAGAGGCGCTTTTGAAACAGAAGTCTCAACCCTCCTGGCTCTCAGAGCTGTAGAAAGGGTTCCTCCTCACACCAGGGCAAAGGACTGTACCCAGGTACTTCCTTACCCCAAAAAGACAGGAGAATGGCGGCCCATCCTGGATCTAAGATACCTAAACAAGCACCTTTAAAACCAAAATTCAAAATGGTGACTTGGGAATTATTTACCTCCCTAAGGCCAGGGGACTGGCTAGTGTCCCTGGACCTCAAGGATGCCTACTTCCATGTTCTCATCAGAAGCTCCCACCGAAAGTACCTAGATTCAAACTGCCCTCAGGCCATTACCAGTTCAGAGCAATGCCCTTCGCCTCACCTCTGCCCTGAAGGGTATTCACCAAATGCCTGGCAGTAGCAGTTGCTCACTTAAGAAGGCAAAGATTGCCATCTTTCCTCACCTGGACGACTTGGCTCTTAGTGGGTCAGTCTCCAGACCAAGTCAAATCACACCTTCAGGTTACCCAGCAGCTGCATCTAGGTTTTTTCAATCTTCCAAAGTCAGTTCTAGAGCCTGTTCAGCTACTCACCTTCATAGGCGCAGAACTGGACACAAAGCAGGCCAGAGCTTCCTTCCTCTAGAAAAGTAAAGACCCTGGTGGCTCTGGCCTCCTCCTTCACTCTGCAGGTCTCTCACCAGCAAGGCATCTTTCTACAGCTCCTTGGGCACACGGCTGCTTCCACAGCTGTAGTGCAAGGAGCAAGATTTCAGATGAGGGACATTCAGTTCCATATGAGAGCCTTCTGCTCTCAAAGGAGAGATCCTCAACCAAATTGATCCCAGTAACTCAACCCTAATCCAGGCCCTGCAGTGGTGGCAGGATCAGAGCAATCTGAGACAGGGGTTCCTTTCATCCCTCAATCTCACCCTTGACCTTTACTACAGATGCGTCCTCTTGGGATGGGAGCTCACATGGGCGACCTCGCCACCCAGGGATTGTGGTCCCTCAGGAATTTCTGCTCCACATCAATCTGTTGGAACTCAGAGCTGTTTTTCTAGCACTTCAGTTTTTTTCTGCATCTGTTCAGAACAAAGTGGTACAGGTCAGAACAGACAACACCACTACAATGTGGTACAGCAACAAGCAGGGGCACTCGGTCTTCGGCCTTGTGCACCGAGGTAATGAAGTTGTGGTCTCTGGCTTATTCCTGAACACCTCCCTCATGGCAGTTCACCTCCCAGGCAAGGACAATGTCCTGGCAGATGCTCAGCAGGATTTCCAGGGCCATCACGAATGGTCACTGGATCCCCTAGTACTGGGGTTAGTATTTGCCATGGGGCACCCTCAGATAGATCTTTTGCAGCCCCAGACAATCACCAACTTCCGCTTTTTGTTGCAGGCCCCAGTGTTGGGCTCAGTCCCTCTGGATGCCTTCCTTCTCGATTGGGAAGAGAAGTTCTTCTATGCCTTTCTCCCTTCCTCTCTTGTTCAAGGTGCTAGTCAAAATCAGATCTCAACCTTGCAAGATGATTCTGATTGCTCCAGATTGGGCCAGACAGCCCTGGTATCCACTCCTTCTGTCCTTAGCAGTCCACCTTCCCTGTGTCTCCCCAGGAATCACAATCTGTTAACCTGTGTCCAGGGAGAGTTTGGTATCCGAATCTCAATCCTCAACCTCAAGGCCTGGCTCTTGAGGAGTTAAGAGTTTGTTGACCTACACCTTTCTCAAGGTGTACTGATATCTTGAAAGCTTCTAGGAAGCTTCCGCCAGGGCTACTTATAATTCTAAATGGAAGGTTTTTCCATATGGTGCTCTGGAAAGCATATTTCAGAATCTGCTGATTTGCCCACAGTCCTGGACTATATGGTCCATCTAAATACTTTGGAGCTGAGGCCAGCTACCCTGAAAGTGCATTTGGCAGCTGTCTCTGCTTTTATTTCAGCAGGAAAGCCCCTTCTTTTCTGTTCACCCTGTATTCTCTCAGTTTTTCTAGGGATTGCTTCACAGCAACCCTCCATTCAGGGACCCTGCTCCTGCCTGGGATCTTAATGTTTGCATTGCTCAGCTAATGCAACCCCGCTTTGAGCCTTTGTCTTCAGCAGAGCTTAAGTACTTGACTTGGAAAACTGTGTTTTAGTAGCCATCACTTGCCAGGCGCATAAGTGAATTACAAGCTTTGTCAGTGGAGCCTGATTTTATCTCCTTTCACAGAGATAAGGTAGTCCTCAGGACTAACAGAAAGTTCTGCCTAAGGTGGTTTCAGATTTCCACCTTAATCAATCTATATCTCTTCCAGTGTACTTACTGACCATTCCTCCTCTGGCAAGAGGAGGTTGCACAGTTTAGATGTAAAGAGAACCCTTAGTTACTACATAGAGCGTACTAAGGGTCACAGGTTTGACTCCTCCAACTGTTCCTCACTTATGGTGAGGTTGGTAAAGGAAACCTGCCACTAAAAGATCCATTGCCAGGTGGATTGTCTCTGTATCCAATTTTGCTATCAAACCTGGGCACGGTTCCCCCTTCAGGCCTGAGGGCTCACTCTACCAGAGGTACAGCGCGCCCCTTAGCTGCGCCAGGGACATCCCTATCTTAGAGATATGTCAAGCAGCTACCTGGAAACAGCACACACTTCACCAAGCATTACTCCTGGACATCCAGGCTAGGAGTGATGCTCGGTTTGGCACAGCTGTGCTTCAGAGCCTATTTCCTAAGTAGGTTCTGTCCCTCCTCCATGGAGGTACTGCTGTGAAGTTCAGATATAAATATAATATAGCAAGACTATGTTGTTTGAAGAAAAAATTACTCACCTTAGTAATGTTGTTTCTTCTAATGGAGTCTTGCATATTATGACCTCCCCTGCCTGCCCCTCTCAGAACCTCTGTTTGGGATGTGGGTGGGCGGTGCAGTGTTGGCACTTAATGATGCCCACCTTGTGTTTCTCACCCTCTTTTTGGGGTGTTTGGTGTTGATTTTATTTTATTTTTGATCCCTGACTTGAGTCTTGGTTTTGGGACCAGAAAATGTGTTAATATTTTAGTAGCCAGTTGGCTAGTGTAGGTTTACAGCTTCCACACAGAACCTTAGTGAGTTTTTGCTCAGAAGATCTGACAGTTTCAGCTTTGAAGAACAACAGACAGAGTTTTTTCAACCGAGCTCTGCTCAAGATTCCATGCCTGGCATGGAAGTTAACTTCACCTCCGGAGCAGTTCTAAGTAGGCAATAATATCTATGGTAGAGTTATACCGACCGCCCAGGGCGTAATGAGGCCTGACGCTGCAGGCGGAGGGTCTTATAGCCCCTGAAGGTCCGGTATAGCACAATACCGCCCACCCTGAGGGTATTATTGCGCTTAGAAAATGGGCACTGTAAAACATAAGTTAAATAAAAGAAAATTAATACAAAATTAGTTTAAAGTAATTTTGTAAAAAATAGTTCCTCCGCCTGCATTAGAATGTTGTTTTTTTTGTTTTTTTTGAGTTAGGTCTTTTGTCCTACTGGATACTCTTAAGTTTAAAAAAACTCTCTCCTGGGGAGCTCTATAGTGCAACAGGTCACCCAACAGCAATTGTTTGTTTTTTTGTGTCTTTGTTTGCTTTTAAACTACAGAAAGAGGCAAAGGAACAGCAGTCTGTGTCAATAATTTGTAAAATGGCAATGTGGTTATTTGTAAAATGAAACATTTTTAATACATGAGGGTCTGTTACTATTACATTTACACCCAAGAAGATCATTTCATGTGGCTATATTACTGATATAGGCAGTGGCTCTTTAAATATCAAGCTTTGTCTGTACCTGCTGGTTGCTGTTGGTGTCGCTAGAGAACAGCTCATCTATGTTCATAGAGGTCATAAGATTGAATAAACGGAGCTGGAACAGATATGATGAGTATTTCTTTTAAATTGGCTTAATTATGCTGAATTATGCTGAATGCTTACTGGAAATTGCTTTCTTTTACTAAAGGACTCACGCGAATGCATTGGGTCACTGTGGAACTGATCTAGCTCGCACTGCCATGCAAGCGCTTTGTGTGTTTTTATTACTTTTTTTTTACTTATTGTTTTGTTTGTGTTGTCACTTTGCTGCCTGTTTTTAGGTTGACTTTTCTTTACCATTGGGGTTTTTGATTCAGCTTTTATTTTGGGTATGTGTGCGATCCGGCCGAATGCCACAGAGGAACGGTGCTTTGTTTTTTTCAACATCCCGCTAATGGTTGTTTAACTGTGGGATTTATGACTAGGCAACTGGGTCAGGGCTTAGTCACTGAGACTTACTGTTTGACGTGCCATCTGTTATTGTGAACAAGTTTTTTCGGTGCTCATTTCAATCTTGTTTAAGAAAGGCACGCAATATTTTACTGCTGGGGAACATTGATGGCTTTAGCCGCAAATGAATATGTCTGAGACCTCGAGACAGGCAATAGCAACGGGAGATCGCGATGTGGAAATGAATATGGCGGCACTTTATGCTGATTTTTTTACTTTCTCTGTTCTACTGTTGCTTTTTATGTTTGTTTGATGTGGTAATGATGCTGCTGTGAGGGGTTGGCACCGCTAAGGTTGCTCATTCAAGATGGCGTGCTAGTCAGTTGAACATTCTAGTGGCCCACTTATTCTGGAATGATATGAGGAAACACTGACTGATCTAGTTATTTGCTGGTCTCTGCTGTCTATACCGGACCGCTAATTGATGGTATTAGCCAATCACAGAACAGATTTTTGCTTGCCCATTTTCTAAGGCTGGGACAAACTGCATATGTCATAATATAGCAAGACTCATTAGAAGAAACAACATTACTAAGGTGAGTAATTTTTTCTTCAAGCCTCTGAAGAGTTGTGAAAACTGGTAGCAGTGCAGACTGAGGTATGTAGAGAACCCATCTGTGACAGAGACATTATATACTGCTGTACATACAAAACCAATCTGCTGCCCTGACCATTTATACAACAAGTTGTGCAGGTTCGTCTCTCCTATGGATGGTCTGCCCATCATTGCCTGCTGTATTATCAGCTTAACTGATCAAGTCCCTCAATCGGTATTAATACCACTGACTTTATGTACAACTGTGCACAAGAAAAGCCCCAATTATCTTGTAGCCAGCCTCACACAGTCAAGCTGTGCCTTCTCAGTCCAGCATGTACCTTCTCAATTCCTAGAATAAAGCATGAATTTGCAGAAAGGCCTCCACATTTGCAGCCCCATATACCAGGAACAACTCCTCTCTAGCTGATGACTGCTTCAAGCCTCAAATGTTCAAGTCCAGTCCTTCCAATCACCTTAGAACCCCTGTATTTGTTTTTGTCCAATATTCCTCTCCCAGAACATGATCATGTTGCATAGCAATGCTCTTGCTCTTTATTTGTATTTATTTATTTCACCAGGAAAAGACCCATTGAGCAAGCTCAGTAACAAGGAGGTCCTGGTATTTACAAAGAGGTCCTTATTTACTGGGATCCCACTTTTAGCTTGCTTAGATTACTGTTATGTTGTGTTTACTTTTGCAGTGTGTCTTTGCCTTGTATGTTTTAGCCTCTATGAAACTATTTCTGCTGGACTAAGTTAACCTGTTGAATGTGGCTATCCTCCCTAGGACCCCTATGAAAATGAGATACCGTGATCTCAGAAGGTTATCCCGGTTGTAAGTAATTTCAAATAAGTCATACTGTATACACATAACAACGTGACAGGAATGGAGCAGGAGAAGATGGTCAACAGGAATGGAGAAGAAGAAGAACAGTGGTCATAAGTGGAGCAGGAGAAGGAAAGCGGTATGAGGAAATGAGAAGGAAAGTGGATATGAGGGAACAGGAAAAGGAAAGTGGACAGAAGTGTAGCAGAAGGATAGTGGGCAGGAGTGCAACAGCAGGAGGAAATGGGAAGAAGTGGAGCCAAGAAGGAATGAGGGCAAGAGTGATGCAGGATGAGGAAATTAGACATTAGTATGCAGGAGAAGGAATGTGGGAAGATGAGAGCAGGAGAAGGAAAGAGGGCAGGAGTGGTACAAGATGAGGAAACTGGGTAGAGTGAATAAGTTGAAGGAAAGTGGGCAGGAGTGGTACAGGACATGAAATGTGATTAGGAGTATTTATTTAGCATTTGGTAACTGGGTATGTACATTAGACAGTTGAATGCCTATTTTCAGTTACGCCATGGAGGGAGCAGAGCAAAATTCCAGTTCTGAACAGATCCAGAAACAAATGATTTGATACCTTTATTGGACCAACATGGATGTTACAGAAAAGAACAAAGTGCTCTAGCTTTAACCAACCTGGTCCTTCTTCAGAAGCTTTGTGGCAGTTTTTTTCAAATATTCCATACTATTAACACCAAATTATATAGAAAGCAGAAATAATTCTCATTGGTTTAACATATACATTTAAAACATAATAGCAGATTACGTCAGAGAAGCTAATTAACACCAGTATGCCTTTAACTGAGGAGCCTCAGAAGGGAAAGGTTATCAAGAATTCTCTACAGCAAGAGAGTTCTTGTCACATACATTTTAAATGTCTCAGTATGCCAAGAAAGCATTCTAGTGATAAAAACAACCTTGGAGTGGCATTCTTCTAATACATGTAAGATGAGCTTACAACTTACATTCCAATTGTCCTGGTATATTAAAGGACAGATAATGAGAAACAAAATCCTGAAATTAGGTATAACTGCAAGTTGAAAACAAGCCTCAAGTTAACCTACACATATAAACATGATGCATGGAAGTATCACTTGTAAGTGTAAGTGCCAAATAAAAATACTTGTCAAGGACCCCCAAGAAAACGAGACCATGAGCCTGATAAGTGCAGATTTCAACACAGAGTCTGTGTATAACAAAATGCACAGAATCAGTCTAAGCAATCTAAATGAAAACCTAAAGGAATTACACCTTTATAGAACCCTGGGTTAGTACAGACCCCATGTCAGGGGAAGGAATGGACAAGGATATGATAGAAGGCATTCTTAGAATGGCAGAGAAAGGGGAGATACTGTTGATGGGAGACCTGAATATGCCAGATGTTAACTGGAGCACATTTGCTGCAGCCACATCCAAGAGCAGGGCCATTCTTGATGCCCTACAGTTGGCAGGCATTAGACAGCTAGTTTTGGAACCCACTCGTGAGGCAGCAATCTTAGACCTCAGACTTCAAATGGGACAGTGAGAGGATCTCAGATCTAGAAGTGGGTTGCCATCTGGGACAAGTGACCATCAAACAGTGTGGTTCACGTTAAACTCAGCTACAGAGCTGCTTACAAAAGTGGAGGGTACTGGACTTTAGGAGGGCTGACTTTGCAAGATGGGAGTGCCTCAGAAAAGCACTAGCAAACAGGCTAGAAGGAGGTGGGAGCAACAATGGGGAATTATCAAACTGCCATCACAGAGGCAACAAGCCTTTGTGTGAAGCAATGAACAAATCAAATGAAAGAAAAAGCCACTATGGTTCTCAAAAGAGGTGGCTGTGAAAGTCAGGAAGAAAAAGACAGCATTCCGAAGTATAAGGAAACACAGAAGGAGCAGGACAGAGAGCTGTACCAGTTAATGCAGAAGGAAGCAGAGAGGGAGTCAGAATAGCAAAGGCCCAAACTGAGGAAAAGATAGCCAACCCAGTTAAGAAGGGGATAAACCTTTATAGGTACATCAGCTAGCCGAGAAAGACACAAAGGAGGGATAGTGAGGCTGAATAGAATGAACAGTGGGTGGGCTCAGTATTCACAAAAGAGGAGGGGAAGTGCCTAATCCAATTAACAGTAGCACTCTTTGATAGGGGGGTCAATCCCAGTCCTTTCACAGAAGAAAGGGTTCTGCAAGAACTCCTAAAACTGAAGGTGGACAAAGCAATGGGTCCTGATGGAATTCACCCAGAATTCTAAAAAGAATTAAGGAGGAACTTGTGAAACCACTGGCTACTCTTTTAATAAATCATGGGAGGATGGTGTGTACCGAGGACTGGAGGAAGGCGGATGTGATTCCCCTTCACAAAGTGGGTCCAAGACAGAGGCAGGAAACTACAGACCTGTCAGTCTGACCTCTGTGGTAGGGAAAGTGATGGAGTCACTCTGAAGGAAAGAATAGTCGAGTACCTAGAGGCCAGTGGAGCACAGGACCCAAGGCAACATGGGTTCACAGCGGAAGGTCATGTCAGACAAATCTAATAGATTTCTTTGACTGTGTGACCAAAGTAGTAGACCAGGAGGGCTGTGGACATGGCCTACCTAGACTTTAGCAAGGCATTTGACACAGTCCCACACAAAAGATTAATAGTCAAATTAACCAGCCTGGGAGTGGACCCTGGTGGTAGCCTGGGAAAACATTGGCTGGACAACAGGACACAGAAGGTAATTGTAAATGGAGTCCATTCTGAAGAAAGGGGATTACTAGTGGGCAACTGCAGGGTTCGTATTGGGTCCAGTCCTTTTAATGTCTCTCATCAGTGACATTGCAGAGGGACTGGAAGGAAAAGTATGCCTTTTGCAGATGACACAAAATCTGCAACAGGGTTGATACACAAGTAGGCGGGAAAGGATAAAAGGGACTTGGGGGCTGGAGGAATGGTCAGAAGTATGGCAGCTAGGATTCAATGCAAAGAAGTGCAAAATAATGCACCTGGGAAACAAGAACCCAGAGGAAGAATACACAATGGGTGGGGAGGTAGTAACAACAACAAAAAGGAAAGGGACCTGAGGTAATCATATCAGATGACCTTAAGATTAGCAAGCAAATGTGAGAAGACAGTAGGGAGGGCTGGGGTATACTGGGATGTATAGGGAGAGGCATCAGCAGCAGAAAACAGGAAGTTGTTATCCCTCTGTACAGACAGTTGGTGAGACCCCATCTGAGTACTGTGTCCAGTTCTGAGACCCCATCTCCGCAAGGACATAGACAGGATAGAGGCAGTCCAGAGGAGGGCAACTAAAATGGTGCAGGGTCTGCAAGAGAAGCCGCATGAGGAGAGACTAAAGGAGCTTAATATGTATACCCTTGAGGAAAGAACGCAGAGGGGGACTTGATAGAAACTTTAGGTACCTCAGTGGAATCAACAAAGTCCAAGAGGGTAGTTTTCAGAAAAGAGACTTGCAAGAACAAGGGGA
This sequence comes from Neoceratodus forsteri, assembly GCA_016271365.2. Taxonomy (NCBI): domain Eukaryota; kingdom Metazoa; phylum Chordata; order Ceratodontiformes; family Ceratodontidae; genus Neoceratodus; species Neoceratodus forsteri. The sequence continues at coordinate 1,576,969,356 of CM028129.1, read as the reverse complement.
CACATTTAAAGATAGAAGGAGGACGGTTCAGGGGCAATGTGAGGAAGTATTATTTCACAGAGAGGGTAGTGGATGCATGGAACAGCCTTCCTGAGGAGGTTGTGGGGTCTAAAACTGTGGAGAATTCAAGAATGTATGGGACAGACATAAGGCAATTCTTGTGGGGGTAGGAAGAAATAGCCTGTTGGTTAACTAGGATCATGCGGCCTATCCTGTAGGTAGGAAATGGCAGACTAGATGGGCCTAGCGGTCCTTATCTGCCGTCAAAGTCTATGTTTCTATGTGTAGGTTAATTTGAGGTTTGTTTTCAACTTGCAGTTATACCTAATTTCAGGATTTTGTCTCTCATTATCTGTCCTTTAATATACCAGGACAACTGGAAATGTAAGTTGTAAGCTCATCTTACATGTATTAGAGAGAATGCCCCAAGGTTTTTTTATCACTAGAATGCTTTCTTGGCATACTGAGACATTTTAAAATCTATGTGACAAGAACTCTCTTGTTGTAGAGAATTCTTGATAACCTTTGCCCTTCTGAGGCTCCTCAGTTAAAGGCATACTGGTGTTAATTAGGTTCTCTGACATAATCTTCTGTTATGTTTTAAATGTATATGTTAAACCAATGAGAATTATTTCGCTTTTCTATATAATCTGGTGTTAATAGTATGGGATATTTAAAAAACTGCCACAAAGCTTCTGAAGAAGGACCAGGTTGGTTCGAAAGCTAGAGCACTTTGTTCTTTCTGTAACATCCATGTTGGTCCAATAAAAGGTATCAAAATCATTTGTTTCTGGATCTGTTCTTAAAGGACCAATACAGCACCTACAACATTTTTTGCAGTTCTGAAGAAACAAATACAAAGAAGAATTCAGAAAGCCCACAATTCCAAGTGCAGTCCAGGAAAAGTACACAGTAACAAATTACAGTTAGTGCACAGAATACAAAATATGGTGTCTCAGGTACACAGTGAGATGTTTACAAATTTTAGGCTAATAAAATTATGCAAGGGTACTAGCAAGTACAGAAATAATGGACAATAAATTGTAGGAGGACATTGGTAGGTTAAGTACAAGAGGAAGTGTATGGGAGTTGGGCTAGAAATAGTTGTAGGTCATAAATAACGCGGAGGTGTGTTCCTTCAGGGCAGTTTTGAAGGATGACAGGGTGGAGGTCTGTGGATCTTGAGGGAGAGAGTTCCATAGCCTGTGGGCAATGAGGAAAATGTCACCCATTTTGCTGACATTTAGGAACAACAAGTGAGGAGGTGTCCAAGGATCTGAGAGTGTATGTAGGGTGAGCACAATGAAGTAGGGAATTGGGGTGACGAGTAATTTGTAGAGAAAATAGTAGGACAAGGAGAGTTTGCAGGAATTAAGAAGAAGGAAAGTTAGCAGGAGTGGTGCAGGATGAGGAAGGGGCGCAGGGTGGTGAAAGATGAGGAAGGGGCAGGAGTGGTACAAGATGAGGAAGGGGCAAGAGTGATGCAGGATGAGGAAGGCAGGCAGGAGTAATGCAGCATGAACAAAGTAGGGGGATTGGTGCAGCAGAAGGAAGTAGACAGGGAGTGGAGCAGGAGAGGAAAGTGGACAGGAGTGAAACAGAAGAAAGTGGACAAAGCAATGGAAATGAAGCAGGAACGTGGAGAAGGGGCAGAAGGAGAGGGACAGGTGTGGAACAGGAGAAGGAGATTGAGTGGTAGTGGAGCAGAAGAAAGAAAGTTACGAGAGGAAATAGGAAAAGGAAAGTGGACAGGACTGGGACAGGAAGAAAGCGGGCTAGGCAGGTGGTCCATTGATGCAGTGATAGAGCTACTTCTAGCGACGCTGCTTACTCAGGTTTGCACCTCGAGCATGGGTCATCGGGTCAGCTAGGAGAAAGACTGAGAATCCAAGTGACTGCTATTCTCGGGTGGGAGTGTGTGGTGCCTGGTATTAGCGTAACCCCTAGTGTTGGCTGGGGAAACAGACTGCCTGGATGGGGTATAGAATATCTGGACTATAACTGGGGAGCAGAGGAGCAGCAGTCAGTCCGATGTATTAAGTACTGGAACATGCTAGTGACACCACTTATGTCACTGCAAGCAGCTTGGCCACAAAGACAAAATCATGAGAAAATCACCTGGCTGGCATAATGATTTCCTATCCTCCCAGGCCCCGTACTGGCGGCACGATGTGGCTGCACCAGATCCTTGAAAGTGCAGGTCGAGTAAGGCTCTTCATTATCCCACCATGGGAGTAACCTGTGGGGAGAAGAAACCAGTAAGTCAGGGAGATGTCAGCTAAGGGGTGGAGGGATCAGGGTGGATAGGATCAGCTGGGGAGGAAGGAAAATCAAGCAAAAGAAAGAAAGTGGGCAGAACTGAAGCAGAGGTGGAACTTAGACAGAAGTGGCACAAAAGGAAAGTGGGTAGAAAAAAGTGGAGCAGATCAAGGAACATAGGTGGAGGGAGCAAGAGAAGGAAAGTGGGCAGGAGGGACCATAAGAAGAAGGAAAGTGTACTGGGGTTGAGCAGGAGAAGGAAATGGACAGAAGTAGAACAGATGAGGAAAATGAGCAAGAGGAGGAATGCAAACAGGAGTGAAATATGAGAGAGTTCTAGAGTTTATTTATTTGTGTGTGGCACCCATCCTCTGAGGCCCAGAGCACCATTACAATCAATACCACTTAGACTTAAAATACAAATTACAAACAAATAATAATCAATATACAAGCTTAAAAATACAATACAAATCAGATAAAACTATCTCAATTGCTAATATAACAATTCCATAAAACACCATAAATACTAAAAATCAATTGATATGACTATATAATGATGTGCTGTAGACCTTAAATGGCTTCCCCAGAATCCTGTTGAAAAAGTTATGTTTTTAGCCCTTTCAAAAACTTCCACCAAGGGGCCTCCCCAAGGTCCTAGGTAATGAGTTTAATGAGCCTCCTACTGGGTACAGCTTGCCTCTCAGGAAGATGCATGCCCTGCCTGAGGAGTGTGCCACCGCATAAATGGTCTTGGGAGCATCGGAACTGCAGGGACCCTGCAAGGGAGGTTAGGTTATGAAAGGGTTGAGGGAGACCCAGTATGCAATGACACCTGTAATTGTAGCCTCTTTAGTTCAGGGATTAGACCAGAACAAATGAAGACGTGAGGGGCAATTAGGCCCTACAAGTATGGTAACAGCAAACATAGAAAATGGTACTAAAAGGCATATAGATGGAGTGAAAATGCAGTGTGGAGTGTGCGGCTATCATAGAAAGCAAAAGTAATTCCAAGGAAATGCCTGAGAGCTGTGTAACATCTGGCAGCTCCCAACATAAAGTAACCTTTGCTTGCTCCCAGCTCTGGTATGGACAATCTAGTTTGTGTATGGTCTCATGTTAATGGTGCCCCAGGTGTGACTGTTCTGGTGCTCTTGCTCCCCATCGCCCGGCCCATGACGGCAAGGTGACTGGTGTTGGGGCAGTACTGTTGGTCCTAGCATAAGGCAGGTGCTTTCCTAGATGAGATGCAGCATATTCCCCCTCATGCAGAAGGGTGACCCAGCTCATACATATGAAGGCTCATCTGTGATTTGGAAAATGGTTGAATTAGGGAGCACCATGCCCAGGGTACCACCAAGACCTCCTGCACCGCTTTGCCATTTGTTTAGTGCAACCCGGTTCATAAACCACAAAATTATGGGTCCCAATTTTGCCACCATTAAAAAAAACATGGCCGGACCAACCATGCTTCAAGCAGTTAGTAGTGCTGTCCAATGCTGATATGCTATTATACTGTATGTGTTGTCCTACTAGACACAGTTTGCCTCTCAGGAAAGTGCTTACCCTGCCTGAGAAGTGTGCCACTGCTCAAATGGTCTTGGCTGCTTCAGGGCTGCACGGCCCTGCAAGGGAGGTTAGAGTATAAAAGGGTTGAGGGAGACCTAATATGCAATGACAGCTGTAATTGTAGCCTTTTAGTTCAGGGGTAGACCAGAACAAATGAGGATGTGGGTGGGCAAATAGGCCCCATAAGTATGACAACAGCAGCTGTAAAAAATGATATTATAAAGTGTATAGAGGGGTGAAAATGCAATGTGGTGTGTGCAACTATCAGAGAGAGCAAAGTAATTGCCAGGTAATACCTGGAGAGCTATGTAACATCTGGCAGCTCCCAAAATAAAATAAAATAACACTACGCTTGATCCCAGCTCTGGTATAGACGATCTAGTCTGTATGTGGTCTCAGTTAACGCGCGCTTCAGGGTATGGCTGTTCTGGTGCCCTGATTCCCCCAGCCCCGACGCTGATGGCAAGGTGACTGGTGTTGGTGCAGTATTGGTGATCATGGTGTAATGGTGCTCTCCTAGATGAGATGCCCTTATATCTCCCTTACACTGCCTATAACTATTTACTCAGCTTCTATTTCATGGGCCCTTTGCTAATTCACTTTAGTCATTTGTTCTCTAGGACCTTTTTAGTAACCCACTGTTTGGTGGGGATTTACGGTGTTCCTGGAGAAATCAAGTATCACTCAACCAGGCATCAAAGTGTTTAGAGGAAAGGACTTTCCCAGAAGATAGCCTTCCATAGTCTTTTTAATATAACCTATCTCCTCCAGAATGCATCCCTTTTGTACATATCCCTTTAATTTATATGTAATTTGTTCCATATGATATACAGATTTGACTATGTTATGCCATAAGTGCAAAGTAGGTTTGGTCTCAGTTAACCAAAGTCCTGTCAGTATGCTTTTAGCTGCAGTAATTAATGTCATTAAGAGCTTTAAAGCTGTCTCCCTCATATAATATAGGAATATTCCACTCAGAACTAGAGTAGGGGTCAGTGGGCCCAAGACTGTAAATATGTTCATCAGGGTCCTTCTATCTTTTCCAATAGAATGTTATGTGCAGGCAATGCCAGAAAATATGGTTATGATCTGCCCTAGCTGCTGCACATAGTCTCCAACAATGACCATACTTGGGGCCCTAAGTAGTGCCTTGTATGGCAGGGGTAATAAAATATCTCATTCTGCACTTCCATGCAAAATCTCTCCAATATGTGGAGGATGTGATATGATAATTTGATATTGCACATTTATGCCAGATTTCTGCTGTTAGATGTTATGGATCTCTTCAGACCATCTAGTTAGAATGGATAGAGTGGTAGCCAGAGCCGTTTCCAGCAATCCTTGTAAAGCACCCCTATCTGATGCTGCCAATATTCTCCTTTCTGATGAGTTCTTAACATTGTATTTTGATTTTATTTATTTATTTATTTTAGTCTTTGGTAACCAGGTAAGGCCCACTAGGCACAAGTGCCTGCTTCAGGGCGACCTGGGAGCACTGAGCTGTTAAGTGACTTGTTCAGAGTCACATAGTACACAAGTGGAGGTTGTGGGAATCAAACCCAGGTCTGCTGGATGTACCAAGCTCATTCACAGCTCATTACTCTAACCTGTAGGCTATACTGCCAGCCCAAAATTTTCCTGGTAACTTTTGAAATTCACAAGACCTAAATTGTAAATAATGAAATGTGCTGTAGTTACTGTACATATGAATTTGCCAGCAGATAGTGGTCTTATGGTTTATTGAGTCTGTTCGAGTATGCAGCTAGCAACCCTTATACTGCAGTTGCCCTCTCCTCTGACCTCCTCTTACCCTATTCCATCCCCTTTCAAAGCAGTCCACTGTTCTACAGGATACCACTTCCACAGGCATCGCTGCTCCACCCAGACACCACTCTCCGTAAAAAGTGTCTTCTCATTTCCCTGAACCTTCCCTCCAGTCTGAGATCGTGACCTCGAGTGTCCCTACCCTCCCTTAACTTGAATAGTCCTCCTGCCTGTCTTGTTTATTCCTCATGTACTTGAAGGTTTCAATCACATCCTCCCTGCTCTCCTCTCCTTTCCTCCTGTAAGTACATGTTCAGCTCCCTCAGCCTGCTCAGGTAGGTGTGTCCCCTAGTCCCTTGATTATCTTTGTTGCCCTGCACTGCACCGCTCCAGTAACTTAATGTCCCTCTTCAGGTATGGCTGCCAGTACTGCATGCAGTACTCAGGTGTGGCCTAACCAGTGACCTAAACAATGGCAGGATCACCCCCCTGTCCTTGAAGATATACCCTTGGCAATACAATCCAGCATTTTGTTGGCCTTTACAGCTGCTTTCCTGCATTTGTGCTGAGTTGTTCATTGAGCCAGTTATAATTGCCCCCAGATCCTGCTCCTGTTCTGTCATGGCTAACTGAACACCCCGAGCTGGTAGCTCTTTCTTGGTTTTGTGCCCTGAAATGTAGCACCTTGCACTTTTTGGCATTGAACCCCAACTGCCAGATGTCCTACCAGGTCTCCACTTTGACAGATCATCCTGCAACCCATGCCACCCTCCTAGGTCATCCACTACTGTTCCTATCTTGGTGTCATCTGCAAACAAACTGATCTTGCTCTTGATGCCCATTGAGATGTCTGATATGAACAACCCAGACAACACCGTCCCAGCACTGAGCCCTGCAGTACTCTGTTTGTCACTGCCCTTGAAGATGAGAGCCCTCCCACCACCACCACCACCCTCTGCTGCCTTCCTTGTAACCAGTTTACTACCCATCACACCATTTTTGCCCTGCACCTGTACCTGGCAGCTTACTACCCAGCCTCCCATGTGGCACCAAGTGGAATGCCTTACTGAAGTCCAGAAAGAGGACATCCACTGCATGGCCCTTGTCCAACTGTCTAGTTACCCAGTCATAGTAATCCACCAGGTTGGTCTGACAGGATTCGCCCATGACAAACCCATGCTGCCTAATGTCCTGCAGCCCATTGGTCTCCAGAAGGGACACCAGCCCTCCTTCAAGATTGTCTCCGCCAGTTCACCCACGATGGATGTGAGGCTTACTGGGCTGTAGTTTCCCGCTTTGTCTTTGGGACCACTCTTATGGAGGGGTACCGGTGAGCCATCCTCCAGTCCTGAGGTACACTTCCTGAGACCAGAGAGGTATTGAATAGGTCTGCCAAGGCCCGCCAGGATTTCTGCCAGCTTCTCAGTACCCTGGGATGAATGCCATCTGGCCCTGGCACCTTGTCCACCCTCAGTGCCCTCAGGCCCTCCAGTACCCTGCCCTCTGTGATTCCCCCATCTGTCACCTCTTCCTCCCTGAGCCTGACTACCCACCCCTTGGTAGCGCCCTCCTTTCTCCTTAGTAAACACCAAGCAGCAGTATTCATTAACTGTTTCTGCCTGCTCTGCCCCTGTTTCCACCCACCCCATCCTCTTAATCCTTACTATTTTGTCCCTACAACTCCTTTTCTCCTGACGCACTCTAAAGAATTCCTTCTTCCTCTTCTTGATGCCTTGCGCCAGCCTGAGCTCCTTAGATTCTCTGAGATAAAATTATTGCAGTAACATGTGAAATAACTTTAAACCTTAAGCATCATATGGTTGGTGTATGTGCCTTCCAGAGTGTTAAAGACAAGTATAGATTGGAGCCTGGACGGTCTCTGCTTGCTGCCAAAGTATGTAGTGATATAGTAATTTATGTTCGAATGAATTTTAGGTCCATCATGTCTGCCCCATCCATAATCAGGTCTGAATAAGTTTGCTATGCAGACAGTTTTTTTTTCTGTTAGATGAGATGGCTTCCTTGGTACCAGAGCTAGGTCAAAGTTCACTAGTTCCACTTCAGCTCAAAGGCTGAGTGTCCACTGGGGAAAGCACTGTGTCATCCACCTACATGGGAAAAGTGTGAGGATACTCTGGCTTTAAAAAGTAATTTAGGTAAATCATAAACAGGATGGGGCCAAAACAGAGCACTGAGAACACCTGGCCCAGTTGGGAATGAGGGGTCCCTGCACTGGTCAGAAAGATAGGATAGAACCACAGGACTAAAGAAGAGTGCTGAAAAACCTAGAAAGCTTTTCAAGAAAGAAGGGGTGTGCAGTTGTGTCAGAAACCTTGGTAAGCTTAGCAATCACTGTGGTAGTAAACAGGCCACTGAAACTTGTGTGGAAGGGGCTGAGGAAGGAGGAGGAGAAGAGTTGGGAGGGCACTATTTTTTCTTGAACCATAGCAAGGGTAGTAGTAGGTGAGCTAGTATGATAGTTTACAAGTGAGGAAAAGTCATCACATTTATGTAGAGGGAGAACTTCGCACTTTCTATATACCAGGTACTGGACAGAAAGGAGAGATTAAGGAGGGCAGAGACAGGGGCAACAATATGAGGGTTTACAGTGGTGGATGAGCCAGGAGTCAAGACCATCACAGCTGTTGCTGTGCCTGCTGAGGACAGCAAAGTAGAGATAGTTGTGTCAGGAGAAGTGAGCAAGATGGAGAAAAGGAGGGGATGTGGAGAGAGAGGTGGGTAGAGAAGCAGGTTAGCTGCTTGGCAGAGGGAGAGCAGAAAGTAGTCATTTTAGCCATGGGCAGCTACTGGAACAGTACATATTTGGTCTGACTTTCATTCTGGCCAAGCCATGGGCAACTACTGGAACAGTTCAAGTTTGGTCTGACTTTCCTTTCTGGCCAGTTCAAATAAAGTCAAGCGTGAAGTCTATTACAGATCAATATTGGTAACACTTTCTTAGTCACAACATCGTTATGCAGATGTGCTAAATGTTCCTTGAAAACTAGAAAAGAGCTTTCATATTTCCTAAGCAGAAAAGTTAGAAGATATGCAAATCTTTTATCACTGGGCATGGCAGGGCCTGGGGTGTACATGTCAGTCCACGGATGTTCACTCTAGTAGTGGGAAACTGCCTTATCAGTGCTGTGAAGGTCTGCTACAGAGTACTAGATCAGCAGACTCATGGACACACTTTAACCTTAACTTTTTTTTTTACTTTACTGTTCTTTCCTCTGATCACCAGCAATGCTTCAATCATTTGGGCAGCCTTTCACCTTTTCTGATGCTTACCCATTCCATACAGTTACCTCCTGTGGCCGGGCTTGGTTGGGGCCACCCCTAAGGAGCACCTTGCCATGAGAGCAGTTAGTGGTTTGGTGTCCAAAGTGCCCAACACAGTAGTGATTCCAGGAATTAAGGGAGACTGTGACACAGGCAGGGCACAGACACCTTGCAACTGAGCAAGTAGGAGCAGTTTCAACTTGGATCATGTTGGCAGTTATGAGTTACTGCTAGGATACAGCATGAGCATAGCAGTTTTTTTCCCGAGGTTTGTGCCTTGTCTGGCCCAGGCCTGGAGTCATTACTAACTAAATGGTCATACTACTGTACACTGTGCTGGGGTTTCTTGGTTTGTTTCACCTAGGGTGCCAATGTGTGGACACAAGCATCCCAGCCCTGATGACGCCCTTAATCTTCTTGAGTCCCAGCTCCATAACCACCACTTGTAGTGACCCAGGAGGCTTTAATGCAGCAGGCATAGGACTATTCCCTCCCTGAGGAGTAGAGCATCCTGTAAGACACCTGATCCTACTCCCTTCCCATCCAGCTCTCCAAAGCTTTGAGCTCAGGAAAGGAACCCAGCCATCAATGTCACAGTCGTCAGTGCTGTCCACGACACTGGCGGACCACCCCATTCGCTTTACTTTTTAAAAACATACCTGTATTGTTATAAAACATGCAAATTAGTAGCAGAGATGCTGATCCCACAGACAGAGTAACAAACAAACCAGTTTAACGCTTATCTCAGAACAGACCAGCAAAATGGACTACATTTGCATAATAAACTAGATACTTTTTAGCCATAACACGAAATACAGCACCTTGATATAGAAGACAAATGCAAGAAGATGCAGATTTTTCTATTACTGTCCTCAAAAGTCCTTGCTCAGAGTCACTAGGCCATGGAGGGAGGTGGTCAAGGCCACACAGCATTTAATACATTACCACAGTACAGTGTGGTACCAGCCACATGTTTTCTAACTATAATGAATTAAACATCAAAAGATTCAAAATGTAGAACTGTAAAACACAGGTTAAGTTCCGTTAGGTATACAGGCCATGCCAAGCCTGAATTAAAACTCACAATTTCAGTATCTAAGGAATTTCAGCCATCCTGACAAAGTTCAGGGGTACCAAGATGTGGGCAGATCAGTGGTGTGAGAATGCTCGACTTGTGTTACTGTACCCCATTAGCACACCATAAGTATTTATAGCACATTGCACTTTCACAGACTAATCATAAAAGCTGTGCTTAAATTATGTATTAGTCTCGTATACAAGCCGTCATTGTCATTGTTTTATTGACTCCTTGCTTGCCTACTGACACCCCACTACATCAGGTCCTACAATGGCCCCATCTGCCTGCTAAACCATTCTCTGCAGCCAGAGATTCCACCGTGACCTGCAGATGGTCACATCACCCTGGCACCAGCACGGCATATCTCTGCCAGTGGCCTCCTATGGTCTACTGGTGGATCGATGTTAGTCCTGGTCTCCTCCAGTGCCATCTTGTCCCTGCCAGTGGCCCCAGTCTAGATGAAGGAACTGATATCTAACTGGGTGACATGGGCTGGAGGGGTCCTCTGAGGGAGCACAGTGAGGGGTCTGTTGGTGGGGAGGGGCCATAAAGGTATCTGGCATACCTGTGCCACATTTCATCCTTTTTCCTTCCCACTTCCACCCTCTTCTTGCACTTGTGCATGACTGACCAGGGGTGCCACATAGCATGTAGTTAAAGAAGCTGTCAAGGCACCCCTACCACACCACTGATGGAGCCACTATGATAGCGGTGCACTGATCACCCTTTTTCCCATGAGGACAGCATGCATCAGATGCTCTGAGCCTCCCTGGTCTCCACTGCTCTGACATTCCAGGCTCAGTGCACAAACCTAAGTCACAAACATCCCAGAGCAATCCCCATACTTGGCACCATGGAGCTGGCTACTAACTATTGTTTTTTAATGGTTAATTATACAAAAAGCTTGATGAACTGTAAATACCTACACAGTGCCAGAGGGAACAGTTACGGAAAAATGAAAATCTGAATTTTACAGCTGGAAGAGAACTCTTAGTCCACTGAATCTGCCATGGGGTGACTGTGCATATTCCACTGACATCCTTGCACACTGATGTTGCAGCTAATTTGAGTCATTCTAGTGGGCAGAGTTTGAAGAAAAAGGCTGGTTTATACAATTCTTAGAACTAACAAAACAATATTAAACTGCACACACCATTTGCAGTAGATAAAGGCTGCAATTGTAATGCCCTGTACCAACGCCCTGTTTTTATTATAACAGCATCTTATTTTTGCTTACAGCATTTTGGGGATTAGGTTTCTCAATTCTATTCAATTTTACTTTACCAAGATAACACCATTGAAACTCATTTGGAAGGTGGTCCTGGAGGACACAGATATATAACAAATAAGACAATTTCATACAGAAAGGCAAAAATGCAGTGCTCACAGACACATATACAGATGAAACTAAAACAGACGCAGATAAAATACTTGTGCAGTGACAGCTAAGGGCATACACACATGCCAAAAACAGCAAATTACAAAGGGAAGTGAAAAGAAGAAAAAGGAATGAAAGTATCAATACAGTGGAGCTAGACAATATGAATCTACTCTTGAGTTGCAGCACAGAAGACAACAGTAGGACAAAGTACTATTTAATAAAATTATTTGGTATGGGGGAGGCACAGATTGAAGGGATAGAAGAGAAGGCAGCAGGACGGAGCTTAAGAAGTGTAGTAGAAAGGGAGAGAATGAGGGAAAGAGGACTGTGAAGATCAAAGGGATGGGGACAGAAAGGGGTGAAGATTAGAGGAGGGTGAGAGTGAGGAAAGGTGTAAGTGCTAGAGAACAGCCAAAGGGTATAGTTCAAAGATCAGCATGAAGATTCATGCATAACAAGTGCATTCTTCCTTCAACGAGTCTAAGCAAGGACTTCAATGTAATCAGGCCAACAGTATGCTTTAGTTTACTTTAACAATACTACATTTTATATTATGATAACCTATACAGACCCCAGCCTCCCCTGCAGTATACCCTGAACAGCGCAAAAACAGCTGATGCAAGTGTGGTTTTTGCAGTTTTCAGTGTTGGGGTGTATAAACTGTGTGAATTTCAGTGTCAAGAGACAGCAGGGGCCAAACTATAGAATATGTGGTCCATAAAGTAGGCAGCGACTGCCACCAAAGCAATGCAAGTCAGACCTTCCATGAAACAAGTATTTGTCAATGCCGAATGTTTGCCGCCTGCATTACTGTTGTACTGGGTTCTGCTTGTACATATTTATTATATATTAACTCCGGATAGATAAGGGATGGTGATGGGTGCTTATGAGATAGGATATTTAGCTGCATGAGTGGTCAGTGTCCTTTTGACCTTTATGAGTGGTGAAGCCACTGAGTGAGGCCAAAAGAGGTCCCTGACCACGAGTAAAGATAAATGTCATATCTCATAAGCACCCATCACATGTCCAGTTTAAACACTATACATTAGCATTTCTATGCTACTTTTATTTTCTTTAAAAGTGAGCCTTTTTCCGTGGCATAGGAGATTTGTAGCACTGGCAGCTGCCACAGGATGTTTTTAGAGGTAGCTCATGCTGGCTGGAGCATGCAGATCTATCAGTGGTTAGGCACGGGTGGCAGAAAAGTTCTTTGCAATGTACCCAACTAGCTAGATAAATTTTATGACATACCCTACTGTGAAGATAAAAAATGCATCAAACTACTTGGTGTTATCTGCTACTGACAGTATTTTCATTTTGCCTAAGAAACACTAATGTATATTGTATAAACCAGATAATACTATGTCACACTGAGTTATTGCTCAGTAAAACTGATTAATGTACAGTAAGCATTAGGAAACTGTGAATGAGCTTGGTACAGCCAGCAGACATCCAACAGACTTGGGTTTAATTCCCACAACCTCCACTTGCATACTGTGTGACTCTGAACAAGTCACCTAACCTCCGATTCTTCTGGTTGTTCCTGAAAAAAAGCACTTGCACCTAGTGGGCCTTACCTGGTTACCAAAGAGTAAAAAGAAAAATGAAGGATATTATCTTACTTTATCTTCCTGGCAGAGACTAAAGTGTATCTGTTTTGTGTTTGACTCACAGCGGTAGTAGCACACATGGTTGTGATCACAACATCTGTACCATGTGTCTGACTCTGCCATTATGGAATTACCAACATGATCAGCACGCGAGGCTGCTTGCACAGTTATCTTCAACGAAAAGAACACTGACACCTGAGGTATCATCCTTTCACATTTTAACTCCACAACATGTGCAAACGCTTCCAAATCCTCATCCACCATGTGCCAGCATTTTAACTGAAGGTAGGCACTTTTCCCTATTTCCGCAAGTTGGACTGTGATAATAAAGATCCTCTCATGCCACTCCAAAGAGGTGCCACTTTTTGTGCTTGATGGCAAATGTCTCCTTCAATATGCTGTATCTGGAATACATTCTTTTAATTAAGTGTATGGCCATTTATTTTCCTCTGAGATCCATCCCATGGTGCAGTTAGGAACATATTGGTGTGAGCACCTACAAATATTCAGAAAGGTGTCAATTAGCAGAAAGGATCTCATTATGGTGCTCAGAACCCTTATGGTGCTGAGCAGAATGGAAATGAGGGCGCTGTTGACAATGTGCTGGATTAGCGAATGCTTTACAGTGTACTCATTTAACTTCATTATCATAACACTTAGAAAGCTCTCTGATATTATTAATTGAATTGCTCATTAATTTGCACACAAAGAGGGTAAAGTTTTATCACTATAACTAACAACCTACATTGTTGGTTATAGGAAAAGTAAACTAGTTTCCTCCTGCACTGTTATTTTAATGGTTTTAATCCAAATTGTGCTTTTCTGTTTGCAGTGATACCATGGTCTACAAAATGATAACATTTGGCCCCACATACTTATGGGTAATTTTCAAATGAATACTCTTTATTTTTCTCTGAGCATTAGATGAAATACATGGTGGGGATTCTCTCTGCATCGGGCAAATCTGTATCATTTGTACAAAAGGAGTGGAGCATCCCATTGTCACTGAACCTATTCACTGCCTGCAATTACATACAGACATGTCACATGTATTATAATGGTGTATGCATCCTGGGTTATATATGCAACGATTGCCATGCGCTCTTTACAGTTTTCCAGTAATCTACAATGTTTAATTGAACACACAGTAGCAGTACACACACACACACGCACCTGTGAGGGACTGAATATGTTTGATAGCTGTGTGAAGGTCAATTATTTCTAGAACTTTAGGTAGTAGGTAAGAAGCTGTAAGGTAAATACTGAGCTGCAGACATTTGGTGCAAGACTCAAAGATTTGGAAATCAAGAAATAGTTCACCAAATAAATATATATACATTTATTGCTCAGTAATAAAATGTAACCATCAAGCACTAAGCAAACCTATACAAACTTTGCCAAACTATTTCTAATAATATTCCACCTGTAGGGTATATCCTTCGATCAGAATCCAGGACAACTTACAATTTCTCCCACAGCAAATGTGCAATAATCAGACAAGGTTACGTTTATTTAAAAACCAGTGCATTGACACTTGTCTGGCAGAAGGCCACTGGTGGTGATGTTAGTAGTAGTGACTGCCATCCACCATTGTGGGGTATTGATTCAGGAATTGGGGTCTGTGGGGGCACTGGACTACCAGGGCTGTTGAGTGCAATGAACATTTGGGTGATCGGAGGTGGTTGGGGTGTGTGGGACTTTGCAATAATTATAGCAATTGGGTATCGGGGTGGGGCAGTTACAGTACAGGTGGAGAATGGCGGGCCTGGGGTTATGATGATACAGCTGAGGAGAGCAATGGAGGGCACTAGACTGTTAGAGCTTGCTGATCACAGAATGGACGGATGATTGGGGCACTACACTGCCAGAGCTTTCTGGCCCCAGAATGGACAGGGTGATGAGGGCATACCTCTCAACCTAGTGTAACTGAAATGTGGGACACTAATACTAAAATGTGGGAAAATGAGGGACACTTGCCCTCAGACCATGGGACATCACCAAACAGCCACATACAAGCTCTGAACATTGTGGTACGAATACCTTTATTTTTATTTTTATTTTTTAAGTTTAATCTTACTTTAGTATCATACGTAGAGTGTTGTGGATTTCTGTTAAAGTCTGTGTTTACAGTACTTTCTGCATGGGCAGTAGCTTATTAATGAGGGTTGGATGAGAAACAGAGCAATCATATGGAGCAAAGTGAGGGGCAACTCTCACAATAAGGGACAGCTGTGACCCAAGGTATAACTGGTGGGGGCTCCATGAGACAAAAACAGTACCTCTCTCCCTGATCCGCATGACAGTGACACACCCCTGAAATCCAGTATCACAGAAATATGTTTGTTTTGCACAAAGGCAAACATAAAAATAAATCAGCAAAAGTGTAATGGGAGGGTGTGACAAGTAGAGTGTTTTTTTTTAACTTGGGTCTTTCATTTAAAAACTGTATGCTCTGTGACCTACTTCAGCTTTGTTGCTGTGTTTATAAATATGACAAGCTGATACATATGAGTGAGCATGATTCACTCATTTTGACAGCCTGTCGTATATCTGTAGTTTCTTGTTCAGGTGCTTGCTTATATTATACAGGTTACAAGATAGAAAGGAAAAAAGAAAGTATTTGCAGCAAATAGCGATTTACCTATGTATTATCATAACACTTAAAGTTTCAAGCATTGGTTCCTCAATATGCAAACAGACAACTAGATTTTGAAAAGTCATTATGATATGGACTGTGGTATATTTATAATTTAATTTTGTGCTTCATGAATATGACAGGCTGTTACATATGGGAGAATGACATGCCTCATGTAGGCAGGCTGTCACATATCAATCTTAGTCACGTTTGTGAACCTCAAGAGTATGTCTGAAATATGCCACAGGGCATAACACTCTTTAAAATAAGAAATCTGAATTTAAAGAAAATAGTCACTCTACATGTGACAATCTCTGCATTAAACTTTCACTGATTTCTTTTTCATTTATAGCAGACATTTGCAAGCAGGATCAGCTGGGAAATGTAAAGATGACAATTAGATGTTTTATTTATTTATTTATTGAAGTGTTTCACCAGGAAGGCACGCTGAGCAACACGTTGCTCATCTCCTGGTACAACCTGGAGGGTAGGGGAACATGAGGATAGTTTACAGAGATATGGTACACAATATAAATTTACAGTAGATTATATTCAAATAATTTGAGCAGACTGTACTGTACAGGAGTAATGAAATAGTGGGATGCTAACAGTTTTGAACTAGATAGATACTATGCCAACACTTTTGGACTAGAGAGATACAACAACACAAAATAACATTTAGGCATACACTAAATGACACATAACTGTGTAGCTAGAAAATGGCTGAACAGAATTGTTGTTTGATCTAGGGAAGTTAGTGAGGAGTAAACACAGGCAGAACAGGTTGGCTAAGGCATAACAGAAGTGCAAGTTAAAGGGAAACTGTCATCAACAGGGTTTCTTAATGTCTGAAAGTCCATAAAAGCTAATATGAGGAGCATTTGTATTTAAGTGTGAGTCTTTGCAGTCCAGAGTTATTCATATGTAAATCAGCTCTGTAATTAAGGGCTGGGGCAGCCATAGAAATATAGAATTTGACAGCAGATAAGGACTGCTTGGCCCACCTAGTCTGCTCATTTCTCTACCTGATGGATAAGCTGCAGATTCTAGTTAATCAACAGTTTACTTCCTCCTACCCCCCACTAGAATTGCCTTATGCCTGTCCCATGCATTTTTGAATTCTCCCACTGTTCCTGACTCCACAACCTCCTCAGGAAGGCTGTTCCATGCATCCACAACCTCTCTGTGAAAAATACTTTCTAACATTACCTCTGAGCCGTCCCCCCATCTTCAAATTGTGCCCCTTATTCTTGCACATCTCTTCTTCTGAAAGATGCTACCTCTTGTACTTTGTTAATTCCCTTGAGATACTTGAATGTTTCTATCATGTCCCCCTCTCCCTCCTTTCCTCAAGGGTTTACATATTAAGCTGCTTTAGTCTCTCCTCGTATGTCTTCTGGTGCAGCCCGTGCATCATTTTGGTTGCTCCTCCTCTGAATAGCCTCCACTCTGGCTGTGTCTTTGCAGAGATGGAGTCTCCAGAATTGCACACAGTACTACCGATGGGGTCTCACCAGCTGTCTGTACAGAGGGATAACTACTTCCTGTTTTCTACTGTTGATGCCTCTCCCTATGCATCCCAGTATCCCCCAGCCCTCCTTACTGCCGTCTCACATTGCTTGCCCACCTTTAGGTCATCTGATATAATTACTCCTAGGTCTCTTTCAATTTTTGTTGTTGTTATTAACTCACCCCCCATTGTGTACTCTCCCCTGGGTTTTTGTTACCAGACGCATTACCTTGCACTTCTTTGCATTGAATCTGAGCGCTACATATTTGACCATTCCTCAAACCCTGCCAAGTCCCTTTTCTTCCTTTCCACCCCACCTTGTGTATCAACCCTGTCACAGATCTTTGTGTCATCTGCAAAGAGACATACCTTTCCTTCCAGGTGCTCTCCAATGTCACTTATAAAGACATTAAAGAGGACTGGCCCCAGTACCGAACCCTGCGGGTACCCCACTAGTCACCTCTTTTTCTTCACTGTGGACTCTGTTTACTATTACCCTTTGTGTCCTGTTGTCCAGCCAGTTTTTTATCCAGGCTGCCACCTTGGGACCCACTCCAAGGCTGGCTAACTTGTATATTAATCTTTTGTGTAAGACTGTGTCAGATACCTTGCTAAAATCTAGGTAGGCCATATCCACAGCTCCTCCCTGGTCTACTACTTTGGTCACCCAGTCAAAGAAATCTATTAGGTTTGTCTGACATGACCTTCCTGCTGTGAAACCATGCTGCCTTGGGTCCTGTACCCACTGGCCTCTAGGTACTCAGCAATTCTTTCCTTCAGAAGTGATTCCATCATTTTCCTACCACTGAGGTCAAACTAACAGGTCTGTAGTTTCCTGCCTCTGCCCTGCTCCCACTTTTGTGAAGTGGAATCACATTTGCCCTCCTCCAGTCATCAGGTACCATTCCATTCTCCCATGATTTGTTAAAGAGAGTAGTCAGTGGTGTTACTAGTTCTAATCTTAGTTCTTTTAGAATTCTTGGTGGCTCCTATCAGGCCCCATTGCTTTGTCCATCCTCAGTTTCAAGAGTTCTTTCAAAACCATTTCTTCTGTGAATGGACTGGTATCAACCCCCTATTCAGAGTTTCTTTCTTGTTTGATTTAGGTACCTTCCTCCTCTTCTGTTGTGAATACTGAGCAGAAATATTCATTCAGTATCCCTGCTTTTTCACTGTCACCCTCTGCCCACATTCCCTCCCCTTTATTAAGTCTCTGTATCCTCCCTTGGTCCTTCTTCACTCCCTAATGTACATATAAAAGGTTTTATCCCTTCTTAACAGAGTTGATTATCCTTTCCTCAGTTTGTGCCTTTGCTATTCTGACTGGCTTCCTTGCCTCCTTCTGCTTTAACTGATTAAGTTCTCTGTCCTGCTCCTTCTGTGTTTCCTTATATTTCCTGAATTCTATCCTTTTCTCCTTAACCTTCCCTTCCTTTCCACCTCTTTTGAGAACCATAGTGTTTTTTCCTTCATTTTGTTTTGTTGATTTGCTTCGCACAAAGGCTTGTTGCTTCTCGATGGCTGTTTTGATTATTCCCCATTGTTCTGCCACCCTCCTTCTTGCCCATTTGCTAGTGCTTTTCTGAGGCACTTTCTTTTTTCTCAAAGTCAACCTTCCTAAAGTCCAGTACCCTCACTTTGTATGGCTTGACTCTGTAGTTGGGTTTATCGTGAACTACACTGTTTGGTGGTCACTTGTTCCCAGATGACTACCCACTTCTAAATCTGAGATTCCTTCTCCTTCCCCATTTGAGAGTACCAGGTCTAAGAGTGCTCCCTCCCGAGTGGGTTCCAATACTAGCTGTCTGAGGCATGCCCCTGTAGGGCATCAAGAATGACCCTGCTTTGGATATGCCTGCAGCAAAGGTACTCCAGTTAACATCTGACATATTCAGGACCCCATCAACAATATCTCCCTTTTTCTGCAATTTTAAGGATGCCTTCTATCATTTCCTTGTCCATTTCCTTCCCCTGAGATGGCGGTCTGTACACAACCCCTGTGGATTGTGGTGCCATTTCCTGTCTCCAGGGTGACCCATAGTGACTCATCAACTTCCTGTTTACTCTTTAGTCCAGTTGCTTTAATTCCTTCCCTTACATAGAACATAGAAACATAGACTTTGACGGCAGATAAGGACCGCTAGGCCCATCTAGTCTGCCCATTTCCACCTACAGGATAGGCCACAGATCCTAGTTAACCAACAGCCTTTATCTTCCTGCCCCACAAGAATTGCCTTATGTCTGTCCCATGCATTCTTGAATTCTCCCACAGTTTTAGACCCACAGCTTCCTCAGGAAGGCTGTTCCATGCATCCACTACCCTCTCTGTGAAATAATACTTCTCACATTGCCCTGAACCGCCCTCCTTCTATCTTTAAATTGTGTCCCCTTGTTCTTGCAAGTCTCTTTTCTGAAAGATGCTACCCTCTTGGACTTTGTTGATTCCTTGAGGTACTTGAAAGTTTCTATCATGTCCCCCTCCTTCTTCTTTCCTCAAGGGTATACATATTAAGCTCCTTTAGTCTCTCCTCATACGGCTTCTCTTGCAGACCCTGCACCATTTTAGTTGCACCTTATATAGACAGCTACTCCTCCTTCTCTTTTACCCACCCTGTCCCTCCTGTAGACTGTGTATCCTGGTATGTTGACATCCCAGTCATGGTTCTCTGTGTACCATATTTCAGTGACTGCCACAATATCCAGGCATCCCTCTTCCATCAAGGCCACTAGTTCAGGGAGCTTGTTACACAGACTGGGGGCATTGGTACTCATCACCTTTCATTTTTTTTTTTTTTTTTTTATGGCCTTACCTCTTTTAGCCCATCCCTGTCCTTACTGCCTTTTCTGCATTTTACCCCTGTCCTGCTCCCTACTGACTTCTATACCTTGGTGTTTACATCCCTAACTACTGTGTTTTGTGGGGGAGGCTGGGATTTCCTGCTTCTTTTCAGTGCCTCCCCTTGGTTAGTTTAAATGCTTGTCAATGAAGCATTTAAACCTATAACCTAGGATCCTGGTTCCCACTGGACAGATGCAGGTCATCGCGGCAGTATAGGCCTGCATCCCTGAAGGTAGCACCCCAGTCCCCAGTGAAGCTAAAACCCTGAGCTCCACACCAGTTTTTCAACCATTCATTGAATCACATGGTGCGGAATACCTTAGCATCATCCTTGCCATAGACAGGCAGCACCTCCGAGAAGGTTACCACACATGCTACTTGTTCAAGGCCCTCCCCAACTCCACAAACTCCTCTTGCACCACTCTGATCCCATTCACAGCCAGGTCATTTGTCCCTAGGTGGACAATGACATCCAGCTCCCTGCTTCATGCAGCTGCTCCTGCGATCCTAAGGATTCACTTCCTGTCCCTCTGAGTCGTGGCTCCAGGCAGGCACTTTCCTCCCTATCCCTTCCTCCCCACTTCTACCCCCTTAATGATCGAGTCCCCACCAGGAGTTGTTTTCTTCCCTGTGAGGTCTCGTGCCACCATCCTGTGGGTCTCCTTTGTGGAGGTTCCAGCATCCAGCCATGTGTTTTAGTGTCCTGACAGAAATGCTGTCGCCGAGGAACTTGGCTCTCATTTACTGCAGGTTAAATAGGAAATCATCTGTTTTATTAAGTGTGTTTTAAGGTGTTATTACAACACTTTCTACATTTATAATAATTATTTTGTATGCATTGAAACTAGTGAGTTATCACCTTTACATTTAAAACTGTTAGTAAAAATAATCCATCTTTAGGATTGCTTTAACCTGTAGACTGTACTGCCAGCTGATCATTAAAACTACACATCTCAAGGCTGGCTCTGTGGTATCAACAGGTACTGGGCACCATTCTGTATCTGGATGTCTAAACCCTGGCTGTGTTCATGTCAGTGCAGATTTCTGGGTTGCTACACCACCGACTTCTGTCTTATTCCATTCCTCTCTCTCTTAGAATTTCGGATGTGAACTCAGGTCTACAAGATGCAAATGTGGTACATACCTACTGGCCTGGAGATTATGGGGCCAGCCTTGAAATGTGTAGTTTTTGATTAACAGCTGGCAGCATAGGCAAGAGGTTAAGTAAAGAGCTGTGAACAAGCTTTGTTCATCCAGCAGAATGGGGTTTGATTCCAACATGCTCTGCTTGTATATTGTATGACCAGAGCAAGTCACTTATCCTCCCTGTGGTCCCAAAACACACCCAGAATCAAGCTGTACTGTAGCTGTATGCCTTTCTCAGACAAAGACAGTGAAAACAATCTGAGCATGTTGACTTGAAAAGAAAAAATGAGGGCACCATTAATTGTTTATTAATTGCAAAACACATAGATGGACAACATTGTTAAAACATGCATAACCTGAAATGCATTATTAAGATATTTTACTTTTTGATGAAGTTAAAAGTCTGACAGTTTCTTACTGAATTACTTTGGTTGGAATGGGATTTTTACCGTAAAGAAAACAGATGAATTTGGTTGATCCTGCCATTCATGCCCTTCGAGTGTGTCTTACATGCCGTAGCTCTGCCAATGGACCACAACTTTCCAGAATGCCATTCCCATTGTAATGTAAAAAGAAAGAAAAAAAGGAGAGACAGACTGTGTGTGTGTGTGTGTGTAAAGCGACAAAGGTGCATTTACCTGTGTGTGTGCACGTGGTGTGTGTGTGTGTGTGTCTATCTCGAGAGAAGTGCTGCAATTAACTGAACTGTGTTGAAAGGGAAAAATTATCACCATTAATTAAATAAAATAATATATGGGTGGGCGGGTGAAAACTAGAATTTTGCACACACCCTTGGTGTGGGACGTTAAACCCTTGGACTTTGCCCTTAGGGTTAAGTAGCATCCCCCATGTGTGTGGTGTGTGTGTGTAAAATTCTGTTACACACACCCACTCAGATATTATTCTGTATTTTAATAATGCAGTTCCGATTATGCATGTTTTAACAATGTTGTCCATCTTTGTGTTTTTGCAATTAAAAACTATTAATGGTGTCCCATTTTTCCCCAAGTCAAATCTGGGTAGAAAGAGCATAATATTTTCAGAATCATAACACATGCTCAGATAGTTTTTACTGCCTTTGTCCAGGAAAGGCACACAACTACAGCTTATTTCTGTGTGTGTTCTGGGATCACAGGGAGGTTGTGACTTGTTCTGGTCACACAATATACAAGAAGAGCATGCTGGAATAAAACCCATTCTGCTGGATAAAAGAAGATTGTTCACAGCTCTTGGTTTTAACCTCTGGGCTGTACTGTCAGCTGTAAATCAAAACTACACATTTCAAGGCTGGCCCCATGATGCCAGTCCAGTAGGTTAGTAGCAACATTTGCATCTTGTAGACCTGAGTGCACCCTGAAATTGTTAGAGCAAAGGCTGTAAGAGAGGGAATGGAATAAGACAGAAGTCGGTACTGTGGCAGCCCAGAAATTTGTACTGACATGAACACAGCCAGGGTTTAGAAATCCTGATATGGGGCCCCAATACCTGTTGACACCACAGAGCCAGCCTTGAGATATGTGTAGTTTTAATGATCAGCTGGTGGTATAGCCTAGATCTTGAAGCAATCCTAAAAGTGGATTATTACTACTAGCAGTTCGAACTGTAAAGGTGATAACTCACTAGTTTCAGTGCACATACAAAACAATTATTATAACTGTAGAAAGTGTTGTAATAACACCTTAAAAGACACTTAATAAAACAAATGCTTTTCTACTTAACCTACATTAAATGGAGGGACAAGTTTCTGCACATCATTTCCTGTCAGGAGCCTAAACACATGGCTGTCCTAGCCCTTAATTACAGGCTGATTTACATGTGAATAACTCTAGACTTCAAAGACTCACACTTAAATACAATGGCTCACCAAATTAGCATTTTATGGACTTTCTGTCATTAAGAAACCCTGTTGATGACAGTTCCCTTTAAACAAAATCAGTAGAGATTAGGGTCAGCCATAACGGAGTGCAAGTTAACTACTAGTGCATTAGAGATTAGGGTCAGCGGTCAGCCATAGCTAGGGCTACGTAAGGGGAGAAGGGAAGGTGAGGAGAGGTAGGTATGTCAGTAGCCAGAGAAGCGGGTGGTGGTGGTAGTAGGGATAGGGTAGGGACTGGGCCTTGGTACAACTTTGGATGATTGAGAAATCACAGTAAGAGAACAAGGGAAGGAAATGGAGGAAAGGAAGGGAAGGAATGCTGGTTTTAGGTGAGTGGGGGTGGAGCTGGCAGGGGCATTGCATAGGTACTGAAGAGGGATAGGGTTTGTCAGGGGCTTAGAGAGGAGTTAGGAGGGTTTTAGCAGAAACAGCTAGGTGCAAGGAAGTTTTAAGGGCAGAGCTGATGGAGTAGTAGGAGCATGAGTGACGAATTTGAGAGGAGGGAATTCCACATTTTGGGAGGTGGTGAGGGTAACCCGATTGGCGATGAGGGTGGCTCATGGAGGACCACCAGAGTATGGGAGTTGGATGATCTAAGGAGTGAGAGGGAGTAGGGATGTTATAAATGAGGGAGAGAGGTAGGAAGGAGTTCACCCAGCCAGTGCATGGAGGTGAATTTGGCGCAGTGGGAGAGTCATCTGTTTGTAAGAGAGGGAAGGATAGGGCACCGATGGGGATCACAATGGTGGGTGTGAAAGGGAGCATCAAGGGCAAAGCGGCAGAAGGAATTGAAGAGGGCATCCAATGTGGTCAGGAGGACTTGGGAGCAGCACTGTAGACTACATCACAGTAGTTGAGGATAGGCAGGATTTTCTGAACAAGTTCATGCCTAACCTTGGAGGGATACAGCTACGGTTCCTGATCAGAGGTTGCCCTGTTCAGTCAGATAGCGGACTGGTGCTATCTGACTGACTACAGGGCCATGTCTGGGCAGTGCTAGGGCAAGCTGTGTTGCCAAACATGGACCTGGGGTGTATGTCACTACAGAAGATTTGTGCCCCTGACTGGATGCGCCAGGAGCCAAGGCTTGATATTTAGTTGCAGAATGCAAATGAGTCTATAGGCATGCAAGGCACCAAGGGGCCATAAGTATGCCCATTATGGGCCCACTTGCATGGGAAGCAGCAGCAGGTTTGCACCCATCCTGTGGACACCTACTATGTCAGGCATGGTGGTGACTGGCCCTCACACCATGAACACCCATCCCCACTATGCCAATGTACTCTCTAGTGTCTAGTGGCACCCCCTGCCCTCTGATCACCCCTCCAGCTTTGTAGCACCATGTCCCTGGTGTCTAGTGGCACCCTTCACCCTCCAGTCACTGAGACTCCAGCAGGTAACATGTCCATCCTGGTGACCAGTGGCACCCTCTATGTTCTGATCACCCACCCGGTAGGTAACATGTCCACCCTGGTGTCTAGTTGCACCCCTCACCTCCAATCACCTGCCTAGTTCTTTTTTTTTTTTTTTTTTTGATTTAGTGTGCTTTTGCTGCTGCCAGCTGCCCAGAGATCTGCCAGGTCATGGACCTCCTCCCCCCCTCCAGATCAGATGCACCCCTACCTTGGGACCCCTGGCTTGCCCTCCAGGGTGGGGCCATGGCGCTGATCTCCCAATTTGGCACCGTGGATGACGGGACTGGGCAAGGAGGGGCCGTCCTGGAGGCTAATCGGAGCCGAAGGCTGGCATCATAGAGGGAGGCCGGAGCTCAGATTTTCTTCCTGTGTACGTGGGGGGCGGGAACGTGCAGTGACGCCCAGCGCTGTCCCATCCTCCAAGCACTATCTAATGCTGGTAGCTGCAGTACCCTGGCCTCTGCCAGGGGTCCATCGAGCCCGGACATTTCCCCAACCTCCCCGGAGAAAGAAAGCAGTCCTAGGGACGCTCAATCCTTCTCCCTGCGGCCTCCGATGACCCAGGTCCATTCCCAAACCTGGGTCACCAAGGCCGAAGTGGAAATCCAACCGCTGTTCCGACAGGCCGGCACCACCTGCCTAGTTCTGGTGTCATGGTTTCCTGATGTCTAGGGGCCCTCCACACTCTTTGATCCTTTGTTCCCATAATGCATCTATAGTCCCTGGTGTCTACTGGTACCCCCAGCCCCTCGAATGCCCATCCCTGAAATGCACAGATAGTACCTGGCATCCAGTGGTCCCCCCAACTGCCAGTCGCTAACTGGACAGTGAATGATGGTGAGTTAGCAGCCCCTCGCACCCAGCCAACTTTCTGTACCTGTGAAGACGGTGCCATACAGAAGGCCCACTTATGATGACCGGCACAGCCCTTCTTTCACCTTCTTGGCCGCCACTGTATGGACAACAGGGAGTGCATATCTTGTATGTGCGCCCTCTGATCCCACAGTGGCCAGCCAAGGAGGGGAGAGGAGGGCTGTACCGGGTCATTATATCAGGGTCCCTGCATGGAATCGCCTCACAGGTATGGGGGAGTTGGCTAGGTGGCTGCTTGGTGCAGGCAGTCGGGCACTGACTCATCATTGTTCGCTGGTTTGGTTAGTGACTGGCAGTTGGGGGACCACTGGATGCCAGGAACTACCTCAGCATTTTAGGATGGGCGCTCGGGGAGTGGGGGGTTACCACTACACAAGAGGGACTGTTTATACATTATGGGGTTGGAGGACCGAGGGTGGGGGTGCCACTAGACAGCAGGGGGATGTTAACTACCAGCATTGGTGATCGAGGGTAGGGAGTGCCACTAGACACCAGGATGTTCATTGTTTCATTGAGACGGGTGAGGGGCAGGAGGCTGCAGTACTGCTGTCCTGCCTCCAGGGCCTTGCACCCCATTAAGACTAGGTTTGCAAAGGTGGTAACCAGGACTTGTTAGAGTGATATGTACAGCTGATGCAAACCTCTGAATTTGCCGATGCCTCTGTATGCAGGGGTGACCCCATCATTTGGTCAGCAGTATCATTAGCATTCAGACACTAATGGGTTTTGCTTACACTTTGAGGGGTCTGTGAATATAGACCCCACCCATGAATTGGCACAAAACATGGTTAGCATGGGCAAACACCCCTTAGTACCCACACTGACTTTCGATATCTGGTCCTTGGTGTTCTAACCACTGAGCTGTAGCTCACATGGTTGGATCTGGGATTCCTGGACACATTTCCTTCCTCTGGTATTGCATATATCCAGTAGATCACATTATTTCTTTCTCACTATAGTTTGTGATTTTAGTTGCTCAGCAGTGGCTAATACTGCACCAAAACATCTGCTTGTCATTGTGATTGTTCCTTGTTGCAGGATGTGCAATACCAGAGAAAGGAAGTGTGACAGGAACCTCAGGTCCAACCATGTGAGCCTGTAACTCAGTGGTTAAAGCACTGGACAGTATTGCAGGGCCTGGGTTCAATTCCAGCAGGTTACAATATTTCTTTCTCACTACGATCTGGGAAATGTCAGTTTGTCAAATGAGTGAGTCTCTATTACTTATTTGACTCAGTCTGTCAGTACTGAATTAATGTTAGGAACAGGACAGATTTGCCAGAAAGGTACTCATAGCCTGTATTTTCATCATAATAATTTTCAAGTTGAACAAAATGAAAACCAACTGTGATTTGACATGACTGACAGATGAGTGAACCTCTGTCACTCCTATTGCATGTCTCAGCTGTCAGTTCAGCAATATCATATTGTGTGGACTGTATAGTATTTCACTGACAAAGAGAAATAATGGGTTTCATTGGTAATGGAGGTAGGACATGGTTATGCTCTAAATAAATACTGTTTTATTTCAGTTCATTGTCTGATGTGCTTTTTATGGGTCTTTTACCAAGCTGTCTGTGTCTCTGATATAATGTCCTTCTTTCAATCTTGCTATGTATTGCAGCTGTCGCATACATTGATCGAGTTAATGTTTTATCATTTTAGTTTTTATATTTATCGCTCATCAGAGAGCTATCCATGAATGGCATGCTACTGTCAAGGAAGTTTAAAAAATGAGAATAGAGCTAAACTGTGTATGAGACGTGCAGTGTTTGTGTAGAGTGTTGTGGATTTCTGCTAAAAATCTGAGTTTACTGTGGTTCTCTGTGTGGGCATTAGCATTTTAGTGATGCATAGATGAGGGACAGAGCAATTATAAGGGTAAAATGAGAGATGTCTCTCTTAATAAGGACAGTTGTGACTCAAGGTATGGCTTGGGGGTTTCAACTAGACAAAGACTAGTAGCTCTCTCTCATGATCTGCAGAAACATCACTCAGCTGGTTGGTGGGCGTGTCATGCAGATAGAGGAAGGCAGCTGCTGTCTGATAGGTGTGGCTACCTCTTTTCAACAACAGGAAGATCTTCCTGAACATAAAGTCTACACCACTCATTCACACTAATGGGATCTACGCCGGAGGTGCTAGGACCTAGCGGGAGCAAACTTTTTCGAGAGGGTCGGCACCAGAGGTGGAGCCAGAGGAGCAAGCTGTGGCTCATGCAGTAAAGACCACCTCAGCGCCAACCCTCCAACCACCTCAGTTCCTTTTTCCTGCAGTCAGTGCACTTCAGTGATGACGCAGTATAGTGTTCAGTTTATTGTTTTATAATTTATTTTCAAAACAAGTACTGAATAGATTTAATTTTATTGATTATAATAAAGAAGCCTTCAGCTCTCTATTGACGGAGTCGACTGTGAGCGGGTGAGGTGACAGTAGGGAGACTTCGTATGAAAGCTGTTCAGTCAGCCGGTGGGTCGGTCTGCCACCCTCCCGGAGGGTGGGTCTGACAATGGACGGTCCAACGCTCAGGGAGATGGGTGGTCCCCCAAAGCATAAAAAAAGCGGTCCCATTCTCGCACTGTTTGGCCTCGAGCTCTTCTTGACACACAAGTCGAGAAAGAGAAGGCATCACTCGAGGAGTCACCTTCTGGTATGTCTGTGTGTTGACAGTCGGTCGTTGGGGCCAGGCACGGTCTCCTCCTTTCGGAGTCGCTGGTTTCTGGCTCTGGTGGCCGACCTCTTCGACATTGAAGCCCTGCCCTCGCCTATTGGAGGGGCTTCCGGTGAGCAGTTTCACCAGTGGGCTGCTCTTATGGAGCAATGGGCTCGGAGGTTGGTCTAGCTGAATGGCCCAGTCACCTGAGGCCTTTGGGCCATTCATGACCAGGTTGTTCATTACCTGCGTTTTTCTCATGGCTGTGGCGCAGGGTCCACACTGATGCCTTTATCTCCTGACAGTTTTCCTTCTTTCCCTCAAATCACAGTTTTGGAACCTGGGACACTCTTGGCACTGTCCACGATGCGGGAACTCTGGTGTCATTTGTGGCATTGAGGGGTCTGTCAACGCCATGTCCACGGTGTCAGCAGGCTCTTGTTGGTGCTGTGGCTCTGCTGCACTGTGCTGGGTTGCTCTCACGGCGGACTTCCTTGTGTTCGGTGTTGTGTCTTTCGTCGGCACCAATGCTTGGTGTGTGCCGTCCAGCCTCAGGGTTTTTGACTCTGATTCCTTCCTCTTCTACTTTTCATTCTGATTTTCACCCTTTCCTGTCCATACAGTCCCCCTGGACTGTCAGGAGATGATTTTGAGCCTGACCCAGATCTTCGGCTGGGTGATGATGTTGAAGGAGCAGGGATCAACCCTCGCAGAGCCTGTGGTGAAGACCTTTCCTTAAGTCTCTGCTGAAAAATTTAAATTCTACTTCTTTCTCTCAGACTACAGAAATAGATCCTGGGAAGCTTAGGCTCCAATACCACCATGTCGCGAGATCCCTATGGATTTAACTCCTCGGTACAACCATCTTTGAGACCCTTTCTCAGATGGTATGGAACAATCCTGCTCTTATCCTTCCGTGGCTAAGTCCATAGATAGGAAGTATTCTGCTTCCTACGGATCGACCCATTTTGGCCTCACAAGCTTTTTCTGATCCCATTGTGGTCTTAGCAGAGAATGACATGGCCGTCCTTCCTCAGGCATCTACAGCCTGGCCTATAAATGAATAATCTCATAAGATAGACACCTTAGGTAAGAAAGTCTTTGCTGCCTCCACCCTGGGTATGCATATTGCCAGCTACCAGGGCTATTTTTCTCAATATGAGTATGTCCTTTGGCATTTGCTCAAGCAACTGGTAGAAGCTCTGCCTGAGTCGGAAACTAATTCAGAGCTACTTCACACCATTACCAGGGGTATCGAGTCCAATAACCAACAGGTTAAAGCTGAAATGGATGCTTTCGATACTGTTTCCTGAGCGTGCCAGCATTTGTACCCATCGCCACTCTTGCCTAGGTACTGGGTTTCACAAATGATGCCCAGCAGCAGGTCATGGCTTTACCTTCGATGGTATGTATCTGTTCGGACCCCGTGTAGAACAAGCCTGGAGGCCACACAGAAGACTAGGTCAGCTATTAAGACAGCTCGACCCGTGCCTGCCCTCTCGGAGGAGGTGCCAACAAGCGCCAGTTTTACAACCGTCGGTCCTTTCGGGCAAGGCAGGGAGGTTTTAACAAAACCACACCACGCAGCCACAAAGAAAATGTAGCAGAAGGCACAAGGCCCCAAAGCGCCCAGTTCCACCTTCTGAGTTCTTGGCCCAGGTCCCACCTCAACCGTCCGAGGGAGACTCTTTCTCAGTGGTGGAGGATGTCTGACTCAGTTCTACAACCAGTGGAAATCTATAACATCAGACAAATGGGTCCTCAGGATAATCCGCGAGGGTATTCGCTCAATCTTTCAGAACCCCCAGATCATCCCTCAAATGACAGCCAAGGCTGTCGACAGTACAGTCAGACCATCTTGCTTCCGAGGTACAAGGCCTTCTGAACAACAGGGCAGTAGAAGTAGTTCCACCAGACCAATGAAACACAGGTTTTATCTCCCATTACTTTCTAGTTCGAAGAGAACTGGTGGCATGCACCCCATTCTGGATCTTAGAAAGTTAAACAAACTCCTTCACAAGGAAAAGATCAAGATGATATCTCTAGGTACTCTTCTAACTTTGATTCATCAACACGATTGGTTAGCCTCCTGGACATGCAGAATGCCTACCAAGACATTCCTATACACCCAAAGCACCACAAATACCTAAGGTTTGTGGTGTTGGAGTCAACATTATCAGTTCAGAGTCCTGCCCTTTGGGCTATCCTCGTGCTGCAAGTTTTTACAGAGTGTTGTGAAATTCTCGTAGCGCATCTCAGGAAAATCGAATTCAAGTGTTCCCATATCTGGATGACTGGCTTCTAGCAAGCCTGTCCAGACAGGAAACTCTGGATGCTGTAGCCACGGCTTCAGACTTTCTCACATCCATGGAGTCCTTCTAAATCTCAATAAATCATAGTTGCAGCCCTCCCAAAACTCCTCTTCATAGGAACTCTTCTGGACACTCCTGTGCGAGGACTTTTCTCCCAGAGGACTGAAGGAGCTGATATCCTATAGATGGCCCGGTACATCAGAAAAACAACTCAATTTGAGCTATCTTGATGCAACAGATGCTGGGTCTCATGGCATTCTCGGTGTTCACTGTACCCCTACCACGCCTCCACATGAGAACCCTCTCAGTGGATGCTCTGTACT
Source organism: Neoceratodus forsteri (assembly GCA_016271365.2). Taxonomy (NCBI): domain Eukaryota; kingdom Metazoa; phylum Chordata; order Ceratodontiformes; family Ceratodontidae; genus Neoceratodus; species Neoceratodus forsteri. The sequence continues at coordinate 1,576,938,834 of CM028129.1, read as the reverse complement.
CAGTGGTCCCTAACCACTCACCCTCAGTCCTTTCTCATCAAGGTGACAGAACTTCTAAGGAAGTCACTCACCTGGTGGTCACGGAGGGCACCCTTCTGGAAGGGTATCCCTTGCTCCTCTGGATCATCAGATCTCCATTATCATGGACACGTCCCTGATGGTGTGGGAGCTCACTGCCAGAATCTCCACACCCAGGTACATGGACTCAGGCTGAGTCCCAACTTCACATAAGCGTCCTGGAAATGACAGCTGTCCTATATGTGGTCCAGGACTTGAAGGACATACTCTGTCATAAGAACATTCTCCTTCAAACGGATTGACAAAGCAGTGATGTATTACATCAACAAGCAGGGCGGTTTATGTGTGCACACTCTTACCCATTATGCAAGGAAGCTATGAGAGTGGGAATGGTGCCTGGAGCACAAGGCTCTAATTCACACAGTTTACCTGCCAGGAGTGCAGAACAACTGGCAGACTGTCTCAGTAGAATGGAGACAGATCCTCACTAGTGGTCTCTCAACTCAACCATCACTCAGTCACTTTCAAAGAATGGGGAACTCCAGACCTGGACCTTTTGCATCCCCACTCAACGAAAACTGCCTCTCTTCTGCTCCAGAAATCCAGGACCTGGCATTTTCTGTCAGGACGTGTTCAGGCTGCAGTGGACAAAACGCTTTCTATACACCTTTTTCTCTTCCTCTAATTCTGAGGGTACTTCTCAAATTCAAGTCTCAGGGGACAAAATGATTCTCATTGCTGCCTTTGGCCTTGACAGATATGGTTCCCGCTGCTCAACAGTCTGTCGGAAACCCCACCCAAAGCACTTCCCTTCAGATGTACCTGCTGACCCAAGCTCCCATGGTCCATCCCAATCTGAAGGCACTTCACCTTCATGCTTGGCTCCTGAAGAGAGAGACTTGAATAGGTTCAGTGTTTCCTGTAGGGTTTCAGATATTCTCTTGGCTGCACATAAGCCAGCCACTAGAAAAACCTACACAGCCAAATGGAAGCGTTTATCTCTCTGGTGTGCAAAATCCTCTTCGAACCTTTTTCCTGCCTACCAAATGAAGTTTTGGAGCACCTTTTAGATCTTTAAAATTCAGGTCTGCAGTACTCTTCAGTCAAAGTTTATCTCTGTGCAATTTCAGCTTATTACGAGCCGGTACAGTCCTTGTCTCTCAGTTACCTGTAGTTAAGAGGTTTCTTAAGGGTATTCTGCATACCAGACCTCCTATCAGACATCAAGTCACAGCCTGGGATATTAACTTGTGCTTGACATGCTCACCTGGAAACCTTTCGAGCCTCTAGCTACCTGTGAGTTGAAGTTCCTCACTTGGAAAACAGCCTTCTTGGTGGCCATCACTGCCCATAGAGTTTCTGAAATACATGCTCTGGTCACAGACCCCCCTCCCCATACACTGTATTTCATAAGGACAAAGTAGTTCTTAGGACTCACCCTAAGTTTCTCCCTATGGTTGTCTCAGAATTTCATCTAAACCAACCTTTAGTCCTGCCTACCTGCTTTGCTAATTTTCAGAATGAAGGAGAGCGTGCCTTCATTCTTTGGATGTTGAGAGAGCACCAGCATTCTGTCTGGATAGAACAAAAGAAATTTGCAAGGCTCAACAACTGTTTGTTTCCTTCAGCGAGACCCGGCTGGGTCAACCTGTCTCTATTAGGTGCATTTCAGCGTGGCTAGTAGCATGCCTCTGCCACTGCTATTCTGAGGCACAGGTCAAGCTGGAAGGCAGAGTGTACGCTCACCTACTAGAGCAGTCGCGCATCTCTGGTGGAAATCAGCAACGCACTCCATTGCAGATATTTGCAATGCGGCCACATGGAGCTCAGTGCATACCTTCGTGAAACACTATTCTTTGGATGTCCATGCCAGGTGACATTTGTCAGTTGGTAGGACTATTCTTAATGGACTTCTGTCCTAAGTATGTGAGCTCTTAGTTTTCCTGCCACCCGTCTGGGAATTATTAGCTCGGTATCTCTCCATTAGTGTGAATGAGTGGTAGAGACTTTATGTCAGGAAGATATGGAAATTACATACCTACCATAATTCTGATCTTCTTGGATGAAGTCTCCACCACTCATTCACACACCCACCCACCATCCCCTGAGCTCACGTATCTGTTTCTGGTCTTCACTCCTCAATGGCTGGGCTGTGAAGACTCTATTGTTGACCCTTCTTACACGAGTCATTCGGACTATCTTATGTCCATTTTGTTAGGTTAGTCCTCTTAGATTAGTTACGCTGCACCTCCTCAGAAAAAAGGTACTGAGGCGGTTGGAGGGTCGATGCTGAGGTAGTCTTTACCGCACGAGCCACGGCTCATGGTGCCGCCTCCTTGCAGCTCCACCTCTGGTGCCAACCCTCTCAAAAACGTTTGTTTCGCTGGGTCCTAGTGCCTCTGGCATAGATCCATTAGTGTGAGTGAGTGGTGGAGACTTTGTCCAGGAAGATCAAGAAATACGGTAGGTACATAATTTCCATTTTCCAGTCATCAACCAGCAGAACAGTGTCATGATCAGCAATGCTGATCAATGGACTGTCACGGTCAAGCCCATGCATCTCGAGCTGCATTGGACCTAGCAGTGACACACCTCTGAAATCCAGTATCGCAGCAATATGTTCGCTCTCGCGCAAGTGTGAACATAAAATATCAGTATTGCCCTGAGGTGCTTAAACTCATGGACCTGATAACTAAGTTTAATGTTCACTAATGATGCTACCACTGGGCATCATGCAGTGAATACAGGAAATGGCTGTTTAATTTACTTGCAATATATCCACTGTGTGTCCTCAAACACCTTGTTGGATAAGCCTGAAGGCAATAAAATAGCCTCAAATATGTAGAACACTGGATTTTTATTTTGCTTGTGAGCATACACAAGGTGAACATATTGTTACTGTAGTGTAGGAGCTTGTAGGTGTGGTGTGTAAGCCAGTGGATGTAGAAATGCAGGTTTGAGTCTCGAAATGCTGAGAAGGCTGACAATGACAGTGTTCATCTGGCTGATGGGTGTTAACTTTTGTAGTTCAAAGGAGAAAAGCCCCACCAATCACATTGGTTTTCTGCCCATTAGCCAGTTAGCAGACCTCATCAAGCTTTGAAGATGAACATCAAGCATCACTGTGTGTGTGTGTGTGTGTGTGTGTGTGTGTGTGTTTCCTCCTACTTACAGACACAGACAGTGAGCACCTAACTGAAAGCACTAAAGAGTTGAGAGCAGTATGCATAATGCAAATGTAATAGCTTCAGAGACTGTATGTTAACAGCATATCAATAATAAACAGAAAACACCAGCAATAGTTGATTTAAATGATATATTATTTATGTTCCTTTAAAGAGCCCCTGATACCAGTTGGATAACTTTGAAAATGTGAAAGTTAGACTCAGTTTAGTTTAAAGTTCATATATTTTTGCAATTCTTTTTTTTTATATGGACTTTATCTTCCCATTACTCCCATCGTCCCCTTCTGCTGTTGAATTCCAGCCCCTTCACCCCACTGGAAGACTTACCCCATCTACTTCCTACCTCATTGCTTGAGTGGGTGCCATGGATGGTGGAGGTGTGGTGCCTTCAGGGTCACAGCATCATCCTGTAGACAGGAATTCTTTTCTGCCCATTACTTCCCTTGAGTCAGAGCTGGCAGCATGCAATAGCACACGTGGACCATCAAAACAGTGCACACTTTCAACACCCGTGATCCGATTTTCAGTTTTGGGGACTGACTGCTGTGCCACCTAGCTCTTCACTAGGTGGCAGCCAAGCAGCCGTGCCACAGATCCATTGATGGATGCTAAATCTTCTCAGCTAGCCCTTGAGCAATCTTGGTCCATTCTCAAACCCAAGTTGCTGGTGTGGGAGATAATGAGATGTCTAGTGCCTCAGCCCTCTACACCACTGACCTGGCTACAAGTTTACTGCAGCTCAGATTTCCTTGGACAATATTGTTTGTGGCTCTGAGGGGCTAAACCTGAGAGCCACTATTTCACAGCTCTGTACTTTTACGTTCTGTACCATTCAGCCAGAAAAATTGTTTTGCAGTTCTTTCCAGTTTTTTCTTTTTACTGAGGAAAGTGACATAAAACAAGATTACTGTCCCAGGAACTTTATTTTATCTTTGGCTGCTTGTCTACTTGTGACCTCATAATGCCCTGTTTATGACATCATAATAATTTCCACAGCAACAGATTGGGATGTCACAAACAGAACTGTAACTGCAGAAGTGGACAAGCAGACAGGGCAAATAGAACAGAGATCCTGTTTCCATGCAGATGTCTTTAGTAATAAGCAAATAAAGGTGACAGTTTCAAAATGGGCAAAAGATACGAAAATTGTGTCTAGGCATTACGCCTTTCAGAGTTGTCCCGACAGTACAAGCAAACATTTGGCAGTGACAAATGCTAGTTGTATATTTTAGAGGTCTGCCGTGTTAAAGTCTATGGCACAATTCACCTAACAAGACTCTTGCTAGTTGAATGGTGGCTTTGATTTGAGCTTAAAAGTCCTCTAAAATATATAAAAACCTATGGTAAAACATGCTTCCATTTATTTCTGTGGAGTACATCCCTATGCTCTCCAAAGACACCAAAAACATTTGAGTGCAGGGGCAAGGATGGCGTTGTTGGTAGTGGAGCGGATGTGGCAGCTGACCACTGTTTAAAAAATCTGATCCTGTCCCTTCCTTTAGGAGTAGTTTTAAAGTTATGGAACCTGCACCAACAATCTTCCATGGAGGTAAGTATCATTTGAATTAGGTGCTTTAAATGAAGTTCTCCTTTCAAGGCTGCTGCTCCCAACACCAGCAACCTGGATTCAGGAATGAACAAGGGTGTCTATGATGTCACCCCACCCATTGCACTGATAGAATCTTGTGTCACCACCCGTTCAGCTGGTGTAAGTGGCCCTGTATCACATCATCCTCTGATGTGACCAGTGATTAGGCAGGTGCATGTAGCATGGCATATGCTATAAGGGAAGCAGTGATGGGCATTCCCTGAAAGAAATAGAAAAAGGCAGAACCATGCCTCTATGCAGCACGTGAAGCACTGTGGAACTTGATTTGCTGTAACTACAGTGCATGGTGGCGCCTGCTCTTGGCTCAGTTATGCTCAGCTTCAGAATTCCAGCTTTTACAAGTGCAAGGAGTTTTTCTCTACTCTATTTATTACTGATATTTATTTTTAGTTTTTTGTAAGGTGGGGAACATAAAGGCAGGAGAGTGACTCAGTGTTGCAAGAGTTTTACTTTTGAATCCACATTTTCAGAGTAGTCATGTTTTCCACCCTCATAGAACATGGCGGGTGTCATTTCAATCCACCACCAAAGCATGTTTTCACTCTTGTTCCTCAAAATAATATTTCAGCCCACATTTGATAAATGACATCTGTCATGCTCATGTGCTAGGGTAATAAATGTACTATTGTTAGAATTCAGGGTCACAGTCTGCTTGTTGGAATGTGCAGTCGCCAGCTTCCCTCATAAGAATGCAGCAAGCATAGAGTGAACAGGGGCTGAGGAGGTAGAAGTGTAATGGATAATCCTGTCATGTAATCAATATGTGAAACATCTAAACAATATTCACTAACAATACCACCAACAGCTAAATCTGGTTCAAGGTTAGTTGGCATTCATCTACAGTATATTCCCTCCCCAGGCCATGGCTGGAAAATGGGCAGAATTTGTCTAGTGCACTTACCGGTCAACAAAAATAAATAAGAATAAATAAATTAATATGATGAAGACAAGAAGACAAGATCATAAAATAAAGAGGTATTTTGTGTTTGCGCTTCCAGTGGCAGCAGAGCTCAGATACTAAAGGTAACTAGTTGGGTGAGGACAGTTTCTGTGCACAGGTCTGTCTTTGGTAGGTTCACATGCAGATGGACCAACAGCTGCCACAAAGCACACAGTTAATTTCTGTGCTAGCCAGGGCTACAAGTTACAGCAAGGGCAATGAGGCAGTTCACAGAGTTGCTGGAGTTTGGAGTTGCTAGGAGAGGCTGCCTGTCACATCCTTGTTGGTGCAGAGGTGACCTCTAAGCTGCTCTGTTTTAATGACAGGCCTATTTACCAAGGGGATTAGAGGCACTGAGCAGTAGATTCTCTGATTCTCGACCCTCCATATTATTGGACTAATTTTAGCATCATCGCTGTTCACCTACTGCAGTTGGTGTTTTAGGATGTGGGTATCACAGCAGGTAATGAAAGGTCAGGAAGAGATGGTGTATAACCAGAATTCTTCTTCTGACTTTCCACAATTAGCTGTGCATTTTTCAGCCTGGAGTGGCAAGGCTGACCAAAGTTACAAACTGCAACACTGGCCTGCTCCAGTGTAAGCCTTATGTGAACAGTGATACCAGCCTCCTGTACCAAGAGTCTTGTGTATATTAGATAGGTCTCTGTCTTTTACATGATAAGAACATTATCTCATGCTGCTTTGGGCAAGAGGACCGCAAAGCTGAGCTATTCTTTCAGCCCAAAACAGTACAAGATAACATTCTTATCATGTAAGAGACACAGGACATTATACATATCAATATATTATGAAGCAGCATAACTGTGAAGGAGTCAGACACTATAATTCGAGGTAAATAATTGAATTTATTTCCTTTCAGTTTTGTGCCCCTCCACCTACATGATTTAATAGTACGTTCCAAAAGTGGAGGATGGACAGGCGCTGCTTACACGGTGGTTAATGGTGACAGGGTATGCAAAAGTCCCATTTCTCTGAGATACTGAATTTTACTACTTCTTTGTTTTAAATTGCTTACAATTACTTAAAAGTTTTACTAGTGCTTATTTCTCTTTCACAGTTGCAATTGCCGTGTCTCTGACAGAAAGGCGTGTCAAAAGACAGCATGGTGGTAATCAGCTGATCGGAAGAGCGTGAGGTGCCAATTGTATGGTGGATAAATGGTACAGTAATCTAGCACTCTGACTGGCTGAGGCAGTTTCACTGCTTTATAATATTGTAGCCCTGGCGCTACTGTTTCTTTGACAGTCAAGACATTTTACAGCATACGTCTTGCGAAGCTTACACATTCCTTGTTTCTGTCATGCTGTTTGTTACGTTAGTTTTTTTTTTTCAGTATAGAGCCTTTCTAGAACACAAGGCCCAGGATATTCAAAGTGGCATACCCATGCCAATAAGGTGGGCTGGGCGCAGATGCCAGTCCTACATTGCGCCATTCTCGCGATATTCAGCAGGAGGCAGTTGCTCCACTGGCAACAGGTTGCGCAAAGAGCAATGCAAATGAACGCATGCTCAACAGGAGGGGAGGAACCATGCATAACCTGCGCAACCCGATATTCAGTCGGGTTGTGCAGAGCTGTGCACAAGAACCCCCAACCCGCGCCTGCACAACCTTGAGCCAAAAAGGATAGTGAGGGCCACCCAGGTGAGCTGCTGTATTGCAGGGCGCAACACAGCAGCTGCCACCCCTGGCTGGCCCCTCAACTCGGTCCCTGTGCCTCTCCACCAGCCCGATCGCTGGCATAGAGTAACATACTCTCCAACTGTCCCTGATTTTCAGGGATGTCCCTGATTTTGCGACAGAATTTTCTCTGTCTCTCGTGAAATTCGTGTTTCTGTGACAGAACAGTGGGGACTGTAAACATAAAATAATATCAAACATTAAAAATACAGACTAGTTCTTCTTCAGAAATGCATCTTATAAACCCCTTATTCTATCAGATTTCTGAGTGAATATTACCAATTGTTAAGATGTGTCCCTGATTTGGCATCTTTGTCCCTGATTTTTCAAGCCTTGTCCCTGATGCATGACACAAGAGGTTGAGAGGTATGGAGTAACATGAACCCCCCATACATCTCCCACAGCGATCGCGGGCAGTACAGTTAAGAAACCCCCACACACATCTCCCACAGCCCGATCGCGGGCAGAACATGTAGAACCCCCTCCAGTGCCCGATCGCTGGCAGAAAGTAACCCTCCCCCAACCCGAATATCTCCTGTGGACGAAAGCCCGATCGCGGGCAGAATGTCACATCACAACCCCCAAACATCTCCCTGGTGTCTAGTGTCCCCCACCCACCCACGAAGCCCTCCACCCCCCCCCCGCAGCCCGCGGGCGACAGCATCCCACCTCCTGCCGCCCGCCGCCCGCCGACTGACTGTCGTAGAGCATGCGCCATTGGTAGAGCTACAGCCAATGGGCGGTAGCTCATACGATATGACAGTCCAGATTTGTGAATGATGTCATTCACAAATCTGACTGTCATGTACGGTATGGGCTGCACGCCCATTGGCTGTAGCTCTGCACCAATGGGCGTGCAGCCCTACCGACAGTCAGGGCGGCGGGCAGCGGTGGATGCTGTCGCCGCCGCCGCGGGGAGCGGGTGAGGGGCTTCGGGGTGGGTGGGGGGGACACTAGACACCAGGGAGATGTTTGGGGGTTGTGATGTGACATTCTGCCCGCATCAGGCTTTACGGTCCACTGACCACCAGGGAGATATTCGGGTTGGGGGAGGGTTACATTCTGCCCGCGATCGGGCACTGGGGTTCATACACGCCTGCCCGCGACCGGGCTGTGGGAGATGTGTGTGTGGGGGTTCATACTTGTACTGCTCGCCAACGGGCTGTGGGATATGTGGGGGTTTCATGTATTTGTACTGCCCGCAATCGGGCTGTGGGATGGTGTGGGGGTTTCATGTATCTGTACTGCCCGCCGATCGGCTGTGGGATATGTGTGGGGGTCTTACCTGTACTGCCCGCGATCGGGCTGTGGGATATGTGTGGGGGTTTCATGTAACTGTGATGCCCGCGATCGGGCTGCATTGTGCGTCGGTCCCCGACGGCTGCTGCCTGGCAGGGTGGCCCGGGCAAGTCCTCGGGATCGGCGCACCTACATGCAAATGGCATGCAAATGGGGCTATAACAGATGCAAATGGCCCCCCGCGCCTTGCATAAATTATGGCCCCATTTGCATGTCACCTTTGAATATCGGAAATTTGAGCATGGCGCAATGGTACTTGGCGCCACCGCAAGTTTAATGCTCAACTCTGGCAGCTTATGGTGGCGTAAGTTCCACCGCGCCTACGCGCAAGTGTTGTGTTGTGAGGATATTCAAAGGAGTTGCTCAACAGCGCAACTCTTTGAATATCACCCCGCCACACCCCTGCACAACTATTTTGAGCAGCGCAGGGCTTGTGCCTCAGAATGGCGCAGTTTGAAAATCTGGGCCAAAGTGCTTTGCATAAAAGGGAAATAATGTAATAAATAGCACGGCTATAATAAATAAGTAGTAAAACCTAGCCACACACCCTGTCATTACAACAGAGCAGCTTAAACAGCACCTTTCATGATGGTCCAAAAGTTACAGCTTGTAGTCATTATATGCAGTACTAGACCTGAAAGGGTGTGTGCATTTGCTGTTTTTGGCCATGGGATCAGAGCAGTGCAGGAAGAGTTTGTGGAGTTGGGGAGGGACCCTAGACAAGTGGTATGCACAGTAACCTTTCACGGAGGTGCTGCCTGTCTATGGCATAGGTGAGGCTAGCATGCTCCACACCATGGGATTCAATCAGTGGTTGAAAAATTGGTGCACAGCTCAGGGATTTGGCTTCATTAGATTGGGGGTCCACCTGGAGTGATGCAGGCCTATGCTGGCGTGATGGTCTGCATCTGTCCAGGACGGGAACCAGGATCCTAGGCAATAAGTTTAAATGCTTCATTGGCATGCTATTTAGACTAGCCAAGGGGAGACACTGGATAGAGCAGGGAAATCCTAGCCCCCAAAAAAAAGTTAGGTAGTAAGTGAGGTAAACACCAAGACAGAGATGTTGATAGGGAGAAGGGCAGGGTAAATAGAAAGTGACAAAGGCAATAAGGACAGGGATGGTGCAAAAGGGGTAAGTCCATCAGGAAATGGAGGGCAATGAGTACCAATGCCCATAGTCTGGGCAACAAGCCCCTGAACTGGTGGCCTTGATGGAACAGGGATGCCTTGATATTGTAGCAGCCACAAAAACACGATACACAGAGAACTATGACTGGGATGTTAACATACCAGGGTACACAACCTACAGAGACAGGGAGGGGAGAGAGGGGAGGAGTAGCTCTATGTAAGTGAAGAGATAAAGCAACTGAGCAAAAGAGTAAACAGGGAAGAGAGGAGGTACTGTGGGTCACCTTAGAGACTGGAAACGCCACCACAGTCTGCACAGGGGTTGTATACAGACCCCCATCTCAGGAGGAGGAATGGACAAGAATATGATGGAAGGCATTCCTAGGATGGCAGAGAAAGGGAGATACTGTTGATGGGAGACCTGAATATGGCAGATGTTAACTGGAGCACATTTGCTGCAGCCACATCCAAGAGCAGGGTCATTCTCGATGCCCTACAGGTGGCATGCCTCAGACAACTAGTTTTGGAACCCACTCATGAGGGAGCAATCTAGACCTCGTACTGTCAAATGGGGACAGTGAGAGGATCTCAGATCTAGAAGTGGGTAGCCATCTGGGAACAAGTGACCACCAACAGTGTGGTTCACGATAAACTCAACTACAGAGTCAAGCCACACAAAAGTGAGGGTATTGGACTTCAGGAGGGCTGACTTTGGCAAGATGGGGAGTGCCTTAGAAAAGCACTAGCAAAGAAGCTAGAAGGAGGGTGGAGCAACAATGGGAACATCAAAACTGCCATCACAGAGGCAACAAGCCTTTGTGTGAAGCAAATAAACAAACCAAAATGAAAGAAAAGCCACTGTGGTTCTCAAAAGAGGTGGCAAGAAGGTCAAGGAGAAAAGATAACATTCAGGAAGTGTAAGGAAACACAGAAGGAGCAGGGCAGAGAGCTGTACCAGTTAAGGCAGAAGGAAGCAGGAGGGAAGTCAGAATATCTAAGGTCTAAACTGAGGAAAAGATAGCCAACTCGGTTAAGAAGGGGGATAAAACCTTTATAGGTACATCAGGAGCATAGAAAGACAAAGGAAGGATATTGAGGCTGAATAGAATGGACGGTGGGTGGGCAGAGAGGACAGTGAAAAGCAGGATACTGAACAAATATTTCTGCTCAGTATTCACAAAAGAGGAAGAGGGGAAGTGCCTAATCCAATTAACAGAAGCACTCGAATGGGGAGGGTCGATCCCAGTCCTTTCACAGAAGAAAGGGTTCTGAAAGAACTCCTAAAACTGAAGGTGGACAAAGCAATGGGCCTGATGGAATTCACCCAGAATTCTAAAAGAATTAAGGGGAGAACTAGTGAAACCACTGACTACCCTTTTAACAAATCATGGGAGGATGGTGTGGTACCTGAGGACCAGAAGAAGGCAGATGTGATTCCCTTCACAAAAGTGGGACCAAGACAGAGGCAGGAAATTACAGACCTGTCAGTTTGACCTCTGTGGTAGAGAAAGTGATGGAATCACTTCTGAAAGAAAGAATTGTTGAGTACCTAGAGGCCAGTGGGGCACAGGACCCAAGGCAGCATGGGTTCACGGTGGAAGGTCATGTCAAACAAATCTAATTGATTTCTTTGATTGGGTGACCAAAGTAGTATTCCAGGGGAGGCTGTGGACATGGTCTACCTAGACTTTAGCAAGGCATTTGACACAGTCCCACACAAAAGATTAATAGTCAAATTAACCATCCTGGGAGTGGGTCCCAGGGTGATAGCCTGGGTAAAACATTGGTTGGACAACAGGACACAGAAGGTAATTGTAAATGGAGTCCACTCTGAAGAAAGAGGGATTACTAGTGGGTATTGCAGGGTTCAGTCCTTTTAATGTCTTTATAAATGACATTGTAGAGGGACTGGAAGGAAAAGTATGTCTCTTTGCAGATGACACAAAGATCTGCAACAGGGTTGATACACAAGGAGGCGTAGAAAGGATGAGAAGGGACTTGGCAAGCTTGGAGGAATGGTCAGAATTATGGCAGCTTGGATTCAGTGCAAAGAAGTGTAAAATAATGCACCTGGGAAACAAAAACCGAGGGAAGATTACACAATGGAGGGAGGTAGTAACAACAACAATAAGCATTTGTCAATGCCGAATGTTTGCTTGCTGGCATTGGCAGTGGTAGTGAAGTTACAGAGCTGCGTAATAGGAATGGCAGTGAAGTATTGAACTGAAGCCAACCCCACCACCACCCTGCAGAGAGTGACAGGGATTGGGTGTGCCTTGGGTTGCGGGCATATGACGCACGCCTATTTCACCACACCCCACCGCAGACACTGACAAGGTCACGGGTGTTCCTTGGGGTCTTTGGTTCTTGCGCGCACCCCATTCCATTAGAAAATATGGTGAGATGGGTGGTTATAGAGAATGGGTGAACTTGGGGGCTAAGGAGTCCAAGGCATACCTCGATGTCTTCACTGGCTGCAGGGTGTGGAATGGTATAAGCATTACAGGCAAGAATCCCAAGTCACACTCCTGATGCCTGTCATTCTCTCAGGGTTGGGCGTTATGGTTGGAAACCCTAATACCTCAGGCATTCATTGGTAGTTTCACTCAAATTTTCAACATTTTTTTTTTGTGACCCCACCTCATGAACAGGGGAATATCAGTTTGTTAGCCGAAGCTGCTTATACAGCGACTACGGCATTTAGCACCACAGGTGTAAAAACATTCGAACAGGATGTAAAAAATGACAGCTGTACTGTTCATGGGGAGGTGAAAATGGCAATGTTGCAAATCTGCAGTAAAATATTAAAAAAATGGTGAAGTGACGAAAGGTGACATAGAAACTGTGCAACGCACACCTGTAATATAATTAGGTTGGGGATTTTTACAGAAGATTGTCAACTCAGCCATTTGGTGCCTCGATCATGAACAATGTCACAGTGATTTTCTTTATCTGTCCGAACAATGATTTCCCACAGCGATCACGCATCTGCGCTGAAAGTGTGAAAACACACTCGCCATGTTGTGAAAAATGACAGCTGTACTGTTCATAGAAGGGTGAGAAAATTCCACTGGTGAAAATCTGAACACAGTCATTTTATGGACTTTTGTCACCAAATTTTCAACATAGCCATTTTAAGACCTCTGCTCGTGAACAGTGTAACTGTGATTTTCTTAATCTGTCCCAAACATTGTCAGACACCAACAGCACCATTGTAGCGCCATATGTGCGAAACACATTTTGGGCAACATATGAAAATGGCAGCTGTACTGTTCATAAGGAAGTGTCATAAAATGGCAATGTTGAAATCTGGAGTGAAAATATTAAATTACATGAAACTTACGGGCATGCATAGGAACTGCATAGCACTACGCTCGTAACAGTCATTTTACTTAATTTTTCCTTTAATTTTCAACATAGCCATTTAAGATTTCTGCTCATGAACAGTGTCACTGTGATTTTCTTAATTTGTCCCATGACATTGATTTTTAGACACTGACTGCGCCATTGTGCGCCACATGGCGGAAACACGTTGTGGGTAAGATGTGAAAATGACAGCTGTACTGTTCATAAGAAGGTGTGGTAAAATGGCAATGTTGAAAATCTGGAGTGAAAATATTGAAATTACGCGAACTTACGAAAGGCATGAGGAACTGTGCAACGACATCAGAGATAGTTTTAGGGACGCCACCAACTTAAAGGTCTTTGAGAGCCCACCTATAGAACACTGACAGTGTTAGCCATTAATCCGCCTGAAAGGTGATTTCGCAGTGGCTGCGAATCACCATTCGGGCCCGAGTAACGCCATGACAGTGCAAGAATTCATGAGGAGGGGTCCCAAAAACCCCATGTTGAAAATTTGGTGCAAAAATTCCAAAAATGCCTGAGATATGCAATAAAGTTGAAAACCCCTATCTAGCCCATTATACAGCTTACCAGCATTTCCTCAGTTTGATCGGCTTTGAAGAGTGCAGACGTGTTCCCGGTCCACGAGGAATCATCGCCGTGCTCGGAGGTGAAGTATGGGGTGGAGGGTGTGGGGAGGCAGGGTGTGCAGTGGGTGGTTGTGGGAGGGGCTGGAGACCGCGTGGGACCGCTTTTTGCTTTTCAGGTTTTTTTTTTTAAAGACGACGTGGATGTTTGCCATGCTGGGGTGGGCTCAGCATGGCACAAGGATGGCTGGGGGACGTGAAGCCCGACGGTGGATTGTGCACCCATCAGCCATAGCATCCCAGTTGCCACTGGGTGGGCTCCCCAGCGTGGTGCCTTGTACTCGGGGGAGGACAGTGGAGCCAGCGGGGTTGGGCTTTGTAAGCTATCGATAACACTGCGCTGGGGTGGGCCCCAGCGTGGCATTCGGAAGGCTTTGGGGGAAGCGCAGCACAGCCGACGGGGATTGGGCACCCTTCTCGGCCAAGAGTGTGTCGTGGGGGGGAGCATGCATGCGTCCGTGTGTGTGTGTAGGGGAGCTGCGCATGAGCAGGTGATATTCATCACTGCTCACTGAAATGTAGCTCCCCCTCTCAACTGTATGCCACTGCATTTTGGAGCTTGTCATAGACAGCTCCAGCATGCATTGGCGGACAGGGCCACGCCACAACACACTGACTGAATTGGAAAAGGGGACACCCCAAAAACCGGATGATGGCATCTATGTTTCTTGCACATGCGCAAGCAAACAACAATATGGAAAGGGACCTGGGGTAATCATATCAGATGACCTTAAGGTTAGCAAGCAATGTGAAAAGGCAGTAGGGAGGACTGGGGGATACTGGGATGTATAGGGAGAGGCAGCACCAGCAGAAAACAGGAAGTTGTTATCCCTCTGTACAGACAGTTGTTGAGACCCCATCTGAGTACTCGCGTCCAGTTTTGGAGACCCCATCTCCAAAGACATAGACAGGATAGAGGCAGTCCAGAGGAGGGAAACTAAAATGGTGCAGGGTCTGCAAGAGAAGCCATATGAGAAGAGACTAAAGAAGCTCAATATGTATACCCTTGAGGAAAAGGGGGGACATGATAGAAAATTTTAAGTACGCCAGTAGAATCAACAAAGTCCAAAAGGTAGCATCTTTCAGAAAAGAGATGTGCAAGAACAAGGGAGACAATATGAAGGTTGGGGAGGGTTCAGGGCAATGTGAAGAATTATTTTCACAGAGAGGGTGGTGGATGCATGGAACAGCCTTCCTGAGGAGGTTGTGGAGTCTAAAACTGTGGGAGAATTCAAGAATGCATGGGACAGACATAAGGCAATTTTGTGGGACGTAGGAAGAAATAGGCTGTTGGTTAACTAAGATCTGCAGTTTATCCTGTAGGTAGGGAAATGGGCAGACTAAGTGGGCCAAGCGGTCCTCATCTGCTGTCAAAGTCTATGTTTCTATGTTTCATATTTGCATTTGGTTTTGGGCCCTGCTTTAGTCCTGCTGCACTTGCCTTTGCTGTTCAGCTGCTGGGCCTGGCTCCCGCTGACATCACTATATGGCAAAGAAGTGACTCACACTGTGTGGTTCCACATCAGTACAATGACAACAATGTTGTCAAAACCTCAACATCAGCAGGAACAATGCCGACTGTTGGCAGTGTTCCGTCAGGAAGAAGTGCATCCCGCACCTCCTCAACATCAGCATGGCACTGCGGAATGTCAAGACTAATTTTGTACTTGATTTTTTTTTATTTCAGAGAGAAATTGGCATTTCCATTTTCAAGAATGCAAATATAAACGATCAATCAAACTTTATTTAATCAGGCATAAACACCATTGAGCAAGCTCATTTTCAAGGTGGTCCTGGACATCAAACAACTCACAGTCCAGTAAATGGTAGACAAAACAAAACTTTGTACATGTGAAACATAAATGAGGCTGCTACACACAGAACTAACACAGTTAAATGCAGTTAACATTTTCTGACAAACAAGCAAGGAAGGTGAAAAAGCTTAGACCCTAGGCACTCACTAGTATATATGGGCCAGCATGTTTAATAATATATGTAGATTAGTGGTAAACTATTATAGGACTTGGGGAGGAGAGGAAAGAGGGGTATACAAGATAGGGAGGTAGGGACGGTGAGGACCGGGAGGAGAGAAGAAAGGCTACAAGTGCTAGGTCCCTACTGGGGTAAGGGAGCTGAGTGAGACTAAGTGTTAGAGGATTCGTGAAGGATACCAGAGGCTAAAGGTGCATAATCACCTAAAACAGTTGCAAGATTCCTTCAGGTGCTCAGTTATTAGTGCTTTGAAGGTGAATGGACGAGGAGGATTGTTGCTTTAGAGAACTTTGCATGGTGTTCCATAAGGAAGGAATGAGAAATTAATTGCAGCCGAGCCATAAGATGTTTTACCTGGGTATCTAGAAGCAGAGTATGGAGAAGCTGCCTCAAACCATATGACCCCTTGGCACATTAGAAGAAGCTCGAGATGTATGCAGGAAGTTTATCAGGCAAGGCTCTAAAGAACCAGCTAAGAGCGTTTTTCCTCCTTGTTGAAAGTGAGAACCATCCCATCTGTTGGTACAGCAGGCAGTGGTGGGTGCGAGAAGGCAGATTGAGGATGAACCTCAAGGCCGTGGTAAAGAGTGTCGAGTTTACAGAGCACTGGAAGAGGGGCAATTGTTGTAGAGGAAGTCAGCATAGTCCAGTAGAAGTAGGAATGTAGACTGCACTAGTTCTTTTTTTTTTTGAAATTCAACTTTATTGAATTATTTGATAACAGTGAAAGCATGGTACAGACAATGTTACATGCTATAGGAGAAAGTAATATACAATCAGCTTAACAACAGCAGTTAGAGCTAAAATGTGTCTGTATATTCACAACAAAAACAACATACCAAACCTTCCCTTAACTCCTCCCTACCCCTCCCCCACCCACCCCTGAGAGTGCTACATCAAGAAGCCAGAGATAGGGGAAATGAGACGGCGAGAAGTATTCTGGTGTTAGAAGTGTTTCAAGGAGATAGAGTAAACTAAGGTTGTCAGAGGTCACCTTATGTGAGCTTTAATGCAAATATAAAGCATATAGTTTGCCCACTTCTGGTTGAAGGAGGACATACAATTCCGGAGCTAGCTATTAACCTTTCAGTTTTGAAACAAGAGAGATTTCTCTTTAGCCATTCAGGGTATGAAATGGCCAATTGGTCCATCCAGTGTTTGAGAACCAGCCTTTAACTGCTATAGAAATTAAGGCCATGTGGAACTCAGTGCCCTTAACTCCAATATCAGAAAGCATCCCTAAGATACATATTTACTGTGAATAGCTCCCCAATCCAAGGAGGATCTAAGTTATTTGGATTGTATCCCATGGGTGCCACCTTATCACAATACCAAAATATATGTACAAGTTCCCCTCAACTGCCCCACACCGTACAATTGGTTGATGCCAGCCTGCCAAATTTGGCCAGCGAATTTGAGATAGCACAGATTATTAAGGATATGAAACTGAATTAACTTGTTTCTATCTTGGCAAGATATCTGTGTATATCACCCAAATCTGGCTCCAGGTAGGGAGAGTCAGATAAGAGGAGGCCCAGATCTTGGAACCGGTAAGGGCATTGGAATATTTGGTATCTAGTAGGTAAGAATAAATTCTGGCGATTCCATGGGCTTGCTTACACAATCCTGAATTTGATCTAAAAGGGCCTTGTCTGGAAAGGTATGAGTACCATCCCAAACAAATTAACTAAGAGGTGTCTCAACTGAAAAACCTTGAATATGTGTTTCTGGGAATATTCAATTTGTTAACATGTCAGTGGAGGAGAAAGAGAGCCCTGAGAGTACAGGTTTTCCACTGGCAAATCATGTACTTGTGGAAGCCAGTCAGAGGTCAGTGGGGAGCCACCTATTTTGATGTTGGGGTTTAACGTGAGGGGTTGGGCCAAGTCTTTGTGTGTGTGGGTTAAAGAAGCCCCAGCATTGAGCCAAGATTTTAATGGAAAGGCCTATAACCGACCTTTGTATGGTCTCTGGCAGTGTAGAAAAGGTATGGTAGAAAATTTGGGGGACGGAGATTGTATTTGTCCAAAAGATTGAGTTCTAGCTGCAACCAAGTAGACTGAGATGTATTGGGTTGACGTTTAACCAGCACCCTAATTTGGATAAATGACTAGCCCAATAGTATAATATAAAATTAGGAAGGCGAAGACCCCTCTGTCCTTAGGTAAATTGAGCTTTAAGAAGGCCTGTCTAGGTTGCTTACCCTTCCAAATGAAATTGGAGAGGCAGAGTGGATCTGCTGAAGTAAGATCTTGGAAGCCATATGTTTAATACATTTAAGGGTAAAAATGCGGGTAAGATATTCATTTTGATGATGTTGATGCGCCCCATAAAGATATCGGCAGGCTGTCCCATCTACAAAGATCCTTCTGAACTCTTGTCAGTAGGTCGCCCAGGTTAAGTTTCTTGATAACCTTTGATCTCGGGTGATGTATGCCTAGATATTTGAGTGAGGCTGGGACCAGCTCATACCAAACTGAGCAAAGTTAGCTTGGGTGTGGAAGAGTTTAGCGGGAAAATAACTGATTTGGTTAAATTTAATCTATAATTGGATACTTGTCCAAATTGATCAATAATTTGTACTGCCTGTGTTAAAGAGGCTTCCGATTGGTCAGATGCAAGAGGATGTCATCTGCAAAACTGAAAGAGTCAGAGATTTCTGGGAGATGACATAGCCTGTGACCTGGAGTGAGGCCTTGATATCTAAGTATCAAGGGTTCTAAGTACAGGTTAAATAAGTAAGGGACAGAGGGCAACCCTGTTGAGGCCGGAATACAGGGGAATCGAGATGAAAGACACCATTACAGTAGATTTTAGCGGAGGGTGATTTATAAACCGCTCTAATCCACTGGATAAAATTTGGGAAGCCATTCTCCCAAGAGTAGACTACAAAAATCCCAGTTAACCCTGTCAAAGGCTTTTTCTGCATCTAGTGCAATTAGAGCCATGGGGACCTGGGAGTCTTGTGTGACTTGGAAGATATGGGAGAGGGTTCTCAGATGGTCTGCCTGATCTGCCCTGAACGAACCCACCTGTTCGGGACTCAGCAATTGCTGCCAAACCTGCTTAATTCTGAGAGAGAGGATTTTAGTTAGGATTTTGATGTCATAATTTAATAAAGAGATTGAGTAGTTAGCGGTTCTGACAGAGGTTTGTCTGGCTTCAGGATTAGGATTATTGTGGCCTCTAACAGAGAAGGGTCGAGGGAGTCTGAGGAGAACATATACTCATATAATTTTAGGAGAGGAGCGATCTCCTTGCAAAAGACTTTATAGAAGTTGGGGGGAGCCATCGGACCTGGAGATTTATCCAGAGTTAGCCCATTTATTGCTTCCTCTGTCTCGGCTAGAGTAATGGAGAGGACAGTCTTTCACATTGATGTGACTGCAGGAAGGAGACTAACACCATCTAAAAATGTTCTATTTTGGGAGAGACGATTGAGAAGTACCTCTACCATATATTTCACTGTAAGGATTCAAATGATGCGATATCTCTTGGTGAGGTTTAGTGGAGCCATCAGATTTCAGTGCAGGAATTAACCTTGAGCTTTCTGTCTCCTCAATCTAAGAGCTAACAGTCTGCCAGGTTTCTCCCCTTGGTCTAGGTAACGTAGATTTAGATTTAAGGATGGCATATTCCGCTTTTTTCCTTAAGTCCTCGTACTCATTCCTGAGCCTACATAAGTTTTCCAGATTGGTTTGAGAGCTAGAGAGAAAAATTGTTTTCAGCTATCCTGATTTGGTTAGACGGTGAAACGATCTTAGCCTCTCTCAGCTTTTTCCTTCTAGAAGCCAACTTTATGAACTCGCCTCTGATAAAACATTTTAGTGAACACCAAATTAAGTCCTTCTAGTGACAGAACCCTGATTGTGTTCTAAAAAGGACAAGATCAAAGATTTAATGTGGGAAATTATAATGCTCTCTTTAGGAGTTGTGTGTTTAACTTCCATGAGGTATCCTTGACCATGTGGTCCAGGGAAATCTTGATCCATGCCAGAGAGTGGTCAGATATGATTATTGGCTCTATACCTGTTTGTAGAATGCCCTCTAGGAGGTGGTGGTGCTAGTTAGAATATAGTCGATTCTTGACCATGTTTGGTGTACTTGAGTAAAAGGAAAAGATACGGCCAGAAGGATTAAGCAGGACGCCAGGGTCACATAGTCCTAGTAGATTCATGAAGTCCCTGAGGGCAATTTGGGAGGGGAAGGGGTCTTAAGGGTCTGTAGGTTTTATCAAATTCTTGAGTTGGGGCAATATTCCAGTCGCCTCCCAATATGAATAGGAAGGCAGAAACCCACTCAGTCTATCCGCTAAGTGCATGAGAAAATTGGGGTCTCCTCCCACCAGGCCATAGATTGCCCCAATACCACTCTAACATTGTTAAGAGGCCTTTGACCAAGACGAATCTGCCCTCTTGGTCTGTGGAGCTATCTTCAACCACAAATGTAATGTATCATTTTATCAGTATAGCCACCCCTCTGCTAGCCGATAGCCCTCCCGGATACAAAACCTGAGAAAATTCCAGACGCTAAATCCCTGGATTCTGACGCGATAAATGTGTTTCCTGCAAGAGAAGGATGTCAATATTTAGCAAGGAGCAGTTGTGGAGAACCTGCTGCCTTTAGTGGCATCTCTAACGCTCTGACATTCCAGGTAGCGATTTTAATAGGCTTTGTAGCAATGTAGCTTAATATGGTAATTAAGAGAGACAAAGTTCAGTAGTACTTCCACCAAATTCCAATGCAAGTGGCACCTCCAGGTTCCCGCACCCACCCTGCCTCCCCAATGAGCGGACATGAAAGGGCCAAAATTCCTTGGCTCCGGGAGATCTAAGCATGAGTGTATAGTAAAAATGATGGGTAAAAGTGATATACAGATATTAAACCTAGATGAAGAGATAGCTCGTGGTCCCCCACCCACCCCAATCCATAACATCCCAAACCCTCCCAACCCCTTTAAATTATATACAAAGGTCCCCATAGAGTTGAGAAGCTCAATTCAGGAAGGCTGAATAAACCTGGCAGGACCATCCCCAAAGGGTTACAGACCTGAGGATAAACAGTAGTAAAACAAGCTGAGGTAGAGAGAACTGATCCAGTTTAGGGAAACAAGACGTCATACCTCAAGCAAACATTGGCATCCTGGTCTCTGGGTACTGCAACCTCCCTCCCTTACTAGACTGTGAGGCAGGTCTCCCAGTGCTTGCTTTATCTCTGAGCCCCCACCCACCAGATCTAGGTAAAAGGAGGGTAAAGCATACATCATGCCCTAATAACAAAACATCTACCATTAAAACTATAAGAGATATGTATGGTTCCACCGCCTCCCCCGCCTGGAGTCTTCAGTTAGGCCCTGAACACCTACTGAGGCCTATTAGGCCACATCCTGGACTACAGCCACGGCCCCTGAAACCGAGACAAAAGAGGAGAAGAACGCCAAACCTGCAGGTAATAAACCTTAACCTCGGCTCAAAACAGGAGAAATTAATGGTCAAAGCTAACGATTTAGAGTTCAAGTTAGATTTGAAGAGATTTGCAGCTTAAGGTGAGATCTGTAGTGGCCTGTTCCGGTTTTCAGGAGTGCCAGACGCCTCCCAAGGCCACACCTGTAATTTGGCCGGATAACTCATCCGAAATGAATTCCAGCAGCAATGAGTTTGTTCAATCGGGTGGAAGGCAGCTCTTTTCTGGCACGCTTAAAGGGTAAGTCCTGTGCTAGCCTAAGCTTGAGTTGCCCCAGAGAATTGGACTGCAACTCCTTAGACTTGAGAGGACATGTTTCTCCAGAAAACTGAGAAATTTCACTATTATGGGTCAAGGAGGAGTTCCAGGTGGTGGCTTTGGCTTTAAAGAACGGTGAGCTCTCTCAATGTGGTACTCAGGTTAAGGGGAAGGACCTACAACCTTATTGAGAAATTTCTGGGTGAAAGTAATGGTGTCCGTTCCTCTTCATATTCAGGCAGGCCCAGAATCAGTATGTTGTTTCTCCTTCTTCTTCCTTCAAGGTCTTCCATTTTAAGTTGTAACTTATTGATCTGTTGTCTGAGTCGGGTGATCACTGGGTCAATTTTCCCTTCCACCTCCAGTGAAGATGTTCTTGCCTCTGTATCTCCTACTCTTAGGGTAAGTGAGCTGAGGTTGCATCTGATGGTTTTCAGCTCCGTGGAGATATCTTGCAGGGTTTCACAAAAGGGTATCAGCTCTTGAAGAAAACACTCTTCCGTTAGTGCATTTGCAGAAGAACCGGGAGAATTCTGCTTGGTAAGAGTACCGAACTTTGAGTTTTGGATTTTTGGGCTGATTTCTCAGGGGTAGCGCGAGGTATGCTTAGCGCGGCCTGCTTCATCTCCGCCTCCTTACTCGTGTAAACCCAAACTAACCAGCTGCGGTCCAAGATAGATTGCTACCGCTTCCAGGCAGATGGAGCAACACAGTAAGATGTTCAAGTCGCTACTTCAATTGCTAGAGAGGCAAAAAGTAAGATTTTGCCAGTCAGTGGGCAGGAGCTCTAGATTAGAGCTGCTACTAGGTGCTCTGCATCACGTGACTCCCGCACTAGTCTCTTTCTAGCTTCTTTGGTGAGGAGATGCTCAATGCGGTAGAATATGCCTAACCACTGTCTTAATTTTTTGAGACCTCATTTAGGTAGCACAGGAAGTTAAGCTTATTATCTAGCCAGAACCCTAGGTATTTAAAGGTATCCACGATTTCAAGGGTTCACCCAATAAACTTAGAATCTTGAGGTTGTGTGTTGGTCCTGAGGCTGCCATCAGTGAGAGGATCATGGCTTTGGTCTTTTGGTGTTGAGTAGAAGCTTGTGCTTGATAAGATTGTATTGGAGGAGATAAAGTCTCGCTGTAAGTCCTCATGGGCCATGTCCAAAGAGGAGTTAGAGGTGTAGAGGATAGTATCGCCTGCAAATAAGTGCACATTAGCTGTGCTCAGCTGTGAGTCAAGGTTATTGATATAGATTGCAAATAGGATTTGGCCCAAGATGGTGCCTTGGGGACACCTCGTGGTAATGTTTTTAGTGGAGACAATTCCTAAGGCATTAACTTGTTGTAACCTGTTAGTAAGGTAGCTGGTGAACCATTTATTGGCAGTACTATCGAAACCAATGTTACTCAGTGCATTAAGCATAATGTTTTGATCCACAGTATCGAAGCCTTACTAAGATCAAGGAAGAGAGCAAACACATACTTCTTAGTATCCAAGGCAATTTGCCAGTCAGTGGTTACTTTAGCAAGGGCAGAGACTGTGCTATGTTTGGCTCTAAAGCCCGACTGTGCAGCATTTAGCAGTTTCTGCAAATCAGATGCTCTCTCACTTGGGTGTTAATGATTTTTCCAGTAGTTTTGAGAGAGTGGATAGTATGGAAATAGGTCAATAGTTGTTCAGGTCGCTCGGGTCCCCAGACTTGAACAAGGGGATGATGTGCAGTTTTCATGACACGGGTAGTGCATCAGGGAGGTGTTAAATAAAAGGGCAATGGGGCAGAAACAATAGTAATGGCCTAGTTTTAGGAAGTAAGGTTCGATATTGTTGACACTGGCACTCTTTTTGTATCCAATGATAACAGGAGGTCCTCTACTTGTTTAAGCGTTACAGGACGGAAGCCTAAGGAGGAGGAGGAATAACTCTGGTTGGAGTTGATGTTGGAGTTGAAGTCATCAGTGGTGTCCGCCTAACGGGCTGAACTTACTGATTGGAGAGGCATCAAAGGCTAGCCCCGCAGTAGCAAAGTGTTTGTTGAGTTGTTCTAATATATCAGCTCTGTCCGTGAAGGTAGAGTCACCGGACACTGTTTTGGCTGGTAGGAGGTGTCAGTAGTATGACCTTCAACCTCTTTGAGGATGCTCAGAACTTGGTGGAATTGTTTTGTTGTCTTCCAGGGATGCTTGGAAAAATCTAGCTTTTCAGACCTAATTAGTTTGGCGCAGGCATTTCTAGAGACACGAAGGCAAGCTAATCAGCATCCGAGCGAGATTTCTCACTCTTTTCCACCAAAAGTTTCTGTCATTGAGAGCTTTTCAGGATAGAGAGAACCAGCCAGGAGGTCTCTTTTGGACTTGATCAGCCTTAGGAGCTTGTTTGTCTATTAGAACCTCTAAGAGGCTGTGAAAGATATTAAATGCCTCATTGAGGGAAGGGCTATGTAGAAGTCCTGCAATTTGATGTTACCCAGGTCATTTTATTTTTTTATTTAGTTTTGTTGACGGGTAAGTGCACTAGACAAATCCTGCCTATTTTCAGGTATGACCCGGGAGAGGGATACAGATGAATGCCAGCTGACCTTGAACCAGATTAAGCTGCTGGTGGTATTTTTAGTGAATGAGGGAATTTGGCCAGGACACTGGGAAATTCCCTACTCTGCCTGCAGGGGTGCTGTCACTTCCTGTGGACAGGATGGAGGGCTCAGTTTGCAGCCGGACACAGGAGGAGGAGGAAGTGCTGATGTGGCAGCGGAGCAGGAGTGCTGCAAGGAGGAGGCCTGGTTTCAAGGCCTACAAACTTGCAAACGGGAGAGGAAGGTCAGAAATCTATTGTTTTGGAGGCTGCAGTTTCAGCAAGTGAGAAAGACTTAAGTGCATCAATGAAGGAGAATGATGTGCCGGTATGTTTCTTTGAAGATAACATGGATTGGTCTCAGATCATGGAGGATGCTGAAGAAAACCCAGGTACCGTACACCTTGCCTGATAATGTTAAGACTGTGTCAGATAAAGAGAAATTAGTTTTAGTGCTGCTAAGAAAAGAAGAGCAGTTTAAATCACAACTTGAAGTGCTGCAAAAAGAACTGTCAAATCTGCCTGAAAGTTCTCAGATAGTTCTGCATGGTGACTCACATGGGAATCAGCTGTGTGATGACGTGACAAAGAATGATCTCCTGAGTCCCTGCAGGTTTTGTAACTTTTCCCCTGAACTTAAGACCTTTTGGCTGGCAGTAGTAAGCAGCAGAAAGCTGTATGCCAAGAGCCAGTAAAGCCACCTGTCCCAGCAAGACACAGACTGGTCTTTTGAATTTTCATGAAGCCCCATAATCAAAGGCCACTCCAGTGAAGGAAGTCCCACTTCAAACACCCACTGTAAATCCTGCACTTACAGCGCATTCCCCATTGAGACATACAGAGACAAACGCTGAACTGATAGCTTTACAACAGAATTGGTGCCCTGCCCGCGTGCCAAGAGTGCGGGTTGGTTGCAGAATGCTTCGGTACCTGGGAAGCGGATTCAGAGGACAAAACTGTTATTAAATACAGGACTGAAATTTCGTCTGGAGATGTTTTGATGCTAAAAAGCTGGATAATGTGTGCAAACCCTGCCTTACTACTACTACTACTAGTCATTATTCACCTGAAATGGCCACAACGAGGCAAGTAACAAAAGTAACATGGCCATGGTTACAGAACAAGAATCTCAAGCACCAGTCAACAAAGAGGAACTTCCTCCTAGAATGAGGCCTGCAGGAATATTTTGAGGGATCCAAATAAAAAAGTTTGGTTGGACCCAATGTTTTAAACTGGCAGATTTATATCAGAATAAGGGAACCAGCCCCAAGGAAAGTGCCGTGAGACTTATTTTTTAAGGGTGGTTTGGAGGATCCTCCAGATAGGCTTTATATTGCTAAACAGCTGTTAAAGGGTACAATGCATTTTTCTTCCTAAATTTTTACTTTGATTCATTTAGGTAACGGAAATTATGATGTTAGTTTCAAGTCTATCTCGAGTTTAGATAGGTTCTGGTCTCAATTTCAGACTCTGAAAAATACCCTTTATGGATTCCCTACATGGCCATTCCTCTTACTAAACTGGCAGTTAAATACATCACTGTCATGTTTCATAATGAGGGTGTCCATGTAGAGGACATCCTATTCTGGTTGAGGCAAAGGTGTGAAATTCTAGATAAGCCTGTTCCTATTTTAGATAGTGAACAATTATGGAATGGTGGCTGGAAAATAAAGGTTAAATTATTTTCCACAAGTAATGGGCCTGTGCATCTACCTAGTACATTTTATCTGGGAAGGACAGGGTGTTTTATTCTATATGGGGCAACCAAAATCATGTTTTAAATGTGGTTCATGTACTCATTTGAGCAATGCCTCGACACCCCAGATGTAACCATTGTTTAGATTACGGGCACAATTCCTCAGCATGTGTAAATCTTTTAAGTGCAGTTTATGTGAGAACACAGGACATGGTTATGGGAAGTGCCCTTGGGCCTCCCATAATCGTGAAGATTGCCCCTCGCAGGATGGCTTTATAAATAGAGCACAACAGTTAACTGGCCCAAAAGTTGCTGCTGCAGCAACTCAGGGACCTAGTGTTCTGGACCCCTCTCCCCTAGTGTTGCTGCTAAAACAGACACAAGTAAAGGTCCCTCTGAGGAATTTTCAGAAACTTCTCCTAGCACTAGCAAAATCTCTGACAAACTGCAGACTAGAATAGCTGATGTTGCTAAAGTAGAGAACCCCACCCCAATCCCCACCACCCAGCCAAGAGACAAAACAAAGGAAAGCAGCCACTAAAAGGAATAAGTCAGGCAAAACTCTTAAATGTAAAAGCAAGGAAGAGAAACTAGGCACAGCCTCTGGGACAAAATCTTGGAGAAAGGAAACAGATATGAGGCTCTTGCCCTGGATAAATCAGACAAAGATTCAGAGGCAGAGTTATCAGATACCTCTTCTACAAACACTGGCACTACAGAGGTTATTTCTGATGTGGATGTTGGGGAGGAGATCACATATTGCCCAAAGGACAAGGAGACTGGAGACATAGCAAAACTTCTTGATGTGGTTAGCATTCCTTTTTTTTTTTTTTTAGCCTTTAACACATGGACTCCCTTACTTTAACATCTACAAATGTAAATGGCATTAAAGGGATTGCTAAAATGATTGTAGTTTTAAACTCTTTGGCTCAAGAGAATGATGATATTGTTTGTTTGCAGGACACCAGGCTTAAGACACACTCAGAGTTACAAGCAGTTACAAAACTTTGGCTTAAAGGGCCTTCTTGTCAGTAGGCCAAGAAAATGTGATGGGGTAGGGATTTTATAAATAATCCTGGTATCAAAGTAACTAAACTAGTATAAATTGACCCAGGAGAGCATTAATGCTAGACATCTCTTTATATTCTGAAAGATTCCGGATAATCAAAACTTATGCACCACAGACTAAAGCTCTTAGGATTTTCTATTTCAAAAGTTCAGCCATACCTACATACCTCTAGATTATTAGTTTAGGCTGGTGATTTTAATTGTAGTCTTAAGACAACAGGTAGAGGACTGAAAACTGACAAAATGTTTTGTGATTCTGCAGCCCTAACAAAATAATTTTAAATGCAAAATTAATAGATTCTTATAGGGCAAAGTTTCAAAATGGTAGAAACACTTTTTTAAAGGACATTTATCCACCAGAATTGATTTTGTTTTGTTTCTGAAATCTTAGTGATTTTGAATGCTAATCTTTTGGGAGAGAATTTTCGGATCATAAATCATTAACAATAAAGGTTACTTGGAAAGATACTCCTAGAACTAAGAAGAACTTGTGGAGGTTGAACAATTCAATTTTAACAGACGAACAAGTGCAGAAAGCCTGGAGACAGGAGTGGGAAGCTAGGTATCTGTGTTTGCAATGTATGATAGTGCTGCCGTCTGGTGAGGACGAATAAAAGTATCCTGGAAACAGTTTTTCCAGGCACTTACAAGAGAGAGTACAAACAATAGGTATTTGACATACTTACATTTAGGAGCAAAACTGCAAACACTAATTTCAAAATCGGAAACATTAAAACAAATCTAGATAACCAAATACTAGACATTAAAAAATACAGGTTACTCACCTGTAACAGGAGTTCTAGGAATGGTATATGTTGTTCATCCACACTTATTGGCAGGTTCCTTGCCGCTTTAAATCTTGCTGGAAGGTCTTCAGCTGGCTCCTCCCACCACCCGAGATTGCTAAAACTCTCGGCTCCGTCCCATGACGCCAGATCTGGCCGCTGGAAGCTCAGGTTGTGCGTCAGCCGAGGAGGTCGGAGGTCATGTGGATGAATAACATATACCATTCCTAGAACTCCTGTTACAGGAGTAACCTGTATTTCTAGGACATGGATATGTTGTTCATCCACACTTATTGGCAGACTCCTCAGCAGTTCTCCGGGAGGAGGGAGGCAAGGCGCATACCCCTACTTAGGGAATAAAGACTGGAGAACCGAGGCCCCAAACCAGCATCCCGGCGTGACTCAAGGTCGATGTGGTAATGGGTAATAAAGGTGTGTGTCTGATTTCCAGGTAGCAGCCCTGCAGATTTCCTGGATAGGGATGCTCCTGGAAGCAGCCACAGATGCAGCAGTATGACGGGTAGAATGAGCTCTTATCCCTCTGGGAGGCTCCATGCCCGCCAACTTATAGCAGAGATCTATGCAGGAGGTGACCCACCTGCCTATCATCCGCTTGGCTGCAGGTCTGCCAGGTGCGGCTTCAGCGTAGGTGACAAACAGCTGGCTAACCTCTCCGAATTTCAGCCGCGCTTCTATAATAAGTGAGCGACCTTCTAGGGTCCAAAGTATAGAGCCTGTATTCGGCCTCCGAGGTGTGATTGGGTAGAACACCAGCAGAGTCAACACCTGGTTAAGGTGAAACTCTGACACCACCTTCGGAAGGAATTTCGGGTGGGGCGCAGTACAGCCTTGTCCCTGTGGAAGACCAGGTAAGGAGACTCAATGCAGAGCGCCTGGAGTTCTCCCATCCTTCTGGCTGACGGATAGCCACCAAGAAGGCAGTTCCTTCCACGACAGGTGAGAGAGTTCACACCTGTGCATCATCGTTCGAATGGCTTGCCCATGAGCTTTGCCAGTACCAGC
The DNA here is from genome assembly GCA_016271365.2 of Neoceratodus forsteri. Taxonomy (NCBI): domain Eukaryota; kingdom Metazoa; phylum Chordata; order Ceratodontiformes; family Ceratodontidae; genus Neoceratodus; species Neoceratodus forsteri. Next base: position 1,576,910,111 of record CM028129.1, on the reverse strand, counting down.
AGTAAATCCCACGGAGGTGGAGGTTCTCGCACCGAGGGGAAATGTGATCAAGGCCTTGAAAAGCCAGACCACCTTCTCCTGCGCCACCGACTGCCTCCTCGCCCGCGCCTGTAAGCAGAGATGGCTGCCAGGTGCACCTTTAGGTCGCTGACCCAAGCCCTTGACTAGAAAGGGACCACAAATAGTCCAAAATGCTTGCCAAAAGAACAGGAGGAAGGGTCCAAGCCCTTGTCCTGACACCAAATGGAAAATCTCTTCCATTTGAAGGCATAGCATTTCCTGATTGACTCTTATGGGACGCCTAACAACATTGAGGACCTCGCCGGAAAGACCCAAGGCCTGGAACCTAGCCGCCAGGAACCAGGCCGGCCAGGTGCAGGGATTGAAGGTCCGGATGGAACACCTTCCCTGATTGACTGAGAGCAGGTCCGGCAGCTGGAAGCTGCCCTGGAGCCTGGAGCTGAGGCTGAGGAGATCTGGTACCAGAACTGGCGGGCCAGACTGGGGTTATCAGAATCACCTGCTGCCTTTGTCCCTCCTTGCCTTGAGAAGCACCTTGTGAATCAAGGGAAATGGAGGAAAGGCGAAAGAGGCCCGGGTCCACAGCCGTGAGAAGGCATTCCCCTGCAGCGAGCCCTGCTGAGGGGGGCGGCATGAAACAGCCTCAGCTTCGCTTCCCTGGAGGCAAACAGGTCCACCTGAGGTGTGCCAGTGGGAGAACAGATCTTGTACTACCTCCAGCAGGAGAGACCACTGTGAGATGCAGCCCCTATCCGCCCAGGGCATCGGCCAGGGTGTTGGAGGCCCTGCCACATGAATGGCTAGGAGATCCGCCCAGGCTGCGCGACGAGTGACCAAATGCGGAGAGCTTCCTTGCATAGAAGCATGGAGAGCCCCGCCCCTGGCGGTTTAGGTAGTACATGGTCGTGGTATTGTCCGCCTGACTCGGACCACTTGACCCTCGGAGAAACGGAGCAAAGGCGGTGAGAGCTAGGCAGACCGCTCAGAGCTCCAGCAGGTTGCTGTGGCATCGGGATCGCGACCAGAGGCTACGCGCTCGGTGTTCCCCCAGATGGGCACCCCAACCCATCAGAGAGGCATCAGTCGATAGAGAGACCGTCGGCTCTGGGCGGACAAACGGATACCCTCCTGCAGATGAGATGGAACGTCCACCACCGGAGAGCGCTCCATCCCCTGGGTCACCACCACTAGCTGGTCCAATGGATCGCAGCAGTTGTGACCACTGGCTGGCCAGTCTCACTGAAGGGGCGATGTGCCAGCATGCCCAACGGACCACGCTGGTACAGGCCGCCATGAGACCCAGGAGACGCAGGAAGTCCCGGTAGAGCGCGATTGCCCAACCAGAAATGATTGGGCAAAGGAGGTAAGAACCTCGGCCCTGTCCGCTGGGAGCCGTGTGTCTGGCTCAAGAGAGTCGAGCTCTGCCCCGATAAACAGAATCACCTGCTTCGCCTCGAGTTCGACTCTTGGCCTCGCTGATGAGAAGGCCGACTTGAGAGCAAACCTGGAGGGCCAGATCTCTGACCGCTTCCACCGCCTGTCTGAGGGGGCTGTTATCAGCCAATCGTCCAGGTAAGGGTACACCGGACCCCTCGGGCGCGCAGGAAAGCTGTCACCACTGCAATGCATTTGGTAAAGACCCTGGGAGCTGGAGACAGGCCGAGGGCATGGCTCGAACTGAAGAGGGATCCTCCTCCGAAGCCAGGGAATCTCCAATGTGACGGACGGATAGAGATGTGAAAGAACGCGTCCCTGCAGGTCCAGAGAGCAGAACCACACGCCGTGTTCCAGAGATGGTATTATCTGCGCCAGAGTGACCATCCTGAAGGTTCGAGACCTTAGGAACTTGTTCAGGTCGTAGGTCGAGAATGGGGCGCAGCCCCCATCCGCTTCGGAACCAGGAAGTACCTGGACACAAACCGGGTCTGAGGGAGGGTCCGCTACCTTTGATCACCTCCTTGGAGGAGGAGAGCGATGTCGGCCCAATGAGCTGCACAGTGAGGCTGCGGGATTCGAGGCCCTCGAGGTGCGACGGTCTCGAAGGGCGGGCCTGCTCGAATTCTAGAGGCAGGCCTTTTCCACCACCTTCAGTACCCACCTGTCCGTGGTAATAGCGACCAGGCGGAAAGGAAGTGTCGGAGCCGCCTCCCCCACGGGGAAATTGGGGTAGGTGACGGGGTTGGGGGCGACACCCCTCAGCCCGCCACTGGGCAGACTTGGAGGAGGGACCGCCGAGGAACCTCCTGGGCTATTACTCCCTGCTTCCTGTTGAGGAGTTGACCGGCTGTGCCTGGGATGCCAAGCCCAGCCTGCTGGGCCCTGACGTTGCTGGGCCGGGCCGAGCGCAGAAGGACGAAAGGGCTTAGGCTGTGGTTTGTGGCCTTGTCCTTCTGAGCGAAGAGACCGAGTCCAAGGTAGCATTGGACTCTTGATCCTCTGCAGGTGACCTTCCACCCCAGGGTCAAGAGGTCAGTCCCCAAAAGGGAACATCCGCCAACTTGTGCTGGTATCCGGCAAAGGTGATATCCACAGCCAAGCCCGACGACGCATGGCCACTGCAGTTACCACAGACCTGGCACATGAGTCCCCAATGTCTAACGCAGTCTGGAGCTGCTGTTTGGCCACTGCTCTGCCCTGGTCCCGCACCTGCCTGACCGCAGTCTGCAGATCCACGGAAGATGAGGGATGACCTCATCCAGGAGCCCAACAGGGCATGAGAAAAATGTGCCATGAGGACGGCCGAACTGGCCTGACGGCCGAGAGAGGACGCAGCATAGACTTTTCACCCGCATAATCCAGTTTCTTGACCCTTGTCGGGAGGTTTGTCCACATCCCTGGCGCTCCCAGCACGCCGGAAAACGCTGTCGGTAACCAACCCCCAGCAGAGGGGTGTTCAAAACCGGACAGGAACCGTAGGGACCGCGATACTTCCTGGCCATCCTGGTCAAGGCGAGGGCAGGAAGCAGGGTGCTGCCAAAGCTCCAAGGTCGACCTACTGTGGCCTCGCCACCGGAAAGACCTCCGTGGGGAATCCCCTCGGTCCAGAATCTCCGTGAGGGGATACCTGGCCCGCTTAGGAACGGGTTCGAGCTTCATCCCGTGGACTCCGAGATGAGCCGGCAATCCTAGGAAGGACTAAGGGCTATCGTCCACTGACTGTCCTCCTGAGGACTCCAAGTCCATTCGCTTGGAGAAAAGGAGGAATCATCCTCGGACTCGAAGAGTCCTCAAAGAGCTGCCTGGCCTGAGCCACCTCCACCCGCCGAGGTCTATCGGGAGTGAGGGGACAGACAGCCTATGGGGCAGTCTCCTGAGCCGACCGAGAATTTTGGTCGGAGCCCCAAATAACGGCTGTGGAGGCGGAGGTTCCACCAGAATTGGTGGGCAGCTGGAATTGGTCGAACAACCGCCTGGGAACACGCTCCTCGGCTAGAAAGAGGGGTTGTTTCGCCGCTTCTGGTGACAGCCACTTAATGGCCGGGAAGATGACGACGGGCTTATTCCCCGTCAGGAGGAGTTGTTGCCACATGAGTTCCTCATACCTCCGACGCAACTTGCGCTGCTTCCTCTCGGCCCGAGGAGGAGGAAGAGGACGAGCGGCGGCACCGCTTGCCGCAGTACCGAGACTGCCTATGACGGCGGGATTGGGTGGACGCCAAGACGACTCGAGACCGAGAATTCAGCTAGGCCGAGGACGCGCTGGAGGTGTCGAGAATCGCACTCCTCTCGGTTTGGACGATTCCACCGGCGCTCCAGAACCGGAGGCACAGACGAGCCGACAGGATCCTCAACTCCCACCGGGGAACTGGGAGAGGGATTCTCAGCTTTCCAGCCGACAACCCATCCAACGGGTCGAGAAAATCTCGACCGCGCCGACGGGAGTCTCGGGTCAACTGACCTGACGGGACACCGTGAGCCAGTGGCCGAAGCCGAGGGTCGCACCAAAGTCGACTGTCGACAACTAGGGAGGGGATCTTTCCCGCTCCCAAGAGAGTAGACGGTGAGACTTACCTTTGTCTCTTTTGGACTGAGAAAACGGTCCAGAAGAAGTTGGACCTCACCTTTCATCGAGAGGGTCAGACAAAGCTCCTTAAACGAAGGCGAATACGAGGCACAGAGGGAGCGCGGGACAAATGCCGCTAGCCGAGGTAGAAGCGGCCCGCGCCGTCTCCTCTTCGAGGCGATCATCTGCTCGAGCTGATCGCCGAGCCCGCCGCCGACACCGCTGGACCGGGCCTTTAAACTTAACCGAGGAAATCTTTTCGGGCGCCCAGCTGTAAACGGGCAGCACGGTCTTCGAGGACGAGATCAAGAAGAAGAGCACAGGTCGCAAGCCTCGCGGGCATGCTCAAGGCCTAGCAGTAGACGCACGTGGAGTGCGGATCCGTCCGAGACATCTTCTGCCTGCAAGGGCATCTCTGGAAGCCGAATCGATGGTCCATCGCAGCCAGCGAGGAGAGAAGACCAAGTCTTTTAGTAAAAACTTTTAATTTCAAAATTCAAGAATTAGGAACCAGTCTTATACGCAGAGCGTTAAGGAGGGAACCTGAGCTTCCAAGCGTAAGGAAGATCTACGCCATGGGCGGAGCCGAGTTTTACCACCCGGTGGGTGGAAGGAGCCAGCTTGAAGACCTTCTGGCAAGATTTAAAGCGCAAGGAACCTGCCAATAAGTGTGGATGAACAACATATCCATGTCCCTAGAAACAATGTGCTCATGGCAGTATGACAGAGCCAAAACCTTGAAGCAGGAATTAAGATTTGGCACTAACATTAAAAAGGACCATTAGATCCCTTTAAAGACTCAAAAATAGAGTGGAACATAGGTTCCTAAATAAACTAAGGTTACATTCTAGACAACCTACTGCTTCTCCTAAAGAAATATTGAATTTGGTCCATGCACATTTTTAGAGACATTTGGTTGTGAACTACACATATCTGATAATAAGAACATATTCCAGAATGTACCTTCACTTGTGGACAATGAAAAAGTCATTTAATTGCCCCATACAGGAGAAGAGATAAGAAATGTTATAAAAGTCTGAAGAGTGACTCATTCCCTGGGCCAGATGGAATAGGGGCTGAATTTTATAAAAATTTGTGAAGATTTGATACCAGCCATGACAGTAATATATAATAGCATGCTACAGGAAGGTTGTCTAGCTAGTTCCATGTACCAGGCATCACTAATTCTGCTTTTTAAAAAGGGATAGAGTAGAGTTGAAAACTGGAGACCTGTCTTCTGAATGTGGATTTCAAAATATTAAGTAAACTTTTAATGAACAGACTGGTATCTGTTATGGATGAACTGATTAGTCTCTCCAGGCATGTGCAATTCCTAATAGAAAACAAACAGATAATTTAATTGCAATAAGAGAGATATTTTATAGAGATGAAAATATAAATTGAAAGGCTACATAATAGAAATTGACCAGGAGAAAGCTTTTGATAAGATATCACATCAGTATATGTTTAATGTCCTAAGAGCTTATGGGATTCCTGAAAAATTTATTGGATGGGTGAAAGTTCTATATAATCATGCATGTTGACCCTCAATATAAACGAGTAGATTGGGAAAGGCATTAGTGTTAAAAGGTGTAAGACAAGAGTGCTCCTTGAGCCCCTGCTATATGTCTTTGTATTGATATTTTTCTTAGGAATATAGAACAAGATGTTAGAATTCAAGGGATAGAATTAAGTCCTACTTTACCCAGGATAAAAACACTAGCATATGCTGACGATTTAATTTTATGTATAGACCCTGTTATAAATGAAGATGTTCTTATGGAACATTGTCACTCTTTTTCTGATATTTCTGGTTCTAAGATAAACCTCCATAAAAGTTTAGGGATAGTATTGGGTGATACCCGGTTCCAGAGAACAACTCATTTTCTGGGTTTAAAATTGACAAAAGTACTATCCTATATTAGGGGTAGTATTTGGGGCACCGATATGGCCAGTCAGAACTGGGACACAAAATAAAGATTGCACAACACTTGGTGAATAGTTGGAAGGGCCAGGCAACAGGGAAGAAAAAGAGAATTCTCCTGATAAAAACCTTGTTAATTCCGATTTTTTATATGTTAGCTATGTTTTTCCTCCTCCTCAGTCTAGATGGGTTACTATATATGCATTTTTTCAGGCTTTATGGGGAGCAGGCTTAATCCTGTGAAAAGAGCAATAACCTATAGAAAGATAGCAGAAGGAGGTCTAGGCATGATTCATCCTATTGCTTTTTTATAGTATATTTGTGTCATACAATCTAGGGTGGCCTTTAAACCTGGTTATAAGATTTGGAAAGAGCAATTGTGCACTATCAATCTTGGTGCCTTAGCACAGTCTCAAAAGAAAACTATTTCTTTACACAGAATTTCAGATCTCCCAAAATATGGAATAGAATTGTTAAATGGGATATCACTAAAGATATGATTCTGGTAAAGAGTAGAAAATACCTATATTCCTATATCCTAGCTGTGGAAGATAGGGACTGTCTATCCTTTGGGGAATGTCCTGATTCTTTTGCAATTTAATTTGACTATGCTGACTTCTAAACGCATACCAGATGTTGCATGGGATGGCAGTATGCTCAGCCCTCATGGGAAATTAGGGGTGCGAATAATAAGAAACATAAACAAGTCCAGGATAGATACTGCCTAAGGCAGTCATGTGTTCAGCAACTGGAATCGCAAAGCATTTGTTTTGGAGTGTGAATATGCCTCACATTTTGGGACTATCTAGCCAAAGTTTGGAATGAGCCATTATTTTCCCAGTTATCATATTTGCACTGATTTATGGACATGTGGTAGGGGGCATGGGGAAGTATCACCCTGAGACATTGTATGTAATATTGTCAATTATAAGGTATTATATATGGCAATCCCGGTGTTTATGGGCAACTCAGCAGAAAATTGTATCCTATGTAGAAATGGGAAGAAATATTGGCATCTCTCTACAAAACTGAAGGCTTTGGACACAAAGAGATATGCTGAGGGAAATGTAAGCTATTATGGATTAATTCCAACATTGGGCTAATCCACCTTGAAGGTTTGAATGCTATGCCTGTTGAATTTTGGCCTCTGTATATGTACCTTTTAATGTTTAAATCATTATAATGCCTTTCATGTTTCTACATGTACTAATTCTGTAAATATGTAAATATCAGTATGTTTTCTTTGTCTGTATGTCTTCTCAATAAAAATTCCCTACTCTTTTCGATAAGTGCCATGGGATCTTTAACATCCACCTGAACTACCACCAATCCAGGCAGATGGGACCTCGGTTTAACGCCTCATCATTCAAGAAGGCATTCTGGCAAAACCTTTTCAAGCACCTTTTCAGTTTGAATTTAGGGGCAGACTTTATCTGGTGAGAGTGTCTGATGCAGGCAATGGCACGATGATCACTTAGGTCATTGAAAACACCCAGTATGCGAAATGTTATGGGGTTTGTTAACTAACATGAGGTTCAGAAGAGAGCTTCGCCAGAGTTTTTTCTGTTGGGTCTGGTGGATGCCGGGTTATTTGTGCCAGCCCACACACATCACAGAGGTCCTGAGCTTCTTGGAGCTCTCATCATTCCAGTTTTGGTTGAGGTCTCCTATTAGAATGCACTCGTGTTAGCCATGTCGATTAGACTTTGAGATGAGGTAGAGGGCCATGCCACCAGAAGGCGGTTGGTAGCATGCAGTAATAAGGAGTGCCTTTTCATTGGAAAGTGTTAGTTTTAGTGCCAGGCATTCAAATTCCTTTGCCTTAGAGGTGCAATCAGCGACTGTGACAGAGAATTTGCTCTTAACATATATTACAACCCCGTTGGTCTATCACACCAGTAGGTGCTGTATCCTGTATGTTGATAGCTTTGTCTGGGGTTGAGGGTATAAGCCAGAATTCTTATATCATAAAGAAATCTGGGGATGCATGTAAGATCCATGTCTGAATCAGTTTATGCTTCTTAAGTAAACTATGGATATTCATATGAAGGAAGCTGATGCCTTTTGTATTGTGGGAGGTCCGAGGGGTGTTCAGAGAAGCAGGTGGGCCTGGGTTAAGTTCTACATTTCCAGAACAAAGTAGGAGAAGCAGTAGTAATTTCTTGAGGTAATGTTTTATCCTGCTGAGTAATCGCTGTTACTCTGTTGGGCAAGGATAGGTTTAGTGGTGGCTGAGATATGGCCACAAGAATGATTTGTTAAGAATAGAGCATAAATGACTGTTTTAACTGCATCGGTTAAACAGAATTCATCTAGAAAATTATTAAATTTTCTTAAGTAATACAAAGCATAAAAATTAGTTTTTGAATTTTCGAGGGTCTTAAAATAGTTTTTTGGTACCATATCATACCACTAGATGGAGGAGCAGTAAGGGATTTTCGATCAGGGTGACTGCCAGGCACTTTACTACAGAAAGACATGGAAGGCTTCAGTATGGCATGGGTAAGGAGGCATTACTGCTTTCAGATGATCAAGGCATAGACACTAATCGATGCATAAACTGACAGCTGTCTTGGCTGACAGCAACTCGATCTTCTCCACTCCCCATGCTTTGTTATAGAGGCAGAAGTCAGTTTTATAAAAACATATTGACAAGGCATTTGGATTTTGGCATAATGCATTGCTAACAGGATGTCTTGGTAAAGAGGGACCACAGTATGTACACCTAGTAATGTAGTTTTCCTTGCAAAACTGTTACAGCTTCACTGTACTGCAGTGTGAATCACTCCTCTGTCATATAGTGACATCAGCAGTACAGCCATAGGTAGCGGAGCCAGGGGTCAAGGGGTCAGGTGAGCCCTCAGTTTTATAGCTGAAGAGTTGGACATTGAATTGAATGGTGCCCGGGCTGAGGTGTTCTATGCAATTCTGACCCTCACTTTTGGTACACTCCTCCGCCACTATGTACAGTCCTGGGTCTACAGCAACACCAGGCTTGCTATAGAAGCTCTGGTACACCCTGTAGTTTATTAGCAGCTCAGAATGCAAAACTAACTGCAGAGGACAGTAATGGAATAAAATTCCAGAATCAATGCAAGAAGGGGTAATATATACATAAAAGTCAAAAGGACTGGGAAAGGTGCTTTAAAGAGGTCACCTCTGTATCAACATGGACAGACGTAACAGAATCAATCTCTCCATTAAATCCTATTTATGGGTTTGGGTCAGAGACACTAGAACCCCAATGGGAGCAAAGTTTTGGTCAGGAAGCTGACAATGGCTACTGGGCACGGTGCTCGCACACCTCCACATGGTGCCACATACTAGCACATTACTGTTGCTGGCTCCCTCACCAACCTCAGTTCTGTTCTTCCAGTCATTGAGAGCACACTTGGGAGTGCTCATCGTTCGGCTTATCACTGCCAAAGTAATTTTTCCTTGTTTTTTAACAGTGCCAAACTTCTTGTTTATATTGTGCATGATGCCAAAGCCAAGTCTAAAGGTATTGTGTTAAAGAAGAAAATCCAAAAGTCATCCATCATGCATCGTGCTCTTGTGGCTTCAGCGGACTGGTATTAGACCTGCACAGCCTGCCTTGACCGAGCATGATATGGATGCTTGCAATGCTTGCTTTCTATGTACCCTCACACCCTGGAAGTGCTTTGGAGGTAGGCTTTGCATGCATACATCTTAGGTACGGTCACTGGTTATTTTCCTGGGCCTCTTCTTGAGTCCAAAAGTTCTCCTTGACTTTACCATGTGAAGGCATCAGAGATTCAGATGATAGGGTCTGGTGGACAGCTGGCTCATTCTGGTGGCTAGCTGACAACTCCTGCACAGTCTGCCGCTTTGAGCAGCAGATGTCCCTGGTAGCCAGGCTAAAGATATACCTCAGTCTGCACTGCAGACACCTCAATGTTGTCCTCTGGTGTGGCCTGTGCTGTTATCACTGTTTGTGATGATGATGCTCTGGGTGATGCCAATGACAATGTTGGGCCTCCTCTCAATACTGTTTGCTGTGTCAGGAGAGGGATTGGCAGCAGGCATGTTGTTAGTGCTCAGACCAGCTTGAAGTCTGACCCTGACCATGGTATCACTAGCAACACAAGGAGGGGATGACTTTGAGTATGATGATGGTGCCAATGATTGTCATGATGTTGATCCTAGATCTGGCTGTGAGTGCAGTGCCAACAAAGATGTCAGCTTGGAGACTGTCCCTGACTCTGGTGTCATCCCAATACCAAGGACAGTGAAAGTAACAAGTCTGATGTCGATGCTGATGCTGATCGTTGTGTTGAGAATGGTGTCAACAGCAGTAAAGGGAAGGACCCTGCCTCTGAGGATGTCAGACTTGAGCATGGTGCTGGAGGTGGCACTGACTCAGAGCTGGGTGATGACCCAGAGCAAGGCTTCTCTGGAGCCACAAGAAGACATTGTCACGGTGAGCACCAGGGCTACCCTGGGACATGCATGGCTCTGGTCTTCTCACTTGGGGGTTCCCCAAGGACACTGATTGTGTCAACCTCAGATCCGCTTAGGTCTTCCCTCAGGTGAGGCTCCTTATGCAGTTCTGCAGCCCAAGCAGAGGCTCTCAAGACCAAGAGTCTCAACCCTGAGGAAAGACCTCATCTTTGCTTGACAGGATTCCCTCATTACTAGGTCCTGTGGGGCTGGTAACAAGGGAGCAACATCAGCATGGGTTAGTGCCTTGGAGGACTGGCTTAGGTGTCTGACTGGGCCCTATTCAGGCCCTTCTCCCCGGTACGAACCTTGCCTGAGGTGGCACCTTGTCTCCATCAATGTCCTCCTCAGATGACAATGAGTCATTTATTGACCTTCCTTTTGCTACTGAGTGCACCCTGTATTAGTAATTCTTGGTGTAGATGCTACAGGTGGTCTACCTTGAGGCCCATACCAGTGGCGATCCAGCAACCCTGTCATTGGGACTCCTTGAAGTTCCCAGTATAGACACTGCTCATTCCACCTTAGCCTACTGTCATGGAGAAGGCCTCCAGGGCCTTGCTTGAGGCATCTCTGCAACTCAAGCCATTCCCATGGACCTCCTCATGCAGAATTGTGCACCACATGGCCTGCTGATGACATTCCACACCCCACCTTGGGATTTTAGGTATGGCAGACAGAGCTTCATGCATAACTGACTTCCAGATGCAGATTCTGCCCACATGGATGCTCTGGGAAGGAAGGTGTTCACATCAGCATATGTCCTGTCATAAAAGGCCCATACATCAGTCCCGTAGGTGACCTATAATTGTCTCCATGGATGTGGTTACACAGTCTGTTGACTGCAGTGCCACAGAATGAGACAGTCAGGCAAACCATTAACCTTTCCACTAGTGGTCTGGGGGTAGCATGGCAGCAATCAAAGGCATCTTATGATTCCAAGGAGATGGCCACCAGACTGGTGGGAAAGGCAATCTTTGTCCAGTGGATAATGTGGCTGGCCTATCTTGACTGACACATTTGACCTAGGGTAAAGTGCACAAATTCTTCTCCCTAGGGTCATGTGGAAACTGTCAGGGAACCCTTCTGCTTCTTTGCCACAGGTGCCCCCACCTGGTCCTGACCAGTCTCAAGTCTCACCAGATCTGTAAGGAGCCCTACCTTCATGTGTTCTTCCCTATGCCGAGGGCTGAGGGTATCTCTTTACCCTCAGGGTGAGCCAGCTTCACCCAAAAAGGGAAGCCTGGTACTCTGACTCATAAGTGGGAATGAATGGAGAAGACTGATTCTGGGAAGATATGAAAGTTACATACTTACCGTAGCTGGTGATCTTCTAGACTATCTTCTCCACTGATTACCAAGCTCACCCACCATTCCCACTGTATCAGAGCCAGGGCCTCTGGGCAGTTCACTCTGCTACTGGTATCTTTATGCTGTTTTCAGTATGCCTCTTCCAAGTTGTCCTTCTTTTCTTGTGGGGAACTTGCTTTTCAAAAGAAAAATTGTTCTGGGACACACAACCAGGGCTCTCAGTCCACAAAAATAAAATAAAAAACTAAACTGGAGTGAAGGCTAGCCTGTCTCCTCAGTTGGCTCGAGGCAGGTAACCAGAGAGTGCACACAGAGGGTTAAGCCAGACCCTGAGGCATTTTCTCTGTGGAAATTGTCTGGAGACAGGAAGTATTGATGTTCATGCATCATTGGCCTGGCTTAGCTAAGAGTGGGAAACTAGAGCATGGCTATGCATAGTTTTCTGCCATTATATAAGGGAAAAGCACCAGGACAGTCAAGGGTGGGGTTGGCTAGGTCAGATATACAGTAGGAACAGAGAGGAACAGTCCAGCCTCTCTGACTGCAACTGCAGCTTGGGGCCTGCTGTCCTAGGGATGGTGGCAGGGTCCCTGGCATCACGTGGCATGGTCCTCTTGTGCTTGATATCTAGAGAAGAAGAACATCAGGAGCAGCCATTGCCAGGGACTCACCTTGAGTGAAGCAGAGACATCAGCCCCAAAAGACACAATAAGGAGAGAGGTGGGCCACCCCTTAATGGAGATCACCAAAACCCTTGTGGGTTCACCCGGAGAGAGTAGTAGCGAGAAATGGGAGAAGTTTGTGATTCAGAACAAAACTGTAATTTAACCTTAGCAACGAAATGCTCATTGTGTAAAGTCCTAGGCAGTTCATGGTGAAATCCTAACAGGTAGCCGAATTAATGGGCATCAGGTGCAAGGGGGGCCTGGCAAGGGTTGGGTTCCAGTAAGTCCCTGTGTGAGGGAGCCAGACGTGGAGTCTGCATTTTGAGCCATTATGGCTATCAGTGTAGTGCCAAAGGAGAAGCACGCAGCCCCACCAACCATGCTTCATGCTCTTAGTAGTGATATTATATGCTGATATGCTTTTCTATTTGTTGTCCTACTAGGCACATTTGAGACATGAACCAGCACAGCTTGCTTCTCAGGAAAGTGCTTGCTCTGCCTGAGGAGTGTGCTACCACACAAATAGTCTTTTGGGCTTTAGGGACCCGTAATGGAGGTTATGACTTGGTTGAGTTGACAGAGACCCAGTACTTATGCAATGTGTAAATATTCCCTTAGTTCAGGGATAAATGTGGAAACTTATTTAGCCATGGGTGGGCCAATAGGCCCTACAAGCAGCTGGGACCCATTTGACAGCATTTAGTATCAATAGAATTGGATGCACACTAGAGGTGAGGGTAGATGTGTAACCACCCTGGAATAATGGGAAGCAATGTATTTGTAACCCCCTGTTGGGGGCTTACCTAATTGCCACTGTGTCCCTGAATCTCCCGCATCCTCCTAGCATTCCTCAATTCAGCCCAGTGCTCAGTTGAGCCCTGGTTGGGCTTAAATCTATATTGTGAGCCACCACTGCTCTTGGCATTGCAAGTGCTTAAGAGCGTGCTGGCACACAGTGCATTTTTCCTGTACTGACCACTGGTTTTGCAGTTGTTTTGGGGAGTTCTTGTCAGTCCCAGTGCCCTGTTAAGCTAAATGGGGGCGGTGACCTCGAAGGGGTTGGTGAGAAACCCTGGTTAAAAATAGTTTAGAATCGGGCATGAACAAGGACTCATGAATCATTCATGAGCCCTCATGAATATTGATGAGGTTGCTGCCTGCCACCAAGGGGATAGAGTTTCGTAGCAGTGACATCAAATGTACTGGGAGTAACTGGGCAAGGTTGGGCTCTCTTGAAAGGGCATCGTTAGCTACAAGGCAGTGAGGTCTTTGTGTTAATAAAGTATCATGTGGGCCGCACCAGACATAAAAGGAGAAACTGTTTTGAACCAATGGGATTCCCTGTAAACAAATGGGAGCAGACATGTTGGGACACTTGACCCTCTCTAACAGTCAATCAGTGATCTAGACGCCCAAAACTGGAACAGAGGACTCCTGGGAAAAGGAAGGGACTAATTCTGGCGCCTAGATCATGCCTCAATAAACAAGCAGGAATATTGATCACTATGGTTATTCATTATTGATAGGCTCCATCAGCCAATCAGAATGTTGGGTTTTCGACTGATACAGTGGGGACTTTCTGGGATTTCTTCAGTCTGTTGCTGGGCTCTGTATGAGTCTGGACTGTGCTGTGAAAGTGGACATTGGACTTCAGGGCTTACCCAGGCCCAATCTGAGGATTGTGGTTGCTGGAGGATTCCCCAGGTGCTTGATGCAGGACTGAGTTGTGAAGGGAAAAGAGACTGAACTGTGAACCTATTTCTCAAGGTACTGAGAGGTTGCTTAATGAGTGTTGGGAGAAACTAAATGTGGCAGACACCCTGCACTGGGAAACTGAGCTAGATGAAAGGACTGAGCAGATTATCTGAGTACTACAGTTGCTGCTGAAAGGTTGTTTGTGTGGACTGCAAATGCATTTTTCTGGAAGAGGCAGAGTGTCTCTGGTCATGAGGGTGCTACCCTGGAATTATGTGTGTTCGAGTGAACTGGTTAAAGTGACTGAGAGCTGAGGTTCTGATGCAGCCGCAGAAGGGGTTGGGACACTGCTAAACTGAACATGTGGACTGGTGTGCAGTGGGGCTGTTGCTGCTGAGTTACCCCTGCTGAATTGCACTTACACTGACTGAATCAGAGGCTAGCACCAGCTCCGCTTTGGCACTGGACTTCATTGGAGCGACTGCCTGAAAACTTTGCTTGTTGAGAGCCCAGTGCAGGGACTGCAGGAGGACCTTACCATTTGGGAGTCTTCAAACAGAGCCAGGAGGGAACTTGCTTCTCTGATCTTGAAGTGGGTAACCATCTGGGAACAAGCGACCACCAAACAGTGTGGATCATGATAAACTTAGCTGTAGAGTCAAGCCACACAAAGTGAAGGTACTGGACTTCAGGAGGGCTGATTTTGTCAAAATGAGAGAGTGCCTCAGAAAAGCTCTAGTAAACAGGCAAGAAGATGGGGTGGAGCAACAATGGGGAAACATCAAAACCGCCATCACAGAGGCAGCAAGCCTTTGTGTGAAGAAAATAAACAAATCAAACGAAAGAAAAAATCACTATGGTTCTCAAAAGAAGTATGGAAGGTAAGGGAGAAAAAGATAGCATTCAGGAAGTATAAGGAAACACAGAAGGAGCAGAACAGAGAACAGTACCAGTTAAAGCAGAAGGAAGCGGGAAGGCAGTCAGACTAGCAAAGGCCCAAACCGAGGAAAAGATAGCCAACTCAGTTAAGAAAGGAATAAAACCTTTTATAGGTACATTAGAGAGCAAAGAAAGACTAAGGCAGGGATACTGAGGCTGAATAAAGAGGAAGGTGGTTGGGCAGAGAGTGACAGTGAAAGCAGGATACCGAGCAAATATTTCTGCTCAGTATTCACAATGGAAAAGCAGGGGAGATACCTAATCCAGTCAATAGAAGCCCTCTGGATAGGGGTTGATAATAGTCCTTTCACAGAAGAAAGGGTTCTGAAAGAACTCTTAAAACTGAAGGTGGATAAAACAATGGGGCCTGATAGGATTCACCCAGAATTCTAAAAGAACTAAGGAAGAACTAGTAACACCACTGACTACCCTTATTAATAAATCATGGGAGGATGGTGTGGTACTTGAGGACTGGAGGAGGGCGATGTGATTCCCTTCACAAAAGTGGGAGCAAGACAGAGGCAGGAAACTAACAGACCTGTCAGTTTGACCTCAGTGGTAGGGAAAATGATGGAATCACTTGAATCAAAGAATTGCTGAGTACCTAGAGTCCAGTGGGGTACAGGACCCAAGGCAGCATGGATTCACAGCAGGAATGTCATGTCAGACAGATCTAATTGATTTATTTGACTGAGTGACCAAAGTAGTAGACCAAGGAGGGGCTATGGACATGGTCTACCTAGACTTTAGCAAGGTATTTGACAGTCCCACAAAAGATTAATAAACAAATTACCCAGCCTGGGAGTGTGCATCCCAGGTGGTAGCCTAGTAAAACACTGGCTGGACAACAGAGACACAGTGGGTAATAGTAAATGGAGTCCACAGTGAAAGAAAGGGGGGTTACTAGTGGGGTACCGTGTGTACAGTACTGGGGCCGGTCCTTTTAATGTCTTTATAAGGATGACATTGCAGAGGGACTGGAAGGAAAGTATGTCTCTTTGCAGATGACACAAAGATCTGCAACAGGGTTGATATGCAAGGTGGGATGGAAAGGATGAAAAGGGCTTGGCAAGGTTGGAGGAATGGTCAAATGCATGGCAGCTCAGATTCAACACAAAGAAGTGCAAAGTAATGCACCAGGAAACAAAAACCCAGGGAAGAGTTCACAATGGGGGGGTAAGATACTGACAAAAGCGAAAATAGAAAGGGACTTGGGGTAGTCATATCAGATGACCTAAGGTGGGCCAGCAATGTGAGAAGGCAGTAAGGAGGACTGGGGGATACTGGGATGTACACAGGAGGCATCACCAGTGAAAACAGGAAGTTGTTGGCCCTCTGTACAGACAGTTGGTGAAGACACATCTGGAGTACTGTGTACAGTTCTGGAGACCCCATCTCGGCAAAGACATAGACAGGGAGGAGGCTGTTCAGAGGAGGGCAACAAAATGGTGCAGGCTCTGCACCAGAAGACATATAGAAATACTAAAGGAGTTTAAAATGTATAGCCTCGAGGAAAGGAGGGAGGGGGGGACATGATAGAAACTTTCAAATACCTCAAGGAAATCAACAAAGTCTAAGAGGGTAGCATCTTTCAGAAAAGAGATGTGCAAGAACAAGGGGCACAATTTGAAGATAGAGGGGATGGCTCAGAGGTAATGTGAGGAAGTATTTCTTCACAAAGAGGGTTGTAGATGCATGGAACGGCCTTCCTGAGGAGGTCTACAGAGTCAAAACAGTGGGAATTCAAGAATGCATGGGACAGACATAAGACAATTCTAGTTGGGGGCAGGAGGATGTAGGCTGTTGGTTAACTAGGATCTGCAGCTTATCCATTAGGTGGGAAATGGGCAGACAAGGTGGGCCAAGCGGTCCTTATCTGCTGTCAAATTCTATGTTTCTATGCTAACCTCTTCCAAGTGGACACACTGTCTCAGGGGTCACCAGCACTTGGGGTGCTAGGGCACCTGTGACCCGTAGGGGTCTGGGCTGTGGAGCCACTTCCAGGTCTGGGCCTTCTGGGGCTGGTGTTGTCCTGTCACAGTGCTCCGCAATGGGTCTGAAGTGGCTGAAGATGACAAGCAGCCAGAACTACAATCAGGGTGACCAGTTGCAAGATCCTCAAGCAAGTTCCATCTGGATGGAGGGATCCTGGCCAGCCTGTTTCATTTGTGCTGCACAAGTTTGAGGAGTTCCATTTCCCGGTGCTGAAATCATCAAACCGTGAGTACCCAAGACTTAGTTCCAGGAGGAAGAGGACTTTGATCTTTTTTTCACAACCAAGTTTCTGCCATTTCAAAATGAAAGAAAAAGCCACTATGGTTCTCAAAAGAGGTGGCTGTGAAAGTCATGAAGAAAAAGATAGCATTCGGAAGTATAAGGAAACACAGAAGGAGCAGGACAGAGAGCTGTACCAGTTAAGGCAGAAGGAAGCAGGGAGGAAAGTCAGAATAGCAAAGGCCCAAACTGAGGAAAAGATAGCCAACTCAGTTAAGAAGGATAAAACCTTTTATAGGTACATCAGCGAGCATAGAAAGACAAAGGGAGGATAGTGAGGCTGAATAGAATGAACGGTGGGTGGGCAGAGAGACAGTGAAAAGCAGGGATACTGAACGAATATTTCTGCTCAGTATTCACAAAAGAGGAGGGAGGTGCCTAATCCAATTAACAGAAGCACTCTTGATAGGGGGATGGATCCCAGTCCTTTCACAGAAGAAAGGGTTCTGCAAGAACTCCTAAAACTGAAGGTGGACAAAGCAATTGGGTCCTGATGGAATTCACCCCAGAATTCTAAAAGAATTAAGGGAGGAACTAGTGAAACCACTGGCTACTCTTTTAATAAATCATGGGAGGATGGTGTGGTACCTGAGGACTGGAGGAAGGCGGATGTGATTCCCTTCACAAAGAGGGACCAAGACAGAGGCAGAAAACTACAGACCTGTCAGTCTGACCTCTGTGGTAGAGAAAGTGATGGAGTCACTTCTGAAGGAAAGAATAGTTGAGTTCCTAGAGGCCAGTGGAGCACAGGACCCAAGGCAGCATGGATTCACAGCGGAAGGTCATGTCAGACGATCTAATAGATTTCTTTGACTGGGTGACCAAAGTAGTAGACCAGGGAGGGGCTGTGGACATGGCCTACCTAGACTTTAGCAAGGCATTTGACACAGTCCCACACAAAAGATTAGTAGTCAAATTAACCAGCCTGGGAGTGGGTCCCAGGTGGTAGCCTGTAAAACATTGGCTGCACTACAGGACACAGAAGGTAATTGTAAATGGAGTCCACTGAAGAAAGAGAGGTTACTAGTGGGGTACTGCAGGGTTCAGTATTGGGTCCAGTCCTTTTAATGTCTTCATCAGTGACATTGCAGAGGGACTGGAAGGAAAAGTATGCCTTTGCAGATGACACAAGATCTGCAACAGGGTTGATACACAAGGAGTGTGGAAAGGATGAAAAGGGACTTGGCAAGGTTGGAGGAATGGTCAGAAGTATGGCAGCTAGGATTCAATGCAAATAAGTGCAAAATAATGCACCTGGGAAACAAGAACCCAGGGAAGAATACACAATGGGTGGGGAGGTAGTAACAACAAAAAAAAGGAAAGGGACCTGGGGGTAATCATATCAGATGACCTTAAGTTTAGCAAGCAATGTGAGAAGGCAGTAGGGAGGGCTGGGGGTATACTGGGATGTATAGGAGAGGCATCAGCAGCAGAAAACAGGAAGTTGTTATCCTCTGTACAGACAGTTGGTGAGACCCCATCTGGAGTACTGTGTCCAGTTCTGGAGACCCCATCTCCGCAAGGACATAGACAGGATAGAGGTAGTCCAGAGGAGGCAACTAAAATGGTGCAGGGTCTGCAAGAGAAGCCGTATGAGGAGAGACTAAAGGAGCTAATATATATACCCTTGAGGAAAGAAGGGAGAGGGGACATGATAGAAACTTTTAAGTACCTCAGTGGAATCAACAAAGTCCAAGAGGGTGGTGCCTTTCAGAAAAAGAGACTTGCAAGAACAAGGGACAATTTAAAGATAGAAGGAGGGTGGTTCAGGGGCAATGTGAGGAAGTATTTCACAGAGAGGTAGTGGATGCATGGAACAGCTCCTGAGGAGGTTGTGGGGTCTAAAACTATGGGAGAATTCAAGAATACATGGGACAGAGATAAGGCAATTCTTGTGGGGGTAGGAAGAAATAGGCTGTTGGTTAACTAGGATCTCTGGCCCTATCCTGTGAAGTGAGGAAATGAGCAGACTAGATGGGCCAAGCAGTCCTTATCTGCCGTCAAAGTCTATGTTTCTGTGTTTCAGGCCCCAACAGCCAGTCAACCCTGCAGCAACCGCACCAGGCCTGCATCTAGTGGGCAACCCCTAAGGACATCTGGAAAACACTGGTACCAGTGGGGTGGGTTTGCCTGCAGGCCCCAATGTTTGGTGTGTTGCTGTATCATTAACCATTTTTTCTATCCACAGCCATCCTTGGTCCTAGTACCCACTTCCCTAGTCTTATACCCCAAACAAAGCTGTGGCTTACTGTTTGCAATTGTGTGTGTGTGTGTGTGTGTGTATAGAAATTCTCGAGTCTGTCAAAGCATTACTGTTCATGGTTTATGGTGGTACTGACGTGTTGGGTATCGAGGATGTGGGGTGGTTGGTAGGGGAGGTGGGTAGGTGCAGCATCCCAGGGGCTGTACCAGCCAGCCACCTGACCCACTTTCAGATTCTCTCTGGGTGGAGGCACCATGCTATTTTATTACTTTTGGGACAGGACCCCGGAATACCACCGTAGGACCCGGGCCCCTTAAACTGTTAGAGGGCCAACAGGCAGGGATAGTAGCCCACTGGTACACAGCCCCTGGGCTACATATGTGCAGGGCATAACCCGAAAGGGAGTTGTTATGTAATGTGTGCAAGTACCATTGTGAAAGAAAAAGAAGCTATATGGCAGCAGAATGCATGGAGAGCTGTCTACCATCTGGCAGCTACATAATAAATACTACCATGCTTGATCCCAGCTCGGATACTGACAGTCCTGTGTGTGTGGTTTCCTATTATGGTGCCCCAGAGAATTATTTTAAAGTGTCACTGATCCCCATCCCCATCTATAGTGGCAAAGTGACTGGTGTTGGTGCAGAACTAGTAGTAGTGATATAAGGTGGTGCTGTCCTGAATAAAATGCTGTCCGTACCCCTTGACAAGGGGTGTCCAGTCCTTACACTTGTCCTTGAACCTGGGTCATCAGCATCGTAAGTGGTAGCCCTACCTCTTGCCAACAGGCCAGCCTGACTTTGGATGTTTTCTTTGCCTGATTTATGTCTACAACTTTTTGTGTTTTTTTTATCTATTAATAAGCTGTAATTGTAAAACTTACAAGCAGACAATGGCAGGGTTTAAAATAGTAGGATTTTTTTCACATTTTTCCCCTCAATATATGGATTAAGTCTGTCCACATTGTACATTATGTTTTTTTGTTTGATTGTAAGTGTGGTTTTGCTCAGGCAGTGTAGGAGCTGGGAAGGTGTGTGCTGCAAGCAGTCAATGCAGCTGAGCCTGCAGGAGGTATGTGAGTCTACACCCAATCCTGACAAGGCTGCTGCTGATGTCACTTCACTGACTAATGGTTGAAAACATCTCACATGTGAATGGAAGCAGCTGCACTTATCACAGTGTGACTGCATGCTTTCATAGCTCTGCCATCAAGCAGCAAAGCAGTGTCCCCCTCCCGCCGACCCAGATTTCGCCAGAGGCAGCTGCTCAACCCTATCACCATTATCTCCCCTCCCACCTGACCCAGTTTTCATAACATGATTGGTGGCACTTGCTTAACCCCGCTGCTGGGATCCCCTCCGACTCAGTTTTTGTCATATGACCAGTGATGGGTGCTCAACCATGCTGCTGGTATCCTTCTCCAGCCAGACCCAGCTTTAACTGCCCAACACACAAGTCTGACACCAGGGTGCCCACTGTCAGGACCAGCTAACCCCCCAAACTAGATGACTGACACTAGAGTGCCCAATTCCCAATGTCGCTTTCCTGAAATAAAGGAGACCATCCCTCATCTTTTTTAAGCCCTGTAAAATGTGTCCCTGGATGTGTTCTGCTCCCCAGACCCTCAAGCCCCGAACCCACCATTGCATGCCTCACTTGCCTCTGTGGTCCAGTGCCACAAATCTCTCTCTCTACTTAGAAGTGTCTTGCTACTCTGAAACCTGAGGAACTGACTGCAAACAAGGCACATTTGGTTAATGTTTTTCTGCATTTTGAACATTTACTCATACCCTTGTCATTTTTTACATTTTGCAGCGAATTTTCAACATATTCTTTTGGAACCCTACCTCATGAACAAGCTAGGTGAAATTTTTCAAATCTCCCGTGAAACAGGTTTTGCAGTCACTCTGCAAAATCACCTTTTGGACGTTATGTAAAAAATTCCACCTGTCTTTATCATAAGTCGGGTTATAAAACACTGTGTTGAATTTGGTGTCAAATGTCAAACAAACAATGGAGTTATGAAGAAATACTAGATTTTCCGTCTTACTCATAACATTGTTAGTTTTGTACATTTTGACCTCAAATTTTCAATATAGCCCTTGTGTTATCCCACCTCTTCAACATGGCGTGTCATTTATCAAATCCCTCAAAACATGTTTTTGCAATCATGAAACAACAAAGTTATGTGAAGAACCGGTGAACTTATAAAGATGTGCTTTATTCTGTTCACTGTGTTTTCAACTGTATACCCTTAGCCCAGTGGAACGAAAGTCCACAAGACAATGGCTACTGGGCAAGAAAGGTGTGCCTGCAGCCTCAAGATAGTGCTGCTCTAACTTGTAACAACATGCAGTAAACATTTTCAACATTGACAAATGCTTGTTTTTCTTTGTGTTTAGTGGCATGATTAATTCACATATATGATGATATAATTACAAATTCAATGAAAATTACATTTAGTAAAAGGAAAACACAGGAAACCCATCTGGTTCAACAAACAGGCAAGGTAGCAGTCAGGGATAAGAAGCTGTTTGGGGTCTATACATGGGATCAGATAAAGATGAACAGGAAGAATAGAAAGTAAAATTAGAAATTGCCAAGAAACTAGTCAGAGAAACAAAGGCTGACACAGTACTTACGATAGCATGAGAGTGAAAGATAATTACAAGACTTTCTTTAGGTACATCATGGAAAAGGCAAATGAGAGAAAACATTGAGAGGATGAGAAAAAGACGAGTGAGAGCAGAGAATTAAATTAGAAAGGTGGATATTCTGATCAAATATTTTAGTTCTGTATTTATGGTTGGGGCCTCAGGCCCTTACCTGACAGTGAAATTAAATATGGGGTCCCAAGGAGCAAAGGCTGAAAGTTGTGGCAAAATCAGTGTCAAAGGGTGTTATAAGGGCTGCTAAACCTTAACCCATAACTTTCAATAACCGTATGAAGTCTAAATTATCCATTGCTTTACCTGATACAAAATGACCACCAGGAGAAAATGAAAACAAATCTCCTGGGCTGGATGGGTTACACCAAGGGTGTGTGAGGAGACAAGATTGGCCCTAATGGCTCTCTAGCAGACCTCTTCAGTAACTGCTTAGAAACAGGTGAAGCACCAGCAGACTGGAGGATTGCCAATGGGTACCCCTGCACAAGGGTGGGGACAGAGAGAATCGAGGGAAATACAAGCCAGTGAACATGACTTCAGTTGTAGGTAAACAGCTTGAAACAATAGTCAAGAAACAGGTAGTGGAATTTCTCAAGGAACAGAGTCTGGAAAAAAGGACAGCATGGATTTACCAGGGTCAGATCGTGTCAGACAAATTTAATAGATTTCTTTGATTTGGTGACAGTGGCAGTGGACAGGGCCAGGTGGTGGACATCTTCTACCTAGACTTCATGAAGGCCTTTGATTTTGTAATGCTGAGAATGCTAGTAAAATAAATAGGGGATGTGGGGCTGGTGGTGAGGGACTGCCTTGATGAGATGGTAGGACCCAGAGAATGGTCCTAAATGGGTAAATCCAGGGTGCAGTACTAGAGGCGGCATAGGGTGGTGACCATTTTGGTTCCATTGGGATCATAGAATGAACCCTCGTCAATATGAACAGCAATGACATAGGTTAAGGACTACAAGGGCAGGTGAGTCTTTCTGCAGATTACTCCACAATCTGTGGGATGGTTGACAGCAATGAATGAGGTTGTGATGAATCTAAAGACACATGGTCTAGCATCTAGCAGCTAAAGGTCAGTGCCAAGAAATACAAGGTCATACACATAGGAAATAATAAGCCCCAAACTGAGTATAGCATTGATGGGGTAAAAGTTGAACATTTAGGAAGGAGAGGATTTATAAGAAATAATGATAACATGAAGTCTTCCTCCCACTGCAGTAAGGCATATGGAAAGGCAAATGGGATGCAGGGTGTATTAGGTGGGGATGTACTGGCTGCAGAAAGGAGGTGATTATGCCATTGTACAGGTCAGTGGAGAGGTGACACGTTGGGTACTGTGTACTGTACTGGAATCCACACCTAAAAAGGACAAGGACAAGCTGCAGATGATACAATGGAGGGCAATCAAGATGATATGGGAACAGCAAGGTAAGACTTTTTTATTTTATTTTTCTTGACATTGTATAGCATTACACAGCCAATAAAACTTCTTCTAAAGACTGGTTTATATATATCTTTCTTCATAAACCACAACAGTAAACTGTAGGATTATTGAAACACAGTGCTCAATGATACAACAGTGGAGGCAATCAATTAATAGAACTTATTTTGAAACCCTCTACACAATGAACTATTGAGCAGTCAGTGTTTGAGATACATTTCTAAGTTATGTAAACATAGAACATTTTTAACCAAGCTTTCCCAGATCATCCATTCAGCACGTTAAGGTTTTAAATCTAGATATTTAGGCCATTCTCTGACCCTCTTATTTATATGTACTGCATCTCAGGCTGTGAGCTCCACATCAAGGTATTCAGCAGATATTATGAATCAATTACAAAACTTGACATTAAGAAGCATTAGAACTTTCAGATACATATTACTTCTGACTTAGTGGGTGAAGCTGTTGAGGGTTCAGAAAATTCGGATATAGCTTATAAGGCAAACCAGCTTTTAAAACCTCCTGGACACCTATTCATTAATTGCTGCTACCATTGAATTGATTAAAGCTTATCAAAGTGTTCCAGCACTGCCTGACTCCCTGCTGCGAAGCCATTTACTGTTTGTAACACCAGCATTAAATTCTTTCTCCGATTCCTCAGTACCTCGATCTAGTCTTTCAGCAAAGCTGATACATGGAGTGAACCAAGTGGTGCATCATCTAGGGTTCAGTCTATCAGGGAACCATAGATCAGTCAACTTCCTCCTCAGAGGAATGTCCTTTTGGAACAATAGCTCTAAATACCAGTTTCTTATGGGCACTAGGCTAAACCTTTAGCCCCATGTCATAAAATTTTCATGAATCATATAACCAATGTAAGACTGGCTCAAATCTCACTTTACAACCTATTGTATGCAGTTCTAGATAATTGGAAAACGTTTTGTCACACCCACATGTAATATGTAGAAAAAATAGATATTATTTGTCCCTGTACAATTTAACTAATTATTAATAATTTGCATAGATATAAAATCTTGTAAACATAATGAAAAGCAATGTAAACACAAACAACAAAAGTTTCAGAAAATAAACAAAACAACAAAGAAAAACAGAAAATTCAAAAGCAATGAATAACATCAGCTGTATACCATGCCTTCAGCATGCTCTTGTATATAGCATTACTTTATTGCATGAGAACTTACAAACTTTTGTATTAGTGTCCTGGACTATATTTGTATAAAACATGTTTAAATACCTTTTTATGCAACAGTTTTATATATGTGTGTGTGTGTGTATATATATATATATTGCCAAAAACTCTGTTTTAATGCAGCAGTTAGGTTGATTCCACACTGACAAAAGTCTGGAAATTTGATGTTAGGTTACCAACCCTACCACCCCACCCTCCACACACCAACAGGCATCAGGGTGTGCGTTGGGATCATCGGCTTAACTCTCACTACATTCCATGTGTAAACAAGCTGAAATGGTACTGTATAGGAGAATGGGGTGAGAGTTAGACCTGACGACCCCAGCACACACCCCAACACCTATACCTAGATATTATGCATGTCAGATGTTGTGCAAATCTGTTGAATGGTTCCAGAGTAATTAAGGTTCAAAATCTCGGGTTTACATAGAAGTTCACACTCAACCCTAATATGCTGGTGCTACCGCTCCAGTATATATATATATATAGAGAGAGAGATAGATAGAAGATAATGGATAGGTAAGTGTGTGTTGGTTTCTTTCACACACCGAGGTGTGTGACGACATAAATCTCAGAGTGAAGCTCAAGAGGTTTATGTGGTCATCACACACCAAGTGTGTGTGAAAAATCCAGGAACACACACTCACATATCCTTTATTTTTCATAATTGCTGGTGACCATGAATATCAACTGGTTTTACTGTGGTCTGAAAAAAAAAACTTTTTTTTTTTTTTTGCAGTTTTATTTTTAAGTTAGTTAATCAGAAAGAAAGTTAAAAGCATTAAACTTCAAGTAGTTTTTCTAAACTGGTGAACAAAAGCGTGTTAACAGTCTGTACCATTTTTAAGGCATTCTTGTGTTTAATGCTATGTTCCATCCGGTGGTTTGGTTCATCATTTTGGTTAAAACGTTTGAAAATGAATCAGAAATAAGCATATATGCATGCAACAACAAATAAATTTTAACTTTTTAACTCGGAACAAGTCTTTATTTGTTCTGTGTCTTTCTTTGAGGGAATGAGGTCCTTTGGAAGTCTTTTGTTCAGTACGTCTTTCCGCTGGTACGGCAGCTGAGAAGAGAAGCAGAGAAAAAAAGCATTTGTCAATGCCGAATGTTGATTGCGTTGGTCTGTTGAGCTCGCTCAGTGGCCCTCTGTCACTGGCTCAGTCTGTTTGTTCCAGTGCTGCAGGCTGCTCTTTTGTAGTGGGCTGCTGCCTGCATTGCACCTTGTTCTGCTGAGGAAGAAATACGCAGCTGTCCCGACAGAGCTCCATTGAGGTGGCTCTACCCTCTCTGACTTGCTCATTCTGTTTCTCTTGCGCTGCAGGCCGCCCTTTGTACTGGGCTCCTGCCTGTGTTGGTGGCTTTTCTACCACAAAGAAATCCACAGCTGTCCCAACAGAGCTCCATTGAGGTCATCTCTCCGCCTGTCTCACTCACTCATTCTGGTTCTCCTGGCGCTGCAGGCTGCCCTTTGTACAGGGCTCCTGCCTCTGTTGGCGCCTTTTTTCTGCCCACAAAATCTGCAGCAGTCCTGCCAAAGCTCCATTGAGCTCGCTCACTCCCTTTCTCTCACTCGCTCATTCTGTTCTGCCGGGCGCACAGGCTGCCCCTATTCTACTGGGCTCCTGCCTCGTTGCTGCCTTCCTATGCCCACACAAAGAAATTTGCAGGAGTTACGATACAGCTTTGTTTAGCTTACTCGCTCATTCTGGTTTTCCTGCCACTGCAGGCTGCCCTTTGTATTCTGGTTTTCCTGCCCTGCATGCATTGCTGCCTTTTTCTGCCCACAAACAAATCTGCAGCAGTCCCAACAAAGCCCGTTGAGCTGACTGACTCCCTCCCTCACTCGCTCGTTCTGTGTCTCCTGGTGCTGCAGGCTGCCCTTTTGTACTGGGCTCCTGCCTGCATTGGCGGTTTTCTGGCCAGAAAGAAATCTGAAGCAGTCCCCACAGCTCCACTGAGCTCACACATTCCCAATCTGTCACTCTCACATTCCATTTCTGCCAGCGCTGCAAGCTGGCCATTTGTACTGGGCCTGCCTGAGTTGCCACATTTTCTGCCCACAAAGAAATCTGCAGCAGTCACAGTAGCTCCATTGAGCTCACTCACTACCACTCTGTCAGTTGCTCGTTCTGTTTCTCTTGGCGCGCAGACTGCGCTTTTGTATGGGCTCCTGGCTCGTTGGCACTTTTGTCTGTCCACAAGAAATCCGCAGCTGTCCCGACAGAGCTTTGTTGAGGTCGCGAGTCTCCTCTCTCATCGCTCATTCTGTTTGTCCTGGCACTGCAAGCTGCCATTTTGTATGGGGGCTTCTGCCTGCATTGCGCCTTTTTCTGCCACAAAGAAATCCCAGCAGTCCTAATAGATCTCCGTTGAGCTCACTAAGTTCCCTTGTCTCACTCGCTCATACTGTTTCTCCCACCGCTGCAGGCTGGCCTGTTGTACTGGGCCCCTGCCTGTATTGATGCCTTTTCTGCCCACAAAGAAATCCACAGCAGTCCTGACAGCACTTCGTGAGTTTGCTCACTTCCCTCACTCGCTCTCTTGTTCTGTTTCTCCCAGTGCTGCAGGTTGCTCTTTGTACATGGCTCTTGTGTTTGGGCCTCTGTCTGCCCACAAACAAATCCGCAGCAGTCCTGACAGAGTTCAGTTGAGCTCAGTCACTCCTCCCTCTCACTCGGTCGATCTTAATCTGTCTGAAACACTGATTTCCCAGAGTGACCGTGCTATTGTCTGGCAGGGAGTGCAAAAACATACTGTAGCCAGGATGTGAAAAATGACAGCTGTAGTGTTCATAAGGAGTTGTGGAAAATGCCACTGTTGAAAATGGGGCGTGACAGTATTACAAATTTCTTGGTTACAAGGGTGCGTGGAAACAGTTCAATGCACACTGGTAACACAGTCATGTTATGGCAGTCCCAACAAAGCTCCGTTGAGCTTGCTCACCCCTTCTCTCACTCGCTCATTCTGTTCTGCCGGCGCTGCAGGCTGCCCTTTTCTACAGGGCTCCTGCCTGTGTTGCTGCCTTCTTATGCCCACAAGAACTTTGCAGCAGTTGCAATACAGCTCTTCACTCGCTCGCCATTCTGGTTTTCCTGCCACTGCAGGCTGCCCTTTGTACTGGGCCCCTGCATGCATTGCTGCCTCTTCTGCCCACAAACAAATTTCCAGCAGTCCCAACAAAGCCCCTTTGAGCTCACTGACTCCCCCTCCTCACTGGCTGTTCCGTGTCTCCTGGCGCTGCAGGCTGCCCTTTTGTACTGGGCTCCTGCCTGGGTGGCAGCTTTCTGGCCCAGAAGAAATCTGAAGCAGTCCTGACACAGCTCCACTGGGCTGCTCACTCCCCTCTGTCACTCTGCATTCCGTTTCTGCGGTCGCTGCAAGCTGGCCATTTGTACTGGGCTCCTGCCTGCTTTGCCACATTTTCTGCCCACAAAGAAATCTGCAGCAGTCACAGTAGCTCCGTTGAGCTCACTCACTACCGCTCTGTCACTCACTCGTTCTGTTTCTCTTGGTGCAGCAGACTGCGCTTTTGTATGGGGCCCTAGCTGCGTTGGCACCTTTGTCTGTCCACAAGAACTCCGCAGCTCTCCGACAGAGCTCCATTGAGGTCGCGTGTCTCCCTCTCCATTGCTCATTCTGTTTGTCCTGGAGCTGCAAGCTTCCCTTTGTACAGGACTCTTACCTGCATTGGCGCCTTTTTCTGCCCACAAAGAAATCCCAGCAGTCCTGATAGAGCTCCATTGAGCTCACTAAGTCCCCTTGTCTCACTTGCTCATACTGTTTCTCCCACTGCTGCAGGCTGGCCTTTTGTACTGGGCCCCTGCCTGTATTGACACCTTTTCTGCCCACAAAGAAGTCCGCAGCAGTCCTGACAGCGCTTCGGTGAGTTCGCTCACCCCTCCCTCTCTCGCTCTCTCATTCTGTTTTTCCCAGTGCTGCAGGCTGCCCTTTTTACTGGGCTCTTGTGTTGAGGCCTTTGTCTGCCCACAAACAAATCCGCAGCAGTTCGACATAGCTCAGTTGAGCTCAGTCACTCCACCCTCTCACTCGGTCGATCTTAATCTGTCCCAAATACTGATTTCCCGGAGGACCGTGATATTGTATGGCAGGAGTGCAAAACATATTTTAGCCAGGATGTGAAAAATGTCAGCTGTAGTGTTCTATAAGGAGTTGTGAAAAAATGCCACTGTTTAAATGTGTGCGTGACAGTATTACAAATTTGTGAATTACAAGGATGCGTGGAAATAGTTCAACGATGCTTGTAACACAGTCATGTTATGGGTTTCGCACCAAATTTTCAACATAGGGATTTTAGGACCTCTGCTCATGAACAGTGCCACTGTCAATTTCTTAATCTGTCCCGAACACTGACTCCCCACATTAACCACGTTATTCTGTGCCAAAACTGTGAAAACACATTTCGGTCAGGATGTGAAAAATGACAGCTGTACTGCTTATAAGGAGATGTGAAAAATGGCACTGTTGAAAATCTGGTGTGACAATATTACAAATCTGCGAGTTACAAGGGTGCGTGGAAAGTGCGGAACGCACACTTGTAACACAGTCAATTGATGGGCTATCATCACCAAATTTTCAACATAGGCATTTTAGGACCTCTGCTCATGAACAGTATCATTGTCATTTTCTTAATCTGTCCTGGACAGTGATTTCCCACAGCAGCCATCTATTCTGCGCCAGAAGTGTGAAAACACATTTCACCCAGGATGGGAAAATGACAGCTGCAGTATTCATAAGTAGGTGTGGAAAAATGGCAATGTTGAAAATCTGGGTGAAAATATAAATTCACGAAGTTACAAGCGTGGGCACAACTGCAATGCACGCTCGTAACACAGTCATCTTATGGATTATGTTGCAAATATCCAACATAGACATTTTAGGACCTCTACTCATGAACAGTGTCACTGTCATTTTCTTAATTTGTCTTGAACACTGATTTCCCACAGCGACGCGCCATTCTGCCACGAACTGCGAAACACATTTCAGCTAGGATGTGAACAATGACAGCTGTACTGCTCACAAGGAGATGTGACAAAATGCCATGTTGAAATCTGGTGTGAAAATATTGTGAAACATAAGCGAGCCAGACGTAGTAACCGCGCAATGCACGCCTTAAAACAGTTATTTTTGGATTTTTCCACTAAATTTGCAACATAGGCTTTTGAGCACCCACCTACGAACACTGGCACTGTCGTTCATTACTCGGCTCGGCGGGTGATTCCACGCAGTGACCGTGAAACCACCTTCGGGCCGATTAACGCCATGACAGTTTGAGAATTCATGAGGAGGGTCCCAAAACCCCATGTTGAAAGTTTGGTGAAAAATTCTCAAAATGCCGAGATATGCACTAAAGTTGAAAAAACCCTATTTATTACATTATACAGCTTACTGGCATTTCCGCAGTTCGCGGTTGGCTTTGAAGAGTGCGAGACGTGTTCTCGGTCCAGCGAAGATCGTTGCGCCGGCGCTCCGGAGGTAAGTATGGGGTATGGGGAGGCAGGGTGCACAGTGGGTGGATGCGGTTGTGGGGGGCAGGGAGACTACAGGAACCGTTTCCTTTTACAGGTTGTAACAAATATAAGACATTGGGGACCATTTTCTGATTTAACAGGTGCTTTGGCATGCTGGGGTGGGCTCTAGCGTGCCACCTGTGTGGGTGGGGTTAGCCGACGGGATTGGGCACCCCGCCGAAACAAGGCAGGGGAGGGAGCTGCAGGAGCAGAGGGGATTGGGCACCCTCGTCAGGCAATGGAAGGAATATTATGCTGACAGGGATTGGGCATCCCTTCGCAGGAACAACGGGGTGGGAGATAATCATTATGCCAATGGGGATTGGGCACCTGTCGGCAGGAACAAGGGGGGTCACAGAATGCTGACGGGGAGGACTCCCCATCGACAAGTAAACACGGAGGGGGGTATATTGTTTTGAACACAGCAGAAACCCGCCGCCATGTTCACAAACAATATCAGGATCCACATCCGCCCTGCAATGACGAATTGTCTCACTGCAGCCGATGGCTGACGCTGCAATAATGAGGCGGCCCTGATTACCAGCGGCTGATTTTTTAGAAAGTTGTGGCACACTGGCTGAACTAGTGTCAGCAGCAGCGTGCCACAGATTGAGGGGACGGGGACAAGCCCTTTGCAGGCTGTGGGGCATTGGGCACAACAGTGCCAAGCCTTCACAACCTGCTTCTGGAGAAACCTGTCACAACATGTTTCTTGCGCTTGTGCGCAATCAACATAAAAAGGAGCCAGAAGAAAATTAGTTTGACTGCCGTGGCCGACGCTTGAGCTACACCAGAGAAGTTTCAGGACCTGAGGCGACAGAGAAGACAAGCACCATTAAGTGAGGCAGATTTTTGGGGCTGGAGATGTTAGGTGCGTGCAAAACAATGGGTGCCACGCAGTGAGGTTCACATTCTGTTGTTTCTATGGACAGCAATATCAACCGGATTTCAGTTTGATATGGAAAGTGCCATCAGACGGTTGTGAGGTTGATATTGTTTGCAGCATATCAACTGGAATACTAACTGATATGGGATTTCATAGGTACAGTAATCCAGTTGATATTCATGATCACCAGTAATTTTATATATATATATACAGTATATAATCATTATTTAAATTTAAGCTTGAACTATGTACCCAACACTCTAGTATCTGCTACCCCCAGCTAAGCCCAATTAGAATATTATTAAAAAGTGAATTAAAATAATACTCGGACATCTGGTTAGCTGTGGAGTCTAGTTTCTTCCTAATTTCAAAATGTTGGTGAGAGTCTTCTTTCTTGGATAGCAAAATTTTTTGTAAATAGCTGGACTTTGTTAATTCTGTTCTTTTTCAGCTTACACTCAAACCTTGGACTTGGGACCCATCTGTTGTCAACATAGCACTGCAGACTTGCTTTTTGACTGATGGACATCAATAAGCAGTCTCTTCCTTGTTCTGGTTTTGGCAAGAACTTCAAAACATCACTTAACAGTTATAATGTCCATTGCACAAACAGAAGTTTTTATTGTACCAGGATATGAAAGATTCTGCTGTGAAAAGTTATTTTTCCTTATGACTGGCTTTGCTGCAGTTTTGGTTTCCTTCCAAGCTCGAACTTCAGGCTCTTGACCTCAGCACTTCTGGTATAAACACAGCAATGAAAGCTTGGTTCTTTGCTGGGTCAGGCATCACCAGGCTGGCTTGACTCTTGGCTTTAGGCTTTGGCAGGAATCTCAGAACAATCAATGGCAGGTCCACAGACCCAGATCCTTCTAACATGCAGTATAGGCAAAACTGGCTGGATCTTTCAGTGTTTGACTTTATTACCTCTGGTCAGAGCATCATCCTGACATCATTTCCTGCACATTTTGCCAACTTTGGATTCTGCAAATGATGTAGGGTGAGTCTCCACCCATTCCAAGGACTGCCTCTCTGTTCAGAGTTTAGTTTTAAGCTTAACATTACTTTTTCCTCTAACTTTTGACTTGAACAGAATTTAGTATCTTACTTCAAGATGGCTATTACGCAGCCAGTATAATGTTATGCTTGTGCAACTGTGTCAGTTTGGCTTTTGGCTAGTCGACTCTCATTCCATAGGAATTACTACACCTGTAGGGTATCGAAAGACAAGGAACCCTTGAGAGGGTTCCACCCTAGAGGTGTCATGGGATGATTCCATGGCTAAAGGTACCTTAGGAAGGATTCTAAGGAGAGAAGTGCTGCAGCTGGAGGAGGAGGGAGGATGGTGGGGCAAAGAAAAAGTGCTTCACAGTGAGGCTGAGAGGAACTGCTTATATAGCTCAGGAAGTGGGAGTGGCTGGCTGCTTGGCCATCTAACTCCAGGCAAAGTCTTTCCAATTCAATGTCCTGTGCAGCCAGTATAGTGTTATGCTTGTGCGACTGTGTTAGTTTGGTTTTGGCCATTCACACTCTCTATTCCAGAGGAATTACCACCCTGAAGGGGTAAAGGAAGGCAAGGAGCCTCAGAGGGTTCCACCCTAGAGGTGCCACAGGACGATTCCTGTAATAGTTGCAATTAGAATACAAAAAGAAATGCAGTACAAGCATATCCCAAAAGAATGAGATGACATGAAGCATATAAGCAAGCAGTAACTGATGTAGTAGCAGTAACTGTGACATAGTAGTAGAGAAGCATAGACAATTTGATAATGTAATGAGATGCTTAGTTTGATAAATTAATAAATGCCAAGGTTAGTAGCATGATACTGATGATTTATGTTGAGAATTAGGGATCCTCTAGGAGAAGGAACGGCAGGGGACACCATCCACGGCCATCCAACAGCGGAACCTACCTAAAGAAACTAGGGGACACTACTATGCTAACTAACAGTTATGACCTGAGGCAATGGAGGAGAGGAAAAAAACCTTTGAGGAGGAAATCTCTGGGGATCCAAGACCTAGGTTGCCTTCCCTCCTGGCTTGGGATATTTTATTTAGTGACGGCTCTGCAGCTGCAATTTGAAAAACCCAATTAAAGGGTGGAAATATTCCATTTGGAGGAAGGTTCTCGCTCAAACCTTCTAGCTGGAATGCTGTGGAAGGTTGCAAGAAAACACTGCAACAATACGCAACCAAGGTGGAGGAGGATAGCAATGACTGCTAAGCGCCACCAGGCCTACCCACCCTAAAGTCAAACCAGGTGAACCAGAGGCAGTCATAGGAGAATGCAGTGAAGGTGCCTTGCTAGGGAAACCACTAAAGCCAATGAATAACCATTACAGTGGAACGCTAGAGCCAAAGGAGGTAACTTTTTCCACCCCTTCACCGCTAGTCCTAAATTCTACTTACTACACCAGGAGCTGCTGTCGATAGCAGACAGCAAAGCCAAGCCCGGGCAAGGACATTCCCAGCTATGGGCCAGGTGAGAAGGATCCTTCCCAAGTTGGACACGCTTGAGATGCAGACTAAATGCAGTAGAGACTGTCGGCTGCAGGAACCCTGTGCCAGAATAGAATGGCTGGCATGCCCTGAAATTGAATGAGAGCTGAAAGCTGGCGAGCAGCTGAGTGAGCATGTTGTGCTGAGATCGTAATGAACATTGAGTGTTGAGACTTTGCAAGGTCGAATGCAGAACTGAGTGTAGCAGAATCTCACAGGCTGAAGTCGGAAGGAATGGCAGTAGGCATGAAGCAATGATTTGTGTAAGCAATGAACATCGATTGCCTAACAAGCGTGGACCTGCACATAGGTCAGTAAATGGAGTAGTAATAAGTGGACCTGCACTAGTCTGCATAACATAGTAGCAATGAAACAGCAGTGAATAGTGGGGCAAGCCAGCCAGGCATGTGCAAGCCAAATCAAGGTGACAAATACTTTGAGGATTTTTGGTGGCGAAGCAGGATTTAGAACAGACATAACTAGCCACATGGGGCCACGACTCCCCAAACACTTCCCAGTCCCCACTGTAGGACAAACAAAAAGTGATAGAAGGGTTGAGAACCACATGCAGATATTAAAGCTAGTTTAACAGCCACAGCAGTAGCTTGTAGCTGACCTCTGAGTATAACAGGGTCAATAAACATAGAAGCAACATCTGAATGGAGTACTTTGAGTTAGAAAACTGTAATAAACATAAATAAGGAGACTCAATGCTACTGAAAGCAGGTGTAACCAGGTGGTGCAATGAAGCTGCTGGAATGAGGCAAATAGAATGAGCATGACTGAGCTGCATAGCTAGGTTCAAGAATCTTCAGGTGAAAACAATCAAATATGCAACATGGAGCAGCAATGGCTGAGCTGAAACACACAGATAATGATTGCAGTTGCATTGCAGTAGTGTGAGAGTTGTGAGTAACAGAGCAAATAGTAGGAGTTCCGAGCAATATGCTAGGAGCTTAGAAACAAAAGCCCCCAAAAGACAAAACCATAGACACACAAACTCAGAAATCAAGGAACAGAGACAGAAGAAGCACACAGAGCCAAGGCAAAATACAAACCAGAAGAAAGAAATAAACACAGAAATCAGTAGACAAGCAGGAGCGGGAAGTTTGGTGGGTAGCCTCAACCAGCTCAGAGGACAGATCACAGAGCTTTCTCTGGTAAAGAGGAAGTGCTTCACAGTGAGGCTGAGAGGAACTGCTTATATAGCTCAGGAAGTGGGAGTGGCAGGCTGCTTGGCCATCCAACTCCAGGCAAAGCCTTTCCAATTAGGACCGAGCTGCCAGGCGCAAGGACCACACAGAAAATTTAACTAGCAGCATCTAGTGGGGACCGCCCACCTGGTGTCACAGGACAAACGCCGTCCGAAGCGCTATATAGTGGGCAGTCCCACACCCACCCTCCAGTTCTTTTCTCCATCAACCTGCACACGCCGGACCTCGCAGAACAGTGCTACTGTCGACCGCCATTTTCAATAAATATACACTTTCAAATTTTCTTTAATTTCTTAAAAACCCTTGTATTTTGTCTTCGGATTGCATGTCTTCTCCCAACTCCTTCCAAATCACATAAGAACAAGTGCGCCTGCTGCAAGCAGATTCCTGAGAAGGACAACCATATCTCATGTCTCCTGTGCCTTGGGCCTGACCACAACACAGAGGACTATGAGGCTCTATAGAAGTTCAACCAGACCACACAGAAACACCATCAGCAAGCCTTGGAAGACCACCTTCTCAAGCAAAACTGGTTTCTAAGGAGAAGGAGCTGCAGCAGGTGCGGAGCGCTTCATCTTCACTGGGAGGATCTTCTGGCTCCCACAATTAGAAGAAAAGAAGGACAAAGAGAACCACTAGGACCAGATCGGTCTCCCTCCAGGCTGCGACTCCCTCCAGAGACCGAGGCCGATGAGCTGCCTTCCTCCAGCAAGGATACCACTCCTCCAACCAAGCCTTCTCCTCCTCCTTGGGACAGCCCTTGGTCCCCCCATCTGCACTGGTATGGTTCAGGTGGGACCTCTGGGGATTTGTAGGTTTCACCACTCTTAGGCCCTTCAAACCCTCCAGGTCTGAGCCGAGTGGTTTGGCCGGTAAGTCAGACGCCAGTTCTATAAACAACTGCACAGCCCCGGCGCTCATGTTGGATTCCACCTTGGGGTCTGGTGTCAGTCCTTCAGCCACTTCAGCTGCAGCTGCTCCGGGAGGAATTCCCCACTCAGGACACTCCTTCATCACCTCTAGTGGGCCCAGCTATATCTCCATCCCACCCGAGCAAGAGGAGCTGCGCCCACTAACCCGATCGACCTGCCAGTGCCAGACATCACTTCCCCAGATCCCCAGGGATGTTCTGGTCTATCCTTCTCCATCTGGACTATCTCTTCAGACCCCAGAAGCACCCATTGGTCTGGGAGAGCCGGCCCAGAGCCCCACAGGTCCATCGCTGCATCCTCCCATGGGACCATAGCTGGCTCTTCCGCAGCCTACTCTTCTGCAGCCTGGGCCATGTCATGTCCATCAACCCCACCGTTGGGTCCTTTGCCGACTACCCTATGCCAAATTACCCTGTGCTAAGGTACTCAACACCAGGATACACATTGCCGGGTACCCAACATTAGAGTATCCCACACCAGGTTATCACACACCAGGGTTCCCAATGCCAGGTTACCCACCAATGGGCTACCTGCTGGCCTTCCAGCTCCTTCTACTGCTCTCTCCAGCCATAGGTGGATTATGATGCCTTTTTCAGACCTGGTTGAACAGAGCCAAGGTTCAGCTTGTGTCAGAGTTGGACCAACGTCAACCAGTTGTGGCCTCTATGCCAGCCCATCCAACTCCTACTCTCTCTCTCCTGTTGAGACTCATCCCTCCACTTCTGGCCACGCGTTGGGTGTCCTGGCGGTGTGGGGACAGGAGAAGGTTACAGAACCACAAAGGAGGTTCCTCGTCATCGCTGGACAGGAGCCCTTCATTAGACCAGGATTCTGATTCTCCTCAGCCTTGGGCTATGAAGCCCGCCAGAGGCCCATAAACTCAAGAACCCCCAAGTCTCCCTGGAGGACCCTTCATTTACAGAAATCCTCCAAAAATCCAGGAGGCCAACAGGTGGAAGATCGAGGACCAAGATCCTCAGCGTAGGAGACTAGAGGAGCATCTTGACTTAGAAACATAGACTTTGATGGCAGAATAGGAGCACTTGGCCCACCTAGTCTGCCCATTTCCCCACGTATTGGATAAGCTGCAGATCCTACATAACCAACAGCCTATTTCTTGCTACCTCACCCACCAGAATTTCCTTATGTCTGTCCCATACAGTCTTGAATTCCCCACTGTTTTTGACCCACAACCTCCTCAGAAAGGCTGTTTCATGCATCCACCACCCTCTCTGTGAAAAATACTTCCTCACATTGCCCTGAGCCATCCCCCATTATCTTCAAATTGTGTCCCTTGTTCTTGCACATCTTTTTCTGAAAATGCTACCTCTTGGACTTTGTTGATTCCTTGAGGTACTTGAAAGTTTCTATCATGTCCCCCTCTCCTCCTTTCCTCAAGGATATACATGTTAAGCTCCTTTAGTCTCTCTTCATATGGCTTCTGTTGCAGACCCTGCATCATTTTAGTTGCTCTTTGTCTGGACTGCCTCCATCCTATCTATGTCTTTGTGAAGATGGGGTCTCCAGAATAGACAGTACTCCAAATGGGGTCTCACCAACTGTCTGTACAGAGGATAACAACTTCCTGTTTTGTACTGGTGATGCCTCTCTCTATACATCCCAGTATCCTCCCAGCCCTCCTTTCTGCCTTCTCACTTTGCTTGCTTACCTTTAGGTCATCTGATATGACTACCCCGGTCCCTTTCCATTTTTATTGTTAATACCTCCCCCATTGTGTACTCTTCTCCTGGGATTTTTGTTTCCCAGGTGTATTACTTGCACTTCTCTGCATTGAATCTAAGTTGCCATACTTTGACCATGACTCCAACCTTGCCAAGTCCCTTCTGATCCTTTCCAACCCCTTGTGTATCAACCCTGTTGCAGATCTTGTGTCGTCTGCAAAGAGGCATACTTTTCCTTCCAGTCCCTCCGCAGTGTCACTTATAAAGACATTAAAAGGACCAGACCCAGTACTGAATCCTGTGGTACCCCACTAGTAACCCCTTTCTTTGGAGTAGACTCATTTACTATTACCCTCTGTGTCCGGTTGTCCAGCCAGGTTTTTTAACAGGCTACCACCTGGGACCCATTCCCAGGCTGGCTAATTTGTTTATTAATCTTTGTGTGGAACTATGTCAAATGTCTTGCCAGAGCTGACTCCATTCCTCATTTCCCATGGACAGGGCCGCATGATGATTTAGCCTCTACTATTTGGCAGCAACAGTCTTTTGTCAGAGCTATTGCTAAGAAGGCAGACAGATTGTACCATGCCCTAGAGGGAAAAGACCACCTCAGCACCCACCCTAAAGCTGATTCACTGGTCATTAATGCCGCTCTACTAAACCTAAGACATGAGTACCTCACCTCCAGATAAGGAGTCGAGGCAACTGGACAAGTATGGATGTAAGTCTATTCATCCTCCACTTTGACACTGAGGGCTCTGAATTATGTAACCCATGGTGTGCTACCAGAAGGCTATCCTGGGCCAGCTCAAATCTGAATTTATGGCCTTACCAGATTCTGAAGCCAAGAGCAAGATTGAGCAAATGGTTAGGATGGCAGCGATCACCTGCTGTCATATCTAACAGTGACTTACGACACTATCGATGCTTCTGCTTGGAGCACTACGACACTGTCTGTTTAATACACAGACACTCTGATTTGCGGGGCCTGGATTCACCCAGGATGTTTAAGCCTCCATCCTGGATGCTCCCTTTCGAGGTTCAGTTTTCTTTGGAGGGACGTCCAAGGATATCCTGACTGAATTGCAAGAGAGTGGGAAAGCCTCCACTCTGCAATCACCATCCCAATACCAAGCCCCAGCAGCCTTTTTGTCGCCAGCAAAGGCGTCCAGACAGGATAACAGCCCACCAAGCATCAGTGCAAATGTCGGGCTCCCTCAGCTGGTCCCACCCCGCCAAGTCTCAGAGGGCCTCAGGAGGGCACTCCCAACCCTCCTCTACCTCTTGGCTCACGGATCACCCCCTCCACCAATAGTGCTAGGGGAGCGGTAGGGGGCAGATTCGCCAGTCACCTACCAGGATGGGAGGTGATCACAGCAGACTCATGGGTCCTTCAGCTCATAGCTCAAGGCCACACATTGGAATTGTGGAGAGACCTCCAGAAAATCCTTCAGGTCACTCTCACTACCCAAAGGTCACATCCCGCATATCAGAAAGGAAACTGAGGCTCTACTGGAAAAGTTAGCCATAGACCCCGTTCCTCAGGGCCAAGCTGGAAGGGGGTATAACTCCCACTTCTTCCTCATGCCCAAAAGGCGGGAGACCTTTGGCCAATACTGGACCTCATTGCATTCAATCTGTATGTGGAGTACAAGAGAATTTGCTTGTTGACTCTCCCAGGTCTACTGCCACTGCTTCAACAGGGACACTGGCTCTGCACTCTGGATATGCAGGATGTATCTGCATATACCAGGCTGCCGCTTCCTCAGGTTTTCTTTCCAGGAGAGCATTTTCAGTTCAAAGCCTCTCTCTTGGCCTTTCCTTGGCACCCAGGGTGTTTACCATGTGCCTAGCGGTGATGGCAGCTTTGCAATGCCACGTCATTATGTGTTCCCATACTCGATGACTGGCTCTGTCGGCTCCATTGAGGGGCAGCCTGGAAGCCTCTCTGTCAGCTACCCTGGCTCTGTTCCACCAAGTAGGGGTTAGGTGAACTACTCCAAGTCTCAGCAAACACCCTCTCAGTGCCTCCAGTTCATTGGAGTGGTGCTGGATACAGCCCAGGGACATGCCTTTCTGTCCTTGGACAGGGCAGAAATGCTGCAGATGCAGGCCAGTTAAGTGGCTTCCATCTGCTGATCCATGGCCAGATCCATCTTATGCCTCCTGGGCTTTATGGCAGGGGCAATCCCACTGTTCCTTTAGTCAGACTCCACATGCATGTCATGCAGTGGATGCTTTGAGTGCAATGGGACCAGAGGTCAGATGACCTGGACCACAGGATCCTGGTCTCCAACCCCACGTGTCATGATCTTCTCTGGTGGCAGGATCTAAACAATGTCTGCTAAGGGGGTCCCTTCAGCCTCCCCTCTGGTCCAGACCTTTGCAACAGATGCCTCTGGTGAGGGCTGGGATGCTCACTTGGGAATTGCAGGACCGGGATCCTGGTCTCAATGGGAGCTCTCCTTGCACACCAACATGCTGGAGATGCACATGGTGTTGTATGCCCTTTAGTCTTTCAGACCCTCGTCCTTTTAGGCTCATTGCTGGTCCAGTCGGACAACATGTGTGGTCTGGTACCTGAAGAAGCAAGGAGGCACGAGTTGTACCCCTATGCAGGGAGGCAATGCACATTTGGCATTGGGCAGTTCAGTGCCACCTTCAGCTCATGGCAGGGCATGTCCTGGGCATACAAAACATCCTAGTGGACACTCTGAACTTCACTCAGGCAAGGGCACATGAGTGAGAACTGAGGCAACCTGTAGGCAAGACATCTTCGACCTTGGGGTTGCCAAGATCTAGATCTGTTCACCTCCCCATACAACACAAAATACCCAGTTTTTGCTCGCTTGTTCCTGGGCCTGATGTTTTCTGGTGAGACATGTTCTCTCTTTGCTGGACAGGAAGGTTCTTGTATGTCTTCTGTCCCTTCCTACTACTGCAGAGGGTACTGCTCAAACTCCAGGCGGAGGTGGCTCACATGATTCTGATCGTCCCATATTGGCCTCACCAGATCTGGTTTCTCTGCTCCAGCAGTTGGCAGTGTAGCCTCCGGTTCCTCTACCCTCTGCCACAATCTCCTGGCCGGGAGCAGGGCACTCTGGTTCATCTGGTCTCCAATCCTTCACCTGCATGTGTGGCACCTTCTGACATAGCAGTCTCGTGCTTGGAGTCTCTTCTAGAGTTGCTCAGGTTCTGGTGGAGGCCAGAAACCATCTATGAGGACCGTGTATGCTATGAAGTGGAAGAATTCTATCTGGGCAACCTCTAAGGGTTGGGAACCCTTTTCGTGCTCTGTCCCTCAGGTCATGGAGTACCTCTTGCATCTCTCTGACCTGGAACTCAGTTATTCTTCACTGAAGGTCCACTTGTCTGCTATTTCTGCCTACTATCTTCCGGCAGACAGCAAGACCTTAGCTCAGTTGGTGGTTTCCACATTTTCCTGAAGGAATCTTCCTTATGAAATCCCAGTCAGGAACCCAGTTCCTCCTTGGGATCTGAACTTCATACTTGAGAAACTCACTTTGCCTCCCTTTGAACCAGCAGCGAGTTGCGACCTGTGCTACCTCTCCTGGAAAGCACTGTTTTTAGTTGCTATTACTTCTGCTCAAAGGATTTCCGAGCTTCAGGCCCTTATGTATAAGGAGACCTATTTGATTTTGCACAGAGACTGGGTGGCTCTGCAAACAAATCCTAAGTTTTACCAAAAGTGGTTTCTGAGTTTACCTTGAATCAGACCATACACCTGTTGGTGTATTACCCTGAGCATTCGAATCAAGGGGGCTATTCTCACATTGGATGTGTGCAGAATTCTATATACACAAATTGGATGAAGTCAGTCCGCAAAATGGATCAGCTTTTCGTTTCCTTTGCCTACCCTTTCCCAAAAGAGAGGCGGCAGTTTCAAAACAATGTTTATCCAAATGGCTGGCAAACTGCATTCTGTTTTGTTATCAGAAGTATAACAAGCCCCTTCGGGAAGTTAAAGGGTACTCAACCAGAGGCATGACTGCATCTACTGCTTGTTTCAGAAATGTCTCTGCTACAGACATATGAGTGGCAGCCACTTGGAGGTCTGTCCATACCTTCACTAAACATTACAGCTTGGACATTGCCTCAAGGCGGGGGTGGCTGGACTAGCTATTCTCCAAGGCCTTCTGTCTTAGACCCTACCTAATGCAGACCTTTTCCTGCCTCTTGTGTTCAGTCTTTGCCTGACTTACACTGCTTGGGACTCAGTCCTAATGGTTGTGCCTACTGCAAGAGCCTCTCATAGTAGATAGTACAGTTACATAAGAACTTACCATAACCGTAGCTCTTTAGAGGCTCTTGCAGTAGGCAAGGTTTTCCTTCCTTCTTCCCCTGCTGCTGCTACTTCTTTCAGTCTTTTTCTTGGCACCAGGAGCCCACTCCTTTCTCCTGTCGCACCTTCTTAGGTCTCCGGCGGGAGAACTGGAGGGCAGGAGTGAGGACTGTCCATTATATAGAGCTGGACTGACGTCAGTCATGTGATGCCAGGTGGGCAGTTCCTGCCAGACACTGCTAGCTGTTTTATTTGTGGTCCCTGCACCTAGTGGCTCAGTCCTAATGGTTACTGCCTCCTGCAAGAGCCTCTCTCGAAGATCTACTGTTACGTAAATTCTTATGTAACTGTACTTTTCATATAAACATTTCTATATTCAGGTCATTAAAGGCGGTCTTTTGAGATGTCTTCCATATCTGTGAGACAAATATTTTCTGAGCTATGCTAATAAAGATTATAATTCTAATTATCAGCAAAGTATTTTAAAAACAAAGTGATACTTTTGTTTTTATGTCCTAAAGCTCCAAAACTAAAGCAGGTTTCTCACTCCAAGATTAAGAAAGTCCTTAAAAGCATAGAATTCCATTTTAGGCAAATGGTTCTTTGTTCTTCAAGGAAACATATTTGTCAGGCTGTCAAATCTGTTTACTTTAAAAGTTTTTAAGATGGTTTATTTCTGTTCAGCAATACATTGCACACACAAAACTGTGTCTTTGAACTTGTTGTGATATCATCTTTCATTTAAGATCAAACTTAGGTATTTTCTCTTTTGGCTTTTGATACAAATACATCATCAAATAACTCACCTTCTCTTTAAGTTATGTTTCAAATTCAGGCAGTAAACAGGTTAAAATAGCCTTTATCAACTGTACAAGTTTCATGCTGGCAGCATTAAAGACAGTATAGCAAGAGACAAAAGTATTTCTTTCATATTGAAACATAGAACAGTTTAACTTCAAATCTCGGTGGTACCAGCTTCAAGCTGATATAGAAGACCAGCTGCAGTTTATCAACTGTCAAGTTTCCATGGTAACTATCTTTGGCAAGAGCCAAACCGAAACTTAAGTTTGTAGAAGCTCTTGCAAGCTGAGACTCTAGAGTGCAGGTAATATCACAGTTTAAAAGGCCCCAGATAGGGTGGGGGATTAGGCACATCTTCACTGGGTCGAAGGATATTTTAAACTGCAAAATCAGTGTTTTTCAAAGTCTCATCTAGGCAGTTTATGTTTGGAAGGGTTTTTTCCCCTTTTGCAAGCAATTTTCCTTCTTGCTTGAAGAGCTTATGTAGACAGGAATATAAATCAGTTGTCTATGCATTATACCTCAATTACCTTAATTAATAATTAAACATTTATAAAGAATGTAAAATAGTAATTAAAATAATGCAAAATAATATTATACTAAAATATTTTATAACTAAGGTTTTGCTTCTACAGTCCGCAATGCCTGACTTCTCCGTTCTTGCATCAGTTTGTGAATTCAGAGTCCCGCTGCCTTGGGATCCATAAAATCATAAATTTTGTTTTGTACAGTAAACTGCAGATGGGCCAGAAAAGCTAAGCTGAAAGGGAATGTTTAATTCCTTAAGTTTGGATGGCGCCTCAAAAGCCCGACAGCTGGCATGCATGACAAACAAGGAGTCAGAGAAAATAATCTCTGATCATCCATTTGAACAGTTCCTTGCTCACTGGCGGCTCGCAGAATTTTATCCTTAGTGGCAACAGAGTCAGTCACCATTAACAGTGTCCTAGGGTTCTCTACTGTATTGGGGACCACATCAGAGTGATAGGATAAGCCTGAATAACCTGTGGAGCAAACCCCAGTCCCAAGACCCTGGGAGTCATCACTCAAAAATATTGCTGCATCTTATCTTCCCCTCAGTCTCCTCGGGCATCCCTAAAATGTGGATATTTGCAGCTTGGACCAAATTTTCCACTTGTTCATGCTGTGACTTTATCATGCCCTGGTCTTTTACTTTTGTTACTGCAATCAGCACTTTTTCAGCAATCTTTTGGATTCCTCATTCCCCATTGCCATGACCTCTACCATTTGTTTGACTTTACCAACCTGTCCACCTAAGTGCCCATTTTCTTGTCCACATTACACACTGTGATGGTAAGTGCATTAACTGTGTGCCGAAAGTCTCCAGGATAGCTGGGGTATCCCCTGGATCACATGGCAGTTAAGCAGCAGTGGGTTGCTTGGACGTCCCAGGCATTGAAGAGTCCATTTTACAGCATTTTATGGTCATCCTATGTTGTCAGACTTGATAGGTAGAATCAGTCCACCAATATCTACCAAATGATGTCAAAAACATTTCATTTACTGCCTGAAATTTGCACTTTTAGCTGAAAAGGGACCTTAGTAGCAGTGCTCTGAAAAGAGCATCTTTTCTGCTGGACTTCTAGCTTCTCCCCATAGGTAAGACTTTTAAAAACAGGTTAGAGAGCTTCAGTGTGTTCTACCTAGAAGACAGAGAAAGGGTGGACATAATAGGGACATGGGGGGCATTCTGTGTGGATCAGCAGGCCTGTGCTATATCTCCTACCAGCAGTTTACACCTGAAGAGGAGGAATTTGTTTTAGTCTATGAAAACATTGTCTCTGTGGTTTCTAGCACAATTTTGTTCTAACTTCAGGGCAGATCAA
Organism: Neoceratodus forsteri; assembly: GCA_016271365.2. Taxonomy (NCBI): domain Eukaryota; kingdom Metazoa; phylum Chordata; order Ceratodontiformes; family Ceratodontidae; genus Neoceratodus; species Neoceratodus forsteri. Next base: position 1,576,865,594 of record CM028129.1, on the reverse strand, counting down.
AGGAACACTCTGGGCCTGATTTTCAAAGATTGACACAGGGATTATGTCAAGCCCTGTGTGGACCATGATGTTTGGCGCCATTCACTAAACTCCTCTGTCTCAACTAATGCCCAATTTCAGTACATTGGGTGCAGTTGCAACAAACTTCTTCAGTTTATGGCAACTTGTGCCAAATATTTGGTGCAAGCCCAGTAAAAGATTCCCAAATGATGCAAATTAGACCACAGTGGAGCTGGTCTAACTTGTGGCATTGGCGCACCTGACGGAAAATCACGATTGGCACTACAGGAATGCAAGAAGCCCCTGTGCTGCATGTTCACCGCACTGGGACTTATGGCATCTGCAATCTTTTAAAATCAGGCCCTCTGTGTTGTTAAGAAGGTCTGTCCTGCCTGTCCTCTCCCTCCCCACCAACAATTTGCACCTGAAGCCGAACTGAAGGTGTGGATTATTTTAACCTGTGAAAGCAGTGTGTCTGCAGCTTTCTACACCATTTTGATCTGACTTCAGGGCAGATCAACGGAATACTCTGTGTGGTTAAACAGGCCTGTCCTCCCCACCAACAATCTGCACCTGAAGCTCAGCTGAGAAGGTGTGGGATTTATTTTAACTCATCAAACAAGTGTGTCTGCAGCTTTCAGCACCATTTTGTTCTTCACGCAGAGCAGGGAACATTCTATTTAAGCCCCAGAGGTTTGCAGCCCTGGAGCATGTCACCCATGGAGTGTGAGGACCACAGGAGCAAGAGGACAGCATTGGCAGGGGTGTCCTCAGGAGTTCCACAGGTCTGTAGGAATTACCTCTCAGCCATTTGTCTTAGAAGTGAGGGACACTGATATGGAAAATGAGGGACAATGAGGATACAACCTCAAATATGGAGATACAAGCTCAGAACACTGTGGAAACCATTTTGTTTACTTGTACTAAGTTTACTTTTGATTTAGCATCTTAGAATATTATGAATTTCTGCTTTAAAATCTGAATTTATGGCAAATTCTCTGTGTGGGCAGCTCCTTTTCCATGAGGATGGATGAGGGACAGAGCAATTCTGGAGGGTAAAATGAGGGACACCCCTCATCATCGGGGCAGTTCAGAGTTCTGGTATGTACCTGGGAGGCCTGTGGCATGCAGCAGAAGTAGAAATGGTAAGTCTGGACTAGGGGCTAGGTGGCAAAATTGTCATCACCATCTAGGGTAAGGGTACAAATACTTTCAAGTTGGGAAGTGGTATTTCCACTGAAAGAAGGGCGTATGGTGCAAACTGTGTAAGCATTAAAGTGAAAATAGCAAAGTGCCTAGCACCCAATCTAGAGTAGGGTAAATTAGCAAATAGGGTAGGAAGGGATTTGGAAGTCTGTGAAGGACAGGATTATAAATTAGTAAGTAAATACCAAAGTGCCATAACACCTTGTCTAGAGGTAGAGTAAATGGGAATTAGGGATTTCAGAGGTCTCCGAAGGAAGGTTTTATAAAGTAGTGTAGCAGCTAAGGGGTTCTCAACAGTATGGAGGGTAGGTATGACTGAGAGCTTGTTGGGTGTAGAGATTGTGGAGTAACCATCCTGCAGGTTGTGATCTGGAGAGTGAGTCACTGCCCCATCTGGTGGAGATTTGCAGAACTCCAGCCACAACTAATGGCATGAAATGAAATTTGTCTGATACAGAGACAGCTGGACTGGAGTCTGCAACCATATCCTACCATTCCCCTTCTCAGAGTCCCACTGGCCCAAGGGGTGGAGGGTGGGGGAGGGAAAGTGGGATAAAACAGGGCATGTAGGTTGCAAAATAAGCCCAATCATGGTTGCAAACTGTTTTGCACCACTTAAAGAGATGCAGTACCTGACACTCCCAGGGAGGCTGTGTGCCAGCTGGGAGGAAGGAACGAGTTGGAAGGGCAACTTCCAAAAGGGGAAGGGAAGAAGGAAACTGGCAGGGTACTGGTAGTTGGTGACTGAATCATTAGGGGCATTGAGAGGGTGGTATGTGAGGAGCAGAAATGGTGGAGAGTAGTCAGATGCCTACTGGAAGCCTTGGCCAGGAGAGTGGAGCCAAAATTGGGGGAATAGTAAGTTGGATGGTGAGGGGCAGCCAGAGGTGCTAATACCATTGGACACTAATGATCAGGCCATTCAGCAACTGGAGGTAGTCAAGACAAACTTCCAGAAGCTGCGGGATAGGTTGAGTGGGAAAGCAGCTTTACTGGCGTTCTTCCAGTGTGGGATGAGGGTGAAGCAGGAAAAACTGGGATTTTGAATGACTGGTTGAAGAGGTGGTGTTAGCAAAACAGAAGAATGGTTTCAGTTTGTTTGCAGCTGGGATGTTTTCTGGGATAGAAGCTCTGTGAAAGAGATGGCCTTCATCTCACAAAGGGGGACTAGTGTGCTCAGACAGAAGCTGAATGTATGCATAGTTAGGCATTTAAACTGAGTTGGAGGGTAGACTGGAGCAAGGGAGCACTTGGAAGGGGAAGGAGAAGAGCCTACCAGAACTACACCAGAAATGGGGAGAAGACACAGATTAGCTAGGGATGGCATAGACAGGAAGAGAACTGGATCAGGGGGTGAGAGGGATGGGAGTCACAGAAGTCAATGGGTCAGAGGGCAACAGAAGGGAAGGGAGGTGCAGACGAAGAACAGGGAACCCGGTAATGTGAGGGACAAAGAAGGGAAGATGGAAGGCAGTTTGCCTTTACAACAAGAGGTTGGGTAACAAAATTAGCAAACTTCAGGCGATGGTGTTAGGTGCTAAGTTAGACTTGGTGGCCATAACAGAGACATGGACAACCGGAAATAATGACTCAGATCTGGCTTCTCAAGTGATATCATGTATAAGAGAGACAAGGTGAGGTTTAAGGGCAAGTGGGAGGTGTAGCCCTCTACATTAAGGAGAACATAGAGGCTACTGAGCATAGTACTATCAAAAGGGATGTAGAGTCAATTGAGGTACAACTGAGAATAGCTACAGGGATGAAAATATAAGGATAGGAGTGGTCTACAGACTGCGGAGCAGAAGGAAGAAGGGACAAAGAACCAAGGGATGGAATGAGGAGAGGGGCAGCAAAGGGAATGAATGGTTGTGGGAGACCTGAACATTCCAGATATTGACTGGCTACCCATTAGCTAAGGTATCAGATGTCAGGCATTGCTGAACACAATGCAAGGCTGTTTACTGTGCAGTGGGTCAGGAAACCCACGAGACAGGATGCCATTCTTGATTTGGTGCTTACCAGTTCAGAGGTAGTTGATAGGATAAAGGTGAGGGAACCACTGGGATCCAGTGACCACAATGCTGTGTGGTTTGAACTGGCACTGGATAACTGCAGCCCTCTTCAACAGATGTGGTCCTCTACCTCAGAAGGGCAGCTTTCAGTAAAATGAGGGAAGGGGTCAGGGAAAACTGGAAGAACTAGAGAGAAGGGGTAGAGGAATAATGGGAAGAAATTAAGGGAGCCTTTTGGATGTGATTGACTCTGGTATGAGGAAGTTGCTGAGAAGAACAAATATTAAAGGCTTATTTGGTTCTGCAAGAAAGTGAGGGAGGCAGTGGTGGCTAAAGAAGGGCCTTCAAAAATATAGTGAAATGCAAGGGAGGATAAATGGAGAGAGTACCAAGGCAAGAAAGTAAAGGGGTAACAGGGAGGGCAAGGCAGACTCAGGAGAGCAGTGCTGAAGGTGTCATGGGGTGGTTTAGGCATATCAGGGAAAAAGAAAGATGGGAAGACTGCCAGGTGAAAGGTAGTTGAGGATGTTGAACAAAGAATAATGTCCTAAACAATTACTTCTGCTCAGTTTTCTTAGTGGAGGACAAAGAGCTTCTATCAGACAGTGGTGCTAGGGCTCCACAAGGAGGATGCAGGAAACTGGGTGGGCAGTGGGCATAGTAGACAGGGTAAAGAAGGTCTTGCAGCCTGCAAAGTTGAGAAGGCACTGGGACCAGATGACTTACATGATGCTTAGAGAGTTGGGTTCTTCAGAGTTGGCTGACCCACTGGCTGAACTGTTCAGATGCGTGTTGGTATCTAGTGTGGTGCCAGGGATTGGAAGTCAGTGGACATAGTTCTACTCCATAAAGGGTGGAACAGGGTAGATTCAGGAAACTACAGACTGGCCAGTCTTACCACCGTAGTAGGTAAGCTGCTAGGTCCCTCATCAATGAAAGCCTATTGGCCTACCTAGAAGCAAATAGGCTACAGGACAAGCAGCATGGACCTGTGGTAGAAAGGTCAAGTCAGTCCAACCTAAAAGTATTTTAGATTTGGTCACAGGGCAGTTGATTTAGGGCAGTCAGTAGATTTACTGTGCTTTGATTTCAGCAAAAGCCGTTGACTCTGCCACACAGGGGACTGCTGAGAAAGCCAGAAGACCTGGGAGTAGGGAGGGAAGGAAATTGGTCAGATTGGTAGGGAACTGGTTGGGGGAGAAAAAGGGTGGTAGTGAAGGAGGTCAAGTCAGAGGATGGGGGTCATGGGTGGGGTGCTGTAGGGGTCAGTTCTGGGATCTGTTTAATATGTTAATCAGTGACATAGGGATGGGCATCCAGGGATGATAAGTCTCTTTGTGAATGACACAAAACTATATGGCAGAGTAGACAGTGAGGAGGGGTGAGTGAGTTAAAGAGGGATCTGGAGAGGTTGACGAGGTGGTCTAAAATATGGCAGATAAGATTTGATGCCAAAGGTGCAAAGTAATGTACTTAGAAAAGAGAAACCAAGTATGGTGTGCTGGGGCGGGGGTGGGGAGTGAGTCATACGTCTGAGGAAAGGGACCTGGAGGTCATCATTAGTGACTCCCTCAGATAATTTAGCCAGTGCAACAAAGTTTCTCTATGGCCCGATTCAACAACTATTTTTTGACGATGTTGCAGCGACAGATTTATATCGAGCCACAATTGCAGTCAGCATAAATCCGTCCGAGAACACTGTGTTTTCTTCAGGGGCTTCACCCTAAATCCTCTCCTCCATGAGCCCCCGCCCCCAGACTTAAGATAATCAACTCCAAGTCTGAGTTGATTTGGGGAGGGGTGCAAGACCCTGAGAAAACAGTGCGGGGTCCCACGGTGACAGTACAGCGACCCATTGCTGTGTCCCTGTACTGTCGTTCCTGGTAGAGTGTTGATGTTCAATTAGCATATGCAACAAAGCATTAAACAGTGCAACAGGAAGGTGGGATGCACTGGTAGAAGATTTGACAGTACGAGAAGGAGGTGATGTTGCTCCTGTATAGGTTATTGGTGAGCCCTTACTTGGAGTACTGTGCCCAGTTCTGGAATCTGCACCTGAAAAGGTTAAGGATAAACCAGTCTGTGCAGCAAAGGGTTACCAAGATGCTCCCAAGCCAACAGAGCGAATCCTATGAGGAATAGCTTGAGGCCCTTAACGGTACTCACTGGAGGCCAGAAAGGAGGGGCACATTTATTTTTTATTTATTTGAATCTAGGATTACAAGTATCTTTGAGCCAAGGCTCTTTTATAAAGGTTGCATGTCAGTTGCAGTACAATAGCAGGAAAAAAAAAAAGACAATTCAGTAACAAAGGCAGTATAACAGGTTAACAATCAGTTACATGAATATGAATGCACACATTTCAGTTAAACTAAAGCCAGAGGCATTGACAGGGTAAATAGTGTTACAAGACATGGCAAGAACACAAAAGGTAAGAGCAGCCATAGGCATCGTCACATTACAGAACAACAAGCGATGGAGGGCTTGCAGGGAAGGGGCAGATAGAGTGGGGGAGGGTTGTAGGAGATATGGGGTAGATAATGGAAGTGCTATGTGAAAGAACTGAGGCAAGGGTTGGGTAATGGTAAGGAGGGCTGATTAAAGGAGACAGTCGCAGATGCTAGAGGCAGAGAGGAGTAGGCGGAGCCTGGATTTGAATGGGCCAAGCTTAGTGCGGAGGATGTCATTGCTGAGACCATTCAACCAGCTAGGGGCCCTATGGGCAAGGATCTTTGTCCCTGGGTGCTGCAGCAGCGAGGACTTGCAGGAGTGAGATTCGGATCCCTAGTGTGGCGAGGGTTACTACTGTGGCAAGAGAGAGCTTGAACTCTGGGAGATGCTTGGCCCATGGTTATTTTCTTTGCCATAATGAAGGTTTGGTACTTTATGCAGTTTGAGAGTTGAGCCAGCCAGTTTGTGCATAGAGGTCACATGTATGAGTGAGGCGGTGAGCTCCGGTGATGGGCCGACAAGCTTTGTTGAGAGACGTGGATATGTCGTCTGAGGGCAGTTACAGTAGCAGAGCCATATATGATCAGGCCATAGTCAATTATAGAGACAACAGAGCTCTGAACAGTGACCCTTAAGGCTTCCGTAGTAAGGTGTTGCCTGTGCCTGTAGAGTAGTCCAATGCAGTATTTACAGCTTTGGCAACACTATTAATGTGGGCACCATAGGATGGGTTATAGTCAAGAGATCCCAAGATATTTAAAAGATTGCACCTGTTCGAGGAAGCTCCAAAGCAGTTTGTGATGGTCAGGTGTATCCTGTACTTGTTGGGAGCTGCTGAAAAGCATTGACTTGGTTTTCTTATAATTTAGGACCAATTTGTGCTTACTAAACCAGATGTCAACTGAGTGAGAAGCCTAGCTATAGATTGTTTTGTATGGATTGGGGATCCTTATGGGTGGTGTGAATTATGGTGTCATCAGCGTAGAGGATGATTTGTACTGGGCAAAACTGTGGAAGGCTGTTCAGGAAGAGACAGAATAGAAGGGACCCAGTATGGATCCCTGGGGGACTCCTGAGTGAACAGGTCTGGTGTCAGAGAGGACATGTGCAATTTTAACTCTTTGGGATTGGTTTCCAGATAGTTTTGAATCCAGGCCGTGGAGTCAGGAGAGAGCCCGGCATTCAGAAGCTGCTCAAGTAGTAGACAATGGTGGACAGTGTTGAAAGCCTTAATTAAATCGATAAAGACCGACCTGGCTGGTGACCATTATCCAGAGAACTGTGGATGGCTCCAGTGAATTCAGAAAGGCAGAAGTGGTGCTGTGCCCTTGTCTGAACCCATGTTGTTGAGCACAATATATTATGTTTGTCCAGGTAAACAGTGAGTTGGTCTGCTGCTATGCATTCAACGGCCTTAGAGAGGAGGTAATATGAGATTGGTCGATAGTTCCCATGGAGGCCCTGTCTCCACTTTTGTGGACTGGAGTAACAGTAGTGGATTTCCATCTGTCAAGGAACTGGCCAAGGCTGAGGAGAGGTTGAAGATCTTTGTTAATGGTCCTAGTCCCGTCGGGGTGAGAGACAGCAGTGTGAGGTCAAGTGTGTCACCACTATTTCTGGACTTAGCAATTGCTTTACTAATGTATTTGCAGGCTTCGTGCATCTTGCTGCTTTAAGAGTAGAACAGCAGGTATTTGGAAGAGGAGAAGCTGGAAGGGTGAGTTGGAGAGTCATCTGTCCGAAAAAGTCAGGGGAGAACACTGTTGAGGTCTGTGAAAGCAGTATTGAACGTGTTAGCAATAGTTAGGGTCCAGTGTTGTGGTCCCATCAATGTCCAGCATAGTAGGGAAGTTTTAGGCTGCTTCCAGTAACTTCTTTGATGTTGTTCTAGAAGGCTTTCCCATTTCCCAGGTATTAGAGCTTCCTATAGAGATACTTTTCTTTAGGCGGATTGATTTGGTGCAATCATTTCAAGCACGTTTATAGATCTTACTTGAGAGGTTCCTTCAGTAGGTCATTAGATGTAGGACTGGCACCACCTGGCGCTGGGCCGCATGGCAGACTTTTCTAGCAATCCCTGATGGGACTGCCCATCCGACAACACGTGACCGGCGTCAGCATGGCTGTATATAGTGGGCGGTCCCCAAGCCCACCCTCCAGTTCTTTCCACTGTTGCCTCGTGTCAAGTCACATTGCAGACTTCCATCAGCAATAATGTCGTGTTTGTTCTTGCATCGGTTTTTTCCTTTGCTACATTTGTTCTCTCAATTCTACATTTGTTTAATGTCTTCACCCAAGAAGAAGTGCTTGTCCTGTGTACATAGATTCCTCATAAGGGCGGTCATCTGAATTGTGTTATCTGTCTGGGCCCAGACGATCCTGTCTCATCCTGCTTAGAGTGCCAAACATTTAATCAGGGCACCAAAAGTGGAGACAGCAGGCTTTTGAGGCCCACCTTCTAAAGTCCACCTATCTTCGTTAGAGAAGCAAATGGACCGCATCAGAGAGTCCTCTTCCGAAAATCGTCTCCCTCAAGAAACACCACAAGGAGAAATCTTGAGACGAGAGCACTCCACAGACCATCCTGAGGCCTCACGACCCTCGATGAGCAAACACGCCTCTCAGCTACCACCTAAGAAGGCTACGGACGGTAAGTCTGAAAAATTTTCTATGGGTCAGTGGGCCGTCGGCTCTTCTGACAGCCGCACCACTATGGCCACTAAGTCAGCCCCTGGCTCCTCTGGGGACCACCCGGCCACCGGTAAGATGGCTCCCCCAGCCTTGAGGCTCTGCCCGGCACCAGCCGATAAGTCAGCACAGGGGCTCCTCCCCCACCCGCCCGGCTCCGTCTGGTAAGACATCTTTCTCTGCGGCCGCTCAGGCGTGGTTCTCCTGTCGGGCCCCAATGGCACCTCACCCAATGTCCGGCAGAACCAGGAGAAAATTCCCCTCCCCTCTTCCCTCGCCTATACCCCCCCTTCTCAGCCAGGTTCCTCAGGTGAAGACAGTGCGGAACCTCTTGATGTCGTAGACCATTCCTCGGGATCAGTCCGTGATCCCGTGATGGGGATCAGGGAAGGCTCCTCCTCAGCTATCTGGCCTTACAGTGGAGGCCCTCCTCCTACATTAGGTGGGATCCCTTTGGACCCGAGCGAATCTCCCAGTCCTGATCCCACCGTCAGATCCAGCGATTCCAATTCTAACGCTGGAAACTCCGACCACTCTCCCCAGCCAGTGCCCAGTGGTCTTCCCCAGCTTCCAGCTCCAGCACCAGACCTGATCCCACCATCTGGCCCCCTTCGTCCCCAGCCAAAATACCCCAGCCCCTCCGGCCTTAGATCCCTTTCTGGCACGGATCATCGGTGCCAGTCCCATGTCGGTCCCTATGGCGTTGGCTATCCGACACTGGGCCCCACCAATTTACACTACAGTGAGTCTGGCGTGGCTCCCCTCAGTCAGACCTGACAACAGGGATTTATACTAGATCCTGGACTGTCCTCATTACCCCTTTGGGTACCTTGAGGACCATTTCCGGCTGGTCCTCCACCTGAGTGGAGTTCCTTGGACAGTACTACTCTGGTTACAACCCCTACCATTTTCAGGATTACCAGGGGTACCATTACCCACCCCCAATGGTAATGCGGACTCCTATCCCACTAACTCCTCAGTCTCATGATGAGGAGGAGCAGGTGTGGGGAGGTTCATCCACCATGCGCAGGAATGGGCGATAACCTCCGATGCATAGGTCCTGCAGTTGGTGTCCGTTGGACACACTATAGAGTTTCTGGAAATTCCTACAGAATCTCTGCTAAAAGGTCTTCTTACTCCAGGGATCAGGCTGTTCTCGTTCGAGAAGAAGTTCAAAACCTCTTGCTCAAGGAAGCAATAGAGTGTGTTCCCTGTGGCAATGGGGCAAGGGATTCTACTCCCATTTTTCCTGGTTCCAAAAAGGCGTGAGACTTCAGACCCATTCTCAACTTGAGCAGCCTCAGTCGCTTTGTTGAGTACAAAAAGTTCAGGATGCTGATGCTCCAGAGACTTCTTCCACTTCTTCTGGAGAATCATTGGTTGTGCACTCTGGACATGCAGGATGCTTACCTGCACATCCCGATCTTCCCAACCACCGCCGTTTCCTGCATTTCCATTTCCAAGGGAGCACTTCCAGTTTTGGGCACTCCTTTTGGTCTGTCCTTGGCACCTTGGTGTTTACCAAGTGCCTGGCAGTGGTGGCAACCTCTTTATGCCACCAGGGTTTGCAGTTTCTCGCTACCTGGACGATTGGCTGATTTCAGCCCGTCCAGGGACTCTTCTGGAGCTCTCTCCTTTACCCTGGACCTCTTTGGCAGACTGGGGATTACTGTCAATATTCCCAATTCATCCATGACACCATCCCAGAGACTACAATTCATTGGTGCAGTTTTGGATACAGTCCAATGCAGAGCCTTCCTTCCTTCAGACAGGGTGGAGACCCTGATCCATCAGGCTTTGTGGTGGCTTCGTCCAGGACCATCCCGGCCGGAGGTCCTCCGCCTTCTTGGCCTGATGGCAGCCTCCATCACTACTTTTCCCCTGGTGAGGCTCCACATGATAATTACTCAGTGGTCCTGCGGGTGCAGTGGGATCAACTCCTGAGCGACCTGGACCATCCGGTCCTGGTGTCATCAAGCAGTTCAGAAAGAATTGCTGCGATGGAGGGACCACTGCAACCTTTCCTTGGTCTTCCTTTCAGGAGCCCAGCTCCTTTGGCATCCCTAACTACAAATGCATCGAACATGGGATGAGGAGCACATTTAGGGGAGCACCAAGCTCAGGGACTGTGGTCCAGCTTGGAGGCATCATTACACATCAATGTTCTGGAGATGAGGCGGTCTTGTACACCTTCCAGGCCTTCAGACCCTCCTTCCCAAGGGATCACTGCTGGTCAAGCGGACAATATGTTGGTAGTTTGGTACCTCAACAAACAAGGAGGAACTCGCTTCGTACCTCCTGTGCAGGGAGGCGATGCAAATGTGGAACTGGGCGGTCCAGCACAATCTGGCCCTAGTGGCGTGCATGTTCCAGATGTTCAAAATGTCCTGGTGGACAGTCTCAGCAGGTTTTGGACCCTAATTCATGAATGGAATTAAATAAGGAAGTGGCAGAATCTCTCTTCCTAAGATGGGTGTCCAGAAATTGACCTTTTGCCTCCCAATACAATGCAAAATTTCCCAGTTTTTGCTTGCTCGTTCCAGGGCATGGTGCTTTCTCTCTCCTGGACAAGGACATTTTTGGCTTCCTCCATTTCCCATTCTCCAGAAGGTCCTTCTCAAGTCTCAGACAGAGAAAGTGAGGATGATTCTCATCTCCTCTCTGGCTGAGACAAATTTGGTTTCCACTGCTACAACAGCTATCGAGGGAACCACTGGTTCCACTTCCAGTGACCCACGACCTCTTGACTCAGGATCAAGGTCACTTACGTAACCCCCTACAAATGGGGTTCCCAAAAAGTCTTCTTTGAGCTAGCCTAAATGCTCACTGCCAGGCTGGTGTCCTGCGTTTTAGCAGTTTAAATGTGATTACCAGAGCCTGTATAGCCTCTGTGTACTGTCTCTTTAAGAGCTGCCTAATTGCAGCTTAAGTAATCTGAGAGGAACTCTGTTGAAAGATGTAACTATTTACTGAAAATCATTTGAGCGATAATGATAATGTAGTTTGTCTAACCTGCTTTCTTTGTAGCAAGGAATGTTTTGTTTGTCTACACTATCTTGGTCCTGGACTGCAAATTGGCCCAAACAGTACTGGTGGGACCTAAAATGTAGCCCGGTACAGGAGCTGTCTGATTCAAAATCTGTAGGAACTGTAGTTTGGAGCTTTTTAGCCTTTTTTGCAACTGAAGGGGAGCTGTTGCTTTGACTGACAGCCAAATCAGCCAACCAAATCTTTTGGCTCTTGGGAAGTCTTGGGCTGCTTGCAGTTTTCAGTTAGTTCTGAGCTGGAAGCTCAAGAAGAAGGAGTTGAAGTAATTCTGAACAGCAATCCTAAGTGGATTTGCATGGGAGAACTAGGAAAAGGCTGAGTGTTTGGCCTGTATGTCTGCCTGCTGCTCCTGAGAGGAGAGAAGAGGATTATTTTGGACTAAATCCAAGTTTGTATGACTAAAGTAAGCTACTGAAGTGGGCTCAGCTCAACCTGAAAAAGACCGAAGATTTTGCTGAATGTGATCAGCCTGTCAGGAGTTCCAGCTACCCCTAAGCTTCCGGTGTATACAGAGACTTTCTGATTGTGACAAGGGGCGCTTTGCCTGTAGTGGAATTCCCGTGACATGTAAATGTGCTATGAGCTGCTAGAGGGTTGTGAGTTAGTTCCCTACTGTGTGAACTGTGTTCTGCTAGCTGAAAGCTGTATCCAGCCAAATGGACTGCACCGAATTTGTCTCCATGCGATCTGGGCCTTGCCAGACTGGCCCAGCCAGACTACCACTGCACAGAGAAGCCATCGACGAGAGACCTGCCTGGGACCAGTCCCCTGCTCCACGCCTGAACAGGAATGACGCCTCAGACTCATGTGGGCCCTGCTTCTCCTGGCATTCCAGATCAACCAGCTGCAGTCTCGATTTTTGTTCAGCCTGTGTCCAGTCTTGGGTATACGTGAGTAAATACCAAGTAGCTCCCTGCAACAACAGCTTAATCTGAGTGTGTCATCTGATTGTCTTGTTGTTTTGTTTCCTTTATGTACTGTGCATGTTGTGTTTTCCATCACAGGGCTAACCAGCTGCAACCCAGACAGCGGTCCTGGCTAGCCCATCTCTTCTCCACCTGGGCACCCAGAGGTGGACTGTGTGGGGGACTCAAAGCGCATGCATAACTGCTTGACTGATATAACCTTTAAGTTAATTAACCTGATTTTGCTCCTCCCTTGTTCAAGTCCCTGAATAAATCAGATCTAACGTTTTCTGCATGTAATCTGACTGTGATTCCAGTTTGTGCTCAAAGTACTGTACTGTTGCTATTTGCTGTGCATAACCTTGTTTTACAGGGGATCTCCAGGGTCGAGCCAGAGGAACCAGCCCTGGTGGTAGGGCAAACAGTGTGGGCACTTGTGCGGTGTACCAGGGGTGTTGTGAAAGTGATTATTGTACAGTGTTCAGGCCACTAGAGGGGAAAGAGGGGGATTACAGTGTCCTGAAGGGCTGTGCCCAGGTTAGCTTGACCATTACCAACCCTGACCTCTGGGTGGAGGCACCTGTTTCAGAACTCAGGCCCCTTAACCTGCTACTAGCCAAGCAGGCAGGGGCAGTGGCCCTGGTATAGCGCCACCTAGGGTTACACTTGTTCATCCGGGGCTCAGGACCCTGCATCTTCATGCATGGCTCATGTAAACATAGCAATTTCTCACTTTGGGGTCTCCTTCCGAGTAGCTCAGGTTCTTTTAGAGGCTAGAAAACTCTTCACTCATTCCATTTATGCCATGAAGTGGAAACGTTTTTTTCCATCTGGGCGAACCCAAGAAGTGGAACCCCTTTTCTTGTTCTGCCCCACAAGTCATGGAATACCTCCTTCATCTGTCAGACTCCGGTCTGTCATATTCTTTCTTGAAGGTCCACCTTTCTGCAATTTCAGCATACCACAAGCTGGTGGATGGTAAATCCGTGGCTCAGTTGGAGGTCTCAAAACCTTTCTGAAAGGATCCTCCATCTGAAACCCCCATCCACAGCCCAGCCCCACCTTGACATTTGAACTTTGTATTGAGAAGCTCACTCTTCCCCATTTGAACTGGCCATGAGCTGTGACTTGCATATTCTTTCCTGGAAAACATTTTTTAGTTGCCATTCGTCAGCTCGAAGGATTTCAGAGCTTCATGTTCTGGTTTGTAAAGAGCCTTATCTTATCTTCCACAAGGACGGGCAGTCTTCAGGACAAATCTAAGTTTACACCAAGGTGGTGTCAAGCCGCACTGAACCAATCAGTAGAGCTTCAGTTTACTTCCGTCCCCTTGAACAACGGAACTCCAAATCCTGTTTACTCCTGCTGTCAGGCCTCTTCCTGGCTCTGATGGGAAGGAACTGGAGGGTGGGCGTAGGGACTGCCCACTATATATGGCCACGCTGACATCGGTCACGTGACATCAGGTGGGCAGTCTCCCATCAGGGATAGCTAGAAAATCTGCCATGTAGCCTGATGCCAGGTGGTGCCAGTCCTATATGTAATGACCTACTGAAGGAACCTCTCTCGAAGATCTGTTAGGGTAAGTTCCTATGTAACTGTACTTTCTGTATGTCAGTTTGCGTGCAGGTGGCCATGCCCACAGCCAGAGGTGGTCCCTTGCTTTTAACTGTGCTATAAGCTCCACGGAGAACCATGGGTTGCAAAGGCTTTTGACTTTGTGCTTTTTGAAAGAACATGGGAGTCACAAGCCGCATTAAAGGTGTAGATGAAATAGTTCAGGGCCAAGTTGACATCTGACACTTTGTAAATAGAGTCCAATCATGCTAACTGAGGCAGGATTTGAGGTGATTCAACTGCCCACGGGAAGGACTCTGCTAGAGATGACTATTGGAGGGCTTGCAGAATTTGTTTGACCATTTGCAGATGACAGGGAATAGTCACTTAGTGAATCCGGGAGGACGGAGATGTTAGAGATACGAGTTGGATGGCTGGCCAGACCCCAATCCAGAAGGGTGCTAGAGCCTGTTTTGTAGTTGTGTCTGGTCAGGAGTCGATCAGCTGGGCAAGGTTTTCTGATGAGATAGCGTCCTTGAGGCCCCTGATTCAGGTGCAAGCACATGACAGAGACATGCCAGTTCCTGAGGGATTTAATACAGAGAACCATGAAGACCTCTTTAACAGGAACAGTGGTGCAGTCATATGCATCGAGGCTTATTGGTGGAAGCCTCAGGAGACATTTGAGGAAGTTCTGCTTCACTGAGAGGATGGTGGAGCTGTGGAACAGATTACTGGCAGAAGTGATGGATGCAGGGACTATAAATTGGTAGAACAAAGGGTGGCTGTTGCATTCTGGATCAATGAGGCAGATGCAATCAGGTAGTTTAAAATTATCAAAATATTTATTGACATGACAACAACAAACCAAAGGTCCACAGCAGGAACTATACCAGCTTCCCAGTGCTTCAACTCCGAATGAGTCTTCCTCAGGGGTTGTGCTTGGTAAGAGGACAAGCATTTTTATAGTGCAACTAATAATGTGTAGTCAATTACATTCTTTGAAATCACATGATTATTCATTGATTCAAACTTAAATTACAAAGGTGAACATTAATTAAAATAAATCTCATGACAGTCCCTGAACAAAATGGCAGCTGGAGCTGCTATAAAATAAAGTGCTCCTATCTGTTCTAGCTTAAGTGAATAAGCATTATGTTACTTTTCTTTGATTTTTGTATGTAAACATCAGAATGAAAAGTATAGTAAAAGTAAAGTAGGAAACAGGGACAGATATCCAGACCTTCTTAATTGCCATGGCAACATCACAGTTTAGTGTTTCAAGGCAACTCTTTGTTGGGACCTCCGTGTAATTAAGATGCATTCATAGAAAATGTCCCTGAAAGTCCGGACTTAGAAATTGAGACCTAAAGAGGAAAAGAGACAAGAGTGAGTGAATAACATTTCATATGAGGAACAGTACATTAAGTTATTTCATTTCTTTTTCAAAAGGTTTCAGATCCCATTTATCATTCAGTCTTGAGGGTCTGACACTTGAGTCTGTAAATCCACTGACTCTCCCTCTGCAGTAGGAGATTTAATCTACCTCCTCCAGTTCTAAGTGGGAGTATCAATCCAATCCCACAGACCTTAGATCATCTGGGTGGGAGTTATGAAACCTTAGATCATCTGGGAGGGTTATGTCTCAAAGTAAAATGACACTCCCACTGGGGTGTCCTGTCTGCAGTTAATGATGGAGTAACATGCTCCTGGATCCTCTGTTTTAAGGGTCTTATAGTTTTCCAACATAGATGAGTTTACAGCTACACCAGAGTACTTAAATAACATAGGCCGTGTCATGTTATCAATTCCCTACATTTGCTGTTAGATTTTCTAGTCTGGGGTGTTGGAAAATTGTGTTGTTTAATCAGGGGATCAGGTGAAATTTCATAACATAAGACTTGTGGAAATTTGTTGATTTTTTCCTTCAGTTTAGGAATTAGGTTTGAAATCATACATAAAAGACAGTACAGATTTGTTAAAGGAGAACAGTGGTTAGGTAAAGCTCCCCACCCCGAAACCTGACTGCCGTATTTAGCTTTTGGCAAGGAAAATAAAAATTAGGTGTCTTCACTTACTTGCTACAATGCTCATAAACTCTGCCAGCAGGCAACATGGTGGGCACTGCACGGTGTCATCTCGTGTTAGTGTCGCGGTGCCACATTGCTACGCAGCACTGAAGTGAGCAGTCGCATTATACACACTAACACAGATACATAGATACATAGACGGTGTCGTCAGATAAGAGGCCTATGGCCCACCAGTCTGCCATTTGAGCTTGTAAGTTCAGTTTATGTTTTCCTAGAAGTCTGTTGCCTCTTACCCTGACCTCCAGAATTCCTTTATGTCTATCCCATGCATTCTTAAATCCGTGATTGTTTCAGCCCCACCACTTCCTCTGGCAGGGTGTTCCACTTATCCACCACCCGTTCTGTGAAGAAATTCTTCCTCCGTTTTCTCTGAATCGTCCTCCCTCCAACTTCATCCCATGCCCTCTAGTAGACATCTTTTCGCTTAAAATAGTGTATTCCCACCCTGTTCCTCCCTGTAAGATACTTGTATGCCTCTATCATATTCCCTCTCTCCTCCTCTCCTCCAGGGAGTACATGTTCAGTTCCTTCAACCTGTTCTCATAGGACTTGTGATGCAATCCATGTACCATCTTTGTTGCCCTCCTCTGAACCTTCTCTACCCAGTCTAAGTCCTTATGTAGGTAAGGTCTCCAGAACTGTACACTGTACTCCAGGTGGGCCTCACTAGTGTCTTGTAAAGTGGAATTATGACCTCCCTTTTTCCTTCTGGTGATGCCCCTGCCTATGCATCCCAGCATCCTATTTGCTTTACCTGCTGCCTTGTCCACTGTTTCCCTACCTTGAGGTCATCAGAGATGATAACTCCAAGATCCCTTTCCTGCTTGGTGCATGCTATATCCTCACTCCCCAACTGATATATTGTGCCAGGGTTTTTGTGCCCCATATGCATTATCTTGCACTTCTTGCATTGAATTTCAACTGCAAACCCTGATCATTCTTCAAGTTTCTGCAGGTCCCTTCTCATTCTGTCTACACCCTCTGGTGTGTCTACTCTGTTCACAGACTTTGTGTCATCCACGAACAGTGAAATTCTGCCTTCTAGGTCCTCGCAATGTCACTGATGAAGATGTTGAATAGGACCGGTCCCAGCACTGATCCCTGTGGTACCCACTGGTCACTCTTCCCTCTGTGGAGTGACAGCCATTTACCACCACCCTCTGTGTCCTGCCGCCCAGCCAGTTACCTACCCACCACACTACTGTCCTGCCCACACCCATATTCCCCAGTTTGTGTAATAGTCTTCTATGTGGCACAGTGTCAGAGGCCTTGCTGAAGTCCAGATAAGCCATGTCCATTGCCCTCCCCAATCCACTTCCCTAGTCACCCATTCAAAAAATTCAATGAGGTTGGTCTGGCATGACCTCCCTGGTGAAACCATGCTGCCTTGGGGTCCAGTCCATTGACAACAGATGTTCACCAATCACTCCTTCAGTAATGCTTCCATGATCTTCCCCACTGCTGAGGTGAGGCTGACTGGTCTGTAGTTCCCGCCTCTTTGTTCCCACTTTGTATAAGGGACTACATCTGCTGTCCTCCAGTCTTTGGTACCTCCCTGTTTCAGTGATCAGCTAAACAGGATAGCCAGAGGTTCAGCCACCACCTCTCTTAGTTCTTTAAGGACCTGGGGTGTACCCCATCTAGCCCCATTAGCTTTATCAACTCTTATTACTTACAGTTCCTTCAGGACCCTTTCTCGTGTAAAGGAACTTGAGTCCATTTCTGTACCATTCTCACCCCTTGTACTCCTTCAGACCCATTACCCTCCTCTTCCTCAGTAAAGACTGAGCAGAAACACCTGTTCGATATGTCAGCTTTACTGTTGTCACCTCCCCTGGCCCCATCCTCGCCTTCAGTCTCACTATCCCTCCTTTGCCTTTCTTTTCCTTATGTACCTGTAAAGGTTTTGTCCCCTCTGCCCACTGATTTTGCAATGTGTTCTTCTGTCTGAGCTTTGGCTTCCCTTACTGACCTCCCTGCCTCCCTTTGCTTCTCCTGGTACTTCTCCCTATCCTCTTCTGCCTGTGTCTTTTGTATTGCCTAAATGCAGTCTTTTTGGCTTTCACTTTCTTTCTACCTCTTTGGAAAACCATAATGGTCTCCTCTTCCTTTTCCTCTTGCTAACCTGCTTAATGCATAATTCTGTTGCTCTTGTAATCCCCATTTAAATACTACCCACTGTTCCTCAACCCTGATTCCTGACCCATTCCTAATGTCTCTTTCAAGTATCTCCCATTTTCCCAAAGTCTGCCCCCTAAAATTCAGGATACATGTTTTGTGTGGTTTGGTTCTGCTGTTTCTGTGATTTCAAACCACAATGACTGAGTAGTCACTGTTCCCCAGGTGCTCCCCACTGTACCCCATCACACTGTCCCTGTTTGTGAGCACAAGGTCCAGTATTGCCTTCTGCCAAGTTGGTTCCATGACCAGTTGCTGAGGAAGGCACCCTGAAGGAGTCAGGATAAATCTGCTCCTAGTTGATGCTGCTGCTGGGATGCTACAGTCCACGTCTGGTATATTGAAGTCTCCAACCAGTACTACCTCACCTGGTCTGCCATCCTTTGGATGGCTAGCATCAACTCCTGTCTGTTTCTTCCTCCTGGGCTGGTGGTCTATAGACCACACCTGTTGAATGGCTGGCCCATTTTCCTTTCCAGCTTAACCCACAGTATCTCTCCCCATTTTGTTCCTCCTGGATCTCTGTGGCCCTTATGTCATTTTCACATACAGTGACACTCCTCCTCCCTTCCTACCTGCCCTGTCTCTTCTGAATATGTTGCAGCCAGGTATGGCCATCTCAAGTCGTGGCTGTCATTACACCAGGTTTCAGTGTTGGCCACAATGTCCAGGTCTGACTGCACCATGACAGTCTCAGATCTTCCATTTTGTTGCTAAGGCTCCTGGCATTGGCACACATGGCTTTCCATGATTTGACCTCCCTAGACTGTTTAGCTGTTCTACTCAGCCCCTTCCTTGGTTGTCCTTTATCCCTGGTTCTCCTTGCTGTCTGCCCGTCTGCTGAATTTTGCCTCTTTTCTGCCTATCCACCTCTTAGGTGCTAATCTCCATCTTTTGCACACTGCTTTGTAGATAGCCACTCCTCCGGTTCACTGGTTCCACTGCTAGCTGTGGGGGTGAGCAAGTAGGTACCCTCCTTGCTGTCCTGCCACCCCTTTTGCTAGTTTAAATGCTTGTCAATGTAGCATTTAAACACACGTGCAGTGCCAGCCATGTTGCCTGCCGACATAGTTTACAAGCTGTAGTGTGTAAGTGAAGACACTTCATTTTATTTTTATTTCCCAAAGGTATATCGGCAATCAGTTTTCGAGGGTGGGAGCTTTACTTAACCACGTTCTCCTTTAAGGAAAATACAAGATCTTAGATGGGAACAAATTTATACATGGATAGGAATTGACGTAGAGGCTCTGTACACCTCTATACAGCATCACCAGGGCTCGCTGCCATCAAATACTGGTTAGAAAATGTATCCATATGAGACATCATACCAAAGGAATTTATTTTGGAAGCTGTTGAGTTTTTACTCACAATATTTTGAATTTGAGGGACCGTTTTTCTTGCAAAGGTGTGGCACTGCAATGGGTGTGGCAATGTCTCTGAGCTACACAAACTTATCTTTGGGTTGCTGGAAAAAATATATTTTAATGAGGTAAAAATCAATTTCTCAAACAGATAAAGCACTGGTATCATTTATTGATGATGTGCTGTGTGTTTAGGAAGGTGATAGGGAACGAATACTCAGTTTCATACATTGGCTTAACAGAAATTAACTTAATTTGAGATTTCCTACAATATGCATGCTTCTACCATCAGTTTTCTAGATGTGACACTTACTCTTGGCAACATACAGGGTAAGATTGAAACCAATATTGTGAAAACCCACTGCCACCAATTCTTTATTACTGGCTTCTAGTGCTCACCCTCCCAGACTTAAGAACTCAGTCCCTTACAGTCAGCTTTTAAGACTACATGAAATTGTAGCACTGATGAAGGCTTTATTAAACAAGCAGAAGATCTAAGGAGATTTAGAGATTGGGCATACCTGATGAATACATTTCTGAGATCCAGGGATAAGGTGGCTAAAACATGCAGGGAATCCTTACTACGGACTAGAAATGAGACTACAGCACCCAACACACAGCTGTGTACATTCATTACAGAATACAACCACATTGCAGAGCATATCAGAAATGTAATACACAAGAATTGACCTATATTACAAAATGACTCTGAGGTAAGCACAGCTGTCGGGGAGACCAAGGGTGACTTTTAACAAGGCTAATCTTAAAGACAGGTTGGTACATAGCAGATTGAAAAAACCTGAGGTACAACAGAATACTTGGCTACCTAAGAGGATCTTTGATTTCTATAAATGTAACAGGTGCAATATTTGCAGATATGAATTAAACAACAACATTTTCCACACACCGATTAGAAAATCTAATAGCAGATGTAAGAGAATTGATAACATGTGACATGGCCTATGTTGTTTAAGTACTCTGGTGTAGCTGTAAATTCATCTCTGTTGGAAAACTATTAGACCCTTTAAACAGAGGATCCAGGAGCATGTTCACTCCATTATTAACTGTAGACAGGACACCTAGTGGGGTGCATTTTACTTTGAGACATAACGCCGCCCAAATGATCTAAGGTTTATGGGATTGGAATGGATACCTCCACTTAGAACTGGAGGAGGTAGACCAAATCTCCTACTGCAGAGGAGAGTCAGTGGATTTACAGACTTCAAGGTGTCAAACCCTCAGGACTCAATGATAAATGGGATCTGAAACCTTTTTGAAAAAGAAATGAAATAACTAATGTACTGTTCCTCATATGAAATGTTATTCCTCACTCTTGTCTCTTTTCCTCTTTAGATCTCAATTTCTAAGTCCGAACCTTCAGGGCATTTTCTCTGACTGCATCTTAATTACGCAGGTCCCAACAAAGATTTGCATTGAAACACTAAAATGTGATGTTGCCATAGCAGTTAAGAAGGTCTGGACATCTGTTCCTGTTACCTACTTTACTTTTACGATACCTTTTCATTCTGATGTTTACATACAAAAATCAAAGAAAAGTAACATAACGTTTACTCACTTATGCTAGAACAGACAGGAGCGTTTTTATTTTATAGCAGCTCCATCTAGCATTTTGTTTAGGGACTGTCATGAGATTTATTTTAATTGATGTTCACCTTTGTAACTTAAGTTTGTATCAGTGAATGAACATGTGATTTCAATGAATGAAACTGACCATAAATTATTAGTTGCACTATAAAACTACTTGCCCTCTTACCAAGCACCACCCCTAAGGAAGATTCATTTGGAGTGAAGCACTGGGGAAGCTGGTATAGTGCCTGATGTGGACCTTTGGTCTGGTTGTTGTTATTTGAATAAAAATTTTGATGATGTAAAACTATCTGACTGCATTTGCCTATTGGTCTGGAGTGCTGCAGCCACCCTTTGTTCTACTAGTTTACCAGGACTGGCTGCCCAAAGGGCTGTTGCACTGACCCTATCAAACACTGATCGCAGCACTTCTTCTTGGAGAAAGACTATAAATTGGTTCAAACATAGCTGGAACATGTATAAGAGCTAATAATTCCAGGAGGAGAGCTTGGAATGTGTGTGTGAGGGACAGAGGTTGGTGAGGAGAGGTAGGATTTGGGGTAGATAACCCCTTCAAGACATTAGGTCAGCAAGCAGGAGGCTTAGCAACTATTTATGGGTAGACTAGATGGGCCCTTGGTCTTTATCTCTAAACAGCGTCTATGTTTCAAATACCTGCAGAGGTACAACCATGCAGAACTGTGCTGACTGAACAAAAATTTAAAGGTAGGGGCATTCAAAAATTTGTCATGAAGTGCAGTACTTTTTCACAGAGAAGGTAGTGGAAAAGTGGAGTAGCCTACCTAGTACAGAAGTCAACACCAAATTCATTGCTGGGTTTAAAAATGGCTGGAATGACCACAGAGGGCTAACAAGTGGAGGACGAGGAGGGAGGTGGGAGTAAGCGTGAGAGCCATCTAAGAGTAGTTCAAGTAGGGTTCCAGGGCAGACTGGATGGACCTCAAGATTCTTTTGCTGATACATGTCTATGTTTCTAAGGGTTTATTTGTTTCTGCAAGATTGAATGGAAAGAGTTGTTTGATCTAATGTCCTTTAGCAGGGCATGGCATCATACTCTGGAGCTCACAAGTGATAGATTCAGAGTAATGCTAGGAGATGCTTCTTCCCAGAGGATTAACCTCCAGAACAACCTACCAGTGAAGACAGCAGACCTAAAAATGTACAAGTCTTTAATATGAGTCTGGACAAATGTTCTACCTACCAAGGGAATCATCGTATACCCTAGGTGGTAGATCAGTATGGAGACTCTTTAAATTTTACTGTATATATTTACACAGCATAAATATTCTTAATTACTTATAAAGCAGGTGCGGACAATGGATTGGAAGTCCTTTCTGTCTTTGTGTTGTATTACTCATGGGGTCTTAGCTGTTTAAATATACCAAGAGGAACTCCATTAAAAAGAAAGAGGATGTACTGCAATAGTAAAACTATTGGCCTTATGATGGGAACATGTTGATTTCTGTTTCCAAACAAAGAGAACTCTGTTTCCCGTTATTCCTCTACTTCTCAGGCCTCATGGAATGAAGTGGTAATATTAGTTACTCAGTAATGATGTCAGCAAGTATTAAAGTTTTGTTTGACTGATTAAAAGGATTAAAGTTTTGTTTGATTGATTTAAAGGAAGTTATAGTAGCAATAATAGAATACAGGATGTTTAAACATTTCGTAGCTGGGTTGTTATAGATGTTGCGGTTACTACCCTACTTTATGGGCTCAGACAGTGTTGAAGATGGGAGCAAGTTCACATCCAAGGTTTTAGTAAACTGCACAGTGCCTTATTTTGGAGAAGGGTTTAAGTGGGCTTGGTGTAGGTATGGTACATCCCCTGGTGTGATACCTCCCACCTCCCAAGAATCACACCACATGTGAACCAATGCAGTGCAATTAACAGTTCTCCACTAAGTATGCCACCCTTATAGGTCCCCTTCCTGAAACCTTAGTGCATCACTAAGAGGCTTAGCACAGTGCAAAAGGAATATAAGCTGGCAGTGGGTTGCTGCTTTATCTTAAGGTACACTTAGCATGCGCTAAGTGATTAGCATGGTTGCACTAAATAAACCACTGCTCACATGCAAATAAGGTAAACCTCCTGCATACAGAACACAGGCAAGGCAAGATAAATTTTACTTGTAAAGCACCCTTTCCATAGGCTCAGGGCACAATAGGCTCTGGTCTTTTCCTACTGTCACTGTCTATGTTTCTATGTAATAACACAACCTACCATTCACATCCCTGACTCACATTAAACAATGCCAAAAATATTTCATACACAAAATAAAAAGAGGAAGAGGGAAAGATGGATCCTGAAAATATTAGACAAAAACATACAAAGCAGTTGCCACCAGAGAGTACTCAAGTAATTAAAATTATTGCCCAGATGTAGATTGACAACATCTTGAATGCTGCCATTGTGGGGGAGATTTTGAACTTATCTCAGTTACAGTCACAATGAGAAACACAGCTGAGAATCATCAGAAATCCAGGTCTTAAAAGTTAAAGCAGAGGTCCACTTTCAACAGACCAAGGCTAGACATGAAGCAAAAACAAAGTTCGGGGTGGGGGAATGACAATTACACTTTTCCAGTATTGTCTTCAGTCTTCTTCATGCTCTGCCACAGTGTGCAAAGCCCAAATAAGAGAAGTAACTCAAAGCAGGGAACAGAG
Source organism: Neoceratodus forsteri (assembly GCA_016271365.2). Taxonomy (NCBI): domain Eukaryota; kingdom Metazoa; phylum Chordata; order Ceratodontiformes; family Ceratodontidae; genus Neoceratodus; species Neoceratodus forsteri. The sequence goes on along the minus strand of CM028129.1, from coordinate 1,576,841,823 downwards.
GGCCGAACCAATGGTGTAGAAGGCTGAGGCACTGTATGTCTTACCTCCAGTCACACCGACCTGAGTTCAGGAATGAGCTGGGGTTGCTGGGAGTCGACCAGAGGCAAGAGGATTGAGCATCTGTCAGATAACTCTCCTCTCCCAGGGTGGGAAGCTTGCCCACTTGGCCCTTGACTGCCCCAGATGGAAGCCTGGGAAAAGTGCTGGAAGCTTGAGTGACATCAAAGAGAGGGGCCATGGTTCCATAGGGTGCATGCACCTCCATGCGCCATGCTATGTGTTGCCATGGCAGGGGATCCCAGAGGAGAAAATGGAAAATGGAGCAGGCTTCATGAAGCCCTGCCTGTCTACCTCTGTTCTGCACCAACACCTGGACTGCTGGCCCAGTTCTGGATGTGAATCACTGGGTGGGGAGGATGACCCTCCCCTCCTGGCCCTCATGGGGGACAATCCATGGAGGACTCTGGGCTTGGTGTGTCTGCAGGGAGGTAAATGCTGGATGGGGAGATGAGGACAGGGCTGGAGCCTGCCTGCATTGACTGCCAAGGCAAAATCTTTATGAAAAATACAGGGAACAAAGACTCTGTGACCCTCAATAATGTACAGCCAGGTCTCTCACTACCACACCACCACTACACTCGATAGGCCAGGATACACCACAGCCAGAGGGTCAACAGGTGCTATTCTTACATGAGTCACTTGTCTCACAACAGAACCCTCCACCACCACCACCACCAATGACCAGACAGTACAGAATGTATCAAAAGTACCTCCTTCTTGGAAATGCCATCTACAGCTGTTCAACAACTTCAGCCTCTATCCAGGCCAGTACCAAAACACCCAGTCACCCAGAAATGAGTTGAATAGGAGGGTCCATTTTCCAGAAGGCAGCTGTGTTTACTAAAGCCAAAACCAAATGCTGTTTGATAAGTGGCAAACTTGAAAACCCTTCAAGATCCCATGGATGGAGCCCTCCTAGACTTGGCTGCTGACTGCAGCCCAAACCTGAGTTGAAGGAGCAGCCAGCCGCAGCAAACACCCACCAGCTAGACCCTGAACTCCAGCTGAAACTGCTTCAGAGGGAAGACAACAGTCCCACCACAGTCCTCAAACACCGTAGGTAAGACAGCGATAAGAGAGCAACCAGTAAGCAGAGCAGTCTGTGTGGCAACTTCTGAATTAAACACCACCCTGCCTGACTCATTAATTGGAAACCTAGCTACAGCAAAATAACAGTCTCTAAACTAATTCCTAGACTAAGCAGCTAACCACAGCAAAAATGTGCGTAATAGCACACTGTTTTAAACATATAACGCCAGCTCACTTGGAGCTGGTAGGGCAACATGTCTCAGTGCAGTGGACAACTTCCCTAGTTCCCCACAGTTGTATATTGAACAGGTTTTGAAATGCTAAATACTGCTGTGGCAGTGCTGCTTAGTGCCTCAAAACCCTACTCTTATCAACGTGTACAGGGGTGTAACCCCTTCCCCCAGCAGTACTGGTGCCTGTGTACAGAAATAGACTACCTTTTCTTACCCTTACCTGATCCCTGTAATGTTCAATCCTTTCTGCTAGTGGTTTCCCACCCTTGTGCAATCCCACATAAATGTCTGTGTGCATGCTCAGCTACAGTTTATGAGGACTTGGTTACATTTCTGTTAAAAGTGCTGGATCGATGTGCAGCTTGGTATATTACTACAGGACTAGTGTGGGGCAGCCAGCAGCTGGCCAGGGAGCTGAGAAGAAGGTAAGTACTGGCCACTGTCTGGTGGGGTTACTTGAGGAGGGGCAGAGGGCTAAGTGGGAGGGACCACTGCACACCAGGGAGATGTTCTTCTGGGCCAGTGTGGATTGGGTGGGGGTTATTAGATTACCATAGAGTGGAATCTAGTAATATTTTTGTAACCCCTACTGGCCCATTATTTAACCAGAAGACACACCTCTCACCACCAGCACAGGTCTAGGGTAGAAACAGAGGGTGGGGGTTGCATATTAATTGAACAGTTACACAACAACTAGAAAACTGTGTCTCATTGCCCACCATAGACAAGATAGGATCAATGCAGAACACAGCCAGGTGTGACACTAAATACCTGGCACACACCGTGGGACCAATGCATGGCCAACAACTCAGGTCCCAGGGAGAAAACATTTGCTCAGGGCTATGCTAAGTTTGTACTTCTGGACAGGGGTACCCAAAGTAATTCCACATGGGAAGCAATAATAAGTATGTCCATACCAGGTTGGGATTCTAGAGTGTGGCTTTATTCCATAACACAATAGGAACGACACAAAGCGAAGATGGACCCCAAGTGTTACACACACTGTAAATGCAGACATCTAAGGTGCAGAACTCCAAGAATTCCATTTAGCATAGGATAACTGTAGAACTTGTGCACTAGCCACCAGTAGAACACACTGCCCTGACTAGGCACATACGGCCAGTATTTGGACACTTCTCATATTGCATAGGATGGACATAGTACACAAACCACACAGAGCACAATAGGCTCAACACTGTACAGCCCACATACTGGGGTAACTAGAGGAAATCCCACTGCTGCAAAACTGGAGATAATCCCACTCACTGGGGTAAAACTGTTTCTTCAGGCGTTGGCCACATGCACTGAGAGGAAACACAGGTGCCCTTCAGAACCCGGAGAGGTAAACTGGTCACTCCAGATGGGGGTCTCCCACCTTTTGTCTCTTAGTTCATATTTGGCCATTCATCTGGTGAATACACCTCACACACTGTAGATGCTGTCTTGAAATGTATATCACACTTAACACACTACAAAGGACACCACAGGGTGTCAAGAGGTAAACGTTCTGTACATGGACGGTCACATACTGGACTCCACTGTAGGCAGACAACTTTTAAAGAAACGCCTAAGGTGACAACATCCCTTTGTCAGGGAATCCACCTTTAAAATCTGCAGGTACTCCTGGCAAACTCCAAACAAACAATGTACTCACAGAAAGTTGTCATACAAAGGCAGCTCGTAAGTCCTGGGAGGATCGGGGATTGCCCGAAATCCTGACATCCTGCTCCATCCCTCCTGGGATGAAACACAGGAAAATCACAAACTGGAGATGGTTTTCACCACTTCAAAAAAGTTAGCAAACTGGTCCTCCACTAGGGTAAAAAGAAAACAAACAGGACCTATGCAGCTCTATGTCAGAGTTGCTGCAGGAGCTGCAGCTACACTCTGCAGCCTCCCACTCGAACTCCACTACAGAACTCCCTCTTCAGACTGACTTGAATATTCTATCTCCCTCACTCACAGCTACTGGGTGTGGTTTATGCAGCTGCAAAATTCAGAATGACATCACCTCCCCAGTTCTCAGCTGTGACTGACAGCAGAGAGGGAGACAGAGTGAAATCCATTCAACTGGCATTTCACTAGCTGCCTTCCCTGCCTACCACTAATTCTAACTGGGATTCTAGTTACCCCTGGGAACAAGGGGTTACACCTCCCTCAGCCAGGAAAATGACTGTCCCTATTCATTACCTTACCCGTACCAGACCATCCTACCCTATGTGTTGACTTTGAGGAGATAGTGCTATCATCTCCTTATCATGTGCCAGCACAGGCAGACAACACTAAGGGCCCTGAGGCCTTTGTCTGAATCATCAGCCCCTACTCTAAGATCTAACTATGGAGAATCAGTGGCTCTGGGAGAACTACCCAAGCATGCCCTAATAGACAAGAACTGTGGCTCCTACTGCAGGTCAGAGCCACAGCCTATTTATTCCCTAGCCCTCTTAGGAAAATCTATCTATCCAAACTACCCACAGGGGGACTTCCCACAGCCCAGGGTACCTGCAAACCAAAACACACCAGGGAATTAACACTATACCAAAGCATTACACTCTCACACTCCCACATATACACCTGTGGAAGAAAAGGTTAACATATGTTAACAACTGCAAAATACTCTAGAAAACACTCTAAAGCACTGAGGAACTCTGATGAGTCCCCACATCCTCTTCTGGTCTTCTCTTCTTCTTTGTCGGGAACACCTGAAGAGAAAACACAACAAAAGTACCCCACATCTGCATACCACAGTATCACAACCCTTCCATCAAACACTGGAGAATCCCAAAAATAGTTCATAGAAAAGTGTAAAAGTAGAAAACAGTAGAAAACACTGACATTTTATATAATACAGCATTTTAGGAGAGATGGAATGCCGAAAAGTCCTAGCTAGTGACAGACAGTGGTGCCCGAAGGCAAGGTCCATTAAAGAGTCTCTCCTGGGTCAAAGCCGCTGAAGCACAGTTCTTGAAGCACTGTAGTCCAAAAGGGAGAGTATTCGTGGACATTTCAGTACAGTCCATGGAGATCTGCCAGGTGTAGGATGTGTATTGCCAAGTCAGTTAGATATAGAAAAGTCTGAACTTACCAGTACCTTGACTATCGAAATATGAAAAAATCACCTGCTTCTCCAGCTGAAGACTCTCCCCTACTGGCAGCATTGTTTGGCTACAGCTAGGATGATGTCCTCTGGAAAACAGGCAATGAAACAGGAAAACAGCTGGGCTGATGTCATCTCGGAAATCGAACCATGAAACAGGAACCAACAGCTGGGTTGATGTCATCTGGGATACAAGCGATGAATCAGGAAAACAGCTGGGTTGAGGTCATCAGGAAGTCTAGGTGATAAAACTGGAAAGACACACTGCAGGTCTGCGAATCTTGGACATACCTTGAATCCTGGAACACCAGTCTGGTGGAATCTATGGATACAGCAACTGCTGGATGGCAGACACTTTGTTGTCTCTGCTCTGCTCCCCTGAGGGTAGGCATGGGCATATTCACAGGTAGTGGCATCATTAAGGGTAGTACCACTCTGGGTCAGGTGCAAGAACTATGACCCCATCTGAGCATTCATACTGATTTTGTGGAATGTCTCATTCCCTGCTTTGTCCACAGATTGTACAGTGTCCATGAACAATGTCCTGCCCAATTTCCAAAACTTTAGTCTATCATTTATAACTCTGTTTCTGACACAAGGTCACACCTGGATGCAGATTCTTGCTTGCTTCCTCCAGTAACCAGGCTTTCCTGTTTTGCTCAATCTCCTCCCAGACTCTACAATGAAAGGTAGAAAAGGACCTCCCATGTAGGCGTTAGCCCTTCTACAAACCAGTCTCTCCTTCTTACTACTCTTCATAAGTACATGGCCCTCGGCATGGCTTGAGGGGTGGCCAGTCCTGGTTCAGCCAGTGCCGCATACTCAAAGCACAAAATAATTTGTCCCTGACCATCTCTGCAGGCAGGGCAGTGGAGTCACCAACTTCTCTCTCTCACCTTCTCTGAGGCAAGAGCTTGAGGCTGCTCACTGGGACCCTCACCATGAAGATACATATCCTCCTCTTCCTCACTTAGGACCTGGGCCCAGGAGTGAGCAGTCATCCTCACTCCCGAGACAGTCTACTCCTTACTGGGCTTGGAGGTAGACACCTCCCAACTAGGCTTGGACTAGGATCCTGTCTCCATGGGTCCACAGATCATTCCTCCGCACTGTCTATACGAGACACAGGTGAGGAAACATCACGAAATGTCTGCCCTTGCAGGAACTCCATACTCTCTTCCTTTGTGCCACACTCTCGGGGCCTCCTCCAACCGGTTCAACCTGATGCTGTGTGCTGCTGCATGCAGGGTTCTCTATGTTTGTCCAGGTGGGAGCCAGATGAATTTGTGCTGCTTTGGACAGACCATACTTCACTAAGCAACTCGAACAGTGAGGAATTAAGAACACTTCCTTCCAGCCTTGAGGCACATTGAACATACTCTCACAGGGTAGTTGAGAATTGCAACATGAGGAGGCAGACCATCACGTAGCAAACTTGCTCTGTTTCCTTTAGTTTAGTAGCTTCCTCAGCTATCATAGCTCGGGCATGATATGGGTAGCGGATGGTCCTGAAGCCATGTCTGTAAATAAGCAAATTAAAGTTCATTGTTACTACAGAGTTCACTATACTTGGAACAGTCTCTCAAAATGGCTCCCTGCTGCTGTGTTTACATTACTCCTCACCCTGTAATGGTGGCAGCAGCACTCCTGTTGCATCAAATCTGTCTCTGACTCAAACAAATGCACATCTGACCTTTTGCTACTGATTTCTGCTCAAAACTGTAATGGTTGCACTGCTTCATTTCTCAGCACATTCATATGATTTCTGGACTTCTGATTAGCATTCAAATCAATTATTTATTCTTGCTTAAAGTCACTAAAAGCCACAGTATTTCTTGACACAAGATTGCCTGTTTGTTGCAGCCTCTCATACAACTCACAGTCTCTGCTTGCTTGGAACATTATACTGTTGCTGAATCCATAATACATGCTCACAGTCTATTGCTCAGAATTCTTGTTTGTTGCTTTAGATTTCAAATTACAGTCCTTCTAGCAAAACAGTCACACTGTTTACACACAGACCAGCGAGCTTTTAAAATCACACAGTTTGAGCACAGTTTCTCTGAATGGTACTCACTGAATCAGTAGCTGGCTTGCCCGGTGGAAATCTCAACCTATAGCCGATCCTAGAAGGCCTCTGTGTTGAAATGGGTTGGTGATCCCGATAATTGTTACTATGAACACCACGCTTACATCCCAGTCGATTGGGTAATGGGTTGGGCCCGATTTTGAACAGAAAAGTCTGTACTTACAGATTTAGAATATTCACAGTCTCGATGGTTTCTCCTAGCTTATCAGCTCACACATCACTCGCTGTCTCCTTCTCGAGCACTGGGCTACACTCTGAAGCTGGCTAGGGGCGGACTGATTGCAGTCTCACCAATCACTCGATGCCATGCAAATGAGCCTCTCTCTCTCTCTCTCTCTCTCTCCTTGCACTCTTCCTTCACGATCATCAGAGCAGGACAAAATTTAAACTGCAAACTGAACTTTTTCTCAGCTGAAATGTTATAGTGGAGCACCGTTTTGACCATTTCTTTGCTCAGAACTTGGCTATTTCTTTAGCGACTCTCCCAATTTACATCTAGCACATGAAATGTTTAGGGCACACTTGTTTCTTTAATTCTCAAGTTTCAAAGTTCTGTAAATGCTCTTTTGATGCAGGACAAGGGCATACACATTCTGGCTTTACATTCCCTTGGTAAAGGTGGCACAAACACACAGAAGCATATGAACAGCAGGCACACAGCGGCACATATGGATGGCACTATCCTATGCAGATCCTTTTACGTAAAGCTTCTCCTCCAGTATTGGGCTACCAACTGCCAGACAGACAAACGCTAGCCATACCTAACCAAATTATCCAGTGTTTACTCCCCAAATTAAACACATCGTTGGATGAGCCCTCATTTTTGTAACCCCCACCTGCCCCTTATTTAACCAGAAGGCACACCTCCACCACCATCACAGGTCTAAGGGGTAGAAACAGAGAAGGGTGGGGTTACATACTAATTAAACAGTTACACAACAACTAGAAAACTCTTATTGCCCACCATAGACAAGATGGGACCAATGCAGAACACAACCGGGTGTGGCACTAGATACCTGGCACACACCTGGTGGGACCAATGCATGGCCAACAATCCAGGTGCTGGGGAAAACATTTGCTCAGGGCTATGCTAGGTTTGTACGCCTGTACAGGGGTATCCAAAGTAATTCCACATGGGAAGCAACAATAAGAATGCCCATACCAGGTTGGGATTCTAGAGTGTGGCTTTATTCCATAACACAGTAGGAACAACACAAAGTGAAGATGGACCCCAAGGATAGACACACTGTAAATGCAGACATCAAAGGTACAGAACTCCAAGAATCCCCATTTAGCATAGGGTAACTGTAGAACTTGTGCACTAGCCACCAGTAGAACACACTATCCCTTAACTAGGCACTTATGGCCAGTACTGGTCACTTTCCATCGACTAGGCACATCTGACCTGTACTTGGACACTTCCCATATTGCATAGGATGGATGTGGTACATGAACCACACAGAGCACAAGAGGCTCAAAACTGTAGGACCCACATACTAGGGGTAACTGGAGGAAATCCCAATCACTGGGGCAAAACTGTTTCTTCCGGCATTGGCCACGTGCACTGAGAGTAAACACAGGTTTCCTTCAGAACCTGGAGAGGTAAACTGGTCACTCCAGATGGGGGGTCTCCCACCTTTGTTTCCTAGTTCATACTCGGCCATTCATCTGGTAAATACACCTCACACACTGTATAAACTGTAGATGCTGTCTTGAAATGTATATCACACTTAACATGCACAAAAGGACCCACAGGGTGTCAAGAGGTAAAAGTTCTGTACATGGAAAGTCACATACTGGACTCCACTGTAGACAGACAACTTTAAAGAAACATCTAAGGTGACAGGGTCCCTTTGTCAGAGAATCCACCTTTAAAATCTGCAGGTACTCTTGGGCAAACTCCAAACAAACAATGTACTCACAGGAAGTTGTCATACAAAGGCAGCTTCCAAAGTCCTGGGAGGATCAGGGATTGCCCCTAAATCCTGACATCCTACTACATATCTCCTGGGATAAAGCACAGGAAAATCAGAAACTGGAGACGGTTTCCACCACTTTAAAAGCTGGCAAATTGGTCTTTCACTAGAGTGAAAAAGAAAACGAACAGGACCTATGCAGCTCTATGTCAGAGCTTTGCAGGAGCTGCAGCTACACTCTGCAGCCTCCCACTCGAACTCCACTGCAGAACTCCTCTTCAGACTGACTTGAATATTCTATCTCCCTCACTCCCAGCTACTGGAGTGGGGTTTATGCAGCTGCAAGAGTTCTGAATGACATCACCTTCCAGCTCTCAGCTGTGACTGACAGCAGAGAGGGAGACAGAGTGAAATCCATTCAACTGGCATTTCACTAGCTGCCTTCCTGCCTACCACTATTTCTAACTGGGATTCTAGTAACCCCTAGGAACAAGATTGTTACATTTATATCTCGGTGAAGATTGTGATTGGAGTAGGTACCTCTAGCACCAGGGCATTACATTGATTTTAATGGGATTAGGGATTGGGTTGGGAGGGTTTCCACTAGCACAAGGGACATATAGTAATTTTATTTGGGATCAGGAAAGGACAGGGAAGGTGGCCACTAGCACGAGGACTTACAAGAGTCCTAAGTGGGGTTGAGTGAGGGCATGGGATGCAACTAGCAAAAGGAACTTACAGTAATTCCACATGGGAAATGGGTGAATATGAGGGAGGGAGGACATCTAAGAACCAGGGACTTACAGTAATTCTATAATGAAATCAGGGATCAGGTGAGGGAGGGAGGTACCACTAGGACCAAGGCCTTATAGCAGTTCTATATGGGATCGGAACTGAGTGAGGTAAAGGTGCACTGGCACCAGGGACTTACAGTAATTGGGGCTGGCAGTATAGCCTACAGGTTAGAACAATGAGCTGTGAATGAGCTTGGTGCACCAGCAGACCTGGGTTTGATTCCAACAACCTGCACTTGCATACTGTGTGACTCTGAACAAGTCCCCAGTGCTCCCAGGTCACCCCTGAAAATAGGCACTTGTGCCTAGAGGGCCTACTTGGTTACCAAATGAATAAATAAAATAAATTCTACCTGGGATCACAGACTGTGTGAGGCAAAGGGGACCACTGGCACCAGGGATTTATATTTAGTGCCGCAGTCAGGGCTCTGTGGGTGGGAAGGCATCAAGCAGCTCTCTGTTCAATGTCTCTGCACATACAGTAGCAGGGAGGCATTATATAGAGAAACTGATAGCCACATAATCACATATAAATGGCTATTGCTTTTAGCCGTGCTATTGAGTCATTAGCATGCCGACATTTGTATATGGCATGTGGCCACCATGCTCTAGCATTTGCATATGGCATATGGCCATCATGCTGGTATTTGTATATGGATACGCCACTGTGCTGGCATTTGTATATGGCATGCAGCCATCATGCTGGTATTTGTATATGGCATCCAAAGCAATTTTAGTATGACTCACCCTCTGGAAAGAAAAGAAAGCAGGAGGACTCCAGTTCTAACAAAGCAGTGGAATATGTGTCTGAGGTTAGGAAATAAACTCACCACTTTTAAATTTAAATAGGTAAGGTAAAGTAAACTTTATTAATATGGCAGCCAATCTCAGGGACTCTGGGCACCTTACAGAAGTCAAAAGCAGGCAGAGTAAAATAGCAACAACATATAAATCAAAGCTGTGAAGGGTTATACAAGTATAAGTCAAAATTCAAACATAAATAAACAGTAATAAATAATAAATTAATAAGTTAATAAATAAGTACTTAAAAAACAGCTGCAGTTTAATCTGAAATGCCTGTTTGAAAAGATGAGTTTTCAGACCTCTCTTGAATGCTTCCACTGATGGGGCCTCCCTTAGAGAGACGGAAGCGAGTTCCAGAGGGCTGGGCCAGCCACCTAGGCCACTTGGCCACCCATGGTTTTCAGCCTGGCCCTCGGAACTGCAAGGAGGCCCTGGTGGAGGAGCAGACGGAGCAGTCCGGAATGACAGGTGTAAGGAGATCAGTCAAGTAGTCAGGGCCCAAGCCAGATAGGGCTTTATAGTTGAGCAAGTCCACCTTGAAGATGATCCTCCACCTAACAGGCAGCCAGTGCAGATATTACAGGACTGGGGTCACATGACAGGACCTAGACAGGCCCATCAACAACCTGGCCACTGCATTCTGCACTAGCTGCAATCGGCAGAGGTTCCTTCCACTGACCCCAAAGCACAGAGCGTTACAGTAGTCTAACCTGGTTGTAACAAAGGCATGCTCTAGTGATGGCATGTCCATGGGTGGAACTAGGGGTTTAATCTGCGTGATATTCCTTAAGTGGTAGAAACCACTTTGGATAACAGATGACACCTGAGCATCAAACGTCAACCTGTCATCCAGGAAGATGCCCAGATTTCTTACCCTGAGGAAACCATTAATGGGTGGTTCCCAGGACCAGTCCTGTTGCCTCCTGAGGCACTCCTGTCATGCCCGTGGAGCAGGCTGAATCACCATAACCTCTGCATTGCCAGGATTCAGCCTCAACCAGTTAGAGGACATCCAGTCCGGGATCTCGGCTAGGCAATTATTTAGCACTTCTACAGTGTCAATTGTTCCAGGCGAAAAGAGCTGGGTATCATCTGCATAGCAATGAAAACCCAGACTGTAAGATCTGAGGAGCTCTCCCAAGGGTAGTATGTACATTGTGAACAACATCAGTGATAGGATCAAACCTTGAGGAACTCCACACGGCAGGAGCTTTGAAGAGGAGGAGAAATTCCCCATCACCACCGGTTGCTTCCTGCCCGAGAGATAGGACTCAAACCAGTTAATGACAGTACTGGCTAGTCCACAGTGCTCTGTAAGGCAATCCAAATGCACAATGGGATCCACAGTGTCAAATGCAGAAGAGAGATCCTCTATCTCGTGCCCTGAGGAGGTTATTTTGTACCCTGGCCAATACCGTTTGGTGCTATGCCTAGCTCTGAAACTGGACTGGAATGGCTCATAGACATCAAAGGCTGTGAGGTGCGTCGAGCTTCAGCACTACTATTTTCTCAACAACCTTCCCTAAAATGAAAGGTTGGAGATGGATCAATAATTCACCAACACATCAGGGTTGACTGATGGTATCTTTAGGAGGGCCTCACCAATGTCTCCTTCAAGGCATTAGAAAGATCCTCTGAAAGCAAGCACTGGATTATCCAGGCAAACAGCAGATCAATGGCCTTGACGCATCCTGCTATGAGACGGGTGTGGCCGAGGCCACTTCTCAAAAAGTGGGCTGCAGTTTCAAGATTACTCAAACAATCTTAGCCACTTCCACTGGCCCAAACTCCTCCCAGGCAATAGGGAGTGCCCATGTTCCTACCAAGTTGACCACCACGGGACTGATTTTGCCCTGCTGGGGAGATCCCAGACTGAATAGAGGACACCCTGTCAGAGAAGAACTGAGCACAATGCTAATGAAAATAATTTTAGGGACGTGGATATGATGTTCTATCCACACTTCTGGCAGTTGCCTTTCCCTTTAAATCTTGCAGGAAACATCTTCAAGTTGGTTCCCCACCCACGTGGGTGGTAACTCCCTTGGCTCCGCCCCATGATGTCAGATTCTTTCCATTGGAAAAAGCAGGTTTCCTAACGCTCCCATGTTGAGTAGGCCCTCACACTTAAATCTTCGGATTTACTTCCAAATTTATAAAACTACAAGTTTTATTGTCTTCAACTCGATCCCCGATCATGACTGCCATGGACAACAAGTCCGCTCTCGGTTCCACCAGTTCCCTGTGGGTGGAAGATGTCCAACTGACCAACACTCTGTGTTCGCTCTACTGCCTGGGATGCAAGCATGATCCCCAGGGTTGCGATGTTTGTCACTCATTCCACCAGACAGTTCTGAGAACCATCTCACCTGACTAAAGCTGGGTCGCATAGGCCAACAGAACCGCTGATCAAATCCAAGGACACCTGTTGTGTGGTCTTCGAGCTGTGGGTCCGCTGAACAGCTTGGGGCGTTTAAGAGGTGGTGGCTCAGGCTGCATCCTCTCCTCTTGGCTTCTGCCTTCGTGCCACTCCAGCTGGGCTCAACTTTTACGGGTCCTTCAAGGAATTATGTCTCTCTGCTCACCTCGCCAAGGCCCCTGGGCACAAATCAAAATCTAAAAAGAGTCCAAAAAAAAGACAGGACTCATTGATGTTCAGGGATCGGGAGCACTCTGTCGAGAGCTTCAAATTCCCACATTTCTCCAGATCCGACTCAGGTAGCCTCAGCCCAGGCCCCTGCTCCACAGTAACCTCATATTGGGCCAGTTAGCTGAGACGCTGGTTGAATTACCGCCGAGATTTTCTCGAACTGACCCGACCAGTTGTCGACTGAAGAGGCCGACACTTCTTTGTCTAGGACTCTGGTCCTGACTCAGACCGTCAGAGGGATGGATCAGTCCACTGATCTGCCACCTCTGGTCGACGATCAAGACCCGGAGGAGCCTCGCATTTGCCAACTCCTCTGAGCCCCACCGCCGGTCCTTCTAGCTGAGGATCGGCGTCTCAGTCCCATTCTGTGGGTTGCATGTCTCCTCACCGATGTTGGCACTCCCACTCGCACCATGGGAATTGGCACCACCACTCACTCTTCATCCTTGTCCTCCTTGGCGTGAGGAGAGGCTCAGAGCAACTTATGTCGACACTATGAGGACCTGTGTGGCAACAGCTGATGTTCACTGGTATGAGGCTGACCCCAGCTCCCACACTGGCCATCACCTGGCTTTCACCTGACCATCCGACACCTTCTCCACATAAGGATCATACCAAGACAGTCCTGGTTAGTTAATCCCAGTGTTCCACCAATTCTGGTGGAGCCACCACCTAAACAGCCGACCTCCAGTGCCTGACTAAGGAGTCTCAGCTGGTCAAGGTGCTTCCCATCGGCTGTCGGTCATCAACATCCATGACCGTCCCTCAGAGGGTCAGTGGGGACTCCGTGGTAGATCACTTTTAATGACTCTTTGGAGTCCGAGGATTCTCTCTGTACTCCCGACGGTTCTTGAGGAGTCGGGGGGATCACTTGATTGAAGAAGGTCCTACTTCCTTTCAGAGCCTTCTTTGACTGATCTCTGAGTCCACAGGGATGAAGATGGAGCCCATCCAGAAACGGGCCTGTTACCTGCTGACCGAGATTCTCAACCAGGGGATTCTCTGATGCAGGCCTTACTGGTAGCAGAGCCCATTCTTGGTCCTGCCCTGCTGCTCTGGTAGCACCCATCTTCCTGCCCTGCTCCTCCTCCCGGATGGCTTGCAAGTATGCAGTACCTACCGGTTCCTCATGGGATTCACCTAACACCCCTCAGCTGAGGGTCTGGTGGTGGATTTAGTGTTAAGGCACTTGGTCAATACTAGGACATCAATAAGCTGCCTGACAAGAGTCCAAGAAATCAGATAACTTGGCTAAGAAGATCTGCGCTGCCTCCTGGCTTGGTCTTCACCAGGTGAGCTTGTCCCTTCTCATGGCCCATTTTTCCCTTGCCCTGCTGGGCCCTTTGGATGAGAAGCTTCCTATTTCCCAGTGGATCTCCAGACTATGGTCAAACAGGTTTGGGACAAGGCCAGGCTGTAGCAATACAACAGCTCCAGACTGCTATGGACATTGGGGACTCTTGTGCCCACTCTGTGGTGGCCTCAGTGACCTTTCCCAGGGCTTGACTGAGGATCTTGACCTTCATGGCAGACACTCGGCACAGGTTGGCAGATGTTCCTTTGCTGGGTACTGATTTATTCTGGTCCAGAGTCATGGCCACCACCAACATCGAGAAGTCCAATGCCACCTTGGACTTTCTGACATCTTCCCAGACGGATGCCAAGGACTCAAGCAGCAGCAGAAATGGAAGCCCTTTCAGTCCACCTCTATTCCTGTGGGCAAACTAGCCCAGCTCCAGTTGGTCAACAGGCCCAGGCCTGGTAACCTTGGCCGAAGTCAGCTTCAGTCATCCATAAGCCTGGGAAGAGGCTCTGCTGCCGGCCGGACCTCCTCCTCCTTCTCCAAGCCTGCCCAGTGATGGGATTTGGACTGCCTCCATCATGCCCATAATGCCTCCTGGGTCCTCCCATAAATGGCTCCACCACTATATTTCTGCCTGGTCCACTGTTACCATGGACAAGTGGGGTTCTTGAAGTGGTGGGTCAGGGTCTGCCTCTGTAATCTGAGTAGTACCTCCATGCTGAGCCCGCACCTCACAGGAGGACTTGGTATCCTCAGACATTCTTTCAGCTCTCAGAGACGACATAGCCCAGCTCCTCCACAAGGAGGTCATGGCTCCTGTCCCAGATCCTCCAGAACACCCAGGGTTTGTCTGCAGGTACTTCCTGGTGCCAAATGGATGGGGCTGGCACCCCATTCTAGATCTGCATGACCTGAACAAGTTTCTCAAGTCATGTACCTTCAGGATAGTAACTCTGTCTCAGGTCATACCATCTCTAGAGCATAACATGGTTTTGCTCCCTGGATCTTCAGGACGTGTTATTCCATGTCCTGATCTGTCCATCACACCGAAGGTTCCTCCACTTGAGAGCCAATGGAACCTCTACAAGTTCCAGGCCATGCCCTTCGACCTCTCCCCAGCCCCCAGGGTCTTCATCAAGTGCATTGCAGTGGTGGCAGCTACCTGAGGTGCAGAGGGGTCCGGCTTACCCCTACCTGGATGACTGGCTGATCACAGATCCCTCCAGGCAGGAGGTGGAGCGGTCCAGGGACCTGGCCCTCCAGACCTGCATTGACCTTGGCTTCCTGGTCAATGAGGCCAAGTTGGAACTCATGCTATCAAAGGTGATCAGCTTCATTGGGCAGAGCTTGACTTACAGAGCCAGAGCCCATCTCCAGGAGGACTGGTGGAGGTTCTCCTCCTTGCCCAATCATTTCAGTTGGGCACTGCGCCCTGCCCGGACTTCCTGCACCTGCTGAGTTGCATGGCAGCCTGCACCAGCATGGTCTGCTGGGCCTGCTGGAGAATGTGTTCTTTGCAGTGAGAGCTGACCAGTCAGTGGTCTTAGTGCAAGGATCACTCTGACCAGCTGGTCACTGTGACCCAGTAGACGGGATGCCCCCAGTGATGGTTAGTCCCAGAGCATCTGCAGGAAGGATCCTGCTTGTCCGCCCAGAGCCAATGGTCATCCTGATGACCGATGCCTCTCATGGGCTGAGGTGCCCACTTGAGGGAACACAAAGTCCATGGACTCTGGATCCCCGAGAGTCCCAATGCCACATCAACCTGCTGGAGCTCCGAGCAGTTTGGCTGGTGCTGACTGCATTCACTTCACATCCAGGGTCAGGTGGTTCAGGTCCAGACAGACAACACCATGACCATGTACTACCTCAACAAACAGGGTGGACATACTACCTGTCTCTGTGCAAGGAAACTCTCTGTGTGTGGACCTCGCGTAGCCTGGAGGCTGATCTCCTTGCCATCCATGTGGTAGGAGCCTCCACGGCTGGCAGATGCTATCAACCATGTGGGCGAGGCATCTCACAAGTGGTTTCTCCACCTAGAGGTAGTACACAGTCTGTTCTCCCAGTGGGGCACCCCTCAGGTGGACCTGTTTGCCTCCAGGAGAACACAAAGCTAAGGCTGTTTTGTGCCCACCCCTCAGCAGGAACGCTGTAGGAGAAAGCCTTTTCAAGGCCCTGGACCTCAGGTTTCTTCTATGCCTTTCCTTCCACTTACCTTGATCCACAAGGTACTCCTCAAGGCCAGGTGGGACAAGGCACAGGTGATTCTGGTGGCTCCAGACTGGCCACACCAGTTTTAGTACCCAGTCTCCTCAGCCTCGGCAGTAGTCTCCTGAGGTGTCTTCCTCTACACCCGGATCTACTCTCCATCAAGCAGGAAGGTTCTACATTTGGACCTTCAATCCCTGCACCTGACAGCCTGATTCCTGAGCAGCTAGGGTTCCAAGCTTTTGGTCTCTCCAAAGATGTCCTCACTGTCTTGGAGGTATCTCAGGAGTCGACCAGGAAATGCTATGCCCTCGAGTGAAGAGATTCTCCATTTGGTGTCGAGGCAGGGGTTGGACCTTTGTCCTGTCCAGTGGCTAGTATCCTTGATTACCTATGGTCCATCTCTAAGTCGGGCTTCGGTTGATGACCCTTAAGGTGCACCAGGCAGGCAGGCATCTCTGCTTACCAGTCGCGGGCTAGTCAGCAGTTGATGTTGCAGGAGAAGGTGGTCTGGTGCTTTTCAAGGGCCTTGACCACATTTTCACTCTGGTGCATGAACCACCACCACCTTGGGATTTGCTGTGGTTTTGGCAAAGCTCATGGGCAAGTCAACTGAACCTATGCACAGGTGTGAAATATCTCACCTGTCATGGAAGACCACCTTCTTGGTGGATATTACGTCAGCCAGAAGGATCAGTGGAGCTCCAGGCACTTTCAGTGGAGTCTCCTTACCTGGTCTTCCGCAGGGACAAGTTTGTCCTGCTTCCCAACCTGAAGTTCCTTCTGAAGGTTGTGTTGGATTTTCACCTTAACCAGGTGATTAATCTGCTGGTGTTTTTACCAACTACACCTCGGAGGCAGAGCATAGGCTCCATACTCTGACCTGAGGAGAGTGTTCGCTTATTACAAAGAGCACACGGCTAGAGTTCTGGGAGACATTTGCCAGCTGTTTGTTACCTACACTGAAGCTGCACCTGGCAGACCTGCAGTCAAGCAGAGGATTGGCAGGTAAATTGCATTCTGCATTGATCTCTGCTATGGTTGGCGGGTAGGAGTCTCCCTAGGGCTAAGGGTTCATTCCCACCATCATACCGCTGCATTGGTGGCTGCTTCCAGGATGTCCCTAGCCCAGAAATCTGCAGGGCTGCTATCTGAAGGTCAGCACACACCTTCATTTCCCATTACCACATTGACCTTGAGTCATGCGGGATGCTGGTTTTGGGGCCTCTGTTCTCCAATCTCTGTTCCCTAAGTAAGGGGTGTGTACCTTACTTCCTCCTCCCAGAAAACTGCTAGAGTCTGACAGAAGTGTGGATAGAACATCATATCCATTTCCTAGAAAAACAGGTTACCTGTAACAGCAGTTCTAGGGGTGGTATATGATGTTCATCCATATGACCCACCTGACCTCCCCTGGCTTTGGTGCACAACTCTCGCTTCCAGCGGGCAAGATCTGGCATCATGGGCAGAGCCGAGGGAGTTACCACCCGAGTGGGTGGAGGAGGAAGCTTGAAGATGTTTCTGGCAAGAATTAAAGGGGAAAGGCAACTGTTACAGGTGAGTAACCTATTTTTTTCAGATGCAGACAGATTGGGTGAAGTAGTATGTCCATAGTCTGAAAAGCTGAGCTGATCTGTTCCTCCCTGACAGGAACTCTGCCTTCCTATGGTTGATTGCCCTTGCTACTCATGATAGTGAGCTCTCATGGCCGGTTTGTCCTTATTGCACCTGGTCCTCCGCTAACAGTGCTCCAACTTCCAACTCATGATCTTCATCTCCTTGAGAGCCCCATCAAATAATGGGGTCTCAAGAGAAGATCTTGGTTGTATACAGACCAGTTCAATGGCACTGAGCGCTTTGGGAGCGGCCCTATTATAGGAAGCTACTGCCTCACCCATACCAATCGCATGCAGTACTCACAGCAGACAAATATACTATCGCCAGAAGTCCTCTGGGGACAATCCTCAAAGGGTGATAGCTAATCATCTCAAAAGGAGAGGGACTATCTGGTGGGGGGCAAACGAGAACTCTACCATGCAATAATTGGACCAAGTGACCTGATCAGTCCTGAGGTTCATAACCTCAAGCCTCAGTGAGAATACCAAGTCCAATGTGTGGCCAGGCCCAGTGATGTCATCAACTGGAGGAGGTCATGTCCAACATGTGAGGATTTGTCATCACCCCAGGTGTTGAAGTCTCCCAGAATTAACCATCTGAGGGACTCCAACACCCTGTTGATGATGAAATCCACAACCTCCTGTAGAAAATCTCCTCTCCCGCCTCTAAAGGCAGTAAACAAGGAGAATCCTGCAACCCACACCTGGACCCCATGCACTGCCACACATTCAAAGAAAGAGGTAGAACTCACTGGGTGCATGGCAAAGTTCAAGCTGGATCTGAAACAGATGGCCACACCCCTCCCCTGCATTCCCACCTCGGGCAGTATACTACAGAATACCCGTTGAGGACAGACACCTCCAGAATTGGCCCGGCATCATCTCCCAGCCATGTCTCCATGACAGTCAGTTTGGCAGATGAAATCAAGTCTGCCATAATTACGATCTTGTTCCAGATTGATCTGGCATTGCACAGCACGGCCTGAAGGGGACTGATGGAGACTGCAGGCCCACTGGCTACCTGCCCACTTGGTTTGGTGGAAACCCCTGGAATGGGCACTAAACATGTCAGGTCTCTCTCCTGGCTGCATTTAGCCTCAGGGTATCTCCTGCTCCAAACGACTCCAATACCACTCACCTTCACTGTGCCCACAGCACCCCACTGCCAACCAACCTGCTCCCTAGTTATTCCTACCTCCCAACAGTGGCTCACCACTGCACCTGGAAGAGGAGGTCAGCAAAGTAGTGAAGGTTGCACAGCAGGAACACTCTATAGGCAACATGGGGGCTGTAATTCATACAGCATGCAGTGACTAAAATAGCCCTACTACAGCTAAAACATAAAATCAATCCAAAAATATAAAATAAAACATCCCTAAACATGCATCCAACATACATACACTAAATTACACAAACAGCACCCTACCCACACTCAAACAACAAACACACACTGTCTAAACCCACACCACCCCAACACGATAATCCCTAGCCCAAACTTTCAATTTAAAGCAATGACAATTGCAACATAAAATAACAACAAAGGAGAATCCTTCTCTACAATACTCAGAGGACAAGTCCAAAACGGTTCACTGACAAATGTACAGTCCAAGTGAATGTCCAGGTTCACAGAGACTCATCACAGCAGCACTCTCTCACCAGTGCTGAAATAAAATACTGTAGAGCTTAGACGATGCAGGGAAAAGGAGTGCTCTCGCCACTGCCTGAAAATCTTAGGGACCAGCTGTAGGATGTTTAAATGCCAGTAATTCCCAATAGAGTGTAGCTTCCACCAACACTCCAATTATTCAAAAGAAAAGAGTACTTACAGAAGCAGACAAATTATCAGGACACAAGACCAGTGCACTTGTAGGATAGAACCTTCCGAGTCCGGAATCCCACAAAGTCTGTAGCTACAGAACAACAGTCTGGGAGAACTTTACAAACCTGTCCTCACCATCTGCCATACACTGGGGTAGAAGCTAACAACTCCCACTGCCAGACACTGTTCACAATCTTCCAGGGCCAACCCAGCCCCACGGGTAACAGCTTTATCATTCTTGCCAGTGTTATTAGATCTCAGGCATGCCACTCCTAGCTCTGGGGCTCCATGATCCACCCAGGTCCGCTGGAGATGCTGCAACACATGTGTTAGTCCCAAGAAGCTCCTCTGAATCTGCTCCTTTGGCATTAGTTCCTGATACCATGTACCTCCTGCACCAGCTCTTCCCTCTGTTTTCCAGATGAGCCCCTTGAGCGATAATGCTACTAAAGCAGCACAAAATTCAAACAACAGAGTCCTCTGAAGCAAACAAGGAATCCCTAAAAATAAAAAATCTAACTCCTGTTCTTCTCCTAAAATACCTACCTAATCTTATTTCCTAAACCTCAACACTAAAAGTTTACTTACTTGAAAAGTAAATAAACAGCACTTCACTGAACTATAGCGATGTCCGAGGGGCAAACTAACAGTTGGATTCTCTTAAAACTAAGGGTGAAAACACAGAAAACAAAATGGAAAAGTCTACTGTATATATGGAATATATACAAATATTCATGTAATATTTCTGCAGTGCATATTAAGCATCAAATAAGAACTGCATTTCCTGCCAGTGTTTTGAGGGAGACCTCCTTGCCCATCCCTCACTTGGTCTGTGTGGATTACTAGTCCCTTCATACCTTAAAAGTTTTTGAACAGTTTAATAACCAGGTTACCCAGGTTCAAATCCCACCACTGTGTAGAAATGTCCACATTTTTGTGTGTGCTGATTTTCACTCTGGTGATTAAGTGCCATTTAAAACTGTGTGATGTAGTTTATGTCCCACTCTGACAACAGAGTTCTATAGTAGAACATGGATGCATTGTGCCAAGAATTGAAGAGCAGAGCAAGGGACATAAACTGATGACACAGTTCTATAATGGCACTGACCATGAGAGTGTAAATCAGAAACAGCCATTGAGGTTACTAATAGCCCATAGAGATAGAAGAATGACAGAACTGGAACCAGTATTTAAAAACAGTTTCTACAGGAAAATGACTTACAGGTTCAGTGCATTTCTCCTTAAGAGTCATTTTGGCTCTGACCAGAGTTTGTTTCTTTTGGACAACCACCCTTTTGTACCTCCTGCTCCCAGCTGACTACTGGGAGGGAGGAAGGAACAACCTAAGGCGGATTTACTATGCTCTCCCATGGTAGTTGAAAAGAACAGTAATGGAGTTGCCTTACCGCTGATAGGACTTTATTCCTGCTCGCACTACTGCTTTTACTCTCTCTGGTGCTGTTTCTGCTGCTGTGCTGCTCTTTTTCTGGTGGCCGGCTGGTGCTCTGGCTCTCAGCCTCTCTTGATGGCTCAGCACTCGGTCTGACCACACTGTAGCTGCACAAAACAGACTCAGACCTTTTCTTTACAAAACTAATAAAACCACTGCAAACATTCCAGCAGGCATCTACTGACCCCTGGTGATGACATACTACCGATGGAGGGCTCAGGATTATAGATGGGAGCTGAGCCTGTTCACTCCTGACACCACGTCATGTGTGCTATTAAGAACTGTGCTGCACACAGGTTGATGGTAATATAACAACTACTTTATGAACATGCAGTTGCTGTCCCATAGGTCATACAGTAAACTAGATAGGTTGGTTTAGCTACAGCACCACCTATCACCACACACACAGTGCACTTAATTTTGATACTAGATTAGTCCTCATTAAAAGTATATTGACAGGCTGCTATAGCTACATTGAGGTATATACAGTGGTGCCAGCCAGGATGTAGCACATTGAAGCTGTAGTATAATGCAAATGCTGCAGTGTACTGCAGGAAACAGTGCAGTTTAGTGGCAATTAAGCCCTTTTGTCATGCATTATGTTGGGACATGTCATTTACTCCAAGTTACTGCATTGCATCATGACTGGCTCCACTGCATGCTTCCTTAACTTGGTGGTAACACTGAATAACCAATGCTACAATGCTGTTTTTTAATCCTGTTGATTGTTGCCTAGCAACAGGCCATAGTAATATCAAAACTCAAACTGCAATGGTGAGTAAGAGCACTGCTTTAATTAGCCCCATATGACAGATAAGCTTGATCATGCCAGATTCAAAAGTTCAAAATAAGTTTGAACAAACAAAAGAAAATATGAAGTGTTTTGAATCTCAAGTGAGCATGTTGATATTATCAGTTCCCAGACTGGCATCATAACATCCGCATAATCAGATGTGCCTGAAATCAGGATACTACAAGCTTCATAGGTATATAAGGGTAGTAGGAATGGCAGCACCACGCCTGTGAGCTGCTACAAAGCGTATGCAGCTGACCACCCAGCAGACCAGGTAAGAAAATCTGTGCTTAAACTATACTGCTGAGACAAGTTTTATCCTGAGAAGTAGGCATTATGACAAAATGCTGGATAGTACAACACTATTTTCAACCCAGAGGTCTCAAATAAAGAGTAGTCTCTACCTTTGAAAATCGTGAAATGTCAGTCAGACAACACCTGAATATTACAAGGTACAATGGGAGCAGCATTTAAATACAACCCAAACATAATCTACAAAATTAGCAGATATCAGTACACATCATGCAGTTCTAACCATGACAATAATATATCAATACATGTGATTTACTGGGAAGTAATAATTTAAAAAATGTTTTTCAGTTGGTGAGTAACCCTACATATGCTTACGATTAATTTCAGAGATGGTTATAAGACTTTAAATATCTTAATAGTGTGTAAGAGAAAAGGAGACAGCATACATGAGGTATGTTCCTCCACAATATAATGTATTGGTTGTCATGAGAAATCGAGAATAATGGATGGGGAAGGTTTGATATGAGAATTTAATGCACATCTGAGTTGTAGGATGCTACATAAAACCCAGAGGGCAAAGCCCGAGGGGTTTATCAAGCATCCCACAACGAGGGTGTGCATTCAATTCTCATATGAAACACCCTCCCCATCTTTTATTTTTATAATAACAGACCAGCAATTTTCTCCAGCAGTTTGTGAGACTGTTTGGCCCCACCCACATACAGAATGTTGGCCAATGAGGCAGCAGCACAGTTTGACTGGCATGGTTTATGAATGTCATAACAACCAGCTGGTTGTTATGGAAATATCAACCTGGTCAGTACATTGAGAGAAATTGCTGACCAGTTATTATATAAAGATAGATACTGTATGTGGTTCAGAGTTGTACTAATTACCAGTGATATGAGAAGACCTGAGAGAGCTACAAGGTGACAGTGCATTACTGTAAATGACTGTAAGGCATGCATAGTATAAAAATGAACTTATAAAATGTTAATTAATGCTGTACACTGTTAGCACCTTTGATATAATAGTTTATTATAAATTTCCACAGTAACTGCTAACACTGAGGAAGAGGGTCTTTCTTGAAACATTGGCAGTAAATGCAGTTCTCCTTAAATGCTCAAGCTGAACTAAATAAATATTACATGAATATTTAAATTTAACAAGCATTTGTCAATGCTGAATGTTGTCTTGCTGGCATTGGCATTGGTAGTGCAGGAGTTAGAGAGATGCATAATAGGAATGTCAGTGAAGTATTGAACTGATGCCAACTCAACCCCACCCCACCCTGCAGAGACTGACAGGCATTGAGGTCTGCCTTTGGGTCATCAGCTATAATGCTCTCACCATTTCACCTCACCCTACCCTGCAGACACCAACAAGTGTCACGATGTGCCTTGGGGTTTTCGGTCTTTGCTCACCCCATTCCATAAGGAAATACACTGAGATGGGTGCAGTATAGAAGAATGGGGTGAACTTTGGGGCGAAGAGTCCAAGGCACACCTCCATGCCTGTCAGTGGCTGCAGGCTGGGGTTGAATGGCATGAGACATTACAGCTAAAATCCCAAGTCACACCCTGATGCCTGTCAGTTTTATACAGGTGGGTATTACAGTTGGAAACCCTAATGCACCTGGCATTTCTTGGTTATTTTCACTCAAACTTTCAACATGGGTTTTGTGACTCCACTTCATGAACACTGGCACAATCAGTTGCTAGCCGAAAGTGATTTTGCACAGCGACTGTGCCATTTGGCTCCACAGGTGCGAAAACACGCTTCAGGCAGGATGTGAAAAATTACAGCTGTACTGTTCATGGGGAGTTATAAAAATGGTAATGTTGAAAATCTGGAGTGAAAATAAGGAAAACTGGGAAGCCACGATCGTGCTTAGAAACTGGGCAACAGATGCCCGTAACGCAATTATTGTGGAGATTTTTGTAACCAAATTTTCAACATAGGCATTTTGGGACCTTCACTTATGAACAGTGGCAGTGTGATTTTGTTAATGTATCCCAAGCATTGATTTCCATAGCGACCACACCATTGTGTACCAGATGTGTGAAAACACATTTCAAGCAGGATGTGAAATGTCAGCTGTACTGTTCATAAGGAGGTGTGAAAAAATGGCAATGTTGAAAAACAGTTCTCAAAGTTATGACGTCGTTTAACCTGCATAATGCACGCTGGTAACACAGTATTTTTCTGAATTTTGCCACCAAATTTGCAACACAGGCTTTTGGGAGCCCACCTCATGAACAGTGGCACTGTCGCTTTGTTAGATTGGTCCTGAAAGGTGATTCCGCATAGTGGCCAGCAAAATCACCTTTCAGGGCGGAATAATGGAAATGACAATGACTGATTTCATGAGGTGGGGTCCTAAGAACCCCATGTTGAAAATTTGAGTCAAAAGTAAAAAATGGCTGAGATATCCACTAAGTTGAAACCTCCTCATTGATGCCATTATACAGCTTACCGGCATTTCTTCACTTTGCAATCGGGCTTTGAAGAGCACAGACGTTCCTGCTCCACCAAAGATCGCAACGCTGGACCTCTGGAGGTAAATATGGGGTGAGGGTGTGTGGGGAGCACAGGAGGTGGGTGCGGGTTGGGAGGGAGGCCCGCACACAGCCAGGGACCGCTTTCTTTGTTTCTGGTTCAAGACAAAAACAACAGCGTGGACCATTTTCTTTCTTTACAGGTGTATGGAATAAATTTGGGGACACTGGGTGGGCTCCCAGTGTGCCCTATGACTGGGGGCATGATGTTTGCTACACTGGGGTAGGCTCCCAGTCTGGCTCACAATGGCAGGGCAGGGGGGCAGAAAATGCCAATGCAGTCAGCTTCTGAACACACGGAGGTACACTGGGTGGGCTCCAGTGTGCCACACAATCTTGGGGGTTTACACATGCCAACATAGGGATTGGGTACTCCTGAAGTCGGCTTACTGGGGATTGTGAGAGGTGGATGGCGAGCAGCCGCCATGTTTATTGAAATGTTTCAGCAGGCAAGGCATGCCCTGCAAATGATGGGGGCCCCTCAATGCAGTGGTGAAATTCTTCAAGTTGGTGGCACGCTTCTCAAGGGCTGTCACAGACAGTGTGCTCATTCATTGGTGCCACACAGACCAGCCCAAAAAGCAGTGGTGCCATTGACCACAACACAGCTGCACCTCCACAACCTGCTACTCTAGCAAGCAATAACAAAATGTTGCTTGTGCTGCACGCACAAGACAACATAAAAATGGTGGTGAGTCATTCTCTAACCTCAGGCACATACAGTATGTATATGGCAGCCAGGAACAAAGGTGCTAACCTGTTTGTGACACACTAGCCTTCTTTGTTCCTGGGTAGCAGCTGCCAGCAGGGGCAGTGATGCACTGCACATCTGCACTTTGCAGGCTGCTCCAACAGCACTCTATCTATGCATGCAGTGCATGCTGCTATGCATGTACAGATTTACCCCCAGGACCCCAGCATTCTAATTAATGTGCTGTGCAATCCTTGAGCAGTGCTTATAGCCAAGGCTGAATATGGGACTATCTCTATAAATTAGATACTTCCAGATGGTAACTATAAAACAAAATAACAAGGGTTTTATTTAGAAGAGCCTGCGAGACCCTAAAATTCAAAAATGAAATTAGAAGCAGCGAGGCAGTATAGGTGCAATACTAGCTCCCTGAAGAAGTGCCAGTGAAGCACGGAGCGCTGTGGTAAATGGTGGAGTCCTCCTCTGTGTGTAATGATATTAGCAATAAAACTCCTGGAGGAAATACTGCAGGCAAGGCTTTGTGTTTACTGCTTTGTTGAGTTGACCCTATTTTGGACTCTTCGTGTGTTTGGAGCGCTACTCAGGAGGATGCAGCACATTGCAGCACTGTGATATGCTTTTTGTTGTTTGGAAATACTGGTACCAAGCTAAGGATGTGCTTCATGGGTCCCTCCAGGCTCTGCCCCTTCATGGTGTTCACTCCCACACCACACATGGCACAGTACTTGTGGCTGCTGTTGCTCACTTGTACTGAAGACGGTGCCCTCTCCAGTGAAACCAGTGTAAAAACTTTAGTGCTACTAGAGAGGTCCTGCCACTTCACTGGGAACCCAACCATAGAAATGTAGGCCCTGATGATGTCACATGTGGTTGGTCAGCAGTGGTGCACTTAAAGCAATATTTGCATAGCAAAACCTCCAAACCCAAATGCTGCCAAGCCACAAGGGGTACTTGTAAATCTTGCCAGAGTGGCCAGGTCCATTAAATGCTTACACAAACTATGATACAAGTGCAGGGCAACCCTGATTTACTTAATTGTCCTCCCAGACCAGAGGAGTCCTCCTTGATGCACAGTAGTGATGGTGCATTTGCAGTGAATCCACTTGGCTGGTTTCACTCTCTTGCCTTTTCTCCATAGGCCTCCGTGTTATCTAGCAGGTGGCTGCTTCTCCAGTCCAGGCTGAACATCTCCTTACCTCAGCATTTGGCATCAGTTTCGATACATAAACAGGACAGCTCAGCCTACCAAAAATGTCATTTTCTGTTTGTCCAGCAGGGCTGCCAATCATTCAGGTCAAGGCTGGAGGTCTGTTGCCCAGTAGATAATCAACCAGAAATTCACACCAGGGCTCCTTGTGGCTCTTCCAGGATCTGCTTTCTGACTGACTGATGTGCATCCCCTGATCTCTGTAGCCATACTGATGGTGTCAGGGTAAGCAAACATGGTGGTACACTGTTTGCGTAACATATGTGCCTCATTTTTAAAAACAGGAAGGAACATGTCGGTGGAGGCACCAGGGACATCATAACTGAGCTTTTTTTAAACTCAGTTTTATTGAATAAAGTAAATCAGGTACATTGCATCCACAATCAGGTTACATGACAACTGCATTGATGATGTTCAAATTATGTACGTTGGATCGGTCATTGGGTGTTTAAGATCATAATCATATAGTTAATCATATCTGACAGTGTCTAACTTGCTGCCCTGCCCTTCCAATTACAGGTTCATTTACAGCAAGGTACTACTAAGCCTGGGCGTTTGTGGAACAACTATTTTGGCATCTTCAAGTTTCTAATGTGAAGACTTCCTTCAATAAGCCATATTATTCAGTCACCCTTCTTGTTTTGGGTCCTTATTTCTAACTAAAACTGTAATAATAACATAACAGGAACTGATGAACAACTTGGCTGTCTGTCTGTCTGCACTCATGCATCTTTAAGTATAAGTTGATTCCTTGTCAATCTACTTGTCACCTAAGTTAGGGGTCCTAAGTCAAAAGACTCTTTGTAGGGGATAACGTAGGCTGGCACAGCCCAAATCACCAGAGAGTTGCTCGGGAAATACTCATGCCCTCTCATGTGGAGTTCACCCTCCCCACCATGGCATAAGAAGGTGCTGATGGTCTCT
The DNA here is from genome assembly GCA_016271365.2 of Neoceratodus forsteri. NCBI lineage: Eukaryota > Metazoa > Chordata > Ceratodontiformes > Ceratodontidae > Neoceratodus > Neoceratodus forsteri. The sequence continues at coordinate 1,576,814,309 of CM028129.1, read as the reverse complement.
GCTTATCACCCCGGAGCCCCAAGTCATATCTCCCATGCTCCCCACAGCTCCCTGAACTTTTTAAAGGTAAGGCGCAGGGTAGCTGTGATCTGCTCCATTGAATGTATCTCCTTTACCTTGGCAAGCCATTCCCCAAATGTGGAGGCGCATCACCTCAACCAGTGAGTGGTGATCCTTTCATGGCAACCAGGCAGAAAATGCTAAGCATCCTCTGTTGCGCATTCCCACCCAGACCAGGCACCCTTTGCTGAGGAACAGGTGTTGAAAGGTGCCGAATGGGCTGCCCCAAATACTTTCGAGGGCATTATGTATCTGAGACCAGTGTGGTAGTGTGAGCCTATCTACCCACATTTCCACCAGCATAGGTCCAAACCACCTGGCTGGAAATGTCTAGTGATAGTTAATGTATGGAAGTATCTTATCAGACATTTCAGTGAAATTTGCACCAAAAGAGGGAAGACGTTGTGCACCAGCCCATCTTCCACATGCTCTCACTCTTCAAACTTATCAAGATCTGCACGTCATGTGCCCAGGCCTCACAGACTGCCTGGAACTCCTGCTGTGTCAGGCCCTGCAGCATCCTGTAAACCTGGGATATATTACCCGGCATCCCACCAATTTGGCAGCCTAATAGAGAAACTGCTTTAGGGCCGGTGAGGTTCCGAGACCAGTGCCACTTTCCCTGGAGTTAGTGATAGTGGCAGATCTGTAGGAACAGGAAGAAATCTTGCCTAGGGAGGCCAAATTGATGTTGAAGGTCCTCAAAGGATACCACTGTCCCACTGCAGACCAATTGTCTGAATTGGACCAATGATTTGTGATTCCATCATCTGAACCCCAAGTCCACCGTGGCAGTATAAAACCAGGCTCACCAATGATTGCTGCATGGGGGCCTGTTTCATTTGGTGTGCCTGAGATCTGCCTGACCAGTCGTAGTATTCCCAAAATATGTTTAGTAAAGGGATTTTTTATAGAGGATAGGAGGTGACCCAATATTGGGGCATGGGGCAGCACGAACAGAGGTACTGAAAGGGAGGGAGTAGCCTCCATGTCCAGCCATTCTGACTCTGTATTCTGTTTGAGCCAGGTGACCACTGCAGCCAACTGGGCTGCCACATAATAAAGACACTTGTCTCGTAGTGCCAAACCCCTACTTTCCCTGGGAAGGGTGAGCAGGCACCTGCCAACACAATGTCTGTGACTTGCCCAAACAAAGGAGAGGATTGTTTTTGCAGTTTCTTCCAGAATGTTTCCAGAACAGGGACCAGGAGAGCCTGAAACAGGAAGAGATACCGTGGGAGGACATTCTACTTGACTATGGCAACTCTCCTGCTTCTCCCAATGGAAGTAAGCCCCATCGGCCTACATCTGCCCTCACCTCAGCCTCCAGTTTCCTATAATTTAAGTGATAAAGGTCACTCAGTTTGGCCGACACCCGGTCACCTGCAGGTATCTTACCACCCCGCCTCAGCCCACTGGAATGGAAAGTCCCATTTAAGTCCAGGTGGAACAGTACCCTATAACCCAAAGGCTCTGACTTTAAGAAGTTAATTTTATATCCTGAGATGGATCCATACAGTGAAAGTTCCTTGATTAATTCAGGAAGCGAGGTGTGGGGTTGTGTGAGGAAGAACAGTGTGTCGTCCACATACAAGGATATCTTGTGTGTCCTACCCTGCCCCTTCATGCCCGGATCCCTAGGTTTGCCTGAACCACTTGCGCTAGTGGCTCCATGCATAAGTCGAAGAGCAGAAGGGAGAGTGGGCAACCCTGTCTAGTGCCACTCGTAAGATGGAATCTCGCCGCCCGGTGCTGCTGAGGGTTGAGGTACTAGACGCCACACCTCACGGCATGCCAGCAACCCGAGTTCGAGGTCAGGGACTGCTTGGCACTTCAGCGGCCCCTGGTGGAGACCGGGAGTGCTGTAGCTCTCTGAGCAGCACATAGCTGGCTTGCCATGCAGGCAGGTTGCCGTGCGCTTTGCATCGGGATGTGCACACGCATGGGAGGGAGGGGAGAAGAGCTCACCAGAACAGGAAAACCCCAGTCTGTGGAGTAGGTGATGGCACCTGCCCCATGCCCACAGCCGGGTCCTTCCTGTCTGGCCTTCCAGGTTTCTCTGCGGGTCCTCTGCCACATTAGAGCTGACTGTTGAGAGTTCCCAAAGAGAGGGTGGCCCCATCCCAGATGGTTTAAGCTGGGGTCACCAATCGTGGTTAGAGGAGGGGAGAGAGGAGGCACAGGTAGGAGGACTTCAGGCAGGGCAAAGTAGGCAGGATGCCTGAGAGAGGTTCCGAGACTGTGACGGAGGAAAAAAGAGTCCACACACACACACAAAAAAAAAAGATGCAATCTATGTGAGGTCACGCCATTGACTCTACTGTAGCTTGTGGGGATGCATATAGCTCCTTAACGCTTATCAGAAATGAGCCCCCAAGCCCATTACCTCCAATGTTCTGTACAGGAAGCCCCAGTTCACCTGGTCGATGCCTTCTCTGTGTCCATGAAGACAGCCAAAGCTAGTTCTCACCCTGCTGCGCCCTGGAGATGACGTTCAGCAAGCATCTGATGTTATCATGGATTAATCTCCCATTGATAAAACTGGTTTGATCTGGGTGAACCAGGAGCCCACACAGCTCTGTAGCCACAGTGCCACGATTGGCATGAAGATCTTAAGGTCTGTGTTCAGGAGAGAGATAGGGTGGCATGAGCCACATGAGTGGCATCTTTCCCTGGTTTCGGGAGCACAGTTATTTGTGCATAGTGCCATGATGGTGGGACTGCCTCTCCTCCTGGACCCTTTGACATATCGACAGCAGCTGGGGTGCCAGTTTATCCTAGAAAGCTTGATAAAATTCTACCCCTAGTCCATCTGGGCCTGGGGCTTACCCTGTTTATCTCACTTGATTGCATCCAAGATTTCTGGCAGTGTGAGAGGCACTGAGAGAAGCTCACTCTGATCCACTGTTAGTTTCGGGACCTGGACATTCTGGAAGTATTCACCCATCTTGCCCTCTAAGTCCTGTACTGGCTCTTGTGTATACAGTGCTTTATAAAATCCCTGAAGTGTTGCAAAATCTGGTGGGATCTGCCTCTAAGCCTACCAGCCTGGATTGCGCACATGGAGGACTGTTCTGCTTGCTGCCTCCTTATGGAGGTGCCAGGCTAGGAGTCACCCAGCCTGTTGGCCTGACTCATAGAACCTCTGTTGAGAATATTGAAGGTTCCTTTGATTTGGTTCTCCAACAGCCTGTTCAGTTTTTCCTGGCAGCCCTCCAAATGTCTCTTCACTCCCTCATCAAGGGTAATTTTGTGTTCTGTGTCTAAGTCAAACAGCTGGCTCTCCAGGTCCAGCTGCTCCAGCAATCTCTCCTTTTTGCTGATGCATAACTTTGATGTGGCCTGTTAGTACTCCCTTTAAGCTATCCCACTAGTGGGCCTCAGTTGGCTGCCTGCTGGGGTTAGTAGCTACATAGCCCTCAATCTCTGCATTTATCATCTGTTGGAACTCCTCCTGGTTAAGGAGGGATACATTCAATCACCATCCGCTGGACTGGAGTCTGGGACACTGTCAGGTCCATCCGACTGGGCATGGTCCAAAATAGTGATGGGGTCGATGGTACAGTGATCCACTGCATGCACCCACTCTGTTGATACCAGGAAGAAATCAGTATGTGAGTATGACTGATGTGGGTGCAACCAGAATGTGTAATCTCTTGTTCTAGAGTGCAGGAGGTGCCATACCTCCAACAGTCCCAGCTCCTGTGCCAGCCTCCTGACACATTGGCCCACCCTGGATGATCCGTGTTGTCACCCTTGGATTTATCCACTTGAGGTTTAATGACCCATTAAAATCCCACCAATCAAATAAAGGGCCCCTAGGTCAGAGAACAGAAGGACAGTCATTTTAAGAAAGTTGACATTCTCCTTTTCATTGTTAGGCGTAAAGATTTAGGATAGTGCAGGGGACTGAGCCATATGAACCCATGATGCAGATGTATTGACCCTCTGGGTCTGCTTTTATTGGGTCTCCTCAAGGGGCAGGACTTATGAATTAGGATTGTCACCCTCATTTATGCAGATGGGTCATGCATGAGGCCGCATGGACCTGGCCCACCCAGGATCATTTTAATTTAGCATGCTCCTTTTCTATTAAATGTGTCTCCTGTAGGAGAGCCACCATTGCCCCTTTCACCTAAGTTCCAATACTGTGTCCTTTTGATTGGGCTGTTGAGGCCTTTAATGTTATAGGTTGCTACCCTACCTACCATTATGTTTTCTGACCCACTTCTCCCTTGGCACCATAGCCAGACAGACAGCCCTTGAACCACACCCAAAATTGTGGGTGCAAGAACAGATATAACTTTGAAAAGTCATGTGAACAGATAAAACAGTAGTGTCCTTAAACTGAAGGACCTCCAAGAGTACAGTAAAGAGTGCTGTCCCTTTGCGGGCACTAGATCCCAACACAGCCACGCCTGTGTGTGTCCTCCGCTGCACTTGACTCTGTGTGTCCCATGAGTCACTCTTCAGGCCCATCCATATAGGACTGTTATATACTTGAATCATTCGCTAGTCTAGTCTCCCCCAGTTGAAGGGGTCCCCTAGGGACAGTACTTGTCCCGAGACAGCAGTGGCACCCTGTGATATCCTTATAGCACCCCAGAAGTTCATATAATCTGTAATAGTTCCCAATCTGGTTGCTAAAATGGCCCCAGTGCTGGCAGCAGCCCTCCGTGTCCTTCATTCTGCTGCCCTCTCAGGAAGGGACGCCCACCCTTAGTCCACTGAGGAGACATATCTTAGGACCAGTTGTGTAGTTTTCCTGTATGGGCCACTGCCACAATAGCTACCTCGAGAGGGTGGCACTGCCGTGTCTGCCACCCCCACCTCTTCAGGTAAAATTACCAAAACAGTCATCTAATGCATTGTGCCAATGCCAAACAGTCTATGTTACCTTTGTGGCCCAAGGTGCCATCCCTCCCCTTCTCCCTAGCCCCTTGAACCAGATGATCCAACCATGTTGGTTTTAAGATTAATTGCTTATGCTCTGGTGACCTCAGCACTCTCGAAAGTGCCCCTCCTCCTCCATCCCCACGCCCCACCCCAATAAGTGCCCCAATGTAGCTGGAAGACTCCGGTGAAAGGCAAGGGTCAAATTGAATCTGTGATGAGGGGAGGCCCCTCCAGTGGGAAAAGCTGGCCCCCATCCCGGACCCAGTAAGTCCGACTAGCTGGGCCCATAACCTGCCTGAGATGGTCATTAGTCATATGGCTACAATCACGCCATATAAATCAATCAATACACCTTGGTTAACAGGCATGTGAGGAGATTCTTGTCTTCTATGCATCAGCGTCCGCCCCTTGATTATTTCACAGCCCTCGCATAGCACCTCTTTCGTGAACCTTCTGTTTCCCACCCCATATGGTTAGGCAGCCCTCCTCTCCACATGAAATCCCTCCAGGTGACCTGGAACACAGAGGTAACAGTTCATAAGCACGTGAGAGCAGAAGCCCACCACCCCATTCAGCGGTCACACAGCCTGGTCCAGGAGCCTCCACCCAGTTGCTCCAATCCCTTGCTCAGTTTGTCCTTGGGTCTTTTGTTATTTATTTAGAAGCCCCAGTTCCAGGCTGTTCATGCCTCTGGAGGCCACGCAGCCCCTCCTCCGAATGGATGCCATTTTATGACAATGGCCCGGGCTCCTCAAGCAAGCCAAGAACAGGGGAAGGCCCCAACTAACCCTTAGAGGCCCAAAACCTGAGAACCCAGCCCAGCGACCACACAACCTGGCCCAGAGGCCATGTATATTGCTCAATCTCAGCGAGGACCGCGCATAAAATTAAACTGATGCAGACTACTGATCGAGGTCATTGAGAGGCGACACCACCACCAACACTCATTCCCTGCCCCCACCTGCACCCATCTGCGTGGCCCCCATTTTAGCTTGCGCTCGTGTGTTCCAGACCCCAGCTATATCTTCCACTGAGGTTCCCCACTCTAAACCCAGTACTATAGCCAGCTGTAAATAGTATTTGATTCGCTTGTTCCCCTCCAGAGTCACAGACATTGGCAGTAATGTACTTACTGGCCTACTGTGCCAATGACCTTTCCAGATCCTCAACACAACTGCAGATTCTGATGGTGGGCATACAGCTGTGGACACAGAGCACCAAGCAACTGCAGGGAAACAGAAGGCCATGATTTAGTTCCAGCTTAACCCCACTGCTGATGCACATGGTCAGAACCAATACCCCCACCACCCCTACAACTATTTTCCCAAGACTCCCCCAACACTCTAAAGTTGATTTATCCTTTAGACCTTTAGAACATCATGCCCCCACCCACCAGACCCTCCAACGAGATCATAAAATTAGCTCTTCTGTCCCACCCGATATCACAGCTCCTCCAATAACATTTTAAGACACCCTTAGACTGTAAAAGGATGTGTCCTTGGGGAGAACAAAGTACAAGTTCCTGCGACTGCTGAACTTCTTCCTCTAGGCTTCTCCTCCCTCTGATCCTGCTGTGTCCTTGTTTTTCTTTGGTGCCGGTGACCTCCAGCCTGGGTTCTATGGTGATACCTGAGGAGTAAGCTGTTTTCCTGTTTCCTGCTTGCCTGCTGCCATGGTTCTCTCTCGTGTGGCTGGGAAGAAAGAGATCTGGAGAAGTGGTGAGTTCAGGCGGCACCCTGAGTTGCTGCAGGAGTGGCCTTGCCTCCGCAAGGGTTCTGAAAACCTCAGGCCTCCAGATGTGGATCTTAAATTGGGCTGGGGCAAGGAGCTGCATCTTAATGTTCTTTTCTGCCAGGTGCCTTCGGATCGCCAGCAGGGTCTTGTGCTAATAAGGTCAGTGGGGTAAAATCCTCCAAAATAAATTTTGTGTCCCAGAAGGAGATCTCTTTCCCCAAGCAGTATATAGCAACTTGGTTTTAATTTGGTAGTCCAGGAGCCTCATTACGATAGACCTTGGTCATGCCTTAGGGTCAGTGGGCTGGGGTTCCAAAGCGTGATGGGCTTGCTCGATCTGCATGGGCATCTCCTTAGTCCAGTCTAGTATTTTGCAGAGGAAAGACTCCATAAACTGTTCCATATTTCCAGACTCGGTCTCCTCCAGGAGACTGTGAATCCTGATGTTGTTATGGTGAGAGCAGAGCTCAAGATCGTCCATCTTTTCAGTTAGCTTCCTCTCCATCTATGCAGATAAATGAGTGTGGCCCTGTGGTGGTCCACCGCTCCACAGTGGTGAGACCCTCCTTGAGGTCTCCAGTGCATTGCTTCAGGTCTTGTAAATGTTGACTAGCCTTTGCAAGCCTGGCCTCCATGCATTCAGTGGTGGCACTGATTTTTTTTGTAGTTGTGTAAAGAGGATCTTAGATGTGATAGCGAATGGACCCTCCTGCACCCCTTCCTCACGCAGGCCGCTAGTAGAATCCGATCTCTTGAGCGTGAATGGCTGGAGCCATGGCCTCCTTGTTTGGCACCATATTTTGCATGGTTATTTCACATGTAGCCCTTGGGTTTCTAGCTTTTTGTTTAGAAGCCATCGTCACTCCAGACAATGTCCCATTGATCACCACAGGCACTTACTAACTAAATAATAGCCTTGCTGCGTGAAATGCAAACTTTAAGCTGATTTTTATCCCAGGGTTAAGGAGCCTAGCTAACTCATATCTGCATTGGGCGACAGCGGAACCAGAAGTCTATAACTGAGCTTTAGTACAGGTCTCACAGGGCAGGTGGAGCATCAACTGGCTGCTCCTTAGATTCAGAACTCTCGCCTCAGACAGGCCAGCATCATGGATAGCTCCTTCTGCTTCAAAGTCTGCTTGAATTTTACTTGTCCAAACTGATGGTTCAACCCTGGTAGCATCAGATATTTGAGGCAGTATAGTGCAGTGGTTTAAGGCTCTGAGCTGCAAATCTGGTGACATCCAGCAGACCAGACCTGGATTTGAATCTCACAGCTTCCTCTTGCATACTGTGTGATCCTGAGCAAGTCACTTAACTTCCCAGGACGCACCTGTAAAAGCTTTCAGTTTGCAGTGCTACTCCTGGTTAAATAAATAATAATTAAAAACAAGGTATTTGAATGGCAGAGGTCTCATCTTCCACCACTAACTGATAGGTAGACAGTCCAATTGCTTGTTTTTAGAGGAAGTGCTCTGCTCAGTTAATTGATCAATGTACCAACCGTGATGTCCGCTAAAGAGTGGTAATGAGTCAGAGCTTCTCTTCATCAGTCAAGATACCATCATCATGAGGCAACATAGTGGGTTATGCTGTGTGTACTGACTGTCGCCAGGCACAAACTTGTGTAGTAGAGTCCTGGGAGGCTTGGGCCCTGGGGCAGCCATTGGATAGTTCACTTGCCTCACTGGGAGCAGGTTATTTCTATGATTACCTTGTGCTTCCTTGGGATAAATGTGGTGCACAGGAAGGTTCTGAAGTTGCTCCATGACAATGAAAGGGCTATTGCCCGCAGTGATCAGCTTGCTTATGCTTACAGACAAGGCCAGGTTCTGCACCAAAACTAAGGTCCCAGCTGAATGTCACTTGATTTTACTTTTCAGTCGTACAGTGTCTTGGTAGCCCAATTTTTCTTCCCAGCCACCTCAACTGTCCAATGATAAGCAGAGTCCAGTTGATCTTTGAGTCTCTGTACATATTGAAAATATGTTTTTTTTTATACTCAACTTTTATTACTGTTTACATCACAATATACAAATATATTCATTCCAGATCCCAACCAAATAGTACTATACATAGTAGAGACATAGGTTTCCATAGTTCAGACTGTGTTACAGGAAAACACCAGCCTACATTGCCAGAATTGAAGATTCATATTAAAGTTATTAGCACATTACTTCAAATTACAGTCTATCACTAATTGGCACCCCTGATGAAGGCTTTATGTCAAGCGCTGTGGTAGCTGGAGGCAACCTATGTTTGAACTGCCAAACAACTCTAATAAATTTAACTTGAATTTTGTTAATTCTGTATGGCAGTTCTTGCTGTTTAGAGCGCACACCATTGGAACTTGCTACTATTTTGGACTGGCAGCCTGGGTTCTGCATCCACTCACCTTGTTGTTTACGGTGGCCCTTTTGGGATTGTTCATTACTACTAATTGAGAATACTAAATAAGAAAAGCAAATGTATGATAACCTGAGAATGCTAAATAAGAAAGGCAAATATATGATAACTCTAAGAGCAATTAAGATAGCAACAAAAGGGTCCACCAAAACAGCTATGGTGCCTGTCCTGGCTATGAATTATATACCTTTCCATATTTCAAATTACTCTCAGAAGAAAATAAAATAAAAATAAAATATAGGTCTGTCTAACAACATACACCAGTTGCTCTTAAATCGGGGCTGATGATACTTAAAAAGAATGAGGATGCTAATTTGAGCACCGGTGAAGGTATACAGAGGTGTCAAGTTCCCTAGGATACCATCCGTGAGCAATGAAAAATTTAATGATCCAAGGATCATAAAGCTCCCAATGTGTCCATCGGTTTTGGAACTGGGGAAGTCTCTGCTGTAGCAAAATGTTATTCTTTTATATATGCTAGTTGTATTGTTTGCGTGGTATGAGAGTGAATTAAGGATGTGATTGTGGCTCTGGCTGTTTGGATTCGCAATCGACTCACTAGGAGACATAAGAATCTAGGTTCCCTCATAATATTTTTGTTTTAGAAACATGACTTTCTGTTCTACCTGATAGCCCAAGATAGTATTTAGTTCTAGTTTGAGCGCTTGAAGTATTTTTAGATTTAGATCTATCAAAATTTTCCTTTAGCTGTGCCTCCAATGAAGTTATCTGGGACTGAAGGTGTTCCTCTTGCCTCCTGTTGTTTCTTTTTATGGGCAGAAAATGAAATAAATGTTCCTCTTGGGATGGCTTTCACTGTGTCTCAAAGGAAGGCCAGGAAATTTCCGGTCAATCATTGTTTGCTAGGGCCTAATCAAAAGCATCTTAATGGCAGTCTTGACCTCAGGATCTTGCAGTAAGGAAACATTCAGTCTCCAGAATGTTCGCCTTGAAAATCCCCAAATTGTAGGTTCAGAAAATGGGGCATGATCCGAAAGAATCATATTCCCCATCCAGCTATATTGGACCCAGCTCTGGAGTTTCTTAGGTATGAAAAGTAGTCAAGTCTAGAATAGATATTGTGTGGGGGAGAATAGTACGATAATTACATTGTTTCATGTAATGAGCACCAAATGTCAGTGTAACCCATTTCCTTAAAAATTGAACAAGCTTCCTAGAAATTCTGTGCTCCCACCTGGGTAAGCCTGAAGTAGAGTCAAGCTGCAAGTTAAGGAGAGTATTAAATTCCCCCAACAGATCACCTTCCTCTGCCCACTCCTGAAGTTTCATAAGTATTGTATGATATATCTGAAAATCTGATCCTGGGGAACATACACAGAGGCTAAAGTTACTATCCAACCCTGAAAACAGCCTTTCAAAAGGCATGTTTCTCTCCTTGTCAGACAAAGCATCCACATAGTCAAGGGCACTCTTGCCAGGACCAACACTGCAGCCCCACTGCACCGTCCTCTCCCATAGGAAGCATAGGTGGCAGCACACAATCCAAACCTCCCAACTTGAGATGTTCCTATGAGAAAAATGTGTTTCTTGAAGAAAGATAAAATCAGCCTTCATTCTCCTCAGGAAGCTCAAACGCTTGCTTTGCTTAATGGAGTTTGTGAGACTGTTCACGTTGTATGAACAAACTACTGTAGACTTATTCATTAGGACCTAATAACAAGCCTAAAACATCTGAGGCCCTCATATAGCAATACTAAAAGCAGACCTATGAAAGCCAGGAAGAGATGTCAGGAAACTATATTAGTAACAAAACTTAATGGACCCATTGTAAACAAATACCACTTTAACTATATATAAGAACTTTAAACCAGAACAAGTAGTGTACTCAGGTGGAACCTCTAATCTCCCTATTAGATGCATATATATACTGTAGAGTTAGGAGGAGAGATCTGTTCCTTGAAAAACCAAGGTCTCTTCCCAGAGTCACTCCTAAAATGTGTGACCCAATATGTGGAACCAGTCTCAGACTCGAGCTGTCACAGAGATTTAAAGACTAATAGAAGAAACCTCATATGTCCTCGGGTCTCTCATGGGTTTATCACAGATTGCAGCTATATATTACCTGCTTCTTACCTCACTGGGGGTATTTTGTTATAGGTTGTAAGGGCATCTCAGAGGGAGAACTGTAAAATCAACTCATTCCATGGAGCCTGTAGGAGGTATTAACCACAGGTAGCCTGTGATACGGGCAACTGTATGTCAGCAACTGGTCGTAACAGTGACAATGTGAGTGATCTGGGATTTTCCTCTTTCCCAAGTTGTGCCCCCAGAATAGGAGTCCTAAGTAAGGGGGGTGGGGAACAATCCTCATGAGGATGGGTGTGGGGCAAAGCCCTCCGCATTAAATAACATACTGTTTTTCCATCGCCCTGGTGGTTTGCGCCTTCTGCAGGTCGCCATCCTGCAGTCACTCTTGTCACATAGCACCCTAACCATACACTGTAACTATAATTTAATAATGAGCAATCAGAAAGCGTACCACTGTTATAACAAGGAGAAATAAATCTATCATGCATTTCTCCCAAAACTGGCATGAAAAAAACAATTAGGCCATTAAGTCCCAATCCCTCCAAACACTGCTGGCAGCTTAGGTGCAGCGCTGGACCGAACAACACCATTTCCAACATAACTGCATGCTTAAATAGAGTCCCTTTAATAGAACTTGCAAGTTCCCAGAGTAAATTGAGCCCAGGTTTCATGCCAGGACATTATAAGATATCTTGGGCGGGGTGATGGCTAGGCATCAGGGAATCATCTAATTTTAGTACAGCATGACAAGGAAAACAGTCTGCATCAATTCAATATTATTCAGTCACTGAGTCTGTTATGATGTTGAAAAGAAAATGAGCAGCAACATAAATGAACTATCATACAGACTCAGGAGGTGTGGGTTCCATTGTAAACATGCAGGAGAGAAGATAATACTTCCTGGGGAGGAGCAGTCCAATCAGTCCAAGGGTTTGAAAGAGGTCGGTAACAGGACCGCAGAGAGCTGGAACTATAGAGGACTTCAATTGGTATTTGCCAAAGCTGGAACCATAAAGATCTTCAACCGTATTTGCTGAAGTAGTTGACATGTCCTTTCCTCGTGCCCTATGCTTTGTCGCATCTAAGTGTTTTAAATCCTCACGTGGCTGTATCTGTGTGTGTGTGTGTGGGGGGTCCCCGTGACCTCTTGTGTCACAAGGGTCCATTCCGGTGTTAAAGATGTTTTCTAGAAATTATTTCTAGGTCGGTAGGAAACCCTTTGTTGCAGAGCTCAAGGCTTTAAAGGGAAGAATAGAGTTGGGACCATCGTCCCAGAAGATCCTCAGTTTTGCAGGAAAATGGTGTTTGGAACCTTATTCCTTTTCATGGAGAGCCCGAGTATAGGGACGTGAGAGCTGACGAGCCTGCTGTACCCTGGCATGTAATCATGGTCCAGGCTAAGCTTTGATGTGAGGTAAGTCAAGTCTTTTTGGACCATGTACACTGCAACAGATCTTCTTTAGTCTTGAAACTGCTCACTTTAAAGACTACTAATCGAGGTTGTGCATTTGGGTCCAAGGGTTTGGCACCAGTGGAGCGATGTGCCCGCTTCACTGAAAGACCATAGCCTGGTGGCAGGTCCAGAACGCCACGTAATAGATTTTCAATAAATACAGTCATGGGGCCGTTTCAACTCCCTTCACCAACCCATATAACTGAAGATTTTCTCACCTTGAATGCCCATCCAAATCTATACACTTTGCCTGCAGAGACATAGAGTATTGCGTGAGGGCCTCCATCACACAGCATAGAAGAGTAGCAGTATCTTGCACCGAGGAGATCCTTTCTTCAGCCTCTGATACTCTCCATTTTAGTAAGTTGTTGAGACAGAGATTTTAAATCCTTTTTGTTTCCAGCTCAGGCACTGTGGATCTCCTTCAGGATAGTTTCAAACTGGGTTCTGGATAACAAATAGGCCTCCCTTCCGTATCATAATCGCTCCCCTTGTGCTACTGAGCGATTAGCTTCTGCCTGCCTGCGATGGTCAGAGGCAGTCTGTCAGCATCCTTTTCTTGGCCACTGATTTAGACTTAGTTGCTTCTTCTCTGTCCTTCTTTTGACCATCTCCTGACATTTTAGCAATGTTTTGCGGGTTAAATGAAGTATTTATAAGGCTTTATTGACCCACGAGGACCAGAGCTATAGAATTAGGCTGTAGATGTCTCTGTGACACAACTGGAAGTCAACAATGTGTTTCATGACAAGCTTCATTGGTGGAGACTCCAATATGCAAATCCGTGCACAATCTAGTTTTTGACTGAACATCCAATAGTATGGAGGGAACCCTGTGGCATCACTGTATAATTATGGCTTGCACCAAGCACTGACTTGTTGGACTTTATTTGACTTTATCTTTGGCGCTCAAGGTACCAACATATTCAACAGGGTTAAATTAAACTGTTCAGGTTGTAACTTACCTTGAGAGTGATATGGGGTATTTGAAACTTCCTGATTCCCCACAGAGACAACATGTCCTTCAGCTGGCTCTCAAAGTCCCATCCTTGATCAGAATGGAGGCACTTGGGCACTCTATAATGGATGATAAACTTGTCCATGAGACTGCAGAGCAATAATGGTAGCCTTCTGCTCTTTCACTGGGTAGGCTTGGGCATAATGAGGAATGGTCTGTGACGCCAATGTTGGCATTATTCTTGGAGTCGAATGCCAGGCATAGAAAGGCTATACAGACCAAATCAATGGGGTGCTAGTTTCAATATTCATTAATGGGGCCACCTGTCTCAGTATGGTCTTTCTTTTCTTTTCTTTTTTTTTCTTAACAGGACAGACACACTAAGCTGACAGCTAGTTTACTGGTGTGACCTGGGAGCACAAAGATTAAGTGACTTGCTCAGGGTCACACAGTATGCAAATAGGGGCTGTGGAATTAAAACCCAGGTCTCCAGGTTTGCAGCTCAGAGCCTTTAATCACTGCACTATGATGCCTCCTCCTTCTTTGCAAGCAGCATGTAGTGGGCACAGTACTCTTCAAATTCTCTTCCCATTTTGGCCAGTAAAACTGTACATGGGCCAGGTTCAAACTTTGCTCCACCCTCAGGTGCCCTATTTGGTCATGTAAAGCTTGGATAACCATTCAATGGAACTTGTATGGCAGGAGTAGTTATTGCAAAGGGTAACTTTGTGGTTTTGAGTCTCATGGTATTACAAAGCATCTTGCACTTTCAATCTAAGCCACTCCTTCAGCAATAATCTGGCTTCTCCACTTCTAGGAATGATCATTGTGACATCTACCCCTGTACATGACTCCCAGTATGTCCCTCAGCCTGGTTTCTGCTTGTACAGGAGGTCGAGCCAAGTCAACTGGGGTAAGTGATTCTTTGTAGTGATGTGAAACCAAAACAGCAGGAGGCAAACAGTCACGGAAGGCCCCAACCTTCCACAAGTTAACTGGCATTGGCCGGCAAGGGTTGTTCATCAGTATCAAGCCTTTTACACAATGCGCTCACAGCAGACTCTGGAATTGTTACCCATTCTGAAGCATTGGGATAATAGCCCAATGGGCATTTCAATAAAGTGTGTGCATCCACAAGGTTTGACCCTGGATGATAGTCCACAAAATAACTGTAGACAGAACAGATAGACAACAATGCCTGGCAGCAACCAGCTTAGCAGTGGTCTGCATATATGCTAGTGTATTTTGTTATCAGTAATAATGGTGATCTTTGTCCTGTACAAGTAGTCATGATATTGGTCAGCTGTGGCCCCAGAATTCCAACTTGTGCACGCGGGTAATTCTGCTCAGTTGGTTTCAGACTTTGACTGGCAAAGGTGACTGGCATCAACCCTCTGGTGAGCCCTAATACAAACCAGTCCCCAGTCTGTATAGGCTAGCATCTGTGTGTAATACATAAGGCATGAAAGCAAACCACAGTGATCGTCTACTTCAGTTCATTTTATTCTGTTGTATCCTTGCACAATATTTATTGATCGACTGGAGGTTTGGCAATTCTGCCTGTTTTCAGACTTATCACAGATGCAAACTGACATATTGAATCAGGTTAAGCTGTTGGAGGTATTGTTAGTGAACTGGGAAATTTGGCCAGGACTCTGGGAAGTTCCCTTACTCTTTCGTGAAATGCCATGGGATCTTTAATGTCCACCTAAACAACCACCTGAACTGCAGACTGTACCTCAGCTTATTGTCTCCATCAAAGACAGCACCTCTGAGCACGGCACCCTTCATCTGTACTACAGTGTCAATATTGGGATTTTACCCTAAGTTCCTGGTGTGGTGGCTAAACCCACAATCACCCGACCTCAGAGGTGAGTGTGCAATCTGCTGAGCCAAAGATACAGACAATAAAATTAACAGAAGTGTCTTCATGCTGTTGGGGAGTGAAAGTTGTTTTTTTAATTATATATCACTTGCCACTAAGACTGAGGAGCACAATTCACATTAAACTGTCATGCTAATGAGTTGCTTTGCATTACTCAATATGTTGTGTTGAGTCCTGCTGATTCCAACACAAAGCCTTAAGAACAAAATCTGGTCAGATCCACCATGGCTGCATAATGAAGTTGTGTGAACTGTTAAGGAGGTATGGAGAAACAAATAATGATTTGTAAGTAACAAGAATTTATTAGTTTCTGTTGTAAGGAAGACATACGCATTATTAGGAAACTATATGGAGGTGTACATTTTAATGGAAGGAATAGGAAGCTTACAAAGATCCCCAGAGCTAATGCCACTTCTGTATGTGTTATCCCGGATGATATTGGCTAGACAGCCAAATTTTAAAGAAAACACAATTGCACATATCCAATAATGCAAAGTATCAAGGGAAACATATGCAAATCCCCAAATGGTACAGAAGGTGGCAGTACATGAAGAAGTAATGACTGGCATATGTTCAGCCTTGGGATTATTTACAGAGTTGTTTTTTTTCAGAGAAACAGGGCTTTAGTCCATGTGGTGATGTAAGTTATATGTAAGCAATGTGTTGATGTCAGGAAGTCAGATGTAATGATGATGGACTGTTAGAAAATGTGATATTAACTTTTAGAGGGGTCACTTTTAATAAAGGCAAGGTAGTTATGCTTGTGATGATGGGAATATTAGGGAAGTATGAGGTCTTACTTGAAGTGGAGTACAAATATGCACAATTTCATAAGTATGTGCTCAGAGTGCAGGCAAATGTGATATGCAGGTTTGTTTTAGAAATTGGTAAACATAGCGATAATATGCAATTAACAGATAGATAATTACATAGACATATATATATATATATATATATATATAGAGAGAGAGAGAGAGAGAGAGAGAGAGACATGATAGACAAGCCAGAATAGGAATGGCAGTGAAGTACTGAAGTGACACCAACCCACTCCACAGTTATGGACAAGCATTGGGATGTGCCTTTGGGTCATTGCCCATAACGCTCATGCCATTTCACCTCACCTACCCTGGAGACACAGACAAGAGTCAAGGTGTGCCTTTGGGGTTTTCAGAATTTACACTCACCCCATTCCATAAGGAAATACACTGAAATGGGTACAGTATAAGAGAATGGAGTGAACTTTGGGGCTGAAGAGTCAAACGCACACTTCAATACCTGTTACTGGCTGCAGGGTGGGATGGGGTGGAATGGCATGAGCATTACTGTTGACAATCCCAGGTCACACCCCGATGCCTGTCAGTCCCTACAGTGCAGGGTGTTATGGTCAGAGACCCTAATGCCTGGGCGCTTTTGGTATTTTCACCCAAGTTTTCAGCATTAGCTTTTGTGACCCCATCGCATGAACAGGACACTATCAGTTCATTAGCTGAAAGGAGATTTTGCACAGCGATTAAAGCATTTGGCACCACAGGTGCAAAACACATTTTGAACAGGATGTGAAAAATGACAGCTGCACATTTCTTACTTCGGTAACTGCTCAGCACATCTGTTGCATGACCTGCTTACTGACATTTTATATCTGCTATGCAACGTACTGCTGCTATGGCTGTATGGCTAAGATGGACCTGGGGTGGTGATGGATGTCAAGATGAACAACTCAGAGACTTGTAGGAGGGCAGCAGCCAGGCCAACACGATGCTGGGATGCATCGCTAGGGGATCACTCCAAAGGAGGAAGTGATACTCCCTCTGTATAACTGCTTGGTGAGGCCGCACCTTTAGTACTGCATGCAATTTTGAAGGCCACACTTAAAGAGGGACATTGAACTCCTGGAGAGGGTCTAGAGGAAGGCAAACCAAATGATCTGGGACTTGGGGGAAAGGACTATGGGGAGAGGCTCAAAGAGCTAAATAAGTACACATTGAAAGAGAGAAGGAATGGGAGGACATGATAGAGGTTCACAAGTACATGAAGGTAAATAGGGAGGCACAGTCATGGTGTCCAAGAAAGAGGGGAACTAGAGGGCATGGGTTGAAGCTGGTGGGGGAGACTAAGGGAGAAAGGAGGGTGCTACTTCACTGAGAGGGTGGTAGAATCATGGGATGCACTGCCTGGGGGCTGTTGGAGGCAGAGACTGTAGAGGGTTCAAGAGGGGTGGGATAAGTACAGGAGAAGGGTTGTGGAAGCAAAGTCCAATGAAGCAGAAATACCCTAGACTGGGAAGGAGAAGTCCGAGAGGGCGTGGGGCAGCAAGATCAGCTCCCAGGGTGGGGACAGACCAAACAAGCAGACATGAAGCCCACTAGGCCTATTCTGTTGGCATTTTTGTATGTTAGTATGTTGACATGCTTACTACACCAACATCATGAACCATAAAACAGATGACTGCCATGACTAGGGAGGCAGTATAGCACAGTGGTTTAAGACTCTTAACTGCAAATCTGGAGAGCTGGGTTTGAATCCCACAACCCTCACTTGCATACAGGGTGACCCTGAGCAAGTCACTTAACTTCCATGTGCTCCTAGGTTTCCCATGTAAACAAGCTTTCAGCTTGGTGTGCCACTCCTGGTTAAACAATTGAAAGAAAAAAACACAATATATTATTTTTCTTGCTTTATTTTGCTACTGCAAGCTTTGACTAATACATCCATCCTTATTTATAGCTTATGTGTTTGTGATCTAGGCAAAACTACACTTAAAATCTAACACATAAATAAATCAAGTATCAGAATAACATTTATTTTAGTAGTATCTTCTTCTATTTCAGGTGCCCATGACACTATGTATATATATATTATATATTTTAACTTCAAAGCACTAAATCTATTCAAATGCAAAAACCACAAAACTTTATTCTCTTCACACATTACTGTTAAACTTCAGGTCCCAGAATGGCCAAGAAACAATTTAGACTTCACTCTTGCATGCCACTGTCATGCCCACTTCTCATGCAAACAACGATCAATTACAGAAACCCTTTCATTTCTGCGCTTCACTCTTACATCAGAGAGGCATAAATCTTACCGAACTGCTAAAAACAAATTTATCAAGACTGGGTTTCTGAATTAAAACCTGTAATTTAAAATGCCTATGTAAATAATAGTTTGCTGGCTACAAACAATGCTACAGATATGACATTAACAAAATTTCTGTTTTACATGGAAAACATCCATATAATGAACTTGTCATACAGGATTTGTGACCTTCTGTCTGCATGTATCTGACAAAGGAAAAGGCACCTGCTTGATTCTTTTTTTCCTATTTTATTTGTGTGCCCAACTTGCTCATACTGTAAGAGCCAAATATTGACATGCTTAGAGTTAGAAAAAATCATGATGTCTATGTGTGCATGTTTTTGGGGATATACCTAGAAGCAGTTTCAGGCACTCCTTAATTACTTACCTAGGCAGCTCTGATAGTCAGTTGTTCCAACATGATAGATCCACCTCATACCCCTCCCACATGAATAAAAAAGTGGGTGGATCTTTAGAAGCTTGTGTGTGTGTGTGTGTGTGTGTATGTTTGGGGGATATGCCTAGATACAGTTTCAGGCACTCCTTAATTACTTCCCCAGGCAGCTTTGATAGTCAGTTGTTCCAACATGATAGATCCACCTCATGGCCCTCCCACGAAAATGAAAGCATAGTGCATGCAGCAGACCTTAGAACATCACATTTTTAAATGTCAGCTCTGATCTGTTTAGTCTTACTTTTTCCTTGCTCAGTTTATAATATCATTGAAAAGAAAGGAGGAAAAAACACACAACCTTTACTTCTACAAGTAGTTGTTAATTGCAGCTGGTATATTTTAACATGTGCAAGGCAACTCCACCCACACCTTCCCTAACATAGACAAATGGCATCAGTGCTCACTGATGTGTTAACATCCTATTTCTAGTGTCACTGATAAAATAAAATAAAAAATACAGTTGAGATTTTTTATGTCAGCTCTGATCAGAATAGCTTTAAAATCATCAGTTGTTTTCTTGTTCAATGTTTTCTTCTCTCCTTTACCGATAGTACAAAAATGAGCCATGCTATTTCTTCCAACAATAACATGAAAGAAACCCCTATAATACATATCACTGTTTTGCAAAATGTATCCCTTACAATGTATTCTTATTTGCAAGATAGCATATATTATCCTAACACATATGTCCTACTGCCACATTCAAAACACTATCCCTACCTACTTGCCACATATAAACTCAATTATAAAAAAAAATTCTAAGCACTTAACCATTATTCATTCCCAAGTCCCATTTATAACACTGCTATACTTTTATATAACACATACTTCTCAAACCTAAAAGAAAAACACACTTTATCATCAAAGGATGTCTTTACCAAGTACTGTGCCCATGATTAAAATAATTTGAACCCCTCCCCAAAGAAATGTGCCCTCACATGAAACTGCATGTTTAACTATAAAGACAATTAAAAGATGTATTTCTAAATGCATTACTAACACTAATGCTTTCAAAGTTTTGAAACTACTAAACAAACTATATATATATATATATATGGGGAGGCAGTATAGTGCAGTGGTTTAAGGCTCTGAGCTGCAAATCTGGTGACATCCAGCAGACCAGACCTGGGTTTGAATCCCACAGCTTCCACTTCGTACTGTGTGACCCTGAGTAAGTCACTTAACACCTGTGCTCTTGGGTTCTGCCTGTAAAAAAAGCTTTCAGCTTAGTGTGTCTCACCTGGTTAAACAACTAAAAAAATATATATATACAGTATATATAAATATACATATTGAATATGGTAAACAAATATTGTTAATCCCAAAAGCTGAACTTTATGTTTTTAGTATTAAAATGTTTAAGAAAAACCTGTGGCACTTTCAACTTGAATCAGAATGCTGTGTCTATTGTTTTCCTTGGGAGCTGTAGTTTCAGGCACTCATTAATTACTCTTTCCTTCTGAGGTCCCAGGTGGCTCTGATAATCATTTGTTCCAAGGGTTTAAGTCAATTTAAAGGCATTACGTATCTTCTGTTCTCCTAGTCATTAATAAAATGCAGGGCTCCACAACTCAATCACTCCACATACTTGTTCTGTTGCTTGGTCCAGGGCCCAAACTAAAGTGTGTCTTGTTCAACATGATAGATCCACCTCATGCCCTCCCACATGAATACAAAAAGGTGGTGGTGGATCTTTAGGAGCTTATGTGTGTGTTGGGGGATATGTCTAGATGCAGTTTCAGGCACTCCTTAATTACTTCTCCAGGCAGCTCTGATAGTCAGTTGTTCCAACATAATAGATCCACCTCATGCCCCTTCCACATGAATCAAAAAAGGTGGTGGTGGATCTTTAGGAACTCTCGGTGGAGGTGGGGTTGGATCTTACTCCCCAGAAAAACTAATGCTGCCTCCCACTACTCAGGTTCCAGTTCTTGTGCCCCATTTAAGAAGAAAATAGTACCCTGCAAACCATTGACTAACATGAAAGCATATTTAATTGAGGTGGAAAATGTTTCTTGAGGAGGGTAGGCAGAGGAGGCTATTTACACCTTCAGTCAGTTCCACGGACAGAAAACATGACATCACTCCTTTTTATATGCAAACGTCTCCAGGCTCCTCCAACTGCAGCCATAAAAATGGCACAATATCTGAAAACCACAGTGTTTGTTTCGTAACACTTTGTTCCCTTAGCTACACTGTAGTTACAGTGTAAATACACTGTAACTGCATCACAGTTGCAGTGCAGTTACATGTAACAAATGTGTTACTGTGTAATTACCCCTGTTGCATGTAATTAATGATTACCTATCAGCAGTTATATTAAAACTGACACTTAAAAGTGTGACCATTTGGTTCATAGGAATCGAAAATGTAAAACTGGGACCTAGAGAAGATGGCAGAGACCTAATATTGGCTGAAATGGAAATATTTTGTATTTTCAAGTTGAAGGCATGCAACTGTTCCTCTTTCCCCGCCTGTTCCTATTTTCCATTCTCATGACTATTCCTTTTATTTCTGGCCTTCTGCTATCATTCCACATATATTATTCTAGCTCTCTTTAAGAATGATACTGTATAGTTTTTTTAATCAGGCTGTATTATCTTTATACTAGTTATATGGGTGTGCTGTATTCTCTGCCCCTTGACCTGTGGGATTTCCATATGCAGATCTGTTCACACTTGTGTAGGGGTTTTCATTGTGTAACAAATAATGTCTAATTTAAGATATACGGAAATAGTGCAGATTATTATAAATCACCTTTTGAATGTTCAGTTTTAGTTGCAGAGCAGCAAATTATGATTCAAATAAAGCATTTTGAATTAATGTTTATTTTCTTTAGCAACTGCACATGTTTTTAATCCATACTTTGTGATTTTTGGTGTTCCATTGCATTGTCACTTTAAATATTTATGAGACTGGTTGCATTTGGGTGCATACATTTTTCTGACAGTAGGGGTCGCCTAACCTTTACATTCTGAAAGTCAAGCTCAAACAATCTTCCAACACAAAAAGACAACACTGCTGCCTTTTGTTTTATAAGAAGATTTGAGCCTGGTTTTGGAACTGTGAGTAATGTAATTTATAACATGGCCCCATTCTGCTATCTCCTCTAGCCACCTTCTATCTCTCCAGTCACCTAACCTTTGAAAAGTGAAATGCTGGCTAGCTGCACCAATGGATGTAATCCTTATCTCTTTGTTGTGCTTATATAATTAAAGAAGATGTTTGCACCAGTGAAATAACTGTTCTGGATATTTCTTTGAAGTGTGGTGACTGCTGTGTTTTTCTTTTCTTGTCTTAAGGAATCTTTTGAACAGGAAAAAACAAACTGGTAGCAATTGATCCCACTCACCAATGTAAAAAAAGAAAATTATTTTATAATCGATTGCTCTTTTTCACTTTTTGTCCTCAATAATGCAGTATAGTGTTATATAAACCCAAACATTTCAGATAAATAATCCTTCTTCAGTGAGTAAACACTGTAACTGTATAAAAATTAAAAAAAAATGTTGTTTAAAATACAAGACAACATTTTCCATGTATATACATATGCATAAGTTATATTCACAACTTATCTCACCCATTATTTATCCCATCTTTAAGAATCTCTGATATACTCTATTGTTATCATTCCATCAAAACTCCTAAAACAAAACAAAAAAAATTATAAAATTTTTCCATTTGTGATTCTCATCCTGTCTGCTCTCGTTGCACTTGTATCAACTACATTTTTAATGAGTCACATTCCTGTCACTGGTTTCTTAATGAATGTAAACATCATTCTTTGCCTTTGGTACAAAAATTCAACATATTACCAGCAACATTTTATCATGTATCCCAATAATGTAATTTAATCATACTGTTTGTTTTAATTTGTCTTAAAATCTCATTCTACTCCTTCTAAGTTCTCAACGGTATATGTATTTCACTATGTTTCAAAAATCTATTTCAGTTAACAAAAACTGCAGCGGTTTAAATCATTCTTTTCTAATTTCAGCATATATCAGACCAAACAACATAGCCTCACAATCATTTATGTAACATTTTCTATTTCACAATCTGCATATCCAAAGGTTATGTACCTTTAAGTCCTTGTCTGGACATCTACAACATAGGGCACTATGTTTAAAACATAGTAAAATCGAAAACACCACACTCTAAACTTTTCCTCTTTTAATTCCACCTAATCTTTATTTTTATATGCATTCACAAATGTTTACTAGAGCCCAAAAGTCTGCATACCTGTGTTTTGGCATAGCATTTTCAAGTTCTGTTATGTGATTTCTAAAGAGAAACAAAATGGCCACACTTGTCTGTCAACTTGCTTTCATTCGCAACTTCATTTTAAACTTTGTCAACTTGTGTAAGACAATGAACAATGAAAGACCTACTGTCATCAATTTATTTCATGTTTTCAGCTCCCCTGGCCTCCACTCTCTCTGTTCATGGAGGTATATGGAAGAGCTACTGCACAGTTTAAATTCTGTGTCTTCTAGGGAATCGGGTATGGGAAAGTGCACCTGGTCAGATGACCTGTGTGCTCATTCCTAATGGTCTAACCTGTGACTCACAGTGCCTTGCTGACAAAGCAGACTAGGCATTCCTGGAGACCAAATCATCCTTTAATAACTTTAGATGGGAACCAGCAAGGAACATTAAACAAACTATCACATTACACACAGTTTGGGATTATATTAATAAGTGACCACATATTTAAAGTTATTAAAATATGTTTTGGTCCCCAGGAGGACAAAAAGTCTGCTTTGTCAGCAAGATGCTGTGAGTCACAGGTCGAACACACATGGATGAACACACAGCTCAGCTGACCAGGTGCACTTTCCCACGCTTTTGATTCTCTAGAAGACATAGAATTTAATCAGGCAGTAGCTCCATGCACCTCCATGAGCAGAGAGAGGAGGCCAGGAGAGAGCTGAAAACATGAAATAAACTGATGAAAGTAGGTCTTTCATTGTTCATTGTCTTACAAAAGTTGACAAAGTCTAAAATGAAGTTGCAAATGAAAGCAAGTTGATATACAAGTGTGGTCATTTTGTTTTTCTTTAGAAATCACATAACAGAACTTGAAAATGCTATGCCAAAACACAGGTATGCAGACTGTTGGGCTCTAGTAAACTTCTGTGAATGCATATAAAAGTAGAGATGAGGGTGGACTTAAAAGAGGAAAAGTTAAGGAATGGTGTTTTTCTATTTTTCTATATTTTAAACAGCATGCCCCATGTTGTGGATGTCCAGATGAGGACTTAAAGTACTTAACCTTTTGATACACAGATTGTGAAATATAAAATGTTACAGAAATGATTGTGAGGCTATGTTGTTTGGTCTGTATATATGTTGAGATTAGAAATGAATTATTTAAACCATTGCAGCTTTTGTGAACTGAAATAGATTTTTTGGAAACATAATGAAATACACATACCGTTGAGAACTTAGAAGGGTAGAATGAGATTTTAAGACAAATTAAAACAAAGAGTATGATTAAATGGGATTATGCACATGATAACATGTTGCTAGTAATATGTTGAATTTTTGTACCAAAAGGAAAGAATGATGTTTACATTCATTAAGAAATGAGTGACAGGAATGTGACTCATTAAAAATGTAGTTGATACAAGGCAAAGAGTAGATAAGGGTGGGATATTCAAGGGTTACGCGATAGTGCAACAGTGTTGCACCATGCATAACCCACTGATGCACCTAGCGTGATATTCAAAGGGGGTTGCGCGCTGCTCAATTCCCCATGTGCTGGAGTGCACCGTGTAATGTATGCAGCGAAGTGCGGGGGGGGCGTGCCCATGCATATGTAGCACATCCCGATATTCAGCCTGGGATGTGTGGTGCATATGCAGGCACAAACCCACCTTGCGCCACACTGGGGTGCAAAGATCCACCCATAAAAGCAGGAGCAGCTGGGGACACCCACAGGCAGGTTGCCATATTGCCGTAGTGCAACACGGCAGCCGCCTGCTGTGGGTGGCCACCCGACCTCCTGGGACACAGTCCGGCATCGTGCTCCTCCCCACTTGCCTGATCGTGGGCATAAGTTTCTATACATATACCTGGTGGTCCAGTGGACCCTACCCCATTGCCCAATCATGGGCGATAATATAGAAAACCCTAGTGGTCCAGTGGACCTGCTCCCCTGCCCGATCATGGGCTTTAGTGAACACTACATACCCTGGTGGTCCAGTGGACCTGTCCCCTGCCTGATCACGGGCTGTAGTTAAAATCACATTCCCTGGTGGTCCAGTAGGACCCAATCCCAGCCTAATTGCGGGCTTTAGTTGTGAATATAATCCCTGGTGTGCCAGCGGTACCCCTCCCCACCCACCCACTCCAGACTCGCCACCGCCCCGGTCAGCGGCGGCGGCAGCTCCCTCACCCATTGCCGCCTGCCCGCCCACCGACTGACAGCATACAGTATGGCTGTACACCATTGGTCCCCTGCATGGGCCAAAGGGTGTCAGACCGTGTTGTAGACATTGTCCCAAAATGTGTATGCTTCATTCACATTTTGGGTTGTAGTACAGACGGTCTACATGCCCATTGGCCCATGCAGGGGACCAGTGGCACAGCCGCATTTCGTATGCCGTCAGTCAGCGGGTGGCCAGGCAGCTTGTGGGTGGGGAGCGCTGCCCACCGCTGACTGGGGAGGTGGCAGGGTCTGAATGGAAGGGATGGGGAGAAGGGTACTGCTGGCCCACCAGGGATTATGTTTACAACCAAACCCCCACAATCGGGTTGGGATTTTACCATTATTGAGGACAAAGAGCAATCAATTATAAAAATAAAAAATATTTTTTACATTTGGTGAGGGGCTCAATGCTACCAGTTTTTTTCCTGTTCATTAGCCTAATTGGTAGAGAGCTACTCCTTAATGACTATCTTTGTTTTAACTGAGGTTGGCTGTTCTAGATCTTGATTTATCAAGTACTTACAATGCATCAGGCAGGTGTTTCATCCAGAAGGCCACCCATTTGGGATATGGGATAGAAGATAAAAAGCTTGTTCACAACTACTAACAACCCAGGAACACTACTGAAACACTGAATTGGAGAATAAGATTCTTTCTGACATTTGGGAATAAATTGTTATGCACAGAGACTTGTCTTTGTGGTTTCACCACTAATTATTCATAACCTAGGACAGATTATCCATTTTCACTATGATTAATTTGGATGAATTGGACAAAATCATGGACAATAGGTCACACCCTTTATCCATTTCTGACACAGATGAATTAAGGATCCTCCAGAATTTCAGAATGAACAGAGAATTTGAGGGCTCAACACTGGTTAGATCAGTTACCAACCAATATGAATATTTAAAGCAGAAGCAGGTAAAGCTTGAATGGCATGCTCTGACCATGTCTCAGTATCTTAAACAAAAAAAATTAGAGGACTCAGGATATTTATTGAAGCTAATTTGGGGTATATTGAGCAGAATTGGATACCAAATGGGACGGGGTCAGAAACCGCTGTCCAAGGGACTTTATGCTGTTAATTGTTGAATCAATTACTAAAAAACTAGCTAGGGTGGAACCTGATCTTAACTACAGTGAATCAAAGTTAAAAGAAATACTCAGTAGATGATCTTAAAATCTATTTGGATAAAGTTAATCGCACCTCAATGATTTTGAGGAAGAATTAAGACAACAAAGTTAAGAAAATTTAAAAGAGATCTTAATGACTATCGGATAAAAAGATCTATACTTATAAAAGGAATATAACATATGATATAAGGTACAAGTACAATTGAGTCAGAATCATCATTACCTACATCCAGTAGTGACACAGAGGGCAGTGTCACCTCAACCAAGGGGGAGAGATGGCGTTTTTAAGAGGGAGGTGGGACAGAAGATATTTCAGGAACAGAGGCAAAAGGGGTTACCTATACACACACACAACATACCAGATATAGGCAGGGCAGATGCAGCAGAAGCAGAACCCTCAGGAGAAACAGAAAGAAATATAGAGATGGATGAAAGGAGGTAGAAAAAGACAAGGGTACAGCAAGAGAAGAATTCCTGAGATTACAGACTTCCAAAACAAATTAGTTTATAATATTTCAAATAAAATACTAACAACAATTGAGGAAGAAGTCCTGTCCAAGGGATTATCTTTCTGTCCCCAGCCCCTTAATGAGCTTGCTTTGAAGTTAGACCTTAACAGATTTTACAGAAACTCAAAATAAGATATTTTTTGATTTACAGCAAGAAACTGAAATAGAGATACTGCAGAACAACAGAAAAAATGGAACTCGGTAGAAGATTGAACCTAAAATCTTCTTTTACATCACAAACAACACCACATATAATTGAAACATATGTCTGTTTGGTTAACAAAGACATAGAGCAATTAACCATAAAGGAACGGAATAATGACAGAAAACCAAATATAATTTAACAGCAGCTCAGTTTGGGGTGCTTAAACATTTGGAAAATGACATCAGTATTATCATCAAGAGTGCGGATAAGGAGGGGCAGTGGTAGTCATGGACTACATCAGTATAGAGACATTTGTTTATCTTTACTTAGTGACACTAATAATTACATGAAACTACAGAGAGATCCAACAGAACGAGTGAAGAACATAGTTAAATCTTTACTTGAAACAGCATATATAAATGAATGGATTACACAATGGGAAAGGGATGCTCTATTTAGACCAAATCCATCTATACCTTTATTCTACATTCTCCTAAAATTCACAAAAATTACATAAACCACCAGGAAGACCTATAGTCTCTGGGATTAATTCTATTCTTGAAGCTATATCAATTTTATGGATCATCACATAGGAACCTGTAGAAAATACTAGGACATACATAAAAGACTCTTCCGATGCTATTAATTTGATAGAAAATGAGAATGAAACAGATTTGGACATTCCTAACTCCATATTGGTTACTTGGGATTTGGAAGATTTATACTCGTCAATCCTTCATTTAGAAGGATGCAAACCTTGCAAGAAATACTGGATGCAAACAGACAAGACAACAAACCACCAAATGATTTATTAGTACAAATGGCTGGGATTGTGCTATGTCAAAACTTTTCAAATTTGAAAAACAATTTTATTTTACAGATAAAGGACACATATGGGTTCCAGCATTGTGCCCTCATATGCAAATATTTATACGGACAGCTTTGAAAATCAATACGTATTTAATCCCACTAATCCATTTCTGAGCTATTTGAGAATATTTAAATGCTTTATCGATGATATTTTATGTATATGGACTGGAATATGGAACAATTGGAAGATTTTAATAGCTATTTAAACAGCAGAACATGGAATTTAATCTTTACTATGAATGCTGACAGAAGGAAATTCCATATTTCAATCTGTTAATTTACAAAGACAATGATAAATTATGTACAAAAATTTATAATAAACCCACAGATAAAAATTCAATCTTGAGAGCAGACAGCTTTCACCCAAAACATCTAATTTCTTCCATTCCATGGACGACTAGTGAGAGTGAAACACAGCTGCACTGATCGATAAGAATTTGATAAGGGCCATGGGTAACTTATTTAACAAATTTAGACAGAGGGCTACAAAGACATAACCTTGACTATGGCCACTGAAAAAATGCAGGAACGAACCAGGGATATGTTACTACACTGGGATACAGCACAGGTACAACCAAGAGACACATGGAAATTAAACAATGTTTGCAACTACTTATACAGATACATTTTTGAAATAAAAAAACTGTTCTTAAACACTGGAGTGTAATCCAGGCCACTGCCTTGGGATAAAATGTTCTAGAATAGGTCAATGGTAGTAGCAAAGAAGAATAAAACATTGGCGAACAGACTGACAAAATAAATCATAAGATACCAGAGAATAGGCCTCAATACTTTATATCAGCTATGGACATCACAGGGAATTACTAATGTGGGCACTGTACCCATTGTAATAATAGTACGTATAAAGTAAAAAAGATAAGAAATACTGCAAGAGATGAGGATATCAGTATATAGCAGTTTATTAACTGTCAGAGTGAGGGTGATTTATGTTTAAAATGTCCATGTGACAAACTGTTTGTAGGGAAGACAGAGGCTTTAAAACACATGTAGGCGAACACAAGAGTGATGTTGAGAAGAGGTGACCTCACATCACCTGTAGCCAGACATTTTATAGAAGCAAGACATCAGCTTCCATATCTAAGATTTTTCAGCCTGGAGAAAGTAGAACCAGACCCCAGAGGAGGGACTATAGGACTCAGATATTAACAAGGGAGGCTTATTGTATTAATTGATTTGATACAACAAATCCAAGATTCGGTTTAAATGATTCTATAGACTGGCAGCCTATTATTTACCCCCCACTAAGATAATTTGTATATACAAACAACTTGGGATGGCCCATTACAGATACAATAATTGGTCACATGGGTTGTTATGTTGAACAGCAGCAACTCAACATTTTTCAATAAGCTTGATTTATACACTGTTGTTTAGGTCCGCTAACATGCAGTACAGAAA
Organism: Neoceratodus forsteri; assembly: GCA_016271365.2. Classification (NCBI taxonomy): domain Eukaryota; kingdom Metazoa; phylum Chordata; order Ceratodontiformes; family Ceratodontidae; genus Neoceratodus; species Neoceratodus forsteri. Next base: position 1,576,784,827 of record CM028129.1, on the reverse strand, counting down.
TGTTTAGATGTAGAGAAGTAAGGATAGAGGTATCAATGCACCATGAATAAAAGGAGTACTAAGAAATGTTTGACTATCTAGGAAATCCTTTCTTTTCAACAAAGTATTTGGAATAATTAAAAATTTTGAGATTTCAAACAACACATCAAATACCCCTTTTATTATCCCTTTTGGCACTTTAGGGTTTTTGCTCTTCAGTCTGATTACAGTAGATGTAGTATGTTAGAGATTTTTGAGTGCCCACACTGTACCTAACTCCTCAAGCGCTCACCCTATTGACTCCCCTTACATATTTAACCTCCCTTTATACATGTAATCTGGACCCGCTATGGATTTCCAGTGGTGACAAACCAACAGAGAATGTTTAACAAACTATTGCATTACACACAGTTTGGGATTATGCTAATGAGTGATTACATATCTAAAGTTGTTAAAGATGCTTTGGTCTCCAGGGACGCCTAGTCTGCTTTGTCAACAAGCGCTGGAGTCACAGCTCAGGCACACGGGAATGAGCACAGGTCAGTTGACCAAGTGCACTTTCCCACACCTGATTTCCTAGAAGACACAGAATTTAATCTGCACAGTAGCTCTTCCATATACCTCCATGAACAGAGACAGCGGAGGCCAGAGGAGCACTGAAAACATGAAATAAACTGATGAAAGTAAGTGTTTCTTTGTTCATTGCCTGACACGAGTTGACAAATGAAAGCAAGCTGATATACAAGTGTGGCTATTTTGTTTCTCTTTAGAAATCACATAACAGAACTTGAAAATGCTATGCCAAAACACAGGTATGCATTATTTTGTGTTCTTCTTAAACATTTGTAAATGCATATAAAATAAAAATTACAGTGGAATTCGAAAAGGAAAAGTTAAAGAGTGGTATTTTGCTATTTTCTATATTTTAAACAGAGCCCACGTTGTAAATGTCCAGACAAGGACTTAAAGGTACATAACCTTTTGGATATGCAGATTGTGAAATAGAAATGTTATATAAATTATTGTGAGGCTATGTTGTTTGGTCTGTATATGTTGAAATTAGAAAAGAATGATTTAAACTTTGCAGCTTTTGTAAACTGAAATTGTGTGGGTTTTTAAACATAATAAAACAAATATACTGTTGAGTGTCACAACGCACTCAGCAGGTCAGCCCTCTGCTCCCACAGTGCCAACCTCCGAGCACAATAGTATGAACAGGTAACAGACAGGGTAACCCTCCTGTCTGCTTTTGGGTCTGAATCACCTTTAATCTCAAGTTCTGGGGGATTCAAACTGTGAACCTTATGCTAGCCTACCCAATGTACAGGCTCAGATACGTACCCTCTTCGGGAGATTGCGGTACAGTCTTTCATCAGAGGCACCAAGCCAGGCTTCCAAATGAACCCTTAAAACTCTATAAAGACCTTAGCTATATTCTTACCTTTTCCCAGTTTAGTAACACCATCATATTTTGAACAGTTGTTGTCAGTCTTGGCCCTCTATATGTCACATGCAAAAAGAACTGGCAGACCCAGGCAGTCTTTCAAAATAAAGTACATTACTAAAAGATGATAAAACATGAAAAATGTAAAAACAGAACAATATATCAAAGAGCTCACAATCACATAAAAGAAAGACAAGGAAAACTAAAACATAAACTCCTATCACAATACAATTAGACTTTTTCTATCTAATGTATTACCTCTATACAGTGCTTAAGTTATATCACAGGTCTGTCTTTCTTGAGTCCTAAATGATATGTCATATTCCACAGTTACAAGGATACATTTCAATAGACGGAAAAGCACTTCCTAAATATGATTCCTTAAATAAACATTTTTCTCTTTGATCTTGTGTGGTTTCCTGTTCCCAAGGTAGATTCAAAGGGTTTTATAACTTTTAGCACCATGTTGGTATAAAATGTTCTTCCTATAGGAATCATAAAACTTCTGAGCCCTATATCCTGGCAGATGGGTCAGTTCTAATTAAGGCAGAAAAACAGGAGACCCTTAATTAAGTCTCTCTGGTCTTTAATTACCTCCTAGTTTCAGGTTAATATATCCTGTAGCTTCTCTGAAACCTGGGAGGTGGGAGCACTCTATAAGCACAGGCTGTCTTATGTGAGACAATCACCTACTATATTTTATATTACAAATCTCATATAACAATTATAACCAGCTGGCCAAGCGTCACCATCCTCTCTAACTAGACTGAACTTGGGGCTCTATCCCTGCATCGGATGAGCTTCCCAAGTCAGTCCCTCCTCACATAGACATGACAAGCTATCTGTGTTCTGATTGGTCTCTCCAGCCCTATGTAAGATTGTCATGTCATACCCTTGCAAGGCAAGACTCCATCTTAATAGTCTACCATTAGTTTTTCCCATTTGTGTCAGCCAAATCAGGGGGTTGTGGTCAGTTTGTACCTCAAAATGCTGCCCATATAAGTATGGCTCTAACTTCTTTAGGGCCCACACTATAACAGACACTCTTTTCCTCAGTAAAGTAAGCTTGCTCCTAGGAAGTGACTTTTAATCAGGTGCACTACATGGTGATCGTTCTCTTGGTTGGTTGTCTGACTCAGTACTGCCCAGTACCCACATCTGAGGTGTCAGTCTGGACTATAAAGGGTCTGCTATTGTCTGGACTTGTCAATACAGGAGCACTGCACAGTGCCTCCTTCAGTCTAGTAAAGGCCTTTTCACAGGCTGGTTCCCAGGTAATTTTCTTAGGCATCTTTTCCTTTACTAGGTTAGATATGGAGCAGCCAGGTACTGTAATTGAGTACAAATTTCCTATAGTACCTTGCTGTCCCTAGAAACTCCTGACCTGTTTCTGCATTTCTGGTCTGGGCTATGACTTGATCACCTCAAATTTTACTTAGTCAGGACAGAGCTGTCCCTGGCCTACAACATGCCTGAGGTATGCCACTTCAGCCATGGCAACCTGGCACTTCCCAGGTTTGACAGGGAGCCAAGCCCTCTGTATCCTGCCCAGCACTTCCTAAGGTGGGACAGGTGTTCCTCCCAGCTGGCACTAAAGATGACATTGTCATCCAGGTATGCCATGGCGTACTCATCAGCACCATTTAACACCTGGTTCACCAATCTGTGGAAAGTGACCGGGCGTTCTTCATTCTGAAAGGCATTACTTTAAATTCAAATAAACCTATTGGGGTGCTGAAGGCCGACCTCTCCCTAGCTCATTCAGTTAACTCTCCTTGCCAATACCCTTTGTCAGGTCAATAGTCATGAGGTAGGTCACCCTTCAAATTGTCCAGGAGTTCATCCGTCTGGGGCATCAGGTGGGCATCTGACTCGTGACTGCATTCAGTCCATGATAGTCCACACAGAAACAAGTAGAGACATCTGGCTTGGGCACAAGGACTACAGGTGAGGCCCAGGGGCTATGGGATCTCTGGATTACCCCTAAATCTAGCATTTTCTCTACCTCCCTCCTAGTGTCCTTTTGGACAGCCTCTGACACCTGATATGCTGTCCGCCGTATGGGCGTCTGTGTCCCTGTCTCCACATCATGCGTCACTAAGAGAGTTAGTCCAGGTTTGGTGCTAAACAGTGATGCAAAATCTGCTAAACCTGCCTTACTTCTTGAATCTTGTCAGGGCCAGCTGAGGAGACAATTTAACTGCCTCCACAGAGGACTCCCGCTTACTTTGTTCCAGCAAGTCCAGAAGGGGTCTCCTTCATCCATCCCTCCCAGGACTACATATTGCAAACACCATGTCAGCCCTATTAGCATATGGCTTCATCATGTTGACATGTTATATTCTTTCTGTATGTCTTCTGTCAGGTAATTCTATGATACAGTTCACATCATTTTCCTTTCTAACTACTTTGTATGGTCCTGCCCACTCAGCCTGCAACTTGTCTTTCCAGACCGGAATAAGGACCATGACTTCCTGACCCATCTGTATGAGTGAGCTCTGGCTCTGAGGTTGTACCACACTATTTGTTTCTGTTGGGCAGCTGCCATGTTGCTCTGGATTTCCCCATAAGCTCCTTCAGCCTTTCCCTGAACCTAAGGACATAATCCACTGTATCTGGACTGAGTAGTACAGTATGGGCTGCATGCCCATTGGTTCATGCTGTGAACCAATGGGCATGCAACTCTACTACTGTCAGTTGGTGGGTGGTGGGTGGCAGGCGGTGGGGTGCTGCCACCAGCGGGCTGATGGGGGAGCAGGGCGGTGGGGCTTAGTGGGCAGGTGCGGTGGGGGTACACTAGACCACCAGGGTAGTGAGGTCTTTGATGAGGTACTGATGCCCGCGATCGGGCAGCGATCGATCCACTGGATACCAGGATATTGGACTTGGGGGTTCGCTTAGAGCACGATCCGGGCTCAGTGCGGTCACTGGACCACCAGGGATATTATTGGACTTAGGGGTTGGCTTACAGATGCCCACCATGGGGCATGGGGGGTACTGCCAGGTCGCAGGAACTTTCGGGTGGCCACCACAGGTGGCATGCTGTGTTGCACTCTGCAATGTGGCAGCTCACCTGTGGGTGGCCATCACTTGTTTCTTTTTTTTTTTTGTGGCGTAACTTGGTGCAGGCGCAGGTAGGGGTTGTGCAAGCATGACTCTGCACATCCTGGTTTGAATATCAGGCTGTGCAGGTTATGCATGGGCACGCCCCTCCTACCTGTGCCTGCATCCATTACTGATGTGCTCCAGCATCGAGATTTGTGTGTGTGCACATTTCCTTTTGAATATTGCTCCGGGCGCATCAGTGGTTGTGCATGGCTCAACACTGTTGTGCCTGATGCAACCATTTTGAATATCTGGGCCTTTCTATCTAATGTATTACCTCTATACAGTGCTTAAGTTATCTCACAGATCTGTCTTTCTTGAGTCTCAAAATGATATGTCATATTCCCCAGTTACAAGGATACATTTCAACTCCATCTCCCCACCCCTTGGTGAGTCATCTAGCTCCTCCCTTTTAGAACAGGAAAAATACAAACATGATGTTGTAGCAGAAGGTATGTTAAATAATGTCACATCAGAAGGAAAAGTACTTCCTAAATATGATTCCTTAATTAAACATTTTCTCTTTGATCTGGTGTGGTTTCCGTTCCTAAGGCAGATTCAAAGGGCTTTTATAAAGCTTAGCACCTTGTTGCTATAAAATGTTCTTCCTATAGGAATCATAAAACTTTATGAGCCCCATATCCTGACAGCTGGGTCAGTTCTAATTAAGACAGAAAAACAGAAGACAATTAAGTCTCTCTGGTCTTTTAATTGCCTCCTGGTTTCAGGTTAATATATCCTGTAGCTTCTCTGAAACCTGGGAGGGGTACCCATAAGCACAGGCTGTCTTATGTGAGCCAATCACCTACTATATTTTTATATTACAAATCTCATACAACAATCATAACCAGCTGGCCAAGCATCACACTGAGAACTTACAAGAAGTAGAATGAGATTTTAAGACAATTAAAACAAACTGTATGATTAAATGGGTTTATTGGGATGCATGATAAAATGTTGCTGGTAATATGTTGAATTTTTGTTCCAAAGGTAAAGAATGATGTTTACATTCATTAAGAAACAAGTGTCAGGAATGTGACTCATTAAAAATTGCAGTTGATACAAGTGCAAGAATGCAGACAGGATGAGAATCACAAATGGAAAAATGTTATAATTTTTTGTTTTGCTTTTAGGAGTTTTGATGGAATGATAACAATAGAGTATATCAGAGATTCTTAAAGATAGGAGACATAATGGGTGAGATAAGTTGTGAATATAACTTATGCATGTGTTTATACATGGAAAATGTTATCTTGTATTTTAAACAAAAACATTTTTTTTTATTACTTACACAGTTACAGTGTTTATTCACTGAAGAAGGATTATTTACCAAAATGTTTGGGTTTATGTAACACTGTACTGCATTACTGAGGACAAAAAGATAAAAGAGCAATCAATTATAAAGTAAAAATGTTTTTAACATTTGGCAGAGTGGGCTCAATTGCTACCAGTTTGTTTTTCCTGTTCATTAGCCATAATAGGTAGAAAGCTACTCCCTTAATGACTACCTTTTGTTTTAACCCAGGTTGGCTGTTCTGGATCTTGATTTATTAAGGAATATTTTGCCAACGAGTTGCAAAATGCTTGCTGAGGCCAAAAATATCTCCTAAGGGTGCTAGGTAAGACCAGGTATAGCCATGACACCCTTGACATGAAACTTCTCTACATAACACTCAATGTCATGCTAAAATCCCTCACTACCATTCTGAACCTTTCCCTGTCTCTAAGGCAATTTGCCAAACAGTGAAAGGTGGCGGTTGTCACCGCAGTACACAAAAGTGATGTCCGCACTAGTCTCAAACTAACACCCCATTTAGATTCTCCCACCTCTTCCAAAAGTTCTTGAGAGAGTGGTGGCTGACCAACTGACTGGATTTCTCACCAAGTATAATATCCAGTGCCCCAGCAACACCTGTTTTGTCTGGCACAGCACCACCACAGCCCTGTTAGATGACACAAATTTTATTCACAAAGCCTTGGCTCATGGTCACATAGTTGGGTCAATATTTATCAACCTGACCAAGGTTTTGATACTGTGAACATCTCCTTCTCCTAAACTCCCTCCTCCCACTTGGTCTGTCCCCTGCTGTAGTGAACTGGTTCCAAGTTACTTTGAGGGCAGAATACAACAGGTAAAATAAATGACTCCTTTTTGACCTGCCTGCCAGTCTGCTCAGGTGTCCTACAAGGATCTATCCTAGGGCACCTGCTGTTTAGCCTGTACCTGAATACCCTACCCAAAGCCTGTGACTGCAATCTTGTCCTCTATGCGGATGATGCCATACTTTTCTCCTGTCACACAGACCTACTCCCTCACGCGACCTGCAAATCAATTTCTTGCAAGTTGAATCCTTGTTTTCCAACCATAAACTGCTAATGAACTACAAAAAAACAAAACTATGCTCTTTGCTAGCCCCATAACAAGTACAAATCTGCTCCCTCACCATCTGTAATAACTTAAATCAACCCTGAAATGGTTTATGAATTCAAATATCTTGGTATTATACTGATCGCACTCTCTTATGCCCTGCATGTGAATAATATTTCCAAGATTGTAAACAGCAGGACTGGTGTCCTCATAGGCACAGGCATTGTCTCACATCTGCTGTGTTAAGACTAGCTATCACCAGCTCAGTACTGTCCATCATAGATTATGGCTTGATAATATACAGCGCTGCTACAGACACCACCTCAAGAAGCTGATCTCGCTGAACAAGGCCTGTAGATTGTTAACTGGGCAGACAGACGGACACACACCTGCAACCTATATTGTCAAATTGAATGGCTTTGCCTACATGGTAGAATAAGATATCAAACATGCCTTTTGCAAAAAAATACACCTTGCCTTAACTCCTCCGACTACCCACACGATGCTACTCTTGCTCAGCTTATCAACGTAATACACGTAGCTCTACTAAGCTTGCTTCCAAGTCCCCTACTGCAGGACCACCCAAGCTCCATGAACTTTCAGTTGTAGAGCTCCTTACTGTATGAATGACCTGCCCCTGATGTCCTCTCTGAACCCAAACCTAGCACCTTCAAGACCAAATTACGGTCTCACCTAACATCACTATGTAAGTGTGACTTTCCATTTAGTTCCAACCCTGCCACAGTCCTTCCCCTCCTCCCAGTAGCCCTATGTCCCTTTCTCACCTGTGTCTCTTGCTTTTCTCCCACCTTCTCAAACCCTCCTTCTACCACCACCCATGAACAAATTCCCCATGGCCTTAATCCGTCCTCCTCCTTGCTGTAGCTACAAGATTGTCAAAGTCTGCCTATTTGTGGACTGCAAACCTGTATTTGTGTGACTGTTGTCTTTATCTGTGCATAACTGTACTCCTAATGCTATCAAACTGGAACACTGCTGTTATTAGTCTTCTTACTGAGTTCCATCACAGTTTTAAATATTTGCATTGTATATACCTTGTATTACCTTTACTATCTCATTTATGTCTTATTTTGCTTTTATTTGACATGGAACCTTTGTAAAAGAACCCCTGGTTCAAAGGTATTTGTAATCCTAGTTATGAAGAAATAAAATAAATAAACTCAAGTTTTACATTGAATTGTAACAGACTCATGCAATGCACTCCAGCTGAACTGCAAAAATATAGAAATATAGACAATGACATCTGAAAAGACCAAGGGTCCATCTAGTCTGCCCAGAGTTCCCTGTCTGCCCTGTGACCTATTGTGCATGCAGATTTTTATCCCTCCCGTCCACCCCTTGCTCCCTCCCTACTGCTACTGATGTGAGCAACCGCCAAACATTTCACTCTGCCCCAGCCATGCTTGAAACTATTTAAGGTCTTGGCACCCACCAGTTCTGTTGCAGACTGTTCCATGGCTCTGCCACCCTTTCTGTAAATAGAACTTCCTCACATCCCTCATAAACCTTCCCCTGCCAGTTTCCACTCATGACCTCTGATTCTGACTCTGTACTCCTGCTAAATAGTTACTCACAGTTCATCTTGTTTATTCCTTTCAGGAACTTGAAGGCCTCTATCATCCCCCACCTGGTCTCCAGTGAGTACATGTTCAGTGCTTTCAGATGATCTTCATTAGATCTGCCCTGTTGGTCTTGCATCATCTTGGTCACCCTGTACTGCACCAACTGCAGCCTGTCCCTGTCCTTCCTTAGTTGAGGATTCCAGAATGTTCAATATTACACGTACAGCCTCATCAGTGACTTATATAGAGCCTGAGGTGGTAGTAGTAGTACCTCCTTTAATGACTGCAGGGCAGAGCTCTGCAGACATCTTGCTATCACAGTAAAAAATGGAGCTCTCCAGATTCCAAATGGACTAGACAAAATTGAAGGTTAAGTGCAATCACTCTGCTAACTGAAGAAGTCTGCTGTGTTCATGCAGCTGAGCAGTGTTGCACCACACTGTTTTGTGTGATAGCATGGTTACTAGCTTCAATCTGCATAGTATTCACTTTCAAGAAGGATTCATAGCTCATAAACATGTCAACTTTGTCAGCCTTTCCAGCCATAAACTGTAGTTGAGATTTTTTTTTATTTTTGGAAACTGGGTAAGGCCCACTAGGCACCAGTGCCTGTTTTCAGGAGTGACCTGGGAGCATTGGGGTGGTTAAGTGACTTGCTCCAGAATCACACAGTATGCAAATGGAGGTTGTGGGAATCCAGCCCAGGTCTACCAGATGTACCAAGCTCATAAACAGCTCTTTACTTCTACCCTCTAGGCTATACTGCCAGCCTCAATAGCCCAGATTGAAGAAGGAGGTCTGGATTTCAGATGCTCCAGTAGTGGGAAAGGCCTCAGATCAACACAGAGTAAGGTGTTTTATCAGTCCAGGAGATCTACAAGAATTAAAAAAAAAGGGCAGTAGTAAATAACACATGAACTTATGTAAATCACATAATTAATGTTTTAATATTGGTTATTCTGGATATTGATCATATTTTCAAAATTAATTGGTGAAATGCACATCAACAAGGCTAAGAAAGTAATGTTGCATGCTGGCAGAGACAAAAGTCTTTAAATTCTGCCAACATCATGGAGAGGAATGTGTGTGTGTATGTGTGCCTGTGTAGCACTATGTTAATCATTTCCTGGTACATCAACTTTTCTTAGTCAGTTGCAAATGCCTGTAATCCTATACTGTAGTACTATGCACTGTTTAGAACATGAAGCAGTGCATGTGTACTAGGGTGTCACAGTGCTTATCCTAAATACAATAAAAGTTAGGTTAGATGCATGAGTAAATAAATGCCATATAATGCAGTGTATGTGTTATTTCTCATATAGCAGTTAAATGAGCACAGATAGTCCTTCTCTTCTCACCAGGTCACAGTACACAACCATAAGGGTGCTATGTTGCCCTTTGGGTGTTGCTTCTGAGCATCACTCTCCTGTGTAGGCAGTCCTCACCTTTCACTAGCACACAGTACTCCACCATGATGGGTGCTATGTCACCTCACTGTGTTCATACAGTGCTTCTTTGCATCATTGTACAGTGCAGGCAGTGCCTCACCTTTCACCAGCATGCAGTACACAGCATTTATAGGTGCACTTCGCCTCACTGTATTCATAAAGTGCTTCTGAGCATTACTTCCTGTACAGACATTCCTCACCATTCGCCAGCACACAGTACACAACAGGAATGGGTGCCGTGGACTCTCACTGTGTTCATGCAGTGCTTCAGAGCATCACTCCACAGTTCAGGCAGTCCCTACCGCTCATCAGCCTGCACGCATTACGCCACCATGATGGGTGCCATGTAACCCCACTGTTTTCATGCAGTGCTTCTGAGAATCACCCACAGGGCATGCAGTCCCTTAACTTTCACCAGCATGCAGCACACCATGCTAATGGGTGCCATGTCATTCCACTGTGTTCATGCAGTACTTGATCCCTGCCACAGAGCAGGCACCCCTCACCTCTCACCCACGCCCAGTACACTACTGAGATTGGTGCCATGTTGTCCCACTTTGTCCAAGCTGTGCTTCTGAGCATCACTTCACAGTGCAGGCAGTCCTCACATTTCACCAGCACACAGTACACCAACGTGATGGGTGTGATGTCACCCCACTGTGTTCATTCAGTACTTGAGCATCACCCACAGTACAGGTGGTCCCTGGCATTTCCGCAACACACAGTACACCACGTAATGGGTGCCACATTGTCCCACTGTGTCCATGCAGTGCTTTTGAGTATCCCTCCACCATGTAGGCAATCCTCACCTTTCACCAGCACAGAGTACACCACTGTGATGGGTGCCATGTCTCCCATTGTGTTCATGCAGTGCTTCTGAGCATCATGACCTTGTGTATGCAGTCCCTCATCTTTCACCAACACACAGTACATTACGTGATGGGTGGCATGTCACCCACTCTGTTCATGCAGTGCTTTGAGCATCACTCCCCTGTGCAGACAGTCCCTTATCTTTCACCAGCATGCAGTACACCACCATGATGGGTCCCATGTCACCCCACTGTTTTCATCCAGTGTTTTGAACATCACCCATAGTGGATGCAGTCCCCTACCTTTCAGCAGCATGCAATACATAACTGTGATCAGTGGTATCTTGCCCCACTGTGTTCATGCAGTTCTTCTGAGTATCACCCACAGGGCAAGCAGTTCCTACATTTCACCAGCATTTAGTACACAGCTCTTATCGGTGCCATGTCACACCACTGTGTTCAAGCAGTGCTTCTGAGCATCACTCCCCGAGTGCATGCAGTCCCTTACCTTTCACCAGCACACTGTATGCAACAGGGATCAGTGCCATGGCACCCCACTGTGTTCATGCAGTGCTTCGGGTATCACTCCTCAGTGCAGGCAGTCCTGACCTTTCACCAGCACAAAGCACACAAGCATGATGGGTACCTTTGTTTCACCACTGTGTCCATGCAGTGCTTCTGAGCATCGCCCCCAGTGCAGACAGTCCCTCACCTTTCACCAGCACACAGCACACTACCGTAATTGGTGCCATGTTGTCCCACTGTGCTCAAGTTGTGCTTCTGAGCATCACTCTGCAGTACAGGCAGTTCATCACTCTTCATCAGTATGCAGTACACCACCTTGATGGATGCCTTGTCACCCCATTGTGTTCATGCAGTGCTTCTGACATTACTCCCTTCTTCAGGCATTCCTTCTTTCACCAGCAAGCAGTAAACCACCATGATATGTCTCTTGTCTCACCAGAGTGTTCATACAGTGCTTCTGAGCATTGTTACACAGTGCAGGCAATCCTCACCATTCACCAGAACACAGAACTCACCCGAAATTGGTGCCATGTCACCCCACTGTGTTCATGCAGTGCTTTTAGCATAATTACTTATTACAGGGGACCCTACAGAAACATCAGCATGCATTACACCTCTGTGATGGGTGCCATGTCTCCAAAGTGTTCACGTATTGCTTCTCAGTATCGCTCCTCTGTGCAAGCAGTCCCTTTCTGTGTTCTTACAGTGCTTCTGAGCATCACTCTACAATGCAGGCAGTACCTTGCATTTCACCAGCACACAGTATGCCACCTTGATGGGTACCATATAATGCATGCCATGTCACCCCACTATGTTCATGCAGTGTTTCTGAGCATCACCCACAGTGCAGGCAGTACCTCACATTTCATCAGCACACAATACACCACTGTAGTGGGTGCCATGTCCCTCACTGTGTTCATGCAGTGTTTCTGAGCATCACCCACAGTGCAGGCAGTATCTCACATTTCACCAGCACACAGTACACTGCCTTGATGGGTACCATGTCACCCCACTGTATTCATGCATTGCTTCTCAGTGTCACTCTTCCATGCAGGCAGTTCCTTACTGTTCACCAGCATGCAGTACACAACTGTGATGAGTGGCATGTAATCCCACTGTGTCCATGGGACAAAGCTGTTTATCTCCTCCAGCACCCTGACTAACCCCCATCTGGGCCAGTCTTCCCAGCTCCATCACCCACCTTCTCTGGGATGTACCTTTTCTTGTGGTCCTGTCACAGGACCTTGGAATAGAGGTGCCTAGTCATCAGTGTGGGGCCTGCTAGATGGCAGGTCATCACTGCTCTACAGTTGGAGAGTTTTTTTCTACAGTCAGAGGGCAACTACAGGCCTGTAAGCTTGACCTCAGTAGTGGGAAACTAATGGAGTCCTTAATTAAGGAGGATTGTGACATTTTGGAGGATAGAGGGCACAGGATCCAAGGCAGCATGGACTCTCAGTGGAAGGTCCTGTCAGATGATTCTTATAGATTTCTTTGACTGGGTAACCAGGGTGGTAGTTCAGGAGGGTGGTGGATGTAGCCTACCTGGATTTCAACAAGGCCTTCAACACCATCCCACACAGCAGATTGCTAAATAAATTGGGAGCCAGGGAGTGGGTCCTACAGTAGTAAAGTGAGCTGGGAAGTGGCTAAGGGACAGGACTCAGAGAGTGGTGGTAAATAGAATGAAATCTGAGGAGAGGGAGGTGATCAGTGGGGTGCCACAGGGTCAGTGCTGGGGCCAGTCCTATTCAATATCTTTATTAGCAACATTACTGAGTGTCTGGAGGGAAAGGTGTGCCTCTTCACAGATGACACCAAGATCTGCAACAGTGTGGATGCATTGAGGTGGAAAAAATGATAACGGACCTAAGTCTATTAGAGGAGTGATCGGATGTCTGGCAGTTGAGTTTCAACGCTAAAAGTGCAAGATCATGCACCTGGGTCACAGGAATCCAAGGAGGAGTACAGGATGGTGGGGAAACTCTGCCCACCACAAGTCAGAGAGAGACCTGGGATTGTCATATCTGATGACCAGAAAGTGACTAAATAGTGCAAAAGGTGGTGGGAGAGCAAACAGAATGTTGGGGTGCATAAGCAGGAGGAAAGAGGCGGTGGATGCCACTGTACAGATCACTGGTGAGGTCCTAGCTAGAGTACTGTGTCCAGTCTGGAGACCCCAGGCAGTCCAGAGAAGGGCAATGAAGATGGTACATGGACTGCACCAGAAGCCCTATGAGGAAAGACTTAAGGACCTTAATATCTATTCACTGGAGGAAAGAAGGAGAGGGAGATATGCTAGAGGTTTCAGGTACCTTAGGGAATAAACAGGGTATGGGTGGAAAGCATATTTCAGAGAAAACTCTGCACAAGAACAAGGTGGCATGATATAAGGCTGAAGGGTGGAAGGCTCAGGGGTAATGTTAGGTAGTATTTTTCACTGGAAGGGTGGTGGAGACATGGAACAGCCTTTCAGATTAAGTGGTGGGTGCAAAACAATATGGGGAATCAAGAGTGCATGGTACAGACATAAGGGCACCCTGGAGATGTGCAGAGCAGGAGAGCCATAGATCAAATAGGATCTGGGGCTGCAGTGGTGAGTATGTTCTATGTTTCTCCTCTGTTGGTCCCAGACATGTGTGTACTTGACCTCCATGGAGACACATCAGGCATCCAGGTGTGGGGTCCCTTCCATGCTGTCCCATGGTGCTGCCACCTAGGTTCCTCTCTTGTCCCACAAATGTGCATTCTCCTCCCATAGCAGACCCCAAGTGATCCAGGTCCATTCTTGAACCCGGTTGCTGGCATGGCAGTCAGTGGCTAAAAGCAATTCAGTCAGCTAAAAGCTTGAAACAGAAATAAGCAGGCAAACCTAGAACTGGAAACCGAACTACACATGGTAATGACCCCATATTAAAAGGTATCAGGCTGCCCTTGCTAAGTCCCTTTCCTTAGTGTAAATTAGCACAGTTCACTAAATTTGTTATTCTCAGGACATGTTTGAGCAAAGCAAGTGCCCCAAACATGTTTGAATATAGTCCCCAAAGCAAAAATGAGGCACTAAAATGTGCACTCAGCACAATTCACATCCCCTGCTGGCCAAAGAGAGGTACAGCATCTGGTCACTGAAAACATACAGATTGTGATGGAGCCAACTAATTTAGGTCATCCCAGACCTGCTAGTGTTACAACAGGTACAGTCAGGACCTCACTGAAAATGAGATACTGCATGTTAACTGACCTGTCCTGGTAACTACGTTGTAAAATGTATAAAAGCAGACTCAGTAAAATTACAGTCTACATTTTACCTGCTAACTCTACTAAATACAATGTGTGTGAACAACTGCTGCAACAGCTATATTTGTGTGTGTGTGTGTGTGCTTAGTGCATTTTCAAGGGATGTGTATGTCCAGAACCAAACATGCTTTTCACTGCATTACCTTGATGTTTATGGTTTTGTTGTTCTACTATTGTGGTGTAAATGTGGACTTTTACATTATTTATTTATGTATTTATTTAATTATTTATTTCAAAAGTTTCACCAGGACAGGTATGCTGAGCTGAAAATAACTCATTTCCAGATGCATTCTGGTGGGAAGGGGGAGGAGAGGAGAGGTGTTAGAACTACATATAACAATAGCTTATACAATAAAACATCATACAGAGATATAAAACAAACAGTACAAAACAAACATGAATGAGGTTCATCAGACAGGTAAAATTATAGGCAACATGTTTACAAGGACACGGCAGGGAATCTGTGCCATGGTTGCAAGCAATAATACTTTTTAATGGTGAGGGCACCAGAGGATAGGGCGCTGAAGAAAGGGCATGGATTGAGAGGGAGGGAAAGTGCAGACATCTCAGGGAGGAAGAAGAGAGGGTGAAGGGTTGGTGAGGTGGGTGGAGGGGCAAGGAGAAGGAGAAAGATGGGAGGTGGTAAATTGAGGAAGGGCTATGACTCAAGGGCAGCCACAGGAGGGAGTGGAGTGGTCATGGAGAAAGAGGAAAAGGGTAAACAGAGGATGGGAAGGGCTATGACTTAAGGACAGGCACAGGAGGTAGCAGTGTGCTCATGGAGCAGAGAGGAGAGAGCATTTGGAAGAGGTGGAATGAATGATTAAGGGAGAGAGCTATAAAGTTTGAGAAAGTGGAAAGAGAAGGCAGCCTGACCAGTGAAAGATTTTATAACTCAGTAATACAGCTAAGTCACACATTATTCTATATCTCTTCTCCACATCAATCATTGTCCTAGTTTTATTTTGATAAGTTGATAACTATTTTTGCTCTTTGGTCAGTTCCACAACTTTTGCTTGGTAACTTATTTCTGTAAATGCATTCTTAGACATAATTGTCCTTTTATCTTTGTTATATTTGTTCCATTTCTATGAACTTTATATTCTGTATTTTTGTATCTGTTATCTTTACCCCTTTCCCTTTCCCCAGGACACATCTGTAAACAAGCTGTTACTAGCTCAGTATGTCTTTCCTCATAAAACTTTTGAAATAAATACATCTCTCATCATAATAATGTATTATCAGCCATTGTGGCTCTGACCAGAGTTTGTTCCTGTTGTCAATGCCCCTTCCGATACAACCCACATCCTATGAGAATTACTATAGTCCTTGTTGCAGTGGCTTGATTGTTTGAGAGACTCACTAATGAGGACTCCCAGGTAGAGATGCAGTGAAATTAAATTCTGCTGAGTGAAGTGAATGCAGAAATGACCACTTTGCGTTGTCCCAGCACTATAGGGAGTGACCATTGCAAAGTGCTCACTTAACTGTCTATGACTTTACGTTGTCATTCTGTCTTAACACGAGTAAGGTGGAGTGACAACAATATGGCAGACCCCACATATCACATCACTTTACAGTACTGTAAGTCACATGTTTTAACCAGGCAGGAAGGAAGTGAGTCATACAAGCAGATACTTTCACTTTCTCCTTGCAGAGGTAGAGAGAGGAGGCATTTTGTGTAGGAGAGGAGAGGATTGTTCTTGTCCTGATTGAAATGCTTGAAAACTCAAAAGCTTTTTAAAAGCTAATTTTTTTTTGTACTGTTTTTCGGTTATTTTTTGTGGTGACCAATTTCTTTGTCTTATAAGTTTTGTTTTGTGCGTGTGTGTGTGTGTGATTGTGTTTGTGCCTGTGTTGTGTGAGTGTGTGTGAAGTCACCAGAGGGAAGGAGTAATTTTTTTGCAATGGAGCAGGGACAGGTGTGACCCGTGGCAGGAGGGGAGTAGTGCGCACATGTGGGGCATAGTCGGGTGGTGTTGGACCACTCAAGAGTCTTTGATCCTCCCCCAGAAGCAGTAGCACCACCAGTGCCATGTCCACCAAGTCTGCCATCACCAATGGCAGCTACAGGAGCTCAGCAGCACGCCTCCACAGCAGCAGGTCATGCCCCAGGTTCATGACTATGCTGCTGGCAGTCATCTGCCCTTTCCATGTCTGGTCCCCCATCTCCCCAGTTTGGCAGTTTTCAGCTGTCGGGGGGGCGGCAGCCTTGTGGTATGTCTACTTTGTGGGGTGCAGGGCGCCGTGGCCCTGGGGGACACATCTGGGGACTGGGGCCAGTGCACCCATGTGTTAAACCACCACAAGGTGGAGTGGCAGGCTGCTATAAAATGGGACAGGACTCCACCTGGTGGCCTTCTGTGGCAGTGGCAGAGGTGCTGCTGTTATTTCAATACTTTTGTACTGAAGCGTTATGGTGCGCCAACGCACCTTTATACACAATGAAGCTCCCATAGCATCCGCCCATACCCGGGTTGCAGACTTTCCTTTATTAATAAAGTATGTTGCAGCACGAGAAAACACTGCAACATACTTAAAAGACTTAACTGGAGGGTAAGCCTTGCAGGGGTGGGAGCACCTATTACTGACTGCTTCCCTTTAAATATATATGTACACATACATACCATACATGCTCCTTACTGCCCTGTTATTTTAATATAGTGCCTCAGTAATGTTTACTTTCTGCTGTGGAGTGGTTTTGCAAAAGCAGGACTGAGCAGTGCAAGTATAATGTGTTAAATTGCATGTGTGCAGTCAGTGTTGTTTCCTCGTGTGTGACATCAGACATTGTCCAGCTTCTTGCAAACATATATATGCTGACTTGTTGCAGTGTTTATGGTATAAAGAATAGAGATAAGAATATAACGTATATTTTATTGTCACCATCCTCATCATCAGCGGACTAAGTGATATGATATTTTTCAGATGTGTCTGGCCAGAGTCCACCTTAGTCACGCACGGCACACATGACTTTTAGGAGAGCATGTTTTTGTGCTATTATCTCCACAAAGTCATGTGTGCTCTGGAGTGACTGAGGTGCACAGTGACCCAGACCTCTGAAAAATATCATATCACTTACTCCACCGCTGCTAATGGTACAAATAAAATATACGCCATATATTCTTTCTTATCTTTATTCTTACATACTGCAACAAGTCACACCACATATATGTTTGCACAAAGCTGGACAATGTCTGCACACACAGGAAAGAACACTGATGACTCACATGCAGTTTAGCACAGTATACTTGCACTGCTCAGTCCTGCTTTTGACAAACACTTCACGAGTCCTGACACAAAGCAAACATTACTGAGACTCCAGAAATATTTCTTTTTGAAATAGACATTACGCATGAAGTGCAACAATCTGGTGAACATTTTGACCTATACTTTTGTACTATACTATTGCTATTTTACATGCCACTTTACTTACCTCTGACTTATATGATACCATTCTTTCCAGTATTTGAGTCTGCTTTAGTACTTTTTTCATGTCTGAAATAATAAAAGCGCTCCTTTTAATATGGTGTGGACCGGTCTTCATCAGTATTTTCCGCTGTTCTTGTCCATCAGTTGTTTATATATCACTTCTGTTGTGAGTAAAATTAACAATTATGCAGCAGGCAGTGTTTTCTGACCTCACAGAACAATATTTGTTCAAAAACATCTGTCAATACTGATGAAAACTGGTCCGAGCTATATTAAAAGGAGTGCTCCTTTTAGTTTTTCAGACATGAGAAAAAGTACTAAAGCTGACACATTGAGAAAAGAAGGGTATCATACAAGTCAGAGGGCAAGTGGCTGGCAATCTAAAATAGCATAAAAAGTATAGATCAAAATTTTACCACATTGTTGCACTACTGCTTTAATTTATAATTTAATTGTGACATTATGTACTCACAACACACAAAATGCAACTGTCTTGTGTCCAGAAAATGTCCAAGTGCTGACAAATTGAATTGGGAGCAGTACACCACATGCAAAGTTCCCCAGAATTTATGGCGCAGTCACTAATGCGACAGTGGTCACACAGAGTCTCAGAATTTTTCTGCATCCCCAAAATGCAACTGTCTTGTGTCCAGAAATTAACATACTGTGATGATGATGTCATGATGCACAGTGTCTTGCCAAACCGTGTGAAGGAGGGATAACATGACATGAATCCATTCAGTGTTCTGTCAGAAATTATGACCGTGAGAGAACTGTTGCTTGTCCAAAGTGTGCTGTGATTCCTGCAAATGCGTTGCAAGCACCTCAACCAGATGAAAGGGTGCCCTTTGTGTGTACACTAATAGTACCCTAGGCAGTTGATATATATATATAAATATATATATGTATTTTCTAGGAAGGGTTGATATATATATATACATGTACTATTGTATTGTTTTGTATCACAGGTCACATACTGTTGGTGTGCACATTCCAGTACTTGATGAAAAATGTTGCATTGAAATTGGAAATGGAATACTTCCAGCCAAGGAAGGTAAGTATTTTTTTTTGGGGTGCATATTTGCAAGTAGGTCTCATTAATGGTTTATTATTTGGTTACTTCTTCACAGATTTCATCTGCATCCTTCTCCAGTCCGGTAATGATGGTCATGGTTATCATCGATTCAAATGACTTCTGCTTGTTGTATATCTGCCCCAGCCCGGGGCTGATGTTGAAGAAGTTCTCCTGATAAGGCAACTATGACACCACAAAGCATCTGAAAGTTTCCTAAAAAGAAATGAAGGACTTATTACAACTTGATTGCAGCAGTAAGACATTATTTTTAAGCCATGGCTGTTCTACCACAGGTATCTGGATTAACACAGATAGCAAGCTGTCCCACTGCAATCATTAGATCACAATCGAATTTAGTACCAGGCTGTGTAACAAATACACTGTGTCAGTGTCCCTGTGTCTCAAGTTACATTTTAAAACCACATCTTGTCAAGTAAAAGTAACATGACCTGAGTCCAACTTTTTCAACACTGTCATGGCTGCACAGCTGCAAATTTGGAATACAATGCATGATATATTGCATAAATATTTTTGTGATGTACATGTCATCTAGTTTATGAATCATCAGTCGGATTTTTGTACTCTTATGAAAAAAAAAAGGAACAGATGAAATAAAATTGATATACTTACCAGTATGGATTGAAATGGATTCCTGTAGACAGTACTGCTGTTGTACCATTGATACAGACTTTCAGCGAAGAACAGTCTTTTTTGTTAACCTGTAAAAACCAAAATAAGTTGACTGTATGTGTTTGGCCAGTGCAGCTCAGAAAAGCAACAGAAAACAAAACATACAGCTAAAGGAAGTTGAACAGCATGAAAACATTAGTACACATACTCACTTTATAGTTTCAATAGTAAGAAGCCTTATACCTGTGGCTCATGGATGTGGTCTCTGTTTGACTCCCTCTGCCTTGGCATGATCAAGACATGTAATGGAAAACATTATCACAATGGTGGTGGGTGGTGGTGGTTATAGCTGAGGCACATGATGACATTCCTCTCACGTCTTCCTGCATCTGGTGGCAGTGGCAGTGGTGAACAGCGGTCTTATGGTGCTAGTAGTCCAGGGAGACACACTGTCACATTCCCTATGGTGGCAGTGGCAAACAATGGTCTTATGGCAGAGGTAGTCCAGGGGACTCATGCTCACATTCCCTATGGTGGCAGTGATAACAGCGGTCTTATGGTGGTGGTTGTCCAAGGGTACACACAGTCACATTCCCTATGGTGGCAGTGGTGAACAGGTAACAGCGGTCTTATGGTAGTGGTAGTCTGGGGCCAGGATATATGTGCTCTGTGTTATAAATGTGATGACATATGGAATTTGAGACACTATGAGTGGGACACTAATTTAACTTTATGAAAAGTAAACATGTATCATACAAGAAGTGTGACAGCCTTTTAACCACTTAAGTTAAAAAACCTGCCAACATTAACCTCATCATCATTCATCATCATCATCATAAAGAAAGCTGCCCTGGTCTTCTATGTCTGAATTCTGACCACTGGGAAATTCTTTCTCCATTGTGTTATCATCTATGTCAATGGTAGGCTGTTTTATGCTGCTATTGCCACCAGGACAGTCCCTTTTCTACAACATCAGCAAAACCATGACTATGCCGGGTACGAATACTGAGATTGCAGACTGAGCTGATATGTGCCTCTCATTCATTTTATGAATGTCAGCAAACTGACATTTGCATGAGAGAGGGTGTCATGATCCGAGCTATTGCACCTGCTGAGCTGAATACCTTTTCAACACTCACTTTGGAGGATGGCATGTCAGGTACTTCAGTGCCACAGCAGTCAGCTCTGGCCATTCACTGACCTTTCCACTCCAGTATAAAAGGGGACCATCAGTGATTGACAGGTGCCTGTTTTCAGACAACTATGACTCAACCATTTGCTGTGCTGCTCTAAGTCCAGTGGTTGATGCATCATCTGCTTCCGGAATACTTGATGTCACACATCCCTACTTGGGACAAAGCCTCCCAAAGTGGGTTAATGCCAAGTGCTTTTGATGACAGAACACCTGAACTGCAGTCCCTTCCCTTACAGGTTATGCTTGATACTACTCCTCCAGGTTCACCTTCAGCCCGATTATGCTGCTGAGGTCTGCTGACCTTGGCATGTGACTTCTTGCTCATGAACCAAGCACACCAGTTGCTCACTGACAGTTGTTACCTGTTCAGGACCACCCTCCGTAGTGAGGCAATTCCACGTTTGTATCATGGGTCCAGCATTGTTGCTATTGCAAAGTTATCACTCGCTGAATGCTCAAGATGTGATGATTCTGGTCAAATAATATCAGCATGTGTTTCAGCAACACACTGCTAACACTGTCTCCGGCAACATCAAGGGTATGCTGTACATTCACCAGTGGTCTGCCTCAGCACCCGCAGCAGTGGAATTGATTGGCTAATGGAGGCAGATTTGCCACTCACTGCCTGTGTGGCATGTTCAAAAGGCCTCAAGATTATTATTACAGAGTCCACAAAGCTCCACTGTTCAGTCGTCATAAAAATGAAGGCCACGGAACTGTCACGGCTAGTGTGCATGACAAGATATTCTGAGATGGCTTTGTACTGTTCATGCAACCTCTCTGCCAAGTATTAAAGTGGAGTTCCACTGGGTGACAACTTCAGCTTCAAGCGTGTGCTGTGGGAGGCTATTTCGGATCTGCAACTGCCGGTTGGTCACGGGCATTTGCAGAGCATGAAAAGTGAGAACAGATATGGTGTGCAACTGTCAGCATTTCTTAAATCAGGATGCTGCAGAAACTCCTGCACCACAAGATTTAAATAGTGGGACATGCATGGAACCGAAAAAGACATCGTTCGTGATGCATTTCACCACATTTGACCCATTGTCACTTGCTTTGAACCCAGCTCTCAGGGACAGGGAGTTCAGCCACTTGTCAATTTCAGTCAGTACAGGTCCAACATGTTTTCACCAGTGTGTAAACAGGTCACATTGTGCATAGCAATCATTGCATGCTGTTGAATTCCTGGAAGATTGCTACCATGACACTCCACCTTACTTACACTGATCATTCACACTACCAACAGCACAAATAACCCCAGCACCTGCACCCAGTGTGCAGTTATACACAAATATGAACTCCCCTGTTTTGCCACTTGTCCACATATCCATACTTAAATGGATGAATGGAGAGAAAGGAATGTTGAAGGGCATGTCTTACTGAGTTGGACACAGTACGGTAAAACTCGGGGCAGCATGGGTTAAATGTATGTCCTGGATGGGACTTTCCAGTTTGGACAGGCATGTGCAGCAAAACCACAGGAACCCAGAATTCTCTACAGAGGAAAGGGGCAAAAGATCAATTGCCAGCATTTCAACCTACAGCAGCATTACGCTCACGTGACACTGTATGATTGAGTGGGTACTTCAGCTTATGTGCAAAAACACCTAACGTGGTCTGACTTAAATGTTTTACATGGGGTGTGATGACAAATGGTTCTGCTCTGGAATCACAGGGTGGAGTGTGGAATGTGATGAAGACAGTTGCACAGGTGATGACAAACCTAGAAATGCAGATATGTTCCCAGATTTACGAATAGGGTTGATGTATTACTTGCACTAGACATACTGCATTGACCACCACCACCACCAAAGCAGCTACTCACCACCACGGGACAAGATTTAAAAATCATTCTGCTCCTCTACCTCATCATGCCTGTAGTAATCTTCTGCTCTTATTTTATCACTACTGCACACATTTAATTTTCTACTTGATGTTACAGTCATGGAAGGGAATAACATGCCATTATGGTTGATGACGAGGGTGACACTCCCACTGTGGTACAGGTATTAGCTGCCATCTTGTGCTGGGTCCACAGTGCCACATGCCTGTTCTTAAGATGTATATGCTGTCCCACTGTGCCCAGATGGCTCCCCTTTTACCTTGACTCACACGCACCTGGCAATATTGGGTCCCTCCTTTTCAGCCTATTTCTTAACTCCTCAATGCAACCTGCACTTCCAATCTATTACTCTACGTGATGATGCTGTCATCTTCACCTCCAGCCCAGATCCCTTTCAACTCCCCTTTCCCTCCAGTCCTCTTTCACAGCCGTCAAAAACTTGTTCACCTCCAAATGACTTATCATTAATTATAAAAACCAAATGTATGCTTTGTGCATCAGTTCAATTCCAAGATAAGTAGTTTCCTCAAATACTATCGGGGTCTCAGACCCCTTGGAATTTGTTCATTCCTTCAAATACCTGGGCATAACTTTGTATCCTGGCCTTACCTATCATGAGCATATATTCGTCATTTATCAAGGCTCTAAACATTAGACTTGGGCTTTTGCTCCGCTTTAAACATTGTCTAACCCATGAGGCCCTAAAAGCTCGCTATCTCCTCCTCGTTCTCTCCCTGCTTAACTATGGACTTCTTACATTTGGAGGGGCAAGCTCCTCAGCCCTTGATAGTCTTAGACTTGTCCTAAATAGGGCCTGGCGGCTTTTACTAGGGTGCGAGAGATTCTTACCCATACCAGTGTGCTATTCAGGATACCAACTGGCTTGACCTTGACAATAGAATCAAATCCACACTTGTGTCCTAGCTAAAAAATCTTATTGGGCCTCTCCTGTAGCCCTTACCCTTTAATCACCATGGACCAAAAGCTCAGCACACCCGTAGCTCTGATTCTCTCCCCTCCATCCCTCCTGTCATACAACACAATTCCAAAGATCCTTTTGTTACGGGCACCCTTCTGGTTTAATTCCCTACCCAGTGCCCCGTCTTGATCAGAGAATTGGTCAATTCAAATCGCTCCTGGGTGCACATCTTCGGCCATAAGCATCTGTAGCTGTAAATGATCCAAGGCCCTGCCCTAACAACATTGACAACGGCCTCTGGCTTGCCTCTCCCTACATCTCCTGAAGCCGTCTTCTCAGGGTGTTAACTCCCGACACCTCCTAACTACCGCCTCTGCAACAGCTCAGGTAGCTAGACTTAGGACTGCAAATTTACCTAGCTTCCTTTCCTGTAACACTTATTATATTGTTTAGTATGCACTACCTGCATTGTGAACTCTGTTCTAATTGTATATGGCATGGATCCATGTGATTAAGTCTGTAACTTTCCTGTATTGCTTTATTCTGCTCAAACTGTTTGTTGTATCTCTGTAACTATTATATGTGACGTGGAACCTTTGTAAAGGAGTCTTTTGACTCAAAGGTATTTCTGATTCCCTGAAATAAATAAAATAAATAAAACCCTGGCAGATTACAACTGACTCATCATTTTGCATCTTGCACAAAATCCCAAACAAGGGATTGTGATGCTCTAATTTTAACATGTCGCCCGATGCTGCTTATTGGACTCTGTTTTTTAAGCCATGAAGTGGGGGTGTGCTACATGATTTTTCAGGCAGGACACACCTGGATTGCAACTGACCACCACGAGTACCTATTATTATTACTGGGTCATCATCATCAACTGAAACTGGTAAATCACAACTTTTTACGGGGGATAATGCAAACAGACCCAGACACAGCCAACTAATTCTTTTTTCTTCGGTTCCCAGCAGGGGTCACTGATATCATCATCATATTCATCAACATCATCCACATCTGCTTGGATGCTGGCATGTGGACTGCATTTGCAACCACAGCAACATCATTATCAACAGATTCATCAGCATCACCATCACCTGAAATTTTTTCACCACACTATGAATCACCGCATGGCAAATGTGTGACCTGAACCGCAGTGGAAGAAAATGTCACATTGTGTGTTATCATGACATGATGATCAGAATCCTCATGTTCAGTTACTGGGATGTTACTGGGGAGTATTACATCATCTACACTGTCACTCACTGCCACTGCTTCACACACCACTATATTTTTGGACACGGTAAACTGGTCAGAAGTGGAACTTGAGGCAGCAATACTCATACCACCACCAGCAACTGCATTAACACCACCAGCTGGGACAACATCTCTCCTCCAACTATGAGTGAGGCTACTGATTGTGCTGTAAAAACACTGAGGGAGAAATACCTTTCCTCAGCAATGCACTTCTGTGACTGGATACTACCATGCTCACAGACAATCTTACTAACTAGCAGCAATGCCATGGCGAGAAACAGCTTTGCTTGCACATCTCTTTGCAGACATTTTGGGGATCAACAAGAATATTCTAAACAAATTTAGATGTTGGAACGTTCACTCTGGGTGGCGGCTGGGGGCACTGGTTGTGTAGCCAAAAACAACTGTGGCTTCAAAAGAGATACAGATGCAAAGTCACAACAAGTTCAACAACACCTTTACTAACCAGTGGTGCTCTCAAGTCACGAATACTCCAATCTGAAAAATAATACCTTTTGCCGGGAGTACTGACTGCAGATTACAGCAGTGCAAAACCAAGAAAAGATACCACAATGGCAGTACAAAATCACGAGATGCAGTGGATAGCAGGTTTACATTGCTGTGCCTGCAATTACACTGTGGCACAATAAAGGTGTATTATTTGATGTCACGACTGCACACACACATACACAAACAATTTGTGTAAGCAATAGAACGACAGGTGTGCATGGAACAGATTTTACTGCGGCTGAGAGCGTAATGAGAATACGTTGTGGACGAGTGCCTTTTAGCTCTCTGCAGCAGTAAATCTGTTCCATGCACTCACCTGGAGTTTCTTATTGCGCTTATAAATGGGCTCCTGTTTTAAAAACTTTTACATTTGGGAAAAGCATGTTTATATGTAGAAACAATAGATTTACTTGTGTGCATTTATAATCAAATAGTCCTTCCACTCACAACAAATGATGTCACTGATGATGTCATTGTATTGTTGCCTACCTTCTTCTTCTTCCTGTTTTCCCCACATTCAAGATATGGAATGTTTATCACGGAATGTTTACCATGGAATACATGGATTCAAAATTCTGCTCAGTTCCACTGCTAGAATGTTCCCTTTCTAACATACTATACACACAACAAAAGGCCTCTGTTACAGCCAGAGACTCAATTATCTCACTGTGAGGGCAAGGAGAAGAGATTTCCTGATGAGCAGGTAAAGATAGTAGGGGGATTTTTCATGTCAGCAAAGAAACAGTTGTAATGAAAACTATAAACAATACTTAATGTTTCTATTTTTTATGTGTGTAAGGAGAATGTGTTGATGAGAAAGCAACATTTAATTAATCTGTTTTATTTTGTATTTAAGGTACTTTTATTTTTAGGGCCCAGTGCAAGTGAATGTGATGCTTCCAGTTACAGGGCAAAAAACAATGGCTGCCAGTTGAGTTTTAACATTCTATTAGCTTAATGATTCCAGTGGTGATCAGTCCACATTTGCAGCACTTTTTATTTTCCATGCATGGAACATAACTGCTACATGAACAACAACCAATCAGATTTCAGGATTTTCTCTTACCATTTTATAACTACAATTAATGCGTAGTAAATTGAAAACTATAATATGCAATGTATTTTAAACAACCTGAAATTATGCACTGCTTCATCAAGTCCACAACACACACAATCAGCAAAATAATGTCAACAATTACTGAAAATATTACTGTGTGTACATTAACACAGTCAGTTATACATGAAAAATATAACCAAAAACAAAGAACTCTCTATTTCTCCAACTTAAGTCTACGTACACCACAGATCGCCCCTCCCCAAAGCACAGTTCCACTGTCTCTCAGTCACGCAGACTGAATGTTGTACATTAACATTCAAAATCCACACATAAACAATAAACACTCAATGGTATGAAAGGAGGGTTTCTACAATCGATGAACTAAAGTTTCAGCAAAAATGACAAAAATGCTTTTAACAGCTTTTAGAAGGTTTGAATTGCAGAGAGCTCTCAGAGCCGACTGTCTCCAACAGCTTCCTACACACACTACCCCAAACTGAGGCTGTGCTGAACAATCTAGAGCTCATGTGACCTGAACTCCCATGAATCACTGCAAAATTCACCTTTGGAGCTTAAAACAAAGTAGTAGGAGGCAAAGTACATTGTTTTCAATGTACTTTGCGTTAAAATAGTGGAGTAGAGTTTGGGGAAGGTGGAGTAGTACGAAGTCATTGTTTTCAATGGACTTCACGCTACCCATTATAACATGAGGCATCTGCCATGCCAAGTGAGCACTTCTGTAACCACTTTCACTCCGTGAATGCCTGCGGTCACTTCACCACCACTATTCACAGGCACCTTTCCTATGCTGTAGTACTCAGGTTAACACTTCCAATCCTGTACTCTGTCCTGTCCCCCCCGCCCCAGGTGCATAACCTTGCATTTTGGTGTTGAAGTTCAATTACCTCTGTTGCTTTTGTAGCTCTATCTGCATCTCCTTGATCCCTTCATTGCTCTATACCCTCCCACAGAACTTTGTGTCATCTGTGAATAGACACAACTTGCCCTCAATGCCCTCTGCAATGTAACTAAAGACCAGAGGACTAGGGCAGGACTAGAGAGACAGGATGCAGGACAGATCCTGCAGAAGCATTTGATAAAGTTTCTTTTGTGCTGGAGTGGTGTTATACAGGACCAGGGCAGATCCTGCAGGGAGCATTTCATAACAGTTGCTTTTGAGCTGGACTGGTGTTAAAAAATCCTCAGTGTGAGTTGCCAATGGATTGACAACTTTAACGATCAATGCCAAACCAGTTCATTAGTGTGACAGTTTAATGCCAACTGTACTGTAGAAACCTGGAACAGCTTTGTTGGGGATTTTCTAAGTATAAGTTCTGCAACCGCTTAGATAGCCACCTGGCCCATCACGTTTTGGAGAGCATGTTAACAACTAGTGGTGTTATGTAAAGGACACATAATCGCTGTTTGCAGAAACCTGAAATATGGACATTAGATTCACTGGAATCACAGATGTCAACCCAGTGGTGTAGCTAGAAAATAACATTTGTAAGCCAGAACTCTTTGGTGACTTTTTGCTCTTCCCCATATATAGATGCCCATATTTGTTACTTAGACCCTTTGTACAGTATTTTCTATATTGTACTTCAGGAAGTGCATAATAAGAGCAAAAACTACAGCAGTAGATTGTTTTATGCAATTAGCATTATTATGACATCAATGGGTGGATACCAGACAGTAGGAGTAACAAAAACAATGGTCAGGGCAGTTTCTCACAGTAACCATTATTATGCTTTGCCTAACCTTATCTTCTCCTTCCACCCTCATCCCATCCTATTCTACCTGGTCCTTTGCCACTTCTCTGTTTAGTTACTAAGCCACCCCTCCACTCCTCCTCGGCACCAGTGGACCACAACTGGTACCATTGGCAATAATTGGTCCCTGGGGGCCTCCATCCTCCCTCCCTCTTTCCATGCTGATCAACCTGCCCTATATACCCACTCTACTCAGACCCCAAGACAAACTTGCTAACTCCAACCATCCCACTTTCGGCGGGGTCATCAGTAAGACCATAAGCATTAAGGCACATCCTGACTCTCCTTTTCCTTGTAGCTGGGGACGTTGAACATAACCCGACCACCGCCCCCTAGCTGGCCAACCCCACACCAACTATGCACCTCCTAAGGGTTTTAAATTGTCCACCTAAACATATGCAGCATCCTAAACAAAATAGCAGCCCTACAAACCATGGTCCTAGCCTTCACCCTGATAATTGTAATCATCACTGAATCTTGGCTGAAGCCCCATAACCGGGATGAAGAATTCTCAATACTGGTTTCTCGTAATCTGCCAATAGTTAAAGCTGGCCTACTACCAGACTCCTTAGTGACCACCATATGATTTATATGGTGTGCAAAATCTTCTGATACATGGCCCTCCACACCACATGCTTTACATCAAGTTTATAATCCTTGATCTGACAGCTCTCTCTAAATGACCTCACCAGCATTGACTGGTCTTTCATCCCCAGGGCCAACTCCATGGACGAGGCCCTGAAATTTTCTCTACTAACTTCCTTGCCATCTGGGACCTCCATGCTGCTCCACTCACGAGATCCTGAGTAAGAGGATCCCACTTACCATGGGTAACAACTAACCTCATGGAACATCTAAGAGCCAGGGACTGTGCCTGGAAATCCTTCAAGGCCACTGGTGCTCAGATGGCTCAGCAACACTACCGGTCACTAAGAAATGCCTGTACAAGACTCGTATGTCAGGCCAAATCAAATTACTTTAAAACTCGTTCAGCAATAACTTAGCTCACCCTACTCAATTCTGGAAGTCAATAAAATCCCTTCTTTCCCCAACCGCCCAACTCCCCACTCCCACTCTCAACTTCAAGGAAGAATCATCATGGATCCTTGCTTGGTTGCCACTGAGTTTAATTCATATTTTTCTACCACTACTTCTCTAGTCTCCTCCCATCCACATCCCCCACGCTTTGTGCCCCTAAAGTATCGTCCCCAGCCTCCGTCTCCTCCGCTGCAGTTTCACCTGGCCAGGTGCCAAAAATACTGCAGTCACTCAACCCATCCAAAGGTAAAGGTCTATTGGGCTTTGATTCCAAAATGCTCCTACTCTCAGCACCGGCCATAGCCCAGCCTCTAACCCTGCTCTATAACCTGTCTTTTAAACTCGGGCAGTCCCCAAAATGGAAACAAGCCACAGTCATTCCCTACCCAAAGAGAGATCTCTCCTCCCCATCCAACTACCAGCCCATATCTCTGCTCCCCATCCTAGCCAAAATTCAAGAGCGCCTAGTACTATCCCAGCTCCACCACTATCTAGATACAATGTCATTTTCACCCCCTACCAAGCTGGCTTCCGAAAAAAATCACTCCACCACCCCTCCCTCCTTCACCTCACTAACTCCATCCTTACAGGGCGAGACAAAGGAAATAACAGCAGCCATATTTATCGACCTGGTGAAAGCCTTCGACATGGTATCTCATCCCTGTTGCTGGCTAAACTTTCCCAAGCCAGACTGTCTGTGAATGCAAATAACTGGTTCCATTCATACCTGTCAGGTAGGTCCCAATCAGTCCATATTGGCTCGGCTAGATCTACCTCACTTCCTGTCACCAGTGGAGTCCCCCAAGGGTCTGTACTGCCCGCTGCTGTTCTCTATCTTTCTCAACAATCTGCCTGCTGCCTGCCCACAAGCGGCTATCCATATGTATGCAGATGATATGGTGCTGTTTGCCTCTGGCTCATCTGCAAGCGCTGTGACAGCCTGTCTACAGAAGGACTTCAACTCCATCCAACATTGGTTCCTCTCAAACCAACTATTCTTAAACTCAAAAAACAGTCTCCCTCACCTTTGGCTCTCGAGCCAAACCTTGACTTACTGCACCACCCACAGCCTACCTCTGGACAGATCTCCACTTGGGCCTGCACTTCCTCGTTATCTCGGCGTCTGGCTAGATCAGTACCTTGACTTCTCAGTGCATATAGACGCCCACACAAAAATTGCATCCCATGCTGGGAGCCCCTACCTGAACAAAAATTGCATTCCTGCACCAACCAGACTAGCAATAGTCCAAAAATGATCCTCCCGATTATGGATTACAGTGATGTTGTCTACTGTCTGCCCCAAACTTCCTTAGCTAGGCTGTCCCTTTACAACTCCTTCTGCCGGTTCTCTTTGGACCATCCTCCCAATACCATTACTGTGACCTCTACCAGTCCTTGGACCTCCCTCACTACATAACCGATGATTGCTTCACTGTGCTAGAACCTCTGCCAAGTTCTGGTGCGCAGGCGATCCCTTCCTACCTGTCATCCTCCCTAACCACCCTCTCCCCACCTGCCTACTCTCTCAGGAACATAGACTCTGGGCTCCTGCATTCCCCACAGATCCACCTGGTCTGGCCAGGCTGCTTTCAGCTCAGGTTGCCCAAATTATGGAACCCCTGGCAGCTGATATCAGACACACCTGAGTTACTCCTCAACAGAATGCCCTTCTTAAAACACTCTTCTCACCAACTGCCCCTGTTCCCCCCGCTGAATCCTATCTCAACTCCTACCACTGCTGTTATCACCAGTCTGGTTTTCCATTTTCGGTCTGCACCTAATGTTGTTAAAATGCTAATGAAAATGTACCTACTCTATTTGTATTATACTGCCTCATCCATTGTTGTACCAAATACTTTATGTATGTTTTGTTTCTTCTGTACTACTGTACCATTGTAAACTCCCTACCCCTAGGCGCATCTGGAATCGAGTGGTACGCTGCTCAGCATGCCTTCCTGGTAAATCTCTTAAATAAATAAATAAAGAATGCAGCCCCTTTCTCATAGAAACAGAATTTTAGTCAGACAAGGACCACCTGGCCCATCCAGTCTGCTCATTTCTCCCTACCTACACTACTACCGAAGATCGTGCCCAACCTGCAGCAGTTTCTCCCTCCCTTCCTTTCCACTATGATTCCCTTGTGCTTATCCCATGCATTCTTGAACCCCACCACAGTTTCACCCCCCACCACCTTCGCTGGAAGGCTGTTCCAGGAATCCACCACTCTTTCTCTGAAGATGTACTTCTCACATTTCTCCTGAATCTACACCTCTCCAGCTTCATAGCATGTCATCTTGTTCTTGAGCACCTTTTCTTCAGAAAATACTTCTCTCCTGTACATTATTTACCCAAGTGAGGTATTTAAAGATCATTATCATATCCTCCTCCCTCCTCTGTTCAGGATGTACATATTGAGATCCTTTACTCTCTGCTCATAGGGCTTTTAATGCAGATCCTGCACCATTTTAGTTGCCTTCCTGGGACCGCCTCCCTCTGTCTCTGTCCTTCCAGAGAGCGATCTCCAGAACTGGACATAGTACTCTAGGTAGGTCTTACCAGTGATCTATACAGAGGCAGCAGCACCTCCCTCTTTCTGCTGGTGATACCCTTCCCTATGCACTCCAGCATCCCACTCACCCTTTCTACTACCTTGTCACACTGCTTGGCCACCTTTAGGTCATTCAATATGATTACCCCGGTCTCTTTTCTGCTTGGTAGGCGACAATACCACTCCAACCATTTGTGCTCTGCCTGTGAGTTTCTGTGCCGTGAGTGCATTATTTTGCCCTTTTTGCATTGAAACCCAACTGCCATCGCTTGACCACTCCTCTAGTTTCTCAGGTCTCTGTTCATCTTTTCCACCCCTCTGGAGTGTCCACCCTATTGCAGAGTTTGGTGTCATCTGCAAAGAGGCAGTCCTGTCCTTCAGCTCCTTCCCAATGTTACTTACAAAGACATTAAAGAGGACCAGTCCAGCACTGATCCCTGAGGCAACCCGCTGGTCACCCTTTCTTCCTCAGAGTGAACTCAGTTAACCATTAACCAACTTTTATCCAGTTTACCACCTTTGGACCTACTCCTAAGCTGCCAGCTTGCTTTCTAGTTTCAAGGTGGAGCGATGTCAAGCGCTTTACTGAAATCTGGGTAGGCCATGTCCACCGCTCCATCCTAAGCTATTTCCTTGGTCACTCAGTCAAAGAAATCTATCAGATTTGTTTGGCATGACATCCCCCAGAACCCATGCTGCCTCGGTCTTGTAACCCACTGATTCAGATATTGAACAATCCTTTCCTTCAGCAGTGATTCTGTTAACTTTCCCATCACCAATGTCAGACTGACTTGCCTGTAATTGCTAGCCCCCTCCTTGCTACTACTTTTGTGTAGCAGGACTACATCTGCCCTCCTCCAGTCCTCCGGAACCATACCTATTCCCAGTGAGCTGTTAAATAGAACTGTCAGATTTGCAGCTAGTATTTTCCTGTGCTCCCTCAGTGCCATTATGCACCCCATCTGTGTCCATTGCTTTGTCCACTTTCAGATTGGGTCCCTTCAGGACTCTCTCCTCAAAAAGGCTAGTATCATCTCCATCCTCCAAAGCTTCTGTTACTTTTTGTTGCCTCTCCTTCTCCTTCCTCTGTGAACATTTATCAAAGTATTTGTTCAGAGGTGTCTGCCTTTTCATTGTCCCCTCTGCACAGTCCCCTCCCCTTCCCTTTTTAACTACAATCCCACCACTGATATTCCTCTTTTCACCTATACCTAAAAATGTCCTTCGTGACCTCCTGGACTATCCTCTCTTCAGTTTGTCTCTTGTGCTCCATACCGCTTTTCCTGTCTCCCTGTTTCCCCTGACACACCTCCTCAATCTCCTCCTCTGCATCTCCTTTACCTTCTAGATGCTACCTTTTTAGCCTTTATCTTTTAGCCACTTCTTTTGAGAACTGCAGCAGTCTCTTTTTAACTTGCTGTTGCTTACTTGTTTGATGCAGAGTCTTGTTACCTTTTCTATTCTCCCTTTTATCTTTGCCCACTGTTCCTCCATCACATGCAAGCCATCCCCCTGCCAGGTCACCCCATGAGGCTTCATCCATCCTTACAAAGATGCCCTCCTGAAGTCCAGGACCCTTGCCCTTGCGTTGTTCAATTCCACAGCCTCCTGAAATTGAATCACACTGTATGGTGATCACTAGTCCCAAGTAGCCTCCACCTTTGATGTCTGCAATACTGTCCTTGTTAATGAGTACCAGGTCCAATATTTGCCCCATGGTGAGTGGGTTCACTGACCTTAGTTGCCTGAGGAATGCCCCCTGTAGAGGGTCCAGGATGTTTCTGCTTCTAGCGAAGATGCTGCTGGGAGACTCCAATCACAATATATCTGGCAGGTTGGGTCACCCACCTGCAATACCTCCCCAGCACCTCCCTATGTCTGCCATCTTGCCAACTGCTTCCATCAGTATCTTATCTAATTCCTCCCCTGTGCTCGAGGTCTGTAGATCACTCCAGTGTGAATAGTGGCTCCATTCCCCATCTCCAGGGTGACCACAGTACCTCTGCCTCCCCTGTATTCCCTGTATCTCTGTCATGTTTATGCTTTCCCTCACATAAAGCACCACACCTCCACTTTTTGTTCTCACTTGGTACTTCCTGAACAGAGTATAGCCTGGTATGGCCATGTCCCAGTCATGGTTTTCAGTGCACCATGACTCTGTAATGAGCACAATATCCAAGTCATTCTCTACAATGATGACTTCTGTGTCTGGAATCTTCTTTCCTAGACTTTTAGCTTTTGTACTTATGGCTTTCCAGATTTTGTTTCCATTCTGCTTGTTGCTCTCCTTTTTTTCCTTTTGCTCTCCTCCTTCCCCCTCTTTTTTAATGCTCCTGTTCCTTTCCTCCTTTATCTCTACCACCCTACTTCCTTTATTAATTTGCATGAGTTCCTCTCCCTCAGGTGCTCCTTAGTTTCTGCTTCAGCTTGGGGGCAGTTTCTGACTCCTGATTCCTTCCACCACCCCTCTTGGCTAGTTTAAATGTTCAAAAGTAACATTTAAACCGTTCACTGTGGACTGTGGTTCCTCTTCCAGATGAATGCAAGCCATTATCCTATATAAGCCCTTGTCCCCCGTTGATTCCTAATCCCCAATGTGGCTGAACCCATCCTCTAAGCACCATTTCTTCATCATGAGTTGAAGCTCTTGGTGCAAAGATCCCTCTCCTGTCCCCTGTTGTACAGTAGACAGGCAGCACCTCAGTGAAAGCCACTGAGTGAGCTACCTGTTTCAAGACCCTCCCAACTCCTAAACTCCTTGTACACTGACCCAGCCCCATCCCTAACCAAGTCATTTGTCCCTAGGTGGACAATAACATCCAACTCTCCTCTTGTCCTGCTGCCTTAGCAATCCTCAGGATCCACTTCCCATCCCTTCAGGCCATGGTGCCAGGTGGGCACTAACCTGCCCTCCCCTTTCTTATTTCAAGTCTATACCCCTCACAAATGAATACCCCACCAGGGGTTGCTACCTCATCCTCTGGGGTTCTCTACCACCCTCCTTGGGGTCTTCACTATGGAGGGCCCCACATCCTCAATGTTCACTACTGTGGGTGCCTCCTCCTGGCAGTCCCATCCTGCCAGTGCAGTGTAGGAATTAGGTAGTGGTACAGGTTGGGGAATATGCCTCAGTCCCACCACCCCTACCCTTGGAGACCCACCATAGTGCAGCCGTTCCCCTTCCTGGCATCCTCTGAGGTAATGGTGGCAGACTTGGTTGCCCCTGGGTGGGGAAGAGGTCACCCAAATTCTAGCTAACTAGCTATGGAGTCTAGTAGCCTCCTCTCAACCCAGAGAGGTGTGTGCTGATGGGGGCTGCACTAGTCTCCAGAAGGTCTCACTGAAAACTGCCACCTGCAATCAATTTATAAGCCATGACTTGCTTTGCATGTGCCTTCTTACACCCATGTACCCACCACAGTACCATCAGCTGGGTGAGTTCCTCTTTGATCAGGGTCAGAGAAATGAGAACTACTCAACAGACTTGTGGCTTTTGTTGGGCAGGGTAGTATTTACATTGATTGTATCTCTGACTCTCTAAATGCACCACTGTATTTGGACTTTGGTTCAAACAAATTGCCCTGGGACTCAAGAGGCAGCTTGCAGCTATGGATGCTGTCCCTGCTCCTTTAAGACAGAGATGGTTTTGATTGCCATGATTCAATGGGAACCTCTGCACCATGGTGTTGTGTACATGACCTTAGCCACAGGTTCCCCTGCTTTACTTTGCACCAACTATCTCTCCCTATTGCCCAAGAGACTTGCAAAATTCTTGATATAAATAGACTTGTACTGTACTATGAGCTTTCACCCACAATGCAACTGACATAGCGAAAGAATTAGTATCTACCAGTTCTGAACACACTCTCAAGTACAGGGATGAAACTCAGGGCAACTGGGTGGCTTTGTTCCTTTTGTCCAATCTGCATAAAGTGCTATCCCATGTGTCAACAGTACAGTGTACGACCAGCACTGTGAAGAATTTTCAACTTCCTATCAAACAAAATTCCACTGAATTTTGGAAATTCAGCCTAATTCCATAGAATTCCATCAGTAGCAAAATTCCAAAATTTTGAAAGTGGAATGGTTTTAGCTGATTAGTAATCTGCAGTTTGCATAAACCATGGATTCTTTTTCCACAATTCACAGAGAATTACTTCACAATTTACTTGATCTGTGGAGCGTTATTCTATAGTTTACATGGAAATGCTTTTCAAATTCAAAAGATTCAAATGGAAATTCTGAGAAAGCGTTTCAAGCAAGTGCCATTCTGCATGAATCCTGTCAATGGAATTCTGCATTCCACAAAACTGTAGTGCACAGCATTCTTTCATGCCCACTGACAGTTCCCCAGAACACTATTATGCCTAAGTGCTGAACTCACCACCACACCAAAACTGGGCCCTTTCAAAAGCCTACTTTGTTAACATCTACTAGAGAGCAATAGCTGTGACTGCTCCTGACAATGACCCTCCGTCCCCACTGATACTGTCCTGGCACCACTCAATTAGCTTCACCACCCTTCCATGCCAACCTAATACATTCCAGACCTTCTCTCTGACCTTCCCATCAGTCCCACCTCCAGTACTCTGATCTTCCCTCCATCCCCCTCACTCATGCTCCCCATCTGCCCTCCCTTCTCCACTCTCACTCTGATTCATTGTCTTGTTACTGCACTGGTCTAAATTCCCAACATTATGTTTTGAATTAGCCACCTTAGGCTGCACCTGTCCTCCCTTCTGACAAGGTTATGCTAGCAAAATTTTGTAAACTGTCTTGTCCCAAGATTTCATCTCTATACCATATCATACTATTGATTGAATGCTTAAATTTGTTATTTGTGTAATTGTTTTGCTAGTGACTGCTATATTGTTTCCAAAGTCGTTCTCCACTCTTTCTAACGTGGAACCTTTGTAAATGAACAGTTCTCTGCTCAAAGGCATTGCAATCCTAGATTGAAATAAATAAATAAATAAAAGTACTAGAGGGTTCAAAGTCAACATCTTCTTACACTACTTGTATGCTGCAACACAGTCACCACCCTGGGACAGAGAAAATCTGACATCCAGAAAGTGTCAATGACCGATCTCATAAAGCCATCATTTTCCGTGAGGCGACACAATATACTTGATCAACCTGTCTTAGTTCAGAAGCAGCCAGGAAATTGAGCTGCCGTGGACTGACCCCTTCTACTTTGTGGAAGAGCTTTCTGCCCGTTCATATCCTTCTGAGACACATATCATGTGGGAAACTTGTTACCTGTTTTTTATTACATTTTATTGAGTTTTCAGTTTTATGGAACAGGTAAAATATTATCCATATGTTACATTCACCAGATGACTATACTGGATTTAACTTATACCTCTACTAAGTGGGAAATAGGACACCCTGCCGGGTACCCTGAAATAAACCAAATTGATGGCGAGAGAGCCATTGGCTCTTACCATGACTTGAGGATCTGTATGTTAAGCTTTCATAACTGAGATAAACTCACAGTGAAGCAAGGTGAAACAATGTATAACATAAGACTTCCAAGAGACCCTACTGAAAACGCTTTTCTGCCTCCAGGCTCTGCAGAAAACTGGCTGATGAGACCTGGATGCATGCTGAAGCATGATAGCCTTCGTTTGATATTATCCTGGGTTGATCTCTTTCAATGAAGACTGTTTGATCTAAAGAAATTAAATGCAAAAGGATTGTTTCTAGTCTTTTTAGTGAGAATGGCTACAAATAATTTATAGTCCATTTTATACTGACATGGGACAAAACAAGTCCAGTTTTGTGGATTATTTTGCTGCTTGAAAAGTGCCAAGATTGTAGTTTATTGCCATGATGGGGAGCAGTACCCTCTTGTATTGCCCTGAAAGTCTGCAAGACTGAGGGCAGTAGTTCAGGTTTCTGTGATTCCAAGAATTTGTCAGAAAGCCATCCAGGCCATGCATTCTCCTGATCTGGAACTTTTAGGGGCAGTTAACATTTCCGTTTCAGTAATGGGACAATTTCTGATTTTTCTCCTCTGTCACTGTGGTTAGATGTAATGCATCACGTTAGGTTAAAATGAGGAACAATGGCTCCAGCGCCTAGCAGAAAGTGAGGAATAATAGTTACTGTACAGAGAACTTGCAATATTTGAGGATTTATGAACACAAATTTTCAACTCAGGGTCTTTCAGTTTTACAACTGTGGCTCGCCTCTGCTGCTGGCATTACCTAAATGAAAGTATTTTAATTGCTCATGCCCCATCCTCATAATATTTCTGCTGCATATATTGTAATGTCAATTCAGCCTGGACTGTCAAAAGGTTTAATTTTGATTCTGAGTTGCTGAATCTGAGGAAGTATACTATGGTTGCCTGCTAATGGTCCATTTGTAAGAATGCTAGTTTGTCCCTAAGCTGCCTCATCTTTTCCTCCCATAACATTTGGGCCCTAGCAGCATAAACTATGATTTCTCTTCATATTACTGCCTTCAAAGTGTCCCTGGTTAAAGTATATGAGAAACATTGTCCCTCTTTCCGTTGCATTATATCCAGTATTTTCTCTGCCATTAATTCTTTAAGCTTAAAATTAATTTAATATAAAGTGCAACACTCTTATAATGGCACATTTGTGCAAGTAAGTTTTGTCCATTATAAGGGTATCCACTATATCCTAAAATCTTAAACTATGAATCTCCTGTACCACTGCTCAAACACAGGAGTTAAAATGAAGAGCATCCCCCCAACCAGAGGTATAGGGAACTGCTATTTGTAACTGATTGGGAACTGAGCTGTAAACAAGATTGGCAAGTTATTGCTGTACAGTACCTGTGCTCATTGGGATCGGGGCTGAGCAGTAAATGTGATTGATAAGATTTTGCTGTACAGAACCTGTGCTGATTGGGGATCAGGAGGGTACAGGAGTAATCACCTGCAGTAAGGTTTCAGGTATCAGGCATCAAGTGAGCTGAGTGATGACTCTATAATGCCAGACAAACCAGCTGAATAATCAGGTAAGCATGAGCAGGCGATTTGCAGCATATACAAGAAGTATAGAAAGGGCTGGAGTGTCTGCCATACAAAGGTTGCAGAATATGGTATAAATGGGATTTTTAACATTAGTGACATAGCTTTGGCTTTTGACAAGGCAGATCTTTCCTTTATAAGCAAGTGTCTACTATAAGTGTCTGTTATAAGTGTGTTCCACTGCACTAACATTAAATTGTCAATTAGTGTGGCGGGGTTCTGAGTGGGTTCTAAGTTCAAATGGGGGGCAGGATCTGATAAAAGAATCCCCCTATAAGTGCAGACTTGGATCTTTGCAAAAATGCTTATGGAAACAACAACAAAAATGATCAAGCCTAGAATACGTAAGTGTGGAGTAAAATATAAATTGCTTATCCAGTTTATGCAAAGTATACCACATATCTAACATGTCCAGTTCTCCCAACAGGCATTTACAATAGCGGTGGGAGGCCAGGATTCTGGATGTGAGGGAAGATGTAACGTCTTTTCTGGGCTTCATTGTGATGTTAAAGCCCCACCAAACTGGAGGGTACCTTTATGGAGTTTAACAGTCTGAATGAACTGAAGTTTAATAGCTGAGGACTCTGAGCCAGGCAGTAGAGATTAACTGTCAGCATATAGTCACCTGGTAATGTTGCTACTACTATTACCATGCAGCCTTCTTTGTCAGCTAAAGTAGTTTCCACTGAAACAAATTCTGGTCAGAACCAATACGGCTTCAAAGGATTGTAGTGATGGTGGTGAGAAGTGTATGAAGAGATGCAGTAGAGAAATGATGGATGAATCAGTTAAAGAGCAGCTGATGCCTTCAGGAGAGCTTTAACAAAACATAATATTCAGACACAGTTTTCCTTGTATTTCCCATTAGTTCTGTATTCCTCCTCTCCATTATTTATTACTGATGTAATTTGCATGAAAACAGGATCTTTCCTTCTGAAAGTTCCTCTATTCCTGTTGCTTTCTCCCTACCCAAGGTCATAATGCACTGCTTGTTACATCACAGTTGCTCCCATGGCTATAGGCTGTCATGTCACAGCACAGTTTTATGACTTGAAGTAGGGAGTAAGCTATAGAGGATAGAGGTCTAAGGTATAAAGATCATGTATTCATGCAAATTTCCTCAGAAATAAATAGTGGGAGGAGAAATCAATAGAATATATATGGAATGCAAACTGAATTTTATGTAAATATCATATTTTTCAAAGTTTTCTTTGAGGCCTCTGCAGCTCTTTAAGGTTGTTGTGGTTTATTGAAATTATATTGCATCTTTTGGAGATCCTTATAATAGAATTAGTAAGTACATGGAAATGTTTTGCAATTATAAATGTCCAAATTTCAGAGCAGGATCATAAATTTGTGCAAATGTCCATAATGCACTGCAGCAGCAGTGACTGAGAGATCACTGTAGCTAAAGGATATAGCTGTAATGGGCCAGATATTCAAAGCTTAGTGCAGCATGGAAACCAATAAGCTAGAATAGCAGAGCAGTGATATTCAAGGACTGGTTAGCATGCAATAACTGCAGAAGCGCAGGGCAAAGCGATAATGTATGCAAGAGGCAAATGGAAATTGGCCTGCATATATGCCCAATGGGATATTCAAACCATACTGCCATGCTAGGACACATAGCGTGACATGTAGTGTGGTGCTAGCTACCGCCTATAAAGGCTGGTCTTAACCCAGACAAACCACCCAGAGTGCCTGACCACACCAGGAAGTGGAAATGTGGCTGCACTGATAGCAGTGATGCTGCCACTGATGGCAGCAGTAGTGGAGGAGGAGGAGGGAGCAGGCCGACATGGGCCAGGCATGAGCCAAGGAGATGGTATGCTACAAACAGGTGGTGCCGGCCCAGGGTCATCTTGAGACCCTGCCAGATGAGCACATCACTGGCTGGTACAGGATGAACAAAAGGGTATGTTGAGGCAGCTATATGAACTCCTCATGAGCAGCTGCATCCCAACACCAGGCGCAGCCATGCCATGACAGTAGAGGAGAAGGTGACAGCAGCAAATGTGCTTCCTTGCCACAGGGACATTCCAATGATCAACGGGGACACCATCGGGTATCACAGTCCAGCCACCTCATGTCTCCTGACCCAGTTCCTTGAGGCTTTCCTGTCACTCGCTGGGGAGTTCATGGTATTCCCCAGCATGCAGCAGAACTCAGAGAAACCATTCAGCAATTCCATTGAGCTGTGCACCTACCAGCAGTACTTGGTGCCATTGACTACACCCATGTCCCGTCCGTGCACCACCTGGTGATGGCAGTGAGGTATCGACAGGAAGGGGTACCACTTCATCAATTGCCAGGTGGTGTGCAATGCGACTGGGCACATCAGCAATGTCTATATGCAGTACCCCAGCAGTGCCCATGATGCCTTCATCTGGCACCAGTCCCAGCTGTGCTAGGCATCTGAGGAGGCCAGATACCCATTGGGCACCTAGTCGGTCAGTAGCAGCAAACAAGGCACACACCACAGCAGGGGTGGAGATAGGCATGGGAGGCCAAGGAAGGGGTGTGAGAGGGCAACACAGGTGGTGCAAGACAGCAATGGCAGACAGCAGGACATCACTAACAGGTGTACATCTCTCAACAGGGACAGCGCCTATCCCTTGCGACCCTGGCTGCTGACACGGTACCCCATTCGTGCCACAGTGGCTGAAGAGATGTATACGAGCACATGCCAGCACCAGAAACATCATAGGGAGTGTGTTTGGCATACTGAAGATGCGCTTCCAATGCCTAGACACATCAGGTGGTGCCCTACAGTATAGGCCTCAGAAGGCATGCTGTATCTTTTAGCCTGTTGTATGCTGCACAACATGGCAATGAACCATGGGATACAGGCACCTGAACCTGAGGGACAGGCTGACAGTGACCCAGAGCCAGCGGTCAGGGGATAGTGGAGCAACTCGAGAGGAGGATCCTCACATGGCCTGCAAGACCCTAGAGCACAGGGCCACCATCATCAGGACACTGTCACAAGCCAGAGGTGAGTACAGACTACATGGCAACATGATACAATACAACGGTGAATAGTTTAATATGTACAGACATCCACAACAGTGCTGACAACAAATGCAGCAGGAGCACAACACAGTGGCACTGAATGCACATGTGAGGGCGGTGTGATGGGTGGGTTGTGCAGATCACACATATGAAGGACACACAGCCATGGTACAGTGCTGTGGATGATGCTTGATGTGGTGGCAGTGTGGGGAGGGACACCATGGCTGTGCATGTGAAACTGTGTAAGGACAGCAAGTGTGTGTCAGCGAGAGTGCAAGTGTGAGCAGGTGTGTGGGAGTGCTGGTGTGCACATGGGGTGCCATCCATGCACAAGTGCATGGCGCCGTTCCCATCTCTGGTGACAACTGCCACACACACAGCACACACCACGTGTGCAGGACACAGATCCAGGGGTGCTGTGAGCTGAGAACACAGTAGGGGAGGACCACAGTGAGGCAGACAGGGCAGACCACCTGTGCTCCTGCCGACCAGCGGAGCTGGAAGGGGTGGCTGGACAGCCACA
This sequence comes from Neoceratodus forsteri, assembly GCA_016271365.2. Classification (NCBI taxonomy): domain Eukaryota; kingdom Metazoa; phylum Chordata; order Ceratodontiformes; family Ceratodontidae; genus Neoceratodus; species Neoceratodus forsteri. Next base: position 1,576,742,455 of record CM028129.1, on the reverse strand, counting down.
GCGGCACTGGGTGCCTGTCATTGCGCACGATGCATTGGTGCTTGAGCCAGTGCCAGTCCTGCCGCGAGTGGCCCGCCTGTGGGCGCCTACCCACGGGCACACTGACCCCCTGCACAGCCTGCTACCCGCCATGTACACGACACAGTACTGTGGTGAGGTCGACCACCATGGCCATGAGCCCAGCAAAGCCAGCGGTCCAGTGTAGCAACCATGCAGCCCAACCTGTCCTCAGCCCGCTGTTCCACCCAGCAAGCCCAGGGACAGTGACTCCTGCATCTGTGAGAGCTCATGCCTGAGCTCCTGCTGCAGGCCATGCTGGTCCAGCTGTGTTTCCTGCTGGGATGTGAGTGCAGCCTGGAGCAGAGGATGGGCCCCTGGAGCATCTGGCTCCACAGATGTAGCAACCACAATGGCAGCTGGTGCTGGCGCCTGCAGCTCACCAGGGTGGGGATGACATTGCACTGGTGGCCTGTCCTACTGGTGCAGGCCAGTGATGGTGGGCCGTGATCCCTGTGAGACATGCACCCCAACCCGTGGGGGCACCGCATGTCCAGCAGTACACACCGTTCCTCACATGGCCAACCACTGGTTGCATGGCTACACCCACGCTGGCTTGGCAAACCACTCCCCTGGCACCCGTGCCATGGACTGCACCCTGCCCCACCTCTGCCCCCCCTCCACAGGCCCTTCCACGGGCAGGATGTAACCCCTCCAACACATCCATCTCCATGTTGCTGGTTACCATCAGCAGGAACACTTGCCCACCACCAAGATCCTCCACCTGGGCATCCTCCAGGGCTGCACTGGGTCCAGGTCCCCACCATCATTGGAGCCCCCTGGCAGCTGTATCCCATGTCCAAGTGAGTGCCACACATGGTGCGCCTATGAGGGTCCATGACCGGCACCTAGTCCAGATGTTGACGGCAGGTTCTCCTCCTTTGCCTCTGCCTCCAGTCCCAAGACAGCCATCCCAGACTGGTCCTGGCATTCTGCAGGCCCTGCACACACCTGTGGAAGAAAACGGGACAGGGTCACTGACCGAATGCGTGACGCGGTGTGCCCCACTACCACCAGTACATACACACCCTAGGAAACGTGCCCCCACCGCAGACCTGCACACCCCACACACCAGCCCCTCAGCCATAGACTGTGCCCACATGCACACACCCCCACAGTGCACATGCCCTGGCCTGTCAGCTATGGTGGCAGCCATGCTTGGCACTGTTCACATGCAAACCCACCCTAGATGCACAGTGAGCACAGCAGAGCACCTCCACAGTGCACCCAAGGCAAGATGCCAACATCAACACCAAACACCTGTGCTGTTACACCATGCAGGGTGCACACATGTGGATACAGACCTACCCTAGGCAGTGTGAGGCATCTCACCCCACCACCTGGTACACAGAGCCGCCAGGCACAGTGTGGATGTAACCACAGCCATGAGTGGGTCCTCCTCTCACTGTTGTGTGGCTTGCAGGCCACCACTCGATGCAGCAGCCTAACACAGAGCCACTGTGCCTCCTTCTCCTTCACCTGGCACAGCAGGTCACTCCAGCACTTGTACACTGCATCCGTCGGCCTCCCACGTCCACTGACGGCATTCACCCTGCCATCACCTCACCGCCTGGTGCCCCACAGCATCTGTCACCTTGTGCTGCCACAGCACCTGCTCCCTCTCCTTCACACCATGCACCATCATCCTCAGCTCATCCTGAAAAAGCAATGCACCTGTATGCATTCAGGTTGTGCGGCACTACCTATAGGAACGATGGACAGGGACATGTGTCACCAGCTGTACTGGGCCTGTGGTGTGTGGCACATGTGAAACAATATGTGCATACCACCCCAATGGCAGCACTGTTCACATGGATGTAGCACTGGCCAGCATGCGTGTGTATGACGTACACAGCCACAGTGTACTGGGGCCACCCCTGCATGCACAGTGCCCATAACAGACATGTATGCCCGGGATGGGCCATCCCAATGCCCATCACCTGGCAGTGCACCATGCCCCATCGCCCCTAGGGGGACATGTGCATGGCACAAGTGTGGACACTGTGGATGATATACGTAACATAGCAGACTACCAGGCACGGACCACACAGTGCTGTTGATGTCACATTGAGGCCACACAGTCATGACCCTGTGACCCTGGGCTGCAGCCTGTACCACCATCAGAGAGTCTGTGACCCTGCACATCCCACATCCAGGGTGACTACCAAGGGTCCATGGACCACATGTCAGTGAGCCACTGTTGCAGGGCATACCTGCATGCAGCGTTGGAGCTCCCCATATCTGCACACACAGTGTACAGTCAGCACCCACGGTGCCGGCTGATACAGGAGCATGGGCCCGGCACATGGACCAGTCTGCTGGACAGCTGGCCCAATGGCCATGTGCACCATTACGCAGCACCGTGCTGGCCTCTGGGACTGCATTCAGTGGCTCTGTCCCCAGCCAGTACAGCTGTGGTCTGCAGGTATGCAGTGTGTGCACCTCAACCCTGTATTGCACCATTCCCTTCCACCAGGCCTCTGACTGCTATACAGACCTGCCTCTTGCTGCTCTGCCTCCTGTGGCATGGCTTCTCCTGTTGTGTGTGTCGTCTGCAGCCTCAACTGTGTGCTGCATTCCCACAACACAAGACTGGTGGAGCACTGCTTGCCCTTTATAGCCCAGCCAGACAATCCAGCCTGTTATGCATGCAAATCATCAGGTAATGATGTGCTAATCACAGTGATTGCACCATGCAGGCACAAGTACCCTCATTTGCATCTGCCAGTTGAATATGAGCCTGACTAGAGCCGAGCAAACCGCTTAGTACCATGCAGATGTTAGCATCAGGCTAAGAGGTGTCCAGCGCTGTGCTGTCCTGTGGCGCAGTGCTGTGAGGCTTAGTGCAGTATCCACATGCGCATGCATCCCCTGTGCCATGCTAGCACCCGGTTTAACATGGCATAGCACCACGCTAGATCACACAGTGCAGCACTTGCGCATGCATGGCGTTGTGACTCAGGGTTGTGATGGGTCATGCACACACAGCACAGCCACTTCTGGGTAGTACCGCACTATGTCATGTGATAGCGAGGTGCTAGCACAGTGCTGGAGGGACAGGGTGTGGTACAGGCAGAGCAGTACAGGAGGCAGGGTTACTGTGGTATTTGGCCAATGCTGGGGGAGACATCAATGAGCTGTAGTGCACAGGGACAGGATTTGGGGGAGGTGGAGACTGCCAACCTGGTGCAGCTCATGCAGCAGAGGCACAAAGCGGCTCTTTAGGAGGTCAGGGATGGTGACCTCCAATGCCTGCAGGTGTGGGCCTCCGTTGCAGGAAGCTGAGTGCCAGCATGGGCATTGCCTATGATGCAGAAAGTATCAGCATCACTACACTGACATGCGACGTGGCAGCGGCAGCAGCTAGAGTGCTTCAAGTGCATAGTGCATGAGGCACTGTGCCTGTGCCAGGTGAGTGGTGTTGCACGTTGATCACCGCTACCATGTGCCTGTCAGACTGCATATGTGTGTGTGTGTGTGTGTGTGTGTGTGTGTGGGCATATATGCGTGTGTGTGTGTGTGTGTGTGTGCATGCAAGGTGTGCTACTCAGCAAGGTGTTTGGGTGCATGTGGCATGGGCAGGGCTGCCATGTTGGCCACCTAGGGGGCATCATGGTACAGGGTGTGTGGTGGCATGCACAGTGGGAGCACGGTGCATGCTGTGTCCATGGGGGTGACACAGGTGTGGGTGGCAGATCGGGACACTGTTGGTGTCGAGTCCTGGTATGGCACCGGCCTGTGGCCAACACCACCATGGGGGTACTGTCCCTGGGACACACTGATGGCCTGCACACACAGGTGTGCAGACAGTCACAGTGCACCTGCATCTGGCACTGTCGCACAACTGCGCTGCCATGCCGACATGTCCAGGCCCATTTCTTTTAGAAAATGCAATTTCTTAGCTTTGTGCCTTAAGTTTTGGAAGTCATCCAATTTATTGTTTACATTTGAAGTAAATGACTTCCTCCCTTTCATTTTGGAAGTTTTGCCTTATTTTTGAGTCAAATACTCCTAAAATGGAATTAACTGAAGCCTTGGGGACAAATGATAGACAAAAGAGCGATTGTCAATCTAAAAAGGGAGAAAGTTGGGTGGAAGATGGTAAGACTAAAGCAGAAATACTGAATGAATATTTCAGTTCAGCATTACCAAAAGAAGAAGAGGCCCATTACAGCAGAGTGTTACATGAGAACATTCAGATGTGCCGAATGCATTACTACAGAAAGGGTCCTCAAAGGGCTACTAGCCTTGAAGTTCAACAAGTCTCTAGGGCTAGATGGGACTCACCCAGGCTGCTGCAAGTGATAGAACAGGTGCTGGCTGTGCCCCTAGTTGACTTCTTCAATCATTTTCTGAAACTGACAGGTGTTCAGGGATTGGAGAACAGCAGATGTGGTTCCACTTCACAAAAGTGGGACCAGGGATGAAAGCTTGGGAACAAGTACTTGGCTTCTGTAGTAGGCAAACTCATATAACTTTCATGAGGCAAACAGGCTGTGGGACAACAGATGGCATGGACTTATGTTGGGAAGGTGATGCCAAACAAATTTGATAGACTTTTTGACTGGGTTATGAAGACAAATTATAGGGACGAGCAGTAGACTTACAGTACTTAGACTTTAGCAAGGCCTTTGGCTCTGTTCTCCACAGGAGACTAATAAAGAAAAAACTGAATGCCCTTGGGATGGGGAAAAGTGATTAAATGTGTGGGAAATTGGCTGGGGAAGGATGCAGAAGGTAGTGGTTAAAGGGGTGCTCAGGAATGAGGGATGCCACAACAACATTTTATAGGGTTTCTATGCTTGTATTGGTGCTTTTCAATGTATTCATTAGGGGCATCAGTGAGAGCATCAAAGGCAAAATCTGCTTTTGTCAGATTATACCAAGCCATGCAGCAGGGGTTGAGTATGACGAGGGGCAGGAAACTGGAAAAGGACTTCAAAAAGCTGGAGAGGTGGTCAGGAATCTGGCAGCTGGGCTTCAGTATGCATAATTTCATGCACATTGTCAAGTCATGCACATTGGAGAAAAACATGAGGGCTAAGTACCGACTGGGAAGGGTCACTATCACAGTGTTAGACAAGGGAAGGACTTGGGCATAGTGGTCATGAACTTCCTCAAGTCATTTGCATAGTGCAGTAAGGCAGCAGAGAAAGCAAACAGAATGCTGGGATATATAAGAAGCGTGATCAATTGCAGGTACAAGGAGGTCATATTGCCCTGTATAACTCACTGGTACTGTACATCCATACCTGTAGTACTGTGTCCAATTCTGGAGTCCCTATCTGAGGAATTATATGACTAGGCTGGAGGCTGTACAGAGGGAACCACAAGGATGATACAGGGTCAGGAATGGAACACATGCAGTATGAACATAGGCTGGAAAGACTGAGCATGTACTTGCTGGAGACTGGGGAGAGGAATGTGACTGAGTCCTTCAATAAATAAAGGGTCTCAACAAGGTCAACTCCAGTGAATTGTTTAAACTCAGTGAGATTACATGTACCAGGGAAAATGGCAGTAACCAGGTGGAGGTTGGTTCTGGAGGGATGCCAGGAAGCACTAGTTCATGGAGACAGTGGTGAAGGGATGGAACAGACTGCCAGAGGAAGTGATAACTGCAGAGTCCATGGGGAGCTTCTACAGATTATGGGTCAAATACAAGGGAATGTCAGGAGGAAGTGCGGAGAAACTTGGACCCATTTAGGACAAACCCCTCCACATTGAACATACTGACAGACTGCAAGGCCTTTCTTCTGCATGCTGGTACCATTTTGGAACTGTTACCAATATATGCAAATTATCACATCAAAGAATTTGTAAAAGGAACTAAATCTGTACTAATTGATTTGACAAATGTGGTTATTATTGAAGAAAATCTGGACTCAGAAATGAGGAGTACACAGATGCATACTATATAGTATAGATGTTTAAGATCTTTATTCTTCAACCTCCCATATCAAGAGATGAAAGCATTGAGGCACTGTCTGGAAAGCAGGCTAGAGCTGAAACCACCAAATAGATTTCTGATGAGGTTGCCTGAATTGTTCTGTAATCAAAATCATTTCAGTTCTGAAAAAAAAATGATTTCTTACAAAACAGAGGCACTGCAATTGGGTCATCAATGGTCTCATCATATGCAAATTTGCAGTGATTAAGTTTGAGGAATAATTTGCTGTGAACCAGGATAAGGATATGTACCAACTGGATTTAATTCTCTGAAGTGGTTTAAAGTTGATGTTTTGTTTTTATGGCACCAAAATGAAGAGACTCAAAAGAGTTTATGGTATACAGTACTTGGAAACTGTGAAGCATGTTTTGATTTTCTATTTGAATGGAATAAACAACACATTTGTTTGGATCTAGTGATTAAACAAGATGAGTCAGGGTTTAATATTGGTCTGTATAGAAAGGCCACAGACAGAAATACATTGTTAGAAGTACCAAGTTTGCATCCTACACAATTGAAAAATGGTACCCAATAGGACAATACATCACACAAAAGACATAAAGGTTACTTCAGAAGGGCACAATACCTACAGTATAGAGTTACATATATATTTCTAGAAAGAGGGTACAGTGAAGAGATCCCAAATAAAGCAGAGAAAGGATAGCCAACACCAAGACAAATGGTTGTTACAGAAAAACAGGATGTGCAGAATTTAGTGGTGCTGTAATGTTGTGATTCAGTCTAACAACATGTGAATAACATTTGTATAGTGCAGTATTTCCAGATTTAACTTCGCCTTCTGATGTACTGTAATTGCTGTAATGGTTTATAACGAATGACAAAAACTTAATCTAAACACTGGCAAGGCTTCACACACCAAAGGTGTCATTCTCTGAGCAGTGCTCTATAGCACCCTCCCCTGGGAGGAGAGCCTCTATCATGTATGCTCTATCACGCCCCTGCTGGCCTCTGTGCCTGACATCCTGGGCTTGGGGCTTCAACCTAGGTTATCAGGCTAGTTCAGTTTAAATCACTACACAATATCGACCATACTCCTCAGACATATTCTGGATGTTCCTTAGACCAAGTGGAAACTGTAATAAATGTAGTACAGCTGAAGGGTCCAAAGGTACAAGATTATTTAAATATATGATAACATCAGAGAATAAATTCAACTTAGAAACATGTATTATCAGCCATTTTGACAGATCACTACATTGAGGTAAAGAAATTAAAATTGCTACAGCAGAAGCCTCTGTTAAAAGGCTATCTTGAAAGTAAAGATAGATACTGGAGTTACTCTTTTCCAGTATGCAAACAAAAATCATTGGAAATGTTTAGAATATAAAAACCTGCAAATTGTTCATGAGGAATAGCAGAATATTCAAACCAAATAGGACAAATTAAATAAATACATTTTGAGCCTCCGCTGGATCTAGGTAATCTCTAGGCTCTAGTTGTATTTATCCTGTATTGGTAAGCACTTTGATCACAATTAGAAATAGAAACTAAAGGATTGTGGCAACTTCCTTATCTTAATCTTTTGATACTTCTTTCTAAATCTTTAATCTTCTTTCTGCCATCATCTTTCTTGTTCTCTTAAATTTTTTATTCTAAATACATCTTATAGGTATTTAGATAGATAATCAATTTTTGGAGATAGTAAATTAGATAATATCAATCAGACAACACCTATATTGGAACATGGTTTAAATAATTGCAGATAACTCTTATATGACATAATTATGATAGCACATATTTTGTCTTATTTTTATTAATTACACTTTTCATGCCTTGTAATCATAAAGGCTCAATTTAAGGACAAGTGATTAATTTAGTATTATTTCTATATGGAAGGTAAGCTTTTTCCCAAATGTTTATTTAGCGTGTATTGATGTGCAGTATTTTGCTAATGATTATTGTGGGATGTTTCACTTGAAAAAAAAAACTTTTATTGAGCAAAGGGCGAGAGTATTACAGTGAAAAACGTCACATATAATAAAGGCATATTCTGATTGTTTTACAGATCATTATCCAGACTATTAAAGGGCACAATACAATGGTTCAGGCTTATTTTATTTTAATGTATAAAATACAAGTTTATCACATTACAAGCACAAAGATTAAAAGATACACCCAGTAGCATCCTCACGAAGGAGTAAAATATACATTGATATTAAAAGTCCTTACCTACAACATGATAAATAATACAATATATCTTCATTGTTCTTTCAAATATTTGTGCATGACTCTGCTGCCATATTGTGTAACTGCATAGATGATGTTGTGTGTGCTATGAAAAGTAAGCAGAATTCTATTTCTTTTAAAATTGGAAATAAAATGTTATCTGTTTAACAGTGGGTTGATCCATCTTTCTCTCTCTCTCTCTCTCTCTCTCTCTCTCTCTCTTTCTTGAAAGCAGGACAGTGGAACAAAAGTTATTCAATTGACATTAATTGCATGTTATTACATGAGTATTTTTCAATGTAATTTTACCTTCTCAAATCATCTATGATATGAATCCTTTGTCTCTTTGTATCACAGTATCTTTCATTCTTTGTTTGGCTTCTCTTATAAATCTTATAATAGAGTGCTGAGCTACAGTATCTCAGACCATAAATTGCACATTCCATTCTTAGTTAAAATGTTATCTAGATTACCAAACCAGTTATCTCTTCTTGTTTGTGCATCTATCCAACAAAGTTTTGGTAGATTAGTCTCTTCCATGTTGATAATTTGGTTTAACAGTCTGATAATGCTTTTAGTACTATTGAATTTTAATGGTAACAGGTTTTCCTCTAGATGTAAAAATCCTGTAGGGGTGTCCTTGGCAAACCAAGGGCAGTTCTTATAAAATGATTTTGAATAGTTTCAAGTTAATAACATTTTTTTTTGCCAGACACCAAACCTCACCTCAATTTAACATTAGACTGACAACCTTAGCATCTGAGGCAATTTTAGAGTTTTATTGGAATTATCAGCAAAATGATGGGCAAATCTATTAGGCCCCATCATTGTTTTATTAGGTTTTCTTTTATTATTTTAGTCTGAGGAATCCAGTTTATATTTTGTCATGTGTTACTCCCAGGTAGCAAAATTCAGGGTCTTCCTCAAAATTGCTCCTTTGATGTCCCAGCTAACTTTGTTTTCCTTCTGTTGCCAAAGGCTATAATCTTTGTTTTACTGACATTTAATTCATGTAAAACTGCTGCAAATCCTAAGAGTGTTTTAGAATGCAAAACTGCATTGTCAGCATACATTAATGCTTTAACTGCTTCATTATTAATTTTGAGAGAAACGAAGAAAACTGTCAGCACTCGTGGAATAAGTAAAGTTCAATGCTTAGTGCAAATGTACTGTAGCAAAAGCGCCCTGATAAAAGCCCTTCAGAGGGCTTTGTCTGAGTGCTTGCCACAATAAATTTGCACTAGGCATTGAATTTTACTTGTTCCATAAGTGCTGAGAATTTTCTTCTGTTTCTCTAAGTTGTCAGCTTTTTCTTCTCACGCACTGCCTAAATTCCTGAGCACACTGGATATCTGTTGGTTGTTTATTATTAATCTTAGATAGAAACATATCTACCTCATCTGAGCATCTTATTAAACTGCCTATATATAAATTAAATAAGCAATGTGCTAATAGACCCCCTGCTTAGCCCTCCCAGAAATAGAGATTGGTTCAGTAAATGCTCAATCACTGCTAAATCTCACTGTAGCTTGCATTTTGAATGCAATAACTTTAAGACTGCAAGAGTCTTGCATCAATATCATGAGATTTTAGCTTATCCCAGAGCGTTCTTCCATTTAGAGTGAAAAGCTGGCAGTATAGCCTAGAGGGTGCCATAAGGAGCTATAAATGAGCTTGGTACATCCAGCAGACATAGGTTTGATTCCACAGTGTCTACTTTCATACCGTGTGACTCTGAGAAGTCACTTAACCTCCCAGTGCTCCCAGGTTGACCCTGAAAACGGATGCCTGTGCCTAGTGGGTCTTACCCGCTTACCAATGAATAAAAAAAAAAACAGCTTTGATATCTATAAAACACACATACATTTTTGTTTTGCTATGAGTCACCAATTTCTCAAGAATATAGTTGAAAATAAATACAAGATCTGTGGTTTAACATCTATGAAAGCCACACTGAACTTTTACACTTTTACCTTATGTAACCATCTACTTATATAGGACAACTTTGTAAAACAGGGCCTCATAGTCCTAAAGGTTATCTCCTGTTAAAAAATAAAGGTTGTTATCTATTATCTGTTTAGAAATGAGATGATGTTTGTGACACCAATTTTCTATTTTCCAGAATAATTCTGGAGTATACTTTTAGCCAAGTGACAGTACTGTAATGGGCCTGTAATGTCTGGGTCATCATAATTCCCCATTTTGAATAAGAGAACATTAATTCCTATGTTCCAATTCTTGGCTAGTATAAACTGGTTGGAGATTTTTTATTTATTTTTATTTTATTTAGTTTTTGTTGACCGGGTAAGTGCACTAGACAAATTCTGCCTATTTTCAGAGCACGACCGGGGAGGGATACAGATGAATGCCAACTGACCTTAGACCAGATTAAGCTGTTGGTGGTAATTTTGAGTGAATGAGGAAATTTGGCCAGGACACTGGGAAAATTCCCCTACTCTTTCCGATAAGTGCCATGGGATCTTTAACATCCACCTGAACTACCACCAATCCAGGCAGATGGGACCTCGGTTTAACGTCTCATCCGAAGCGGCACCTCAGAAGTGCAGCACCCTCCCATGCTGCACTACAGTGTCAGTACTGGGATATTAACTAAGTGCCAGATGTGGAACTGAACCCACAGCCCTCTGATCTCCGGTCTCGGAGGCGATTGTGCTACCTACTGAGCCACTGACACTAAACAAAGGTATAAAACAGTGACACAATAATGCATAGTTTCCAGTTATAATTCTACCAATACTGCATCAGTCCAGCTGCCTTATTTCTATGTTGGGCCAAAATTACACATTTAACCTCATTTTTATAAAATGAAGGCCAGCCTTCTCTGTTTACAATGTTATTACACAGTAGTGTACTCTTGGACTTGTTTAGATAGACAGTGTTATTCTCTGAGATTTTATAAACCTTTTTTATAACTCTTTATTTAATAGATATAACAAAAGGCAATTCATTTAACATGTGGGTTCAGTGAGGGAGCTACAGAAAGATACAATATGTATAATTCATACTTCAAGAGAGCATGTCAAGTTCATACAGAAAGGAGGGTCAGAGATTTAAGCATGAGTTCTCTCTTCAGTGCTTCAATCCATCTGTGTTATACTAGAAGCTTATTTCCTTTCAATCAGTACAACTACGGTAAAAATCTGGCTGGAGGAGATAGGTACATTACCCATCTCCTCCACAGAATTTCAAACTGGTCCTGAGATTTATTTAACATTGCTGACAGTCTATCCATCTTATAAATTTATATTGTAATATCTTGCCATTGAGTTATGGAGAGGTTCTCTCAACAGCCACTTCTCAGTTATAGACTTTTATTTATTTATTTATTGAATTTTGATGACGGGTTGGCCACTGGGCCCCAAAGGTCCCTTTTTCAGGGGCGACCGGGACAGAAAACAGTAGAATACATACAGTCAGGTGATCCAGGGTAACAAAAGGTTTACACAGTTATGAGGATAACATTACATGCAGTTATACAATTAGTAGACTGTAAGTGCAACCCTGAGCAAATCAAGGCAAGGTGAGGTCCCAGTTAGGTACAAGGAGAGGGGTGTTGTGATTGGGATTGGAGGTGAATTATCCTATACCCTCGCAGTGGCAGAACTTGTCCTGAGCAAATGGGCCTTAAGCCTTGTGAAAGTTTAACAATGAGGGCTTCCTGTACTGAAGGTGGGAGGGTGTTCCACAGTTTGGGAGCTATAAGAGCAAAGATTTGCCTCCCATGTGAGTCTTGACTCTGAGGGATCACCAATAGGGACTGAACCGAGGTCCTGAGCATTTGGGGTTAGGCTTGGGCATGATGATTCTTGTCAGGCTTGGTGGGGCCACTGGGCTCTGCAGTTTGTACTGCTAGGGAGCAGGGATACTGCAGCTGAGCCAGAAGGAAGGCCATTGCAGCTGGGCTACTGAGATGCAGGGGTGGTTTCTTGGGTGACACATTGTTGTAAACCTCACCACCTTGTTGTATAGGACTTGAAGCCTGCCAACCTCACCCTTTGCCCATACCCTGAATTACCAGGGTGGCATAAGTTAATGTGGGTAGGAGGACACTAGTGGCAATTGCTTGTCTAGCCTCGGGGGCTAGTTGTTTTTTAGCCGGAACAAGGTGCAGGTTTGGCGTGGAAGTCCTTGTTACCTGGTCTATGTGGGGCTTAAAGGTGAGACCTTGGTCGATTGTTAGCCGGTATTTTATTTTGTCAACTACTTCTATCGCTGTCCGTCAAGGGAAGACAGTTTAAGGGAATTGCCCTGTCCAGGCTGAGAGATCTAGGCCAAACAGCATGGCTTTTGTTTTAGCTGTGTTGAGGATCATTCTGTTGGATGTGAGCCAGATCTCAAGGGTGTTTAGATCCCTTGTAGGACAGGGCCCAGGTCATGTGGTGAACACATGGAATGGTAGATGACAGTATCATCTGCATATTGAACTACTGAACTATCCCACAGTGATGGTTTAGGTCATTTATGAAGAGAGAGAATAGGAGGCCTAGAATAGAGCCCTGAGGAAGGCCCTCCTTTATGGGAAGGGGGCTGATAGCTCTTCTTTCCAGATGACCCTCTGGGACCGACCTTGAAGGTAGCTCTTGAACCAGCTAAGGGCATGGGCATCAAGACCAATGCATTGCAGCTGTGTAAGAAGAATGTTATGGTTCACAAGGTCAAATACCTTGGACAGGTCTATGAAGATAGCGGCTGTGACTTCCCAGCATCCATTGCCCCGAATAGGTCCACCGAGACTTGGATGAGCGCTGTATCTGTGTCATGGGTTTACCTGAAAGCCATGCTGCGGGGGGCTAGGAGTTGGTGGAGCTCCAGGTAGTCTCTCAGTTGCCCATAAACTAGCTTTTCTTGCAGTTTGGCCAGTGTACACAGGAGGAGATGGGCCTGTAGTTGCCAATTTGTTCACGAGCCGCCCTTAAGGATGGGGACCACATTGGCCACCTTCCACTGGGATGGGATGTAGCCTTGGTAATGACCTGTTGATGATTCAGATCAATGGTTTGGCTAGTGACTGGGCTCCTTCCTGGAGTAGCCTAGGGCTGATTCCATCAGGGCCACTGGACCCTTTGTGTTTGAGGGTCTTCAAGAGGTGCAGGACCTCACACATTTGACTAATCTAAGGTGAAATTGGGGTCAGTTCTGACTGGGGAGTTCGATGGAGGTCTGTATAGGCCTGGGTGTGGAAGCCCCAGCTTGAACCCATCAAGGTTGATAAGGTGGTGGTTGAATGCTGTAGCTATGAGCTGGCCATCGCTGGTACACTGTCCAAGTACTGATTTGACCTTGTGCCTCCTTGGAGTTTCCCTTGAGCAATTCATTGATTTGTGACCAGAAATGCTTAGGGTTCCTAGTGTGATCTTTGTAGGTGGGTCAAGTACTCCTTTTGGCTCATTTGAGGTGAAGCTTGCATGTGTTTCTTAGGGTTTTGTAGGTAACCAGGTCAACAGGGTGAAGGGAGAGCCTGTATTTCTTCCAGACCTTATCCCTTCTTTTCATCAGAGCTTTCACTGAGTGGGAGATCCATTTATAGCAACCTCCTTTTGTCAGAGTCTTTTGAAGGGAAAGTAGGGATGCTGCCTTGAGGGTGAGTCTTGGAAGAAGGCCAGGGCCTCATCCAGTGTTGGGAGGAGCCTGACTGGGCTCCAGTCCAGGTTGCCTAGGTAGTCATTTTACTTTCCATCTGTAAAGTTGGAGAAGTCTCGTACCTCGAGTATCCTAGGAGAGCTTTTAGTTGCGATGTTCTTCCATATACAGAAAATAGGAGAGTGGTCACTAATAGTGTTAGCCAGTATCCTTGCTTTCTGTATGTTGAGGGTTAGAAACCAGAGCCCAGTCAAAGTGGTGTGGTTCCCGTTTTGTAATTGAGCCTCGTAGGAAGAGAGATGACCTGTTCAGGTTTGCATCATGGATAACTCCCTTGAGGGCTTTGTTGGGTCAGAGGCCCAGTTCAGATTGAAGTCTCCCAATATTAGGAGTTTATTGGTTCAGTCCCCAACCAGTTTGATGAGACTCTCAAGAGCAGTTTGGGCATTCTTAGGAGGGTTATAGACATAACCAATGATGAGATGCTTGGCATTACCAAGGGTAAGACATATGAAGATTGACTCCCATCCTGGCAACTAACTGGGTTGATCTTTAGTTGTCTCACATTTAGAGAGTCTTTCACATAAATTAGGACCCCTCCCCTCTCTTAGCTGCCCTATCCTGTCTGTAGGTTAAATACCCAGGGACCATGATCTCATGGTCCAGGATGTGGTCCTTAAGCCAGGTCTCTGAGATTGCAAGGACATCGGCTTGTAGAGGTTTAGCCAGGCTTGGACCTCATGGATTTTGGGTCAAGGCTGCACACATTCATGTGTGCTATCATTAGTCCTTTTGGTGATGCCCAATGGGGATCCTGGGGGAGGAGACAAGTAAATTGTCTAAAGGGGCCCAGGTTAGGCTGAACATCTCCACCACGTAGCAGTAGTAGAGCAGTAACTGTACTATCCTTTGTCTAAGAGAAGGTTTTGAGTGGCTGTGGAGCCATCTGCGTATTTTCAGAGAACAGCATTAGTAGATACCGCTTTCCCAACTCGTGGTGCTATGAGGCATTCATTCTTGAATGCTGAGTGGTCCAGTAAAATGGCCACAGCCCATATGGTCCCTAAGATTTAGAATCATAGGGTCTTGGTGTGCTTGCTCTAAGCACATGTCCACCCAGAGGAGGGACAAAGTGTATAAAAGGCCAGGAAGACACCCGTGTTTAGGAGAGAGGCTGGTGGGTTACAAGACTAGCAGAGCTTAGTGCCTGAGTTGCCTAGGTTGGATGAGCGGTTTTATGGGGCCATGTTGGTACCTCTGTTTACCTTTAGGTGGAAACAGTTAATGAGTTAGGAATAGATGCCAAGAGAAGAAGCACCCGTTATATGTATAGTGCTGTTTTCACAGGCTGAACTGCCTTGCCCAAGTGAAGGGATTTGGAATGGGTCTCCATTGCCCATGTCAAAGGGTGAAGCTTTAGGAATGTAACTTGTAAGATAGTCACACAGTACCTAGCTAATTGCCCTTACTTAAATATTGCATGCAAGAATAAAGAAGCACTTAGGAATATATGTAAGGCAAGCACAATTCGATCATAGCACTGTTTTCCAAATATGCCTGTAGAGCAGTAACTAAGTTATACTTGTACTCAAGTGAAGCAGCTTAATCAGGCTGTCTCTTAGCTCTAGCATTTCTAGCTTAAGATCCTGTTTAAAGGACACTATACCATTACAAACCTGTACTTCAGGTTATTTGGATATAGCGCTAAGCGATCAATAAAGTAATTTTTAGGTAAAGCAGTTTCTCCCTGACCCCTGTATTCTAGTACAGGGCTCTATACAATATTGTTCAGGTTACCACATAAATGGAATTGAACTGGTTAGAGACATGATCAGAAATGACTAGAGTACTTCACGGCAGAGCAGATAATTAGGTAATAGTTGTACAAAGTAACAATTTCTTACTCAGACCTATCAACGTCTGACTGATCCATGGTTGCAACAAATTACAATAATAAAATATTAAGGGCTAGCTTTTGAGTCAGCAGGATTGGTGGACTGTAAGAAGGTAGGGCTAGAGGGTGTGATATCAGCTCATTTAAGGAGAGGAGGGAACGGGCAGGAGGTGGGAAGAAAATGCAGTCCTTATTCTCCACTCCCTATCTGGCTCAGCTGTTAGCTGGAATACGGAGGTAATAAAAAGCAGAGGTTTCAGTTCTCTGTCTGTTGTGACAAGTAGATCGTGTTGGCACCTGCAAAGCAGCAGGGAAGATTAAAACTTGGCTCGTGTTCATTTCTCTGGGCAATCTGTGCTGGGAAGAGGGTGCACAAGAGGGAGGACCGCCCGGTTCACTGAAGTTTGCTGCGCCTCAATCTCTTACTTTCGGTTTTGCTTTCTTTGGGTTCTTTGGAGGAGCTCCCACCTTCTGTGGGAAAACCCTCTCCCAGTCCAGGTCCTTGGTCACTGCAGAAGTGAGCCATTGAGCTCAGGGTTCGGCTTTTGAAAGCGCATTAGTCTGAAGCGTCACTACCTGGAAGGATCCAATCAGCCGAAGTGTAGATTTTCAAAACCGCACCAAAAGAAAACACCTGTTCAAAATGAAAATGCAGTCCTTATTCTCCACTCCCTATCTGGCTCTGCTGTTAGCTGGAATGTGAATGTAATAAAAGCGGAGGTTTCACTTCTCTGTCTGTTGTGGCACGTCAATCGCATTGGCGCCTGCAAAGCAACAGGGAAGATTAAAACTTAGCCAGTGTTCATTTCTCCAGGCAATCTGTGCTGGGAAGAGGGTGCACAAGAGGAGGACCACCCGGCTCACCAAAGTTAGCCAGCACCTCAACCTCTTGCTTTTCAGTTTTGTTTTCTTTGGATTCATTGGGGGCTCCCACCTTCTGTGGAGAAAACCTGCTCCCAGTCCAAGTCCTTGGTCACTGCAGAAGTGAGTCGTTGAGCTCAGTGTTTGGCTTCTGAAGAGTGTTAGGCTGAAGCATCACTACCTGGAAGGATCCAATCAGCTGAGGTGTAGATTTTCAAAATCAAGCCAAAGAAAACACCAGTTCAAAATGAAAATGCAGTCCTTATTCTCCAATCCCTATCTGGCTCAACTGTTAGCTGGAATGCAAAAGGTAATAAAAGCGGAAGTTTCAGTTCTCTGTTGTAGCCGTCGATTGCGTTAGCACCTGCAAAGCAGCAAGGAAGATTAAAACTTGGCCTGCATTCATTTCTCCAGGCAATCTGTGCTGGGAAGAGGGTGCACAAGAGGGAGGACCGCCCTGTTCACTGAAGTTAGTCGTCACCTCAACCTCTTGCTTTTTCAAATTTTGCTTTCTTTGGGTTCACTGGGAGGCTCCCACCTTCCGTGGGGAAAACCCACTCTCAGTCCAGGTCCTTGGTCACTGCAGAAGTGAGCCATTGAGCTCAGGGTTTGGCTTTTGAAAGAGCATTAGGCTGAAGCATCACTACCTGGAAGGATCCAATCAGCCAAGGTGTAGATTTTCAAAATCCGAGCCAAAAAAACACCAGTTCAAAATGAACATGCAGTCCTTGTTCTCCATTCCCTATCTGGCTCAGCTGTTAGCTGGAATGCGAAGGTAATAAAAAGCTGAGGTTTCAGTTCTCTGTCTGTTGTGGCAAGTCGATCTCATTGGTGCCTGCAAAGCAGCAGGGGAAGATTAAAACTTGGCCCATGTTCGTTTCTATGGGCAATCTGTGCTGGGAAGAGGGTGCACAAGAGGAGGATCTCGGTTCACCAAAGTTAGCCAGCACCTCAACCTCTTGCTTTTCAGTTTTTGCTTTCTTTGGGTTGGTGTGGGGAGCTCCCCTTCATAGGAAAACCCACTTCCAGTCAGGTCTTTGGTAGATGCTAATAACTGGATATTTATTAATTTGACTGTATTAGAATTTCTGTGCCCGGGAGATTATGAGAAAGAAAAGAGAAGGGGTAAGTTTCAAATCGGGAGAAAATTTGTGCCGGGAGAGCTATAAATTGTTCAAAAGGGTTGAAGTATAGTATCTCCAAAAATGTGCCCATGAGTGGCTGGTGAGGAACCACAGCCTCTCCAGCATTGACCTGCATTTGTTTTGGCATATTTAGCAGTTAATGCTTTTGTCCTAAAAACAAATCAGATTTTTCTATGCAAACTCCCTTCATGAAATAGCTGAAATCCCTTGTAGATATTACATAGGCACTTTTCCCAGAGTTCGGGTCTGTGGCCCAAGCTTTCCTGACATGGTCAGTGGAATCCCCCTCTATCATGCTGATAGCTTCATATAGATATGAAATCATATGTTCTAGTGGGGCTCCACTTATCAAGGCTGTCTTCATAATTTCTATGAGCTGGGGTGGAGATGTCCCATGCCAGTTATTTCCCAGCAGTGACTTAATAAAGTCCCTGGCCTGAAAATACCAGAATCTATCTTTGTATGATATTCCATATCTGGATACTAGGTCAGTAAGACTAAGAATTGTCCCCCTTCTATGAACTGAAATATCATATGAGTCCTTTTTTCCCAAATCTGAAATCCAGGATCCATGAGTGCAGGTTTGAATTCTTTGAGATGTGGGAGCGAGCCAAAAGAGGTCTCCACTGAGCCAGGTTTTAGATTGCAATATTTTGTGCCAAGTGTGTAATGTGGTTGCTGTATAGTGGTTATCTTTTCTCCCAAACTCCCCCTGCGTGGCAGAAATCAATGCACTATGCAGCTGTGAATAACCTGTTATTCATGTTTCTATATCCTTCCATCTTGCCTGGTACAGAGAGTGAAACCAGTACGGCACTGTACATAGCTGGGCTGCTTGGTAGTAATATTCAAAGTTAGGGAGGGAGAGTCTTCCCTTCCTGCACGGAGGTGTAAGACTGAGAACTGGACTCTTGGTTTCTGGACCCACATATGCACCAGGAGATTTTTCTGTTCAGAGTTGTGTAATAGTCTCTAGGGACTTGTATTGGGAGGTCTGTGCCAAATACAAGAATCTTGGAAGGAGAACCATTCGTACTAAGTCTATTCTCTGTGAGAAAGGGAGGAGTGGGACTCTTCACCTCTCCATCTTGGCTGTTAACTTATGCAGAAGAGGGAGTAGTTAAATTCAAACATACTGTCATGAGAGGGAGTGAGGTGCACACCCAAATATTTTATGCTGGTGGAGTCCCACTTAAGGGGAACCTTTGTTTGATGGAAATTGAAGGGCATAATGAATTTGAAGGGTTTCAGTTTTAGCTTGGTTTAATTTATATCCTGCCAATTCTTGGTATTCTTCTAGCTTTCTCCAGAGGGGCAACAGGAGTGTTCTGGATTAGCCAGATATATTAGGAGGTCATCGGTATACAGGGCCAGTTTGTGGGGATGGTCTCCTGCAGAGATTCCTCGATTTGATTCTCCTGTCGGAGAGTCTGAGCTAGTGGTTCTAAGTATAAGATGAATAGCAGGGGTGAAAGTGGGCACCCTGCCTTGTACCCCATTCAGTGGCATTGGGAGGGGATTGCTCCATTATTTTGATATAAGCTTGGGGTGAAAATAGATTGTCCTGATGACCTGCACAAAACCATCTGGAAAGCCCAGTCCCCAAGGGTCTGAAACAAGAAGGGCCAGGCTACCCTGTTGAAGGAGCAAGAAAGGGCCTCCGACAGGGCAGCCAGGTGAAGGACCTGCAAGGTCCTCTTAATATTGTCCTGTGTTTGTTGCCCCGAACAAAAGCAGTTTGGTCCATGTGTACTAGTCCAGGCAGAAGTGTCTCTAGTCTACCAATACCGATGCAAATAATTTATAGTCAGTGTTTAATACTGATATAGGACGGTATGGAGAGCAATTGGTTTGATCTTTGCCTGGCTTAGGGATGCTTGTTATGAAGGTATAGTCCCAAGTGCTGGGCAAACTCCCTCCCTCCTGTATCTCTCTGCAGACCATCAATAGGGTTGGTAAAAGTGGATCTAGGAATGCCTTGAGAAATTCTCCTGTGTACCCATCTGGGCCTGGGCTTTTGCCTGTCTTGATATTAGATAAACATAGAAACATAGACTTTGATGGCAGATAAAGACCGCTAGGCCCATCTAGTCTGCCCATTTCTCTACTACAGGATAGGCATGAGATCCTAGTTAACCAGCAGCCTATTTCTTCTTACCCCCACAAGAATTGCCTTATGTCTGTCCCATGCATTCTTGAATTCTCCCACAGTTTTAGACCCTATATCCTCCTCAGGAAGGCTGTTCCATGCATCCACTACCCTCTCTGTGAAATAATACTTCCTCACATTGCCCTGAACCGCCCTCCTTCTATTTTAAATTGTGTCCCCTTGTTCTTGCAAGTCTCTTTTCTGAAAAATGCTACCCTCTTGGACTTTGTTGATTCCACTGAGGTACTTAAAAGTTTCTATCATGTCCCCTCTCCTTCTTTCCTCAAGGGTATACATATTAAGCTCCTTTAGTCTCTCCTCATACGGCTTCTCTTGCAGACCCTGCACCATTTTAGTTGCCCTCCTCTGGACTGCCTCTATCCTGTCTATGTCCTTGCGGAGATGGGGTCTCAGAACTGGACACAGTACTCAGATGGGGTCTCACCAACTGTCTGTACAGAGGATAACAACTTCCTGATTCTGCTGCTGATACCTCTCCCTATACATCCCAGTATACCCCCAGCCCTCCCTACTGCCTTCTCACATTGATTGCTAACCTTAAGGTCATCTGATATGATTACCCCCAGGTCCCTTTCCTTTTTGTTGTTGTTACTACCTCCCCACCTGTGTATTCTTCCCTGGGTTCTTGTTTCCCAGGTGCATTATTTACTTCTTTGCATTGAATCCTAGCTGCCATACTTCTGACCATTCCTCCAACCTTGCCAAGTCCCTTTTCATCCTTTCCCGCCTCCTTGTGTATCAACCCTGTTGCAGATTTTGTGTCATCTGCAAAAGGCATACTTTCCTTCCAGTCCTCTGCAATGTCACTAATGAAGACGTTAAAAGGACTGGACCCAATACTGAACCCTGCAGTACCCCACTAGTAACCCCCTTTCTTCAGAATGGACTCCATTTACAATTATCTTCTGTGTCCTGTTGTGCAGCCAATGTTTTACCCAGGCTACCACCCTGAGTCCACTCCCAGGCTGGTTAATTTGACTATTAATCTTTTGTGTGGGACTATGTCAAATGCCTTGCTAAAGTCTAGGTAGGTCATGTCCACAGCCCCTCCTGGTCTACTATTTGGTCACCAGTCAAAATCTATAGGATTCGTCTGACATGACCTTCCGCCTGTGAACCCATGCTGCCTTGGGTCCTGTGCTCCACTGGCCTCTAGGTACTCGACTATTCTTTCCTTCAGAAGTGACTCCATCACTTTCCCTACCACAGAGGTCAGACTGACAGGTCTGTAGTTTCCTGCCTCTGTCTTGGACCCACTTTGGAAGGGAATCACATCCGCCTTCCTCCAGTCCTCGGGTACCACACCATCCTCCCATGATTTATTAAAAAGAGTAGTCAGTGGTTTCACTAGTTCCTCCTTAATTCTTTTAGAATTCTGGGGTGAATTCCATCAGGACCCATTGCTTTGTCCACCTTCAATTTTAGGAGTTCTTGCAGAACCCTTTCTTCTGTGAAAGGACTGGGATCGAACCCCCTATCAAAAGTGCTTCTGTTAATTGGATTAGGCACTTCCCCTCCTCTTTTGTGAATACTGAGCAGAAATATTCGTTCAGTATTCCTGCTTTCACTGTCCCCTCTGTCCACCACTGTTCATTCTATTCAGCCTCACTATCCCTCCCTTTGTCTTTCTATGCTAAGCTGACGTACCTATAAAGGTTTATCCCCTTCTTAACTGAGTTGGCTATCTTTTCCTCAGTTTGGGCCTTTGCTATTCTGACTTCCTCCTGCTTCCTTCTGCCTTAACTGGTATAGATCTCTGTCCTGCTCCTTCTGTGTTTCCTTATACTTCGGAATGCTATCTTTTTCTTCCCAGCTTTCACAGCCACCTCTTTTGAGAACCATAGTAGCTTTTCTTTCGTTTTGATTTGTTCATTTGCTTCACACAAGGCTTGTTGCTTCTGTGATGGCAGTTTTGATAATTCCCCATTGTTGCTCCACACCTCCTTCTAGCCTGTTTGCTAGTGCTTTTCTGAGGCACTCTCCCATCTTGCCAAAGTCAGCCCTCCTAAAGTCCAGTACCCTCACTTTTGTGGCTTGACTCTGTAGCTGAGTTTAACATGAACCACACTGTTTGATGGTCACTTGTCCCCAGATGGCAACCCACTTCTAGATCTGAGATCCTCTCACTGCCCCGTTTGAAGTACGAGGTCTAAGATTGCTCCCTCACAGTGGGTTCGAAACTAGCTGTCTAATGCCTGCCACCTGTAGGACATCAAGAATGGTCCTGCTCTTGGATGTGGCTGCAGCAAATGTGCTCCAGTTAACATCTGGCATATTCAGGTCTCCCATCAACAGTATCTCCCTTTCTCTGCCATTCTAAGAATGCCTTCTATCATATCCTTGTCCATTCCTTCCCCCTGACATGGAGGTCTGTACACAACCCTGTGCGGATTGTGGTGCCTTTCCAGTCTCAAGGTGACCCACAGTGCCTCCTGTCCTCCCTGTTTACTCTTTTGTTCAGTTGCTTTATCCTTCCTTTACATGAGAGCTACTCCTCCCCTCTTCTCCCTGCCTGTCTCTCCTGTAGGTATATGTACCCTGGTATGTTAACATCCCAGTCATGGTTCTCTGTACCATGTTTCTGTGACTGCTACTGATATCCAGGCATCCCTCTTCCATTAAGGCCATCAGCTCAGGGAGCTTGTTGCCCAGACTACGGGCATTGGTACTCATTACCCTCCATTTCCTGATGGCCTTACTCCCTTTTGCCCCATCCCTGTCCTTCTTGCCTTTGTCACTTTCTCCATTTACCCCTGCCCTTCTCCCTATCGACACCTCTATGTTGGTGTTTGCTGATTACTACCGTGATTATTTGGGAGGGGCTAGGATTTTCCTGCTCCTTTCCAGTGCCTCCCCAAAAATATTTAACCACTTCTCTCTTGCTGCCACTGCAGGCATTGAACCCTGCACCCTCACTGTTTCAGTCAGCAGCTCCACCACTCAGCTATCACATCAGACTATAAGGCAGTTGTTAGTTGCTGTGTTGTTATAGGTTGGGTTAGGGACTGTTGTTGCTCTGAAGTTAGTGAGGGGAGTTTAGTTTTCCAAAAGTTCTGTATTTTAGTAGATGCTGCCTCTTTCTCTGAGATATAGCTGCTTGGAAAATGTAAGAAAGCCTCCTAATCTGGGATGGTAGGAAGGTCAATTTCCCTGTCAAGAGGTCTCTAATCTGGATAACTGTTGCCTGCACGGTACATTGCCTGAGGCCGCCAATAACCTGCTAGCCTGTGGGCCACCTTCATGATATCTAAGTTTAACCTTTGTAAGGCCTTTTCTGTATTGATCTCTAGCAGTCATTGAAGCTGCTCCTTAGTTGCTTGGAGTGAGGAACACTCCCTGGTACCCGGCTCAGTGCAATATCTGCAGGTCCTTGAGCTGCCTTTGCAGGTTTTCCTGCCTGGCTAGCTGTTGCTTCTTCTGGTAGGAAGCATATCTTATGATTTCTCCCTAAGAACAACCTTGATGGTGTCCCATAAGGTTGTGTGTGGTATGTCTGCATGTACATTTTCTGAAATTATTTGGGATATCCGTTCTGCTATGAGGTCCTGAAAATCTTTAGAGTTCAAGAGGTAATTGTTAAAACTCCATAAGGTTTCCCTTTTCTCCGAGGGCCAGTCCAATTTTAAAACTAGGCAAGAGTGGTCTCAGAGAGGGAGGTGTCATTGAGCAGTCCCTTACCCTATACTGATGTTCTCCTGAAATATGGAAATAATCTATGAGGGTATAAATTTTATGTGGTGGGGAGTAGTGGGAATATTCTCTTTGGTGGGGATGCTGGGCCCTCAGACATCTGTCCATTGCAATTCCTTAGTGTAAGCTAGCACAGCTTTCTGTGTGGGGGTCCTTCTTTGGGGTTTGTTATTAGTGGTATCTAACCTATCGTATATCTGGTTATAATTCCCAATCCAGTACCAGGACTCTGTGCTGCATTTCTGTTATTTTCTGTAATAGAGGGTGTACTGTGTTGGCTTTAGTACCTGGGGAATGTAGAGGATGCTAAGGTAATCTATTGTCTTTACAGGTCACCTACCACTATTGCTAGATGGCCCTGAGGATCAATATGAGAAGCGGTGAGGTGTGAGGTGGATTTGGGATTAAAACGCAGCCCTCTACATTTCCCTCTCTGAAAGAAGGCTAGATATGACAAACCCAAATTTACTAAGCTTGAGATGTTCCAGTTTGTTTAGGTGTGTCTCTTGGAGTAAAATAAAACTGGGCTTTTGTTTTTCAGGTGACTGAGGACTTTATACCTCTTAATTGGGTTGTTCAGACCATTCACATTAAGTGAGCTGATCAGTAGGGTCCGTGAGGAAGCCATCATAGTTTCCTGTTATTATTTCTCCCTGAGTTGGTTGAAGAGTTTTCAGTTCCCCATGACTGAGGTTTATGTTGCCTTTCCTGCTTCATCCTTTTAGTCCAATCCTCCATTACACCCTCCTCTTAAATCAATGACTTCCTCTTTCCCTCCTCCATCTTGCCTGAGTATAAGTGAATATGCCCATCTTTTTGCCTGTTAATGTGGATTCATCAACTTTCCATTTTGCCTAAGAAACCATATAACATTGACAGCAAACAACCATGGAGAACTATATAAAACAACATGACCTCCAAGGGTGGAGGGCTCTGAGTTCGCCCTCTGTGTGAGAGAGAAAAAGCATTCTCCAGTACCATATCTCCCTCTGCAGGAGGTATGGTGGCACTAAATCATGCCAGGCCTCCTCCAACCCTAAAATGTGGGTCCGTAGATGTTAGTATTAACAGATAGTACGTCACAAGCATCACTACAAGGCCAACATGGTTAGGCATTTCTTAAATTTCTATGAAAAATAAACTCTATGCCCACATCATAGTAGTTTCTAGACTGTAATCCAGCTATACTCAGTAGAATATTTGGCTGATCTTTGCCTGATAAATTTGTAATGACCAGCTAATGACCCCCCCACCCACCAATTTTCTCCTGCCATGAGACAATGCGCCAGGCTGCTTAGTCATGCTTGGAAGGGCCTCATCTCATGGGAGTCATCCTCCGTAGCTTGTATTGGATTCACTGCCGGTTCTGTGCTCCATCGAGGCCTCTGATCCCCCCATCCGAAAATAATGAGATACCTCAAACTAAGCTGCGAGGTGTTCAAATTTAAACATAATATAGCAGTAATGATAGATATAAGATACTCATTGTACCCTCAGAACCCGGAGATAATTCGTTCAATTGCAGTCAGGCTGTTAGCAGGGTAATCCACCTTCCAAAATAGCCTTCCAGGTTCAAAGGAGCATGGTAATAAGGCACAGGCAGTTCAGTTAATTGACATAGGGAGCGGGAAGCAGCCCTCATAGGCGTCCCGGTTCATAGCATAGTTCCAACCAAATGACTGAGAGGTGCATTGTTGGTTCCCCTTGTACAGGCTACGTGCTGCCGCATTACAGGAAGGGAGCAAGCAAGTCAGTCACTCTGGCAGAAGACAGATAGGGGTAACAGTAAAGTTTTACTCAACTCAAGTGACCAATGCCATCTCGCCATCTGAGGTTCAAAGCATTTTGCTCCCCAGCGCATTCAGCAAGGCCTTCACTTCTTGCAGAATCTTCGGGCTGATTGTTGGGCCTGCTGTCTGTTTCATTGGCACTTGGTAAGGGACCATGGCAGCAAGAGGATGAGGCTATTGCTGTTCTTGCTGGTCCATTTGGATACTCCACCCTTTAGCTCAGAGTTCCTGGTGGGCTTGCTCAGAGAGTCGTAGACTTTGATTCCAGTGTCCCAGAATATGCAAAGTTTATCTGGAAATGGAGTTTGAAATCAGATGCCTTTTCTTTGAGTGCCCTGAGTATGGATGAGTAAGCAGCACAGCGCCTCACTATCTCAATTGGGTAGTCGTGGTCAAAGAATAGGCTCCAGCTGCGTTCTATCTTGACTACTTTTTGCATCCAGGCTGTTCTTAATAGAAAGTCCTTATCCCAGTAACTGGATAGTTTCATTACTATCGACCTGGGTCTTGGTGCTGGGTCTGCTGGCCTGGGCATTAGTGACCTGTGTGCTCTTTTGATTTTGAATTGGAAGGTTGCTGGGAGTTCAGAACATCTCGGAGGAGATGGTCATGAATTCCTCCATTCTCCCAACTTCAGATCCTTCTGGGAGGCCGTATACCGCCAAGTTATCCTGCCGAGAGTGGGCTTCCTGGTCTAGAAATTTTCTTGTAGAGATGTTTGATGTTCAACCAGGTAGTCTAGAGCTGTTTGCATTTTGAGGACTGTTCCTCGGCTTCTTCTATACGTTGCTCGGCTGCATCTGCCCTGCCTTCCACTAGTCTAATTTTTCCTGAAGCGCCTGGAATTAGTGCTTATTTTCAGTGTAAAGGCTTTGATTTCAGACATTATTGTTTTGAAGTGGGACCACGTTAGCCTCTCATTTTCTTGGTTAGTATCAGCCTCTGTGGTCATGTTGCTGGCAGGCGAGGAGCTGGCTGGCATATTCTTGATCTTGCAATCCGCTGTCATCCGGCTTCTTTCTGTTATTTTCCACTGGGATCTGCTTGCCTTGATCCCCAGATTTTTCAGCACTGTAGAAAGGCTTTTTTGTAGAATCGCTGCTCTGGGGATAATTAAGCAGTGGTTTTATGAGCTTAGGAGGACCAGCCATGCAGGGCGATGATGTCACCGAAGTCCCTTATAAACCTTTTAAAATGAATTAACTTCATATTTACCATTTTATGACAAGACATTTCATATTCTCTTTAGAGGAGCCACAGGCCACCAGTGCCCAAAACTTAGAACTGTTCTTTGTAAATATGGCCTCTTTTAAGTTGTCCCATAATGATTTCTTATACTTTTTATCACAAAACACATATCTATCATCAGCTTTTAAGTTTTCAAAGCTTTTTTACTATAACATTATTATTTACGTTAGTCTACCAACTTTAACTGTCTTCTTTAAAGGTTTAAATAAATGATCATACAAAGGCGAGATTCACCTATATTAACATATTTTTTGTCTGTCTTTTGAAGTTAAATTGGACACTACATAGGAGGTAAAACTGAAAAGTCATTCAGTACAATTTGGGGTAATCAAAGACATTAAGGTCTTCCATTTCTTCCACGTCTTCTTTAAACAAACTCTGGTCAGAGTTGACATGGATGCATAAGCCACTAAAGCAGTTCTGGGAGGTGAGTCTGAGAGTGACAGCTCTGGGAAGACTGAGCTCACGGCACAAAATAGCACTGTGTGCTGCTAAAGGAGTTCTGGGAGGCAAGTCTAAGGGCAGCAACAGCTCTGGGAAGACAGCACTCATGGCACAAAATAGCACCATGTCTAAGATGGCTGCTGCACTTTTGTACATGCACAGTACTTCCATGTGCAGTGAAGCACAGTGGCCATCTTGAGCATGGCAGCAGTGCTGCACTATGCTGTGCGCGTATGTGGAAAACACATACGAGCAACAGAGGTGGAAGTAAGACAGAAAAATACTGTGTCAGAGGACAACTACTCCATGGAAGGGAGCTCTATCCATGGAGGACAGGGAGGAACAGATACCACAAACCTCCAATGTGGTAAGCTGTGTGGACAACACACTCTAGCACTGCAGGAGAACATGAGGATCATTTCCCATCATGGTCCTCTGTCTCCTACCATGATCCCAAAATGCCAGCAGGGTTCCACCCATGCAGCCGTACAAATAATGGCTTAGAGAAGTTCATTATTTTTGAGAGATTCTGTATTGTATTCTCATTCCACTTTACTTTTCTACTACATTTAATACATATATCTCTAGTTGCTTCATTCATATCTTTACATGCTGTCTTACAATACAAAGGAAAGTATCACTCTCATCTGCAATACTTTTAAATATATTTTTCTAGTAAATGAATAAACATCACATAACCAAAGATCCAGTAAACTTATTCCTGAGTTTATGGGAAATATAATAGCCCCTTTAAGATCTCCTTGAATTCTTTCATTTAATATTCAGAGGACTGAAGTATTAAGTTGCTTCACTGGAACAGTACCTCTTAAGATATGTCATTTATCTTAAGTGTTTCTTAGTGGAATATTTACTGTATCAAGTAATCTGACTTTGAAGGGAGCTCTTGCAGCAGGTAGTACCATTGGGATTAATGCTGCCAAGCATTGAGATCCCACAGCAATCTTATAGCTAGCAATCTGTGGCGGGGACCACCCCGTTGACTCCATCAGATGTCAGACATGGTATAAGGGGCAGTCCCCAGCACCATCTCAGTTCTTTCCGCCGTCGACCCACTTGGTTCAGCTCCACGGACACTTTCTTTCACGGTCGACTGCTTTTCTGATGAAATGCTTCTAAAATTAGTTTTTCGATAGTCTTTGACATTTAACTCCATTCTGTGCATGTCGTTGCCCTCTCCACCATGATGAAAGTCCAAGTGCATGTGCAGGAAGCAGATTCTGGCCAGAGATGGCCACACGGTTTCACCTAATCTACCTAGGCCCAGACCATCATCTCGGCGATTGCCCGCACTGCCAAAAGTTCAACCAAAGACAAGAACCAGGACAGCCAACACTCTCAAAGCATTCCTCCTGGAGCAGAAGGTGGTGGCGATGCAATAATTCCAAACACAGCTCCTCTTAGCCCAAGGACTCCCCACCCAAGGACAAATCATCAGGAGGAAGCACCACCACCAGGAGAAAGATAGGGCCAGGTCTGTAGCGCCCAAAGTCGCCCTTGAAGCCTTCCTCATCTACTTCAGCCTCGGCTGGAGGTCAGGCTCAGTTCCAGCCCAGGCCACCAAGTCCTCCACAAAAGTAAGTCTGCTCCTGCCTCTTCCCAGTGCACACCAGGAGCAAGCCTCTTCTAGGCATTCACCTTCCCTGGCCCACCAACCCCACAAGACACTTTAGGGTCAACCCAGGAAGGTAATTCCTCAGGAAAACAGAGAGAAGTCTGGTTCGTTGGAAAAACGCAAACACACAGATGAACCTGAAGGATGGCAGGAGGTCATGCACCATCTGGCCAAGGTGCGACCCTCTGCTGACAAGTGCCTGCTGGAGTCAGTCACCTTCACGGTGTCGCACTCCGATGCCTGATACGAGGTGGCCACTGGTGGAGGATCAGATGCCCACCCTCCTGCGGAGGGTGGTCACCAGATGGGCCTCCTCCTACTCCAGATGCCAGCTCCCCAGTGATGGCAATACTGAGCACCTGGACAAGGATAAGGGCTCCCCAGATCTTGTGCCAGATCCTAAGGACCCCCAGATGCCCAGTCCAGCAAACCCGATGCCCAGCCCAGGTGGTCATTCCTGTGGCAGACATCAGGTCTTTATTTACATTCTGATGGAACACTATGAAGGGGATCTCCTCTATTGACCCTCAGTGCCCACCTGACTCTGCCACCCATGGGTCCTCCTCTAACCCCACCTACCCCAGTTGGAGATGGGGTTCCCACCCAGACCCTAAGGACAAACAAAGAAGAAGGCATTCCTTTCCCATTCCTTCTTCAAGCAGACACCCATCTTCCTTGGATGATGGGGATGCCAACCATCCTCTCCAGATTCCTCTGATGAGGATGAGTTTATCCACCTTCTCTGGGCCCCAAGGACTCTCCAAGGTCCCCTCTGGATGACTCCTCATTTTAGATATCATACAGCATATACAATCTATCTCTGAGTGGGATACCAAAGAACTGGATCCGGAGCACAGAAGCCTGGCCAGATTCTTAGGGTCCAAGGAGCCAAAGCCCTTGATTATTCTGCCTCTGGTTGAACCCTTTCAGGACGTGACCAGAATAACTTGGCGCAAGCCTCATCTACCTTGGCCATCCAAAGAAGGCAGACAGTCTTACAAGCCCCTTAGGCAGGGCCCATTTGGAGCACCAGGCAACTCACTGGTGCTCACTGCTGCCCTTTGCTGCAGCAGTCAGCCCAGGCATCTGAGCTCCCAGTCTCCAGATCCTGAATCCAAGAAGTTGGATAGTTGGGGTTGGAAGGAATATTCCTCAGACAGGTCCCATTATGTCTCTGAATTTTCTCGCCCATGTGGTGACTTACCAGCAGTCCCTATGGGAAAAGACCAATTAAGTGGTCAAGACACTGCCAGCCTCAGACACCAAAAATAAATTTTAGCCTAAGCCCAGTCAGGTCTGGACATCGCTATTCTTATGATGCGGTGGACATGGCCTCCCAGGTACGCCTCAGGATCCCCACTCTTATCCCCTTTGCAGGGAGGCCATGAGAATGTGGGTCTGGACAGTACACCTGTCAGGTATCCAGAACATTCTCACTGACAGTCTCAGCCACTCACTCTCTGAATCATGAGTGGAATTGCTCTAGAAGTCACATACAACCTCTTTGGTCTCTGTGGCAATTCAGAGCTGGACCTTTTGTGTCCCCTGCACTGCCAAACTGCAAAATATTTGTTCGCTTGATCCAGGGCCTGGTGTTTTTGGCAAGACACATTGATCATCTCCTGGACAAGGATGTTCTTGTATGCTTTCCTTCCCTTCCCTCTCATTCAGAGAGTACTGCTCAAATTGCAGTTAGAGGAGCCAGAATGATCCTGGTAGCTCCTCTGTGGCCTCGTTAGATTTGGTATCTGCTGCTCCTGCACTGTCAGTGGAACCTCCAGTTCTGTTGCCTCTCTCCACCCACTTGCTCTCACAGGGCAGCGGATGCTCATCCATCCTGCTCTGTACTCTCTTCACCTGCATGCCTGGCTCCTGCAGTCTTAACAGAGGAGAGATTAGGAGTGTCAAGCAGGGCAGCAGAAGTTCTAGTGACAGCAAGGAAGCCTTCCACAAGAGCTACTTACACTCATGAAGTGGAAGCATTTCTGCCTTTGGGCAATGGCTCATGCCCTAGATCCCTGGATTGTCTGGTTTGGCACATGCTAGACTGTCTTCTCCACCTCTGGGGCTAAGCTACTCATCCATTAAGGTGCACATGTGTGCAGTTTCTGCATATCATGCAATGTTTGGGAGAGAACTCTAGCATAACTAACATCTGCAAGACTTTCCTCAGAGGGTCCTACATCAGACCTCCCAGAAGAGATCCTGTCCCTCCTTGGGATCTATATTTTGTTCTCGAAAGCTTGCCTTACCTCCCTTGAACCAGCCATGACATGCGAGCTACGCTTTCTCTTTTGGAAAGCACTTACTTTTTTTTAGTTTTTGTTCACCGGTAAGTGCACTAGACAAATCAGTGCTATTTTCAGGCATGACCTGGGGAGGAGATAAAGATGAATGCCAGCTGACCTTGAACCAGATTAAGCTGTTGGTAGTATTTTTAGTGAGTGAGGAAATTTAGCCAGGACAGGGGAAATTTCACTGTTGCTGTAGGTGGCCAGTAGGGACAGTCACTGCAAGATGGCCGCACAAGGTGGACTATGGAAGGAGAAGGAGTGACCACAGCAGAGTGGGAGAGGAAGCCTCGACTCCTGCTCTATGTAATTTGGAGGCTACAGCTGTGGCAGACGTACTTATGCATACTGATAAGGATTTTCAGGAGTCTGAGTGTGTAGTGGAAAAGATTAATATAGAAAACGTTGTCTCTCCTTTACAAATTGTTGCATCTGATGCGCTATGGAGCCTACCAGAGTGGAAGCATTTGTCCTAACAGAGGAGTGCAGTAATCAGCAGAGTGGCGGCTCTAACTAAAGGGGCTAAGGGCTATTTTGCCTGCTGACAGGGAACAGATTGTTGAACACTGCTTTCCGAGGAGCACATTTTCAAGAAGCACCAGCAGGTCTCAAGCCGGAAACTTATTTGCGGTGTAGAGAGCCAAGAAGCGACGACGGAGTCCAGAGACTGCTCAGGTACTGTGTTTTCCACATTGGATAGAAAAATGGAATGCGATATTGGGGCTCAGAGCATTTTCACCGGCATAATTAGCGCAGATTCCCTGGGCTTCCAGAACTGTTTCAAACCAAGGCGGGGAAGTGGAGACAGACCTCTGACTTTTTGGTAGCGTGGCGCTGAAGGTAAAGTTGCGAGAGAGATTAGTAGGTGAAAATAGTCATAAAGAGCTGCATCACACAGTTCACTTTGGCTCTTGCACACTGACCTGGCTGGCAGAAATATTGTTGCTACTAGTGAGTGCCAACAGCCAGTAAAGCAGCAAAAGTCATTGACTATGGAGGAACTTAAAGACACTAAGACTGCTCCCTGCACACTTGCTTTAGAGTTTAATATGCAGGATGGCGCTACCCTGGATAAAGTGTCTGGTTTTGTACTTAAGCATACAAAAAGGATGAGTCCTCCTTAAACTCTAATATTGTTTACCAGTCTACTGATGGTTTGCAAACAGGGGTAACAAATTTTTTCCCAAAAGGGAAAGTATTGGGAAATAAAGGCACTGACTTACAGTTACAGGATACTCAGGTAGATTTTCCACTGTTTAAAAGTGCAGATATGCAGAATACTTGGTCACCAGGTAAAGCTTTCTAGGAGTCAGGATGGATACAGGCTGATACAGGAGGTAGAAGCCTGACCCTACCTGGTCTCCGCGCTATCCCTTTCACAACACTCCCCAGAATGGGCCCGACAGATTTACAGAGGAAAGGAAAGGTTCTGAAGGATGTGTACCTGCAGAGAAGGTCGATTCAAACAACCCCTGCAGTCCTATAGGCACAGATAAAATCCTTTCTAATAATCTTTTTCAGAAACCTTTATTACAGGAACCTCTGCAGATTCCTGTGCTCGTATGTATTGACCCCCTCCCCCTGGGTTCAACTCAGAGGCCTTTGATGTCAGAGTTATTCTCAAATTCACACAGAGAAGCTGCTCCCAGATGCAATGCAGTGCATTTTATGATATAAGGGGGGCTAGAGATTAGGCCCGCACAGGTATTATGTAGGGAAGACATTGCTGAAGGATTCATTGCATTTTCCCTCAGGATGTTTATGCCTTTATAAACATTTCGGAGAGGATAACTATGATGTAAGTTTCCATTCTCAGCAAGCATTAGACTTGCTCTGGATGAGGTATAATCAGGTTAAATTCTCCCGATATGGACCCCTTTATTGTTATCCCTCTGTCCAAGCCCTTAATTAAGTTTGTCACGGTTATGTTTCAGTAATGAAGGGGTATGGGTGGAGGATATAACTTATTGGCTGAAAAAAGGTGTGAAGTTTTGAGTGAACAGAGCCTCTACTAGATACAGAGTTATTTTGGACTGGTGGATGGAAATACAAAATTAAACTGAGACAAACAGAGTCTGGAACAGAACACATACCAAATTCTTTCCTGTTAGGGAGGGACAGAGGTGTATGTTTCTATAGTAGCCAGCGTGCCTGTTATAAGTGTGGAGCTAGAACACATCTTTCAAGTGTGTGTGGTAAACCAAGATGTGACAATTGTGGGGAGGTAGGTCATTTAACAATGTTCTGTAACAATCAGGCTTGTTGTGACTTATGTGACTCAAGGGCCACTTGTTTAAGGTTTGTCCTTGGGCAGACATAATACAGCGTCCAGCTCTAGTTCAGAGGTTTATATACAAAAAGCACAAGATGTTTCTGCACAAGTAGTTCCCCTGTGGGCCCCCAGAGACAGCCCAGGCTAAAGTGCCCTGGTCAGGAAACCAGTAGAACTCAAAACAGCATCACACAATGCAGTTACAGAAAAGGTTAAGAATAAGGAGACATCTATCGTACTACAGAGAAACAAGGAAAACTTTTAAACAGGTTAATGTAATGGAACTAATATGGGTCCCCAAATGATTTCATGCCACCCCAGTGGTTCATATAGAAGAGGTTACTAGAATGTCAGACAGCCCAAAAGCATTGAAGGACTCTTTACCAGTTGTTCCACAAAGAAGGTCAGCTAGGAATTTACATTTAGACCTCCCCCACTTGATAGCGCCCATTAAAACGGGCAATTCTTATGCAGCCTTGTTTTCCTCTTGGGGTGATATGGAATTAGAGGTAGAGGACTCAGACTCTCAAAATCTACACTATCAACTAGATCCCAGACTCTAGACAATTACAAAGATAAAAAAGAGGAAAAATAAGAGTTTTGCTCTATAGGAATGAGTAATGAAGCTAACTTGGGAATCGTTAAATGTACACAGCCTACTGAATATAAGGAAAAAGCAAGCCCTTTTTCATTATATTCATCGTTCCTTTGATGTATGTTTTGTGCAAGATACTTGGATGTCTTCTGTTGAGCAATCAATAGCCTTTAAAGAGAATGGATTTGGGCCATCATTTTGGTCCTTTGGAGAAGAAGTTGCAGAGGAGGGAATATTATTTAATTCTTATGCATTTCAATTAGACAACCTAATTGACCTAATCCCTGGAAGACTTAATAGTCGATGGGAAATGGCTGAGTCTACGCTTCGTTTCATTAATATTTATAACCCACAGATGAAATCCAGCAGAGTTACTTGCTTAAAAATGATACAACCATTTTAGTGACAACATCCAGAGTACTTTGGGAGGAGATTTTAATTGCTCAATCCCTTCTATCACAAAAAAAGCAACACAAAGAAAGTTTATTGTGATTCTAATGCCTAAATAAAATAATTAAAGATGCTAGTCTTATAATATGTACTGACTCACAAAATCAGAAGCTAGTTGTTCATTTAAAAAGGGTTAATCTTTCACATTGATAGACCATATGTTGGTTTCTCCAAATATACAGATTGATTCCTTTAAAATAATTCCTTAATTTTCAGACCATTCAGTTTATTAAGCTCCCTTATCCTTTCTGATAAACAAGAGAAAAGACAAGTGAGATGGAAATTGAATAATACATTATTGGATCTCCCTTTATCCAATTAGGTGTTAAAAGCCTATTAAAAGCTAGACTATCTTGAGCCTTTCTATATACTGATATAGGGAATGGTGGCAAGAGACTAAAACTGACATAAGGAAATGGTTTAAAACTATTGGTCAAGAACTAAAATGTAAATTTTTACATTATTTAGGTTAAGGCAGCAATTGCAAAGACTAATGACAATTGCATATTCATCTAGGAGAGATTATTCTGATCAAATCTATGCGTTAAAAGGAAATGAAAGAATTTCAATACAATAGAAGCAAAAACCATGCAAGCAATACTAATTAATGGTGTTAAAAATCACCTATAGGAGACCCCTTTGAAATGTGTAAATTTGTTAAGATTCTATGAAATTGGAAGAGTTAAAGAAACCTGATGGTAGTCTGGCCAAATCTGTGAATGAAATTAGGAAGTGATTATGGACTATTTTAGTTCATTGAGTTCACATAAAACAATTTTTTAAACAAGATATTGATGATTACCTGAATCAGATAACAGCCCCAGTTAGTATGAGTATAAATTCAGGAAATGGGATCCAATTTCTTCAGCAGAAATTTTAGAAGTTATTGGATCTCTTAAGTCAAATATCTCACCTGGAATAGATGGTCTTTCAAACAATCTATATAAAAGTTTCCCAGAAGAATTTAGTCACTGTTTGGGTCCATTATTTCAGTCCTTTTAGATGGTGAAGTAATTTTCCTTCATTCACAGAAGGATTACTGACTTATATATTTAAGTCGGGTGATAAACAAGACATTAGCAAATTGAGGCCTATTACGTTATTAAACACTGATTACAAAATTTTCGCTAGCATTCTAAATAACCGTCTGAAAAAATTTGCAGGAGCTGTGATTTTCAATATCAGTATTGCAATATGTCAGACAGGAAACTTCAGACAGCTTTAATGCTGATACGGACGTAATAGACTACCATGCAGAAATGGGATTATCAGGTTGCCTAGTAGCTGCTGATTTAGACAAAGCCTTTGACAGGGTTCATTTGCCGCTTCTATTTGCTACACTAAAGTATTATGGGATGCCGTTACAATTAACCAATTTAATAGAAAGGCTTTACGAAAAAATAATAGTTTTTCTCTTTGTTAAGGACTGTAGAGCAGAGGATTTCAGTTAGCTACAGGTACGTCAGGGTGTCCACTCAGCCCTCTTCTGTATACTTTTGCGATTTATCCTTTCTAAAAAGGTATTAGCTGCTCCAGAATGGAAAGGTGTTAATTTTGGCAAAGATAGAAACTCGCGATTTAATAATACAGGCCTATGCTGATGATTTGGTGGTATATCTAGAGAATAGTATAACCATTCCCTTTTCATAACAGTTTTTGAGGATTATGCAAAAGTTTCAAATGCTAAACTTAATATAAAAAACAAAAGGGCTTTCATGGTGCAAATAGATTTGTAGAGGAATGGCATGGGAAATTCATATTTCCAGTAGTCCGCTGAGAATTTTAGGAATTAGATTTAGTTCTCAAAATATTCCTAGGGAAAATTGGAAGAGGTCATTGGGAAAATCGAGAAAAAGGTGGGCAGATGGAAACAGTGGAGGTTTCCTAAAATAAAAGGGTCCACATAATTAAACAATTTCTACTTCAATCTTGCAGTTTGTAGCTATGATCTTTCCTTACCGTAGTTCTGGAAGCTAAAATCTATAGTATATTCTTTCAGATGCTCTGGGGTAGCCGATTAAATCCTGTTAAAGGTGCTTCACTTATTTAAGAGAAAATAAGGGGCCTGGGGATGATAGATCCAGTAGTTTTGCTCATGCCTTTCTTATTTCCAATTCAATAAAAGAAGGTCTCTTGGCTGAGTTAAAGTCAGAAATTTCCTGGGACCTTAAGGTTATGAGGAAATATTATAGGAGCTGGTTTTAACTGCTCCAAAACTTAATCGAAATTTATGTATTCCGAGCATTTTAAGCCAGTAGCTCAAAAACTATTCAAATGGAAAATACAGAAACAGATGGTGTTGACATTTAATACAAGCGATTGTATCATCACTTAATGACAACATTATATCCCCAAGAACCAGAATTTAAGTATTGTCCGTGGACCAAAATTCCAGGGTATTAGCACAACTTAATAACCTAAGGATGCCTAAAAATCAGTGGGAAACATAATGGTTGATTTTTACGGAAAGTTGAATGTAAGAGGGAATTTGAAGTATATGCTACATGAAAGACTATGTCCCTATCTAGAATGCATTAATACAGAAGAGACTATGGAGCATTTTATTAAACTGTTCTTATGCTTCAGGTTTATGGGTTTATTTAGCAAAATTGTGGAACTTTAAGTGGATGTTTAATATGACATACTAATTTCTGATTTTTGGATGTAGCCCAACTATCCCAGTAGAGCTTCACAAAGAGACCTTAACCTTATTCTTAGGTTGCTTGAGATACTATCTATGGCAAGCTAGAATCCAGTGAGTGTTATACCAAAGGAAATTGTCTTACTTTTGTGTAAGTAATTTGATAGTTAAAGAATTAGAGAATATTTATATTCAGGATGTTAAAAGAGTTAAGACGGAGACTTTAAGGAAATGGTGGAAAGGATTTCTACACTTTATTAAATATAAGTAGGACAAATATAGGGAAATCATAAGTTTTGTAATAAAAGTTTTTTTTTTTTTAGGAGATTAAGGAAAAGAGATACTTAGTATATGAACTATAATCAATTTGGAAGATCTATTTCATGTTGTTTTGTTTTATTGATTGTAAAAGATTATTTTTCCTTCCCTTTTCTTTGGACCTTTGTTTAAATTCTGATTTTCTTTTGTGAACAAGTGAAAATGTATATGTTTATTTTACTAATAAAACACCCCACTCTTTTCGATAAGTGCCATGGGATCTTTTAACATCCACCTGAACTACCACCAATTCAGGCAGATGGGACCTCGGTTTAACATCTCATCAAAAGAGGCACCTCAGAAGTGCAGCATCCCTCTCATGCTGCACTACAGTGTCAGTGCTGGGATATTAACCAAGTGCAAGATGTGGGAACTGAACCACAGCCCTCTGATCTCCGGCCTCAGAGGCGAGTGTGCTACCTACTGAGCCACTGACACTGACATATTTTAGTTGCTATTACTTCCACTCGAAGGGTTTCTGAGTTTCAGGCCCTAATGTTTAAGGAGACGTTTATTGTTTTCCACAGGGACAGGGTGACCTGTGTCTGAACCTAACTTCTTACCAAAGGTGGTGTCAGTACTGACTCTGAACCAGGACATCAACTTTCTGGTTTGTTATACTGAATTCGAAAATCACAGAGAGGCTTTGTTGCATACCCTGGATGTTCACAGAATCCTGAAGAATTATCTCCACAGGACTAGAGTCTCTAGAAAGACAGACCAGTTGTTCATCTCCTTTGCAAAACAGATGACAGGAGCTCCTGTTTCAAGCAGTCACTAGCCCGTTGGCTGGTGCACTGCATCTCTTTTTGTTACCAACACCATGGTAAACCCCTGCCGGAGCCAATCAAGGGTCACTCCCCAGGGCTGTGGCTACCTCATTTACCTCCTTAAAAATATGTCCTCGGCAGATATTTGTGCTGCATGACCTGAGTATGGTCCACACCTTCGTCAGGCATTACAGCCTAGACATTGCTTCTAGAAGGAAAGCAGGTTTCGGACTGACCATCTTGCAAGGCCTACTCTCATGAGGCTGCTCTGTTACTTATTTCTCCCCTTCCTGTCAGACCTGGGCCTATCTTTGGGTACTACTTGGGACTCAGTCTTATGGAATACCTGCTGCAAGTGCTCCTAAGTCAGATAGTTACGTAAGAATTTACTGTAACAGTAGATCTTGAGATGAATTCTTGCAGCAGGTGGCTTTCCTGACCTCCATCCCCAGGAATCTGTATTGTTACCCTTATGCAGGGTTGGGGAGTTCCTATCCGGTTCTCCATTCCTTTTCAGCAGGGTCTCCGCTGGAGAACTGAGATGGAGCCGGGGACCGCCTTTATACTACGTCTGACATGACGGAGCCAATGTCGGGGGCGGTCTCCGCCACAGGACTGCTAGCTACAAGATTTATGGGTCCCAATGCCTGGTGTCATTAGTCCCAATGGTATTACCTGCTGTAAGAGCTCCTTTCAAGATCTACTGTTACCGTAAGTTCTACGTAACTGTACTTTGTCTAATAACTGAATCTGTTTTCTGTAAGCCTTCCAACCCTAGCATTCAGATCTAGAGAGGTTAAAATATTTTGATACTTACTTCTACGATCTATCATTACATTAGTGATTGTATGTAAAAGCTTTTAAAGATTGCTATTGACAGTAAACTAAAGACTACATGTAAAAATATTGATTATCACCGAACAACTGTAAACATCTAAAATGTACTCAAACATCTACTAGTATTACTATTCTCCTTTTGAGTGTTCAAAATTAATTCCTTTCAAAGCTGTGATAGTCCAAGTTCCAAACCTTCTAAATTGTCAGGGTTTTGTTCATTGTCCCATGTCTCTTGTTATAGGATTAGGTTGTATTTTTAGCAAATTTCCACCTGCTGATTATCCACCAATTTAGCATACAATCCTGCCACGTTTCAGCAAAGATCATCTCTGGATTTCTTTGTAGGGTTTGTTCTGTTGTCTAAATCTTGCCACACCATAGTTTTTGTTCTATAAAATAAATCTTGTCACTCCATAGAGTCTGACAAATTAAAAGCTGAATTTGTTGTCTTACTATATACTTCAGAAGATTCTGAAATGGAAGTGCATTCCATAAGGGTTTCATCTTCATCTGTTAAAATTGTACTCGAGTTAATTCTTACACCCTTTTTATCTTTCTCTAATAATTCTACCTGACTGTCCAGCATCTTCCATGGCTAGCAAAGTGTCTTCCTGCTTGATTGGTTTTAAAATCTGAGTTACTTTCTGTTGGCTACTAACCCTTTTTCTGTACATTTTTCTTTTATTGCATGGCGTCCTTTGCTTTTTCCAGTGGTTGAGCCAATCTAATTGTTGAATCTGCTTTACTCTAGTCCCATAAAATCCTCCTGGCATTAATTAGAAGTCTCTTTTCACGGGAGTTTATAATAACACAGATCCATTCTATATTTGGAAATACTGTAGATCTACAGTGTATACATAGAAACATAGACTTTGACAACAGATAAGGACCACTTGGCCCATCTAGTCTTCCCATTTCCCTACCTACAGGATAGCCGCAGATCCTAGTTAACCAACAGCCTATTTCTTCCTACCCCCACAAGAATTGCCTTATATGTGGTCCATGCATTCTTGAATTCTCCCACAGTTTTACAATCCCACAACCTCCTCATAGGAAAGCTGTTCCATGCATCCACTACCCTCTGTGAAATAATACTTCTCACATTGTCCCTGAACTGCCCTCCATCTTTAAATTGTGTCCCTTGTTCTTGCATGCCTCTTTTCTGAAAGATGCTACCTTCTTGGACTTTGTTGATTCCACTGAGGTACTTAAAAGTTTCTATCATGTCCCCTCTCCTTCTTTCCTCAAGGGTATACATATTAAGCTCCTTTAGTCTCTCCTCTTACAACTTCTCTTGCAGACCCTGCACCATTTTAGTTGCCTCCTCTGGACTGCCTCTATCCTGTCTATGTTCTTGCAGAGATGGGATCTCCAGAACTGGATGCAGTACTCTAGATGGGTCTCACCAACTGTCTGTACAGAAGGATAACAACTTCCTGTTTTCTGCTGCTGATGCCTTTCCCTATGCATCCCAGTATACCCCAGCCCTCCCTACTGCCTTCTCACATTGCTTGCTAACCTTAAGGTCATCTGATATGATTACCCCCAGGTCCCTTTCCTTTTTGTTATTGTTACTACCTCCCCCATTGTGTACTCTTCCCTGGGTTCTTATTTCCCAGGTGCATTATTTTGCACTTCTTGCATTGAATCCTAGCTGCCATACTTCTGACCATTCCTTCAACCTTGCCAAGTCCCTTCTCATCCTTTCCACACCTCCTTGTGTATCAAATGTATACTGATCTTATATCTACCCATACAAGCTTCTGTCCTAATATGCCTTCCAAGGTGTTATAAATTGCCAGTTTTAACTTAAATATGTTTTCATTCTTGGATTTCTATATACATTTAAAGAACCGGTTCTTTCTTTTGATCCAGGGACCACTCTTCTCTTATAGACTTCCTACCTGCACATGGGTTGATGTTTTGTTTGTTTAATTACCTGGACCAGGATTCACAAAATTTGTTCCTGGTGTAAACCCGATTTGAGTTGAGTTCCCATTCATAGAAACCCAGTTTGCATGCTCAAACTGTGTTTGCATTTGGGCAAAGTCTGCAGGCACTGCGATGCAAACAAAGTTTAGGTGACCT
Source organism: Neoceratodus forsteri (assembly GCA_016271365.2). NCBI lineage: Eukaryota > Metazoa > Chordata > Ceratodontiformes > Ceratodontidae > Neoceratodus > Neoceratodus forsteri. The sequence goes on along the minus strand of CM028129.1, from coordinate 1,576,701,523 downwards.
GAATATCATCGCTGTTGATTCACAGAGCATTTGGTCCATGCAAGGGTCTCTTGCATGGTCCCCTCACGGAAACAAATACCACCGACTGAGACCTTGCCTTAATCTCACACAACCCTAGCAGTTAGCATAGGTACTGAGTGACCCCTGCTGGTCACCAGCCTGAGAGTAAAGAATGAGGTTTCCTGATGTTAGTGGCCCTCCATGATCACCGACCTGAGTACAAAAAGTATGTTTCCTGGTGCCAGTGGCCCCACCCCATGATCGCTGATCACCAGACTGAGTACAAACAAAAGCGTTTCCCTGAAGCTAGTATCCTCCTTGCAAATCGTTGGCCCAAGAATAAAGACAGACATTTTCGTGGTGCTAGTGATTCCCCTCATGCTGATCGCCAGACCGATGTTAACACACATCTTTCCCTGGTGTCCAGTGGTCCCTTCTACCATCTGATCCCTCTTCGGTGTCTTAAAACATATTCCTTGGTGTCCAGTGGTCCATCCTCCACTCGATCCCTGGATATGAAATGACACCATTCCTGGTATCCAGTGTGCCCCATCCCAGATCCCTGCATAAGAATGTGACACCATTCCTGGTTTCTAGCATCCCCATCCCGATCCCCTGTAAAACAAAGAACATCCATTTCCTAGTGTCCAGCAGTCCCCAACCCCCATCATGGAAGGTAGTGCCCCACCAACCTGGCCCTATCCCAACCCCAAGTTGGCAACCAGACAGCCCTCCACTGTCCACCACAGCTGGCCACCCACTGAGCTGTCTATGAGTGCGCATTATATACAGTAGGTGCTCACTGACTGACAGCTTACTGAGCTGTCAGTCATTCAGTATGTGCTCATTGACAGTTCAGTTGGTGGCCAACACATGGTGGAGAGCAGAGGGCAGTGCTAGTCACTGGCTTTGGGTTAGGATGGGGAGGTGATTGGGCACTACCTGCCATGGTGGGGGGCAGTCAGATAGACACCAGGGAATGGATGTTCTTTCTTTACATGGGATCGAGGATAGGAGTGGTATCTGCTAGACACTAAGGAGTGGTGTCCTTTCTTATACAGGGATCGAGGATAGGGGGAACAGTGGACACCATGGAATAGTGTAATTTTGTATAGGGATTGGTGTGAAGGACCACTGGACACAAAGGAAAATGTTTAGTGATATCATGCATGATACTGGGTGGGAGGAGGGACCACTGGATGCCAGGGAATATATTTTAAGATATCGGGTGAGGGATTGGGTGAGGGAGGGACGCTGGACATCAAGGAATATGTTTTAAGATATTGGGCAAGGGATCAGTGGGGGAGCTACCACTAGCCACCAGGGAAAGATATGTGTTAATATTGGTCTATCAGTTGGCGGAGGGGGACCACTAGAACTCGTGACACATCATTCTTTACTCTCAGGCCAATGATTGTGGGAGGACCACTGGTACCAGGGACACAGGGCTGTCTGTGGGACAGAGACTTGGAGGTGGATATGCAAAGTCCGGTGCAGCCTATGTAATGGGCTCAGAATGGGCATGTAAATGACCACGTAGTGCCTTGCATGCCCAATGGGCTCATTTGCATTGCTGCTTTGTGAACTCCAAATAGTGCACCTGTGCTATTCATTGAGGAACCATACTCATTTGTGCATGTCAGGCAGTGCTAATGGGTTAGTCATAGTGGTAATGGGATTAGCGGTGACTCATTCTGTTTTATCCACAGTTGGATAGCGTAGGTGCATTATCCAACTGTGAATAGCAACCTTTAACACCTGGGCAATCGTAGCACAATGCAAACTTGTCTGCTGTGTTTTGTGACTTTTGTGAATCTAGACCCGATCTTTAATTTGCGTTTTCATCATAAATGAAACTGTTTTGTTCCCAACTTCTCTCATCTTTTTTGTACATTTGTTTTGTAGTTGATATCTGACATGGCTATATTGTTCATATAAGATTGCTCTTTTGTTTTTAATTGTACCCTTACTATGGTAAGACTGTTGTGGATCAGGAAAACAATATTTTATTTTTATTTTCCATGATGGTGTCATAGAAACATAGACAATGATGGCAGAAAAGACCAAATGTCCATTCCAGTCTGCCCAAGTTCCCTATTTTCCTTGGGATCTACTGATCCTCCAGGGACTGGCCTTCAATCATCACTCCTATTCCCTCCCCATATCTGATGCCCCAGCTACCACAGTACCCTTCAATTTGTCCCAGTTGTGCTTAAAACCTCTAATGGTTTTCAAACTTACCACCTCATCTGGCAACCTGTTCCATGGGTCCACCACCCTTTCTGTAAAATAATATTTCCTCAAGTCCTTCCTGAATCTCCGACAGTTAGCTTCTATTTATGACCACAGGACCTCGAGCCAGTATTTAAATTAAATAATTCTCCACAGTTCACCCTGTTAATTCCTTTTAGAAATTTGAAGGTCTCTGTCACGTCTCCCTCTCCCTCCTGGTTTCCGGTGAGTACATGTTAAGCATCTTGAGTCGCACTTCATAGGACCTGCCCTACTGGCCCAGGCTTGTGTTTGTTACTTGGCACTGTACCATTCCAGCCATCCCTATCCTTACTGAGGTGAGGACTCCAGAACTGGGAGTGGTACTTCAAGTGTAGCCTCACCAAGAATCTGTACTGGGGAGTATTGCTTTTTTCTTGCTATCAGTATCCCTCCTAATATAGCCAAGCATCCTACTTGCTTTGCTACATGCCTTATTGCACTGACTTGATTGCTTTAGGGAGTTCCCTATGATAACTCCAAGGTCAACTTCTTCAGACATGGTACTGAGACTCACACCCTCCCATCCAGTGCTTCATCCCAGTGTTTCTATTTCCTAAGTGCTTTACTTTGCACTTTTTGGTGTCAATTTCAATTGCCAAACCCTTGACCACCCCTCCAGATTTTGCAAATCCCTCTGCATTTCCATTTTACCTCATCACTATCTACCCTCACACAGAGCTTAGTGTCACCTATGATCAGGCACGACTTGCCCTGGATCCCCTCACCAATGTCACTGATGAATAGGTTGAAGAAAATCAGCCCCAGGAAAGGTCCTTGTGGAACTCCACTCATGACCTCCTTTTCTTTTGATCTGACCCTGTTGATCACTACTCTCTCTGCCTCCCTTTAGCCAGTTCCATTTTTTTATTTATTTTTTCTTCCTTTAAGTTCCTTTACCAATGTGTGTATTTCAAGTATTTCTTTTCTGGTTATCTTTTTGGTAGATGTGGATTTTGTCCAAATTAAATACTATCTCAGACACTATTACAGTTATGCTATTTTCATATAACATGGTCTCAATTTCACTTTCTTCTTTACTTGTTCCACTTGTTGATTTTGGATCAGATCCTACCAGTGATCTTGATAAATTATTACTAATCTGTGCTTCTTTCCTGAGATCCAGTAAATCACCAACCATAAGTAGCATATAGTGCTCTAATTTGTCTCCCAATGATTTATTATCCTGTCTAATGTCTTGTCTAATATTCTGGCCTGGACTCTTTTCTTTCAGGTGACTTCACTTGTCTACATATGGGATATATACAGCGGATGTGTGGAGAGTGGATCAAAGCTTAATTTTTTATGTAAGGAGAAAATATTTTCAAAATGTTTAAATAAGCCTTACATTACTCTTCAGCATTTTTACTTGTAATCACCTTTATGATACTATTCTATTTATGAATATTTATTAATGACATATTTATCACCATTTCTTGCCCTGTTGTGGCTTGTTCTGTTGATAGTTTATTGTGCTTTATCTATTCATTCCAATAAATCATGAACAAAGTCTAGCACCATGGTAGCCCATGACATGGGTGTCAGTGATTGAGCGCTTGCAATAATGATGACTCAGTCCCAAGCGCATGTCAGCGGGGCTACTGCTGAGGAAGAGCAACCAGATTGGGGAGGTGGGTGCATATAGCGACAGGACATCGCTATCGATATCTGGCATGAGGGAGCGAGCGTGATGGAAGGGAGGGAGGGCTGGCCTGGTGTGGTTGGTATGGGGCTGCCTAGCTGTTCCCATAGTGTGGTGGGTGGGTGGCAGCTTAAAACTGTCGAGGTTCAGGGTTGAGGTCCGGGCCCACCTACATTTTGTGTGCCGGGATGACATTTTTTCTCCAGATTTTGTACCCCCAACATGCCCCTGGAGTTAAGAATCCTTTAGTGGGGGTGCAGGGGTATAGCTCCCACATGAACACACAAAATCTAAGTCCCCAGCGCTGTGTTTCTTGTGTGCCACGGTGTACATCGCCGAAATTGATTTTTGGTGATGTACACTCTCTCTATGAATCACAATTGCACTTTTGTGGTTATCACATAAATCCTAGGCCCACATCCTGCACGCTATCTTTTAAGTCTTTTTAGGTGTTCATATCAGATACATAGGCATCCCCTGATGAGCGCAGTAACCGTGAAAGCAGTCGGGGGTCTGTGTGTGACCAGTCTGATGGACGGTTTGGAATTTAGTATTATTGGAATAAAGGCTGTTTTGAATGGACAGCTGAGTGGTGCCAGTGTTTGTTTGTGGTCCTGTGCCTGTTTACGCACTGGGCACCTCCTTTAGTGGAGCAATTTTGACTTTTGTTTGTATCAGATACATCCAATTCACTTACTATGACATGATCAGGTTCTTCAAGTGCCTTAATGGATAACAAAGAGGATTATGAGGCTGTTGTACATCTATGTTATGTGATGAGTTCATTCTGGGGTTTGCAGGGCCTTAGAGATTTTTGAATTACAACAAAGTGCTCAATGTCCCTTGGTTTTATCAGTTACTACGCCATAGTAGTAAGTTAATTTTATTTTTTCTGCCTTTTGCCCTGCCATATTTTTGAGCCATAAGTTCAGTGTTATTTTTTGTTTGCCCACTAATGACTTCAGATGGGTTTGATTTAAGTACAGTTGTAACTCCTTCAGTGAAAAGTTAATGTATAAAAACAGAAGAAAGAACAGAACATTAATTATCTATATTATTGTGCAAATTCTGACTAAAACAGTCCTTGCCTGCAGCAGCAACAGTCTCTAATTTATTACATTGCTTTAAAGTTTGTTGTGCTGCTCAGTAAAAGAGATCATAATAATGAGAAAACATTTAAATTGGAAATTAGTCCATAGCTTCAATAAAATCTTAATAAAATCTTGGAGCTAGATATTTAAAAATGCTAAAAGCAGAGCACAAGGTTTGTGCTGTGCCTGCACCTGACTGAAAGTCTACAATATTCAGTAGGACAGTTGACTGGTGGTATCTGATGAATATCGACCCTTGTCTGCATGGCCCTCAAGTCAAGCTGCATTGCCTGACATGGACTTGGGCTGTATCCAGCCCTTAGGAGTTAACACCCCCAGACTGGATAGTGCCAGGAGCCATGAGTGCGATATTCAGCCACAACATGCAAATGAGCCGATGGGCATACAAGGCACTAAGTGGCCATTGCATGCCCATTAGAGCTAATTTGCATTGGAAGTGGTGACCCAATAGTGCCCATCCTGACATCATCCTTGATGGCTTGCAGCACCATCACCCAGAAATCCTGTCCCAACTCTTTGACAGGCTTCCTGGTGTCAGTGGCACTCTCCACCCCTGATCACCCCTAGCAGTTTGTGTCCATGATATACTGGTGTCTCTTGGCATCCCTCTCCCTCCAATCACCTGTTCTAGAGCAGATAATGTCTGCCCTGGTGTGGCCAGTGGCACTCTCCACCCACTGATCATCCATATCAGTATGTCTAAAGCATTCTCTGGTGTCTAGTGGCAGTCTCCTGCCAATCACCCATCCCAGTGATTCTGAACATTCCCTGGTGGCTATTGGCATCCCCTGATCTTTGTCCTATATATTGCTCTGTATCCTTGGTGCCCAGTGGCACCCCCGATCTCCTGGCCCATGTAGCCTAGAATATCCCTGGTGTCCAGTGGTACCCCCACAACTGCTGGTCACCAAACAGACTGGCAAACATTGTTAGTTCAGCAGCCTACCACCACCCACCCTCAGCACACCACCCAGCCTACCCCTTTTACCAGGGATTCCAGGGGATGCAGTGAGACTGATACAATGACTGTCACAGCCCTCCTCTCAACTCCTTGGCCAGCCATCATATCTGTTGACAGTGAGTACACAGAACAGATGGGCTTACTGGTCCTTTTCTGGCAGCAAATTATGTGTTTCTACATTTCTGTGGTGTTACAGATGTCATGAGTGTTCATTCAGTATGAAAAGAGAGAACAGCAACTGCTGAGGAAAAGGGATTCAGAGTAGATAAAGGGCAAAATAATAGATCATTAATTTAACACAAAAGTTCAAAACATATCTGAATATTTGATAGGCCCTAAAAGAATTACAGAAGAACATGTAGACATGTAAAAGCTGTTTCCTATCACCTTTAAATGAGTAGTCCTTCTAAAAACTTTGTTTTAAAATATTTTTACTACGCTGTTTCTAAGTAGACACTAAAAAAAAAAAAAAAAGACAGCACCTTTCTGAGCCACCACTAGTGTTGAAGCATCTAATTGTTTTGATCCCTTATTTACCTAAGTGACCCTTTTCTGTCACGTCTAAGCATTGTTGCACAAATCCTCAAAGTTTAAGGGGCAATTTGTGGTTTTGAAAGAATGTTGATTCATAGAAATTAATACAAGGGTTCTGAAACACTGTCTTTTTATGTCTATTGTAAAAACACAGCAGGGCCCGAGGAAATGCGAAGGCCAAGGAACCATTGCCCTTATACATTTGTGTTTGGAAAATAAAAGAAAAACTTTTTGAAGAATATTGTTGCAGTAGAGTTCATCCTATTTCATATTTGCACATCCTCAAAGTTAGAATTACATGGACTGTTCTGGATAATTACATCTGCTGTAGAAAATCCTTTATTTATTTTATTTATTTATTTATTATATTTGGTACACCTTTGAGCTAAAGCTCTTTGAGTAGGTTCCATGTCAGGCACAAGGTAACAACATTTTGAACATTACAGGCACAAAGCGTGAAGGCAGTGGGAGCCCATAGAACAGCGACGAGCAGGCAAATAAAGCAATACATGGTAGCTGAAATTAGCAGCATACAACAAAGGGCAGTACACTAGAGTATTGCAGTATGCAGGACTCATGCAAGGTAGAAAGCAATCATATGTGGGAGGAACAGAAAACATAAGGAAGCAGAAGGGGTCTAATAGGGCAGAGGAGAGAGGAGGGAGGAGGAGGTATGGGAACTGGAAGGCATGGAGGGGAAGGGAAAATAGAGAGGGGGACCAGGTGAAGGGAGGGAGAGGAGGTGAAAGCGTAGGGACAAAGGTGGAAGGGTGTTGGAAGGATGAAGGGGCAGAGAGAAGATCGATTAGGGATGGATAAGACCAATCAGCCCAAGGGCTTTGTCAGTGAAGGTGTGAAGGGGCAGAGAGGTGGGAAGAGGGAAGAGGGCCAGTAAGGAGTAGTGGGGTATTGTTTTGTTTCTGTTAAACATGCTTTGACTAATAAAACTTATGTATATTAGTTCTAAGATGCTGGTTAGGTTCCATTGCACTTGAGTTAGGCCTTGTGTTGGCCGTGAAAGCTTATTTATAGAGCGTATTTTGGCCAGTCGATAAATATCTAAGGAAACTAACGATACACTGATAAATCTAAGGATGTCCAAAATGCGCTCACTACTAAAGACTATGTGATGAAACAGTTTACTGACTATTATTCATTTATTTCACAGAAAACCCTTTAGGCTGTGCCTATTTTAAAGGGTTTAGGGTCAAGTACAACAAAGGACAACATTTAGCAAGGTGTATAATATATACATAGAATTGCAATACAGTTCATGAGGACACTAGTAAGAAACAAAATTACAGCATGACTTGATAATGTACTGCAGAAATTATACATAACAATATTTTTAATATAGTACAATCGACCATACAATATAACCAGTAAGATACTGTGGGCTGCCAGGTTACAAGGTTTGGTAGAGGATACAATGTATAATAAATAAGCTGTAAACCTTTTCTTGTGCTAGTATTTTAGTATATTACTTTTCTGGGCAGACTGGGTGGGCCTTTTCTGCTGATAAATGATGTGCTTCTGTGTTTCTAGCAGGACACTACTGTAGCTCTCTTCATGGTTAAAATGTTTCAGGAGAAATGTCCCACTGTGAGAACATCCCTGGCATCCAATAACTCAGTTTTGAGAATTAAATTTACCAGACATAGATTTGTAAGGCACCCAACCCTGTGAAACCTATTTCTTGCTCCTCAAACCCAGTTTATTTAGTAGTCGATCATTAATTCTATGCAAAGGTTCTATGCAACAAGGTGCACAAAATGGTGCTTTTTCATGAACTTTCTGAAGCATTTTTGTGCATTTTACCACCCTCAGCTAAGCCCCACCCCCAAATCATGTCACTTTCCATCTCCCCCCAGGCTGACCCCAAGCCCAAGCCTCATAGCACAAAACACATCCTCCCCACATCCCTGCATTGGCCCCTACAACCCCTAATCTGAAACTCATTCCAGTAACCTGCCACATGCCTCATGATGTAGCCCCAGAGGACCTGTCGGTGCACTTCACTGAAGGGTACTGTCTATCTTCTCACTTCATGCTCCATCATGAGTGCAGCATTTCACTGTTCCCTTCACTTCCTTTCCTAGCCAGGCTGACTATTGATGTTCCCTGAGAAAGGAAGAAACTAAAAGAAAGGAATAAGGCAACCCTTTATAGGGAATGCCGTTAGTCTTGCTACAGAAAAGGAAGGTGGAGTGCTCCACATGCAAAGAAATGAGAAGAAAGGAGCTGGCCAGCCCCAAGAAATGGATGTGCATAGCTGGTTATATGGTGATAAACTACCACCAAACAAGTGGCAGGTTAATGGGACAGGGCTCAGAGTGTAGGGTGGTAGTAATCAGTGGGGAGTGACTTGGAGGGTGATATGTGGTGGATTTAACTAGGGAGTGGGGTTGGTAGGGATCAACAGGAGGGACTCAAGAGAGTTATGTGTGTTTTGGTGATGGGGTCAGGGGTTTAGGGTTTAACAGAGGGGGCTCATGAGAGTAATGAAATGTGTTTGTTTCATTGACACATTATATTTACCCACTTCAGAAAATGCAGAAATTATATGAAACATTTCCATGTTCCATGAACATGGGAGAATGCAAATGTGAAGATTTCACATTGCTCTCAAGATACCCGATTTGACCCCTCTGAATCATATTCCAGTACCATCCAGAACTTTGTGCCACCCGATGTCAGAGGTCTGGTAGGTGCAGAGGGTGGTCCCTCTGAACCTGCCCCTCATATCCTACTCACTGCTCAGTAGCTGAAGGCACTACAGAGTTACACACTGGCCCTCCTCTCCAGGGGTGAGAGCATCAGTCCAACAAATGACCCAAGTTCAGTCTCACACCTACCCTCCACCAATGCAACAGGTATCCAAAGATCAGTCTCACACATAGCCTCCAGCTACCAAACATGTGGCCCAAGCTGTCTCATGTCTACTCTCCACCAACCCATGAGGTAATTGATTATCAGCCTCCTATCTACATCCACCACCCTAACAGGTAACCAAAGGCCAGCATAACACCTAGCTCAAACAGATGTGCAAGATCAGTGGCATATTTACCCTTCATCGGGAGCTCATCAGCCCAGCAGGTAACTCATGATCAGCCTGACACCCATTCCACAAGCTCAACAGGTAACCCTGACTAACATTTACCTTCTGCCAACACAGCAGGTAACCCAAGGTCAGTCTCACATCTTCCCTTCACCAGCCCAACAGGTAACCTAATTTCAGCCTTTCACCTACCCTCTGTCAACTGAAATAGGAACCCATGGTCTGACTGACACCTACATTCCACCAGCTAAACAGGTAACCCAAGTTCAACCTTACAGCTGCCTTCCACCAACCCACCAGGTACCCCAGGGTCAGTCTCACACCTTCCATCCACCAGTCCAAGAGGTAATCTAAGGTCAGTATCACACCTACCCTCCAACAGGTACCCAAGGTCAGTTTCACACTTGCCCTTCATCAAGCCAACAGGTAACCTATGGTCAGCCTCATGCCTACATTTCACCAGCTCAGCAGCTAAGACAAGGTCATTCTCACACCTGCCCTCCACTAGTCCAGCGGGTAACCCGTCAGCATTACACCTGCATTCCACAAACCCAGCATGTAACTCAAGGTCATTCTCACACCTATGCTTTGCTAATGAAGCAAGTAACCCAAGGTCAGTCTCACCTCTACCCTGCACCAGCCCAACAGTTAACCTAGGGTCAGTCTTAAATCCAGGTCTTGCAAACTGAATTTTTATGGAAGACATGCATCTACACAATGTTACAGCTGAGAGAGAGAGAGAGATTGAAGCACAGTGATTGCTCAAGGTTACAAATGAGCTGGAAGTGGACCTACCAGCACAGTGGTAGAGCTACTGCTTGCAATGCTGATGACCCGGGTTCAGAAGTGAACCAGAGGAGTCAGAAGGTGCCAGGGAAGAGGATTGAGCATCCTATGGACTGTTCTCCTCCTTTGGGAGAAGGTGCTCAACTGGCCCTTAGCAGAGGCCAAGGGTCTGACAGCCAGAGTTTGCATGCTTGGGAGGCATGTCAGACATTCGGCCGTGCACCATAGTACCACTGTAACTACGTCTTCCTGGATAACAATACAGGAACAATGCCAGGCTGAAAAGGAAGATGTCTGCCCCACTGAGCTCCCTCAACAGACTGATGCACTCTGTCCCTGGATCACCTTTGGTCTCCGATGGGGAATATGGGCCCCTCCTCGACTGCTCTGCCCTAGGGGAGTAAGCCAGGTGCACTCTGGGGCAGAAGGTAAGTCCTGGAGGATGGGGGGTGGGGTGGGGACCAAGAGGAACTAGCTAGTAGCAAAACAATTAAAAAAAATGAGCTAGAGGTGATGTTAGAATTTGAGTGTGAAATCATCTGGTTGACAGTTCTGTGCACTGTACAAAGGGCCACATCAAAATGTTTTGTCCATGGTTGGGGCATAAGATAAAATGTTTAAATCTGCAACTGAACCAATAGTTATGATATAAATTAAAAGGGGTATTAGGATGCACCTCTTATGGTATGAGTGCCATCTTGTTTAAGTTTGGGTGTGAGGACCACTAAACAAAGCAGAGCAATTTTGGCTGCCAGAATGTGTGTGAAGGACAATATTTTCATACCATTGTAGAAACATCTTATTCCACAGGTCATTTATTTCATAAAATGTGTACAAAGAATGCTGGCGCTGATTGGTTTACAGGACACAGGCTGGCACCTGTACTTTTACCCCAGCCTAACTCACAGAGAAGACAAAGTGCTAGCGCCAGTCTGTCTCCTAGCCAGTTAACAGACACTGGGGACACATCTGTGCATTTTACATTCACATTTGCAAGTTTTGAGACTATTTCTACACTTAAGAAGTGACATAAAGCTTAAGTAAAACATTGAATTGATGGTTATTCTGCATTCTGTGTACATTTTGTTATCATAAAACTCATATGTGAAACAAAGCACTCCAGGGAGTGAATTAGAGGCTGAGACCCTCCGTCAAGCGGCATTGTGAGCCCCACTGCACCCTTGAGCATGCAGTTATCGCAGCCTATCTCACACCCTGACATGTGTTACTGTTAACATTTTTCACTGATAAATATGAGAATGAAAACATTTTTTTCTACTTCACAAATTAAAGCTTTTGTTTGAAACATTTTTATGCTCACCCCCACACACTTTTTTTGGACATGGAGGATGGAAGAGCCCACAAAAGAACATAACTTTGCATACAAAACAGATAACATATCTCTAATACTCTACTTTAATTGGCTTTGGGAAATCAAGGGATTTATAATGTATTTCATTTGGAATTATACAATAGCATAAACCAAATGCCCAAAGCCTCAAAGCTGATTGGTTGGCTGGAACCTTCCCAGTGTTACAAACACACCAGTATGCTCACTGGAAAAGGTGACAGTCAGCCTCATTGGCAAAAAACACTCTGAGCCCTGAACTAAAACCCAAATTCCACCATACTGGACTCCTCTAAACACCTGTATCCAAACTGCTGTGACTCCTCTAAACCGTGACTACAAAGCAGGAGTTTTAAACGAACAGAAATATCGAAGCAGACATCATGAATCCCCATGGCAACTATACACACAACCTACTTGTTTTTAAACTATTCTTGTCCCTGATGTACAGCACTGCTGCACATTTCAACTCGCTAACTACACTTGACCCTTTGAGTCACCGCACTTTGTGATCAGTCTCTGCTTCACTGCCGCTCACTCACTCCTTCATTACAGCTCTTCAATACAGTCCCACTTTCCTCTCCTTATCTCCCATAATGGTAAAAAGAACTGCATACTTAACTGGAAAAAACCAAAAACTAGAACACAAATTGCCCACCTGAGTAATGACCTTTCTCTCTGACTGAAACACAAACACAGAAGAAAATGCACTCCATCAGCATACCTCAGTCATAGCAACACCCTAGCAACCAGCACTATTTTTGTAGCGCAACTACAAATGCAGTGAAAATAAGTTAAAATATCTAAAAAAAACCTTTTATTTATTTTCCTACCTCCTAAAAGGAGTATATTGCATAATAGCAATATACCACTTCAGGGTGTGAATATATGGGTGGATTTAGCACTTCTGGTGTGGTTACGGCACTGGCCTGCGGCCTTGTGACCCAATCACACCAGGCATGGAAAATCTGACCCGATCACACCAGGCATGGTAAATCCACCCATATACCCACACCCAACCATGGTATATTGCTTAAATGTTTGCCAGCTTTGTTCATATGATTATCACTCCACACCCTGCGTTATGTGGGAGTTATAGTAGTGATGACTGTCCTTAGCCAGTATGCTGTGCAGTCTGTGCCAGAAGTAAAGCTGTTGCTAAGTAATGTGCTACTAATATATTCATCTTCCACAGCAAATAATGTTTTAAAATATCATTCTCATCCTATATTTCAATAAGTTAAGTATTAGTGCTATCCAGCATTTCCTGGCTTTATTATACCACTGACATTGCAGCATTATTTATTCATGAAGCAATTTTTCCTATATTTAATATTAACATTTACAGAACTCATTACAAGGATTGGTAGATTTATTAAATCTGACTGAAAGGACATTTGAGTTAAACATACCAGTTTTTTATTTAGTATGCTTTTTGTCACAGTCACCTGAGGCTCAGCCTCCACTTCTCGCCTGACCCCTCTTCACCACTGGTATCCCTTAACAGTGATACCCCTGGCTTGCCCCTCCAGGGAGGGGCTGCTTGAGCATGCACAGGACCCACATGACACCCATATAAGGGTGCCAGTAGGGAGCACCCACCAGCATTGTCTCCTGGCTTGCCCCTCAGGGCAGGGCATGGGGCTTAGCTCCCCTGACACAGACACAGTATTAGGTCACCAAGAGATCGGCACTGGTGATTGGGGCTGGTGGAGCGGAGTGTTATGAAGGCAACGACAAGGATTTCTTTCTAGTTGGAGACCCCAGGGGAATGGCGTGCAATGATGTAGGATGCTTTGTATGCCGACATCTGGCACATCCCCACAGCATCTCTGGCACCGGTTGCTGCTGGCCCCTATCCTCTGCCTGAGGTCAGTCTTGCACCAGATACTCAGCCCCTCCCCAGAGAAGGAGAGCTGTCCCTAGAAGGCTCAATCTATTCTTCCCCTGGCTGGCCCTCTGACTCCTGACTTCATTCCCAAATCAAGGTCATTGGCATTGCAAGCAGAAAACCAACCCCTGTGCCGGAGGGCTGGCTTAAACATACCAATTCTATACTTTGTGAAAGCTTTCCTTTGAACAGGGTCCTCCAAGATTTCCAGATAGTACATAAAGCTATGTCTGCAAATGTTATCGCTGTACCATTTAGAGAATTTAGACTGTTTAATGGCATTCAGATCACTAGTCCCACGGCAATCTGAGATTTTCTTAAGAATATATGATTTATATTTATAACTTAAAGTAATGTTATTTTTAACATGTCTTGCTAGGAAATCAATTCCATAAGATAGAAGAAGTTTGTGAACATGCCCCAGCCAGTAAAAAGTTCTAAAGTCAGGATCCTTCCAGTGATCCTTTTCATGTAAACACCTTTTACAAATGTATCCTCTGCTAGCCTGTTTATTCTTAACGGAAGTTAATTATTTTACTGTCAGCAACTGCTTGGAAAGCAAAGGATTTATAATATATTTTGTTTGGAAATGTTTGCCAACTGTGTTCATGTGATTATCACTCCACACCCTGTGTGATGTGGGAGTTGTAGTAGTAGTGATTGTCTTTAGCCAGTACGCTGTGCAGGCTGTGCCAGAAGTGAAGCTGTGCATGTGGATTGCGAGGCCATGACAGAACGGACTTCCACAGGTATCTTGCGCATCCATGAGTACCTGGAATGCTTTATGATGTCATCTAGAAGAATGAACACTATTACATCTACCTTCTCCTCTAGCAGGCGCTGCTGAGCTATGTAGAAAGCCTGCCTCAAAGGCCACTGGCAAACCCTGCTTTGGTGAGTACAAAGACTGTTTTCCGGCTTTTCCAGATTGACTCATACAAGTTCTCTATGATCGCCTTTCCACAAATCCAGTCCCTTTCTTCTAGACAAAGACGGTATTTCCTTTCCTGCTGCCCTCCATATTGCCTGTCAATTCATTGTACACCCAGTCTCCACAGCTTTCTGCTCTGCATCGAGGCTATAAATGCATCATACTGCAGTGCACTTTGGAAATGGCAGAATACCCTTTGAGGACTACTGAGAAAATCTGGAAGACATACCATGTGTCCCAGCCATATAGTTTCTTTAGGACTGGAAGAATTGTTGAGATGATCACTATGAAAGATGTTGAAATGAAACACCAATGGCCATATATATCCTGACAGGAATGAGGGTCCATGGATAATAAACTAGCACCCTGTACAGGCTCTGGTAGGTTACATTTCATTCCAGTTGTCAGTAGGGGAGGTTGATGAGGTGGACCTGATGAAGTTTATGAACCAGTAGGCATCACAGGTGCATTTAAATGGGTTCCCACTGACATCCAGTTCTACCAGGCCCTTGAGTAACTGACCAGAGAAACTAGTTTCATCTATTATCTTTATTTCATTGTTGCTTAAGATGAGGTTTTGTAGGGTGACAGCACTGGAGAAAAACTTGGCATTTAGCCATTTAATACCATTGCTGCTCAGATTCATAACCCGTAGCTTTTTACCAAAGATGACTTCTTTTGGGGTAAAGTTTTGAGTGAGTTATGACTCAGATCCAAAGACTGCAAGTGTTCAAGAATGTAATATTCTCCCAAGGAAAAATTCGATTTGATTACTGCTGATGTTCAGGTCTACTAGGCTCTGTGGCAGGCGAACAAAGGCTTCTTCTGGAATAAATCTTAACTTATTTTGAGATATATCTAAATAAGTAAGGTTAGTAGATTGTGAAAAAATTTAAGTAGGTGTTTTGCCCACTCTGCCACATATTATCTAGCCTATTTCCAGAGAAAATAATTTTTTAATGACTCACTTTTCAGTTCTCTAGATATCCTGATTCCTATGTCATTGTTTGCAAGGCTTAACGTCCTAAGTAATGGAAGATTGCTAAGAAAGTCAAACTTGTGGCCCATTCCTTTCATGTTAAAATGATACTGATTGTTGTTAAGGTACAAAACCTCAAGCTGTGGAATCTCAGCAAAGGCATTTGAGTAGTATAAATCAATTCTGTTGTAAGAAAGATCCAAAATCTTTAAGATGATAAGGGCACAAACTGGGTGCCATCAAGTGACTGGCTTATGTAATTGTAGGACAAGTTGAGGCAGTCAACTTTTCCAGGCCTAGGAAGTCCTCTGTGTGTATCTCAATGAAGTCATTAAAGATAAGTCATACATTTTTGGCAGTTTTCATGGTGATTAGTCACTGGAGCCTGTTGCTGGGGAGAGAGCCTTCCATCCCTGTACTGTCCAGTCATTGTCACAAGCATCAGTTGCATGTTGTTGGCTATAGTCAGTGACAACACCATCAAGAGGGTGTCTGGACTGCAACAGGCCTTCTCCACTTTGCCTTTGACAAGGTTGCTGGAATAGCAAGCTATTTTCAGAAAGACCAATGTACCTCACCGTTGAAGTTGGGAAAAATGGATAAATTGACCTGCTTTATAAAATTGGTGCGGAAATCAACTACCTCAAGTTTTGGAAGACTCAGCAGGGTGCAATGCCACTCTCATTCATAGTTTGAAAGAAATATCCATTGATAAGGAATGTCCTCAAGGAGTACATTTTTTCAGAGATGGAGAAAGAACAAGGCTCTTGAATGTTTTCAGGGGCTGGTAATTGTAGATTAAGTTCAGTGTTTCAACTTTTGGAAGCTTGGCGAAAAAGGTAGCATTTGTGATGGCATAAGCCAAGAGGTTGTCAGACAGATCCAGATTCCTTAACTTATGCAAAGGTTAAATAGATCATCGTTTAGCTCCACCAAGGAGTTGCCTCTCAGATTCAGAGTCTTCAGGTTACTGAGATCCTGGAAAGCATTGGGTCGAGCTTGATAAATGTGTTGTTGGGGCATGGAAAGCATTGCTGGGCAGCATGGTCACACACGCTGACAGTTCCACTGCAAGATCAATGTGTCCAGTTTGGTGAAGTTTGCAAAATCAGAGACTCTTATGTGGAAATTTTGTTTTCTGAGAGGTCCAGGTACCTCAAAGTCCGTGGGAGGCTGTTGGGCACCTCCGTGAGGTTGCTAAATGGCAGAGTCAAAGTCTGGAGTTGTGTGTCCTGGAAAGTGTTGTTGGAGATAGTAAATGTGGTGCCACATGGGTTCCTGTAATAGCAGTTCTTACCAATGAACAAGGTCTTCAGGGACTTGAGGCCAGAAAAATTCTGATAGCTCAGTTGAATAATATTGTTCAATTCCAGATTCAGCTCCTCCAGTGTAGGTGGCAGTCTTGGCATGTTTGACAAACTGTTGCCAGCGAGACTTAGATTAGTCAGCTGTCGGAGATTAACAAAGGCCTCAGGCTCAATGACAAACTCAAGGACCTATGAGAGGCATAACGTAACTTCCCAGGCAAGCAATTAAAACTTATGCTTAGGATCTTGAGGTTTGGGACCTCTGAGAAGGAATCATTGGTAACCAATTTGATGAGGTTATGTCCCAATAGCAATTTGCTCACACTGGTCGATCTGATTTTAGGAATCTGGGCTAAGCCTCGGTTGCTGCAGTCCACTGAGGTGTGATTTTCATCAGTGTCACAAGGAAAACACTGGGAATATTCCAAAGCCTGACTGGATGGTTATGCTGATGAGCAACAGAGGCAGCAATGTTTGCAAAGCAGTTCTTCATATCAACCTGAGAAAGGAAAGAAATACCTATTAATTTACTTGCATTACCTGTTATGAGCATACCTCTCTAATGTCATTAATTTATGTTTGGCATTTCCAGTGTTACTGTGGTGTATGAATTTGAATCATAAACTAATACAAGGCCAGATATTCAAAGGTTGCGCCATGCGCAATAGGATTAATGCGCAAATTGACTTTGCTCTATTCTGCAATATTTAGCAGGCGCAGTTGCGCCACAGAAAACATGCTGAGCAACAGCACAATGCAAATGAATGCATGCTGAACTGGAGGAGGAACCATGCCTAAACTGCACAGCCCGATATTCAGCCGGGCTGTGCAGAGTGTGTGCAGGCGCAACCCCCAACCTCGCGCCTGCAGGACTTTGAGCCAAAAAAAGAGCTTAAGTTGAGGGCCACCCACAGGTGAGCTGCTGTGTGCAGGCGCAACACGGCTGCACCTGGCTGGCTGACTAACCCAGCTCCTGTGCCCCCTGCAGCCCGATCGTGGGCATAGTGTACTCCCCACCAGCCCGATCAGCGGGCATCAATGTAACTCCCACTCTCCCGGTACATATCCTGGTGGTCCAGTGGACGAAATGCCTGATAACCGGGCGGTATTGTAATAATTCCCACCCCTCTGTACATATCCCTGGTGGTCCAGTGGACGAAATGCCCGATTAAGGCGGTGTGTGTAATAAAAACCACCCCTCCCGAACATAGCCCGGTGGCTGGTGTCCCCACCCACCCACGAAGCCCCACCACCCCACTCCCCGGCGCGCGGGCGGCAGCATCCACCGCCTGCCGCCCCACCTCCCGCCGACCGGGAGTCAGTCGGGAGCAGCAGTGGGCGGCAGGTGGGTGGATGCTGCCGCCCGCCAGCCGCCGGGGGAGCGGGGTGGTGGGGCTTGCGGGTGGGTGGTGGGGACACTAGCCACCAGGGCTATGTTCAGGGGTGGTGGTTTTATTACATACCACCCGCGATCGGGCATTTCGTCCACTGACCACCAGGGATATGTAATGGGAGGGGTGGAATTATTACACATACCGGCCGGCGATCGGGCATTTCGTCCACTGGCCCACCAGGGATATGTACTGGAGGAGGGGGAGCTACATTGCCGCCCCGCGATCGGGCTGGTGGGGAGTACCTGCCCGATCGGGCTGGTAAGGTCCTCGACGGCTGCCCGGCAGGGCGCCAGGCGAAACCGGGATCCGGTAGCCTACATGCTAATGGCATGCAAATGGGGATATAATCACATGCAAATGGCCCCGCACCTGCATGAATTATAGCCCCATTTGCATGTCACCTTTTGAATATCGTGATTTTGCGTGAGTGCAAATGGTACTTGCGCCACCACAAGTTGAATGATCCACTCTGTCAACTTGCGGTGGTACAAGTTCCTGCGCCATGCACAGTAACTGTGGCTGGGGGTGATATTCAAAGGGGAGTTGCTCCAATAGCACAACTCCTTTGAATATACGCCAGAACTTCCCTCCTCTAACTATTTTTGCAGCTCAAGGGCTTGGCGCCTATGAATGGCGCAGTTTGAATATCCAGCCTAAGATATAAAGAATGCAAAATGGATTGCAGTAGATTAACACATTTACCTCCACTAGTGAAAGGAAGACTCATAACTCACAAGAGGCAAAGCCACAAGTTAGTCATGAAGGTCTTACCACTCATGCAGAGATAAATGTGTTATTCTACTGCAGTTCATTATGTATTTGATATATATCACACTATTTGTAATGTTTTTTGCTGGTTCTTTACCTTATTTTAGCTTAAAACTGCCCTTCTTTCCGTTGTAAACCCTCTGTCTGGCCCATTGCCCTCTATGCTTAATTTCCAGATTCTAAGTGGAAATAATGTGTTCTAAGTGAAATAAATCATGTTTTAGGTTAAATAAACTGTTCTAAATGAAAATGAATATTTGTTCAAAAATAACATGATTTATTTACCCAATTTATTCGCCACTGGTATGCTATGTATTAATGCTAGGGCATGCTTCTCCTATACAGAATGATCTTAACATGAAGGGCCTAATCTACATACTGTTTACATTGTCATATAAAAGATTTATACATTACTGGTATGTGCAACTATGCTCCTTTAACTTTAGTCTGCAAGCCTAAGTAGTAGTCAGCATCCACAGTTCCCCAGTTGCCCCCTTCTGCAAGTGTGGAGCTCTGCACTCAGATATCAGTCATAGACCATGGAAACTGACGGGTTTGATATCTGAGTGCTGATTGCGGCTATATTATTTTTTTATTTTATTTATTGGATCTAGGATTACAATACCTTTGAGCGAGGTCTCTTTTACAAAGGTTCCACGTCAGGTTACAATTCAAAACATAAGACATGTAAGTCAGATTACAAATTCAATACATAGGACAAGGTTACAAAAGTGTAAGCTAAACAGAGTTACAAAGCATCTGAGAAACAAAACATGTTTTTGAGGCTAGGTTACAAGGAGATAGCAGATGAGGTGCAGAGAGGTTAGAGGACAAGAGAGAGGAAGAGTGGGAGGGGGGTGGAGAGCTACAGAGGAGGAGCACAGCCAGAGGCATTGTTGTAGACTTAACATGGGGAAGTGCATGCTAAGGGGTAACCAAGTGCTAATAGGAGAGAGAACTGCATAAGGTTAGAGAAATATTCACAGAGTCAGCTAGTGGAGGCAGTCACAGGAACTAGAGGCAGTGAGAGAGAGGCGTAGCCTTCATTTAAATGCACCAAGGGTAGGAGTGGAGGATATGTAACTGTTTAGACCATTTAGCCAGCTAGGTACCCTGTAGTTAAAAGCTATTTGACCTTGTGAGGTACAACAACATGGAACCTGCAGGAGCTGTGATTCAGACCTCCTGGTTGAGCGGAGGATATTGATAGGGTGCAGGAGTGCACACACTCCATGGGGCACAAGGCCCAAAGTTATTTTCTTTGCCATGGTGCAGGTTAGGTACTTTATCTGATTGGTGATTTGCAGCCATCCATTTTGTGCATAGAGGTCGCATGTATGTGTGAGGTGGTGGTATCCAGTGAGAAGTCGTCAGGCCTTACTAAGGGAGGTGGATATGCATCTAAGAGTGGTAGCGGGGGCAGAGCCATAGATGGTAAGCCCATAGTCAATAATGGAGATGACAGAGCTCTGAATGGCGACATTCAGGACTTCTGGAGTAAGATGTTGCCTATGCCAGAAGAGAAGGGCAAGGGAGTATTTGCTGCTTTGTCTATAGAGTCAATGTGGGCACTGTAAGTTAGATGAGGGTCTAGCATGATCCCAAGGTACTTAAAGGCTTGAACCTGTTCCAGGGTGACTCCATGACTGGTTTTGATGGATAGGAGGTGCAGCTTATGCTTGTTATGAGAGCTGCTGAACATTATAGACTTTGTTTTTTTATTATTGAGGACCAGATTGTGATTTGAGAACCAATTTTCAACAGATGTGAAGCCAAGCTGAAGGTTGTCTTGTAGAAGCTTAGGATCCTTGTGGGAGGCAAGAATTACAGCATCATCTGCATAGAGGATGCTTGTTTTGGAGCAAGAATTTGGAAGGGAGTTCAGGAACAAGCTGAATAGTAGAGGGCCCAGAATGGATCCCTGGGGGACACCTGAGTGAACAGGCCTCTTATCAGAGAGGACATCTGCAATTTTTACTCTTTGAGACTGGTTCTCCAAGTAGCATTTGAACCAGGCAGAGGAGTCGGGAGAGAACCCAGCTTTCAGAAGTTGCACAAGCAGTAAGCGGTGATGGACAGTGTCAAATGCCTTAGTCAGATTGATACAGATGGACCCAATTAACTGATCATTGTCCAGTGAGCTGTGAAGAATGCCAGAGAATTCCAGTAGGGCAGATGATGTGCTATGTCTTTTCCTGAAGCCATGTTGTTGTGAGCACAGGATATTGTATTTGTCCAAGAAATCTGTAAGCTGATCTGCTGCAATATGTTCAAGGGCCTTGGAAAGGGGTGGCAATATAGAGATCGGATGGTAGTTTCCATGAGTGGCCCTGTCACCACTTTTATGGACAGGGGTAACAGTGGTGGATTTCCATTTGTCAGGAAACTGGCTGAGCCTAAGTGAGAGGTTGAAAATATATGTCAGTGGCTGTAACACCTCGTCAAGGGTGAGGGACAGCAGTTTAAGGTCCAGTGTATCACTGCTGGATCTGGATTTGGTGATGGCTTTGGTAATGTATTTGCATGTATCATGCATCTTGACTGCTTTGAAATAAAATGTGCAGGTGGCTAGAGGAGGAGGAGGCATTGGGGAAGGAGAGGGACAGTCATAGTCCTTGAAAAAGTCAGAAGGGAGAACACTGCTGAGAAGAAGAAGAAGAATCAGCATTTATATAGCACTTTTCATACATCCAAAGCACTTTACAAGCAATGCTAGACTGGTAGTGAAGTGACTGAATGTGTGGTGGTGGCCATGTCGCACATCATCACCACCCACACACAGCCTGGATAATTGCATGAACCGGTTTATGGGAAGGGGAATGTTGGCCAGGACACTGGGAATGTTCCCTACTCTTTGTGAAGAGTGCCCTGGGTTCTTTTACTTCCACCTGGACACCCACCAGGACAACACCAGGATGGGCAGAAGGAACCTCAGTTAAATGTCTCATCCAAAGGACAGCAAGCCCCAGCAGTACAGCACCCCCCAATACTGCACTCGGATGCCAGCGATTTTTAGGTGCAAGTCCAATCCTGTTGTGGGATGAGAACCCACGACCTTCTGGTCCAGAGGCGGATGTGCTACCAACTGACCCATGCTGAGATCGGTGAATGCAGTGTTGAAGGTATTTGCTATGATTTTAGGGTCAAGTGTAGTAGACCCATTTATGTTGAGCAAGGTAGGGGAGGTTTTTGGCTGTTCCCAGTGACCTCTTTAATATTGTTCCAAAATGCCCTCCTATTAACCCAGGTATCCTTCAGAGCATTCTTGAAGTAGGTAGATTTCTTTTGCTGGATAGATTTGATACAGTCATTCCATGCACGTTTATAGTTTTGGATGTCAGTTTCTTTAGCAGTGGTTCTGGCCAGATCCCAGAGGCGATCTCTAGATTTTAGTTGACATAAGAGATCAGCCGAGAGCCAGGGATTGCAAAGGGATTTGACTTTACGCTTTTTAAAAGGCGTGTAGGAGTCACAGGCTGCATTGAAAGTGTTGATGAAGTAATCCAGTGCGGTATTTACATCTGGTGACAACTGCCCACGTGGTAGGACTCTACTAGTGATGATATTAGGAGGGGGCTTGCAGAATTTGTTTGACCATTCATAGATGACAGGGGAATGGTCGCTAAGCGAGTCAGGGAGGACTGAGGTATTTGTGAAACGAGTTGGGTGGCTGGTAAGAATCCAATCTAGGAGGGTGCTGGTACTGGATTTGCAGTTTTTCCTGGTCAAAGAGAGATGACCATCTGGGTGAGATTGGCTGATGAGACGGCATCCTTATGAACCCCTGCATCAGATGTGAGCCAGTTTATATTAAAGTCTCCAAGCAGAATAATTTCAGAGTCAGGAGGTTGGGACCTGGTGAATTCCAAGACAGCGTCGAGGCCATTCCCTTGTTCTTTCAGGGGGATATACACTGAGGTAACTGTGAGGGATTTGTTATGGGCACCTAATAAGATTCTGATAGGGAGAATCTGCGCAGCAGTGGCCGGGTGGGGGGGCAGTGATTGGGTATCCCAGCAGCGAATCTTCAAGGTAAATTGCACATCCACCACCTCTTTTGGACTTCTGGTCCAGCCTGAAAACATTGTAGCCTGGAAGAGCGATAGCCAGGTTGGGGATTTTGTGTATAAGCAAGGTTTCTACAACTGCCAGGATACCTGAGCTGTGCTGATTGATAAAGATTTGTAGGGCATCCAGCTTGGGAAGTAGACTACAGATGTTGAGAGATGCTATGAAGAGTTCTCCTGGGGTTTTTTCCTGGTAGATAGAGCTGGAGGTGATTGGGCCAGGGTTAGGATGAATGTTTCCCAACAGCAGCAGGAGGAGGAGCACAAGCTTCAGGGTGCACCAGTGTAAGTCTCTGAGCGTGAGTCTACATACCCGGTTTTTGCTGGAACTTTCTTTAGGTTGGTGGCAATGATGATATTAGGCACCTTGCCCACTGTGCTTTACCCACTGTGTCTCATTCTCCACATTTTGGTTTAGCTCCCTTCCCTCTTATTTTCCTTCTCTCCTCTCTTTCCATCTGCTACCTCATACTCCCTTCACAACTCTGGCTTTCCTTCTTGCTCTCTCTCTCTCTCATTCTGTCCCCAGTGAAATCCTCTGCTGGTCAAGCTGACTTCTGTTTCCGTCGCCCTAAACACTGGGATTCTCCACCCTCCCCCCATTTGCTCTTTTCCTCCACTTCATGGTCTAGAATCTCTCTTCTGTGATTTCACTAGTCACTTCTGCAGTTGCCCCTGACACTGGGTCTTGGACTGTTGTCCAGTGCTCTTTACCCTTCACTGTCACTAGTTTAACCCTTCCCCCAGTTTTCAGACAATACCCCCAGCCCTCTTATTACAGCATTGTTACATAGATACATATAGATACATAGATACATAGACAGTGTCGGCAGATAAAGGCCTATGGCCCATCCAGTCTGCCCATTTGAGCTTGTAAGTTCACTTTATGTTTTCCTAGAAGTCTGCTGCCCCTTACCCCTGACCTCCAGAATTCCTTTATGTCTATCCCATGCATTCTTAAATCCCGTGGTTGTTTCAGCCCCCACCACTTCCTCTGGCAGGGTGTTCCACTTGTCCACCACCCATTCTGTGAAGAAATTCTTCCTCACGTTTCCTCTGAATCGTCCTCCCTCCAACTTTATCCCATGCCCTCTAGTCCTGGAACATCTTTTTCGCTTAAAAATAGTGTATTCCTGCACCCTGTTCCTCCCTGTAAGATATTTGTATGTCTCTATCATATCCCCTCTCTCCCTCCTCTCCTCCAGGGAGTACATGTTCAGTTCCTTCAACCTGTCCTCATAGGACTTGTGATGCAATCCATGCACCATCTTTGTTGCCCTCCTCTGAACTTTCTCTACCCTGTCTATGTCCTTACGTAGGTAAGGTCTCCAGAACTGTACACTGTACTCCAGGTGGGGCCTCACTAGTGTCTTGTATAGTGGAATTATTACCTCCCTTTTCCTGCTGGTGATGCCCCTGCCTTTGCATCCCAACATCCTATTTGCTTTACCTGCTGCCTTGTCACACTGTTTCCCTACCTTGAGGTCATCAGAGATGATAACCCCAAGATCCCTTTCCTGCTTGGTGCATGCTATATCCTCACCCCCAACTGATATATTGTGCCAGGGTTTTTGTGCCCCATATGCATTATCTTGTACTTCTTTGCATTGAATTTCAATTGCCAAACCCTGTTGTTTCATATTCTTCTTCTTCTGCAGTTTATTGTATTGCCCCCGTTGGGGGGGGCACCAACCAGATAGGGTCAGAGGTCAACATCTGGTAATTGGGTTTGAGGGCAGACTAGATGGGCCTGGTGGTCCTTATCTGCCAACAAATTCTATGTTTTCTATAATTCCTGCTTAGAATCATTGTCTGCAGTTGTTCATTTTGTCATACTTATGTCATATTAATGCAATTTTTGAACATTGACTTTGTAATTGCACTATCCTGTCCTGTCCTTGCCACTGTTCCTCAGACACATCTGGAAATGATTTGGAACCAGCTCAGTATGTCTTTCCTGTTGGAACTTTTGAAATACCTAAATAAATAAATAAATAAATACATTGCCCTTTTGGTCATGGGCAACTCCTGTGTAAGGCTGACAGTGTCTGCTTGTCCTGTGGTACTTAAGACATGTTTTAATAGGGTACTTCCCCAGGACTGTATGGCTTATATGCAGCACCTAATTTTTCAGTGGGTTTCTGCTTCTTAGTTTGACAACTGGGATGGACTGAAGCATACATGGAGGTCACATAACTTGCTCAAGGTTATCCAGCAAGCCAGTGGCTCTGTTGATCTTCTGTGTTACAGCTTTATGCACTAACCGTATCTCCTAACAGACCTTGGTTTTGCCCTAGCCCTTCCCTGTACCTCCTAAAATAGATGTGTGTGTCACTGAAGAGTGCAGATCTGAAGTCCAGGGTGTCAGATGTTAACATAGAAGTTGATGACAGAAGGAGACCACTAAGTCCATCTAGTCCGCCCATTTGTTTTAGACCTATTTTGACACTAGTTGCCCTTTGTAGTCAGGGCTCCATTGTGTCTATCCCATACATTCTTGAATTCCCCCACAGTGTTGACCCCCACAACCTCTTGGGGCAGGCTGTTCCAAGCATCTAGCATGCTTTGTGTGAAGAAAAACTTCCTGGTGTTGGTAGAGAACCTCCCTCCTTGCAGCCTGAGGTCATATCCCCATGTCCTGGAGTTCTTCTTGAAGTGAAATAGTTCCTGTGCCTGTACCTTGTTAATGCCTTTTATGTGCTTGAATGTTTCACTCGTGTCTCCTCTTTTTCATCTCTGCTCCAGGGGGTACATATTCAGTTCCCTAAGTCTTTTCTTCATTGGACATGTACTGCAGACCCTGAATCATTTTTGACACTTTTCTCTGTACTCTAACCCTTTAACTGCTGGTAAGCAGGATACATATTGACCCCCTCCTGCTGGTGATTTTTCTGGAATTTATATCCTATATGTGACTCCTTATAACTTTTTTTCTGTTTTGAGATATCATAATGACATTTTCAGAATGTGGCATTAGGTTCAGTAGCTGCAACCAGGTGTAATATTGTTATCTTTTTTTTTTTATAGGAAAGTGGACAGTACAATCGTGTATATGTACAAAAAAAAAAACTTTCTGATAATGATTTTTTTGTCTAGTTCACATGACACACACTATGTGGAGAAAAACTACTAGTAACTCAGATTAAGTTTTTTTAATAGTCTCTCACCCCATGTAAGACATTAAAGATGTATTTATGTTATTTCTATTTTTTTATATCTCAGTATTCCAATGCACTCCGTGCATCTCTTACAAATTGGATTGCTTTTGGTTAATTGTCATAAACTATAGGTAGAGACTATTGCAAATACAATAAAAGCATTGAATATGCAATACTTTCAAGAAAATTATATATTTTTCATTTATAACTTGAGGTTTTATGCTCATGCATCTTATAATTTGCAATATGAAAGGTGTTTATAACTGTAAACTTGGTGTAGAACTTCAGAACTGCTCCAACACCAAAACCAAACTATTTTTTACAACTTTTGTGATTTTGTTTTTTTGCCATTGACCTGTTAGTAGCAAATAGCATCTGTATTAGATGAAGGTTTACTTAAGGAAACCAGAAGTATCTTTGATAAATATGCCTATTCCTCTGTATGACAGATTTTTCGATTCTCTTACTTGTATTGTGTGTCTGATTGTTGTAGGTATGATGTGGAACCTTTCTAAATTAACTTTCAGCTCAAACGTACTGCAATCCAAAAATTAAATAAATAAATAAAAATAAATGAGAAGAATTTTACAAAAACAGCCATGTGGCTTTCAGCAAAGTGGGAATTTAGCCACTGTGAATATGGCCAATACAATTAGCATAAATACCTTAGTGATTGTTATGAGCACTTGGACAACTGTGGTCAGTATTTGTAAAGCAATATATATGAACATGCATTCACATCATGCATTCAAAGTAATGGGCCTGTGCTGGAGATAGAAAACTAAGAAAAAAGTTTTAAAACTCTCTAGTTAGGCAGATTTAGACACAGTGCCAAAAACACTACCAAGTATAACATTGGACCACACTGTTTAACCCAACAACTAGGAAAACAATATTTGCAGTTTGTGGAATACATTTCTTTACTCTGAAGTTGAAGATGATGGTTTGTCTGACTGTTCATAATCCTTAATGTGGGAAGGTGTTTCAAAATATATCACACAGTAAAGAGGGACATTGCTGTCAGGACAGTAGTACCGAGTTCAGAAACTCCTCCATGTGTTCTTCTCTTACATTTTTGTAATTGTACCAGTGAGATTTCAATAAAATAATATTGAATCAATACTATCTACCTTTTCTTTTGAGTGTGCAGTATTTCCTGTTTGTTTCCTTTTAAAACAGAGATGATTTTGCTTGCCATGATTCATGAGGAATCTCTGTCTCAAGATGTTACTGGCATAGCCACAGGTTCCCCTGCTTTACATTCCACCAACTATCTCTCCACTATTGCCCTACAGACTTACAAAATTTTAGATATTATAAAGCATTTCTTTTCCTACTTCCTGTAGGAGTAAATGGATGAGGCTGTAGTACCTGAAGACTTGTTATACAGCATCTCTTCATATGCTATAGCCTCGCCAGACATCAACGCTCGAAATTCTGGCACTTCAACTTTTATTTTTAATTTGAGACCAATGAGTAAAACAGCTGTGGCTCCCCAAAGACACTCAATGTGGCACAGTAGAAGTTTCCAAAGACAGAGTACTGATCATCTCTACCTGCTGCCAATTAGAATAACCTCAAATCAATGTGTATAATAAAAATTCAGCCTATAATGGTGACATTTATTCAATATTCCCCTCTTCCTCAGGATAAGATCACAATACAACTAATTTTTCAATTAGACAGCTTAAATGATGTCAACCATAGCCTCCTTTTATAAATAACTGGGTGACGGGTGTTATGAGCTGCCAGATGCTACCCTTTATTTGTAGATATTATTCTGTTGTATATATGTTTTTTGTGTAACTCTATGTGCATGCCAGTGCAGCAAAGGCACATAGAGAAATGACTGGATTTATTTTTAAAAAAGGTGTTTGACCTTCCTCTGACCTACAAGGCCAGCCTTGCTTCCAGGAATATGATAAGTTCTTGTCACAAAGCTTATGGATATGTGATCAAAAAGCATTCCTCTAATGTTAACTGGCCAAGGGAAACAGAAGTAATAAAATCAGCTTCTATAATCATACAACTTACAGGATCTTCCTTATGACTAATTAAATTAAGCCAGTTCAAAATCACAGGATGAGAAAAGCTATTTCCACTGTTGTGAACCCTTAAGACCAAAAGGGAAATGATCTTTGACAAGAGGTGACAGAAAAGGTACCCACAGTACACACTGACATTTTTTTTTAAAAGTGCCAGGAATCCTCCCTTTAACTGGCCTGTGTGAGATTGTAAAACCTGGGTTAACTATAGGAATCTGACCCAGCAAAGGTTATCAGGAAAATAAAACTTTGGGGAAGCACAAGTGTGACACCCAGTGGTTTAAAAATAGAAAGGTCAACCTCTATTCACTGACCTGGAGGGGCCAGTCTTTATTCACAGACTGGGGAGAGGGTGGTCTTCTATATAAACTCCCCAGCACTGACATTCAGGGCCATTTTGTCATTTTGCTTTGACTCTTCTGACCACAGAGAACACCTGTCAACACAGAGACTGCCTAAGAACCCAAAAACTGTTACAGAAAGGCTGAAGTAATTTGCAAACTAGTGGTTCTCTGGACTTTGAAACCTTCATACCTAAGATAGAGACTTAGCTAACATGTTTTAGTGCATTTTTTCTTTATACTTTTCCATTTGTTTCTTATAAAGTAACCTAAATTAATATGTCATCTTTTAGTTGTAACTGCATTTATTTCATTATTTTAGTAAAAACCTTTGTTTTCCTAAAGAAATTCCACCTGAGAGAGACCTTCTCTATTTGTGTGTGAATTGTGAAAACAGTATTAATAATCTGTGACAACAGTTACCTGCTTAGAGGGGCCCCCATAAGAAACCAAACTGAGAAAAGGGTCTGTAAGGGATCCGGAAGGATAGGGAGAATACCAGAGTCTACAAAGATCTTGAACCAGGCTGTTGCATGTCCTGTAGTGAAAAGGTCAAATCAGGTTTCTACACTGCTACCTTGAAGACAGTGTGATAGCTGAATCTTCCTCCCATGTGTTATAGCCAAGGAGAGGGGTTCATATTTGGCCACAAGACTCGAGGCTGGTATTATGCCCTTATCCAGAGCTAGAAGGACACTCTGGATCCTCGTGGCAGAGGTGCAGTCATGACCTCAGTGAGTATTCTAAAGGAGAAGGAGAGTATCCTTGTTCCCCCCATCATGGATTGCACTTAAGGGTGGGCACTGTGAGGTCAGTGGGCCTGACCCACCAGGAGTGGGTTCATGACAGATCTGGTGGGCAGCATTGGGATCCGAGAGATCTGGTTGCATAGTGTTGCGATTTGAGAGATATTGGTGGCACAGGCATAACACTTGGATTTGAGCCCAGTGTATCAGACTGATAAACTGTAAATAGTCCACACACAATTAAGGCAGATATTTTTTTTAAAAATTTATAATTTGGCTACAGTGTAAAGTTCCCTACCTGTTTTTGTTTTTTTCTCGGATGCAAACTAGTGTAGCAGTAGTTAGGTAAGAAGATGGCTTCCATCTACAGCGAATATACTGTGACTACCTGAAGCAGTTGTGTCAGGAAAGAGAAATCCAGTCTGAGGGGTGAACCAAAAAGCACCTTGTGGAGGCTCTTATGACAGCTGATGAGCAAGTGACTGCCCGGGATCTTGAGTCATAGCTGGTGATTGAAAGAGATCAGACTTTGGGTGTAGGGGTGCCAAGGGACATTGCAGAGTCCAATCTCAGGCAGGAGGACAGCGAGACCAGAGGGGACCCAGAGCCACAGTGCCAGGAGAGGGTCACCACAATGCTGGAGCCAGAAGAGATCAGGCTGCAGCTAGAGCTGAGGAGATTGGAGTTGGAATTCAAGCAGAGGAAGTTCCAGATGGTACTGGAGATGTAGGAAAAAGAAAACCAGCAACAGAGAGAGGCTGGGATAGAGGAAAAACAGCATCAGAGGGAGTTTGAACTGGAAAGCTAAAGCTCCAATGACCGGCACCAGAGGAGGTAAGTGGTAGGGGTGAACCTGGAACACCAGGACTGGGGTATAAATTAAATTCTAAATTAATAGCTGAATTTAAAGATGGGGAGGGTATGGATGCATTTTTGAATTTGTTTGAAAGGTCTGTATCCAGGCTAAAATACCCAAGGAGTCCTGGAGCTTCCAGCTATCCTTGCTGTTTACTGGGAAAGGGCATGAAGCACTAGGCCAAATGAACAATCAGGCCAGTAGTAATTATGAGAAACTTAAAGCTGCATTGCTTAAAAACTATGAATTCACGCCTGACACATACAGAGTTAAGTTCCATAAGCTCTGGAGAAGCCCTGACATAAACTACGAATAACTTGGCACAAAGCAACATCAGTTTTTAAACATTGGAAGGAGGGAGTGGAAGCAAACTCTGCAGAGAAAATTCAGGAGGTTGTACAGTACTTCTGGAACAATTCTTCTGGGCTTGCCCAGCAGAGCTAAAATCCTGGTTGGAGGACTGAGACCCCAAAAGAGCACAGCAGACTGCTGAACTCATGGACCGCTATGCCAGGAAAAGGCCTGCTCTGAAAGGGAGTGGGGTGGGTGTGGCAGCACAAAAGAGAAAAAACGCACCTGAGGGCAGCTAAAACTCTCACTGCCTCCACAGAAAGGGGGAAGCAACAGTTAACGAAACAAGCATTTGTCAATGCCGAATGTTGTCGTGCTAGCATTGGCATTGGAAGTGCTGGAGCTAGAGACGCATAATAGGAATGGCAGTGAAGTATTGAAGTGATGCCAACCCCAACTGGCAGTGAAGTATTGAAGTGATGCCAACTCCAACCCCACCCTGTAGAGAGCGACAGGCATTGGGGTGTGCCTTTGGGTCATCAGCTATAACGCTCATGCCATTGTACCTCACCCTACCCTGTAGACACTGACAAGTGTTGGGGTGTGGTTTAGGGTCTTTGGGCATTATACTTACCCCATTCCATAAGGAAATATGCTGACGTGGGTGCAGTATAGGAGCTTGGGGGGAACTTTGTGGCCGAACAGTGCAGGGCACACCACGATGCCTGTCACTGGCTGCAGGAAGGGGGGGTGGAATGGCGTGAGCATTACATCTGATGATCCCAAGTGACACCCCTGATGCCTGTCAGTCTGTACCGGGTGTGGTGCTACAGTTGGAAACCCTAACACTGTAGGCGTGTCGTGGTAGTTTCACTCCACATTTTCAACATGGGCTGCTTGTCAGGCCACTTCATGAAAAGTGGCACAATCACTTTGTTAGCTGAAAGGTGGTTTTGCACAGCGGCTGTGAAATTTGGTGACAGAGGGATGAAAACACATTTTTGGGCAGGTGGTGGAGAATGACAACTGTATTGTTCATGAGGGGTGTAAAAAAACGGCAACGTTGAAAATCTGGAGTGACAATATGAAATATTGGTGAAGCAGTGAGCATGCATACAAACTGTGCAACACACGTCCGTAACCCAATTATTTTGGGGAGTTTGTTAGCCACATTTGTAACATAGGCATTTTGGCACCTCCCCTTATGAACAGTGGCTCTGCGATTTTGTTAATCTGTCCGAAAAGTTGATTTCCCACAGTGACCACGCCATTGTGAGCCACAGGTGCGGAAACACATTTTGGGCATGATGTGAAAAAGGACAGCTGTACTGTTCATAAGGAGGTGTGAAAAAATACCAGGGTTGAAAATCTGGCATGAAAATATTGCAAATTTGCAAAGTTACACTGGTGCGTGGAAACTACACAATGCACGCTTGCAACACAGTCATTTTATGGACTTTCGGCACCAAATTTTCAACATAGGCATTTTAGGACCTCTGCTCATGAACAGTGTCACTGTCATTTCCTCAAACTGTCCCAAAAAGTGATTTTGCACAGCCACCACGCTATTCTGCATCGGACATGCGAAAACACATTTTGGCCAGGATATGTAAAATGGCAGCTGTACTGATCATCAGGAGGTGTGTAAAAATGGCAATTTTGAAAATCTGTACTGAAAATATTAAAAATTCACGAAGTTACGAGCGTGCGTGGAAACTGCGCAACACACGCTCGTAAAACAGCCATTTATTTTTATTTTTCCCACCAAATTTGCAACGTAGGCTTTTTGAGAGCCCTCCTAATGAACAGTGGCACTGTCATTTCGTTAATCAGTTCTGAAAGGTGATTCTGCGCAGTGACCGCAAAATCACCTTTCAGGGCCGATTAATGCCATGACAGTGCCAGAATTCATGTGGAGGGGTCCCAAAAACACCATGTTGAAAATTTGGTGCCAGAATTCCAAAACATGCCTGAGATTTGCATCAAAGTTGAAAAAAACCCTATTTATTCCATTATACAGCTTACTGGCATTTCGTCAGTTTGTGGTTGGCTTTGAAGAGTGCAGACGTGTTCCCAGTCCACCGAAGATTGTTGTGCCAGACTCCAGAGGTTAGAATGGGGTGAGGGGATGTGGGGAGACAGGGTGCACAGGGGTGGGCTCGGGAGGCAGGCAGGGAGACTGTGAGGGACAGTTTTCTTTTTTACAGGTTAAAAAAGTAAAAAAATAAACATCGGGAACAGTTTTTTTTTTGCAGGGGCTTTGGCACACTGGGGTGGGCTCCCAGCATGCCACCTAAGTGTTTTCTGGTGGGGATGCTATAGCCAATGGGGGATTGGGCACCCCTGTCAGCACATAACAAATGGGGAGGAGGATGCATTTGTTGGCAGGGAGTGGGCTCCCCCGTCGGCATATACATTGGGCCACATTATGCTGACAGAGGGATTGGGCACCCCCAAAGTCAGCAGTATGCCACCATGTTAATTTTCTTTTTTACACCACCAGGGAAAGCACATCGGGAAGTCCGCTGTGTATGACGAGCTTAGCTCATATTGCAGTGGACCTTTCGCTTGACCCCATGGCCACAATAGGTATGCATGGTGTGGCGCCAGCACGCAGGCTGATTGGGGAATGAGGGATGCACCTACTGATGCGTGCCCTGCATTCACCCAATAGTGACCGCACCTCCAAATCTGCACTACTGCAAGATGTTGGCTGCGCAAGCGCGCCAACATAAAAATGATTTATCAGATAAAAGAAAAGATGATTGTTGGTTTTGCAAACAGCCAGGGCATCTTACTAGACAGTATGCTAAAAAGGCACAGAGTAGACAAAGTTTTGCTTTAACAGAACTGGGTGCACTGTGTATCCCTGAAAGCATGCCTATAAACATGAGGTAGCACATACACCCAGTTAGCATAAATGGGGGTGTACACCATGGGTTAAGGGACACAGGGGCATCTCTTACCTTAGTGAAAGGGGATTCTGTTGGGCCTGAACAGTTTATACCTAATCAGTTTGTTACAGTTAGGGGATTCACTGGGGAGGAAAAAACTCTGCCACTAGCTAGTGTTCTCTTGGACTGGGTTGGAACAGGAGAGAGGGTGCAAAAAGTGTCTATGGCGGACAACATCACCCTGGATGTGATTCTAGGGAACAATCTCCTCAAGGGGGTGGTGTGTGCAGTCACCTGCAGTCAGATGGCAGAGACTGATTATAGTTCCCTTTACCCCATAGAAGTCCCTGTGGAAAACAATGGGAGGCTGGTTCCCCAGCCTGTGTCTCCTGAAAGGGAGACTTGTGAAAGGGAGGTCGAACTTACCCAAGTAGCAGTTCACAAAACAGCTACAGAAGGTTACTTTGAGCAGGGAGGGGTAACCAATGGTCAGAAGTTTAGAGATGGCAGTAACCTTGAATGCCCTGATGCTAGAGCTATGGATCCCAGTTTAGGAACTGAAGGGGATATGTCCCGTGCTTTGGGAAAATATGAAGAATTTGCAGCTGCTCAGAGGACTGATCCTAATTTGGAGAGGCTGAGGGCTTGTGCAGAATCTGACAGGACACAGGGGAGGTAATGTGAGACATAGAGTATTTTGGGACAGTGGACTGTTGTATACGCAGGACGTAAGGACAGAGGGAGTGGTGATGGGCAGGCAGTTTGTCATTCCCAAGGGGTAATGTGAACAGTTGCTGAAGATCACTCCCAATATCCTCATGCAAACATCTGGGAATCACGTGCGCCACACAATGATTGGCCCAGAATTTCTATTGGGCCCAACTTCACCTGGCAGGTGAAGGAATATTGCAGGTCTTGTCACTAGTACCAACATATTGGGAAGGCAGGTAGTAAAACCAATGCCACCCTAATTCCCTTGCCCATTGTGGAGGAGCCATTCCAGAGGGTAGGAATGGATATTGTGGGACTGTTGAGTACCCAAGCTCCTCCAGGAAGAGGTTTATCTTGATGGTGGTAGATTATGCCACCTGATACCCAGAGGCAGTTGCCCTTTCCTTTCTTAGGACAGACAAAGTGGCAGATGCCTTGCTAAGGATTTTCTCCCTTATCAGGTTTCCACAGGAGGTTATCACTGATTGAGGGGGTACCTTCATGTTGGGCCTGATGAAGTGTTTGGGGGAGAAGTGTGGGGTGTTGCAGCGATGCATGACACCTTATCACCCACAAGCCAATGGGCTTGTGGAAAGGTTTAGTGGTACCCTAAAATCGATGCTCCAAGTGTTTGCTGAGCAACATGTGAGGGACTGGGAGAAATACCTTCCCCACCTGTTGCTCACATACAGGAAGGTGCCCCAGGAGTTGACAGGGTTTTCCCCCTTTGAACTATTAAATGGGTGTAAGGTGCATGGGCCCCTTGACTTGATCTGGAAGACTAGGAAGGCAAGCACACCACCCAGAGTACTCCCATAGTGGAGTATGTCCTAAAGTTTCAGGAAAAGCTGAAGGAGCTTATGGGAGTAGCCCAGAGCAACCTGTCAGATGCCCAGCAAAAGAAAAAGGTCTGGTATGACCACAGAGCCAGAGCTTGCTTGTACAGTGTAGATCAGGAAGTCATGGTCCTTATCCTGGTTCTGAAGGACAAGCTGCAGGCCGAGTGGGTGGGACCATACAAGGTAGTCCGACAGGTAAATGATGTGAACTATATTGTGGAACTGCCTGACAGGAGACATACTCATAGAATGTACCATGTCAGCATGATGAAACCATATGCAAATAGGGCAGACATGGTATTTGCAGTGTGTAGCACTGTGAAAAGGACTGACAAAGAAAACTCCCTACTGGACTTTCTGGAAGAAAGAATGTGGGACTCTTCTGTGGAGGCAATCAAACAGTTACCCCGCTTGACCCCGGAACAGATCCAGGAAGTGAGGGAGATTTTAGCAGACTTTGTCCCTTTGTTTATGGCCAAGCCTGGACTAACCTCCTTAGCGACACACAGTGTAGGCATGGGGATGCAAGTGCCCATACAGTGGACAGCCTACCAGGTGTCTGAGGCTGTCCTAATGGCCATTAGGAGGGAGGAGGAAGAAATGCTGGATTGAGGGGTAATTCAGAAACCCACAGACCCCGATCCTTACCTGTAGTCCTCGTTCCCAAGCTGGATGGCTCTACTCACTTTTGTGTTGATTATTGTGGACTCAACACAGTCACAAAGTCTGATGCTCACCCAATGCCATGGATGGATGAACTGCTGAACAAGTTGGGAGGGGCGACATACCTTATCACAATTGACTTGACAAAAGGGTATTGGCAGCTGGAGTTGACTGCCAGAGCTAGGGAGAGATCAGCCTTTATCACTCTAATAGAATTAATTTAAGTTCAAGGTAATGCCTTTTGGAATGAAGAATACCCCTGCCACCAATGAATGGTCATCACTTGAAGGAACTGAACATGTACTCCCTGGAGGAGAGGAGGGAGAGAGGGGATATGATAGAGACATACAAGTATCTCACAGGGAGGAACAGGGTGCAGGAAAACACTATTTTTAAGTGAAAAAGATGTTTCAGGACTAGAGGGCATGGGATGAAGTTGGAGGGAGGACGATTCAGAGGAAACATGAGAAGAATTTCTTCACTGAACGGGTGGTGGACAAGTGGAACACCCTGCCAGAGGAAGTGGTGGGGGCTGAAACAATCACGGGATTTAAGAATGCATGGGATAGACATAAAGGAATTCTAGAGGTCAGGGGTAAAGGGAAATAGACTTCTAGGAAAACAAACTGAACTTACAAGCTCAAATGGGCAAACTAGGTGGGCCATAGGCCCTTATCTGCCGACACTGTCTATGTATCTATGTATCTATGTACCTTCCAATGGTTGGTCAATTAGGTGTTATATGGTACCAAAGAGTACACAGTGGCATATCTGGATGATATTGCCATCTTCAGTGCCAGTTGGAAGGAACCCCTGTCTCACTTGAGGAAAGTGTTGGGCAGGATACAGAGGGCAGGGCTCACTGTCAAGGCTGAAAAGTGGCAGGTGGCCATGGCGGAGGTGACATAGCTAGGACATGTAGTAGGGCGAGAGCAGATCCATCCCAATCAATCAAAGGTTGACACGATAGATGTGTGGCTGAGGCCTAAAACTCAGAAGCAAATTTGGAGTATCCTAGGGACAGCTGGGTACTATTTAAAGTTTGTACCAAGTTACAGTACACTGGCAGCTCCCCTCTCTGGCCTGCTAAAGAAAAGAATACCCCAAAAGGCAAAATGGGAGCCAGCCTGTGAAGGAGCCTTCACACGGCTAAAGGAGGCACTGTGCAGTGCCCCTATATTGGCCAATCTAGACTACAGTAAGCCATTTGTAGTCCAGACAGATGCCTCAGATGTGGGTATTGGAGTAATCCTCAGTCAGACCTCTAACCATGAGAAAGATCACCCAATAGTGTATTTTAGCAAAAAGTTACTTCCCCGGGAGCAGGCATATTCCCCAGTTGAAAAGAAATACCTTGCACTGGTATGGGCCCTGAAGAAATTGGAGCTGTACCTCTGTGGGAGGCAGTTTAAGGTACAAACTGATCTTAACCCCCTGGTGTGGCAAACACATATGGGGAAAATGAATGGTCATCACTTAAGGTGGAGTATTGCCTTACAGTGCTATGACATGACCATTACCCACAGGGCTGGATCAGCCAATGCCAAGGCAGATGGCCTATCTCACCAGTTAGAGCAGTGAACAGAATTTTCTTAAAATCATTCTGTACCTAGGGATGAATTCCCCCAAATTCAGTCTGGGAGGGAGGGGTGTGGTAAGATGCCTGGCTGATAGCCCTTATCTGTAGATATTATTCTGTTATGCTGAGACTGAGATAGAGAGAGTGAGAAAGCAGCCACAGCTTTCTTGAATCAAGGAGGTTATTTTCTAGACTACACTGAACTGAATTATTACTTTTTGGACCTGTGTAAGTAACTAGTATTGATTCTGTTGTTGGGGTTGACTTTTCTTAGTTTTAACTTTAATTTGCCAGGGAGGAACTGTAACTGGGAGATATCTGCAGTCATTCGTGACTAGACCTGTTACTTAACCTCTGTGAAATAGGTGTCTGCTAAGGGGAGGTGTTGAAAGGGGCCTAGTTGAATTGAGGATTTATAACAGGAGTGTTTGTGGTCTCTGTCTGCTGAGACTGAGACAGAGAGAGTGACAAAGCAGCCACAGCTTCCTTGAATCAAGGAGATTATTTTCTAGACTACACTGAACTGAATTATTACTTTTTGGACCTGTGTAAGTAACTAGTATTGATTCTGTTTTTGGGGGTTGACTTTTCTTAGTTATAACTTTAATTTCCCAGGCAGGAACTGTAGCTGGGAGATATTTGCAGTCATTTGTGACTAGACCTGTTACTTATTCTCTGTGAAATAGGTGTCTGAAAGGAAGGAAGGCACTCTCCAGGGAAGAGGGTCAGAGTTGTATTTGATTGTTTGTGGACAGCATAGAACCATGACTGGCATGTCAACATACCAGGGTACACAATCTACAGGAGGGACAGGGAGGGAAGAAGAGGAGGAGGAGTAGCTCTCTATGTAAGGGAAGGGATCAAAGCAACAGAGCTAAAGGGTAAACAGGGAGGAGAGGAGGCACTGTAGGTCACCCTGGAGACTGGAAATGGCTCCACAATCCACACAAGGGTTGTATACAGACCCCCATCTCAGGGGGGGAATGGACAAAGAAATGATAAAAGGCATCCTTGGGATGGCAGAGAAAGGGGAGATATTGCTGATGGGGGACCTGAGTATGCCAGATGTTAACTGGAGCACCTTTGCTACAGACACATCCAAGAGCAGGGCCATTCTCGATGCCCTACAGGGGGAATGCCTCAGACAGCTAGTTTTGGAACCCACTTGAGAGGGAGCAGTCTTAGACCTGGTACTCTCAAATGGGGATGGAGAGAGGATCTCTGATCTTGAAGTGGGTAGCCATCTGGGAACAAGTGACCACATGACAGTGTGGTTCACGATAAACTTAGCTGTAGAGTCAAGCCACACAAAAATGAAGGTATTGGACTTCAGGAGGGCTGATTTTGTAAAAATGGGAGAGTGCCTCAGAAAAGCACTAGCAAACAGGTAAGAAGGTGGGGTGAAGCAACAATGGGGAAACATCAAAACTGCCATCACAGAGGCAACAGACCTTTGTTTGAAGCAGATAAACAAATCAAAATGAAAGAAAAAAACACTATGGTTCTCAAAAGAAGTGGCGAGGAAGGTAAGGGAGAAAAAGATAACATTCAGGAAGTAAAAGGAAACACAGAAGGAGCAGGACAGAGAACTGTACAAGTTAAAGCAGAAGGAAGTGGGAAAGGCAGTCAGAATAGCAAAGGCCCAAACCGAGGAAAAGATAGCCAACTCGGTTAAGAAGGGGGATAAAACCTTTTATAGGTACATTAGAGAGCAAAGAAAGACTAAGGCAGGGATACTGAGGCTGAATAAAGAGGAAGGTAGTTGGGCAGAGAGCAACAGTGAAAAACAGGGATACTCAACGAATACTTCTGCTCAGTATTCATGGTGGAAAAGCAGGGGGAGATACCTAATCCAGTCAATAGATGCACTCTGGATAGGAGGGTTGATATTAGTCCTTTCACAGAAGAAAGGGTTCTGAAAGAACTCTTAAAACTGAAGGTGGATAAAGAAATGGGGTCTGATGGGATTCACCCCAGAATTCTAAAAGGACTAAGGTAAGAACTAGTAACACCACTGACTACCCTTTTTAATAAATCATGGGAGAATGGTGTGGTACCTGAGTACTGGTGGTGGGTGGATATGAGTTCCCTTCACAAAAGTGGGAGCAAGACAGAGGCAGGAAACTACAGACCTGTCAGTTTGACCTCAGTGGTAGAAAAGTGACTTAACTTACTTGTGCTCCCAGGTTGTACCTGGAAACAAGCTTTGGCTTAGTGTGCTTTTCCTGGTTAAACAATTTCCCCTTCCCCCTTTCCATCGGTAGCTATAAAATGACACATTACTTGGTGTTGAAAAGATCCCACTTCTTAACAAAATTCTGTAAAATATGTATGGCTGTAGTAAGTGTCAAATTTCTGATCATGTAAGAGCAAGTTCCTTAATGACACTAGTTGGGTCACTTTTCCCCTCATCCGTATATGGGGCAGTTAGAAAATCTGTATGCATCTCTGTATTGCCATAGTAGGTCCCACTAAATTGTGCATCCCCCTACTATTTTATATTTCTTCATGACAGCCCTGCTGGTTTCCCACTTCTCCCGCTGAGCCACACAATACCATGAATTCAGGGTTACTGAACAATGCTCAGTTATGTTGGCTTTGGTGAATGACAGAGGCACAAAAAATAATGTTGTTTAAGTCACTTCTACCTGAATAAATAACTGTTTAATTCTAATGTTGCTTCTGTAGCACTGCACAACCATTTTAAATTGACAGACAGGACTCACTTGCGTCCACGCACAAAAAGGAATTACTGTTGCCAGGTTACTCCTGCTGTGTTCATGGTTCAGTGCTTATGCAACTCATAGCCACCAATTAAATGGCAGAAGGACTATTTAACAACTTTTTGGTTATACAGCGAGAGAAAAAATGTTCACTATCAAGTAACCCACTCTCCTTTGTTTATAATAGCAATAAGGTATGTCTAACGGCTGGGTTAGTGGACAGTTGATCACCCCCTGGGTGAATGTGGCATTCGGCTGTGCCTCATGCCACATTATATCCCAGGGGTGATTGGCAGGCCATTAACATAACCCTTAGACATGGTTCACAATAAACACAGCCGCAGAATCAAGCCATACAAAAGTGAGGGTACTGGACTTTAGGAGGGCTGACTTTGTCAAAATGGGAAAGTGCCTCAGAAAAGCACTAGCAAAGAGGCAAGAAGTAGAGGTGGAAGAACAATGGGGAAACATCAAAACTGCCATCACAGAGGCAACAAGCCTTTGTGTTAAGCAAATAAATCAAACCAAAAGATAAAAACACTATGGTTCTCAAAAGAGGAGGTGGTGGGGAAGGTTAGAGAGGAAAAAGATAGCATTCAGGAAGTATAAGGAAACACAAAAGGAGCAGGATAGAGAACTGTACCAGTTAAAGCAGAGGGAAGCGGGGAAGGCAGTCAGAATAGCAAAGGCCCAAACCGAGGAAAAGATAGCCAACTCGGTTAAGAAGGGGCATAAAGCCTTTTATAGGTACATTAGGAAGCAAAGAAAAACCAAGGGAGGGATAGTGAGGCTTAATAAAGGGGAGGAGAGGGTGGGTGGGCAGAGAGAGACAGTGAAAAAGCAGGGATACCGAATGAATACTTCTCAGTATTCACAAAAGTGGAGGAGGAGGGAGAGGTACCTAATCCAGTCAATAGAAGCACTCTGGATAGGGAGGTTAATACCAGTCCTTTCACAGAAGAAAAGATTCTGAAAGAAATCCTAAAACTGAAGGTGGACAAAGCAATGGGGCCTGACTGGATTCACCCCAGGATTCTAAATGAAAGTGGGGTTATACTACTGGGGTACCACAGAGTTCAGTATCGGGTCCAGTCCATTTTAATGTCTTTATAAGTGACATTGCAGAGGGACTGGAAGGAAAAGTATGCCTCTTTGCAGACACAAAGCTCTGCAATAGGGTTTTTTTTTTTAAATTCATGTTTATTGCATATTTCGGCACAGGTATACAATAATTAGGAGTCATTTCCATCACTTTTGACTTTAAAAGTACATACAGTTTACATCAGAGAGATCTTATTACATAATCATATTTCATCGGCTAGAACTCTTTCCACATTAATAATCTCTTTTTGTTTTACTAGGATAGACTGGTTAGATTATACCCTTCAAGTGGTCTTTAATAAGGCTCTCGTATCTCCATGCCCCTCTCTTGGTCTCCCCCCACCAAGATCAATTGCCCCTATCACCAGTGATACTAGCCATGGAGTCCATCTTCTCACAAAACTCTGTGTCCTCAGGTTTAGTCTATAGGTGATCTCTTCCATATCTTTTATCTCACCTATAATGGACACCCAATCCTCTCTGCAACAGGGTTGATACACAAGGGGGTCTGGGAAAGGATGAGAAGGGACTTGGCAAAGTTGGATGAATGGTCAAAAGTATGGCAGCTTAGATTCAATGCAAAGAAGTGCAAAGTAATACACCTGGGAAACAAAAAACCAGGGGAAGAGTACACAATGGGGGGAGGGGGAGGTAGTAACAATGACAGAAATGGAAAGAGACCTGGGGGTAGTCATATCAGATGACCTAAAGGTAAGCAAGCAATGTGAGACAGCAGTAGGGATGGCTGGGGGGATACTGGGATGTATAGGGAGAGGCATCACCAGTTGAAAACAAGAAGATGTCATCCCCCTGTACAGACAGTTGGTGAGACCACATCTGGGAGTACTGTGTGCAGTTCTGGAGACACCATCTCTGCAAGGACATAGACAGGATGGAGGCAGTCCAGAGGAGGGCAACTAAAATGGTGCAGGGTATGCAACAGAAGCCATACAAAGAGAGACTAAAGGAGCTTATTATGTATACGCTTGAGGAAAACAGGGAGTGGGGTGACATGATAGAAACTTTCAAGTACCTCAAGGGAATTTACAAAGTTCAAGAGGGTAGCATCTCTCAGAAAAAGAGATGCGTAAGAACAAGGGGGCACAATTTGAAGATAGAGGGGGATGACTCAGAGGTAATGTGAGGAAGTATTTCTTCACAGAGAGGGTTGTGGATGCATGGAACAGCCTTCCTGAGGAGATTGTAGAATCGAAAGCAGTGGGGGAATTCAAGAATGCATGGGACAGACATAAGGCAATTCTAGTGGGGGTAGGAGGAAATAGGCTGTTGGTTAACTAGGATCTGCAGTTTATCCATTAGGTAGGGAATGAGCAGACTAGGTGGGCCAAGTGGTCCTTATCTGAAGTCAAATTCTATGTTTCTATATATTTTTTTATGTAATTCTATGTACATGTCTGTGTCAGTAAAGGCAAATAGAGAAAAGACTGGATTTAAAAAAAAGGGTATTGACCTTCCTCTGACCTACAAGGCAAGCCTTGCTTACAGGAATCTGGCAAGTTCTTGTCAGAAAGCTTGTGGATACATGATCAAAGAGTAGTCATCTAATGTTAACTGGCAAAGGGAAACAGAAGTAATAAAATCAGCTACTATAATCATACAACTTACAGGATCTTCCTTATAACTAATTAAAGTAAGCTGATTCAAAATCCCAGGATGAGAGAAGCTATTTCCACTGTT
This sequence comes from Neoceratodus forsteri, assembly GCA_016271365.2. Classification (NCBI taxonomy): domain Eukaryota; kingdom Metazoa; phylum Chordata; order Ceratodontiformes; family Ceratodontidae; genus Neoceratodus; species Neoceratodus forsteri. Next base: position 1,576,658,829 of record CM028129.1, on the reverse strand, counting down.
GTAAACCTTTAAGATCAAAAGGAAAAAGGTCTTAGACAAGAGGTGACAGAAAGGGTTCCCGCAGTACTCTGACAATTTTATAAGTGCCAGGAAACATCCTTCTGACAGGCCTGTGTGAGATTGTAAAACCCTGGTTAACTATAGGAATCTGACCCAGCAAAGGTTATCAGGAAAATAAAACTTTAGGGATGCACAAGTGTGACACCCGGTGGCCTAAAAAGAGAAAGGCCAACCTCTATTCACCGAACTGTAAGAGCCAGTCTTTATTCACAGACTGGGGGGAAGGTCTTCCATATAAACTCCCCAGCAGACACTCAGGGCCATTTTGCCATTTTGCTTGGACTCTCCTGACCCCAGAGAACACCTGTCAGCACAGAGACTGCCTAAGAACCAAAGGCTGTTACAGAAAGATTGAAGTAATTTGCAAACCTGTGATTCTCTGGACTGAAATCTTCATACCTAAAATAGAGACTTAGCTAACATGTTTTATTGTATTTTTTTCTGTATACATTTCCATTTGTCTCTTTTACTGTAACCTAAATTAGTATATGTCTTCTTTTAGTTGTAACTGTATTTATTTATTTTAGTAAAAAGTTTTGTTTTCCTAAAGAAAGTCTGCCTGAGTGAAACTTTCTCTATTTGTATGTGAATTATGAAAACAGTATTAATAATCTGTGACAACTGTTACTTGCTTAGAGGGGCCACCGTAAGCAACCAAATTGAGAAAAGGGTCTGTAAGGGATCTGGAAGGATAGGGGGAATGCCAGAGTCTACAACAACTTTTTACCAGGCTGTTACATGTCCTGTAGGGAGAAGGCTAAATCAGGTTTTTACGCTGCTAGCTCACAGATAGTGTTATACATGGGTCTTCCTCCCGTGTGTTATAGCCAAGGAAAGGGGTTCATATTTGCTCACAAGACTCGAGGCTGGTATTGCGCCCTTACCCAGAGCTAGAGGGATGCCCTGGATCCTTGTGGCAGAGGTGCAATTGTGACTTTGGCAAGCATTCTAAAGGACAAGGAGGGTATCCCTGTTCCCTCCCCCATCATGGACTGCACTTAAGGGTGGGCACTGTGAGGTCAGTGGGCCTGACCCCCAGGAGTGTGTTCATGACAGATCTGGTGGGCAGTGTTGAGTTCCGAGAGATATGGTTGCATGGATTTGCGATTCGAGAGATATTGGTGACACACACATAACAGTTGGATTCAAGCTCAGTGTATCAGATTGATAAACTGTAAACATTCCACACACAATTAAGGCAGAGATTTAAACAAATATACAGTATATAATGTGGTTACAGTATAAAGTTTCCTACCTGTTTTTGGTTTTTGCTCAGGTGCAAGCTAGTGCAGCAGTAGTTAGGTAAGAAGATGGCTTCCATCTACAGTGAACATATGGCAGACTACCTGAAGCAGTTGTGTCAGGAAAGAGGAGTCCAGTGCAAGGGGTGAACCAAAAAGCACCTTGTGGAGGATCTTGTGGCAGCTGATGAGCAAGTGACTGCCCAGGACCTCGAGTCACAGCTGGTAACCGAAAGGGACCAGATCTTGGGTGTGGGGGTGCCAAGGAACATCATAGGGTCCAGTTCCAGGGAGGAGGATAATGTGACCAGAGGGAACCCAGAGCCACAGCACCAGAATAGGGTCACCACAACCCTGGAGCCAGAAGAGATCAGGTTGCAGCTAGAGCTGAGGAGATTGGAGCTGGAATTTGAGTAGAGGAAGTTCCAGATGGAGCTGGAGATGCAGGAAAGAGAAAAACAGCATCAGAGAGAGGCCAAGAGAGAGAGAGAGAGAGAGAGAGAGGAAAAACAGCACCAGAGGAAGTTTGAACTGTAGAAGCTAAAACTCCAATGACCAGTGCCAGAGGAGGTAAGTGGCAGTGGTGAATCTGGAACTCCAGGACTAGGGAATAAATTGAATTCCAAATAGCTGAATTTAAAGAGGGGGAGGATATGGATGCATCTTTGAATTTGTTTGAAAAGGTCTGTATCCAGGCTAAAATACCCAGGGAGTCCTAGAGCTTCCAGCTATTCCTGCTGCTTACTGGAAAAGGGCACGAGGCACTAGGCCAAATGGACAATCAGGACAGTAGTAATTATGAGAAACTTAAAGTTGCATTGCTTAAAAAGTATGAATTAATGCCTGAAGCATACAGGGTTAAGTTCTGTAAGCTCTGGAGAAGCCCTGACGTGAGCTATGAGGAACTCACCACAAAGCAATGTCAGTTTTTGGAACATTGTTGGGAGGGAATGGAAGCAAGCTCTGTAGAGAAAATTGAGGAGGTTGTACTTCTGGAGCAATTCTTTTGGGCTTGTACAGCAGAGCTAAAATCATGGGTGGAGGACTGAGGCCCCAAAACAGTGCAGCAGACTGCTGAACTCTCAGATCACTATGCCAGGAGCAGGTCTGCTCTGAAAGGGAGTGGGGTGGGCATGGCAGCACAGAAAGGAAAAAGCATGCTTTTAGGGCAGCTAAAATCCTCACTGCCTCCACAGAAAGGGAGAAGCTCCAGGTTACAAAAAAAGGATTTGTCAGAGAAAATAAATGATTATTACTGGTTTTGCAAGCAGCCACAGCACCTTGCTAGACAGTGTCCTAAAAAGGCACTGAGTGGACAAAGTTTTGTTCAAACAGAACTGGGTGCACTGTGTGTTACTGAAAGTATGCCTATAAACACGAGGGAGCACACACACCCAGTTACCATAAATGGAGTGCACACTCATGGGTTAAACTACACGGGGGCATCTCTTACCTTAGTAAAAGGGGATTTGGTTGTGCCTGAACAGCTTATACCTAATCAGTTTGTAACAGTAAAGGAATTCACTGGGGAGGAGAAAACTCTGCCACTAGCTAGTGTTCTTCTGGACTGGGTTGAAACAGGAGAGAGGGTGCAAAAAGTGGCTGTTGCAGACAACCTCCACTTGAATGTGATTCTAGGGAACAATCTCCAGAAGGGGGTGGTGTGTGTGTGGTTGCCCATAGTCAGATGGCAAAGGCTGATTATAGTTCTCTGGACCCCATAGAAGCCCCTGTGGAAAACAATGGGAGGCTGGTTCCCCAGCCCGTGTCTCCTGAAATGCAGAGTAGTGAAAGGGAGGTGGAACTTCCCTAAGTAGCAGTTCACAAAACAGCTACAGAAGGTTACTTTGAGGAGGGAGGGGTAACCAATGGTCAGAAGGTTATGGATGACATTGATCCTGAATGCCCAGACGCTAGAGCTATGGTTCCCAGTTTAGGAACTGATGGGGACATGTCCCATGAGTTGGGAAAATGTGAAGAATTTGCAGCTGTTCAGAGGATGGATCCTAGTTTGGAGAGGCTGAGGGCTTATGCAGAATCTGATCTGACACAAGCTGGTGACATGAGACATAGAGTATTTTGGGACAGTGGACTGTTGTATATGCAGGACGTAAGGACAGAGGGAGGGGTGATGGACAGGCAGCTTGTTGCTTACTAGGGGTAAAGTGAGTGGTTGCTCAAGACTGTGCATGATATCCCCATGTCTGGACATTTGTAATCATGTGCACCACACAGCGAGTGGCCCAGAATTTCTACTGGCCCAACTTCACCTAGTAGGTGAAGGAATATTGAAGGTCTTGTCACCAGTGCCAACAAATAGGGAAGGCAGGTAGTAAAACCAAAGCTGCCCTAATTCACTTGCCCATTGTGGAGGAGCCTTTCCAGAGGGTAGGACTGGACATTGAGGGACCTTTGAGTACCTCAAGCTCCTCCGGGAAGAGGTTTATCCTGATGGTGGTAAATTATGCCACCTGATATGCAGAGGTAGTAGCCCTTTCCTCACTTTGGACAAAGTGGCAGATGCCTTGCTAAGGATTTTCTCCCGTGTTGGGTTTCCACAAGAGGTTATCACTGATCGAGGGGGTACCTTCATGTTGGACCTGATGAAGTGTTTATGGGAGAAGTGTAGGGTGGTGCAGAGACACATTACACCTTATCACCCACAAACCAGTGGGCTTGCGGAAAGGTTTAACGGTACCCTAAAAGTGATGCTCCAAGCATTTTCTGAACAGCATGGGAGGGACTGGGAGAATAACTTCCCCACCTGTTGTTCACATACAGGGAGGTGCTCCAAGAGTCTACAGGGTTTTCCCCTTTGAACTTTTATATGAACGTAGAGTGTGTGGGCCCCTAGACTTGATCCGGGAAGACTGGGAAGGCAAGCACACCATGCAGGGAACTGCCATAGTGGAGTATGTCCTAAAGTTTAGGGAAAAGCTGAAGGAGCTTATAGGAGTAGCCCAGAACAACCTGTCAGATGCCCAGCAGAAGCAAAAGGTCTGGTGTGACTGCAGAGCTAGAGCTCATTCATACAGTGTAGGTCAGGAAGTCATGGCCCTAATCCCAGTCCAGAAGGACAAGCAGCAGGCCATGTGGGCAGGACCTTACAAGGTAGTCTGACAGGTAAATGTCATGAATTATATTGTGGAACTGCCAGACAGGAGACATACCCATAGAATGAACCATGTCAACATGATGAAGCCATATAGAAATAGGGCAGACATGGTATTTGCAGTGTGTAGCCCGGGGGGGGACTGATGAAGAAGACTCCCTACTGGACTTGCTGGAGGAAAGCAAGTAGGAGTCCTCTGTGGAGGCAATCAAACTGTCACCCCAGTTGACCTCAGAACAGACCAAGTAAGTGAGGGTAGTTTTAGTAGACTTTGCCCCTTTGTTTACAGCCAAGTCTGGACTAACTCCCTTAGTGACACACGATGTAGACAGGGGGATGCAAGCGCCCATACAGCGGACAGCCTACCGGGTGTCTGAGGCCATCCTAAAGGACATTAGGAGGGAAGGAGGTGGAGGAAATGCTGGATTTAGGGGTAATCCAGAAATCCCACAGCTCCTGGCCTCACCATTAGTCCTCGTCCCCAAGCCAGATGGATCTATTTTCTTTTGTGTGGACTATCATGGACTCAATGCAGTCACAAAGTCTGACACCCAATGCCATGGACAGATGAACTGCTGGATAAGTTGGGAGGGTTGACATACCTTACCACAACTTACTTGACAAAAGGCTATTGGCAGGTGGAGTTAACTGCCAGAGCTAGGGAAGGATCAGCCTTCATCACTCCAATGCGATTATTCGAGTTCAAGGTAATGTCTTTTGGAATGAAGAACGCCCCTGCCAACTTCCAAAGGTTGGTCAACCAGGTGTTACATGGTAATGAAGAGTATGCAGTGGCATATCTGGATAATATTACCATCTTCAGAACCAGTTGGAAGGAACACCTGTTCCACTTCATTGAAGTGCTGGGAAGGATACAGAGGGCAGGGCTCACTGTCAAGGCTGAAAAGTGCCAGGTGGCCATGGCAGAGGTGGTATACCTAGGACATGCAGTAAGGTGGAGGCAGCTCCCTTCCAATCAAGCAAAGGTTGAGGCGATAGAGACATGGCCCAGGCCTGAATCCCAGAAGTAGATTTGGAGTTTCCTAGGGACTGCCGGGTACTATTGAAAGTTTGTACCAAATTAAAGTACCCTGGCAGCTCCCCTCTCTGTCCTGCTAAAGAAAAGAATGCCCAGAAAGGTTAAATGGGAGCCAGGGTGTGAATGAGCCTTCACACGACTAAAGAAGGCACTGTGCAGTGACCCTGTGTTGGCCAGTCCAGACTACAGTAAGCCATTTGTAGTCCAGACAGATGCCTCAGATACGGAGATTGGAGCAGTCCTCAGTCAGACCTCTAACCAAGGGAAAGATCACCCAGTAGTGTACCTTAGCAAAAAGTTACTTCACCAGGAACAGGCCATATTCCACAGCTGAAAAGGAATGCTTTGAACTGGTATGGGCCCTGAAGAAATTGGAGCTGTACCTCTACGGGAGGCACTTTGAGATGCAGACCAATCAAAACCTCCTGGTGTGGCTAACACAAATGGGGAAAATGAAAGGTCATCTCTTAAGGTGGAGTATTGCCATACAGGGCCATGATATGACCATTACCAACAGGGCCGAATCAGTCAGTGCCAACCCAGATGGGCTATCTCACCAGTTAGAGCAGTGAAGAGAATTTATAAAAATCATACCATGCCTAGGGATGGATTCCCCCAAATTCAGTCTAGGATGGAAGGGTGTGTTGAGCTGCCCAGTTGTGAACCCTTATTTGTAGATATTATTCTGTTGTATATATGTTTTCTTTATGCCATTCTATGCATATTCCAGTGTCAGCAAAGGCACATAGAGATAAGACTGGATTTTATTTTTAGAAAAGGGGTTTGACCTTCCTTTGACCTACAAGACCAGCCTTGCTTCCAGGAATCTGATAAGTTCTTGTCAAAAAAGATTGTGGATACATGCTCAAAGAGTATTCCTCTAATGTTAACTGCCCAAGAGAAACAGAAGTAATACAATCAGCTTGTATAATCATACAATTTATAGGATCTTCCTTATAACTAATTAAATTAAGCCAGTTCAAAATCCCAGGATGAGAGAAGCTAGTTCCACTGTTGTAAACCCTTAAGATCAAAAGGGAAATTGTCTTAGACAAGAGGTGATGGAAAAGGTTCCCACAGTACTCTGACTTTTTTTTTCTAAATGCCAGGAAACATCCTTCTAACAGGCCAGTGCAATGTTGTAAAACCTGGGTTAGCTATAGTGTTATCAGGAAAATAAAACTTTTGGGAAGCACAAGAGTGACACCCGGTGGCCTAAAAAGAGAAGGGACAACCTCTATTCACTGACCTGGAAGAGCCAGTCTTTATTCACAGACTGGGGGGTGGTCTTCTATATAATCTCCCCAGTACAGACACTCGGGGCCATTTTGCTTTGACTCTCCTGACCACAGAGAACACCTGTCAACACAGTGATTGCCTAAGAATCAAAGGCTCTTACAGAAATACTGAAGTAATTTTCAAACCTGTTATTCTCTGGACTTTGAAATTGTCATATCTAAGGTAGAGACTTAGCTTCTTTTTTGGTGGTTTTTTTTGGTCTGTATACTTTTAAATTTGTTTCTTATACTTTAACCTAAATTAGTATATGTTCTCTTTTAGTTGTAACTGCATTTATTTAATTATTTTAGTAAAAACTTTTGTTTCCTAAAGAAATTCTGCCTGTGAGACTTTCTCTATTTGCGTGTGAATTGTGAAAACAGTATTAATAATCTGTGACAACTGTTACTTGCTTAGAGACCCACTGTAAGGAATCAAATTAAGAAAAGGGTCTGTAAGGGATCCAGAAGGATAGAGAGAATACCAGAGTCTGCAAAGATTTTGAACTAGGCTGTAGCATGTCCTGTAGGGAGAAGGCCAAACCAGGTTTTTACGCTGCTAACCCGAATGGAGAGTGATTTCTGGGTCTTTCTCCCGTGTGTGATAGTCAAGGAAAGGGGTTCATATTTGGCCACAAGATTCGAGGCTGGTATTGTGCCTTTATCCAGAGCTAGAGAGACATCCTGGATCCTTGTGGCAGAGGTGCAGTCATGACCTCAGTGAGCATTCTAAAGGACGAGGAGGGTATCCCTGTCAGCCCCCTCATCACAGATTGCACTTAAGGGTGGGCACTGTGAGCTCAGTGGGCCTAACCACCAGGACTTGGTTGGCGACAGATGAGTATGTCACAGGTTGCTTCCTACCTGCGTGTTATTTATAGAGCCAGGAGGAAAGTAGCTAATATGAAAATATTTGGGGACTGTAATAGGGAGTGGGATAACAGATGGACACACAACCAGATGTAAGGTTCAACGTACTATTGGCATGGTGCGATGTTTATTTACTTCATAAACAAAATAAAAAAAAAATTACTTGAAAGGCTTAAACTTTAAGCAAATCCAAAACAAATGCAGAAAAATAAAGGAAGCCTTCACAGCTGTGGCAAACATTAACAACTAGTTTCCACTAGGGTGCTAGGACTCTCCTCAATCCTTCGCTTACCCAGGCCAGAAAGCACTGATCCTGTCTGACATCCTGCAGAGCAGGTTAAACCTTTATACCCCGCCCACTAAGTCATGTGACACTGGTGTCTTACAAACACAGAAATCATCTTAAATAAGCTCCTTTTTAATTTACACAATGCTGTGGAGCTTCTAATACCAGAATATAGTATAGTTCTCTTTATAAGCACATAAAAACATATGTAGGCTGATTTAAAACCCTAATGCTATCAGACTGTCTTGATTGAAAGCAAGCTCAAGATAAAACTGGGCACTAGATGCTGCTGCCGCCCTACAGACAGAATCATATTCCCTTGACAACAGCAGAGGAGACACAACAATGACTCAGTCTGCCGTAGCAGAAAATGTAAGTGATAGACCTTATCACTATTTATACCTTATACCCTGCAATACAAGCATATCCTCTTTTATATCTCATAAGGCCATTTATATGCAGCTAATGAAGCTGAAAGAAAATCTCACTAAATTAAATTCACACCCACTGGCTGAAATATCAGCCGGCGTTTAAACCTGCCATAGTAACTCCTACTAGGCAAAACACGTAAATAGTGTTTGAGCTGCACACATGTCCTAGTGGAGAAAGTATAATTACAGGGGTTTGTATTCTGGGGCAGACATTGAGAGCAGCTTGCACAGTTGAGCAGGGAGTGGAGCCTTCACCAGACCGCCGTGCCTAACTCTTGTGCCGGGGGGAGTAAAGCCCACATTTCTTGAAGCGCATAGCACTTACTAACAGGGTTTCAGTTAATACCCACAAGTTCGAGAGGAGGGAGGAATGACACACACATTGGTGCAGTCTCTCAGAAGGTGCAACACTTGCAGAAATGAACATTTAACTACAGGGGTATGCTAAGGTGCAATACATTCACTAGCGCACCATAAATGCTTTTCTGCATTAGGGAACAACTGCTCCGTGACTCCTGGAGGATACAAATCCAGTCTCCACAGGTTTTATGTTCACAAATCTGAAAAACAAAGTTTACAAATGTCCAGCTTTCAGCACATATGTGCAGCCAGTTGCAGGGCTAGAAAACCATTTCTCCAAAGGCCATTAAGAGCTTGACTCTGCTTAAATAAAGCAAATGGTGTATACCTCTTTTCAGGGACTTATGTCTTTTCCCTGGTTACCATACATAATACATTTGCAGCTACATAGAGCAAGGTCAGTTTTTAACCTTTCTGTTTATTTGTATAAACCACCTTTCTTTGGACCTAGAAAGGGAAAATGCAGAAAAGATAGACAAAAGGGAGATGTGGAGGGGCGCCAAGAGGTGGCCAACCCTCTGGACTAGAAAATGACAGGATGGCATTAAGAAAGAGAAAGAACTGTTGCAACAGTAGTCTTATTTTAAGAAGAGAAAGGTCCAACTCTAGGGACAGGGCTTTTCCCTGTCACAGTCTTCCGCCCTTAAAAGGGAAACAGTCTGTAACAGATTGTTTTACCACCTTCCCTAACCCTGGAAGGGGTTGGAGCTTCTGCCTACCCACTCCAAAAGCTTTGCCTCCGGGTCCATAATAATTCAATAACAAAACCTTAATATGATGATCAAAAAATACATCAATACATCATCATACATCAATACTTTTACCCTGAGACATGTACAATATTTTGATAAACATTCACAGCATTACAGTTTGTCATTCTAGCCCTGTACCATATCTTGATAGATAATCTGCATTGAAGTGTGCTGTCCCTGCTCTATGGGTAATAGCAAAATGATATGGCTGCAACGCCAAACACCACCTCATGATTATTGGATTCTTTTTAACAACATACACCTGTTCATATCCTTAAAGGCACAGCAGACTGAATAGGGGGTAGAGACACTCACAAGCTTGCACACACTAAAACATGAACAAACAAAAAAAAAAGAAAAGTATCTGTAACAGAAAGGGACACAGACATGTGGGGAGTGGTGCAATGCACTGGCTGTGGAGCAGCAGTCTTCTGGGAGACATTCTGGAGACTGCATTGCTGCCCTATTTGCAGGCATCTCTCTGGTCTGAGGGAGAAGGTTGTTCGTCTCCATGCTGACCTGGCAAGGATTTGGGAAACCTGCTCCCCCACCCAGGGAGCACCCAAGCCACCACCACTACCTCAGAGGTTGCCAAGAAAGATGAGTGGTTGGACCATGGTGGGCTCAGGGAGGGTGAGGGTGGTGGAACAGAGGCGTATCCCTCCAGTTGTGCCTCTCCATAATTCATTCACCACTCTGGCAGAGCATGGTTCCTCTATGGAGGCACACACAGTGGAGATCAAGGAGGATGCTGGGAACCTCAAAAATGGAGACCCATAGGAGAGTGGCATAGGACCCCACAGGGGAAGGAAACAACTTCTGGTAGGGGACTCAATTGTTAAGGGGGTAGAACTGGAGGAGCGAGGAGAAAGGGAGGTAAGGTGCCTGCCCGGCGCCATGGCTTGGAGGGTCAGGAAACTAATCCTCAGGATTGTGGGAGCAGCTGCAAGGGGGAGTGAGCTGGATGTCATTATCCACCTAGGGACAAATGACCTGGCTGAGAATAGGATCAGAGCAGTGCAACAAGAGTTTGTGGAGTTGGGGAGGGGCTTAGACAAGTAGCATACACGGTAACTTTCTTGGACGTGATACCTGTCTATGGCATGGATGAGGCAAGGGTACTCCACACCGTGGGATTCAATGACTGGTTAAAAAACTGGTGCAGAGCTCAGGGATTTGGCTTCATTGGGGATTGGGGCTCCACCTGGAGGGATGCAGGCCTATACAGGTGCGATGGTCTGCATCTATCCAGGAGGGGAACCAGGATCCTAGGTGATAGGTTTAAATGCTTCATTGGCAAGCATTTAAACTAGCCAAGGGGGGAGGCACTGAAAAGGAGAAGGGAAATCCTAGCCCATCCCAAAAAATCAGGGTAGTTAGTGAGGTAAACACCAAGATAGAGCAGTCAATAGGGAGAAGGACAGGGGTAAATAGAGATAAAGACAATGGCAGTAAGGACAGGGATGGGGCAAAAAGAAAGCCATAAAAAATGGTGGGTAATGAGTACCAACGCTCGTAGTCTAGGTAAAAAGCTCCCCAAAATGGTGGCCTTGATGGAAGAGGGATGCCTGAATATTGTGGCAGTCACAGAAACATGGTACACAGATAACCATGACTGGGATGTCAACATACCAGGGTACACAATCTACAGGAGGGACAGGGAGGGAAGAAGAGGAGGAGGAGTAGCTCTCTATGTAAGGGAAAGGATCAAAGCAACAGAACTAAAGGGTAAACAGGGAGGAGAGGAGGCACTGTGGGCCACCCTGGAGACTGGAAATGGCACCACAATCTGCACAGGAGTTGTATACAGACCCCCGTCTCAGGAGGAGGAAATGGACAAGGAAATGATAGAAGGTATCCTTGGCATGGTAGAGAAAGGGGAGATATTGCTGATGGGGGACCTGAATATGCCAGATGTTAACTAGAGCACCTTTGCTGCAGCCACATCCAAGAGCAGGGCCATTCTCAATGCCCTACAGGGGGCATGCCTCAGACAGTTAGTTTTGGAACTCACTTGAGAGGGAGCAATCTTAGACCAGGTACTCTCAAATGGGACGACGAGAGGATCTCCGATCTTGAAGTGGGTAGCCATCTGGGAACAAGCAGCCACCAAACAGTGTGGTTTACGATAAACTTAGCTGTAGAGTCAAGCCATGCAAAAGTGAAGGTACTGGACTTCAGGAGGGCTGATTTTGTCAAAATGGGAGAGTGCCTCAGAAAAGCACTAGAAACAGGCAAGAAGGTGAGGTGGAGCAACAATGGGGAAACATCAAAGCTGCCATCACAGAGGCAACAAGCCTTTGTGTGAAGCAAATAAACAAATCAAAACAAAAGAAAAAACACTATGGTTCTCAAAAGAAGTGGTGGAGAAGGTAAGGGAGAAAAAGATAGCATCCAGAAAGTATAAGGAAACATAGAAAGAGCAGGACAAAGGACTGTACCAGTTAAAGCAGAAGGAAGCGGGAAGGCAGTCAGAACAACAAAGGCCCAAACCAAGGAAAAGATAGCCAACTCAGTTAAGAAGGGGGATAAAACCTTTTATAGGTACATTAGGGAGCAATGAAAAACTAAGGCAGGGATACTGAGGCTAAAGAAAGAGGAAGGTAGTTGGGCAGAGAGTGACAGTGAAAAAGGCAGCGATATTGAACAAATACTTCTGCTCAGTATTCACAATGGAAAAGCAGGGGGAGATACCTAATCCAGTCAATAGAAGCACTCCAGATAGGAGGGTTGATATTAGTCCTTTCACAGAAAAAAGGGTTCTGAAAGAACTCTTAAAATTGAAGGTGGATACAGCAATGGGGCCTGATGGGATTCACCCCAAAATTCTAAAGGAACTAAGGTAAGAACTAGTAACACCACTGACTACCCTTTTTAATAAATCATGGGAGGATGGTGTGGTACCTGAGGACTGGAGGATGGCAGAAGTGATTCCCCTTCACAAAAGTGGGAGCAAGACAGAGGCAGGAAACTACAGACCTGTCAGTCTGACCTCAGTGGTAGGGAAAATGATGGAATCACTTCTGAAGGAAAGAATTGTTAAATATCTAGAGGCCAGTGGGACACAGGACCCAATGCATCATGGATTCACAGCAGGAAGGTCATGTCAGACAAATCTAGTTGTTTTCTTTGACTGGGTGACCAAAGTAGTAAACCAAGGAGGGGCTGTGGACATGGCCTACCTAGACTTTAGCAAGGCATTTGACACAGTCCCACACAAAAGATTAATAAACAAATTAGCCAGCCTGGGAGTGGGTCCCAGGGTGGTAGCCTGGGTAAAACACTGGCTGGACAACAGGACACAGTGGGTAATAGTAAATGGAGTCCACAATGAAGAAAGGGGGGTTACTAGTGGGGTACCGCAGGGTTCAGTACTGGGGCCGGTCCTTTTTAATATCTTTATAAGTGACATTGCAGAGGGACTGGAAGAGAAAGTATGTCTCTTTGCAGATGACACAAAGATCTGCAACAGGGTTGATATGCAAGGTGGGGTAGAAAGGAAGAAAAGGGACTTGGCAAGGTTGGAGCAATGGTCAAAGGTATAGCAGTTTAGATTCAATGCAAAAAAGTGCAAAGTAATGCGCCTGGGAAACAAACACCCAGGGGGAGAGTACCCAATGGGGGGGTGAGATACTGACAACAACAAAAATGGAAAGGGACCTGGGGGTAGTCATATCAGATGACCTAAAGGTGGGCCAGCAATGTGAGAAGGCAGTAAGGAGGACTGGGGGTGATACTGGGATGCACTGGGAGAGGCACTACCAGTAGAAAACAGGAAGTTATTGGCCCTCTGTACAGACAGTTAGTAAGACCACATCTGGAGTACTGTGTACAGTTCTGGAGTCCCCATCTCCGCACAGACATAGACAGAGTGGAGGCTATTTAGAGGAGGGCAACCAAAATGGTGCAGGGTCTGCACCAGAAGGCATATGAAGGAAGACTAAAGGAGCTTAAGATGTATAGCCTTGAGGAAAGGAGGGAGAGAGGGGACATGATAGAAACTTTCAAATACCTCAAGGAAATCAACAAAGTCCAAGAGGGTAGCATCTTTCAGAAAAAGAGATGTGCAAGAACAAGGGGGCACAATTTGAAGATAGAGGGGGGACGGCTCAGAGGTAATGTTAGAAAGTATTTTTCACACAGAGGGTTGTGGATGCATGGAACAGCCTTCCTGAGGAGGCTGTGGAGTCAGGAACAGTGGGAGAATTCAAGAATGCATGGGACAGGCATAAGGCAATTCTAGTGGGGGGTAGGAGGAAGTAAACTGTTGATTAACTGCCTCAAGGGAATCAACAAAGTCCAAGAGGGTAGCATCTTTCAGAAAAAGAGATGTGCAAGAACAAGGGGGCACAATTTGAAGATAGAGGGGTGACGGCTCAGAGGTAATGTGAGGAAGTATTTCTTCACAGAGAGGGTTGTAGATGCATGGAATGGCCTTTCTGAGGAGGTCGTAGGGTCAAAAGCAGTGGGGGAATTCAAGAGTGCATTGGACAGATGTATGGCAGTTCTAGTGGAGGTAGGAGGAAGTAAGCTGTTGGTTAACTAGGATCTGCATTGTATCCGTTAGGTAGGGATATGGGCAGACTAGGTCGGCCCAAGCGGTCCTTATCTGCCATTAAATTCTATGTTTCTATGTTTCTTTTCTTTCATTTGCTGGAGCAAACATAGTGGATTATGGTCGGTTACAACCTGAAATGTTGTTCCCCATAGGCAATATTTTAAAGACTCTATGGCCCATTTTAGAGCCAAACACTCTTTCTCGATTGCAGCATACTTAAGCTCCTTTTCGTGGAGCTTCCTATTCAAATAGACAATGGGGTGTTCTTCACCCTGTACCCATTGAGTCAAAACAGCCCCCAGACCTACCTCAGATGCATCTGTATGCACCTCAAATGGTAGTGTGAAACCTGGGTTCTGTAATACCAGGGGAGGTGCTTAGAATGGCATTTATGGTTCAAAATGCTTTATCACATATGTCAGACCATTATACCTTGTTGGAATAGCTTTTCTTGGTGAGGTTTGTAAGAGGACAGGCTATGGAGGAAAACTGGGGTATGAACCTCCTATAATAGCCTGCAAGACCAAGAAAAGATCTAACTTGTTTCTTAGTTGTGGGAATGGGACTGTTCACCACTGATGTTACTTTATCAAGTTCAGGTTGTATTTTACCACCTCCAATTATGAACCCTAAATACCTAGTTTCAGCCTTACCCAGGGCACATTTGGTAGGGTTCATTGTCACTCCTGCCCCCTTAATGGCTTGTAGTACATTTCGTAAGTGTACTAGGTGTGTTTCCCAGTTTTCACTAAAGATGACCACATCATCAAGATATGCCTCACAATAGGCTTTATGGGGTCTTAACATATTGTCCATAAACCTCTGGAAGGTAGCAGGGGCACCACGCAGTCCAAATGGCATATTTGCAAATTGATAGAGACCCACTGGTGTACTGAAATCAGTAATCTTTTGTGATTCTGAGGAGAGGGGGATTTGCCAATACCCTTTTGGTCAAATCAAGGGCGGAAATGTATTTGACATGCCCTAGTCGATCTATGACATCATCGATTCTGGGCATGGGGTATCTGTCAAAAAGGGAGATGTTGATCTTACAGAACTCTAAACAGAGGGGGATGCCACCCTCCTTCTTTTTCAGCACTACTATAGGGGAGGACCAGAGACTTTTAGATGGAACAATTATACCCAGCCTGTCTAGTTTCCTAACTTCCGGGACAACCTCCTTTCTTACTCTCATAGGAAATCTATAGGGTTTCTGGTGCACAGGGTATTCTCGGTTTACAAGGATTTCATGCACTATCCCCTTAGCTTTACTGAGAACATTTGTAAAGGTGCTATCAAAGTCCTGTAACAATGTTTGTAAGTCAGCTTGTTAACTGAATGTTAAATCAGAATTAATAGAAATACACTCTTTACGCCCCCCCCCCCCTCAGCTTCTCTAAGCATTGGAAGGCAATGTCCATTTCAGATTCTTTAGACTCTGGATGAATATGAAATACAGGGCTACCAGGTTCTTGCCATTTCTTTTAGGAGATTGGTGTGATAAATTATTTTCGGGGGTCTCCTGCCTGGCATCTCTATTCCATAATAAACTATTTCTGTTTGCCATACCACGTTATAGGGACCTTGCCAGCACATCAATAATTTGTTTTCAGTGCTGGGCAGCAATAATAACACCTTATACCCCACCTGGAATGTCTTGTCACCTGTTCCCTGATCGTAATGGGTTTTCTGTTACCTGACTCTGCTTCATGTTTTTGTGGGACAAATCTACGTATTTTACTAACCTCTGTCTTAGGTTAGTCATATAATCAATGATATTATAGTGCCCAATGTTTTCCCTTGTCTCCCAGTGTTCCTTAACTACATTTAAGGGTCCCCTGGGGAGCCGTCCATATAAAAGGGAAAAGGGAAAATCCTGTTATGGCCTATGGGATCTCTCTGTAGGCAAATAATAAATACGGGAGATACTTGTCCCAATCCTTCCCCTCATCACTGACAAACTTTATGAGCATTCTCTTTAAGGTCTTATTGAAGTGCTTGACCAGTCCACCAGTTTGGGGGTGATAAGGAGAGGTTCGGGTAGCAGCTATCCCCAACAACTTGTAAAGTTCTTTTAACAGATAAGCATTGACATTAGTGCCTCTATCTGTTAATATTTCTTTAGGTATCCCCATTCTACTAAACACCTTAGCCAGTTCTTCTGCTAAGCTGGGGGCAGTCACAGTTCTCATGGGTATCACATCATGGTAATAGGTTGCATAGTCACAAAGGACCAAAATAAACTGTTTCCCTTTTGAGCTCTTCTCCAGGGGTCCCACTATGCCCATGGCTAACCATTCAAAAGGCTGGGATACCAAAGGAATGGACTGAAGGGGTACCCAATCTTTCCACCCAGTTTGAGCCACCTTCAGACTTTGTGAACAACACCTCACATATTCTGCAACCTGGTCATGAATGGGGGGGCCAATAGAATCTGGTGAGAATCCACTACAAGGTACTGTCTCTATCAGCATGACCAGCTAAGGGCATATTTATTTATTTATGTTTTTGGTAACCAGGTAAGTGCACTGATCCAGTGGACCATTTTCAGTCATGACCCGGGCCACAAGGTGGTGATGGAGTAACACAAGCAGTGGAGACATTTACAATTAGGTATATACAGACATTTACATTTTGGTGTGCAGATGATACAAGCACTCAATAAAAACAGACATTATTTACATATTGTACTGGCATAGTAAAATAAAGAGGCTGTAACAGAGTAAATAAAGGCAGCAGTACAGAGGGAAAGTAGATTAGCATTTGCACAAACTAAATAAGGTGCCATATGTATAATCTGGGCCCTATATTTCTTGGGTACAATCAGTTAGGGCACCGTTTTGTCAGTCTTGGGTTAGTACATTCTCTGTACAGAATACCTTCTTTTAACACATAACAGGGAGCCCCATCAGTATTCCCCTTCACCACCTATAAAAATGTTTTCAAGGTGACATCAGTCTTTTGTTCAGTCTTAATATCAACTTTCTCTAATACATGTCCCAACACATTCTGATCTTGTCCATTATAATTTTGCCAGTCCTTCCTACAAGCTCTTCTTTCTGCTCTTGATTTTCTGGGCTTCCCAGGGCTCTCATATAGTTCATTGTCAAAAGGAAAAAGCTCAGGCAAATGTTCCTGTTTCACCTGAGCCCAGGTTGTCACTCCTACCAGGGGTTGTTGGGCATTTAGTACCAGAGCTGCAAAGTCCAGATGATCATGGCCAATGATTATTGGTACTGGCTGGTGTGGTACCAACCCAACCTCAAGATCATGGGTTAGCCCTTGTATGGTTACTGTCACAGGTGTAGTAGGATAGCAATGTACATCACCGTGAACACAGGTTACAACAGCCCAGAACCTTTCTTGTCAGGCATAGGAATTAAGTCAGCATGAACCAATGTCTGGCAGCTACCAGAAGCTATTAAAACTAATATTTGCTGAGTCCCCACTTCAACTGTAGCCACAAATGACCCCCAATTCCCTAAGGCCAGGTTCCCGAATTTCTTCTTTATACTAGGACAGTTCCGAATCAAGTATCCCTTTTTCTGACAGCCATGACAGATAATTTCGGACAGGGGCAGCTTTCCCTTTTTCTGTACCCTCCAGTCAGGTTTTCCAGCAGCAGTATTGGAAGAAGAAAGGTTTCGTACCCCTGTTGTAGCTGTGGTAGTCCTGTTGGTAGTCCATTGGTATCTGGAAGGCCTGGCAGCTAGAAAGTCCTCAGCCAAGGTGATGTTTTTTTCAGTACCTTTGGGCTTGTGCTCTTTCACCCATATTTGTACCTCTGGGTGTAGAACTTTTACAAATTGTTCAATAATAATAGTTTCCATCAGTTGGGCATTCGTCTTGCTCTCTGGCTGTAGCCATTTATAAGACAAGTCCTTGAGTCATGTGTACACTTCCTGGGGTGCATCAGTGGACAGCATTTTGAGGTACCTGAATCTCTGGTGATTTGTCACACTGTTAATATCATAACACTGGAGGGTCTCTCTTTCACTTTCTCATAATCCTCTGCATCCCTTGTATCCATATGAATGTACACAATTTGGGCTCGTCCAGTCAGTTGTGCAGCAAGATGCACCACCAATTGTTCTCTGGGCCAACTGCATGCTCTAGCCACCCTCTCAAACGTGGTGAGGTATGCCTCTATATCATCCATGTCAGTGAGTTTAGAAAGTTTAATGACTCTGGAACTATTTCAGTGGTCTCTGTCTGTATAGCTTGTAACACACGCATTGTGTCCACCCATTTGGCATCCTGTCTACGTTGATCCAAGTCTCTCTCCTTCTCCATCTGTACTTGCTTAACACAGAGCCATCTTAGGAGATCTTCAATGTCCTCTGGGGGGGCCTCAGCTTCTTCAATACCCACTTCTATGGGTTGGTCCTCATCCTCTGGCTTCAGGTGTTGTTTAGGGTGAGTCACGGGGCCTAGTCCAGCATGTAAAGGAACGCCAGTCTGTTCGGTCATCTTCCTCATCTGAACCCCTGCTGGAGACTCCACTACCATGTCCTGAAGTATGTCCACCTGGGATACTCGTCAGTATCCACTGAAACTACATTTGCCATTTCTGGCCAGATGTAGTCAGCAGTTTTCCCACCACTGCCACCATATGTAATAGGGAGTGGGATAACAGATGGATACACATAACCAGATGTAAGATTCAACGCACCATTGGCATGGTGCGATGTTTATTTACTTGATAAACAAAATAAAAAATAAATTTCTTGAAAGGCTTAAACTGTAAGAAAATCAAAAACAAATGCAGAAAAAAAAGGCAACCTTCACAGCCATGGCAAACTTTAACAACCAGTTTTCACTAGGGTGCTAGGACTCTCCTCAGTCTTTCACCTACCAAGGCCAAAAAGCACTGACCATATCTGACATCCTGCAGAGCAGGTTAAATCTTCATACCCCACCCACTAAGTCATGTGATGTTGGTGTCATAAAAACACAGAAATCATCTTAAATAAGCTCCTTTCTAATTTATACAATGCTGTGGAGCTTCTAATACCAGAATATAGTATAGTTGTCTCTTTATAAGAACATAAAAACATATGTAGGCTAAATTAAAACCCTAATGCTATCAGACTGTCTTGATTGAGAGCAAGCCTAACATAAAACTGGGCACTAGAGGCTGCTGCCACCCTATAGACAGAATCCCATTCCCTTTACTACAGCAGAGGAGACACAACAATGACTCAACCTGCCATAACAGAAAATGTAAGTGATAGACCTTATCACTGTTTATACCTTATACCCTGCAATACAAGCATATCCCCCCCTTATATCTCATAAGGCCATTTATATGCAGCTAATAAAGTTGAAAGAAAGTCACAGTAAATGAAATTCGCACCAGTCAGCTGAAGTGTCAGCTGGCATTTATACCTGCCAAAGCAACTCCTTCTAGGCAAAACACAGAAATAGTTTTTGGGCTGCACACATGTCCTAGTGGAGAAAGTACAATTACAGGGGTTTGTATTCTAGGGCAGACATTGAGAGCAGCCCACACAGTCAAGCAGGGAGCGGAGCCTTCACCAGACCACCACGCCTGACTCTCATGCTGGGGGAGTAAAGCCCACGTTTCTTTAAGAGCATAGCACTTACTAACAAGGTTTCAGTTAATAATCGCAAGTTCGAGAGGAGGGAGGAATAATTCACATGTTGGTTTGGTCTCTTAGAACGCACAATACTTGCAGAAATGAACATTTAACTACAGGGATATGCTAAGGTGCAGTACATTCACTAGCGCACCATAAATGCTTTTCTGCATTAGGGAACAACTGCTCTGTGACTCCTGGAGGATACAAATCCAGTTCCCACAGGTTTTATGTTCACAAATCTGAAAAACAAAGTTTACAAATGTCCAGCTTTCAGCACATATGTGCAGCCAGTTGCAGGGCTAGAAAAACATTTCTCCAAAGGCCATTAAGAGCTTGACTGCTTAAATAAAGCAAATGGTGTATACCTCTTTTCAGGGACTTATGTATTTTCCCTGGTTACCATGCATAATACATTTACAGCTACATAGAGCAAGGTCAGCTTTTGACCTTTCTGTTTATTTGTATGAACCACCTTTCATTGGACCTAGAAAGGGAAAATGCAGAAGAAATAGACAAGAGGGAGATGGGGGAGGGGCACCCAGAGGTGGCCAACCGTCTGGACTAGAAAATGACAGGATAGCATTTAGACAGAGAAAGAACTGTTGCAACAGTAGTTTTATTTTAAAAAGAATAAAGTCCAGCTCTAGTGACAGAGCTGTTCCCTGTCACAGGTTCCATGGTTTGAGTATGTAAAATCCTCCCCTCGTGTATAATCATATTGCAGATATGGGATCTTAGGAGTACAATTAAGAGTAGCAAAGATGACAGAATATATTACAGGTAGGCATGCCATAAAACTTGTATAAAGTTTGTGCACCCCCTCATAGTCATTTAGTGGTACATTCTGCAGCTCAGGCAAACTGTTACACATTCTTTAGTGGTCTAATTGAAGGTAACAGCTCACTAAGTAGAGGTGGAGTAAACAAGTAGCAGTAGAGATGTATAAAATTACATCTAGGTTTTAGCTTTTCTGTGGTTCATTCTATGTAACTTACAGTTAGTTCTTTTATGTAGATTTAATGTTATAGTAATGAGTTTAAATTTTGCATTCCATGTTAAGAATTACCAATGTTAAAATGTTTTAACAATGCTAGGAGAGTAGGGATTCTTGAGGTTATGTCTTACATGTAAAACGTAACTGTATGGTTTCCTCTAATGTTTTATTACATAGCAGTCTGTGTAGACTGATATATTTTTCTCTGATTTAATCAGTTCATCAGGCAAATATATTTGTTATTAGGCTGTGATGTATATCTAGATGTTTAATTGCATGCTCATTTGAATGTACTGTATATAGCATAAGCAGACCTAAGTCTTTTTCTTCTGTTGCTCCTGAAGGCCTGTTTTTCTGCTCACAGCTACTCGAACATGGAAAACACTGACCTTTTCACTTTTCGGCTCTCAGCTGCTGAGTTGTAAGCATATTTGCACTGGCTGAAGCATAAGGGTGTAGATTTCTAGAGGAATGCCTCAGGATGTGAGAAGGTGTTGGAAGATACATAAAAGGCACCGGGACCAGAGTGATTGGAGATTTCTCAGTGAAAAACAAATAGCGGACCTAGTTATTATGTTGCCGCTGCAGCTGAGAGAAAAGGTACTGGATTGAACAGAACAGGATTTGTGTTTGGTATCAGCTGAATATAGGAATCAGACTCCTGGACCATTAGTCAAAGTAAGGGGAGAAAAGGGGAGTAAAAAGATGCTATTGCAGCGATACTCGGAGGATGACTAAGGGAGGTATTTTCCCCACAAGAGGTACTGATTTTTATTTTTTATTTTCTCTGTGACATTATTTCAGAATCAGTGAATGGTTGGTATATGCTGTTCCTCTACTGTCTTCCTTTACTTTACCTGCTAAACCTCCATCTCCCACCTCTCTCTCTCTCATCCTAATTTTTTTTTCCTTTTTCTGTAGCCTTATCCCCTCGTCAATCCCTCACCCCTCCAGCTGCTCACTCTGCTATTCAGTAGTCTGGGTCACACTTGCTGGTACCAGGCTAAACAAGCCCATTACAATCTCTCTTCTCTTCCCCCACCCTCTCCACCTATCGCTCACTATTTCTCTATGTACTCTAATTTTAGATAATTGCTCCCTATTGTATCTGCCTATATAACCTTTGTCTCCCTCTCATTTTTTCCTTTAAGCAGAGGATCTCGCCTCTGGCCGGGTGCTCCACAGCTCCCTGTGGCTGGGGCTGAATAGCCAGCTGACTGCGCCGCCTCTCCTTGCACACCGGCAAAGCTCTGTTTCAGGTACAGTCTACAGAAAGCTCCGGTGTCCCCAGGCAGGCGCTGATTGGGCCTTGCATCTTATACCTGCCTCACCATTGGATGCTGCCTTTATGGCTTTGAATTCGATTGAGCTGTCTCTGCAACCTGCTGCTTGTAAGCAGAACTGCTGGTTTCGGCTCACCCCAAACTCCAAGCAGCTGTATATCTGACTCTTGCTAATTTTTGTTGCTGCTAGCTCTCATGCTGTATAATTTGTCCTGTCCACCCGCCCTGACCCCAACCTCTGTTAAATACACCAAAGCTTCACCTACTTCCAACCCCATCCCTATTGGCAACTGCTACTTCTATATTTGACCCATAGCTGGGTAATTCACTCTCCCCCCGTCTCCTATTCTGCCTCCAATTCTTTAATTACAAGTACTAGGAAATTAATATTTCATCTAGCTTAAATTCTAGGCCCACAACTTATATTATTGTGTCCATTTAGATGTCTTCCGCTGGCTTAGCTGCTGCCATTACCTTGCCTCCCATACCTGCACACTAGCTTTTGTACATTTAACTGCTTAAAGACAGTTATTCCTATCCTTACTAGCCTACATTCTTTTTTCAGACTCACTAAGCTACTCTCACTGGCCAATTTAAAACCTAATCCAATTGCTATTCATCTCTATCTTATCATCTCTTTTTTAATATTCCTAGTTCTTCATTATAAACAGTAAGCTACTCCACTTGGCCAATATAACCAACATATACATGTACCTCATTTAACACCCACTTTAACTCTGCTGTCATTTAGGTACAATCATGCTGCTCCTGTTCCTTGCCTGCATTCTCCTTCTCTTCACTCCCACATCTCTTTCTCCCTCTTCCGCGCCCTCTTCCCCACTCCCACTCCCAACACCAACCTTTCCTCCTTCATTTACACCTACCCTTGCCTTCCCCTGCCTGTCCACTGCCCCCATTCCCCATTGTGAGCTCCTGCCAGGTTTCTCAATGGATCAGGGCTCCACTTGGCTACCATGTGAGCCATTACCGTGCACTGCAATTGGATAATTGACACCACCCCATCCAACAGCCAGTCATGCCCATGGATAAAGAATTGGTCAGCTGTAGTATCTCATGCCTAATATTCTCCTACTTCTCACATCTGGTGATGTTTAACCCACCCCTGGTCACCCCTTAGTGATATGACTAATTTTCCAAAGAGGTTAAGTTTAGCCCACTTAAATATTAGAAGCCTCCTCCCCAAAATTGACCTCCTGCAGCCACTTGTTTTACATTTGAAACCCAGCATTCTCAGTATCTCTGAGACGTGGCTCAGCAATAAAATCCTAGACACAGACATCTCTATCCCTGGGTATTCTATCCTCCACCAAGACCGTAAGTCCAGGGCTGGGGGTGTTGCTATGTGTCTCTCCTCTTCTATCAAATATTCTATTTGTTTATCTATCTCCTCCACCTCAGTCTATGAGCTGCTACTGACAAAAATATCCCTCCCCTCCTCCCTCCCCATCTATGTTGGCAGTGTCTACTGCTGTACCAAACTCTCTGTTTCTGAGCTTTCCTCTATCTCTGATCTCCTCTCTACCATGTCTTCCCTTGCCACCCCAGGGAACTGTATCACCTAGGAGATTTTAACATAAACAGGCTCGACAGCAATCAGTCCAAAGTCTGCTCCCGTGCTGTTTCCCTAAATCTAAAGCAATTAATAGATGACCCCACATGTCTAAACCATAAACCAGCAAACATACCTTACTCAACTGGGTTTTATCTTTACACTCCCACCGTGTCATCAAGTCTGGTACACTCCCTGATACCCTTAGTGAATGTCAGATGGTCTACTGCATGTGCAGGATATACCATACAAAGTCCCTTCCCACCATTTTTAAAATCTGCTCTTTCAATTCTCTTAACATTCCGCCATCCTTAGTGAGCTGTCCAGTATCGACTGGTCACCCATCTCCGCTTCTTCCTCTGTTGACACAGCCCTGTCCTTCTTTACCACACAATTCCTATCTGTCTGGGACATGTCCTGCTTAGAAATGCAAGGGTCTGAGGCAACCACCTGCCCTGGATCACTGCTGAACTCATTACCTGTCAACGAGCACGTGATCAAGAATGGGCGGCATACAAGACCTCACTCACCCAGCAAGATCTTCAACATTATCGCGCACTTTGGAATGCCTGTACCTGTGTCACTCACCTCACTAAAGTGGACTACTTGTACACTTCTTTCCATAACAACATAAATTACCCTTCCAAATCCTGGAAGATCATCCATGCCTTGTTTTTCCCTCCCTCCCAATCCTCCTCTTCAGTCCTAAAAATTGGCCCCTGTTTAATTGATGACCCACCTACCATGGCTGTGGAATTCAATAACTTCTTTACTACCTGTGCTTCCTCCCTCCTTGCAGCTCTGTCTCACCTATCGCTTTCCCACCCTCTAATGTGCACCCCTACCCACAATCCTCCACCACCCTGGATCCTAACAAAAGTAAGAGCCCTGATGGCCTTGACCCTAAGCTTCTTCATCTTTCTGCCCATGCTATTGCTCTCCTCTGACATATCTCCTGAACCTCTCCTTCTTGCAAGCAACTGTGCCCATGATTTGACAATCTGCTACTGTGGTCCCTCTTCCCAAGGGAGGTAACCCCTCCAATCCCCACAACTTTCACCCCATATCCCTACTTCCTATCCTGGCTAAGGTCCAACAGCACCTGGTGCTGAAGCAGATCTCCAACTTCCTTAGTTCCTCCTCCTCTGCCTCCTTTTTCACCCCCTTCGAGTCTGGCCTCCATAAAGACCACTCCATGACAACCTCCCTCCTCTGGCTCACTGATTCTATTCTCACAGGGATGGATCAGGGATGGATCACCACTGCCATCTTTGTCAATCTGGCCAAAGCCTTTGACACTGTTGCTCACTCCCTTCTCCTCTACAAGCTGACAGCAGCCGGCCTTTCCAATACAGCCACCAATTGGTTCTGGTCATATCTCACTGGTTGGTCCCAATCTGTCAGAGTCGGTGATTCAATGCCCCGCCCACTCACAGTAAACACAAGTGTCCCCCAAGGCTCAGTACTCTGACCTATTCTCTTTTCCATCTTCCTGTATGACCTCCCTGAAGCCTGCTCATCTGCTAGCATACAGATGTATGCAGACAACATCATGATATTGTCCTCTGGGAGTTCCACTGCTGAAGTGACTACCAACTCTCATTAAATGTCAAAAAAACTGTCTCTATGACCTTTGGCACCAAATAAAAGCTGTCCAGACTGGACTCCACCCCCAGCTTTCATACCCTGTCTCAGTCCAAACTGGATGACATCCCCTTTTTTAAGTATCTTGGGCTATGGCTAGACAAAAATCTAAACTTCAATGTACACATTGATGCCATTCACAAAAAGCTCCTTCCCAAGCTCTGTGCCCTGTCCAGACACCGCAGCTGCCTGCCCATGCAAGCTAGGCATGAAATTGTCTAAAAATAATTCTCCCAGTCTTCGACTTTGGGAACATTGTCTACAATTCTGCCCCTAAGACCACCCTAACCAGGCTGGACACCATCTTCAGTTCCTTCTGCTGCTTTGTCCTTGGCTGCCCCCCTCTCACCCACCACTACAATCTTTATACCTCTCTCTCCTTCCCCTCCCTCACTGCCAGGCACCTGTCCCACACCGCTAAACTAGTAGGTAAATACTGGTTCAGCACTCTACCATCTTTTCTCTCTTCACTCTTGTCAATCCCCCCCCCACTTCCTGCTACTCACTTTGATCCTCAACACACAGAATGCTCACCCTCCTACTGCGGCACACATCATCTGGTTGCAATACCTTCTCATACACATTCTCTAGCTCCTGGAACTCCCTCCCCCTTGAAATTTGCTCTGCCCAAACTCACCAATCCCTTGCACACCTTCTTCAGAAACACACAGTTCACTGCTGTAATTGCAACTAACCCTTCCCTACCTTCCCCTTTATTATCTATATCTATTTTTGCACCCCCTTCAGACACTAACTTTACTACATCCCTTCCTCTACTTTGCCTGCCCATCCACCCCTTACTTTCTCCACCCTTCCCCTTTCCCTCTCCTCTTACTCACCATTAGAGATGCAGTGAATTTAAATTCTACCGGCGAAATGCCCGCAAAGTGGGCACTTCATGTTGGCACTTCGCTACGCGGCGTGCCCCATAGGAAAGGCCCACTTAGCCTTCTTATTATTACTTCGTGGTGTCATTCTGCCTTAAACGTGAAGTAAAGCGGAGTGACAACAATATTGGCAGCACCCCACCCACACAGTCTCCAGAATTAATGTGCATCCCCAAAGTGCTACTGTCTTGTGTCCAGAAAACTCCCCAGTGCTGACAAAGTGAAATGAGAGCATAACAAGAAATGCAGTCTCCCAGAATTAATGGCACACTCAGTCATGCACGCAGCGGTCACACCCAGAGTCACCAGAATTAATGTGCATCCCCAAAATACTACTGCTTGTGTCCAGAAAATTCCCGAGTGCTGACGAAGTGAAATGAGAGTGTAACAAGAAATGCAGTCTCCCAGAATTAATGGTGCACTGCAAACACACAGACAGATTAAGATTGTGCTGTGCACTTAAGGGATGCATATGAAAAGGCACAATAACACCTAACCAGTGCTCACAAATCCAAATCTGGAAAGGAATACCTTTCGCTAGTTGGGGGATTAGTGCACGGCAGTAACAATCCACTACCAGTAAAGATACCACAAAGCAGTATAAAAATTAATGCAGGTGCGGTGGACTGCAGGTCCACACTGCTGCAATTACTCTGTGGCACAATAAAAGGTGTCTGGCTTGATGGCATGCATCGCACACACACTCACACACACACACACTACAAGTAATGCTTAGCAAATTGAAAACCTTTAGTAATATAACCAAATGTTTTAAACAGACAAATTATACACTGTTGCACCACAACAATCAGCAAAAAAATGTCAAGAATTACTGAAAATATTACTGTGTGTACATTAACACAGTTATACAAGAAAAATATAGCCAAAACAGAAAGGCTGCCTTTTTCTTCCAATTAATGTACCTACACCACAAATACGGCCCTCCCCCAAAGCACACTTCACAGTACACAGACTGACTGTTCTAAATTAACATTCAAAATCCACACACAACAATAAACATTCGATGATATGAGCACATAAGGGTTTCCTACAATTGGTGTACTAAATTTTGAGCAAAAAAAATGACTCAAAAAGACATTTTAAACAGCTTTTAGAGGTTTTGGATTGCAGAGCTCTGAGAGCAAACTGTCTCCAGTTACCACTACTCACACACTAGTCAGGCCAGAACTGAGGCTGTGCAGAACAATCTAGAACCCATGTGACCTGCAATCCCATGAATCACTGCAGAATTTCATTTGGAGCTCAATTACAAGGGGAAGTGAGGCAAATTACATTGATTTCAATGTACTTCACCTTTAAACTAGGGGAGAAGTGGTTTGAGGAAGGCGGAATAATGCAAAGTCATTGGTTTCAATGGACTTCTCATTCCTCATTATGAAGCAAAGTACTCCGCTTCACATTGTGGAGTACTTCACGGATTCCGTGTTACTCCATAAATCACTTCGTGGAGCGAATTGGGTCCACTTTGCCCACCACTACTTACAGTACTGTAACTCATATGCTGTACAGGAAGGAACACGAATGTCTATGGCTGTACTTCCCTGATGAGCTGAGCCTGTATCATAAAACTCTCCAATTTAACAATTCTTATTAATGAGTACAGTGGTGGAGTGGTGAAGCCTGGAGAGATACTACAAAACAGGCTTACAATACATCCAAGTAAGTAGTAAAAAAATTCATTTTGTGATTCGTGACGTGATCGTGAATCGTGATTTGTGACTGCATTTGTGACTGTGATGATGAAGAACGTGATTCAGTGTGAAATAACCAACATGGAACTGTATTCAGAATGCGAATGCCTACAGCTGTACTTCCCCAATGAGCTGTATCACAAAACTCCCCAACTTAAAAACTCTTATTAATGAGTACAATGGTGGGATAGTGAAGCTTGGAGAGATACTACAAAACAGGCTTACAATACCTCCAAGTAACTAGTAAAAAAATTAATTTTGTGATTCGTGACGTCATGTGATCATGAATCATGATTTATGACTGCATTTGTGACCGTCATGATGAAGAACATGATTTGTATCACGAGTGACTCGTGATGATGGTACTGACTTAAAAACGCATGTTAATGAGTAGAATGTTCATGCAGAATTATGCACCACACCTGTCCAGTACTCTGAAGGGAAGCCAAAGAAACAACTGTGACTTAAGTTACAGATGGAGATGTGCTCTAAAGAGATGCAAATGCACAGATTAAGATTGTGCTGTGCACTGAAGAGGTGCAGACACAAAGGCACAGCACCTAACCAGTGCTCACTGTCAGAAATTCAAATCTGGAAAGAACACCTTGCCAGTTGGGGCGGGCTGGGGGTAGTGTACTGCAATAACAGTCTCTAGTACTAGTACCAGTAAAGATACCACAAAGAAGTACAAAAATCATGCAGCTGCAGTGGATAGCAGGTTCACATTACTGAAATTACTATGTGGCACAATAGAAGGTGTCTGATTTGATGACACGCATAACACACATACTCACACACACACTAAGTAATGCGTAGCAAATTGAAAACTTCAGTAATATAACCACGTATTTTAAACAAACTAAAATTATGCACTGCTGCACCACAACAATCAGCAAAAAAATGGCAAGAATTATTGAAAATATTACTGTGTGTACATTAGCACAGTTATACAAGAAAAATATCACCAAAACAGAAAGAATTGTCTTTTTCTCGAAGCTAATCTACCTACACCTCAGATACACCCCTCCCCCAAAGCATACTTCCACTGTCTCTCAGTACACAGACTGAATGTCGTACATTAACATTCAAAATCCACACACAAACAATAAACTCTCGATGATATGAGCACAGGAGGGTTTCCTACAATCGATGAACTAAAGTTTCAGCAAAAACAAGCATTTGTCAATGCAGAATGTTTGCTTGCTGTCATTAGCAGTGGAAGTGCAGAAGTTAGACAGATGCAGTATAGGAATGGCAGTGATGTATTGAACTGACGCCAACACCACCCCCACACTGCAGAGATAGATAGGCATTGGGGTATCCCTTTGGGTCATCACCCATAGTGGTCACGACATTTCACCTCACCCTACCCTGCAGACAGTGTGCCTTGGGGTGTTCGGACTTTACACTCACCCCATTCCATAAAGAAATATGCTGAAATGGGTGCAGTATAGGAGAATGGTGTGAACTCTGGGGCCAAAGAGTCCAAGGTGCACCTCGATACTTGTCACTGGCTGCAGGGTGAGGGTTGGGGTGGAATGTCATGAGCATTACTGTCGACAATCCCAAGTCAAGCCTCTGATGCCTGTCAGTCCCTACAGGGTAGGGCGGACACCTATCAGACCATACAGGGAGTGTCTTGGTATTTTTACTCTAAGTTTTCAACATGGGCTTTTTGTGACCCCACTGCATGAACAGTAACACTATCAGTTTGTTAGTTGAAAGCACAGTGACTGCGCCATTTAGCACCAAAGGTGCAGAAACACATTTCCAACATGATGTGAAAAATGACAGCTGTACTGTTCATGAGGAGGTGTAAAAAATGGTAATGTTGAAAATCTGGAGCGAAAATATAAAAAAAACTGTTAAAGTCATGAGAGTGCATAGAAACTGCACAATGCACACTCATAATGCAATTATGGTGGGGGGGGGGGGGAATGTCTTGCACCAGATTTTCAATATAGGCATTTTGGGACCTCTGCTCATGAACAATGTTAGTGTGAGTTTCTTAATCTGTCCCAAACACTGATTTCCCACAGCGACTGCGCTATTCTGTGCTGGAAGTGCGAAAACACATTTTGGCCAGGATGTGAAAAATGACAGCTGTACTGTTCATAAGGATGTGTGGAAAATGCAAATGTTGAAAATCTGGAGTGAAAATATTACAAATCTGTGAAGTTACGAGGGTGCATAGAAACTGCGCAATGCATGCTCGTAACACAGTCATTTTATGGACATTTGTGACCAAATTTTCAACATAGGCATTTTGGGACCTCTGCTCATGAACAGAGTCACTATGATTTTCTTAATCTGTCCCGAACACTGATTTCCCACAGTGACTGTGCTATTCTGCGCCAGAAGTGCGAAAACACATTTCGACCAGGATGTGAAAAATGACAGCTGTACTGTTTATAAGGAGGTGTGAAAAAATGGCAATGTTTAAAATCTGGAGTGAAAATATTACAAATTCACGAATTTGAGAGTGTGCATGGAAACTGCACAACACACGCTCATAACAGTCATTTTTGGGAATTTTTTCACCAAATTTGCAACTTAGGCTTTATGAGAACCCACCTCATGAACAGTAACACTGTTGTTTTGTTAATCAGTCCCGAAAGGTGATTCCATGCAGTGACTGTAAAATCACCTTTTGTGACCGAATAACCAAATGAATGTCACTGAATTTATGAGGTGGTGTCCCAAGAACCCCATGTTGAAAATTTGGTGCAAAAATTCAAAAATTTGACCGAGATATGCACCTAAGTTGAAAAAAAAACTATTTATGCCATTATACAGCTTACCGGCATTTCTTCAGTTCGTGGTTGGCTGGGAAGAGTGCAGACGTGTTCCCGCTCCACCGAAGATCGTCGCGCCAGCCTCTGGAAGTAAGCATGGGGTGAGGGGGGTGTGGGGTTCGCAGATGGTGGGTGACGGTTGGGGCGCAGGAGAGTCAACGAGGGACTGTTTTCTTTTGTTACAATTTTTTTTTTTTAATTTTACATAGACGACATGGGACTTTTGCCACATTGGGGTGTGCACCCAGCATGGCACCTGGAAGTTTTGGGGGAGCAGTGGAGCCAATGTAGGATTAAGCACCCCCGTTGGCCATACAGTGTTGGGGGAACCATGAGGACGCTGGACTTATGCCAAGCTAGGGTGGGCTCCCAACGTGGCACCTGGAAGTTTGTGTTTTTTTTGGGGGGCCACTGGAGCCGATGGGGATTGGGCACCCCCGTTGGAGATACAGTGTGCTTGGGGAGGGGAAGTGTGCATGAGCCGAGGGGGATTGGGCACCCCCTCGGCACACAACAAATGGGGGCAGGGCGTGTATACAACCACCGCTACAATCAGAGGGGATGACGTGTGGGTCAATTTGCATAGTGCTGATGGCACAGCAGTATGCTAATTGCCTACACGTTACCACCGCTGATTGTAGCAGTCATTTGCTTTCAACTGTATGCCACTGCATTTGAACTGCTGTCATAGACAGCTGTGACATTCATTGGTGTGGTGGGGCCGCGCCTGCAAACATCCGTATTCCCTCAGGGCATTGGAATCGGGGGTGCCACGCCTACGAAAACTCGTATGGCGGCAGTATGTTTCTTGCACATGCATGCAAGCAAACATAAAAATTACTCAAAAAGGCTTTTTTTTTTTTGTGTACTTTCTATTTTTCCCTCCTCTCTCACCTCAACTCCAGTCTCCTTGGAAGTACCTAGTATTCATCCCATAATGGTTCTCTCCTACCTGGTCAATCCTCCGTCGCCCATGTAGCCTCGGTTTGTCCCCTGGGTGGGGATGGGGTGGGCTCCAACATCCCAGAATTCTCTGGTGGCGTTGGTCGGGAGGATGCCAGGAGGTCGGCTGTAAATCGTGGGCAAGCTCTGGTTCTCTGTCTCCGCCAGAGCTGAAGGTTTTTTTCCCTTTTTTCCCTGGGAGTGGCCAGCGTGCTGACGTCAAGGCCTCCCCAACATCTGCCACTCCCCAACCCTTGGCTTCGCTTCTCTGGCACTTGCTGTATCTCTGGCTTCTGCCAGAGGTCAGCCGAGTGCCGAATAGGGACCCCCGTCCCTCCTGGGAGAGGAGAGCTGTCCTCCGGATGCTCAATCCTCTCCCTCCCTTGCCGACCCCGAGCAACCCAGGCTCATTCCTAAACCTGGGTCGCCGGCATGGTGCGAGGTGTGGCATCCAGCACCTCAACCCTCAGCGCCACCAGGCCGGCTCAAAAAGGCTTTTTTAATAGCTTTAGAAGGTTTGAATCACAGTGAGCTGTCAAGGCAGACTGTCTTCTACAGCTTCCTACACACTGAGGCTGTGCAGAACAATCTAGAGCCCATGTGATCTGAAATACCATGAATCACTGCAAAATTCGCCTTTGGAGCATAAAAACAAGGTGACGTGAGGTGAAGTACATTGTTTGCAATGTACTTCGTATTAAGAATTGGTGGAGTAGTGGTTTGGGAAGGTGGAGTAATGCGAAGCCATTGGTTTCAAAGGACTTTGCGTTACCCATTATAACGCGATGTACTCCACTTTGCATTGTGGAGCACTCTGCAAAGTCACCTTCACTCCATGAATCACTTTGTGAAGCGAATTTGGGCCACTTCACCCACCACTACTCACCATCTCTATTTTACTCAGCCTACTCCATCCCCCTTGCAGGGTTCTCTGCATCCTGAAGGGGTGATGGTTCTGACTACCCACTTCCCTCTACCTTTCCTCATCTAAACTGCCCCCCTCCATCACTTATTCTGACATCCCCCATCTATCCTTCTCCCCCTTTTGCCATATTTTCTTCTTCTGCCAGCTCCCCCCCCTCTTGCAGGGTTCTCAGCATTCTGAAGGGGTGAAGGTTCTGGCTACCCACTTCTCTCTACCTTTCCTCCTCTCAACCACCCCCCTCCACCACTTACTCCAACATCTTCCATCGATCCTTCTCCCCCCATCCCCATCTCTGTTGTTCTTCTACCAGCACCCAGTTCCCCTTGCAAGTTTCTCAACATCCTGAAGGGGAGAATGGCCCTGGCTACCCAACCCCCCTTCTCCTCCTTTCCCCTCCCCCTTCCCATCTCCTATAAACTTCAACCTCCAAGTATTCTAAAGTAGGGATGACTGATGCCTGGAAACCCTTTCCCCCTTATAACAAGCACCTATATCCCATGCCTGCCCCAACACCTTAACTACTAGCACTGTCCTTGACTGCCCCCACCGTTGCACTACCAGCTCTGTTCTCAGCAACCTGTTCACCCCTTGTTCTAAAAATGGGTTAGTCCCTATGATTAAATCTAATGTTGTGTCCATAAATTTGCTGTCCTGGCATTATGATTGTGATGTGCTGTGTTATCAGAATATTTGTGTATTATGCCCTGCTGTTTCTAATTTATGTACTTGTTTTTATTACCTGGATTGTATGATTCTGTACACTGCTTTCTTGACTGCTGGTTTTCTCCTACTCCTATTGTAACCCCCCCCCCCCTGGTCGCTTCTGGAAATGAGCTGCTTACAGTTCATGTTGCCTTCCTGGTGAATCTCTTCTAAATAAATAAATAAATCCTTATTACTGTTTGCCCTCTGGTTGGAGCCATTTAATAAGGATTTCTCTGAGTTGGGTGAAGGCTTCTCAAGGATTGTCTATTGAGTGGCCCTTCAAGCCCTAGAATCTCTGCCTGTAGATCTCTCCAGAGATGTTATATCTTTTAAGGATTTCTCTGTTCACAGGGTCATAGTTTTCTGACGTGCAGTGTCCATATTGTTGTAGGCAAGTTGGACTTTACCTATCAGATAAGGCACCAGCCTGATTTTGCATGGCTGTTTTGTCCATTGGCAGGCTCTGGCAGCCCTTTCAAAAGTTGTCAGATATTCTTTGATATCATTCATGGGACACAACTTTGTAAGTTTAATTTCTTTTAAGTTGTGTGTGCTTTGTTGATCTGCTGGACCTGTACCAGATCCTCCAGCTTTGATAACTTGTAATGCATCAAGCCATTGCTGCTCCTGTCACTGCATCTCTTCTTTTCTCTGCTGCATTCTCAGTCTGTCTTTGTTGTATAGCCCACCATTTGAAGAAAGCAGACATTTATTTTTTTTATTTATTTGTTAACTGGATAGGAACACTGGACAAGTCCTTTCTCAGGTCCAACCTGGAGACAAACCGATGACAACAAATAACAAACTTATTACAAACAACAATGTATATAGCAAGACTATAAAAATGAACACATTTACACACATAATTTTGTAACAGAAATTGCTTAAAAATAAACTTAAAACATGAAAGTGATGATGCAGAGCACAGTGCTTTCAGTTTACAGAAATGTAAGTAGTTAAAAACACAATATAATAAACATAACCTTACTTAAAAATAGAATCATAATACAGTATACCAGACTTAACTCTTATCAGGGAAAGCCTGGCTCAAAAGATATGTGTTCAGTTTGATTTTAAAGCTATCAGTGGTTCAGTAGTTCCTGATCTGACAAGGTAGAGCATTCTACAGGGTTGGGGCTTCTAAAGCAAATGTACATGCCCCAAAAGTCCTTAAACGGACCCTGGGAACCTCTAGCAATCCCTCGTGGGTGGAGGGGGCGGTTGAGGCACAAAAGATCTTGCAAGTAGCTGGGTCCCTCTCCATGAAGGGCCTGTTCTTGTAAAGTCATATCTCCTGTTTTCACACAATGTAACAAAACTTTGTCATTGCCGTTCCTGTGACAGCCTAGAGAGTACATCTAGACTTCTTTACAGGTACCACTAATTAATACATTCTGTACAGAGCTGGCTTCTTGCTGACAACTCTGTCAACAAGCTTGTGAAGGTCAAAATGTTTCTCAAAGTAAATCCTTTATGTTTCAAATTGCTAACTTTTTTAACAAATCCAAGTAGCTGTCGGCATTAATTTCAACAATATAATTACTGTACATACATTTGCAAAACAAGGGATCCCAGTTTCACAGATTCATATATTTTTGTTTTACTACAGAGAAGCAAGGGAAGAAATAAAGAAAAGAAACAACAAGTGAAGGAGTGGAGCTGACAGAGGAAATTGTGGGACCATCAGAGTGGCCAGTTCCTAGGTACCACAAGGAAAATTTGATTGTGCAATCAGGTAGGCAAGAGGCAGACAAGTGACAGAAGAAGGCAGAATAGATCTTTGCTTTAAACTCTCTCTGCATAACAAGTGGGACAGGGTCTTACCCTGTCACAAATATATATATATATAGAATAATGTATGGGAAACCCAGGAGCAAAGCTTAAGGGGTTTATAAAGGCAAAACACATAGAAGCTGTTTAAAAATATTAGTAATCACACAGCCACCCATATTTGACTTTTTATTAATATCTGTGTAATACAAGTAAGGAGTGTCCGAGTATTAAATAAAGAGAGAGAGAGAGCACAAGTCAGCCAGCAGGTGCTGTCACAGCTGTTTCATTTAGTGTTACAGCATAACAGCTTTCTGTCAGGGTGATTGATCTGTTGTGAGTTTATCATAACAGAGAATCATAGAAACATTGACAATAACAGTAAGAAAATACTAATTGTCCATCTAGTTTGCCTGTAGTTCCCTATAAAACCCTGGGATCTATTGTTCATACAGGGTACAAGCCCTCACTATCCACCCCCTGTTCCCCTCCCTCCTTTTACCATCCCCCTCAGTAATCACTGTACCTTTCACTGTGTTCCAGCTGTATTTGAAACCATTTATGGTTTTGGTGCTCACCACTTTGGCTGGCAGACTGCTCCATGGCTCTACCACGTTTACTATAAAATAAAACTTTCTCATATTCCTACTGAACATTCCTCCCATCAGTTTCTAATCTTGCCCCCTTCCCCTGTCCTTGAACTGTTATTCATGCT
Source organism: Neoceratodus forsteri (assembly GCA_016271365.2). Taxonomy (NCBI): domain Eukaryota; kingdom Metazoa; phylum Chordata; order Ceratodontiformes; family Ceratodontidae; genus Neoceratodus; species Neoceratodus forsteri. The sequence continues at coordinate 1,576,623,298 of CM028129.1, read as the reverse complement.
AAATAGTTCCTTACAGTTCACCGTATTTATTCCTTTCATGAACTTGACGGTCTCTATCATATTACCACTGTCTCTTTTTCTGGTCTCCAGTGAGTATATGTTCAGTGGCTTGAGCTGATCCTCTTAAGATCTGTCCTGCTGGCCCTGAATCATCCTGGTTACCCTTGGTTACACCATCTCTAGCCTGTCCTCATCTTTCCTGAGGTGAGAATTCTAGAACTGAGCACAGTACTCCAGGTACGGCCTCACCAACAGTCTATAAAGAGGCAGTAACATCTCTTTTCTTCCACTGTCAGTACCCCTTCTGATACATTTCAGCATCCTGTCTGCCTTACTATAGGTCTTGTTGCACTGGTTTGATTGTTTAAGGGAATCACTAATGATGACTCCTAGGTCCCTTTCCTCAGCTGTGGTGCTCAGCTTTATCCCTCCCATCTGTCCTGCAGTTCTTATTTCCTAGTTGCATCACCTTGAGCTTTTTGGCATTGAATTTCAATTGCCAAACCTTGGACCATCTCACTAATCTTTGTAGTTTATGCTGCATCTCCCTAATTCCCTCATCGCTATCTCCCTCCCACAGAGCTTAGTGTTATCTGTAAAGAAACATGACTTGCCCCTGATTCTTTCTTCTGTGCCACTGATGAACATATTGGGGAGGACACACAGTGCTCAGGACAGATCCCTCTGGCACCCCACTCATGGCCTTCCTCTCTTCTGATTTGACACCATTAATCACAATCCTCTCCTTCAACCAATTTCCTATCTTTTTTAAATGTAGTATTCTTTTCTCTTCTTACAGCCAGCCCCCATCAGCCACCATCTATCCCACCCTACTTGTCCAGCTCCATCACCCACCTTCTCTGGGTTACCTCTCCTTCTTACACCTCTGGCTCACCCCCCCCAGGGATGGAGCCATGGGGAGGGGCCCCTCTTACCTCCTGATGGAGACTGAGTGGGTACTCGAGGGACAGCACTGTGGTCGGCAGTGTGGGGCCTGTGGCAAGTGGTGGGCATTCTCTTGCTATGGCTGTTGCTTCTTTTTTCAGGTTTTTTCCCCTCACGGATGCTGAGAAGGGCTCCAGGCATGTAAGCATGTATGTGCATGTCTGAGCTCGTTGGCATCCACCTCTCAATTTGTGGCTCCACTTGTACTGCCACCCATTGTCAGCCAGGTAGCAGTAGCACACCAGAGACCAACTACTCCCCCTCCTTAAGATGGAGAGTGCCCTCTGGGATGCTCAGTTCACCTCCTGGATCTGGCCCTCTGATGGTCTGGTCTCATTTCTGAACCCAAGTCACTGTTGTCGTGAGTGATAGTGCTGCTGCTGTGCTGGCGTACCATCTATTCCTACCCATCACACAATGTCCCTTGCTGCATCAGATCCTACATTTTCTTCAGCAGTCTTCTGTGAGGCACTGAGGCAAAAGCTTTGCTGAAGTTGAAGTAGCGAACATCCATGGCATAACCCCTATCCAATACCCTTGTCATACAGTCAAAGAAAACTATGTGGTTCTTCTGACGAGACCTCCCTTCCACGAACCCATGCTGTTTACTATCTTGAAGACCATTGCTCTCCAGGTAGTCCATGAGGTCCTCTTTGATCAGTGGATTCAACCGTTTACCCTCAGCAGAAGTAAGAATGTCAGGTCTGCAGTTTTGTGCTTGCTTCTTGTCCTCCCCATGGAGCAGAGCTATGTGCGTTATCCTCCAGTCTTTCAGAACTACCTCTGTTGGTAATGAACTATCAACTAGCCCTACCAGGCTTTTGGCAAGTTCTACTGCCAGTTCCTAGAGTACCCTTAGATGCATCCCATCAGGCCCTTAAGCCTTATATATCTTAAGGGATCATCTCTGGGACCCCTTTTATAACTGCCTTGATGCCACTCTGTTGCAGGGGCCCACTGTCTTCTCTTGTGAATACAGTAAAAGTAATCACTACAGATGGCTGCCTTTTCCTCTATTACCCTACCTCAGCAATTCTCCTTTCTTTCTTTTTTTCTCTAATATACCTGAATAATTGCTTTTCCCCACCCTTGACTCCTTCTGCAATATGCAGCTCAGCGTTTGCTTTTGCCTTCCTAACCACCCTCATTGCTTCTTTGGTTCTCAGTTTGTATTTTCCCCATTCTTCCTCTCCCTGCATTTCCTTGACTCTTTCTGTAAACCTGTGAACCATATTGGTCTAGTGTACTTGTTTTGTTTTTGGTTACCATTCTTATGTATAACTTTGATGCCTTAAGAAGTGTCTCCTTAATTGTCCCCATCTCTCCTTCACACCTCTGATGCTGCCTTCCTTGACTAACTTGTCCCTGACCTTAACTGCCTATTGCCCTCATCCTGTTGAAGTCTGCCTTTCTGAAATCAAGGACCTCAGCCTTCAGTTGGGACTTTCTGGCCCCAAGGGCCAGCTTGACTCAAGGAGAGTTATGGTCACTGCACCCCCGTGATCCCCTATTCGCACAACTCCTACCTCTTCTGAGTTGTTGAGAACCACATTGAGAATGACAGGTTGCCTGGTGGGTTCCTTAAGCAGTTGCACCATCACATATCCTGGAATGTATCCATCAGGGCCTGACTTCTGGTTCTCTTAACAGCTGGAACATTCTAATCGATCTCTGGCAGGTTCAGATCACCCCTGCCACTACCTCCCTTTCCTACTGCTCTGCCTAGTTCTTCGCCAACCTCCCTATCCATCTCCTTGCCTTGTCCTCACAGTTTATAGATCACCCCAAATATAGTTTGTTGCCTGACGCTGCCATGAGCTGCATCCACAGAGACTCCATCCTCCCATTACTTTCCTTCTGATGTATCCATCTTCCACAACCCCCATGCCTTCCCTGACATATAGGGCTATACCTCCCATTTACCTTTTCCTCTGTAACTTGAAAACATTATGTAACCAGGGACCTAGTCATTATTTCCTGAGGCCCAAGTTTCTGTGATGCATTTTATTTGTCTTTCTCCCTTATTCTTCACTACTAGCCTTAACTCCTTGTTTTTCATGTTGATTACAGGCTTTGTGAGCCCCACCTTCTTGGTCCATTCCCCTAGCCAAGTTTAAACCTCAACCTTATTTTTACCCACTGTGCTGCTACATGCTCCCAGATTAGCGAGAGTACTAGGTAGGTTCCCTTTCCTCTCTATCACTGTGGTTCCTCTAGCCTTAATCTCCCCTGTCTTCAGTTTAACTGTTTAATGAAGATGTCAAACTTCTGCCCAAGTGAACTGGCTGCCTCTTTTGTGAGGTGAAGACTGTAACCGTTGAAGAGCCTACTGTCCTAGAAGTCCCACCCATTCCCCACAAAGTAGTACCCCATCTCTGAACCAGACTTGTTACTTCCTGTCCTGCTTTGCAACCTGGTTGTCCTTTCTAGATTACTGCCTTGTACCCAAATAGCAGGTAGATAATTTGGACAAAGAAGCTACCTACCATAAGCTTACTGTTTCTCAATACTATGTTCCCAGCACAGCTCCTCTACTCTCCCCTTATATAGGTTTTTGGCAGGGATTCTAATTTGTTTCAGCAGATACAATACAACACCACAATCTTACAGCATTTATTACACTACAGTGACGTTTCTTAGAGATAACTTACCCAGTTGCAGAGGATCAGTTGATAATTAGGTGTACCCGGGATAAAGAGTTGTTGGGTTTTCTATTTTCTTCAAGACTGCTGACTACAGCACCCGAGGCTTACCTAATGCCCTCAGGGGTAAAGCCTCCTGTAGACACCCTGGAGACAGATTACCCACTCCTGCTCCATGCCACTCATGCATTGGATCACGAGCGTGATAGGGCACTCTGATAGCAAGTACTAAGTTAGGTGAAGTCAAAATGTAGACAACTGCTTCACTTTAGCCTAAGCCACACCCCCTGTTTACAGTTATCCCCTCAGCTAACTGTAGGCATGATTTCAGCTACCATCCCCCAACTCAGACCAGCACTCTGATAAGTACACTGACTAAAGGTCTCAATTTACTTTGCAGACCTTACACTTCTAATATAGTATCTGTCTACTTACCTCCAGTTAGAAATGTTCTAGCTGCCTCTTTGCTCTGATAGCAATCCTAACTCTCAACCATCAGCCTTGTGTGATGTCATACCAGGTTGATAAGGAGAATACAGGGTCTGAATTTTGGTTGATATGAGGCACTGCTAGTTATTATAATAAAAATAATTATGTTTAGTGATCATGCACTGTGGCTGTACTTCATACACAACGGAAAGCAACATATTCAAAGTAACAGTGAGTATTGGTGCTCGTGATATTGACGGAATATCTCCACAAAAATCCAAAAGACAGCAGGTACCTGTCCCTTCATTTAGCATCTGTGGCCACTGAAATTAAAGAAAGACCTATCTGGGTGCCATATAATGGCCCAACAGATAGTGTTACACTTTCAAACAGGAATGAACTTAGGAGCTGGATTGTGTATGGGGCTGAGCTATCATTGCCGTGGGAAAGCACTCCCAGCCAGCGAGGGAATACCCTGAGGTTCTGCTGCCACAGTACCCAATGTGGTGGGCTGGGGAGCTTGCCTCCTCAACATGGTGATGCCGCATGTGTTATAGGTCTGTGGGACAGTGCCCTGCATTGAGTGGGAGGTGGGCAGGGGCCACAGGAGAAATTAAGATAAAAAAGGAAAAAAATATATATATGCCTGGAGCCATCTAAATGCCAGTCTGTGTTACCCTCCGACACTGCTCAGTGTGGATCCCCACTTGCCTTGACAGTGGACAGAATGATGAACAGGACTGATGCATTTCCAAAAGAAGTAAGGCACAGGTCGCGGCCTAGGGGCCAAAAAGCTGCATTAAAAAAATCTCCCACTTAACCAGTCTCATCCAGGCATATTGTGGACTGACACTCTAAAAATACTTTAGAAGCAGCAATGTTATGATCTGCAGAGTAGCTAGGAAGCTGTAGCCATGGGGAGAGGATAGCAGGGCGGGGGCTAGATAAAGGGGAGCACCAGTATTCTCTGGTTCCCCAACATAACCTTACAATAATAGTTGAAATTAGAGGAACTAGAAGACACCAGGGTGCAAGTGTGTGTGTTCTAGGTAGCTGGGGTGGGGGGTCCTAAGTAGGCTGTGTGCATGGCAACTGCCTGATTCTCGATAAGCTAATGAAATCTGTTGGTTCTCTGGAGCATTCCAGTTGTGTGTTTAGCTACATCTGTCAGGCGTGTGATGGCCCCATGTTATTGTTGTAAATGGAATCTCAGTGGTAAGGAAGTAATAACATCTGGCCAAGCAGTAAGTCAGAGCCAGGTAAGTTCATCTGTTGCATTTTGAGATAGAGGCAACAGCATATATATAATTGCTCTGTTATAGTAGATAGAGACAGGTAAGTACTTCTGATTGCTTTGTAAGGTCAAGAAAGGTAAGAAAATAGGCTTGCCTGTAAGGCAGTGAGAGGTAAGTGCATTTGATTGTCTGTATAGCAGAGACTAATAAGTACACCTGGATTGTTCTATGGACATACAGGTAAGTAACTGTGATTGCATTGTTAGGCAGAAACAGATAAGTTCACCTATTTGTACTGCAAGGTAGAGACATACAAATATACCTAAAATTATACAGAAATGAAGTAACTGACTGCAGAAAAAGACCATTGGCCCATTTAGTTGCCCGCAATACCCTATCCTGCGCTGGAAACCTAGTATCTATATGAAGTTTATGCCCATGCTACCCATCCCAATGTTTCCTGCCTTGCCACTACCTCCGGGTGACTTTTAAGCCTTTAGCTCTGTCCCACCCATGTCTGAATCGTTAATGGTCATGGCACACACCACCTTAGCTGACAGACTGCTCCACAGCTCAACCACTCTCTCCACAAAAAAAGAACTTCCTCATGTCCTTCCTGAATTTTCCTCTCACCAGCTTCCACTCATTTCCCTGTGTTATAGATTTACTATTCCTGTTAAATAGTTCCTTGCAGTTTACCATATTCATTTCTTTCAGGAACTTGAAGGTCTGTACCATATCACTCCCTCTCCCTTCTGGTCTCCAGTGACTACATGTTCAGTGCCCTAAGTTGATCCTCATAGACTCTGTCCTGCAGGCCATGAATCATTTCTGTTACTCTATGCTGCACCATCGTGAACCTGTCCCTGTCTCTCCTTAAGTGAGACCCCTGGAACTGAGCACAGTTCTCCAGGTTATACTTCTAGCTAAAGATTACCAACCATCTATAGAGAGGTACTAATTCTTACTTTCTCCTGCTATCAAATCCCCTCTAAATACAATCCAACATCATGGTTGCCTTGCTGTAGGCCTTGTTACATTGGCTAGATTGTTGGGATTGTTTAAGGTAGTGGCCTTTGATGATTCCTAGGCTCCTTTCCTCAGTGTTAGTTTCACCGTAACCTCTCCCATCCAATATTCTGTCCTGGGGTTCATGTTCCCAATGTGCATCACCTTGCATTTTTGGCACTGAACTTCAACTGCCAAACCTTGCACCACCTCCCCAACCTCTGCAGATCCCTTAGCAACTCCCTTACTCATTGCTTGCTGTCTACTGTACCACAGAGCTTAGTGTCATCTGTGAAGAGACACATCTTGCTCTGAATTCCTTCTCCAGTGTTGCTGATGAACAAATTGAAAGAGACTGGGCCCAGGACTGAATCCTGTAGAACCCTACTTGTGATTTGACTCAGTTTACCCTGCCCTCTGTTGTCTCCCCCCAACCAACTACCCACTTAGCTATGCTCTTTGCTGCACTTAGAGCCTGTAGCTTCTTTTGCAACCTTCTGTGTGGCACCAAGTTGAATGCCTTGTTGAAATCGGAGTAAATCTACTGTGTGTTCCTTACCTACTGCTCTACTTACTCAGTCTAAGAATACTATCAGGTTGATCCGATAAACCTCCCTGCTACAAACTCATGCTGTTTACTATCCTGGAGCCCAATACTGTCCCAGTAATCTACTAAGCCCTCTTTGACTGGTCAGTTTACTCAAAACAGAGGTTGGACTGACAGACCTGTAGCTATCAGGTTACTCCTTGTCCTCACACTTGCAAGGTTATGCCTGTAGTTCGATGGGCACAGCAACAAACCACTCCCCTATCAGGCCTCCTAGCTAGTCCAGGATAATTTCTTTCATTGCAGCTGGAGGCGCTGCTCTTCCTCGCTCTCATCCCATTTCTCCCACCTGTCAGCTTGCTGTTTTGTGTCACCTCCGGCTGCTGGCTCACTGTGTTTCTCACCTCCTTGCTTTTTTCCCCTCTCCATCTCCTTCTTTGCCCCCCCCTTTTTCTCCATCATTTGCTCCCCTACTCATCCTATTCTCCATTGGCTCTCTTCTCCTGTTCCACATCCTGATTTGCTCTCATCTGCCTTGGTTTTCCTTCCCCTTCCCCTTTCCCCGTATCTTATTTCTCAGAACTGTTGCTCCATGTTCTCCTTTTCTGCCTGCGGGCCTCCCAGCTGCCTGCTCCTCCTTGCCATCGACCTGCTGGTGCTTCGGGTGTGACATCTCCCTCCGTGTCTGGCTTCTCCCTTGCTCTTTCCTTCTCAGCATTCCTCCAGTCGAATCAGCTTAATTTCTGCCTCTGCTACTTAGCCAGGCCACCACCCTTTCTATCACTGCTTCCATTCTGTGTGGTTCTGCCCCTCGCCTGCCTTGGATTCTGCCTTGCCGCTCCTTTTTCCCTGCTTCTGCTGTTGTATCCTCCATCTTCCTGGTTCTGGTCCTCCCATTTCTTCTGTCTCTCTCCTTGCACTAGCAGCTCATGCTGCTCCATCATTGATCCCCCACCAACCCTTCCTCATCCACTCCTGCTGCTTGTAACACCTCTACTCCCTCTTCTGGCTCGGACTTTCTCATCTCCTCCTCCTTCCCCTTGCTTCACCATGTCATTTATCTTGATGGTTTCTTTTTGGGGTTCTACTATCCAGACACTTTCTTTTTCTATTTGCATATTATTGCCATCATAACCCTATGTTTGGGACCCTCATAGTCATGCCAGTCTTGCTACAGCACTGCCATTACCTCTTCATTATTTATTAAACTTCTAATTTGCTGTTTGGAGCATGGTGCCCAGTCCGTAGCTCTCTGTTTTTCCCACAGCAAGGGACTGCAGAGTCATGGAGGGCACCATGGCTCCAGGTAACCGGCCTTCTGCTGCCTCTTCTACGTGTACTGATACCTCCGTTTTCCTGACCCTCACCATTCCTGCCTTCTCCTGCTCCCTTTGCTCAGCTCATATCACCCTCCTTTCTTGTCAGACTCCTTTCATCTTGAACCTCATTCATCCTATACCAGTTTTGCTGTTCCTCCTCCCTACCATTATACCTAGTTTAGTCCTGGTACTTTGTACCTCAGCCATCAGCTGCAGGCTTCACCCAGTCATTCTCATCTCTCCGACTCGTGGAATTCAATCCACTCCTAATTTGACTTATTTATTGAACCGGTTGGCATGCACTCCTGTGGTTGCTCTTGCAATCTCCATCTCTGGACCCACATCAGGTTCTACTTTGCTCCGTCCAACCACTGTGTAGGTCTACTCATTCACATCGATTATTCGAGCATACCCCTGATATGGGTCTCATGTGACCTGCTCTCCACCCGAAGATGTGCTTTCTGTGTCCATTGCTCCATGGCTCGGGGCTAGCCTGTAGCTGACGGTCTTGCTCTGCACCCCCGAAGTCTGTATCTAGAGCATGTGAAGCTCAGAGTCCTTCTCCCTGGCCCATAGTGAGAATGTCTTCACTCCGGGTGGACCTTTAGTCATCCCTCATTCTGGCAACACTTCTGGATGTAGAATTTATGACTTCCAGCTATGAGAGGTGGGGCTCTCTTTGGCAGGGCCGCTTTAGCTGCCCAGGTGGGTTTGGAGGCACCCTTTATGTGATTCTTCCTATGACCGCTTCTAGTTTACCTGGTCTGTTTCATAAGTTTATGTAGGCGTGCTGAGTGCCTCAGTGGTAATTTCTCTCCTCCTTTGCTTTTAAGCATCTAGTTGCAGAGACATCGCTTGCAGCCCTCAAAAGCATTCCTGTTAGAAGGACAGAGTGAGAGCTTCTTCCAAATTGGAATATTTTCCTCTTCCCTCGATCTTGACTCTAAATTGCAGTAGCTGAGCTGTCACGCACCAAAACGTCCTTCGGCCTGGAGGGAAGGTGACCCAGGCCTTGGATCCCCAGAGGTTTCCTCCTCCTCAAAGGGTTTTTTCCCTCTCCTCCATGCCGATGGTCATAATATTAGATAGGGTTAGTGCTTTCATAGGTTCTGTAGTTACATTCCGCTGTTGGATTAAGTCAGATGGTGGCCCTGGCTGTTCCCTTTCTCCTTAGGAGATCCTGCCCTCCTGCCTTGGGTCAGCTTCCAATCCTCTAATTATTCCTCATTGTCTCCTGTCCTCTCCAGTCCTACAGTTATTAACCTCCGTTCCTGTCCTTGATATCATTCTGACTCCTTACCTCCTTCAATGCTTAACACCCTTTTGGGTACTCTTTTTGGGCTTCTTCCTAAGCTACCTTTAGCCAAGGGAATCATTCCCATGGCACCTTTAAGGGGTGGAACCCTTCTCTAGGGTTCCTTGTCATTGCACCCCTACAGGGTGGTATATCCCATGGATGGAGAGGCGAACAGCCACAATGTATCTAAGTCGCACAAGCATACACCGTACCAAGTTGTATAAGCACATCAAATTGCAAGGCTACACCTGTAGTTTGATGGGCGGAGCAACAAACCATTCCCCCATCAGGCCTTAAAAGGCTGCTCCTCCTGGCTACTCTAGTATCATTTCTTTCGTTGCCCCACCATCTTCCACTCCTTCTCCAGCAGCTCATCTCTCTTTCCCATGGGCTTCTTCCTAAGCTACCTTTAGCCAAGAGATTCATTCCCACGGCACCTTTAGGGGTGGAACCCTCCTCTAGGGTTCCTCACTGTTGTACCCCTAAAGGGTGGTATATCCCACAGATAGAGAGGTGAAAAGCCACAATGTATTTAGGTTGCACAAGCATACATCATACCAAGTTGTGTAAGCACATCAAAATACGGAGCAGAACTAAGTCAGCTACCCTTCAGTCTTTTGGAACCACCCCTGACTGAACTGAGCTCTTGAAAAGCCCACCAGGGGTTCAGAAAATTCTGATGTCAGTTCCCTGAGCATACTGAGATGAATCCCATCTGGCCCTGGGCCTTATCTGTCTTTAGACCTGCAAGACCATTTCTGACCTTTTCAGTTATAAATACCTTCTGCCTCATTTCTGGGATCTCCCTTTTGGCAGCCTTTATTCTGCTTTCTGGCAGAAGCTCACTATCCTCCACTGTGAAAACTGACCAGAAGTAGTTCTTGGGAATGGCTGCCTTCTGCATATCTTCCTCTATTACTCTGCTTCCCTCTATCAGCCTGACAGCATTTCTTAACTTCTTTCTATTTTCCCCAATAGATTTGACAAAGTGTTGTTCTCGGCCTTGACCCATTCCGCAATATACAGCTCTGTGTCTGCTTTTGCGTCCCTGACTGCCTTCTTGATTCCCAGTGATTTTACTTGATACTTACTCCATTTTACATTCCCCTGCTTCTCCTTGTATCTGACGATTGCCTTTTTCAGGGCCTTTACTGCTGCCCTGACCTTCTTACAGAACCAAATTGGCCTCTCGACCTCATGCTACCACCCCAAGCCTGATTACCCTCCTTGGTGGGCTGGGGGTATCACCAGCTCTCACCGCTGTATTGTAAAGAGTAACTTTGATATTGGTGTGGATATGGCAGTCCTGGAGGACTACCACACCCCATCTGTCCCTGGGCTCTGTGCTGGGGTACACTTGTAGATCAGCACGGACACAAATTTCATGCACCCCTCTGCCCCAACTAGTGACTCTGCACCAGTGGAGGGTGGTGTGGTGGGTAGAGGCTTTGGATGCAGTCCAGTGTAGACAGGCATCCATGGGTGCAGAGCTGCAGCCATCTATGTGAGTCAGGCCCCTAAAGATTAGCTAAGGTACAGGAGTTAAACTGGGCAGGAGCCCACACAAACTCAACTTCACCAAGTCTAAAAAAAATTGCTTGACATTTCCACCACCCCTGTTATCTTTCTCCACTGACTGCTAAAGGAGAGTTCCACTATTTAGAAATAAGAGTTTTACCAACTAGAAATCTAAATGTGAGGGTTCCACCAACCACTGCTTAGGTACCAAGTAATGCAGAGGCATCACTATGGGTGGGCATTAGGGTCTGGAGCCCCGAATCTTTATACATTATCCCCAAATAAAAGATTCTCAATTCCTAAACCTGACTCCACCTTATTTATTTGTTCTTCACTAGGCAGGAGGAGTGGGGCTCAAGCCCCTAATCTTTACAGTCCCCAGAAACACCCCTGCAATAATGGGGGTTGACCTTGTCTGGCTGCTGGGTACTAATTCACATCTCAGCTGAAATCAGACAACCAAGCATCCCCCTCTGAATATCAGGAAAGGAAAGAAGTCAGTAAGGTAGACAATACATTTGAAAGGCTTGCCATTAGGGACGGGGTGCACTGGAATCTGTTGATTGTTGACATATGACATGCACAAGAAGCACACCTAGAAACTGAGAAAGCTTATAAAATTTTTGAGTAAACTTGTTGCATGAGCAATGGTTCGGCTTGCTATGCATGAATTATAAGTAGATACAATTGCTCAGTAAGACAGAGTGAGGGAAATACCTATGATTGCTTTATAAGGGAAAGAGAAGAAGTTCCTTTGACTATTTGTAAAGTAGAGAGGTAAGTAAATAATTGCTCTGTGAGGCAGAGACTGAGTTAAACTGAAATGTTTAAAAGGATTAAAAATTCACTGGGATTGTTTTAGTTAAAAAATATTACAATGAATAATTAACATTAAATAGGTGTGTGGGAGGATTGCAGTGAAGGGTGGGAGGGGAGTGAAGTTCTCTTCCCAGAAACAGCATTGGCTGTAAGCATTCTTCCAGAAACAGGAAGTGCTCAAACTGCTTAATGCCTGACAGTTTATTTTGGTGGTGGTGGTTGTGTGTGTGTGTGTGTGGGGGAGTTCATGTCATACAGATATTCTTTGCACAGTCTGAATATTAATGAAACTGAATGCTGTATAAAAATAGCAACAGAACCACAACTGAGCAATATAAAAAGAGGAGCAGCACAGTGACTGGCTGTTTGGATATCATTCTGATTGGGGGTTGGGGGAGTACTAAGAGAACACAACTGTGAAATGTGTTGGTTACAACAAAAAAATGTGGTACCTGTGTTAGTCCAGTTGATGATGTAGAAGAAAAATTACACTATTATCATCTCTGATGACCTCAAGGTAGGGAAACAGTGTGACAAGGCAGCAGGTAAAGCAAATAGGATGCTGGGATGTATAGGCAGGGGCATCACCAGCAGGAAAAGGGAGGTCATAATTCCGCTATACAAGACACTAGTGAGGCCCCACCTGGAATACAGTGTACAGTTCTGGAGACCATACCTACGTAAGGACATAGACAGGGTAGAGAAGATTCAGAGGAGGGCAACAAAGATGGTGCATGGATTGCATCACAAGTCCTATGAAGACAGGTTGAAGGAACTGAACATGTACTCCTGGAGGAGAGGAGGGAGAGGGATATGATAGAGACATACAAGTATCTTACAGGGAGGAACAGGGTGCAGGAAAACACTATTTTTAAGCGAAAAGATGTTCCAGGACTAGAGGGCATGGGATGAAGTTGGAGGGAGGACGATTCAGAGGAAACATGAGAAAGAATTTCTTCACAGAATGGGTGGTGGACAAGTGAAACACCCTGCCAGAGGAAGTGGTGGGGGCTGAAACAATCACGGGATTTAAGAATGCATGGGATAGACATAAAGGAATTCTGGAGGTCAGGGGTAAGGTGCAACAGACGTCTAGGAAAACAAACTGAACTTACAAGCTCAAATGGGCAGACTGGGTGGGCCATAGGCCCCTTATCTGCCGACACTGTCTATGTATCTATGTATCTATGTAACACAAGTATTTTGCAGTTGATACCTTTTATTGGACTAACACAATAGTTTTTGGGACCAGCTTTCAAGAGTTACACTCTCCTCTTTAGGTCTGTAAAATCAGTGCTGAGTAATATGTCAGACACATATTTTTATTTTTTTTGTTTAAGCAGGAGTAACACACTAAGCTGAAAGCTTTTTTTACAGGTGCGACCTGGGAGCACAGGGAAGTTAAGTGACTTGCTCAGGGTCACGCAGTACATAAGTGGAAGCTGTGGGATTCAAACCTAGGTCTGATCTGCTGGATGTCACCAGATTTGCAGTTCCGAGCCTTAAACCACTGCACTGTACTGCCTTCCTAACCTCATAGGTTGGACTTGGATTCAAATAAGACATGATATAGTTTGTTTAACCACCAAAGCACTACAAAGTCAATTCACATTCATAAGAAAAACATGGGGCTATGTTAATTTTCCAGCATTTAACAATAATTACTTATGTTCTTCTTATAACATTTGATAATGGTTATTAATGTTTCATTTTCTTGGAACTTATATGTATCAGTTCCTATAAGATGTCTTGTTCTCAGTACAGATAATGTTACCCCACCAGAGCTTAGCTGGTCTTGCTGACAACTGTGGATACACTGCATGATGTTATTTTAGAATGGCAGACACCTATAGGACAGGCAGGCAGCTTATTGCCTGCTCCAGGACCTAATTAAGCCAATTAATGATTTTTTTTTAGGGCTGCAGTGGGCGTAGCCCTGCAGACCTCTTGCTATCAAAAAAGGACTCCGCGCACTCCTTCTAACTGAACAACATGTTGGAGTTGCAACACAGTCACCTCTGTGTCCGTGAAGCACTCTGCTTGTTGTTTCCATTGGAAGTCACACTGCACTATTTCTTTTGCTGTGTCGGCAGTCACGGTGGAACATGACACACTCTGCCATGTCCAAGATGGCTGCCAAACTGTACTGCGCATGCATGATTACTAGTGCATGTGTAATACAGTGCGGTGGCCATCTTGGTCACAGCAAACTGTGCTGTGTTCTGCTGTGACTGCCAATTTCTTTTTTTTTAAATTATACATCCCCACGCCCAACACTTCCTGTCAGCCCCCCCCCCGAAACATAACAATGACACTGGGATGCCCAGTCCTCCAGTGTCACAATCGTGATCCATAAACCTTTTTTTTACATATATTTTTTTCTCCTCCCACCCGACTCTTCCTCTCAGCATCCCCACAGAAACATAACAATGAAACATAGAACATAGAAACAGATAAGGACCGCAAGGCCCATCCAGTCTGCCCATTTCTTTTTTCTATCTTATAAATGTGCCATCAGCCTTTGCTCTGTCAGTGGCCTATCTATTCATAGTCATTTGTATGCCTTATGCCTATCCCATGCCTGTTTTGAAGCCCTGCATTGTATTCATACCCACCACTTGTGGCAAGCCATTCCATGCATCCACCACCCTTTCTGTGAAAAAGAATTTCCTCACATTCCCCCTTAATTGGCCCCCCTCTAATCTCATGCTGTGTCCTCTTGTCCTGCTATTTTTCTTATATTTAAACATGTTAGACTCTTTTACCTTGTTAATGCCCTTAAGGTGTTTGAATGCCTCGATCATATCACCTCTCTCCTCCTTTGCTCAAGGGTATACATATTGAGCTCTGTTAATCTGTCTTCATATGTCTTCTGATGCAGTCCCTGCACCATTTTGGTTGCTCTTCTCTGACTGCCTCAATTTGGTTAATGTCCTTGTGAAGGTGTGGCTCCAATACTGCACGCAGTACTCCAGATGTGGCCAACCAGTGTCTTGTAAAGAGGATTATTACCTCGCCTTACGACTTGTGATACCCCTACTAATACACCCTAACACCCCTAGCCTTACCTACTGCTTTAGAGGTCTGCTTGATGATTTCAGGTCATCAGTGATGATGCCCAAGTCTCTTTCTTCCTTTGTGACTGCTAGCAACTCCCCTCCCAGCCTATAGGTGGCTTCAGGGTTTCTCTTCCCTATGTGCATGATTTTGCACTTCTTTGCATTAAATCCCAGTTGTCACTCTTCTGACCATTTTGCTAGTTTTCAGTGTATCCTTCCATAACACTGCAAATCCCTATGGCAGTTAAAAAAATACTTCCTTCTTTCTGTTCAAAATGATGGACACAGAACTCAAAGCTGCTTTTCTCTGAGAGTAAATGTGCACACCTTCCAAACAAATCTAAATATCTTAAAAACTAGTCAAGGTGTACCCCCTGACAGCTCAGGTTTTGTGTAATGTTATCTCAACCCTTTCCTTTACATCAAGGTACCAGGCAAGGATGCCCCCTATCCCCTTTCTTATTTAATTTGTTTCTAGAACCGCTCATCAGGAAACTTAATTCTTCCCCACAAGTTACTGGAATCTCAATTAATAACACAGAATATAAGCTTTTTGTATATGCAGGTGATATTCTTTCGCATCTGTCTTCCCCAGCCACCTCATTTCCCCCCTCACTGCATATTATCTCTCGGTTCGGTAATATATCTAATTATAAACTCAATCTCAATATGACAGAGATCATGCCCCTCAATGCCAGAACCTTTCAAACAGAAGTAAGTCATCTTGGCCTAACTTGGAGGAAGGACAAACTAAAATATCTAGGCACATTTCTCAGTACCTCTCCTAATAAGTTTAAACAACATAATTTAGATATCATTATTTCCTGTATGAAAGTTGATTTGGATCGGTGGTCACTCTTACCTTTCTCACTGTGAGGTAGACTGAACATTATAAAGATGAATGTTCTACCTAGGCTGTTATATCCCCTACAGATATATAATGAATTTCTCCTATTACCTATTCACCTTGGGCTGCCCACCTGGAGGTCACCTTGTCACTGTGCCAACCTGTGTAGAGTGGGATGGGTGTGGAGGGGAAGATGAGTAACCTACATCAGTCTGTAGCTACTGTGGACAGTTCCATATCTGCTGATGTGAGCTGAGGTGTAGGGGGCAGCAACTACCCAGGGGTGCCCATCCAGTGCCCACCCTACATTGTGCTAGTCAATGTGAAGGGGCAGATATGTGACCCACATATTTGTCTCTGGCTCTGTCTGGGTGCTCCTTTTGTGCAGTGGTGGAATAGATGCGCCAAGTTTGTTTCACACGGTCTCTTCTGGTCTCTCTCTCTCTCTCTCTCTCTCTCTCACACATCTCCTTCCCGCAGTGAAAGGAAAACCCTGCTGCACTGCTCTCTGTCCTGGTCATGGCACTCTTGCTGTCACTCTCTCTGTCTTTCTGGATGTGCTGTCTGCTTCCACTGAGCTTCAGAAAGACAGAGAGTCATACCGACAGCAAGGTGCCAGAAGAGTGAGCAGAAATAAAATGGATGGCAACTGAGCTTGGGCACACACTGTACTCCATTTCTCTATTGGGGGGGGGGTTGACACCATCTCTGACTGGAACAGATTGGACCTGCACATATATGCCACACTGGAAGCGGCCCCCGCTGTTACTGTGTCTCTCGGGGGGTAGGTGTGGGAAGGGGTGGTGGAAGAGAATAGACACTGCTAAGGGATAGCCCCCTCATTTAAATGAATGTTTGTTTAGGTGCAGGTCTGGGAGCCACTGATCATCATGGTTATGGTCACTACATTGCACTGCCCCCAATGTCACACTGCCAAGGTGGTGCTGCAATAGTGACAGCCTGTTACCTGGTGATCACTCTCATTCCACTTACTCACCACATCTCAACATGTTGCTGTCACTGTCTAGGGGCTTTCTCTATGCTCTGCCCCTGACACTGGTGCCACTCATCACCTCTTTCAATCCTTCACTCTCTTTTGGGGGGTGCACTGCTGCCTGTCCTTCTTGAGGTCTGTCCCTGCAGCCTGTGTCTCCCTCTCCCCACCATCCAGGGTTAAGCTACAGCTCTGCAGGCAATGCTGCCTCACTTCTCAGCACTCTTGCTCCTTGTATTGTGCGGTGGGGTGGGGGCACACTGAAGGCAACATGGACACCAGGGGATCCATGGGTCGGGTCAGTGGGTACCATCACAGACAGCAATGCTCAGGTTGAGCATTATGGCACACATTCACACAGAGACACAAACAAGTTCAATGCAGACATCTGTCTGGGTAAGAATAAATAACATTTATTTGTTCTTTAATGCTAGGACTATTTACTGCTAATGGCACAGAGAGTGGGGGATGCAATGTATGGCTGGGTACTTGGGCATCTGCAGGATGGGTGGGGAGACAAGCAGTAAGAACAGTATGGGCATGAATGAAAGGAATGAAGCACTCTTATTCGAGCACTTTATTTCTCTCAACTAGAGAACAGATTCCAGCTGGGAAACAGTGACTAGTATCACAGTCTCGTTGCATGCTCATTGGTCTGCCAGGGACAAGCTCACTGTAGATAGCTGTGCATTTGACTCATCCCTGACACACCTCTGAAATATAGTTCTACCACAAGGTGTTTCTTGCATATGTGTCAGAAAACATAAAAAACTATAAAGAATTTAGTAGCGGTGGGCTAAGTGGGCTAAATTTGCTCTGCAAAGTGATTCGCGGAGTAACGCGGAATCCGCAAAGTGCTCCGCAACGCGAAGCGGAGTACTTTGTGTTATAATGGGGAACACGAAGTCCATTGAAAATAATGACTTCGCATTACTCTGCCTTCCCCAAACCTCTTCTCCACCAATTTTAAGGCAAAGTAACACTGAAATCAATTTACTTCGCATCACTTCACCTTATTATTGAGTTCCAAAGTGAAGTTGCAGTGCTTCATGGGATTGCAGGTCACATAGGCTCTAGATTGTTCTGCACAGCCTCAGTTCTGTGTAGTGTGTGCATAGTGGAATATGGAAACAGTGTCCTCTCATAGAACTGCCATTCAAATCCTCTAAAAGCTGTTAAAAAAGCCTTTTTACTCCTTTTGTTTTGCTCAAAATTTAGTACATTGATTGTAGGAAACCCTCCTGTGCTCATATCATTGAGTGTTTATTGTTTGTGTGTGGATTTTGAATGTTAATTTAGAACAGTCAGTCTGTGCGTACTGTGAAGTGTGCTTTGGGGGAGGGGCGTATCTGTGGTGTAAATAGATTAACTGGGAGAAAAAGGCAGTCTTTCCGTTTTGGTTATATTTTTCATGTATAACTGTATTAATGTACACACAGTAATATTTTCAGTAATTCTTAGCATTTTTTTTGCTGATTGTTGTGCTGAGTGTTGAGCAGTGTATCATTTCAGTTTGTTTAAAACATTTGATTATATTACTAAAGGTTTTCAGTTTGCTACGCATTACTTGTAGTGAGTGTGTGAGTGTGTGTGTGCGATGCATGCGTGCCATTAAATCAGATACCATTCGTTGTGCCACAGAGTAATTGCAGCAGTGTGAACCTGTTATCCACTGCACCTACATGAATTTTTTGTACTGCTTGTGGTATCTTTACTGGTAGTAGTGGACTGTTACTGCCGTGCACTGCCTGCCCCCAAACTATCAAAATGTATTCTTTTCCAAATTTGTATTTCTGATGGTGAGCACTGGTTAGGTGGTGTTGTTGTGCCTTTGCATCTGCATCTCTTTAGTGCGCAGCACAATCTTAATCTGTCTGTGCATTTGCATCTCTTTAGGGCCCAATCTCTATTTGTTACTTAAGTCACAGTTGTTTCTTTGGCTTCCTTTCGGAGCACTGGTGTGGTGCACATGATTCACGATCACGTCACAAATGACAAAATTAATGTTTTGTAGTAGTATCTCTCCAGGCTTCACCACTGTACCCACTGATATGAGTTTTCAAGCTGGTGAGTTTTGTGAACAGCCAGGTCATCTGTGAAGTACAGCCATAGGCATTCATGTTCCCAATACACTCGTCAGCTCCAAGTCCAAGAAAAATAAATTCATTTTTCACGGTCACGAATGCAGTCACGATTCACGATCACATCACAAATCACAAAATAAATGTTTTTACTAGTTACTTGCATTATGTAAGCCTGTTTTGTAGTGTCTCTTCAGACTTCACCACTGTACTCATTGATATGAGTTTCCAAATTGGGGAGTTTTGTGACACAGGTCATTGTCATCAGGGAACTACAGCCGTAGGCATTCATTTTCCTGTACAGCTTGTGAGTTACAGTACTGTAAGCCAAGTGATGTGCAGGGGCCTGGGGGCTGCCAATATTGTTGTCACTCCTCCTTACTTCAGGTTAAGGTGGTATGACAATGAGAAGTCATAATCACAATAATAAGGCGAAGTGGGCATTCATGCTGGCCACTCTGCGTAGCGGAGTGACAACGCAAAGTGCCCACTTCATGGGCACTTCACCGGTGGAATTTAAATTCACTGCATCTCTAAGATGGGAGACTTTGCAAGTCTTGTTACGCTCTCATTTCACTTCATCAGCACTGGGGAATTTGCTGGACACAAGACAGTAGCATTTTGGGGATGAACATTAATTCTGGGACTTTGTCTGACCACTGCCCAGATAACTGAGCGTGCCATTAATTCTGGGAGACATTACATTTCTTGTTATGCTCTCATTTCTCTTCATCAGCACTGGGGAATTTTCTGGAGACAAGATAACAGTAACATTTTGAAGATGCACATTAATACTAGTGACTGTGTGTGTGAGGGACTGCCAATATTGTTGTCACTCTGCCTTACTTTGTGTTAAGGCAGAATGACAATGCAAAGTAATAATAACAAGGCGAAGTGGGCACTTCATGCTGGCCACTCCATGAAGTGGAGTGACTCACTTCACCAGCGAAATTTAAATTTGCTGCATCTCTAGAATTTAGATTGGTGGCTACCCTCATTTGAAAGGCATTTTTGTCTTGAACACAAACATGTAAAATAATGCACTTGGAGTACAGAAATCCAGGGGCGGAGTACACACGGATGGAGTGGTATTGACAACATTAAGAAGGCACACATTCAAAAAAAAAAGCTTTTACATACAGTGGATTACTATTTAACAATATTTTGCATCTATGGCTGCCACTGTACATCTGATGCAAATCCATAATGAAGTTCCTCACTTGAGGCAAAGGGGGGCTGGAGGCTATAACTGACTCCTTGTTTTTGTGTTAAAGGAGTCAATTTCTTTATTGCAAAAACAAGGAAAGGCATAATTTCTAAAATGTGCAGATGAGCATGGGGACCACTTTTTTCCAGAGCATGCCACCACCTGCAACTACCACTTCAAGACTGCTACTACCCCCACCTAATACAGTGAAGGGAAAACCTGAAGTAGTCTACCAGCACTGAGATCAATATGGTTAAGGCACATTTGCCAGAAATTACTGCTTGGAAAAGAATGAGAAATTGACTGTGATGACAAGCAAGTCCCAGACCAGATCTCTAGTTTGTTAATTGACTCCTCCTGAGTTTGATTTGTATGGCTGCATGGGCCAAGTTCCATGGATGTTATGCCATCATCAGATTGGTATAACAGCACTGTGGAAGCATGTAACCAGACTACTGTCTGATGTGCTGCCACAGTGCTCCGACATAGTGTTCAGTGATTCTGTTTTTGCAGCCCTTCCCCTCCACAGGCCATATAAACATATTCACTTTTGCATGCACTACTTTTCTGTTCTGCAATTGCAGTACTGACGGCCATCGTGTGCAACATGGTGACGTTGACTCAAACTGCGCATTCATGACTATCGTGCATACATAGTTATGTCAGCAATGCCATGTTGTGCATGGCTGACTACAGGTAAACTTCACATGTGTGAGTGTCATGCATGCGCAGTACTGTAATTGCTGCAGTATTACTTACGGCCAACTCTGGTGCAGCAAAAGCACTGCATATTCTTTGCCACACTCTTGCCACTCCTAAAATCTCTCCATAGCCATATCGGTTCTGACCAGAACTTGTTTTTATGCTGTAAAAAGGAAACCATCCATGTCTTTTTTACTCTGTAAAAAGGAAACCGTCCATCGATAACTTTTGTGCCATTACAGTCCCCCCCACCTGACCTTCCCACTCAGAACCCACCACCCAGCACCCCCCCAAGCCCTTACTTACCTATGGGGGGTCCAATGTTGTAATCCTCTCCAGACTGCAGATACAGCTTCACTCTTCAAAGCCAGACTACAAACTGAAGAAACAGGTACATATGTGGTTCAATATATTTCAGGTGGGTCTTGAACTTAGTGGCATAACTTGGGCACATTTGCATATTTTTGGCCCATATTTGCAACATGCCTTTTTTGAGACCCCGCCTCATGAACAAATGCACTGACATTAAGCAAATCTGTCCCAAAAGGTGATTTTGTGGTCCCTGCACAAAATCACCTTTCAGGCAGGAGCTGAAAATTTTCTCTGCCCTTGTTAATAAGGTGGGGATCATAAGAAGGCTATGTTACCAGGCCGGTGATGCTGAGGGTTGAGGCACTGGATGCCATACTTTGCATCACACTGGTGACCTAGGTTCAGGAATGGACTCGGGTTGCTTGGGAGTCAGCTGGAGTGAGAAAGGACTGAGCATCTGCATACAGCTCTCCTTCCTCTGGGAGCATGGATTAGCATTGTGTGCTGTAGACTGAAGCATAGGTGCACAGCCATGCAGGGGGAGAGCCCATGTCAGGGTGCTAGGCTGCCTCTGTGGTGGTGGAGACAGCCACTCTGCCCATTGCATGCATGAGGGCTTGGGGAATAACTTCAGGAAAAATGCGGGGAGCTGACAGTACCCATGATGGCCTGATGCATCCCTCCATGGGGGTCAGAGGAATGGAGGATGGCTAGTGTTGGAGGAAGAACCCACTGAGGGAGGGCCATAGCCACCTATTGGCTCCATGGAGGAGGTAGATAAAATGTAAATTAAAAAAAAAGGCTATGTTGAAAATTTGTTGTAAAAATATTAAAAAACAATAAAGTTATGAACCTACATTGAATTTTGTGAATGCAGGCTTGTAAGTTAGGTAATTTTCAATATTTTAACCCCACATTTACAATATAGCCATATCTTTGCAGCACCTCATGAATGTGACAGCTGCCATTTTTCAAATCCTGGCCAAATTCTTTTTTTTACATCCTGGAAGTTGATTTCACAGTCCCTACATGAAATCACCTTTCGGGCAGGATTTGAAATTGTTCAGTGCCCTTCTTCCTGAGGTGGGGTCATGAGAAGGTTATGTTGAAAATTTGGTGTAGAAATATTAAAAAACAATAATGTTATGAGCCTACATTGAATTTGGTAATGTAGTCTTGTAATTTGGGTTATTTTCAACATTGTAACCCAGATTTACAACATAGCCATATCTTCACAACACCTCATGAATTTTTTAAATTTTTTTTAATGTATTTGTAGTAAGCCCATTGTAATGTTAAAGTCAGGGTGGGTATTTTTTGTACAGATGCTACTGCTCAAAATATATTTGTACATGCCACTAGATGAAATATATTAACTTGTGATGATTGATTATTGTATTATTATAATGTATGGCTATGTGTCCAGTTGTTCTGGTTTTTAAAAAAATTTCTATTTTGTATATAACAAATTGTTTTTATGCATTCTTATCAAAAATAAAACAACTGAACTGACAGCTGCCGTTTTTCAAATCCTGGCCAAAAGGTTTTTTACATTCCGAAAGGTGATTTCACGGTCAGTGCACAAAATCACCTTTCAGATTGGAGTTGAAAATTTTCTCTGACTTTATTCATGAGACAGGGTCATAAGAAGGGTATGTTTTAAATTTGGTGTAAAAATATAAAAAAAAAAAGTTAGGAGGATACCTTGAATTGTTTTTTATGCTGTAAAAAGAAAACCATCCATCTATGTCTTTTTTTACTCTGTAAATAGAAAACCATCCATTGATGTCTTTTGTGCCATTACTGTCCCCCCACCCAACCTTCCCACTCAGCACCCACTACCCTGCCTCCCCCAAGCCCTTACTTACCCATTGGGGATCCAATGCTGTAATCCTCTCCAGACTGCAGATACAGCTTCACTCTTCAAAGCTGGACTGTGAACGGAAGAAACAGATTCATATGTGGTTCAATATACTGTATTTCAGGTGGGTTTAGAAGTTAGTGGCATAACTTGGGCACTTTTGCACATTTTTAGCCCAGATTTTCGACATGCCTTTTTTGAGACCCCGCCTCATGATCAATTGCACTGACATTAGGTAAATCTGTCCCAAAAGGTGATTTTGTGGTCCCTGCACAAAATCACCTTTCAGGCAGGAGTTGAAAATGTTCTCTGCTCTTGTTAATGAGGTGGGGATCATAAGAAGGCTATAATGCCAGCCCAGTGATGCTGAGGGTTGAGGCACTAGATGCCAAACCTTGCATCACACTGGCGACCTGGATTCGGGAATGGACCTGGGTTACTCAGGGGTCAGCTGGGGTGAGGAAGGATTGAGCATCTGCATACGACTCTCCTTTCTTGGGGAGGGGGATTAGCATTGTGCGCTGTAGACTGACACTCAGTGGTAACTGGGTGTCAGCATAAGCACACAGCCATGCAGGGGGGGAGAGCCCATGTCAGAGCACTATGCTACCTCTACAGTGATGGAGACAGCTACTCTGCCCATTGCAAGCATGAGGGCTTGGGGAAAAACTGGAGGAAAAATGCCGGGAGCTGACAGTACCCATGATGGCCCGATGCGTCCCTCCGTGGGGGTCAGAGGAGTGGAGGATGACCAGTGTTGGAGGAAGAACCCACCGAGGGAGGGCCATAGCCACCTTTTGGCTCCATGGAGGAGGTGGATAAAATGAAAATTAAAAAAAAAAGAAGGCTATGTTGAAAATTTGTTGTAAAAATATTAAAAAACAATAAAGTTATGAACCTACATTGAATTTTGTGAATGCAGGCTTGTAAGTTAGGTAATTTTCAATATTTTTACCCCAAATTTACAATATAGCCATATCTTTACAGCACCTCATGAATGTGTCAGCTGTCATTTTTCAAATCCTGGACCAAATTTTTTTTTTTACATCCTGGGAGGTGATTTTGCAGTCCCTGCGTGAAATCACCTTTCCGGCAGGAATTTAAAATTTTCTCTGCCATTGTTCATGAGGTGGGGTCAGAAGGAGGTTATGTTTATTTATTTATTGAAAATATCGGATAACATACCTTTGAGTCAAAGATTTCTTTACAAAGGTTCAATATCATTGAGAACAGAGACATCGGGGACAATAGCAACAATTAGACACAATAGTTACAGAAATGGTTACAGGTAACGCAGTAAAGCAGCTGGTAATACAAAGATACAGAGTGTTGCCAAGCATAGGTACATAATACAGATGGTAGCAGGTAACAGAAAACATACTCTGTGGGGTGGTGGCATCAGCTATGCCCTGGTGGTTATTTGCAGGCCTAGGCTGGACTGAGGTGTCCACTGTCAAATATAGGCATGCCCTGGTGTGGCAGGACCAGAGTTAAGTCCACAGTTGTGGAGGGGTAGTAGGTAGGGCTAGAAATCAAGGACAGTCAGAGACTGAGTCATGCTAGATTAGGTCTCTTAGCTGGGACTTGAACTGTCCAAGTCTGGGTTCTGTGAGGAGGAGGAAGTTTGGGAGGGCGTTAAGCCAGCTAGGGGCCAGGTACTTAAAAGTTCTTTGAGTCAAAGTGGTCTTGCAGCAAGGTACCTGGAAGTGGGTTGTTGCCGATTGCCGAGTGAGGTGAGTGGATAATGGTGCATGGAGTAGGGGGTGAGAGCAGGTGGGAGTAGCCCTGCTGTAATTTTTTTTAACAAAGAGGCAGGTCTGATATTTGAGCTTTCCATCAAAGTTTAGCCAGTTGGTGGTGGTGTAAAGGGTGCAGGTATGTGTGAGTCTGGCACAGCCAGTGGCTAGTCTACAGGCCTTATTAAGGGCCAGCCTAATTTTGTTTAGGTGCGTGTTATTGGCAGCCCCTTGGATAATGATTCCGTAGTCTATGAGTGATAGTATTGATGCTGAGACAGCTAGATTGAGAGCTTCTGGTGGGAGGCAGTGCTTGTACCAGTGAAGTAGGCTAATACGCACATTGACAGCGGTGCTCAGTTTTCAGATGTGGTCATGGTAGGTGAGCCCAGAGCCTAGGGTGATATCTAAGTATTTGAATGAGGTAACCTGTTCAATGGGGTCATTTAGAGAGTTCAGTGTGAGCAGGGGTTGCCCTATATTCTTGTTTTGGGAGTGGGCAAACACCATGGATTTTGTTTTATTTTAATTTAAGACTAGCCTATGTCAAATGAACCAGGATTCAGCTTTCGTGAAAGATTTTTGGAGTGCAGAATGGAGGGCTGTGGGATTGGTGTGGGAGCTGTAGAGGACGGCATCATCCGCATACAGGAGTAGTTTCTTAGAGCAATCCTTGGGTAGTGAGTTGAAGAACAGGGAGAAAAGTAGGGGGCCAATAATAGAGCACTGCGGGACCCCCGACCTGACTTGGGAGGACAGAGTTTGGGCAAGCCTGACTGTCTGAGGTCCCTCAGACAGATAGTTAGCAAACCAGCCAGTGGTCTCAGGAGACAGACCTATTTGTATGAGGGAATCCAGGAATGATGTGTGGTGCACCATATCAAATGCCTTGGAAAGGTCTATAAAAACAGCACCAGCAATGTGGCCAGTATCAAGACATGTGTGGAGGGCATTTGTAAACTCCAAAAGGGCTGCAGTGGTACTGTGGTTGTGGTGGAAAGCCATATTGCTCAGGACACAGAAGGCTATATTTGGAAAGGTAGTCCATAAGTCGGGTGGCCACAATCTTCTCCAAGGTTTTGGAGTGGGGAGGCAGGATTGAAATAGGGCAGTAGTTCCCAGGCAGAGTGCAGCCACCTCTTTTAAGGATGGATGTGATGAGGGCAGATTTCCATTTAGAGGGAAACTGGCCCAGTGATAGGGAGCGGGTTCAGAAGCATGGTGAGAAGGGGGAGAACTTTGTTAAAGGTGAGCCTAAGCAGTTTAAGATCTAGTGTGTCACTGCTGAAACGTGATTTGCTGAGGGCCTTGAGGAGAAAGGGGGGCAGCTTTGCACTGAGATATTGCTTTAAAGTGGAATGGGGGTGGCGGAGAGAAGGCAAGGTCGTGCTGGGGGGTGGGGAGAAGAAATTGTGGGGGAGAACACTACTAAGGTCGGAAAAAGAGGCATTAAATGTATTTGCAATCAGGGCAGGGTCTGTGGCGATAGACTCATTGGCCCAGAGTTGGGAGGGAGATGTAGTGGAGGCTTTGCCACTGAGCTCATTGAGGGAGTCCCAGCACTTGCGCCCCGAGGCCCATGTGGCAGTGAGCGAGGTTTGGTAGTACTCAGCTTTTGCCTTACGAAGATTCCAAGTACATTTATTATGCGCTTCTTTATAGTCTGCCTAACAATGGGTTTACCAGTTTCCAGAGCAATGTGCCATAGATTGTCACATTCACGCATCTGGTCCAGCAGGACTTGTGACATTCAAGGTGTGTCAACCACTTTAACTATCTTTTTGCTTATGGGTACATACCGGTCGCAGGTAGAGTTGAAGGTCTCAATGAAGTGGTCGAGGGTAGAGTCAATGTTCATTGCAGTTTTGATGGGGGACCAGTCACTGTCTAAGAGACCGACGTTTGCCGGGTTTGAGGTGGCGTTGGAGGGGAGGCTGTCTAACAATATACGACCAATGACAAAGCACCGGGGAGTGGTCACTCAGGGCATTGGGTAGCACCCTGACCTGGGTTGCTTTGTGGGGTGCATTAGTGAGCACAAGATCAAGGAGGGTGACAGTACCAGTCTTCTGGTTGATTCCAGTGGCAGTGGTCACAAGTTGGGACAGGTTTTGAGAGGCTGCAGCATCTCTAATGGGAGTCGATGTGTCAGCTATCCAATTTAGATTAAATTCCCCAAGGGCAATGATTTTAGCCCTGTCAGGGAGTGTCTGGAGGTGGGCAAGGACAGAGTGGAAGGCACTCTTCTGATCTGGGGGAGGAAGGTATATGGAGGAGAGGAACAGGGGCCATACATGTTGAAAATTTGATGTAGAAATACTAAAAAAACAATAAGGTTATGAGCCTACATCGAATTTTGGGACTGCAGTCTCAAAACTTGGGTAATTTTCAATATTTGTACCCAAAATTTACAACATAGCCATATCTTCACAGCACCTCATGAATTGTTTAAATTGTTTTTAATGTATTTGTAGTAAGCCCATTGTAATGTTATAGTCAGGGTGGTTATTTTTTTGTACAGATGCTGCTGCTGGGGTCAAAATATTTTGTACATGCCACTAGATGAAATATATTAACTTGTGATGGTTGATTATTGTATTATTATAATGTATGGCTATGTGTCCAGTTGTTCTGATTTTTAAAAATGTTTCTATTCTGTATATAACAAATTGTTTTTATGCATACTTATCAAAAATAAAACTGAACTGAACTGACAGCTGTCGTTTTTCAAATCCTGGCCAAAAGGTTTTTTACATTCCAAAAGGAGATTTCACGGTCAGTGCATGAAATCACCTTTCAGACAGGAGTTGAAAATTTTTCTCTGACCTTATTCATGAGGCAGTGTCATGAGAAGGCTATGTTTTAACTTTTGTGTAAAAATATAAAAAAAAAGTTGAGGCTACGTTGAATTTTGCAAACACAGGCTCATGACATTTGTAATATTCAATATTTTTACCCCCAGTTTTTCTTTACAGCACCTCATGAATGTGACAACTGTAATTTTTTATCTTGAAAGTTGATTCTGCAGTCCCTGTGCAAAAAAACCTTTAGACCATGAGTTGAACATTTTCTCTGCCCTTCTTCATGAGGCAGGGTCACAACAAGGTGATGTTGAAAATTTGGTGTAAATATATTAAAAAGAAATTGTCAATACTTTTACCCCAAATTCCTCGATTGCAGCCCTATTGGCTCTGGCCAGAGTTTGTTTTTAAAGCAATGATTATTCATTAATTTACTTTAGTATTACCATGATCTAACTTCCTAATTTTCATTTTGAGTGATCTATTTTTCTCCCCTCCATGCCCTGAATCCACCTCTCCTTCAGGCATCCAAGGTCACCAGCACCCCTTCTAACCCCCCATACCCCTTTGCCTCACATTGCAGCCTACCTCGAGGTAGCTTGGAGTTACTCTTCTCAGAGTGGGTCCCTCTTCTCTGAGGAGGAAGGCACTGGTTGTGACAGCCCAGTGTGCTATATTTTTCCTCATCCTTAGGTGCTGATGAGATGGCCAGCCCACAGGAAGTCTTCCAGGCGTGCTGGTATACTGGATGCCATCATCTGACCAATCCAGATAATTTTTTCCATGTCCTGGTACTTCCCACATTGTGACGCTTTTGTGCAGTGCTCCTGGTCTCCACTGGGGCTGCTGCAGAGTGAAGTGACCCTGGAACCCACCCCAAGAGAGGAGTGCAGTCCTGTGGATGCTCAATCCTCTCCTTCCCCTGCCACCCCCGATGACCCGAGTCCATTCCTGAACTGGGGTCGCTGATGTGGTGTGAGGTAAGGTGCCAGCTCCTCAACCCTCTGCGCTACTGGGCCAGCTACTTCCTAATTTTAAATCAGCTGCCAATGCTCACTGCAGCCCTGCACACAAAAACATGTTTTAATGATGCAAAGTAGGCAGGGAAAGGGTTGAAGGGCTATGGATGGCATTATAATGCTACTGATGCAGCGGCAGCTTTTAGGTGATACTAGTACTATTTATAGGCGATTGTGCATTTTAAGATGAGTAATATTACATGTCTGACCCCCACTTAACATGTACAGTTCCCACAAATAGTGCAAGTATCAACTAAAGGCTGCTGCCATGGATAGCATTATAATGCTATCTCTAGCCCTGCAGCCCATTCCCTGCTTCACGTCATCACTTAAAACTAGGAAATGAGATTGCAGTTATACTGAAGTACATTATAATCTTTGTTTAAAAAAATAATTCTTTGGCATATTGCCGTAAACTACCTGCCCCAATAAGAATGTGTCAGCAGCTCTTCAGTACACACACACACACACACACACACACACACACACACACACACACACACACACACACACATATACACACACACACACACACACACACACACAGTACAACACACACACACACGTATACACACACACACACAGTACAACACACACACACACAGTACAACACACACACATTACAACACACACACACACACACACACACACACATACACACACACACACACACACACACACACACACACATAACACACACACACACACATATGTATCTGTGTGTGTGTGTGTGTATATATATATATATATATATATATATATATATAGTGAAAAAGTATTTGCCCCTTCCTGATTTTCTCTATTATTGCATATTTGTCACACTGGATGTTTTCAGGTCTTTAGACAAAATGTAATATTAGATAAAGGAAACCTGAGTGAACAAATAACACTTTGTTTTTTTTTTTATTTCACTTATTTAATGAAAAAAAGTTAACCAACACCAATTGGCACTGTGTGAAAAAGTAATTGCCCCCTTACACTTAATAACTGGTTACGCCACATTTAGCTGCAATGACTGCAACCAAACACTTCCTATAATTCAATATCAGTCTTTCACATCGCTGTGGAGGAATTTTAACCCACTCTTCCTCGCAGAACTGCTTTAATTCAGTAACATTTGGTAGGTTTTCAAGCATGAACTGCTCGTTTCAGGTCCTGCCACAGCATCTCTGTTGGGTTTAAGTCTGGACTTTGACTAGACCACTCTAAAACTTTAATTTTACTTCTTTTTAGCCATTCTGATGTGGACTTGCTTTTGTGTTTTGGATCATTGTCTTGCTGCATGACCCAACTACGCTTCAGCTTCAGCTGACGGAAGGATGACTGGACATTCTCCTTAAGAAGTTTCTGGTACAGAGCAGAATTCATGGTTCCTTTAATTATGGCAAGTCATCCAGGTCCTTAGGGCAGAAGCATCCCCACACCATCACACTACCACCACCATGTTTGACTGTTGGTATGGTGTTCTTACTGTGGAATGCTGTGTTTGCTTTACGAGACATTATGGGATCCATGTTGTCCAAAAAGTTCCACTTTGACTCATCTGTCCATAGAACATTTTCCCAAAAGGCTTGTGGATCATCCAGGTGCTTCTTGGCAAATGAGAGACAAGCATTTATGTTCTTCTTGGTTAGCAGTGGTTTCCGCTTGCTACTCTCACATGAAGCCCATTTTGCCCAGTCTCTTTCTGATTGTGGAGTCATGAACACTGACCTTAGCTGAGGCAAGAGAAGCCTGCAGTTCTTTGATGTTGTTTTAGGATCCTTTGAGACTTCTTGGATGATTTTACACTGCGCCCTTGGAGTAATTTTGGCAGGCCGCCCACTCCTGGGAAGGGTCACTACTGTTCCAAGTGTTCTCCATTTGGAGATTATGGCTCTCACTGTGGTTTGATGGAGTCCCAGAGCCTTAGAAATAGCTTTGTAACCCTTTCCAGACTGATAGAGGGCAACAAAATGTTTTTCTGATCTTTTCAGGAACTTCTTTTGATCATGGCATAATGTGCTTGTTGAATCATTGTGCTGGCAATGTGACTCTGATGGTAAGGGCTAAAATAAGTGAGGTTTATATTGAGCAGGGCTGGCTGTAATCAAGCCTGGCTGTGTTCAATCAGCTGACTCTAATTATCCCTTTAATTGGGTTGATTTAACTAGGGGGGCAATTACTTTTTCACACAGTGCCAGTTGGTGTTGGTTAACTTTTTTCATTAAATAAATGAAATAAGTAAAAAAAAAAAGTGTTATTTGTCCACTCAGGTTCCCTTTATCTAATATTATATTTTGTCTAAAGACCTGAAAACATCCAGTGTGACAAATATGCAATAATAGAGAAAATCAGGAAGGGGGCAAATACTTTTTCACGCCACTGTATATATATATATATATAAAGTAAAATTAAAGCAGAAAGTTCAAGAATCTGGTGAAAACTTTGACCTATACTTTTTTTATGCTATTTTAGATGGCAACTTACCTCCTGACTTTTATGATGCCTATCTGTCCACAAATTGAGTCTGCTTTAGTACTTTACGTAGCCCCATTAGTTGAGCGGTGGCTTTCATTTTTATCAAATGGTAGTTTAAAGTTTCAAAACAACATTCTGAAAATAAGACCCATAGACTTTTAAGGGGGTGCATCCCTATGCTCTCACTGGTACCACATCCCAAAACGGGGGAGTGCAGGGGTGGAGCAGACAGTCTTGGAAGTGGGAAGGGATCAGCTAGCTTGCAGTTTGGAGAACATGATCCCTTCCCAAACTTTATTGAGTGAGTAAAAAATTTTCATTTTTATGTTGTCTTGCGCCTGTGCAAGAAATATGTTGTGGTAACTTCGGAATAGCAGGTTTTGGAGGCACGGTCCTGTTGTGGCCTGTGGCACCACTGCTTTTTGGAGCTGTGCTCCATGGCATGAATTAGATTGAATGTTGTCTATGACAGCAGTGAAAAAGCATGTCCACCACCTTGAAAGGTTTTAGCCGCTGCAATGAG
This sequence comes from Neoceratodus forsteri, assembly GCA_016271365.2. Classification (NCBI taxonomy): domain Eukaryota; kingdom Metazoa; phylum Chordata; order Ceratodontiformes; family Ceratodontidae; genus Neoceratodus; species Neoceratodus forsteri. The sequence continues at coordinate 1,576,591,937 of CM028129.1, read as the reverse complement.
GGAGCTCCACCTCATTGCAGGGCTTGCCTTTCCTGGTGTAAGTTTCAGTGTGACATGACGGCAAATGTGCCATCTGCCTCGCACAGTCCCCAGAAAAGCTGACTTAGGGGGTGCTCAATCCCCCTGTCGGCATCATGCCCCCCTCCCCAGTTCATCTGTCAATGGGGGAGCCCAATCCGCATTGGCATCATCCCCCCCAACACTCTTTTTTATTTGCTGACGGGGTGCCCAATCCCTATCGGCTCCAGTCCCCCCCCCAAAAAAACACACAGGTGACACACTGGGAGCCCACCCCAGTGTGTCAAATGTACCTGTAAAAACAAAAACTTTCCCACGATGTTTTTTCCCCCCTGTAAAGTAGAAACGGTCCCTCGCAGTCTGCAGCCCCTCCCCAACCCACTCCCACCCACATGGCTCCCACCCTCCCCACACCCCTCACTCCATACTTACCTCCGGAGCCTGGCACGTTGATCTTCTGTGATCGGGAACACGTTTGCACTCTTCAAAGCCGACCGCAAACTGAAGAAATGTCGATAAGCTGTACAATGGCATAAATAGAGTTTTTTAACTTTGATGCATATCTCTGACATTTTTGGGAATTTTGCCACCAAATTTTGAACATGGGCTATTGGGACCCCTCCTCATGATTTCAGTTACTGTCATGGCGTTATTCGGTCCCGAAAGGTGATTTTGTGGTCACTGCGTGGAATCACCCTTCGGGACCGATTAACGAAATGACAGTGCCACTGTTCATGAGGTGATCTCTCAAAAAGCCTATGTTGCAAATTTGGTGAAAAAATCCAAAAAAATTACTGTTTTATGAGCATGTGTTGCTCAGTTTCCACATACGCTCATAACTTCATGAATCTGTAATATTTTCACCCCAGATTTTCAACATTGGCTTTTTTCCACACCTCCTTATGAACAGTACAGCTGTCATTTTTCACATCCTGGGCCAGATATTCAAACTGCGCCATTCTGTGGCGCAAGCTCTTGCGCTGCTCAAAAAAGTTGCGCAGAGGTGTGGCCAGTGTGATATTCAACGGAGTTGCACTATTGAGCAACTTCTTTGAACATCGCCCCCTGGCCACAGCCACTGTGCATGGCGCAGTGGAACTTGCACCACCGCAAGTGGTCAGAGTGGAGCATTCAGATGCGGTGGCGCAAGTTCCATTGTGCCATGAAACCTCCGATATTCAAAAAGGTGACATGCAAATGGAGCCATAATTTATGCAAGGTGCAGGGGGCCATTTGCATCTAATTATGGCCCCATTTGCATGCCATTAGCATGCGGGGCACCGATCCCGGCGACTTGCGCCTGGCCCTGCCAGGTAGCAGCTGTCGGGGAGCGACACCTGCAGCCGATCACGGGCATAACATTAGTAACCCCGCCGAGCAGCCCGATTGGGTATAACGTTAGTAACCTCGGCTCGATATGGCATAACGTTAGTAATCTTCCGAGCAACTCGATCGCAGGCATAACAGTATGCTCCTCAAAGATTGGTTCTTTAGGTCCAGTGATCGCTGGTCGATCGCTGGGACACGTTAACCCACCTCATTTCATCTCGAGGATCGAGCTCACTCATTTCATCGACGAGCCCACCACCCTCGCGCCCAGCCAGCCGGTGGGCAGCAGTTGCTCCTCGCCCGCCCGCGCCGCCTCACGCGCTGATGGACAGCTCGCTGCGCCCACGCTGGTTCAGGCAAGAGCCACGGGCATGCAGCCCTACCGAGCTGTCCGCCCGCGGCGGGGGCGCAGGCAGGTGGTGCTGCCACCCACCGCCGACGTGGGAGAGTGGGCTGAGGTTTCGTGGGTGGGGTGGGGGGGCCACCAGATCACCGGGATATTGGACATTGGGGTGGGTTTGACGTTATGCCCGCGATCAGGCTTCGCGGTCCACTGACCACCAGGATATTGGTCTTTGGGGGTTGACGTTATGCCCGCGATCGGGCTGCTCGTGGGGTAATAACGCTATGCCCACGATCGGGCTGCTTAGGGGTTATTAACATTATGCCCACGATTGGGCTGCTCGGGGGGGTTACTAACATTATGCCCGCAATTGGGCTAATGGGGGGGCACGTCAGCCAGCGATCGGGGCATGGGGGGGCGCCTCCGGGAACGAGTGGAAGGCCACCCACAGGTGGCAGCTGCTGTGTTGCGCCTTGCAATGCGGCAGCTCACCTGTGGGTGGCCCTCAACTTGATCCCTTTTTTTGGCTTAAAGTTGTGCAGGTGCAGGAAGGGGGTTGCACTTGCATAATTCTGCACGGCCCGGCTGAATATCGGGCTGTGCAGTTTATGCATGGTTCCTCCCCCTTCAGTTGTGCATGCCTTCATTAGCATAGCGCTGTTGCTCAGCATGATTTGGGGGGGCGCAACTGCCTCCTGCTGAATATCGCAGAATGGCGCATTTCGGACTTGCGCAGGCGCAACCCTATTGCGCATGGCTCAACTCTTTTGAATATCTGGACCCCTGGCTGAAATGTGTTTTCATACTTCCAGTGCAGAATAGCATGATCGCTGTGGGAAATTAGTGTTTGGGACAGAGTAAGAAAATCAGAATGACACCGTTCATGAGCAGAAATGCCTATGTTGAAAATTTGGTGCTGAAAGTCCATTAAATGACTGTTTTAAAAGTGTGCTTTGCGCAGTTTCCAGGCATGCTCGTAACTTCGCAAATCTGTACTATTTTCACTCCAGATTTTCAACATTGCCATTATTCCACACCTTCTTATGAACAGTACAGCTGTCATTTTTCACATCCTGGCCAAAATGTGTTTTCACACTTCCGGCGCAGAATAACATGGTCGCTGTGGGAAATCAGTGTTCAGGACAGAGTAAGAAAATCACAGTGATACTGTTCATGAGCAGAGGTCCTAAAATGCCTATGTTGAAAATTTGGTGACGAAAGTCCATTAAATGACTATGCTATAAGCATGTGTTGCTCAGTGTTCACGCACCCTTGTCATTTTTCACATCCTGGCCAAAATGTGTTTTCGAACTTCCGACGCAGAATAGCATGGTCGCTGTAGGAAATCAGTGTTTGGAACAGGTTAGGAAAATCACAGTGACATTGTTCATGAGCAGAGGTCCTAAAATACCTATGTTGAAAAATTAGGTGACAAACGTCCATAAAATGACTGTTTTACAAGCGTACGTTGTGCAGTTTCCACGCTTGCTCATAACTTCAATAATTTTTAATATTTGTACTCCAGATTTTCACCATTGCCATTTTTTCACATTTCCTTATGAACAGTACAGCTTTCATTTCCCACATCCTACCTGAACTGTGTTTTTGCACATCCGGCTCGCAGAGTCACAGTCACTGTAGAAAAACAATGTTCAGAATAGAGTAAGAAAATCACACTAACACTGCTCATGAGCAGAGGTTCCAAAATGCCTATGTTGAAAATTTGGTGAAAGAATTCCATAAAATGACTATGTTTCAAGCGTGCGTTGCGCAGTGTCCATGCACAGTCGTAAGTTCGAGAATTTGTAATATTTTCACTCCAGATTTTCAACATTGTAATTTTTGCACACCTTCTTATGAACAGTTCAGCTGTTATTTGTCACATCCTGCCCAAAATGTAGTTTTACACATCTGGCGCACAATCACACGGTCGCTGTGGGAAATCAACGTTCGGGTAGCTTAAGATAATCATAGTGCCACTGTTCATGAGCAGAGATCCCAAAATGGCTATGTTAAAAATTTGGTGAAATAATTCCACTAAATTACTGTGTTACGAGCGTGCGACGTGCAGTTTTCACACACGCTCGTAACTTCCAGAATGTTTAATATTTTCACTCCAGATTTCCCACATTACCATCTCTTCACACCTCCTTATCAATGGTGCAGCTGACATTTTCATGTGGTGCAGAATGACACGGTCATTGTGGGAAATCAATGTTCGAGACAGATTAACAAAATCACAGGGGCACTGTTCATGAACAGAGGTCCCAAATGCTTTCATGAGGTGGGGTCACAAAAAAGCCATGTTTTAAAATTTGGAGTGCAAATACCAACACACGCCCAGGTCGTTGGGTTTCTAACCAGTGCATCTCACCCTGTACAGACTAACAGGCATCAGGGATGTGTCTTTGCATTGTCTGCTGTACTGCTCACGCCATTGGTCCTCCACATCCACCCTGCCGCCACTGATGGGCATCAAGGTGTGCCTTGCACTTTTCAACCCCAAAGTTCAACCCCATTCTCCTATGCTGCACCCATCTTAACATACTTCCTTATGAAATGGGTTGAGCATAAGGTCAGATGACCCCAAAGCACAACATGACACTTGTCAGACTCTGCAGGGTAGTGTGAGGTGAAATGGCATCAGCTTTATGGCCAGCGACCCAAACGCACACCCCAATGCCTGTCACTCTCTGCAGGGTGGGGTGGGGTTGATGTCGATTCTATACTTCACTGCTACTTCTATTATGTGTCTCTCTAACTCCTGCACTACCAATGCCAAAACCAGCAAGGCAACATTCGGCATTGACAAATGATTGTTATACAGAGGTGCTATTGCTATCCCAGAGTAGCAGGCTATGAAGCCCAATATGTGTTTTTAAGAACGTCACACATTTACTTTAAAGAGCCACCAATGCCACAAGAAGAACTTTGAAAAATATATTATTTAGACACAAAGCAGCTTGTATTTCTCATAGCTCTGTATTTCTTATCCCCAATATTTATTACTGAGTTCACATGCATGAAAACAAGAGAGTTGTTCCCTGAGGGTTCATCAGCTCCTTTTGTATCTTCCCAACCTGATGTCATAATACTCTGCTTGTGACATCATAGTTATTCCCATGACAACAGACCTATGATGTCACAACAGAGCATTATAATTTCAAGTAGGGAATAAGCTACAGAGGCAGATAAACGCTGATGGATAAAAATTTGTTTTTGTGGAAATCTCCTCAGTAATAAGTAATGGAGGAGACAAATCTATAAAATATATTTACAGTACCTATACAGCATATGAAATACAAGCTGAATTGTGTCTAAATATTGTCTTCAAAAGTTTTTTCCAAGGCATCACCTGCTCTTTAATGTATTGAGTGTGTTATGTAAGTGAATGCACTATGTCTTATATCTTGCAGGTAGACAGTTCCTCAGGGTTGTTCTGGGGCATTTTTGCTCAAAGGGAATAAGCCGATCCAGTTAATACATAGGTGCTTGATGTACTGCATGGGGAAGAACTTGCCCTCTGGTGTCCCAGAGGGGACAGGACATGGAAATTTACCACCCCAAATATGACAGGGGAGCGGTTTCTCCCACCATTGGCTGGAGGGTGCTCATAGGCATCTCCCGGTCCTTCCACCTGTCCCAAAGGTGCAGGTCCCACCAGTGCTTAATGTCTCCATGAGTATCTATGGTTCCCTTCTGACTTAATGGGAGACCAGGTTAGGGTGCTAATCCAGGTTAGGGTGCTAATTCCTGTTGCTGACCTGCTTAGGCTTAGTGGCTTCATCTGGGCAGCATTGGCTAGTTAGGCTGAGCGTAGAAGTTGAGTGTGGAGTTGCACAATTCACAGAAGCCTGCTGCCTGTGATGTATGGGTGGAATCAATGCAGACTGAGTGGGATGACAGGCATTTCATCCAAGTGCTCTGCCGATTACTGCAGCATACTGTAATTCATGGGAGGGTCAGGGTTGTGTTCCTCCAGTAACTTACTTAATGCAGCTGTGTGAGCAGAAGAGTCGCCAGATGTAGCAAACTTGTGGCTTGACTGGTTGTGGTTAGAGACGTGGATGTCTTCACCAGAGAGGGGTGAGTAAGCATAGGCATCTATGCTGCATTCTTCCTTGCTTAGGAACTAGTGTGTTCCCCCTGTGACGCCCAGGCATCTGTGCTTTTGCATGCCCTTCAATCCTCAATATGTAAATAATAATAGTGACCACAGGAGTTAACATGTCTTTGCACCTCGAGGCATTTGACAAATTAGGTGCATATTTATGAGGCCTCATATTCAGCTGTTCCTTCTTTGTTGGCTCATAGCTGCATTCTGAGTGGGGGTGGTAGCATGCGGCCCCTCAGGAATAAAAAAAGAGGGGGTGCTACTATGTAGAGCAGTTTGTGGAGACATGCACCACTCTGATGTCACTTCTTCAGTTGAGAGACCTAACACTAACTATTGCATGAGGCAGCTGTTGTCCTTTATTTCTTCCTTTAGTCTCTTATTCGATAGATCAGTATATCCCAATTCTTCTAGCCTCTTTTGCCCTTCCTCCCTCCCCTCAGCCCCAATTCCACCTCTCTACCCCATCTCCCATTCCTCCTGCACTTGTCTGCCTACTTTGCATATACCTCCTACCTTACTACCCCTCCATCCTCCCTGCCTCATTCCTCCTCTAGTATGCTCTGTGGCTCGGGCTACACACTTTATAGTTGAGTAGGTCTTGCATTTCTAGCCCTCTTTACTTAACTCAAAGGATTCAGTCACCTTTCATAGCACAATGCCCATGGAGGTTCCTTCGCTAAAATTGCTCACACCGGTTCCTCCAAGTGATGACTACTATATATGCTATATCCTATTAGCACGTGCGTAATTATGCCTGTACTCACGCAATCCTCATCGTGTATGTGATGTATTGCTGCCCATTGATATGCCATATTGTATATAGCTTGTTGCTGGTTCCTTGCCTGCTGCATATCTATTTTCTTCCTCTTACCATGTATATGTTTTTTTTTTTAACTCTATTTATCTCCACTCCTGGAGAACTCCTTCCAGCATCCTCGGATACCCAGCCTCTACCTTCCCCCATGACTAGTCCATCTCCCTCGTACCACCGAGCACCACCTCCAGGTCTCATCCCTCCGGAGGTAGGGCTGCCCTAACCGATTAGGGTGCTCTATCTTATAGAGCAAAGTTCCCGGCACACGAGTGGCCCTGTGGAGAGGAGATAGCCCGGTATTGGAAGTGTGTGCTATGGGCAGATGAGGTGTCTTCATCTATCCCCAGGAATGTTTTTTTTTCTCTTACTTACTTTTCCCCTGACCCCCGCGGAGTGCGGCTTTATCAAGGCAATGTATTGCTGCAACTCCGCCCCCTGTGCTCACAGTGTCGCTTACATTACGCCTCGACAGCCACCTTCAGAGGCCACTCTAGGAGCGTATCACTGCCCCCCAACCCTCCCGGGATGAGAGAGCAGTCCTGGGACAGTCAGTCTCTTTCTTTTCTCTGCCAACCCTCAGCGGCCCGGGCTCATTCCTGAACTCGTGTCACCGGCATGGCGCGAGGTGTGGCGTCCAGCGCCTCAACCCTCTGTGCCACCGGGCCGGCCTCTCCATATATATGTTTAATATGATTATTATGTGATTCCTGTAAATGTTATTACTTGTTTATTCTTTCTTTTTGTCTAAGCCCTGTTGGCAAGTGTTCTGCCCCAGGTCCATCTTGTAAATGAGCTTGTCTGGCAAAATAAAGATATTGATTGATTGATTGATTGATATGAAGGACCCTTCTTTCTCTGGGCAGCTGCAGGAACACTACCTCTGAAGCCTGCAGATGGGTTGGCACACCCCATTCCCAGAACTGTAGCCATTCATGCTCATTTTGGCTCCTAGGGGCAGACCTGTGATTATGCTGATCAGAGCTGTTGCAATGTTCCTCACTTGCAGTCGCCCTGAGCACCTCTCCTCAATATGCACATGTTTGAGAGGAACAGGTCAGGGCTCTGCTAAGTCTGTGGGATAAATTAAGTGGTGTTGGTGGGTTAGCTGGCCTGGTTTTGAGGACTGCATTCCTCCGAGCTGTGGGACTGGGTGAGACAGTTCCCCACTTGCTGGTATGGGATCCGCTAACACAGTTTCTAACAGCCACTAGAAAAGGTGGGATATTTCAGACTTGTTCAAGCATTCACATCATGTTATAAGTATTTCCCCAGGCAATTTGCCTTGCAAAGCAGACCCTGAGCCAAGGACCCTATAGATCACATCCCAGTTTGCCACCCTACTTCATCCTCAGTTGCATCAGTAATTAGAGTCCAGAGGTAATAATATGGTGCATGCTGAGTCCCTCATAAATGGTGCACATTTTAGAGGGAGTAAGGCTGGAATATCTCGTCAGGATGAATAACGTAATAGCTGCCCTCATGCTGAAACTGGCAAAGTGCTGTTCAATGTTCCTGTACTTCCTAGGTTTGACAGCTCAGGGGTCAGTTTCAGGGCTACACACTCAAAATGGCTGGCAGTCTCTGTGGGTCAACCCAGCTGTGTAATCTCCTTCTGGAACCTCCTCCCCGCTACACTCTGCCTCTCACCCTCCCTTAAGCACCCATGAAACTCCTTTCTTCTCAATCCTGCTCCTGTCGGCTCCCTTCCTGACCTGACTTTCCCTCCTCCCTCCCCCCTCCCCAACTCATGCCTCCTCCCTTGTGGCGACCGTATCCCTCCCATTGATCTGCACTTTGATTTTACTATCAGTTGCTTCGATTTTGTTTCATGATGTAGAGTATGCTTCTTACTCCTGTTACCCATGACTTGTAATTTCTGCACCTTTGTCAAGTTGCACTACTGTTGTTTGCACCATGTTTGTTTGTAAACATCTATTCTATTGCCCATGCCACCATTCTTGCTGTCCCTGGGTTCGTCCGCTGCTCTGCCAGTTGCACTGAATGTAGCCAGCAGCCTCTTTCAGAATTTTAAATTTGTGAGAGATCCAATTCCTCACTATTTTTAGTGTAAACAGGTGTTGAAAGAGCTGTTCCATTCTGGTTCTCTTGATCTCTCCAAAGCATTTGATACCGTGGACCATGGAGTGTTATTGGAGCACCTGCAGCTGATCTACCAACTCTGGAGCAGTCCTCAGTTGGTTCCATTCTTTCCTCCAGGCCAGACTCAGAGAGCGGTGTTGGGGATATAATCCTTGGCCCCATTCCCCCTGTTTTGTGGGGTGCTGCAGGGCTCCATTTGATCACCCATGTTGTTCATGGTGTATATGCTGCCATTGGGAGACATCATTAGGCTGTATGGGCTGAGTTTTCACTGCTATGTAGATGACACTTAGCTAGTTACCCACCCTACCAGGACTAACCCCAAGAGACGCTCCAGTACCCTCCTTGATGTGGTACTCACCAACCGCCCTAATCGGATCCCCAATGTACAAGTCCTCCCAGACTCTCTCAGCAATCACTCCCCCATTCTAGTCCACTGGTCATCCTCAGTCCCCAAACCCTTAGCACAGTCCACATGCCGGCAGCGTCTAATACCTGGTAGACTGATAAAACTTAAGGAACTTCTGTCCCAAATTGACTGGTCTCCTATACAGGCAACTCCTGACATTGACACAGCTCTCTCCTTCTTTACCCGAACTTTTAATAATGCCTGTGATATCTTTGCCCCAATGTCGACCCGTCGTTCTAAAAGGCAGAATGCCCCCTGGGTAATCCTAGCTTTGATCCACCAACTCAAACATAGGGACAACCTATGGCACCGTGCCACTGAGACTGGCCGGCCCAGTGACAGGCAGTTATATGCTGCTGCCCAAAACAAGTGCACTTGGGCCATCAGAAAGACCAAGTCTGAGCACTATCGGTCCTCACTCGCTGCCTCATGGGGGAACCCCAGAACCTTCTGGGATAACATTAAACAGTTAAATGGGAGTGCACACTTCCCCCCACCCTCCCAGATCAACATTAATGGCGTGATCTCCTGAGACCCAGCCCTCATAGCCAACCACCTCAACACCTCATTCACTGACCTTAGCCCTATCCTCCCTACAAATTTTTTTGACCCTCCTCCCCCAGCGCCTGCCATAAATCTTTCTCGCCCTTATTTTCTCCTCCACCGTGTTTCTGCCCAAGAACTTGGGCTGCACCTTGTCACTGCCCTCAAGAGTAATAGTACAGGCAGGGACACCCTGGATCCATGTATCCTACAGCTGGTCTTAGACACAGTCCTTACCCTAGTACTGACTAACAAAGAAGGGATCACAGATCTCCAGGTAGAAGGTCACCTGGGGGCCAGTGACCATCACATGGTATGGTTCAATTTGGCTACTACATCTAAATCATCCCATTCCAAGGCAAAAATATGGGACTTCAGAGGAGCTGACTTTGATAAGATGGCCAACAGAGTTAAGCTAGCCCTGGCAAAAAGAAACACAGGTGAGGGGGTACAGGCAAAGTGGGCAAGCATTAAGGATGCAATACTCGAAGCAACATCCCATTGTGTTAGACAGAAAAGGAAGTGCAAAAGAAGAAGGAAACCACTTTGGTTCTCAAATACAGTAGCAGAAAAGGTCAGAGCCAAAAGGCTGGCCTTCAGGAAATATAAGGAACACAGCGGGATGAAGATAGGGAGGCATACCAAACTGCCCTAAGGGAAGCAGGTAAGGCAGTAAGGCAGGCAAAGTCCCAAACTGAGGAAACACTAGCACAGACAGTAAAGAAGGTGACAAGACTTTCTATAGATACATTAGTGAAAGGAGAAAGTCCAGAGGGGTATTGCTAAGCTTAATGGAGAAAAGGGAGCATGTGAGGAGGAGGACCCTGTAAAGGCATCTATCCTAAATAGATACTTTTGCTCAGTATTTACTGAAGAGAAGGTAGGGCAGGGCCCACAGCTCAGCATCATGGACACGGGGAGGGAGGTGAGCACTACTCCTTCACAAAGAAAGGTCCTACAAGAGCTTGCTAAGCTCAGGGTGGATAAGGCAATGGGACCTGATGGCATACATCCCAGGGTACTCAGGAGCTAAGGAGGAACTAGCAGAGCCATTAGCAGAATTGTTTAGTGAGTCTCTGGCACAGGAGAGGTCCCAGAAGACTGGAGAAGGGTTTATGTGATCCCCGCCCACAAGAGTGGTAGCAGGGAGGAGGCGGGAACTACAGACCAGTCAGTCTTACCTCAGTAGTGGGCAAGATTATGGAGGCATTCCTTAAGGAAAGGATAGTGCAACACCTGGAATCCATAGGGGCACAGGATCCAAGACAGCATGGGTTTACAAAAGGAAGGTCCTGTCAAACTAATCTCATAGATTTCTTTGACTGGGTAACCAGAGTGGTGGACCAAGGGGGAGCAGTTGATGTCGCCTACCTTGACTTCAGCAAAGCTTTTGACACTGTTCCACGTAGAAGATTGATAAATAAGCTGGGTAGGCTGGGTGGGTCAGAAGTTGGTCAACTGGGTGGCAAACTGGTTGACTGGCAGAAAACAGAGAGTGGTGGTAAATGGTATACAGTCAGAAGAGATGCAAGTCACAAGTGGGGCACCTCAGGGATCAGTCCTGGGGCCAGTCCTATTCAACATCTTCATTAGTGACCTTGCAGATGGACTAGAGGGTAAGGCTTGTCTGTTTGCAGATGACACCAAGATCTGCAACAGGGTAGATGATCCAGATGGGGTGGGCAGAATGAGAAGAGATCTGGATAAACTAGCAGAATGATCAGAAGAGTGGCAACTGGGATTTAATGCAAAGAAGTGCAAAATCATGCACATAGGGAAGAGAAACCCTGAAGCCACTTATAGGCTGGGAGGGGAGTTGCTAGCAGTCACAAAGGAAGAAAGAGACTTGGGCATCATCATCACTGATGACCTAAAATCATCAAAGCAGACCTCTAAAGCAGTAGGTAAGGCTAGGGGGTGTTAGGGTGTATTAGCAGGGGTATCACAAGTCGTAAGAGGGAGGTAATAATCCCTCTGTACAAGACATTGGTTAGGCCCCATCTGGAGTACTGCGTGCAGTATTGGAGGCCACACCTTCACAAAGACATTAACCAAATTGAGGCAGTCCAGAGAAGGGCAACCAAAATGGTGCAGGGACTGCATCAGAAGACATATGAGGACAGATTAACGGAGCTCAATATGTATACCCTTGAGCAAAGGAGGGAGAGAGGTGATATGATCGAGGCATTCAAACACCTTAAGGGCATAAACAAGGTGAAAGAGTCTAACATGTTTAAATATAAGAAAAATAGCAGGACAAGAGGACACAGCATGAGATTAGAGGGAGGCCGATTAAGGGGGAATGTGAGGAAATTCTTTTTCACAGAAAGGGTGGTAGATGCATGGAATGGCTTACCACAAGAAGTGGTGGCTATGAATACAGTGCAGGGCTTCAAACAGGCATGGGATAGGCATAAGGGAGCAATACAAATGACTATGAATAGATAGGTCACTGACAGAGCAAAGGCCGATGGCACATTAATAAGGTAGAAAAAGAAATGGGCAGACTGGATAGGCTTTGCGGTCCTTATCTGCCATCAACTTCTATGTTTCTATGTTCTATGTTTCTACCCCGATCACGTGCCTCATCAACCACTCTCTTTGCCTGGGGAAGGTTCCAACTGCCTGGAAAGTCACCGCTGTCACCCCTATCTTTAAAGGTGGTGATAGGACTGTGGCTGGAAACTATCGGCCAATCTCCATTCTCTCTCCTCTCTCCAAGGCCTTGGGAAAAGTGGTGGCCTCTCAAATCTCTGACTACCTCTCCACCTACGATGTCTTATGTCCTGAGCAGCATGGCTTCCGAGCAGGCCACAGTACCAACACAGCCCTCCTAGAGTTCTCCAACTTTCTCCACTCCTCCTTAGACACTGGTTCTCTGGCTGATGCAGTCTTCATTGACCTCTCTAAAGCTTTCGACACTGTCTCCCTCCCCCTCCTTCTTGATGCCCTTAGTCTCTCTGGTTTTGAGGCTGGGCCTATCTCCTGGTGCACCAGTTATCTGTCTGACCGCTCACAGCATGTAAAAATTGATGGGACCTACTCAGACATCTGTCCCATCTTTTCTGGGGTTCCCCAGGTCTCCATTCTGGGCCCCTTACTATTCTCCCTTTACCTTAACACCCTTCCATGCTCTTGCTCGGGGAACATTCTATTGTACGCTGATGATGCAGTCATCTTTGCCTCAAGTCGTAACCCTATTGCCCTCCAGAACTCGCTGCAGAAGTCCTTCGCCGAAGCCGAGGGCTGGTTCAAGAAACATAGATTGGTGGTAAATCTTAAAAAAACAAAAACCATGTTCTTCACTCATCCTCAAAACAAGTCCTGCAACTTCAAACTCCTCATTCACTCTGGGTCCTCTTTCCCACTTGAACAAGTTTGCTCCTATAAATACCTAGGGATCCATTTTGACCCTCCTCTCCTTCCATGGACACATCTCTGCCCTAGCCACTGCCACTAATATCGATTGGGCATCTTCCAGTATAAACACTGCCTCCCCAGGCTCTTACTTCATGATCACCTCCTCTATCGTGTCCCTAGTGGACTATGGACTGCCGGTGTATGGTGCTGCTGATCAGACTGCACTCCATAAAGTCCTTTTCTCTGAATAAGGCCTGCAGGTTAGTACTGGGCACCTAGGCTAACACACACCTGTCTACTGTACGCTAAAAGCACTGGTACTTGATCTTGACTAGTGCCTCAAATATCTGACCTGTACCCTTACAAAAAGACCCTCCTTGGGCTATCCCACCAGGATTGACCACCACCATCCACGCTCTGTCCCACTAGTTCATGCCTGGACCTCTGGGAAAACCTCTCTTGTTATCCCTAGAGCTAGGACCTCTCACGGCCAAAGAGCCTTCAGCTTTAGGGCCCCCTCCTGGTTCAACACACTGCCCCCCTCCATCTCCGAAGCTCCAACTATATCGTGCTTCAAAATGTCCTTACGGAACCACCTTGTTAACACCCGAAGCTGTAATTGCCACTAGTCAAAGCCATACTCAATACTTATGACAAAGCTTACTACTAAGCTGCTAAGGACAACATAACTCTGGTATTGTTTGCATTAATTCTTCCTGTACCAGCTTATTTGTAGCTATGTCTTAAGTTACTGTTATACTGTGTTATACTGTTATATTGTGTATTTTCGTTTGTCTTACTGTGACAAGGTACCTTTGTAAATGAGCCTATGGCTCAAAGGTTTTCCAAACCGCTGTCTAAATAAATAAATAAATAAATGTACTTTGTGCCCGAACATGGTGGAGCTGTCTTGACTTTAAACAACTGCCTCACTGAGATCCAAGACTGGATGTGTGACAGCTGGTTGAGGGTAAACCCTGACAAAACTGAGGTGTTGGTTGTGGACCCAGGTCATTGGGTAGAGGGGCCATCAACTGGGTGGCCTTCTGGGCTTTGGCTTTGACTGGGTGTGAAATCTGGGTGTTATCCTCGATGAAGGGCTGACACTTAAATCCCAGGTGTCGTCTGTTATCAAGACCTCTATGTCTATCATCTGAGGAATATCATCCAGATTAAGCACCTTGTCTCTCCTGATGATCTTCCAACATTGGTCCACGCCTTTGTGACCTTTCACCTTGACTACTGCAATGCCTTGCACCTAGGGTTACTGAGGGTTGATGTCCGCTGCTTGCAGCTGGTGCAGAATGCGTCTGCCAGGCTGTCGACTGGTTTACCTAGATCATGCCATGTCACACCTGTGCACCATGGCTTGCACTGGATGCCTGTCTAGTGGTGGATCACCTTCAAGGTTGCTTTACTGACATATAAAGCCCTACATGGACAGGGACCATGTTATTTGCAAGATCTTCTTCACCCCTGTTGCTCCCTCTGCCCACTCTGCTCTACCAACGAGGAATTGCTAGAGGTTCCCAGGGTTTGTTTGAAGACCTCAGGTGCATGGGCATTTGCATCTGTGGCTCCTACCCTGTGGAACTCTCTACCTCGCTGAATAAGGGATTTCCTGACCATGGCTTTCTCGAGTCTTGATTAGTTTTTAGCTTAGCTTACACTGATAAGTATTTTAATATTTATTAGACATTTTAATTTCAAGTTTTTACTGCTTACATACAAGTGCTTTGATTGTGTGTGAAGTGCACTTTTTATAAATAAAACATTGATTGATTGACTGATTTCTACAGTCAGGATTTTTGTGTCAGAGCTGCTGCTGTTTTCATACTTCTATCTCTGGATTGCCAAGGTGGAAAAGGATCAAAATCAGGATTTTGTTAGCCCTGATTTTTATCTATGAAACAATACCTTATTTACACCAGTTGCATTGCTGGTTCTGCAGCAATTAAATGGATTTATAAACAGGGGTGTGAAACACTCTAGTTAATCTCTCCTGTCGGTCGCAAGCCATGCATGCACCTCCAGCATGATATATTTGTAATTGCAGAAAATCCCCCCCCCGCCGCCCAAAATCCAGTCCAGAACTTCACACTCACTACCCTTGAGCTCCATGAAGAGCCTAGGATGGAAGAAAGCAGATGGAACAAGGCTTGTTTCCTATCAGGCCTCTCCATACATGTTCAGAAACACACTTCTCAGTGGTACAGTGGTAGTTATACAAAAGTATAATGGTACTGCGGTATAACGCAGTTGCAGTAAAAAAATACCACGGTATAATGCAGTTTTAGTAAAAAAAAAAACATTATTCAATGTTTTCAATGCATTTTTTACCCAATCTGCATTCTACTGAGTTCAATTTTTTCACAACTGCATTATATCTCACTACCATTAAACTTTTGTATAACTACCCCTATAGTATCTATTTTCAACTCTTGTAAATGTATCTCTAATCTATGCTTAAATGTTTCCTTTCTTTCTGAGTTTACTGTGTTACTTGGGAGTGAATTCCATAAACTCACCACTCTCTGTGAGAAGCAGTATTCCCTCCTGTTCCCCCTGAAAATGTTCCCTTGCAGTTGCTTATTATGGCCTCTTGTGGTACTTCCATTTTATTATTCAGCCCCAGTTCTCTGCATTGCTTCTAATCCTTTAGGAAACCATATGGGATAATTAAATCTCCCCTTAACCTCCTCTGCTCAAAGTTAAACATGTTAGTGGTATCACGTTTCTTCCTATTTCATTATATCTTTAGTTATCAATAATCTAGGTGCTATTCTTTATACACTTACTAGTCTAGCGATGCCCTTTCCACGATATGGATTCCAGGACTGGCAGCAGTATTCCAGCTGAGGTCTCTCCCAACATCCTTTTATTTATTTATTGTATTTATTTATGTATTTAAAAGTTTAACCAGGAAAGACATACTGAACTGATAACAGCTCAAGCTCATTTCTAGATGTGTCCTTTGGGAAAGGGGGGAGGGTGATAGCCAAACAATAAAACTACTAAAAATAAGAAGTAACATACAATAATAAAGTAATAAGAAACATAACCACAAATATTAGAGAGGCAAATAGTAAATGAATACTAGCAAAACATACACACACACACACACACACACACACACACACACACACACACATGCACACACACACACACACACACACACACACACACACACACACACACTCACATGTATGGAAGGGAAAAATAGTGAAAAGGCATACATAGCCAATATACTACCTTCCCTGCAAACTGCCTCTCTAGTGTGCTCAGTCCAAGTGCTTTAAACCAACATATGCCCTATACTGTACAATTGCACAACAACTTCCCTTGATCTGCTTGCAGAATTCCTCTTAATGCAGTTTCAGATTTGCACTGCCTTTTTAGAAGCTATTTCACACTGACACCCGTGTTTAAAGTCCACTGTAATTATAATACCTAACTTCCTCTACTCACTAACCTTTCTTAGGTCAATATTATTTAAAAAGCAGCTTACCTTACTGTTGTCCTTTCCTAGATACAAGACCCTCATTTTATTAACCTTCATGACCCACCTTTTTGCCCAGTCAGCTGTTTTACCTAAGGCCCTCTGGATACTTCTAGTACCTTCCTCTTTGTCTACTATGCCCCCAATTTTGACGTCATCTGCAAAGTATTAAGATATAAAACGTTATGTGCTGCTTTTTTTCATTCAGCTTCCTGATATAAATTGTGAACAATGGACCAAACACAGATCCCTGTGACCCCCCCCCCCCCCGTTCATTTCCCTCTCCTGGATCAAGGCTATTTATTCTTAACCTCTGCTGATAAAAAGCTGCCAATCCATTTTATTATCTTCTTACTAGTCCCTATGCTGTTAATACCTCCTATATTTTTTTGTTGCTGTAGATGAAATATGACCATTTCCCATTAGACATCTGCTTATACCTGCCCTGAATTTATAACCATCTGACCATGAAATCACAAATGGAAACGGCTCTGACACCACAAGCTGAGAGTTATGACATCAGCACTGGAAACCCAGCAGAATCAGATACAGCTTATTAGACAAAGCAACTGTTTCCATGCAGATATCTTCTAAAAATAATGTGACATTATTACCTTCAGTCCCACTGTATATTAAGCCACTTAAACGTCCATTGTTTCAGCGGTCTCCTGTGTGTCACACTTGCATCCCATACACAGCCCCAGGAGAGGACTGACCAGCACTCACCCTCCAGGTCAGCAGTGCTGCATGATAATGTTTGAATGGTACTCTGAAATCCAGCAAATGATCTGCTGATCACCAGTGGTAGAGCTCTCTTTGCTACTGCCTCAGGATTTCTGTAATTTGTACTAATGCCAATAGTCATATCCGGCTACCACAAGATATGAATGACGTTCAGTTGTACTGGCACTTTCAGTGGCTCCTAAAGCAGAACTGAATTACTGAAAAGGTGACATTTGAACAAGATTTCATTTCTTCTTCCCTGTTTGTGAGCTTTTTTAGCAGGGTTTCAGTTTGCAGTGCAGTACCCTCCCCTTCCCCACAGACACACAGTTGCTTGTGGGGGATGAATTATAATGCATGCAAACTTAAATCCATTTGTGGAAAAGGAGTCAGCTGCATTGGTGCCTGAAGTTACCAGGGGTGAGTGGCACTGAGCAAACTCTTTGGGTTAGGGCAGGGCTGTTGACCTGACCCCAAAGTCCAAATTTGTCTAGTGGCCTTAAATACTACTAGAGGCCTGATAAGTCTAAATGTCCACCACACCACCAGACAGAGCGGGGTCTCTGGCACCTCATCAGCTACTGAGCACTCTCCAGTTCTGCACACTCATATTTCCAACCCAAGACTTTATCACCAAACTATAGTAGCAGCTTCCCCCGTAGCTAAGCTAGTAGGAGGTCCCTTTATACTTTAGCCTGGTTCCAACCCCATGTTACTTCACCCTCATCATAGTTAAATACCATACTTCACTCTTCACAGCCCTCAGAACTCATGCCTACACTTCTCTCATTCTATTGATCTGGGCCCAGGGACGATGGTGTTGATTCTCACTCTGGCTGATGCCCTCCATCCTGGCTGGGCTTCCAGAACCCTGTCCTGACCTGAGCAAGTCCACCTGTGTGCATTGCAGGTATGTGGAGGCATGTGAGCTTTGGGGACCTCATCCATCACCCAACTAACTCATCTTTAATCCACTTTCATTTGGTTAGGTTGCAGCCTTGCCCCTTCCTTGCTATTGGTATCTCCCATGCTAAATATACATTTGTCTTTTTCTTTTTTTGAAACTCAGCTTTACTGATAGAATCTGAGGTACAACAGTACAGAATAAGTGAGGCTTAGCACATTACATTCAAATTAAAATATTAATTATCCTTCAAGTTCTTGGTGGGGGGGGGGCATGGCTTGGCTCTAGCCTTAATGGCAGTTTGAAAGAACAGCTCTGTATCACCCTGGGACATAAACTTGCTTATCTCCTGTACTAATCGTTTGACTGCATCTAAAACCACTGGCCAGTGAGCACTATCATCATAGAAGGCTACTAACTAAATATTTTTGACTTACTCATTGAAGAGGCTGTGAAAATTGGCTTTTATAATCAGTACAACTGCGTGGATCATGGCAGAATCTACTGGCCATGCTGGAGAGCCATTGGACAATAAAAAAATAATGGAGATGTTTAGCACACTGGTGCAGCAAATGACAGAGATAACTCTCACCTCTAACAGCACCACACTGGCAATACAGCAGCTAGATCAATGGATCTTTCAGACAAAGTGCCGCACTGTAGCTCGCTCACCTGCCATTGAGGACCTCCACCCTATGCTCTGGGAACAGGATTACATGATCAAAGCTTTCGTTTCCAAAGTGGATGCCTTGGAGAATCGGAGATGCAGAAACAATTTGCAGCTCCTCGGCTTCCTGGAGGGCTCGGAGAAGGGTAATGTGATTGACTTTCTATACAGTGCGCTTCACCCTGGAGATCACCCTTGGCCTATCTTGGTGAGAATCTTGAATTTTGCTGACAAGAACTGGGTCTTAACCAGAGCTCAGGAAATGGAATCACTATTTTGGAACACCCCGTCATATCCTGATATTCCAGGACTACTCCCGTGACCTAGCCAACAAACGCAAGGAATATACTGACGCACACAGAAAGGCTTCATGCCATGGGAATTCCATTTTCCTTATGGTATCCACTCACCCTGCTGGTAGTGGTGAACAGTACGCCCATGCTGTTCTCAATCCCAGAGGTGCTGCAGGACTTTATCTGCAGGACTTGACCTGCCCTTAAGTGTGATGCAGTTCCTGCTACAAGGCGTTTGATACCATCTCTTGCAGCTGCCGCAGCTCAAAAAATTGGACTTGAACTCCATGGGAGACAGGAGATGGAGGTTTAATATTCACAGTAACAGACTCTGGCTGCTTGGGCCCTGCCAGCCAGAAATCATAAAAGGCAACAGCAAGAACACCAAGGCAAGAGGGAACATCCAGTTGACCATGCTAGACCTAGAAGCCACAGCAGAGAGGCAGAATCAGAACTGATTGAAAGCGTGGTCACCAGTCCATGCTTCAGCAGCAACAGATATGCCCTGCTAGCTCCATCCACCAGAGCCCAACATCTGTCAGAGATGACACCTCCACGCCAGGAGACTGCATCAGGACCCTGCCCTGCATCCCATCTGACCATGGAGCAGACATGGGCCGATATCGTGGCTTGTGGGCTGTCTCCTCCTATTGCAATGAAGGACATTTCCCTGAGTAACATTCCCCCTGTGGGCTCCGCACCAATCCATGGAACTAGCCTTCCAAAGCAAGCACAACTAAGACAAGGTGCCGAGGAACTGCAGAAAGAGTACAGCCATAGATGAATGTCAGATAAGTGTACTTTGCTAATTTTTCTCCTGGGTAGTGAGGGTATGAGGCGGTGAAAGAGATGGGGTGGGTACTGATGGCTAGATCTGACTAGAGCTGTGGTTTAACAAATTTTACCAGTAATAGCTAGCTATGGTAGCTGACCTCCACCCATCCCCTTTTTTAACAACATTGGATAATATCCCAACCGCAGCTTGGCATATAAGCTTATACCCCTTCGAGGGATAAAAGTAAGGCCATGCTTTCTGAATTATGGACTATGTACAGTGAATTGAGTGGGGCTATTGTAGAATAGAGGAGGAGAGTATAGATAGCACCATATGTACATAACTGTGCAAAGGTCCCTCAGGTGACAAAATAATCACCCCCCCCCCAAATCCCTCACACTGTGGGCAGAATGCCAGGACGAAAGGCCCCTGGCTCTGCTAGCCAAAACAGTACATAAACCCTGGGCATTCTGCACAAATTAGAAATTCATCTAACACTAGACAGACCCCCACCCGTGTAGTCATGCAATAATGGGTATGAGAATGCACCAATCTCTACTTTGGGAGGGAGGTCACTGAACACCCAGCAGGTCTGCACAGCATTATAACCCCCCCACAATGAACAGGGATCCTGGTGTGTAGAACACTACCCCCCTCCATCCAACTGCTAGACCAGAACAAATAAAACCCTGCATTTTCAGAGACTCAGGTGTGGCAACTCCTAAGTTCATACAAGACTCAGAGAATGAAGGATACTATAAACCATTGCCTACTAGTGGTTGTCACACCCTATCAGCTGGTTATTCACTTGGGTATTATTAAATGAAGACATTCATGCCCAGTGGGCATCACAGTGTGAAAGCCCATGAAACGATCTTTCAAACGAGGTATTGAGCTCATCTGTAGCTGGAAGCACCCCAGAGATACAGATGACTGAGTCTGTTCAGTACTAATACTTCATTACAGCCATTTTTAGAATCTTGTGATGTCAGTGATGAACATGCTGTGCTTAAGTCAGTGCAGTTAGGCACAGCTTGTTCCTGAGTGACATCGCAATGTCCTAAATTGGCTGTAATGTAGTATTGATACTGAACAGATTCGGTCATCTGTGTCTCTGGGGTGCTTCCAGCTATAGATGAGCCCAATACCTCATTTGAAAGAGCTGTACATGGGCTTTCAGAGTATGATGGCCACTGGGAATGAATGTCTCCCTTTAAGAAAGCAGGTTAGTATCCCCATAATGACACTTTGAGGTCTTCCAGCCCCCCAGAATAAGCCGGAGCACACATCACTAGCACAGCATAGGAAACATGCTGCTAATTTTCAGCCTCATGCTGTAGCATCTCAAAGAAAGGAAGCTGGAAAGGGGGTGCCCCTGACAAGTGTAGAACTCGTCTTCACAGGGGCACTCCCCTGGGCATACCATGCTGGATGGGCTCCCTAAGCCCCCTAAAATAACTTTAGCCCCCCCCCATAAACAAGGCTGGTCCTGGCGGGCCCACCCTATATTACGTTCACAGAGGCAGGGCATCTGGGCAACCAACATTTCTTGAGTCCATGTAACAAGGAGCCCCAGCTCTCTAAGAGGGGTGGAAGGGCTTCAAATAAATCTGACCCATATAGCCTGCTTCCCCCCACCCTGGTAGCTTAAAACCAATGAGTATTATAGAGTGCAGGAGGAACTATGAATATGAAGAACAGTACTAAAACCCAGGGAACGGAGCACTGCCTAGGTAAGGGCTCCCAGTTTCCTATCAAGTTCCTCTTGGGAATTGGCTTGGTCCACAGCAAACAGGTTCCTGTGCCCCTTCCCCATATGGGAGATGAAGTCGGCCTTGATAGGATCACTCCCCTGGCCTGGGATACCCATCATCTCATCAACACTTGCAAGTGTTTCTGCTGTAAAAAGTTATAGTAGAGTTAGTAGTTTTGTGTGGTGTAGTGTGATGTGTTATATGGTTAGAAATTCTATGTGTGGGCAAGCCATTGCTCTTTGGTTATTGTTCTGGACAGCTGCACTATGGCCAAAGATGGTCTCTGGTTGGATTCTCAGCACAGATACATATTCACCTCCTACAAGGTATGTGTGGGTTTCTGCTCTTTCCTGATGGACACAAAATAAAACACATCATTATTCGAGACATCACGGATCATGGCTGAAATATCCTGTCACACCTGGAATGTTCGGAGGCTAAAGACCCCCATAAAATGTAAAAAAGTTCTGTTGCATCTGAAAATTGTAAAAAACCCACATAGCTTTCCTGCAGGAGATGAAACTGACCAGAAATGACCACTTGTACTTGGTCAAAGAATGGGTGGGCCAGGAGGTACATGCTACTGTCCAATCATGGAAAAGGGGAGTGGCCATACTGATACACAAAGCCCTCACCGGGACCATCACCTCCACCTGCTTGGATGCACAGAGCAGGTGGGTCATGGCCCTTATGGACATCTCCCAAGGTTCACTATTGCTGGTTAATATCTATGCCCCAAATGAGGATAATCCTGCTTTCTTTCAAGAGGTTTCAGACAGAATAGGCACTATGGGGGAAGGAAAGTCCCCATCCTATTGGGTGGTGACCTGAACGTGCCACTCACCCCAGTGGTAGACAAAGGCACAATGAGCAAGGACACACACCCTAGGAGCTTGCTAGCAATCCAACAGTTAATACAAGAGCATGGCCTGGAAGACATAATGTATGGTGTCTGACACACTGGATGGAACGAGATTATGCTTTCCAGTCCAGTGTACATGGTACACTTAGCAGACTAGACTACTGGCTGGTCTCACCTGCAATCTCCCACTCCACAATCGAATCTTGCATCCTGCCCATGATAATCTCCGATCATGCACCTGTCGATCTGCTATTGTTATGGGGCCCCGAGCCATGCCTGTCTTACCTGTTGGAGATTTGATCCCCTCCTACTGGGCGACCTGGAATTTCTGCCATGGGTAACCAAAGAATCTCAGCTATTCTTTCAAAAAAAACCCATTAATTAAAGCACTGTGGGAATTACATAGGAGGCATACAAAGCCACAATTTGAGGTAAAATTATTAGGTATGCCTCTCACAGGAGGAAAATGAGGAAAGACTCTCACTGCCCTGGAGAAAGACTTGGTAGAGGCGGAGGCTCGGCTTAAAGCGTTGAAACACCCGGTCTCTCAACCGGCAGTCTGGAAGGAAGTCCTTAAGTTAAGGTTAGAAGTCAATGAGTTCCACTGTAGGAAGGCCGAACTGGCTATGCTGAAGGTCAGACATGTGTACTGAGAGGGAGGGGATAAATCGGGGAAAATACCGGCTTATCGGTTGAGAAAACAACAGGCCAATAGACACATAGCTGGCCTCTCAGACCCCTAGTCTCACAAGGTGCTTACTAATCCTGTCAAAGTAAACAGAATAATGACAGATTTCTACACTAACCTTTATACTACCTCCTGCAAAACCATCTCCCAAGAAATACAGACGTTTCTAGATAACTTATCCTTACCTAAGCTAATCTCACAACAGACAGAGCTATTGGAAGCCCCACTGTCCATTGAAGAAGTCAGGATGGCCCTGATGTCATTAAAGAAAGGCAAGTCCCCAGCGGGTGATGGATTTTTCACTGACTTTCTGCAGGCTCTTGGCCCTGTGGTGTCTCCCATTTTATGTCAGGTGTTTGCGGAGGCCGAGTGCACAGGGAAACTCCCACCCACATTGCGAGAGGCCACCATCACTGCATTGCCGAAAAAGGGGAAGGACCCAACAGCAGCTGGTAGTTATAGGCCTATATCATTGATAAGCGCTGACAGCAAAGTCTATGCTAAGGCTATTGTGAACAGATGATACCCCTTACTCCCGGACCTCATACACCCCTCACAAGAGGACTTTGTGCAAAGTAGATTCAATGCAGACCACATATAATCTCTCTTGAATCTGATCCATATGGCACAGAAACTTTCAACGTCAGCAGCTGCAATGTCTGTCGACTTTGAGTAGGCAGTTGATTCTATTGAGTGGGACTATCTCAACCTAGTACTACTATAGGATGGATCTGGGTTCAAATTTCGTGCATGGATCAACTCAATTTACTTCCCCCCCAAAGCCAAGGTATTTACCAACTCCATCCTATCTCCCCACTTTCCATTGGAGTGGGGCACCACGCAAGGATGCCCTCTGTCTCCACTTCTTTTTCTGCTGGCTGTAGAACCCCTGGTGGCAGCCATTCAGCAGCACAAAGATATTCTGGGTATCCAAATAGGAAAGTCCCGCTATCCAACTTTAACATATGTGGATGGTCTACTGATCCCCCTGGCAGACACATATACATCTCTAATCCCCTTAATGGATCTTCTGCATAAGTTCACAACCTACTCTGGCCTCAAGGTCAATCAAACAAAGTCTAAAATTCTGCCCCTTAACCCTCCCTGCCATCCTCCAAATTTGCCAGTGTCAGGTTTGAAATGGGTCTCTGAAGAACTTGTGTATCTGGGTGTCATAATCCATATAAAAACAGACTCTGTCTGGGAGAGGAATCTGGGTCCTTTGCTGGCTGAATGTACAGGTGAGTTAGAAAGATGGGAATGCCTGAACTATATTATGGCAGGAAAAATCACAGCTCTCAAAATGTCGCTGGCCCCCAAGACAATGCACTTCTAATCCCATGTCCCTCTAGAACTTCCCGGGCTATGTTACCATAAAATTGACAAAATGTTTGGGAATTTCCTTTGGGGGCCAAAAAGACCATGTTACAGTCATAACAAGTTACAGGCCCACTGGAGGGTGGGGAGATGGTGCCTTCCCTGGATGGAGGGATGTAAAATCACTTTAAATCTCCCTAGCACTGCATTGGTTTTCCCCATGGTCCTCTACTTCTCTACAGTGGCTCTGGATGGAGCAAGACGAAGCCAACATCCCTCCCTTCCCGGTCTCACTGTTCTGGGAACCTACCCCGGCATCAGGGAAGGAAAACCCCACCATAGGTCCTACACTAAAATATTGGAAACAACTTCAGCGGAGGCTCAAAGTACCCCCTACGCCCTCACGTATACTCATATGGCAAAACCCCCAACTCGCTATACAAAAAAAACCTTTACATTGGCCCACTTGGGTGGCTTAGGGCATATATTACATTGCAGACCTCCTTGCCCCATCACACCAGTATGTGGACATTTTCCGGAAGCTCCAGGAACATTGGGACATTCCCTGCAAAGACTTTTGGAGATATCTCCAGCTCTGAGATGTGACAAAAGCAGTACTTTCATCTCAGTCAGCATCCCACCCTCAACCCATGCCAGTCACAAGGTGGTTAGCCCTCCCCAAAGGTAGAGCTGGAGCTATATATATCCAGTTTAGGGACACTCTCCCAAACCAATCAGATGATTCAAAGCAGAAATGGGAAAAGGCCCTCAACACCAGCTTCTCAAACACACAGTGGAAACAGTGCTGGTCCATTGGCCATAAAGTCCAGTCGGACTCCCATAGTTAGCTAATACACAATAAACTACTCCACTGGTGGTACAGGATGCCAACTGTCCTCCACAGAGCTAAAGTTCTAGGAAATGACAACTGCTGGAGGAGCCACCAGCCAGGGGGTGACCTTTTTCATTTCACATTGTCCTGTCCGGCAATACAGAATATGTGGAGTAAGGTATGCCAGTTAAGCAAACAAGTCCTGAGTAAGACCATACCACTATCCCCTTCTCTCTGGCTTCTGGGTATGAGACCCCACACCCCAAACCTCTCAACATCGGAATCTAACTGCGTGCTACTACTCAGCATGCAGGCCAAACGCCAGCTACTCAGTTACTGGCATAGTACCCAGATCCCCAAAACTGATGAAATTGTTAAAACCATTTGAAATATATATGAGATGGAGAGAATTTCCCAGGTTATCACACACCAAAGAGCACAATTAAATAAGTGTCAGGCACCCTATCTGGCATACCTCTCTCCCAGAACTGGTATGGGTTAAGCATTAAGAAAATCTGTCCTTTTAGCAGAGCATAACTAGAATGAGGCACAAATGTGACCCTTCAGAGCACTACAGCTGCCCCCCCAATGATGTTACCTGCTACACCTAAGTGTTATACTATAGAATAGACAAATGCCACATAAATTAAATTTAGCACTGCCACAGCTAGCACATATTTGCGGTCCACGTATATTTGTGGTTTTGGACCAAATCATGCACATAGCACACAACACAGCAAAATACAGTATTTTTGTATTTTAGGTACCTTGCTGGAGGATAAGTATCCTGACCAAGAAGAAGAGGATCCCCTTGGAGTTTTAAATGTTTTTTAAACTTCCCTTTCTTGTGCTTCATTAAAATTTACAATTGAAGTGAGTGGATGCCACGTGAATAGGCATTTCGTAGCAACCTCCTCAGATTACCTAGCAACTGCCTGGCAACTGTTCATAGGTGGCCGTGATTGATTACAAGCTGAATGCTGAATGAGAGTGGAAAGCTGAAACTGAGGAGAGGAACTGAGGTGGGCGGGTATTGAGTGTGGCAACGTGGAAGCTGAAACCAAGGAGTGGAACGCTGACACAGAGGAGAGAGTCGCTGAAGGGTGGGGGGATTAAAGTATGGTTATGAGGAAGCAGAAACCAAGGAGAGGAAAGCTGACACCGAGGAGAGAGTAGATGTATAGTGAGGAGGGATTGAGTGTGGTGAGAAGGAAGCACAAACTGAGGAAAGAGTTGATGAAGGGGTATTGAGCATGGCAAGAAAGCAAGGAGAGAGTTGGTGACACAGTGATGAAGAATCCTGAAGCTGTAAGTAAACATTTAAACAAACATTTACTGTATTGGGGGCTAGTGATCATGAGCAATGAGAAAATTGACTGCTGGTGACAGCTGAGAGTTGAATGTGAGGAGAGAGGGGAGAGGTCAAGTGGAGTAAGCAAGCTACATCAGTTGTCAGAATATGTATGCGGTTCTTCTATCTTTGCAGAAGCTATCATTTCAGCAAACATAGCGAAATAAAAAGAACCGCAAACATGTTGTGATCGGGCTGGGGCAGGGAGGGGGGTTCTGTTATTACAATTTTACTGCCGCACTGAATGGCATACTATCAGGGATTCGGGCAGGAAGGGGGATTCTGCTTTTACAATGGGACATCTACCGCAGTGAGCGGCATACTACCAGGGATTCGGGAATTGAGGGGGCTCTGCCTTTACAAAGGGACATCTCCCACAGTAAGCGGCATACTACTGGGGATTTGGGCAGGAAGGGGGGGGTTCTGTTAGTATGGCTATACCACCGCACTGCATGGCATACTACCGGGGATTCGGGCAGGGAGGGGGGACCTCAGGACCACCAGGGCTTCTTTGTTGGTGTCTACATGGACAGTGATTGGGCCGGGGACAGGTGGGGGGTACATCATGCCTCCCTGGGGCTATGTGCGTGGCCCACAGCTCTTGCAGGACACCTGGCGCATCCTGCTGGGCACATCCTGCCAGGCGCATCCCTGCAAGACGCATGCAAATGGGGCCATAATGACATGCAAATGGCTCCATTGTGCCTTGCATGCCTAATGGCCCTATTTGCATGTTTGTAACTGTGAATGGCAAAATTGGGCACAGTGCATTGTGAGATGTGCTGCCCCATTGGTTTCCCTACCCAACCAGAGGGCTGCGCCAGCACATTTTGGATTGGGCACAGCTGTGGTATTCACAGCGGGGATGCGCTGGTGGCATCCCCGGCACATCTTTTGTGAATACCATGGTTTGTGCTCGATGCATCTCGTTTGCCCCGGGGCATCTGAGCGGTGCCGAGTGCAAGTGCTTTGTGAATCCTGCTCATAGTACTACAATAAGTGCCTTTTGATAGGTATAGTACTACAATACGTGCATTAATACAAACGTAAGTATGTACCATAATACTGTCAGTTTCAGAAATATGTATATGACCTATATGTACGTTCTTGTTATCTGTTTTGAAAATTATAATAAAATCTTTAACAACAAAGTTATCCTTCAAGTTCTTATCAGAGTCTATTGTTTTACAGGAACTTGTTGTCTTCAAGGCATTGCAGGTCCCCTTCCTGTCAATCATGTTGTGAGATCCACCAATAGTAAACAACAGAACAATTGTACATAATAAACATAAGTCATGTACATCTGAATTATGGCTCTTGTCTTCCTATATAGTAAGTGTGCTTAACCATACAGGCTCTTTGAGTCATTCATCTCTGGGTATGAGAGGTTATAAGGGCAGTGACTCACCCCCCCTCCATCTTGTGCACAGATGTCATCAGCTGACCAGAGGAGACCCCCGTGCTCTGGGATAGTTTGGTTCAGTCTGAATGAGGTCTTGGGTTACTCTTGACCACTCTCCTCTGGATCAGTGACCTGAGTCCCTGTCACTGGCCTCAAATCATATACTGCAGTTTCCACTTTTGCCACACTCCTATACGTTTCTGTAGTGTCAGCCAAAGGATGACTGTTATTCTTTCCATCTCTTGTAACTCATCATCTTGTTCTGGGCTTTTCTCTTATTGTTGGGACCCCCGGATCACCTTATGTTGCCTCCTGTGTCGGCACCATTGTGGCAGTCTCGAACGCATCTGAAGTGACTGCTGGAGAGGGTTCCTTGCCCTTAACTGAAAACTGTATTGGTGGTCCGGTGGTGAAAGAGAGATTGTAGCCATGGAGAGTCAGCAGTGCTGAACCAACCTGTCCCCTACAGCTGACCCATCTGTGCCTGGGATAGCAGGCTGGTGGTGACAGAGCTGCTCTGCATCTCATTCTGACACACAATAGGCCCACACTGCGACTTCCTCCTTTGTTTCCTGTGAAAGAGGACTGAAAAAAACACCTTTATTTTGATCTGTAAGCAAGAGTTACTTGGATGAAGGAATACTATCAAATAAGCAGTTTGGGTGAGAACTTCGATGCCATCTCCCACCTTGGGACTGTTTTGCTGGAGAACCCTGTGGTTGTGAACTACTCTGACTGGGTCACAAATGTCAGAGTTTGTTCAGGACCATTTTTACTTGCTGGTTGCTGGATAGATGTAACACATTTAGACTGGTATGCTGACTCTGTGTGTCACCTGGTGGCAGCAGGTGCAGTATAAACAAATCATAAACTTTGTTTAAAGTTGCATTTTTACAGTGTTATGCTGGTGTGCAGGACCCCACCTCATTCCCCAGCACTTCTTTTTTATTTTTAGTATATAATTGTTTTTGTTTCCATGACTTGGGGAGTGAGTGTTAGGGTTTGTGTTTGTATATAGTACTTGAATCAGGCAGTGTGTGTTTCGATATGGGATATGGGTAGTTGGGTGAATTTTAAGTCTGTTTGGTGGGGATGGTGGTTTGGTTATAGTTTTGTTTTATGGTCAGGCAAAATGTGTTTTGGTGGGCCCCCCAGGAGGCATGTCTACTGCCCGGACCATCTTTGGCAGCTCCTTTGCTCTGTAGGATGTTCCATTTGTAAGCCCCTCTAACTGGGGGGGGGGGCTTACAAGTAAGTAGGGGCCCCCACCTTTGGTGTCCCTCCATGAAGGTTTTTGTAGGTAGTTGGGTGGGGAGACATAATTCTGGGCTATACTTCAAACTGCCACTAGAGGCAGGTTTGGAGCCTATAAAAGCAGGGAGTGTGGGAAAAGAAAGGGGGAGAGGCTAGCTGGGAGATGGCAGGACAAGCAGGTAGGGAGGAGCTTGTTCATCCAGGTTTGGGCCTAATTTGAGGAGGGAAGCCCCTCGTAAGTGAAGGTAGTGCCAGTATGACAGCGACATAGCGCCGGTGGACAGAGTGTGGGAGAGGGCAGTAGTTAGCCTGCCAGCATTGTAGGGGGGTAAATGGGACTCTAGGGAGTGAGGGGTAGTGAGAGTGCCCAGAGTAGGAGGTTGGTGGGTCCTAGGCTGTGGTGGAAGTTAGGCCTGCACTGCCAGGGCTGGAGGTTTTGTGGCAGGATTTCTCTGGGTTGGGGTGGCAGTACCCCTCCCGGTTCCTGATGTGGCAGGGTGGTGCAGGTCTGGGCAAAGAGAGATGCCAGAGGCTTCTCACCCGTTATGGAGCCTGCTTGGAGGGGCAGGTCTCAGGGCCCATTCACAAGCTGTTCGGGTGGGCCACAGGTAGTAAAGGGTAGTAAAAGATAGGCCTTGGGAAGCCCTCCAGACCTGGTGTCTTATAGCAAGCACAAGAGGTAAGATTGTGGGGACACAGGCCAAAAGATATTCGGGAGGCCCCCCCCATTTCCGGAGTAAGGAAAACTGGTGGAAAGGGAAGTCACGTTTAATGGCAGCTTAATGGCTATAAGGGACTGGTCAGGGTGGGAAAATCCTGCGTCCCTGTGGTATGGGACCAAGTGGGAGTAAGCCTCTCGCTTCTCCACAGGTGGATGTCTGACTAGGGTAAAAGAGAAAGAACAAGTAAGTGACAAGAGACCAACTTATCGGTGCCAGAGGGTGGGTTGGCTCTGTAGGCTGTTGTAGAATTCAGAAAAGGGACTCAGGTATGTCATCTGAGGTTTCAGTAGCTGCCTGAAGGGAAATGCTGCCTAGGACATCTGTTCTCCCAGTAATGTGCCCCCTGTCTCTGTAAATAGTTGTTCTCCATGAAGCTGGAGGAGAAGGTATATAAGCAAGCAATGGGACCCCTGGATCCTTTTAAATCATTGGGACTTTAGGTAATATAAATTGGTTTGTTGCTGAATCCAGAGTGTCTAGTTTTTAAATTTGTAACTCAGTCTTGTGAAGAATTGTAGAGGCTCTACTGAATTTCTAACCAGACTTCTTTTGAGGTGAGCTTTTATGTTTCAGCCTGTTTTTGTCCCTGTGCTTTCTGGGCCGGGGTGCTGGAAGGGGACTTTGTTGGAGAAGACAAGAGAAGAAGAGGTCTCTTGGTTTCAGCTGAGTATCCAGAGCAGATGCGAGGGGTAGCAGTGTCACTTTTCTGCAGAGAGAACCCAGGCCATGGTAAAGTACCTTTTATATGTTCTTTCCAGGTTATTAATGTTTCGGTTCTGGGTTCCTTCGATGTGGGCTCCCCCTCCCCTCTAGTAACATCGGATACCCCTAGATAATCGGGTGGATGGGGTGGCTACACATTGGTTTGTCATCAGTAGTGCGTAACTGCTACAGGGCCCTGGGGATCCTCATAAGGTGGAACAATGTTCAAAATTTGGAGATGGGGGTGACACTGAGGAGTGTAAAATTGAGGTAATGAAGTATTTTTCCTCAGTGACCTTGTATTACGAGGCGTGACCCAAAGGAGAGGAGCAAAGTCAGCTGGTCTGACTATCTCCTGCCTGCTTATTGCATGATGATAACCATGGCTGTAACCTGCTCACACACCTGAAACCGCTCTGCAACCCAAGTCTTTTTGTGTATGACAATATGTATTGTTATTCCGGGTCGCCTCTGAAAAAGGGACCTTCCGGGCTCAGTGGGCCTATCCGGTCACCAAATTTTAAATAAATAAAATAAAATAAAAATTGTAGATGCCCAGAAAAAGTGTCAGGGTTGGGATATGGTTATGTCCTACTTTAGTTCAATACTTAGGGCTCAGCTAGAAATGAATAGGCAGAAGATAGTCAGACCAGTTGACTTTGCTCCTCTCCTTTGGGTCACGCCTTGTAATACAAGGTCACTGAGGAAAAAAACTGTGATGGTAAGAGTGTTTCAATGCAGACTCCTCAGCTGACCTTGTCTGTTTCACAGAGACCTGGCTGGGTGACGACTCTGACACTGTGCTGGGGGCTGCTATCCTGGATGGGTATTCTGTGATGCATTGCCTGAGGTGGAAGCATAGAGGGGGTGTGGTGGCTATCTGTTCTAGATCCCATCTTGGTCTTACAGCATGCCTCACTGGAGCAACTAGGTCATTTGAATGCAATGCTGTTAGGTGTGGGCCTGCTGCAGGCTGCCAGAACATTCTCATGTATCAGCCTCTACAGAATAGAAGTGATTTCCTGCAGGAACTGATGGACTTCGTTACTGACATTGTTCTGGTGTGCCTGAGACTGTTAATTCTAGGGGATTTCAAAGCCTGGGTCAATGACAAAGACTTGTCATTTGGTCAACAGTTTCTCCAGCAGATGTTACAGCTGGGCCTAGTACAGGCTGTTCCCACTGAAACCCACCAGCATGGTCACACCTTGAACCTCATCTTCTCATCACATCTTGACATAAACAAAATCGAGGTTGATCTGGTCATTTGGTCAGATCATCTTGCCTTGTCATTCCTCAGTGTTGCACCGCCATTTTATCACCCCCCCATCATGGAGATGTTCCATTACCACCCTGAGAAAAATCTGGAGCCTTGCAGACTCTTGGCAGTTTTGGACCTATAGGGTATGATACCACCTTGTGCGATTGGGGTTGAGAGGGTTCTGGACAGCTATCATATGGCTCTTCTGCTGCCCTTGACTCTATAGCATCCTACCATGTACATCTCTTCATTTTCCACTGCAGCGCCCCATGGCATTGTATGGAGCTGGGATGGTCGAAAGATAAGGGACGGACATGGGAGTGTTCTTTGTGGAGGTCCTGCTTGGTGGAGGATAGATTGGCACTGAAAACTCACTATGGTGAACATCAGTGGATAATCACCCTGAAAAAGACAGCATTCCTGTTAAGGGTGATTGCTGTGGGCAAGAACCGACCAGTTAAACTTTTCCACACTGTGGACAGGCTGATTAGCCCCTCCTTGTACAGTCCAGGAATGTTTTTTACTGCTTCAGACTGCAATGAGTTTAATTGGTTTTGTCTCTCCAAGGTGTTCTCTATTCAAGATGGGATCTCCTCAAGTAGCCTGTCAAGGGCCGGGGCTCTACGATGCCGGTTCGACAACATTTTTGTTGACTGGCATCACAGCGACGGGATTTATGTTGAACGAAAGTTGTGGTAGACATAAATCCCACAGGCTTCCTGGTCCTGCTTTTCTAGTAGGGGGCTTCGCCCCCCGAATTCCTCATGTGGGGGGGCTCTGCCTCCCGCATCCCCGTACTATAGATTGTCAACTCCAGTTGGAGTTGACTTGGGGAGGGGGTGCAGGACCAGGAGACGGTGTGCCCCTGCTGTCTCGGGCACACCATCACAGCGAGCTGTCAGCAAAGTGTCAATTTTGCAGACAGCAAGGTATTTTGCTGTGTTGGTATTGCTGTCCGATCGGCATACCATGGGGGCTGGCAATACTAGTTCTATGTTGGGCAAAGGAAATCGGCCATCCTGGATGTAGTTCAATCCAGTTTTGGGTGACAAGGTGTTCCAGGTGATCTTCACTCTGTGTTCAACTTACTTTCTATTGGACCTAGGGCCCACCTAGCTTCTTATTGACTGTGAGGGACCCTGGGCCTATTTTGTCAGAAATTGTCAGGTTATCGCTGAGTGAGTGTGTTTTCCCCGCTGCTCTGAAAAGGGTGGTAGTGAGGTCCCTCCTAAAGAAACCACCTTTGGTTGCTGAAGCCCTTCTGAATTACAGGCCTATCTTGAACCTTCCCTTTCTGGGGAAGGTGACTGAGAAGATGGTGGTGATGTAGCTAGAGGCAAAGCTGGAGAGATATTATACCCATGAGCCTCTTTAGTAGGGATTTCAGCCTCATCACAGCATTGAGACATAATTCATTAAGGTATCTGGCTACATGTCAGTTTGTCCCAGTCATGTCACTCCACAACAACTCACCCGAAACTATTAACTCCGGTGTCAATCGGCTCCCATGCCAATTTGACCCCGGACAGTTTTCCCCAATGTAAATATTATAAAATAAACTCCAGGTGGGTGCAATTCACCCACCAGATGAGTCAATGTGCTTGAGGGTTGTAGAAGTGGAAGTCATACTGTAATTGTTGTTGGAGTACAGTACAATACATAGTGGGAGCGAATTGTTCGAGGACAAACTGACAGGGAAGCCGATTGACGCTGGAGCTAATAGTCTGGAGTGAGTTGTCATGGAGCAAAATGACTGGGATACATTGATGTGTCCTCAGGGTGTTCAGTGATCTTCTCATGGTGAGAGATAGAGGGCATTGTTCCATTTTTGTTCTCATCAACATCTGACATGGTTGACCATAGGGTGCTTTTGGACTGCCTGAAGCATTATATGGATCTCTGGCACTGTTTGTGCTGGTTTGAGTCCTACTTGTCATGAAGAACACAGCAAGTAGTCTTGGGTAATTCTATCTCCAAGATGCCTGCATTGGGCTATGGTGTACCTCAAGGCTTGATCGTGGTCCCTGCGTTGTTCACCGTGTATATGTTGGCCCTGGGTGAGATCATCATATGATATGGTTTGCAGTTTCACTGCTATGCAGATGATGCCCAATTTATATCAGTCATGTGTTCCTGATTGGGTAAAATGTTGCCAGGATGATGTGTCCTTGTTTGAAAGAGATCAGCGACTGGATTGCCTCCAACCAGTCCACTAACTTTGCCTTTTTCTCTTTTAGATAATTCCTGAGGAAGACCTATGGTTGAAACATTGCTTCTAACACTATGTTCTGTTTCCAGCCTGCATGTGATATTATTGTTTTGTTTCCAACTGGTTAAGTCTCAGCCCAGGCAAGACTAAGGGTATGGTTAACAAACCGGGCCATCAAGGGTTGGCTATGACAGTGAGCCACATCTGGTTGTCATCTTAAAATAGTGCTTCTCTTGGAGCTGTGGATATAGTTAGGAATCTGGGGGGTCACTATGAACTCCAAGCTGATATTGGAGAGCCAGGTGTCTGCAGTGGCTTTTCAATCTTTGAAACATCACCTAGATCAAACCATTTCTAGTGCCTGTTGACGTAGTGACAATAGTCCATTCCTTCATCACACCCACATTAGCTCTTTACTTAGGGTTATCTGGGAGTCTGATGTACCGTCTGCTCTTGGAGTTGATCCAGAATGCTGCAGCACCTTTGAGCTCTGGAACATCCATAGGGATCATATTATTCCAATACTGTTCAAACTGCACTGGCTACCTAGTTGGTGGCATGTCAGTTTCAAGATATGCTTGTTGGAATAAAAGGCCCTACGTGGTTTGTGTCCCAGTTATCTAGAAGCTCTCCTGCCTCCACAGACAGAACACCAGGAGGAAGGGGCTACTGGTATAACTAAAACTTCTCTACTGGGACTAAGAACTAGATCTTTTGTACTGGGACCTTCAATTTAGGGTGAAAAACAACAACAACAACAACAAAAAGGAGTTACTGTGTTTGTCAGAGGTAGTTGAAGTAAATTGTTATCTGTTATCTGTGTACTTATCTAGGTGCTTGTCACAGGTGTCAGAAGGGAATTGTTATCTGTGAAATTAACTAAGTGTAGAAAGATTTGCAAAGTAGGGGGAGTGGCTTAGCTAGAAGGAGCCAGGTTAAGACCAGATATAAACACTGCCCTAGATAGCTCTGCCAGAGAACAGACAGAACACCAGGAGAAAGGAGCTACTGGTATAACTAAAACTTCTCTTGGGACTATATTGCCCTCCCTCCCCCCTCCACCCCCACCCTAAACCAGTTCTACTTTATAGGCACAGGATTTAACTGACAACAGGAACTTCCTGTTTGGGAGCAGGAAGTGAGTGATCACAGAGCCACAAAAGACTCACCATCCTAGAAGGGCAAGAATAGCTCTCCATCCCCACTAGCTGCTGGGGTCTGACTCTGAGCAATAAGGAGACTACTGAGAAATATAGGAACTTCTTGTCTCAGAATAGGAAGATCAGGGGCTAAAAGGGTGCAGAGACAGTAAGTAAGTAGAGACGAAAAAAAAGAAATAAACAAACAGAGGAAAGAGTAAGTATTCCAAATAACAGGGGGTCAGAAAAAAAAAAACATGTTGGGAGTGGTGCAGTGCAGTGGCTGTGGAGCAGCAGTCTTCCGGGAGATGTTCTGGACAATGCAGTGTTGTCCCATCTGCAGGCACCTCTCTGGGCTGAGGGAGGAGGTTGGTCATCTCCAGGCTGAGTTGGCCAGGATTTGTGGGACCTCCTCTCCCACCCAAGGACCACCAGGGTCACTGCCGTTGCCTCAGAGGTTGCCAAGAAAAAGGAGTGGTTGGACCACAGTGGGCTCAGGGAGGCTGAGGGTGGTGGAACAGAGGCACATCACTCCAGTTGTACCTCTCCACAATTTTTATGCCGTTCTGGAAAAGTGTGGTTCCTCTATGGAAGCACCCACAGTGGAGACCAAGAAGGATGCTAGGAACTTCCACAAAGGAGACCCACAGGAGGGTGGCATGGGACCCCACAGCGGAAGGAAACAACTCCTGGTGGGGGACTCCATTGTCAGGAAGGTAGAACTGGGGAGGAAGGGGAGAGGGAGGTAAGGTGCCTGCCTGGCACCATGGCTTGAAGGGACAGGGAGCGAATCCTCAGGATCGCAGGAGCAGCTGCACAGCGGAGGGAGTTGGATGTCATTGTCCACCTAGGGACAAATGACCTGGCTAATAAAGGTATCAGAGCAGTGGAGGAAGAGTTTGTGGAGATGGGGAGGGGCCTTAGACAAATAGCACACACGGTAACCTTCTCAGAGGTGCTGCTTGTCTATGGCATGGGTGAGACTAAGGTGCTCCACACCATGGGATTCAGTCAGTGGTTGAAAAACTCATGCAGAGCTCAGGGATTTGGCTTCATTGGGGACTGGGGGTCCACCTGGAGGGATGCAGGCCTATACTGGCATGATGGTCTGCATCTGTCCAGGAAGGGACCCAGGATCCTAGGTGATAGGTTTAAATACTTCATTGACAAGCATTTAAACTAGCCAAGGGGGGAGGCACTGGAAAGGAGCAGGGAAATCCTAGCCCCCCAAAAATATCAGGGTACTAAGTGAGGTAGACACCAACATAGAGATGTCGATAGGGAGAAGTGCAGGGATAAATGGAGAAAGTGACAAATGCAATAAGGACAGAGATGGGGCAAAAAGGGGTAAGGCCATCAAGAAATGGAGAGTAATGAGTACCAATGCGGTAGTCTGGGCAACAAGCTCCCTGAACTGGTGGCCTTGATGGAAGAGGGATGCCTGGATATCGTAGCAGTCACAGAAGCATGGTACACAGAGAACCATGACTGGGATGTTAACATACCAGGGTACACAACCTACAGGAGAGACAGAGAGGGCAGAAGGGGGGGGGAGTAGCTCTCTATGTAAGGGAAGGGATAAAAGCAACTGAACAAAAGAGTAAACCGGGAGAAGAGGAGGTACTGTGGGTCACCTTAGAGACTGGAAATGGCACCAAAATCTGCACAGGGGTTGTATATAGACCCCCACGTCACGGGGAGGGAATGGGCAAGGATATGATAGAAGGCATGCTTGGATGGCAGAGAAAGGAGATACTGTTGATGGGGACCTTAATATGCCAGATGTTAACTGGAGCACCTTTAGGCATACATCCAAAAAGAGGGCCATTCTTGATGCCCTTCAGGTGGCATGCCTCAGACAGCTAGTTTTGAACCTACTCATGAGGGAGCAATCTTAGACCTCGTACTCTCAAACGGGGACAGTGAGAGGATCTCAGATCTAGAAGTGGGTAGCCATTTGGGAACAAGTGACCAGCAAATAGTGTGGTTCATGATAAACTCTGCTACAGAGTCAAGCCATACAAAAGTGAGGGTTCTGGACTTCAGGAGGGCTGACTTTGGCAAGATAGGAGAGTGCCTTAGAAAAGCACAAGCAAACAGGCTAGAAGGAGGGGTGGAGCAACAATGGGGAAATATCAAAACTGCAATCACAGAGGCAACAAGCCTTTGTGTGAAGCAAATAAACAAATCAAAACGAAAGAAAAAGCCACTATGGTTCTCAAAAGAGGTGGCGGTGAAGGTTAGGGAGAAAAAGATAGCATTTAGGAAGCATAAGAAAACACAGAAGGAGCAGGACAGAGCACCCCATCTTGAGAAAATCACAGTCAACACCAGAGGGTACAGGGCCCATTCGTGATGGCCCTGAGATATTCTACTCAGTGCATCTGCTAGGACATTGTCCTTCCCTGGAAGGTGAACTGCTATCAGAGAGGTTTGCAGGGAATAAGCCAGGGATCACAACTTCATTGCTTCTGTGCACAAGGCTGTAGACCGAGTGCCTCCTTGCTTGTTGATGTACCACATGGTGGTGTTGTCTGTTCTGACCTGAACCACCTTGTTCTGTACTGATTTGGAAAAAACTTGCAGTGCCAGAAACACTGCCCTGGGTTCCAAGAGATTGATGTGTAGAAGAGAGTCCTCAGGTGACCACAGTCCCTGGGTAGTGAGGTCCCCCAAATGGGCTCCCCAGCCCAGCAGGGAAGCATCTGTGGTAAAGGCCACTGAATGAGACTGAGTGGCAAATGGAACCCCTTGCCTCAAATTGTCCTGATCCTGCCACAATTGTAGGGCTTGGATCAGAGTTTGAGTCACTGGGATTAGTTTGGTAAGGGAATCCTTTCTTTGGGACCAAAAAGCTCTTAAGTGGAACTGAATGTCCCTCATCTGGAATCGTGCGCCTTGGACCACTGCTGTAGAAGCTGCCATGTGGCCCAAGAGCTGAAGGAAATGCCTGCTTGGTTGGGACACCTGAAGGCTGAATGAAGAGGCCAGCTCCATGAGAGCTCTTGCCCTTTCCAGGGAAGGAAGGCTCTTGCTTTTACCGTATCCAGCTCTGCCCCTATGAAGGTGAGGAGCTGCACTGGTTCGAGAACTGACTTTGGTAGGTTGAGAAGAAATCCTAAAGAAGTGAGCACTTGCTGGGTCACTTGCAGGTGTGACTTGCCTTGGTCTGGGGACTGGCCCACTATGAGCCAGTCATCCAAATACAGAAAAATGGAAATCTTCTGTCTTCTTAGGAAGGCAACAACTACTGCCAGGCACTTTGTGAAGACCCTTGGGGCTGAGGTTAGGCCAAAGGGCATTGCTCTGAACGGATAGTGGCCTGAGGGCAACTCGAACCTGAGATACTTTCTGAGGAAGCACCTGATGGGAATGTGAAAGTAGGCATCTTTGAGGTCCAGGAAGTCTAGCCAGTCCCCTGGCCTTAGAGAGGGAAGGATAATTCCCAGAGTT
Organism: Neoceratodus forsteri; assembly: GCA_016271365.2. NCBI lineage: Eukaryota > Metazoa > Chordata > Ceratodontiformes > Ceratodontidae > Neoceratodus > Neoceratodus forsteri. Next base: position 1,576,553,097 of record CM028129.1, on the reverse strand, counting down.
ATCATCTTGAACTTTGGCTTTAAAAGATGTTTGTTCAGATATCTTAAGTCCGGGATGGGTCGCCACTCTTCTGTCTTTTTGGGGGTTAGAAAGTACCTGGAGTACAGTCCTTTGCCCCAGTGTAGGGTAAGCGCTCTCTCTATAGCTCTTAGAGCTAGAACAGCAGAAACCTCTGCCTCTAGGGCAAGGGTTTCTGAGAGATTTGCAGGTGGAAAAGATCTGGCTCTCATCTTTGGAAATTTTTTGAAGCTGAGAACCAGTCCCTGGCTTACTACTTCCAGGACCCACTTGTCTGGTGTAACAGACATCCAGTCCTGGACAAAATAAGCCAGTCTTCCCCCTACTGGGATAGGAGAGTTGACCCGGGCAGACCCATAAGGGTGTCTGCTTGGCAGGGGCTTTATGCTGAGGGGTGGATGCAGGGCTGCTCATCCCCCTTCAGCTTCTCCCTCTGAAGAACTCCCTCTGTGAAAATGAAGTAGAGGCCTGTGCTTGGTAAAAAGACCTTTGAAAAGGCCTGCCCCTGCCCCTAGACTGCTGCCTTTGAGGAGTTGCCTGCCTTTCCTTGGCCTGAGCACTCCTGTAAGTGGTCCTATATTCATCCATTTTCTTCATGTAATTCTCTGTCTGCTCCCCAAACAGAGAATTACCCACTACAGGAAAATCCATGGCCTTAGCCTGGGTTTCCTGTGAGAGGCTAGTACATCTGAGCCAAGCCATTCTCCGAAGAGCCACAGATGTAGCCATGACTCTTGATGATACATCATTGGAGTCCACAGCAGCATGAAACTGAACTTTTGATGCCTCAATCCCATCTGCAGCCACCTCTTCAGCTCCTTGGCAAGCTGGGGGGAAGCCTGTTTAGCCAGTGCCAGTACAGTGCCCCACCTGGACTTTTGGTACCTGGCTGTATAGGCCATATAATTCACCTGCTTGAGTCCCAAGGAAGATGCCATGTACTGCTTCTTTGCCATAGCATCAATCTTCCTGGAGTCCTTGTCTGGGGGGTGCGATGCCAAGGGAATGCTTGCCTTATCACAGGCAGCAGCCTGTACAACCCCAACATGGCTGCATTGCTGATAATGGAACTCCATATCTGAGCCTGAAAGAGTATACCTCTTGTCAATTCTTCTATCCACAGGAGGTATGGCATTGGGAGACTTAAGAATTTGTTGTGTCTGTTTCCCAAAAGATTTGTGGAGGGGAATAGACAGTCTCCTGGACTCTGGGATGTCCATCATCTCTACATAGTCAGGCTCCTCCTGATCCTCCACTGCCTCCTCCACAGGAAGCTGGAGGGTATCAGCCACCTTTCTGTAAAACATGAAGTGCGAAGGGTACTCAGAAAGCATAAGAGGAGAAACACCTGAAGGTCTGTCTGGGGAGATGTCCGGGTCAATAGGCACATCCAGACTTTCACCATCACCATATTCATCTTCCAACTTTCCCTCCTCCTCAAACTCCAGTTCATAAAATTCTTGCAGGGTATAATCTTGAACCGGTGGAACTGACCGAACCAAGCCACTGTCAAAAGGTGCCGGATCAGTCGGAACCGGGCGAAGCGATTCCACAATACGAATTGCTTTGGCTATTTCCTTGGCGGTTGGAGTATAAGATTCTGGATCCAAACTGGTCGATTTGTCTTTGCGTTTTCTTTTTGTCGGAACCAAGTCCTCGGAATTGGCTCTCCTTTTGCCCAAGAAGTATCACCCTGGTCAGAGGGCACTCCTTTTGTTTCGGACGGAACCGAACCGGGCTGGCCATCCGGGTCAGCTGACTTCTCGGCCTCCCTTTCCCTCAGTCTACCTAATCTCTTTTCAAGGGTAGATTTGGGAAAATTTTTACAAATTTGGCAGTCTGAATCGAGGTGGTCAAACCCCAGACAATAAACACAGGTGGTGTGGGGATCGGCCTTAGCAAAGACCTCCCCACACACTCTGCAGTGTTGAAACCCAGTGGGCCCAGTTTTTTTCTTGGGTATCTCAGACATGGCCAACCTTACCAAACTTACCCTTTTTTCCGCAACCACCAGGCAAGACTCCCCTATTGGTTCCTGACCATGTCACAGGTCTTGGAAAAAAATGTACTAAAAACCTTTTTTTTTTAGAACCGATACGAACCGGTAACCACACACTTAAGTAAAATACAAAATTTACCTGAATGATCGGTTCAGCCGAACCTATCCACACTTTTTACAAGTTCCACACAGAAAACTGAACAAAACCTATCTAGTACTCACGGTACCACAGACAGAGACTTGAACCGACTATGCGGAAATAAAATTTCGGTAGAAAAACGACCGAAAACCGACACTTCAATCGACTTCGAACCGAGCTGCAGGAGAAACGTCCGGAGCGACTGTTCAGTGAGGCGGAGTAAAGAAACTGACGGTTGCAGTTCAAATTACAACAGGCAGGGACGTCAACCAAGCTCGAGATGAACATTCTATGCCCTGCATAGAAAAGTTAACCCATTGTTCTCCGGGGAAGTTTAAAGGCTGGGGCTAACTGTACTTGTTAGAATACAGCAAGACTTCATGTTGTTTGAAGGACCATACTGGCCCATCTAGTCTGCCCTTTTTTTTCCCCTACACCTCCCCCTCCCTGCCAGCCCCCGCTCTCCCCCCAATACTTAGCCCCATATGCTTATCCCATGCCCTCTTGAATTCTTCCACTGATTTAGCCCTCGCCACTCTGTCTGGTAGTCTGTTCCAGGGATCCACCACCCTCTCTGTGAAGAAACGCCCTCTCACATTACTCCTATATCTTTTTCCTTGCAGTCTGAGGCTGTGCCCTCTAGTTCTGACCCCCTCCTTCCTCTTAAGTAAACCCTTTCCTCCCACTTTTTATTGAGCCCCTTTACATATTATTATATCTTTTTGTGTAAGGTGCTCACAGCCTCCGGGATTGGGTGCTGGAAAATAAAATTTGCCTTGCCTGTACAAATGCATACCTGCACCACTGAATATCTGAAGCATTGTTTATCTGTACCTTTGTATACCTGTATGATTGCATACCTGTATCACTGAATAGCTGTACCATTGTATACCTGTACTGTATGCCTGTACCATTGTATACCTGTACCACTGAATACCTGTGCCATTGCATACCTATACTGTTGCGTACCAGGACCACTGAATTATTATACCATTATATATTTGTACCATTGTATACCTGTACAAATGTATACCTGTGCCACTGAATACCTGAATCATTGTTTACCTGTACCATTGTATACCTGTATTGTTGTATACCTGTACGATTGCATACTTGTACTACTGAATACCTTTATGACTGAATACCTGTACTATTGTATGCCTGTACCATTGTATAATACCAGTGCATATCTGTACCACTGAATACCTTTTTTTCAATTAAAATTTTATTGAGATTTATAATGAAACATCAATACATCTTGAAATATTGATCTTATACGGGAAAACACTTCAAAACAGTTTTTACATAACAGAACACTTAAATAAACATGAAATTTAAAACAGTTTACATGTAAGTATATGTTAAAAGAAAATTAGAATTTACATTAACTTCACTCTACAACTAGAATATTTCATAATCTGTAAACAGAACTTCAGAAAAGGACCCCAGGTAGCATTAAAGGCTTCATTTTGATTAACTAATGAATGACTGATTCTCTCATTGTTTGCCCATCCTGCTAGACAATCAAGCCATTGCTTGAACGAAGGGACATTTGGATCTTTTCAGCTCTGAAGTAGTAATCTTTTAAAAGCAAGGACAACTGGTAGGATTCAATTTTTTTTGCCTTTGTATACCATGAATACCAGAAGCATCCCCTAAAACAAAGACCAAAGGGGAAAATGGGATGGAAGCCCCCAGGAAAGCTTGATAAATCCCATGAATTTGTTTCCATGTATTCAGAACTCCTTTACAGTGCCACAATAAATGACCGAGGCCTGCTTTAGTCATTCCACATCTCCAGCAAAGGTAATTTTGAGTAAGTCTGAAGCTATGAAGTTGCTTGGGGGAGTAGTACTAATAATAATGCAGAATTTTAAATTTAATTAGTCTCCCTTGGGTTTTCCTACAGCATTTGACTGCATTATCCCACATCCTGTCCCATATTGCTTTTGGAATTTGCAACCCCAAATCAATCTCCTATTTTGCTTTAGCTGAACTCGTTAAGGAGGGATCATAGAAACATAGAACAATAGACTTGGACGGCAGATAAGGACCGCTTGGCCCACCTGGTCTGTCCATTTCCCTACCTACGGGATAAGCTGCAGATCCTAGCTAACCAACAGCCTATTTCTTCCTACCCCCAACAAAAATTGCCTTATGTCTGTCCGATGCATTCTTGAATTCTCCCACAGTAAGGCTGTTCCATGCACCCACCACCCTCTCAGTGAAAAAATACTTCCTCAGATTGCCCCTGAACCATCCCCCCCATCTTCAAATTGTGTCCCCTTGTTCTTGCACATCTCTTTTTTCTGAAAGATGCTGTCCTCTTGGACTTTGTTGATTCCACTGAGGTACTTAAAAGTTTCTATCATGTCCCCCCTCTCCCTCCTTTCTCAAGGGTATACATATTAAGCTCCTTTAGTTTCTCCTTGTATGGCTTCTCTTGCAGACCCTGCACCATTTTAGTTGCCCTCCTCTGGACTGCCTCTATCCTGTCTATGTCCTCGTGGAGATGGGGTCTCCAGAACTGGATGCAGTACTCAAGATGGGGTCCAACCAACTGCCTGTACAGAGGGATAACAACTTCCTGTTTTCTGCTGGTGATGCCTCTCCCTATACACCCCAGTATCTGCCCAGCCCTCCCTACTGCCTTCTCACATTGCTTGCTAAACTTAAGGTCATCTGATATGATTACTTATAGGTCCCTTTCCATTTTTGTTGTTGTTACTACCCCCCTCCCCCCATTGTGTAATCTTCCCCTGAGTTTTTGTTTCCCAGGTGCATTATTTTGCACTTCTTTGCATTGAACCCAAGCTGCCATACTTCTGACCATTCCTCCAACCTTGCCAAGTCCCTTCTCATCCTTTCCACGCCTTCTTGTGTATCAACCCTGTTGCAGAACTTTGCGTCATCTGAAGAGAGGCATGCTTTTCCTTCTAGTCCCTCTGAAATGTCACTTATAAAGACATTAAAAAAGGGCTGGACCCAGTACTGAACCCTGCGGTACCCCACTAGTAATCCCTCTTTCTTCAGAGTGGACTCCATTTACAATTACCTTCTATGTCCTGTTGTCCAGCCAGTGTTTTACCCAGGCTACCACCCTGGGACCCACTCCCAGGCTGGTTAATTTGACTATTAATCTTTTTGTGGGACTGTCAAATGCCTTGCTAAAGTCTAGGTAGGCCATGTCCACAGTCCCTCCCTGGTCTACTACTTTGGTCACCCAGTCAAAGAAATCAATTAGATTTGTCTGACATGACCTTCTCGCTGTGAACCCATGCTGCCTTGGGTCTTGTGCCCCACTGGCCTCTAGGTACTCAACAGTTCTTTCCTGCAGAAGTGATTCCATCACTTTCCCTACCACAGAGGTCAAACTGAGAGGTCTGTAGTTTCCTGCCTCTGTCTTGGTCCCACTTTTGTGAAGGGGAATCACATCCGCCTTCCTCCAGTCCTCAGGTACCACACCATCCCCCCGTGATTTGTTAAACAGGGTAGTCAGTGGTTTCACTAGTTCTCCCCTTAATTCTTTTAGAATTCTGGAGTGAATTCTGTCAGGCCATATTGCTTTGTCCACCTTCAGTTTTAGGAGTTCTTTCAGAACCCTTTCTTCTGTGAAAGGACTGGGATAAACCCCTCTATCCAGAGTGCTTCTGTTACTTGGATTATGCACCTCCCCCTCCCCCTTCCCCTCTTCCTCTTTTGTGAATACTGAGCAGAAATATTCATTCAGTATTCCTTCTTTTTCATTGTCCCTCTCTGCCCACCCACCGTCCATTCTATTCAGCTTCACTATTCCACCCTTTGTCTTTCTACTCTCCCTGATGTACCTATAAAAGGTTTTATACCCTTCTTAACCGAGTTGGCTATCTTTTCCTCCGTTTGGGCCTTTGTTATTCTGCCTTCCCTTCCTGCTCCCTTAGCTGGTACAGCTCTCTGTCCTGCTCTTTCTGTGTTGCCTTATACTTCCTGAATGCTATCTTTTTCTCCCTGACCTCCCCCGCCACCTCTTTTGAGAATCACAGTGGCTTTTTCTTTCATTTTGATTTGTTTATTTGCTGCACAAAAAGGCTTGTTGCCTCTGTGATGGCAGATTTAATTTTTCCTCATTGTTGTTCCACCCCTCCTTCTAGCCTGTTTGCTAGTGCTTTTTAAGGCACTCTCCCATCTTGCCAAAGTCAGCCCTCCTGAAGTCCAGTACCCTCACTTTTGTGTGGCTTGACTCTGAAGTTGAGTTTATCATGCACCACACTGTTTGATGGTCACTTGTTCCCACATGGCTACCCACTTCTAGAGCTGAGATCCTCTCTGTCCTCATTTGAGAGTATGAGGTCTAAGATTGCTCCCTCATGAGTAGGTTCCAAAACTAGCTGTCTGAGGCATGCCACCTGAAGGGCATCAAGAATGGCCCTGCTCTTGGATGCGGCTTCAGCAAATGTGCTCCAGTTAACAACTGCCATATTCAGGTCTCCCATCAACAGTATCTCCCCTTTCTCTGCCATCCTAAGAATGCCTTCTATCATATCCTTGCCCATTCCCTCCCCATGACGTGGGGGTCTATATACAACCCCTGTGCAGATTTTGGTGCCATTTCCAGTCTCTAAGGTGACCCACAGTGCCTCCTCTCCTTCCTGTTTACTCTTTTGTTCAGTTGCTTTTATCCCTTCCCTTACATAGAGAGGTACTCCTCCCCCTCTTCTCCCCCCCGGCTCTCCTGTAGGTTGTGTACCCCGGTATGTTAACATCCCAGTCATGGTTCTCTGTGTACCATATTTCTTTGACTACTACGATATCCAGGCATCCCTCTTCCATCAAGGCCACCAGTTCAGGGAGCTTGTTGCCCAGACTACGGGCAGTGGTACTCATTACCCTTCATTTCCTGATGGCCTTACTCTTGTTTGCCCCATCCCTGTCCTTGCCTTTGTCACTTTCTCCATTTACCCCTGCCCTTCTCCCTATCGACATCTCTGTCTTTGTGTTTACCTCACTTACTACCCTGACTTTTTTGGGGGGACTAGGATTTCCCTGCTCCTTTCCAGTGCCTCCCCCCTTGACTAGTTTAAATGCTTGCCAATGAAGCATTTAAACCTATCACATAGGATCCTGGTTCCCCTCCTGGACAGATGCAGACCATCATGCCAGTATAGGCCTGCATCACTCCAGGTGGACCCCCAGTCCCCAATGAAGCCAAATCCCTGAGCTCTACACCAGCTTTTTAACCACTGATTGAATCCCATGGTGTGGAGCACCCTAGCCTCACCTATGCCATAGACAAGCAGCACCTCCAAGAAGGTTACCGTGCATGCTACTTGTCTAAGGCCCCTCCCAACTCTACAAACCCTTTCTGATCAGCTTCATTTAACATTTTATAAATAAGGCTAAAGGCCTTAGGTAAGTATGCTATTTTAAAAAAGTTTTCCCAAGCTGTATAGGTCCCAAGAGTAAAATCTGCTTCTTGGAAATTGACTTCCAAAAAATGCCTTATTTGCAAATAAAAGCAAAAATAATACTTATTTAAATGAAATTTATGTTTCAAGTCTTCAAAAGAGAGCATTCTATTGTAATTGTTTAATAGATCACCTATAGTTTTAATGCCTTTAGCCATCCAATCATTCTTCATCAGTCCCTTGCCATTTGTGATTATTGATTTATAATACCAAAGAGGCATGAACTGGAGAGGAACATATTCCATTTTCTTAAGTTGATTAAATTTCCTACAAGCAATTATTGATATTTGGAGAGCAGGATGATTTTTTAAATTTAAGTGGACTTGTCTAAATAAGAGATCCAACCATTGAATCCCTGGACCATTGTTTACCTGTACTATTGTATATTTGTATTATTGTATTTCTGTACCATTGAATACCTGTACTACTGTATATTTGTACCACTGAATACCTGTACCATTGAATACCTATACCACTGTATATTTGTACCATTGTATACCTGTACCACTGAATACTTGAACCATTGTTTACCTGCACCATTCTATTCATATACCATTGTATGCCTTTACTATTGTATACCTGTACCACTGAATTTCTGAACCATTATTTAAACCATTATTTACCTGTACCATTGCATACCTGTACCACTGAATACCTGTATGACTAAATACCTGTACTATTCTATGCCTGTACCACTGTATAATACCAGTGCATGCCTCTACCACTGAATACCTATACCATTATTTACCTGCACTGTATACTTGAATCATTGTATACATGTACCACTTGTATCATTGTATACCTGTACCAATGTATAACTGTAACACTGAACACCTATATGACTGAATACTTGTACTAGTGTATATCTGTACTATTGTATAAGACCAGTGTATACCTCTACCACTGAATACCTGTACAATTGTTTACCCATACTATTGTATACTTGTATCATTGTATACCTGTACCATTGTATATTTGTACTATTGCATACCTGCATGACTGAATACCTGTACTGTTGTATGTCTGTACCATTGTATAATACCAGTGCATACCTCTACCACTGAATACCTGTACCATTATTTACCTGTACTATTGTATACTTGCATCGCTGTATACCTGTACCATTGTATATTCATACCATTGTATACCTATACCAATGCATACCTGTAAAACTGAATACCTGTACCATTGTATACTTGTACCATTGCACACCTGTATCATTGAATACCTGCACCATTGTTTACATGCACCATTGTATACTTATACCATTGTATATCTGTACCATTGCATGTATCTTTCCCCTGGGTCACACCTGGAAATGAGCCTTGACTCAGTAAGCCTATCCCAATTAGCAAGATTTTGCATGAAAAAAAAAATACTTGTATCATTGAATACCTGTACCATTGTTTACCTGTTCCATTGCATACTTGTACCATTGTGTACTGGTGTGATTGCACGCCTGTACCACTGAATAGCTGTACCATTGTATGCTTGTACCATTGTATACCTGTACTGCATACCTGCACAGAGAATTTTTTTGTTTTTTTTCCAGGATGGCAGTGGGGGGAAGGGTACCACAAGCACCAGGGGTAGTTTGATGTAACAGAGCAGGCTGGGAATCGGAGGGTGGTTATCACTAGCACCAGGGATACTTTGATCTAACAGACCATGCTGGCAATCAGAGAGAGGAAGGTTACCACTAGCACCAGAGATACTTTGATGTAACAAAACAGGCTGTCAGTCAGAGGGAGGGGGGTTACCACAAGCATCAGAAATAGCTTAATGTAACAGAACAGGCTGGCATTCGGAGGGAGGGAGGGAGGTTACCACTAGCACCAGGGATAATTTGATGTAACAGAATGTGCTGGCAATTGGAAGGTGGGGGGGGGGGGTCACCACTAGCACTAGGGATAGTTTGATGCAACTGAACAGGCTGGCAAATTGGGGAGGGTTGCCACTAGTACTAGGGATGGTTTGGTTTAACAGCACAGGCTGGTGATCAGCGGGGGAGGCAGGGACAACAGGGGGTGGTTGCAATACCCCAGTGGCCCACTAGCTCAGTGGCTGCATTACCTCCAGCAGGTGCTATGGTTTCCCAGAGCTAAGTCGGGGTGTTTGTTCGGCAGTATTTGTGCTGTGAAAAAGGACTGCACTAAACCCTTTTGTGTAGCGCAGTACCACTGAATATGGGGTTCCATGTATATTCGTGTCCACACCCCTCCCCTTGCCCACATGCATACATTATGTTTTGCACAGGTTCTAACCCTCTTTGAGCAACAGCCCCCTTTTAAATATGAGGCTCCAGCACAAACCCCAGTTTGTGCAGGCAGGGTTCCATTAATGCCCTTGCAAACTTTTGAATATCAGGCCCCTGATCTGGTGTGGTAAGTTTGTTTGTTTGTTCTGAGCCCCATAGACCACACACATTCATACCTGGCCATTCTTCTTCCAAACTACCACAATGGGAGAGGCATAAAGGCTTCTTGATTCTTGTATAATGCAAACCACCAACAGTTCTTGCATATGTCACTGTCTCACCTTCCATTATCCATATCAGTGGGTGCCAGTTGGTGATACCACACCCTGAAAGGTCGCTGGTCATGAATTCAAATGCAATATTCTTCTCCTGAAACACACCCCATGTCCAACTTGTCGGTACAGAAAACCTGTGTTTGAGTGGCTAACGTCTAACTGATTGTGATCCATCAGTCTTCTGGCAAGGGTGAATCACTAAAGTCATTTGGGTTAAATCTCCTCAAAGGCCCACATCCCCCAGGCTTTAGCTGCACAGCAGTATCTGCAAAATATATCTTTGCTGGGGTTTCTTCTGCTTTAGTTACGTGGTGGTCAGATACATTATTTAATTGAACATTAATTCTCTTCATTGTGGCATTAGCTGTTGCTGGCAGAACCACTGGTTTTACCATCAGTTCTTGGACATCTCCTGGGTCCTCAGGGACTTTCATCATTAAAATATTATTCAAGGCATTTCTTCACAGGTTAACCACTCTGCTGATGTCACATTCTGTTGGGGACAACACAAGGAGCCCTTCGACCTTTAGCCACACAATGCCTACTACCGCATCCTCTTCCAAGGTTGCTGCCTTTTGCTGGCATGGGTAAGCCTCTTTCTCAAGCACATGTACTGGCAAAACCCACCTCCTCTAACAAGCCTGCCTGCCATTCCCATGATAATGTGGATTAGCATAAATCCATAATTCCAGACACATCAGTGCCAAGATCTCCATGGGCCCTCTGACTCCCACTACACTATTTGGAAAATCAGTATCCATTGTCACACATCCAACAAAGTAGAAGTAGGCTTGTTCATTCAATTGTGTATCAACCAGTGTGGTCCCTAGGCTATGTAATGTAAAACACAAGGGCCAAGATATTCAAAAGGGTTGCGCCATGCGCAATAGGGTTGCGCCTGCGCAAGTCCGAACTTGCTCCATTCTGCCATATTCAGTAGGAGGCAGTTGCGCCACAGAAAACATGCTGAGCAACAGCGCAATGCAAATTAATGCATGCTGAACTGGAGGGGGAGGAACCATGCATAAACTGCACAGCCCGATATTCAGCAGGGCTGTGCTAAAGTTGTGCAGGCGCAACCCCCAACCTGCGCCTGCACAACTTTGAGCCAAAAAGGCTTGGTTGAGGGCTACCCACAGGTGAGCTGCTGCATTGCAGGGCGCAACACAGCAGCTGCCACCTGTGGCTGGCCCCAACCCAGTCCCTGTGCCCCCACAGCCCGGTCGCGGGCAGCGACTGTAAATCCCCTCCACCACCCCACTGGCCCGATCGTGGGCATGGTTTAATCCCCACCAGCCCGATGCGTGGGCGCAATGTAGCTCCCCTCGAGCGATCTTGGTGGTCCAGGGTTCGGAGCATGGCAGTGTTGTAATTTTCTCCGACCATCCCTGCGGTCCAGTGGATCAATTGAAATATTCATCATAGCACAACCCTCAACACACTTGTGGTTTCGTCTTCACGGTTTTCCGCCATACCGGCGGCGGCGGCAGCATCCCTCCCGCCAGCAGCCCGATCGACGTCTAGTAGGGGCTGCACATTGGATGCAGAGCAAGAGCCACTGGTGTGTAGCCCACATCAGATCAAGACCGTCTAGTTTGTGAATGAATGAATGTATTCATTCACAAATCTGACTGTCATGGTACGTATGAAGCGGCATGCCCATTGGCTCTTGCTCTGCACCACGGGCGGCAGCCCTACCAGGCAGCTGTCGGCGGGCGGCGGGTGGCAGGCAGAAGAGATGCTGCTACCCGCTGGGTGTGAGGAGGAGCGGGTGGTGGGACTCGTGGGTGGTGGGGGGGGGACACCAGCCACCAGGGCAATGTTGGGAGGGGTTTGGTAGCATTTACATCCCGCGATCGGATGTGCCACTAGATCACCAGGGATGAATTGCGGAGGGGGTTTACACAACCACTGCCCGCAATCTGGCTTTGTCCACTGACCACCAGGGATGTGTTCGGGGTGGGGAGCTACATTGCTGCCCGCAATCGGGCTGTTGGGGGAATTAAACCATGCCCACGATCGGGCCAGTGAGGGGTGGTGGGGGGGATTCTACACTGTTTTGCCCACGATCAGGCTGCAGGGGGCGTCAGTCCCTGACCGCTACTGCCTGGCAGGGCACCAGGCACAAGTCCTCGGGGATCGGAGCACCTGCATGCTAATGGCATGCAAATGGGGCCATAATCAGATGTAAATGGCCCCCCTGCGTCTTGCATGAATTATAGCCCCATTTGCATGTTTTGAATATCGGGATTTTGCGCATGGTGCAATGGTACTTGCGCCACCGCAAGTTGAATGCTCCACTCTGTCAACTTGCGGTGGCGCAAGTTCCACTGCACCATGCACAGTGGCTGTGGCTGGGCGGTGATATTCAAAGGAGTTGCTCAATAGCGCAACTCCTTTGAATATCGCCCCGGACACACCCCTGCACAACTATTTTGTGCAGCGCAAGGGCTTGCGCCTATGAATGGTGCAGTTTGAATATCCAGCCCAAGGAGTGTTCAGCCTGTTCTAACTATGGCAAAGTACAACAGGTAAGAGTACTGGAAAATGTCCCACTTACCACGGAGTATTTAAAAAAAAAATATATCGAGCTTATTTATACTGTCACCATGTATATCCAGTCTTTCATAAGAGCTTTTTCACTTCTTCAGGCATGCTGTACTTAAGTGTGCCAATACCTCCTATATTAGTTGCTAGACAAAACCTTTATACTATATCATCAATAAACCATGTTTTACTTAATATGAGGTACAGCATGAAAAAGTACCTTTTAGCTGTGCTCCTTTCATAAATTCATGCTTTGCAGGCTTATTTGTTACACCCATATGTAAGAAATTAATCTTCAAATCTCTTATATTTCAAATATTGAAGTATGTGAAAATATAACAAGAAAAAAAAATTAAAATCCTGTTACCTGTTTTATACAATAATTTAGAGTATATGTGCATCAAAGTAGGGAGCTGTTAGATATATGTATAAAATTACCTATTATTGTTTTATTCTTAGTCAATTGAAAATTTATGCTATAATAATATAAACTTGCAACATTTTCACCTGCTCAGGTTGCAGTACAAATTCCTTACCCGTGGTGCCTCTGCCCAGCGTGAACTGAACTGTCCTCCACAATTTAAACTTGGCATCCTTTTTCCCCCGGACTTCGGGCAGAGTGTGGAGCATTAGTTACACTGTCTAGCTCCAGTTTAAACAGCAGACTGTAATATTTAACTTGCAATAGTGAAGCAGCAGTGTGAAATAATTCAGAATTTGAATCAGGGCTCTCTCCACCTCGGGCATCACTCCTAGCTGGTACTTGCTCCGCGGTAGAGCCCGTAGGTCCAGGCGCTCGCTCGCTTGCTCTTACCGGAGCTGCTAGCCCCGACGCCCACCCACCACCCGCCCATCTGGGCATTTACTCTTACAGTGTGAAGGGACCAATCAGGCAATCAGGCAATTTTTACTATCTCCTCACTTTTCCATTGGCTCGTTATACTCACGAACCACAGGGGGTCCCTAATAAATCCTTCACTAATTTCTCCTCATTCTAGCGATTCTGCCAACATTTGTGCTGATATTATTCTAGCCCCAGTCTACTCTGATCTCTTACATACATAGCTTTTAAGGCTGAAACTATTTATTTCCCTCTTTACCCCACAATTCTGTCTGCTTGAATCTTCAAATTAACACAGTTTTTCTTCACATATTGTAGTTTCCCTGGATCCAGCATCCAATTGTCATTTTCAGTTTAATGCACTCACACCCATCTGACAATTCTGTAGTTTTTGTCTTTCTTTCCATGAATGTTTCATGAAGCTCTTATACTAGGCAGATCACAGGGCACTAATATCAGGTGAAAAATTAAATAGCTTCCTTTTACAGCAGTTATTTCTTTGCCCTCTACTGCATCCCCTATCCCTGGCCTCAGCCCTATAAAATATGCTTGCTACGAAATCTTACAGTATGTTCCGGCTACTGCTCATTGTGACCTCTCTTATCCTGTCTCTGGTACTACTAAGCATCCTTAATGTACCTAACCCCAAAAATCATATCCAACATGGAGACATGAGTCTAAACAATTTTACATACTCTAACATGCTAATCCTAACCGAATGTGGCATTGACACAACCCCTGCCCTCCTCCTCCCTCAACTACTTATTTACCGTGCCACCGTGTCTGCTGCCAAACAGTGGCACACCTACTTCTGCAGTAGCCCTAAATTTGCCATGCAGAAGCTAAGGTACCTCATGTTGCTGCTTCTTATGCTGTCTGGGGACATAGAGGTAAACCCTGGTCCCGCATCAGGTACATTACTCCTAAACTACTCTGGATATAATATGAAAGGACTTCACATAGTCCATCTTAATGTTAGGAGTTTTCTCCAAAATCAGGCAGACCTTGAAGCCTGGGTGGCAAACCACCACTCAGATGTGCTCTGTATATCTGAGACATGGCTAAAACCCTCTATCCCAGATACTTTTTGCCTGCTCCCAAACTACACCCTTCTTAGATGTGACAGACCACCTCCAAAGCGTGGTGGAGGTGTCGCAATCTATTACAAAAGCAACCTAAGCACGACTATGATAACTGACAAGAAAAACTCCTTGTGTGAATACATCCATGCCATACTCAGACTAGGAGATAAGAAACTCCATATTGTCTGTGCCTACAATCCACCTAATAATGGTACAAAAGGACTACTTGAGTTGCTGGACCACACAGCTGCACATGTGGGGAAAAATGAACTCATCATTCTCGGAGACATAAACTTAAACTGGCTTGGAAAATCTCAAGACACCCTTCAATCCCTAGTACAGAGCTACAATTTGCATCAAATCATTACTGATTATACAAGAGTGTCAGTCAACACAGACTCCAGCACCCTTATTGATTGGGTCCTAACAAATCACATGGACAGAATTGCTAATGCAGGTACGCTGCCGGATTGTATCAGTGATCACTCCCCTGTTTTTTGCATATGGAGCACTTCCACAACCTCCATGTCCCCCCAAAACTATATATGCTTCAGAAACTACGCAAATCTAAATCAGGCT
The DNA here is from genome assembly GCA_016271365.2 of Neoceratodus forsteri. NCBI lineage: Eukaryota > Metazoa > Chordata > Ceratodontiformes > Ceratodontidae > Neoceratodus > Neoceratodus forsteri. The sequence goes on along the minus strand of CM028129.1, from coordinate 1,576,537,916 downwards.
CATTTCCTATATGATGTGTCTCACACTGACTGGTCCCCTGTCTCCTATTCCACAAGTACTGGTACTGTCCTTCATGCCTTCCTGAGCAGGTTTGTACTCCTTCAAGATAAACATACCCCAGTCATCACTCGGCACGTTCGTGGTAAACAAACCAGATGGCTACACAAAGACCTCCTCACAGCCCTCAAACACAGGGACAAATGCTGGAGAAAGTTTAAAGTATCTGGTCTCCCAGCGGATTATCACAACTATAGAGAACAGCGAACAAAATGCAAAACTCAAATAAGACTTGCAAAAAGCCAGTACTGTAAAGGCCTTCTACTAGATGCTGCTGGCGATCCTAAGAAATTTTGGCTGCATGTAAAGACTTTCCTCGGTTCAAAACAAACTCTACTAAACAACGACATGATACTGAAAGGTGTTCATTGTAATGACTCATGCACCTTTGCCAATGCATTTAATTCTCATTTCTCTGATCTCTCGAGCTATACAACGTTTTTCTCTTCCGATAACTTAATGCCTGGATCACCCTACCCTGAAGACACTTCCAAGACGCCCACTTTATACTTTAAAGCTATATCATACAGTGATGTCCTTAAACATCTAAACTCCATATCAGACAACACCGCTGTCGGATCTGACTGCCTCAAACCTAACCTTCTAAAGCTCGCAGCGCCTTTCTTTGCAGGACCACTGTCCATTATATTCAACTTGTCCATGAGGGAAGGCGTAGTGCCGGAGGTATGGAAACTGGCTAGAGTCATGCCAGTGTTTAAAAATGGAGACAAAAAAGATATAGCCAACTATAGACCAATAGCAATACTGGCAGTATTAAGTAAAATCCTTGAGAAGCTCATCTCAGCACAGATCTCAGAACACCTTGCCAAACATAACCTTCTGCACTCAAACCAACACGGCTTCAGAAAAGGCCATAGTACTCAAACTGCTCTATTACAACTGACAAATGATGTTCTTCAAGCCATGGACCAGGGTCATCAAACTGGTGCAGTATTTATAAATCTGACGAAAGCTTTCGATCTTGTTAACTACCCACTTCTACTTACCAATAGCCACTCCCTGGGCTTCTCTTCCGGAGTTATAAACTGGTTCCATAGCTACCTATCAAACAGGTATCAAACGGCGAAATTCAACTCTGCCACCTCAGAAAAAGCAGTCATTAATGTTGGTGTACCTCAGGGTTCTATCCTCGGACCCCTCCTTTTCTCATTTTTATTAACAATATTCCTCAAGTTATATCCTCCTGTTCATTGTTGCTGTATGCCGATGACCTTGTCCTGTACACTAACTCAGATGATGTCCACTCTATTAATCATAAGCTCTCTATGGACCTACAAAATATTCAATCCTGGATCACCAAAAACAAGCTCGTTCTCAACCTTGGAAAGACCAAGGCTATGCTCTTTGGATTCCCTATCAAACTAAAACAGTGCCGTGAATCTTTCCAGGTCAATTGGGCTGATGGCTATCCATTAGAGACGGTAATTTCTTTTAAATATCTGGGTGTCTCACTTGATGAATTCCTCACCTATGACGCTCATATTACCGCCACCTGTAAGGCCGTAAATGCCAAACTGGGCTTAGCCTACAAAACAAGCTATACTCTTACCCCCACTGCTAGGACTGCCATTGCCAGAGGAATCCTGCTTCCATTGCTTTCTTACGGGTCCGTAATCTATACAAATGCCTCTAAGGCAACTCTTCATAAGTGGGATACTACTTATAACAACATATGCCGTTACGCCTCTGCATCTTCTAGACTAAAATATCACTGCTTGCTGTACTCTGACCTAACTTGGCCATCCCCCATTGCTTACTGTCCCCTCTCTCTTGGGAACCTTCTGGACAGTGTACTGCGATCAAGTATGCCTACCTACCTTGCCTCCCTGTTGACCCCGCAGCCTGTCTCCTACGGTCTCCAATCTACTGGCCTTTCTTTGACGAGCATTCCTAGATGTAAAACTACCAAAGGGGAAATCAGGCTTCTCGCACATAGGTCCCTCCTACTGGAACTCACTGCCCCTAGATGTACGCCTTGTCCCATCATACCACCTTTAAGAAGAGGCACCGCTCCCTCCTTATAGCTTGTACTCGGTGTATCTGCTTCAACCCTCCTTAGATCTTGACTCCTGCTGCCGTGGCTACCCTGGGTATCCCCTCTATGTTATGAGCTGGCACTCTACCTACTTTCAACTTCCCTTTAACCTATCCCACTATTACCCTCTCTCCCTGCCTCCTACCAATAATATCCTTTCAGTTGCAGGAGGCTGTTATGTTACCCTGTTAGTATATGTTTTTTTCTCATTTTCTGTACCTTATATTGTGATATTATTATGATAGTCTACACATGGGCACTTATCTCTATTTGTATAATTTACACCATTGCGTGCCTTGTACCAATATTTGTCTCAATCTTTGTTCTCACTTTCTGTTTGTGATGATTGCATATATCCTGACACTGTATTCATTGTAACTGTATCTCACTGTCTTGTTGACCTCCCGGGTCGTGCCTGAAAATAGTCACTTTCGTGTCTAGTGTGCCTACCCGGTTATCAAAAAATAAATAAATAAATATGAGATAAAAAATAGTTTTAATGTGTAGTCTTAATATTTGAGACTTTGAAGCAAGTGTTTCTAGCTTTTATTTATTTTAACTCTAATTTAATCTTGTATTAAATGTCAGAACACTATGTGTGAACATTCTTACTGGAGCAAGTTCTCTGTGACTTGCAAACCCTGATGCGGACACACAAACTGGCACTGCGAAAGAGGAAATAAAATGCTGAGCACTTGTATCATATCTTAGTACTCCGTCATTTGAATAAATGTGTATGGGATTTGCTGCATTTCTAAAAGTAGGTACCTGCAATATGCAGAGCAACTCTCTAGATGGAGCTCCTCTCACCTCGCATGCAAAGAGTAACTGTTTGCAAGCCTCATCTCTAAAGAGGGGAATTCCGTTGGACTGGGCGGGTGTATGTCCCGAAGGTGGAGACGCTCAGGCAAACATCACAGCATGTGACATCACAGGATGGGTGCCTGGCTTACTGAGACAACACACAGAAGATACAGCAGTGTCTGATGAGGGCAGCAGTCTCAGTAGTGTGCCAACTGGTGGATACCAATACATCTGACGGGAAGCTACTGGCTGAAAAGTTAGAACAGCTACTGTCGAAAGAACCTGTGTTTGCAAACAGAGGGTACAAAGCAAGTGCTAGCTACTCCAGTTCTAATCTTTGCCCTACAATTACTGGATGCTACAAACACTGCAAATGTAATGTTACACGAATAAAATTAATTTGAAAAGGACACCAGAGAAAGTTCCCTCCACTTTTCAAGAAGTGTCATGGGGATCTTTAACATTCATCCGAACAACCACTAAAACAGGCAGACTGGAGCTCCGTTTAACATCTTATTGAAACATGGCACCTCTGATAGCAAAGTGACCCCCAAGCACCATGCTGCAGTACTGGTATGAATATTTTCAACCAAGAGGGGCGTGCCTCTTCAGAGCTGCCAATACTGCTTCCTGAAGTAACTGGTATTCATTTGGGGTTTCTTATCCTACTACTGACCAGTCCCAACCCTGCTTAGCATCTGAACATTGATGGGATCAGGCTCCCAGGTTGTAAGGCTGTAGGTAATTTACTTTCCATCACTCACTAAGCAGAGCAAGTTCACTATTAGAACCTGTAAGCAAACATTATTGGTATTGGCCAATGACTGCATAAGAATGAAAGCAACTGGATGAAAACTGGCTCTTTGCCCTTTAGTACACTTCATCTGTTGCTGCTGCTGCTTTTCATGCCTTGAGGACTTAATTCTCTTCTTGTGACATCAGAATGATTTAAATGGCAACAGGTCTAATGACACAACAGAGTACGGTATTATGACTTCAAAGCAGGAAAACAGCAGGAATATATTTCCTTCCTTCCTTCCTTCCTTCCTTCCTTCCTTCCTTCCTTCCTTACGGTAAACTCCACTGGGACTAGCATCCCCTTTTCATGGATTACCTGGCCTCAGAGGGGAAAGGAGCCCAACTTCCTGCATAAATCTTTAGTAATAAATAATGGAATGCCAAGGAATTCTAATGTATTGAATGTCATGTGATTTAATCCCTGTGTATGCCAAATGTCAGTGTTGTCCAGAAAAAATGACTTGCTCAGAGACACATGGTGAGAAAGTGATTCAAACCTGCATCTTGAAATTCACAGTTCTGTAACCACTAGATTAAACTGCAGTTCCTTGGCAATGTGGGCTAGAATGATGTCCTGTTTCAGCCATGTGTATAGTATACAGGAAAGTTATTTACAAAACATAAAAGTTAAAAGTTACAACATAAGAGTACTCATACAATACAACAAATATAGCAGAACAAGGTTAATTTATATTACACCTGCAAAACAGTACAAAATTGTCATTTTCATATTTGCACAATTTTTACAAAACTGCATGAAAGTTATACAAATTCAGCATTTGTCGGAATGGCACATTTTAAAAAGACATGCTTTAAAAATGTGCAATTTGAAACTTTTCTCAAAATACATAAACAGCATCCTTTTTCCCCAATTCTACATTTTTTAACAACTTTTTTAAAGTTAGAAGTTTGAAATGATTGTGTGCAAAACATGTGAAAGTGCTCCTTGTTGTTTGATTGGTTATGTAAAACAAATATTTTAAAAAAGTTTGGAATTTCAAGTGCAAAATACTCAAAAGTGCTCCTTTTTTATCCAAATTGCTTGAGCTGTGTAAAAATGCTAAACTCTGCAGATGTAATTTGTGTGGAATTGCAGTTATACTTCCAAAATGATTTTCAGAATTTATCTTTTGATTCTGCAGAATTCTGAAAAGAACTGCTATGTAAAACATGGCATAATGCTCCGGATTATGTAATCTGTAGATATTATTCAATGATTTGTGAAAAATGAATTTGAAGTTTACATAAACTTCAGAATACTATTCGGTGGTTTACTGAAACTGCAGATTACTAATCTGTAGTTTAAAAAATGATGAAATTCTGTGGAAGTAGGTGGAATTTCTAAAATTCCATGGAACTCCAGTGGATGCAGAATTTGAATATTCCATGCAGCTCCCCAAATGGCACATTTATGAAAGAAACAGATTTTTTTTAAATTTGCCATTTGAAGGGGAACATTTAAGAATAATTACCATAATCATTTAAAGGCCCAAGTAAAGATATTTTAAAAGAGGTATTGGGCTTCCCTGTACCTGGCAGCAGTCCAGAGATATTGATGACTATGTCTTCCCCATATTGATACCACACTGTCACCATTTTTGGAACACTGGGTTGTCATGCAGCAAGGTGAAGTTGTGCCTATCCATACTATTGTTGGATATAGCTCCATCCCAGTGATATCACAACATTTGAAAATGTTGGCAATGTAGGGCAGTCAATCACTGATATCTCAGGACTAGTGCTAGCTACAGATAAACACAATATCTTGTTTCAAATAGCTTTTAATAGGCTTTCAGACTATGAGGGACACTGTTCATAAATAAAACCTAGAAACATAGATACTGATGGTCGAAAAGGGCCTCATGACCCATCCAGTCTTTTGTTCCCCTTTAACTCTTCTGAACCATTCTCTGCAGCTAATTCTTACTTTGTGACATCACAGTCCATTAAGGGTACAATCCCTGACTTGTCACATCACAGTCTGCAAAAGTCATCATTCCCAGACACAATTATTTATGCCTTCATTTCCTCTCTCTCTCACCCTACTTTATAAAATGAGTGAAAAACATTCTTGCACACTGTGTGGCTAATATTCTTGCCAAGATGTGTAACTACAGTATTACCACATGTACCAGAGTGCATATTTGTTCCCCAACTAGGAAGCATCATGCTGCTAATTTTGTTAACTTCTTGAACTAGATCAAGGCACAGAACAGCCATATAGAAGCGGAAAGCTTGCATGAGTAAATCAATTCCTGAGGAACAACTCTCTGATATGACTTAGGGAATCATGTTTTCAGCTAGATGAATGCTGTGCCCTTTCACAGACCATACAGTTCAGTTGGGCTACATTGGAACTGAATAAATTGGAAAAATACAAAGATAAAGGACCAAATAATAAAAGGAATGGAAGGCAAAACATAAGAAGAAGGACTGAACACATTACATTTTTACACATTACATAGAGAAAGAATAAGTGGAAATTTGCTATTCTTGTATAGGGTTAGCAAGGACAGACATAGAAACATAAAAACATAAAAGCTGATGGCAGAAGGAGACCGCTAGGTCCATCTAGTCTGCCCATTTGTTTTAGACCTATTTGACACTCTAGTTGCCTTTGTAGTCAGGGCTCCTTTGTGTCTATCCCATGTATTCTTGAATCCCCCACAGTGTTGACCCACACAACCTCTTGGGGGCATGCATGAATATACAACTAAAATGGAACATTATTACAAGGAGCCATAATAAAAAGATCAAGCCCTGTACATTTAAAACAAAATTTATGTATTTATTTAATTGAAACATTTGTTAACCTGGATAGGCACACTGAGCCGAGGCTCATTTCCAGGTGCGACCCCTGGGAGGGGAGATGGGAGTACATACAACTTGCACAAAAAGACAACAGTTATAGCAGTATTTCATAAACAACAGATCCAACATTATTTGATCATTGCAGGTTGCAGAGACAAAAAGACATCAGATGCAGCAATATTTCATAAACAAGAGACAATGGCAATCTTGAACATTTCAGGTCATGAGGCAATGTGAAAATGAGATTTGAAAGTAAGTGCACTCAGTGTGAATGTGGTATTAAGAGTGCTTAGGAAGCAGTAGTCAAGAGAGACTGTGGAGTGGAGATTGAACACCTGGGACAGAGGCGGGGGAAGGTGGTAGGAAACGTAGTTGTTGCTTGCAAGTGAGGTAAGAGAAGGAGTTCCTAATGGAGGGGGATAGCGTGTTTCACAAACTGGGGAGCCAGTAGGAGAAAGTAGCTTCACCAGTTGAGGAGGATAGTTGAGGTACACTAAAGGATCTTTCATTTCTGTGTCTCAGTTCATAAGGGGTGTTGGAGGCCAGGGAGAGACTATTTGACAGGTAGGAGGGTAGCATGTTGAACCAGAATTTAGATATATGGTTGAGGGAGTGGATACAACATCTGTGGGACAGCAGGGTTATTCCTAGAAGGGAGTATAGATTACAGTGATGAGTTCAAAGGGGTGAGTTGGTAGTGAAGTGACAAAAAGAGTTTAGGAGGGTGTCAAGCTTGGATAGGGTGGTTACAGGGGCAGTAGACCACATCCGTGTAATCAAAAATGGGGAGGATCATTTTAGTTAAGATTTGGCATCTGGCAGGAATCGTATGAAAAAATTAAAAAAGGAAAACATATTGCACCCAGAAAACTATCAAATTTGAAATAACTTATCTGAGAATATAGTACAGAGTGAAGCTTTTATTGCATTCAAAAACATACTGTATGATTATATGATAAGGATCATTGCGTCATCTACAATTCCTAAACTCCAAAAGAAATTCAGGTGAGCTGTAGTAGTCATATGGGTGTCAGTTTCCATAGGCATTGTAAAGCAAAACTTAGCAGAAACTCAACTGTCAAGCCTTTTCAACGGAGTTGTACCCCTTATAATCTGCTTCTTTTCTGTAGGCTGTCCTACTGCTGATGATAGAAACCGTCTTGAGCCCATGCCACAGTGCTGCTACAGCCATCGACGTTCCCCCGTGTAGCTGTTGAAGAGGTAATCCCTGCCTGTGACTGGAGACAAAGAAACAGATGACATTTACTGAAGGACATGCTTTGTGAAGTGTGCTTCAGGCATGTCTTGAACACCTCATCAGTGGCCCCAAAGGCACTGACAAGCCTACATTAAGACTACAGTGATGTCCCCAAGGGATAGTAATCCATGTGGACCATCCAATCAATTGTATCAGTGTTTGATCTTGATTCCTCCATAGCCAAAATGGCAGAGCTTTGTGTCACATTATATCTGTGGATCTTAATTATCTGATATTATTTTTTTTTATTATTCACTCTTTTCCCCTCTCTGTGTCAACTTCTTACCTTAATCCTCCAATGTCATCTCCCATGCTCACATAATGGACAGCCTGCAGGATCCCTCCATATGCAATATTATAAAACAGGTAAGAGACACCAAGATTTCTGACTGGTCAGATGTGATCACATGACCGTGTGTTATTCGAGCACAACAGCACAAGTCAGAAACTTAACTTTCACACCCTTATTACTCAATTTTTAAAATAAGAATCAGAGGAATGCAGAAAGTGGCACTACATGCCGATGAATCGCTCTTTTTTTCTGAAAGACTCACAGACCTTGGTCATAGCTTTGATAACAACATTTAGTTTGTTCAGCAGTATCTCATTGTAAGCTCAACTACTAAAAACCAGAGCCCTTAAATTGTCTGGGTCCCCTCCCCAGTAGGATTTATAAACACATTCCCCATTTAATATTTTGGGCATCAAGGTTACCATGACATTGGCAAAGCTATTCCAACTAAGCTATCTCAAACTGTTGTAAGATCTAGCAGGGGATCTTAATACCAGATCTCTACTCCCACTGTCAGTGGGTGGTAGGGTAGAAGTGCTAGAAAAGAACATTCTTTGTAGCTTACACTTCATGTTTCAGGCCCTCCCTATAGCCCCCCACCCGCCAGGTCATTCTGGCAACATCTAAACAAATTAGTCACTAAGTTCATCTGGCAAGGGCACAGAGCATGTATCAGGATGCACGCTCTCTGGTTGCCCAAGGATAAGGGGATCTAGGCCTGCCTCACTTTGAATGGTGTTATTTAGCAACACAGATATCACATGTAGTCACTATGATTAAGCAACAGTTTGTTATGGGCTGGTATGCTTTGGAGATTAGAAACTCTCATCCAGGTTCACTGTTTGCACTGCCCCATGCCCAACTCTCACCTCACACCCTCTTGATGGTGACAAGCTCCATGACTTACCTCTCACTATATCTAACACTTTGAGTGTGTACCCTAATGAGCACTCCAAATGAAATATGTCCGTTAACCATCGGAAGTCCATAATTTACCTCCCCCCCCAGGTTGGATGCAGCTTTCACCACTGGAAATGCAATGCCCTTACCACCTTTAAACAGTGTATGGTAAAAAGGGTTTATAAAATGGGCATAAAAAATCTAGAATCCTGATTGGCTGAATGCTGTTTTCAGCTTTGTCCTTATCAGGACATAACCTGTCAACCGGCACTAATTGTGCCAAGTAAAACACATCACATAGACAAATCAATCCCTGCTTGCTATCCCTATGCAACTTGTTTGCCAGCATGCCTCGGAACCTACTTCAGCTGCTGCATCGGGTGAGCAGTGCCAGCAACAGAGAAACACCACAGAACACCCCCGTCTCCCACAGCACCATAACAAACTTTTCCGATTTTTAATACTTGTATCGAGTTTTCATTGATTCACTGCCCATCTGTGCCTAGCAGCTCTCTAGCAATCGGTTCCAGCATTTCAAGCCACGTGCAGCAAAGAGTGACCCTTACAGTAATCCCCAGCCTCCGGTCTGTTCCCACCATGATTTCTGCCATTCTGTAGCACTCCCACCTTCCTCTCTCCATTCATGACAGAACATAAAAATTAAACTCAACATCCCCTACCAGTAATGGCAGCACACAGAGCAATGACGCCCTTTTAAAAAAATGCAGAGAAACCGGCAAAGTATGGCAGCCGCTAGGAGACATGCTCGCTCAGTCACAGACAAGCGGGCAGGTGGCTGCAACTAGAAAATAAATTGTAAACACAAGTAAAAGAAAGTAAATATAAAAATGAAAGAAAAAAGAAAACATTTTGTAAGTTGAGGGAGAAACAGATTAGGGACCATAGAGACAGACACCACAACGGAAACATACCGTGCCCACTAACTGCCAGACTGGCTCACAATCCAACTGTTGGTGGCTACAACTGAAAAGCTATAACTAAAAATAAAAAAAAGAAATGTTTGTTTGAGAGACAAAGAGTTGGGATGAAACAGAAACAGACACCAATGAGCTCCACTGGTTACAGACACATGATGGACTATTTTTCCATGTGCTGGATATTTGACAATCTTTAGCATAATTTTTCTTAATTTTTTTTAAACTAGAGGAATTTATGGGCAGGAGGAGGGGGCACATTTTATAAGCACAGTAAGACACTCCGAGATGTGTGTTATGGCCTGATAAAAGCACTTCCCCGGTGCTAAAGACACTCAGCACAAGTGCCTCATGCATCATAACACACCCATGGCATGCTCCTTTCAGGCCATATCCCATACCTCATCATGTCTTGTTGCTGTTTGAGTGTCTTTTATGGCCCTCAAACAAGCATACCACCTACAGAATAGAGACTTGTTCTACTATTTGCAATTGTGTCATTACCTCACCTTAGGGAAGAACTTGACATATAGACAATAAATCTTACCAGATGGGAAGACCTTTAAAGAGCTAGTTGAACCAAAACAGACAGACAGGAAAATGATAAAAATTTTAAGAAGTACTCAGCTGTAACTTTTTATTTCTGAAGTATTTTCCTTCTTCCTTTTGCTCATTATAAAGTTATATATGTGATAATATTATGCTAGCTGTGTGGAACAGCTCTCAACCTGGCAGCTGACATATCTATCTCTAGTCCCCCCACTACATCATCAGCATTGTGATATCACTGACAGTGACATCACAGGAGATGGACCTGGCAGCTACTGAGTGGCTGTTCCTGTGCAGCAGTGATGTCACAGTCAGTGAGGTCACAATGTTGATGATGTAGTGGAGGGGAATAGAGTGAGATAAGTTAGCTGCCAGGCTGAGTGCTGTTCTACACATCATACCCAATATCAGGTAAACAATCTTCTAATTAACTAAAGGGAAAAGAAAATGTACCTCCGATATAACAGATAATGGTTGGATTGCTTGTAAAAACTAATATCAGTTTAAGGCAGTACACTGGCTCTTTAATACTGGGTTATACATCTCTGGACAAAATGCTAGGCTACTTCTATGATACACAAATTACTGCTGGACTCTGGGAGATACTCTCTGGCTGGAATCCAGGATAGGTGGGTAGCTGAGTCAGGCCTGGAGATTCCAGACCAAGCATGATCCTAGTTGAGAAAAAAAGCTGGAGAGTCACAATCTCTCCCACCTGGTGGGACTAGCACTGGAGAGTCCTGGTTCACTGTTTTCATACCCCATCTGTTACAGCCCATTTTTGGGAGGGAAGTACAGACCAGTGCTTCAGTGGGTGTGGTTCTATGGGGGACCATTATCACGTCATTATGGGATGCCCTCTAATCAGTGAGTATTGGGGGCACATCCACAAGGAACTGTAAAGGGTGTGACTTTTTGCTATTACATATAACTTCAATACTTTGTTAGTTGGTCTCCTAGTTAGAGGTATTTCTGCATCTCAGTCACAAGATCTATTTAAGACTATGTGCCTGGTAGCTGCCAAAGGTATTACATTATACTGGCTTTCTGACACCTTTCCATTAGCAGAGGAATGGAAAGGGAGAATAGCAACTGCAGCAAATGGAGAAGAACACAGCAGACTTGCATCTTCGCAGAGAGGCATTTGTAGATAAGTGACTAAGATAAGAAGTTCACATTAATGTAATGTTGGTACACATGGGGGTCACAGGGGATGAGTAGCCCATGGAGGAATAGAGGGGAAGGTAGTAGACAAACCTACTGCCCCCACACATAAATTCATACAAGGGGTGGATGAGCAAACTACTCGTACTCACATTTATCTGTGGAAATAACTACTTATAGGTTACTGGGATGGTGTTTTAGCCCTCATGGCCTTGTCTTTTGGTACAATTAGCTGTAAACAAGCATTTGTCAATGCTGAATGTTGCCTTGCAGGCATTGGCATTGGCAGTGCAGGAGTTAGAGAGATGAATAATAGGAATGGCAGTGAAGTATTGAACTGACACTGATCCCTTCCTCACCCTGCAGAGATGGACATGTGTTGGGGTGTGCCTTTGGGTCATCAGCCATAACACTCACACCATTTCACCTCACCCTACCCTGCAGACACCGACAAGTGTCGCGGTATGCCTTGGGGTCTTCGGGCCTTACACTCACCCCATTCCATAAGGAAATACACTGAGATGGATGCAGAATAGGAGAATGGAGTGAACTTTGGGGCTGAAGACTCCAAGGCACACCTCGATGCCTGTCACTGGCTGCAGGGCGGGGTCAGGGTGGAATGGCGTGAGCATTACCGCAAATGATTCCAAGTCACACCCCTGACACCGGTCAGTCTCTACAGGGTAGGGCAATATAGTTGGAAACCCTAATGCCCCAAGTGTTTGTTGGAATTTTCACTCCAAATTGTTGACATGGGCTTTTTGTGACCCACCTCATGAACAGTGGCACTATCAGTTCGTTAGCCGAAAGGTGATTTTGCACAGTGACTGCAGCATTTGGTGCCACAGGTGTGAAAACACATTTTGGGCAGGATGTGAAAAGTGACAGCTGTATTGCTCATGAAGAGGTTTAAAAAAATGGCAATGTTGAAAATCTAGAGTGAAAATATTAAAAATTGGTGAAGTCATGAGCGTACATAGAAACTGCACAATGCACGCCCATAACGCAATTATTTTTGCAATTTTTTTAACCACATTTTCAACATAGGCATTTTGGGACCTCCCTTCATGAACAGTGGCACTGTGATTTTGTTAATCTGTCCCAAACATTGATTTCCCACAGCGACCATGCCATTGTGCACCACAGGTACGAAAACACATTTCAGGCAGATTGTGAAAAATGCCAACTATACTGTTCATAAGGAGGTGTGAAAAATGGCAATGTTGAAAATCTGGAGCGAAAATATTAAAAATTGTCTAAGTTATGAGCATGCGTGGAAACTGTACAATGCATGCTCATAAAGCAGTCATGTTTGGGAATTTTTTCACTAAATTTGCAATATGGGCTTTTTGGGACCTCACCTCATGAACAGTGGCACTGTCATTTCATTAATTAGTCCCAAAAGGTGATTCCACGCAGTGATCGCAAAATCATGTTTCAGGACTGAGTAACAAGATGACAGTGCATGTGTTCATGAGATGGGGTCCCAAGAACCCCATGTTGAAAATCTGGTGCCAAAATTCCCCCAAATGGCTAAAATATCCATCTAAGTTGACCCCCCCATTGCCTGCCATTATAAAGCTTACCACATTTTGTTCAGTTCCCGGTCGGCTTTTGAAGAGTTCAGACATGTTCCTGCTCCACAGAAGATCACAGCGCCAGCCCTCTGGAGGTACATATGGGGTGAAGCAGATGTGGAGAGGCAGGGTGCACAGACAGTGGGTGCGGGTTGGGGGAAGGGGTGCGGAGGGAAAAGGGACCATCTTTTTTTACAGGTAAAAAAAAAGAACTGGACTTTGGGGGACAGTTTTCTTTAGTTATAGGTGAAAGAAATGATTTTGAGCACGCTGGGGTGGGATCCCAGTGTGCCACGAGTTTGGGGGAGGACATGATGCCAACGGGGAATGGGCCATCCATCAAGAAACAAATTGAACAGTGGGACATGCCAACATGGGGATTTGGCATTCCCAATGTTGGCTTTGAGGGCATTGTGTGGTGGGCGGCAGGAGCCTCCATATTTATTGAAATGTTTCACCGTGAAAGGCACATAACGGAGCCTTGTCATCTGACGCTCCAATGAGGAAACTGCACCTCATTGGAGCGGCAGATTTCTTTCAGCTCTGTGGCTCTCTTTGAAACTGCTGTCATCACTAGCATGCTCAGTAATTGATGGCTGAGGGACATACCCACTAAAGCATTAACTGCATTTGCCAACACTGACACACCTCCAAATGTGCTACTACTGCAAGATGCTGCTTGCACATTTGCAAGACAACATAAAAAGGTGCAATATCAAAAATCAGACACACAGCATTTTTTTGGTATGAATTCTGAGTTTTACTGTTTGTACAGGAGGTTTTGTTTTACTTCTAGATACTGAATTTTCATAACATCAAATTTAGCAAAGAGCAACTATTCCAATGTACGTAAGGTTTTTAAGTGTGCATCCATGTGTTTTTTTTTGCATGGAATATGTCTTCAGTTCTGTTTCTCTGGCTGTATGTTTTTATTGGACATGAGCAATAAACTTGAGTTAAAAAAAATCAGACTAACCATTTTACAATCACAGTAAGTTACCCCTAGTTGTGCATAAATCTAATGGCACGTCTCGGGTGCATATGGAACTTGGCATTGCCTTGTGCCTCACTTCAAAAGGCATGCCATCATCCCAAAATAATGCATACTCAAATCATGCCTGATAGCTTCACCTTTAAATCCAAATGTCTCCTATGCCTCCCTCATACATCCAGCGCAGAGGCAGGGGCCCTGCAGGACATCATCACTCTGTCAGTTGGTACCTAGGTGGACATGAACCTAATAAGACCATGCTGCTAGACATTGTGCACCCCTACCACCTCACTGTATTTGGAGATGCCTTCCATGCCTGCAGAGGTGGTGGTGGCATTTTGTGATCACCCACAACATGCAGTGCTACTCAAACCCTGTAAAAGAGGTATTAATGCTGCCCAAGAGCGTTGCCACCACAGCGTTCCCACAACACTCATGGCTCCAGGCTTGGTTATGGGATTGCAGTATATGAACCCTGGGTCTCCTGCATGCAGATGCACGTGCACTGTGTTACTGCCAGACCAACAAGAGTTCTTTGATGAGTGCCGGTTTCCATTTAATTACCATTAACACTGTGCAGAATGCCAAATTTCCCGGTGGAATTCATGTGGAATCAGAATGGCAATTCTACTTCCATTATGTTTTTCAGAATTTCTTTTTTAATTCCATGGAATTCTGAAAAACACTGCTATGTAAACATTATGTATAATTCTTCAAAGTGGTTTCAGTCCTGGCTAGGAATTTACCCTGTAACTACATGAATTATTGTTTGTAGTTTAGAAAATTCAATAAAATGTTTGCTATAAAACAAATATAGCAACATTTTGTTTCCTTAATTAAACTATAGTTAAAGTGTAACTACACTGTAATTGCATTTCAATTGAATGTATCTGCATGCAACAAACATGTAACTACAGTGTAATTACCCATGTTGTGTGTAATTAATGATTACCTAACCCACAGTTACACTGAAACTGACACTTAAAATGTGACCAAAAACGTTATGTGTAACCAGCCTGTCTCTTCATCTAGCTCAAGGCTGGTTACTAGAGATTACTCGAAGGGTTAAGCCTGACCATGAGAGTGGCTCTGTAGTGATTCCCAGCTTAGAGACAGAGTGACTGGAGTTTGTGTCTAGAGCCTCCTGACTCAGCCAGACTCAAGAATTTGGGCATGAATGTTCATGGACCTACCTTTCAACCCTTTGCCCTTTAAGAGGGGAAGGCAAGCTGTGGGTCTTGGGAGAAGAGAAACAGTTCTGTGAAGACTAGAGGGACAGAGGGAGGGCCAGCCTCTCTGGCTGTAACCAGGCTGAGGGAGGCTGCGGGCTCAGGGATGTGGCAGGGTCTCTGGGTCCAGACGGCACTGATAGCCTCTAGTGAGGTCTCCAAAGACTCAGATTTAGTTGGAGGTCCCACAGCAGAAGACACTCCTCAAGAGAGATTGCCAGGATCTGTGAGAATCCACTCCTGTCATCTGTATGCAAAGGTGAGAGCAGATACTGTATGCAAGTTAACCTTTATTGCGTTGCTGTTTGGAAATTAAAAACCTAGGCAACAATTTGTAATTGTATGCTCCTCTGGAGAGGTGCCCTGAATAAAGGTCAACAAGTGGAGGGGGTCTGATATGAGTGGGGGTAAATCCCCAGGATGGGGCTGGGTATGGGAGTTTGTTTCTTTGGGTCACTAAGGCTATCAGTGTCGTGTTGGAAGGAAACACACACGGCCAAACCAATTGTCTTCTAAATTTAGGAATAGATCATAATGCTGATTTACTGTATTCTAATGGATGTGACTTGCTAACACACCAATACATGCACAGGCATGTTTGCCCCCTGGTTTAGTGCTCGCCCTGCCTGGGAGAGTGCCATGTGCAAATGATCTTGGATGTGCCAGAGCTCCAGGGACCCCAAAATGGGTAATAGAGTTTTTAATAATGGTAATGAATGTGATAGGGATGGTAGTGCCACTTTAAAGTCAAAGGGAAGCAATCCTAGCAAATGAAATAAATTTGTGGTAGTGGGCATCAGATATGCTGAAGGGTAAAGGGTCCCTGAGTAAATGAAATAGCAGAAGAAATCAAAAGGGATCTGAAAACATGGCTATGACATTGTAGTATACTGGGTGTGTTTAAGAGCCCATGGTAACTGAATGTGAGTGACGATGATGACTGCTAATAAAGAACTAAGGAAGGTGAGGGTAATGCCCTTCAAAGCTTCGGTACACTGTACAATGTCAATAAAATACATCCTGCTTGATCCCAGCTCCCAGTATGGACATTCAGTTTGTCTATAAGTCTCACAGTTTGTTATGCCCTAGAAACATGCACTGGTTGCCTTGGCACCATTCTCCCTGACCTGTAGTGGCAGAGATAAAGGTAAAGTAGAGAGACAGTATTTCATGGCATACGGCAGGGGGCCCTTCTGAACGAGAAGTGCCACCATACACTGTACTCCTAGACAACATTACACCAACAACTGTTCATGGAAATAAAGCCATGGTTTATGTATGTAAACCACAGATTACTTAACTGAAGTTTAAAAAAAAAAAATTCTGCTGTCAGAATTTCAGATTTTCACTTCTGACTAAATTCCACGGAATTCCAGCAGGAAGTGGAAATTAAAAGTTCCACAGGACTATTACTACTATTCCTTCTGGTCTGCTTTTTTTCTTAAGTAAGTTCAACAATTGCCGGTCACGAAGGGCAGAAATGCCAAATCACCTAAGTGGTTCAGCTCTGGAGTTGCCCAGGCAGTAAGGGAAAAGAGGTTAGCCTATAAGAAATTCAGGAAGACCAAGAGAGAGGTGGATAGGGGGAATTACCTAAGGTTGGCTAGTGAGGCAAGTAAGAAGTCTGGTGGGCTACGGCACAGAAGGAGCCGCAGATAGCCGAGGGGATTAAGAAGGGGAAGAAGCCTTTTTCCATATGTAAGCGAGAAAAGGGACAAGAAGGATGGGATTGTTAGCCTTAAAAAAGGAGAGGAGTGGGTGGAGGAGAATGGGAGAAAAGCAGAGATACTAAATGAATTCTTCTGTTCTGTCTTCACCACAGAGAAAGACAGCTCAGGGCCTTCAGGAGGGAGAAGAGGAGCGGGGTTAGGGGAGCACAGATGTAGTGATAGAGGAGGATAGAGCGAGGAAGGGGCTGCTAGCATTGAAGGTGGACAAATCACCAGGCCCATATGTAGTACATCCAAAGGTACTGAGGGAGGAGCTTGCAGGGCCACTGGCAGGCCTATTTAATAGTTCACTGGAGTCAGGCATGGTACTGTAGTACTGGAGAACAGCACACATGTGATGCCCCTCTACAAGAGTGGTCCCAAGGGTGAACCAGGGAATTACAGACCAATCAGTCTGATCTCAATCATGTGCAAGTTCATGGAGACCATACTTAAGGAAGGCTGGTAGACTATCTAGAGGTGCATGGTCTCCAGGATGCGAGGCAGCATGGGTTTATGGGGGTGGGGGAGATCATGTCATATTAATCTGATCAGCTTCTTTGACTGGGTCACTAAGACAGTAGACAGGGGCAAAGCAGTATACATCCTCTACTGGATTTCAGCAAGATCGTTGACTCCTTACCCCACAAGAGGTTGATCAGGAAGTTGGCAGATTTAGGGGTTGGGGTGTAGATGACCAGATGGGTGAGAAACTAGCTGAGGGATAGAAACCAGAGGGTGGTAATGGGGGGAGAGTTATCTAGCACCAGAGAGGTCACCAGTGGGGTCCTGCATGGCTCATTGCTGGGACCGGTGTTGTTTAGTGCCTTAATCATTGACATTGGCGATAGCATTAAGGGCAAAAGTGCCTATTTGTGTATGACACCAAGCTCTGTGGGAGGATAGACCTAGCCAGAGGGGTACAGGACCTACAGGATGATCTGAAAAAGCTTGAGAGGTGGTCTGGGATATGACAGCTTGGCTTCAATGCCAAGAAATGCAAAGATATGCACATTGGAGCCAAGAATCCCAGGATGGAGTACTACCTGGGAGCGGTCCGGGTATCTGCAAAACAAGAGAAGAAAGACCTGGGAGTGATGATCACTAGCAACCTGAAGCACTCCATGAAGTGCAAGAAAGCAGCAGCAATGGCAAATAAGATGTTGAGTTGCATAGCTAGAGGCAGGGGCATCATTTAGGGGTAGCCAGCAGTTGCAGTCGACACCCCTATGATTTCCTTGCAGCCCCTATGATATCCACTGCAGCTCCTAAATTGAGGTTTTCCTAGCATTTTCTTATGTATAATTTAGTGGGTGAAGGAACTTTGCAACCTCTATGATTTTACTGAAACGGGCTTTTGCAACCTCTATGATTCTGATAAAATGACACTATTGGCTAGAGGGATCAGCAGTAGGAGAGAGGAGGTTATACTGTCCTTGTACAGGTCACTGATGAGGGCACATCTACAGTATGGAGTTTGGTACTGGTACCCACACCTCAAAAAGGACATTAAACTGCTGGAGACAATCCAGAGGAGGGCTACAAAGATGATCACAGGACAGCAGGGTAGGGCATATGAGGAGAGGTTGAGGGCACTGAATATGTACTCCCTGGAGGACAGGGGGAGATAGGGAACATGAGTGAGACCTTCAAGTACTTAAAAGGACTACATTAGGTGGATAAGAAGGGTCACTTTAAGCTACATGGTAGACATAGGGGACACAGTCTAAAGCTGGGGGAGGTTTAGGAGGGAAGTCAGGAGGTAGTTCTTACTGGAGAAGGTGGTGGCCAATTGGAATGCACTGCCTGAAGAGGTGGCCTTGTTGAAGACATCGGGCAGCTTCAAGAGAGGCTGGGGTAGGCATATGGGGAAGGCAAGGGTCAAAGGTGGGAAGGATGGTAGGAATGGGAGGGGCAGGGACAGTAGCTCGCTGCGAACCCTGCAATACCAGCAGACTAGATAGACCAAAAGGCCTTCTTCTGCTGGCTTCTTTGCATGTTCGTATGTATGTTCATATGACTATTAACATAATGCCTGCCATTCTAGGAGTGGCGCAAACACCCCCACCTTCATGGGCTATTTTATCAAGCCTCCTCTTGTCTCATTCAGAAGCACTGTTTCTTTGTTCCTGCCATTCTCCCTTCCTCCTCCAGTGGCTAACGTTTCTCTTTGGGGCACCTTCCTGAGATACCCTTAGCCTAGAGAAATTATGTTCCCATGACACCTGTCAGGGTGGAACCCTCCTCTAGAGCGTTCCTTTGCTTTCACGATACCCCAGCAGGGTGGTAGTCCCATAGGGGTCACAGAGTGTGCATGGCCAAAGCATTCATGTATAGCAGCCAAACCCTCAGTCATACAACAAACTTGTGACTATCAACAATGTTGCACAGGCACAACTCTTCACCTGGTTGTGTACAGTCATTGAACCTAAACAATCTGCTCAATGTAACAAGACTTCAGGCAAGGCCTATAGAATGTTGGCATGCACAGGCAGAGGGATCAGCAGTGGGGGCAATGAGTGGCTACTGCTTCTGTAAAGATTCTTGGTCAGACCCCACTTGAAGTACGACATACGGTTCTGGAATCCTGGCCTTAAGAAGAATAAGGATAGGGTGAAGTCAGTCTAGAGGACAGCAGCCAAGGTGATTCAGGGACAGAGGAGTAGGTCCAATGAGGAAAGGCTAATGGACCTTAACAAGTACTTGTTAGAAACCAGGAGGGCAAACATGATAGAAAAATTCATGGTTCTACATGGAGATAAAGTGGACAGCAGTGCATTTTTCACCTTCAGTGCAAACAAAAACACTAGAGGTAACATGAAGAAGCTGGTAGGTGGCAGGTTTAAGAAGGGTGTTGGGAAGTACTTTTTAATAGAAAGAGTGGTGGACAGGTGCAATAGATTGCACAGCAAGGTGGCCTGTGCAGAAGCAGTCATAGGTTTGCGTATAGGTAGGACATACAAGTGGATTTAGTGGTGGGCAGCAGGGGGGGGTAAAAGGAGGGAGGAAATGAGTGACCAGTCGTGTACTTAGTTTCATAAGTTAGGCAGGGACAAGGGCAGGCTGGATAGATCAATTGGCCATCTTCTGCTATCCATGTCTATGTTTCTCTGTTAGTCTCAGCTGTTCCAGCAGGAGTCTCTGCAGACAATGATGTTGGAGCAGGGACTCTGGGGGAGATCACAGCTACAGCACTTGGATTTGAGCTCTCCCAACATAAATCACTGTAGGCAATGATGTTGAAGCAGGGACTTTAGAGACATCACAGCAACTACAGTCCTGGCACTTCAAGCAGGAGTCACTGCAGATAATGATGTCAGAGCAGATACTGTGGGGGAAGTCACAGCTACAGCACTCCAATTCCAACTGTCCCAACAGGTCACTGCAGACAATGATGTCAGAGCAGGTACTGTGGTGAAGGTCAGAGCTACAGCACTCTGATTCCAGCTGTCACAACAGGAGTCACTGCAGATAATGATGTCGGAGCAGGTACTGTGGGGGAGGTCACAACTACAGCACTCTGATTCCAGCTGTCCCAGCAAGAGTCGCTGCAGACCATGATCTTGGCGCATGGGCTGTGGGGGAGTCACAGCTATAGCACTCCGATTCCAGCTGTCCCAGTAAGAGTCACTGCAGACCATGTAGACCCCAGAGTCAGTTGAATTACAAATTATGACTGACTTGTACCTCATCCTGGCTGACTTTTTCAATTAGCTAGAAATTTATGACTTCAACTGAATAAAGAAACTTCAACCGATTATTTCAATTTCCACCACATACATTCACAGTCTCTGTACACAACTACACACAGTATAGTAAGGCAAACATGTCAGATTGTCAGGAAACCCTAGACTGAATCCCCAAGGGCAGAACATGCCTTTGCTATGCCTCTTTCTGACTTGAAAAATTTACCAATCCTATTTTGTTTTCCTTCATTTCACAAGCAGTTAAAAAAACATCAAGAGCCGCCACCTGAGGAAAGGTGTGTGGGAATGGGGAACATTAAAGGAAAATGTCCAAGTGACATGCCCCACACCTCAGAGTAGGGTAGGCCCCCATTAGTAGTTTCACTACAAAAGACAATTTTTTACTTACAGCCTTTCAAGATAGTTATATTTTATCTGGTTGATCCTGGTGTCCCTCCAGCTGGCATTTTACAGCCAGTGCCTGTTGTGG
Organism: Neoceratodus forsteri; assembly: GCA_016271365.2. Lineage (NCBI taxonomy): Eukaryota > Metazoa > Chordata > Ceratodontiformes > Ceratodontidae > Neoceratodus > Neoceratodus forsteri. The sequence goes on along the minus strand of CM028129.1, from coordinate 1,576,516,610 downwards.
TACATCCCTTAAGCTCCCATGGCTGACTCCAGATCAAGAGAGTAGCCGCAGGTGTGTGTATAGTTAGGCCTTATAGATGGAGCTATTAATAACTCTGGTTTGTGATCTACCCTTGTCAGTGCTATACAAAGATCAAGTACATAGACTGGCAGTCAACTGCCAATCTATACCTAGCCTTGGTATGGCACAGGAGCCAGGAGATCACAAACCAGAGCAATTAACAGCTGCATCCATAAGAATTTACTAGACATTTCTCCATGGCTGCTCCCTGGCTCTAAAGTCAGCTGAGGAGCAGTCAGTGGAGCTTGTGGGATGCACCGCTAGAGGTGCTTACTTCAAAATGCCATGGGAGGGATGGCAAAATTACACAGATAAAAAATTAGGATCTTAAAATTTCTCTATAAACAACAAGGAGGAGCTGAGTTGGTCCTTCTGCACATTTAAGTGCAAAAAAACCCTGAAAAATACCATAGCTCTAGTGACTTATTTGCCGCCTCAGAAGATTCTCATCAGACTGTCATCACCCTTCATATCAGGACATGAGAGGACAGCTTCTGCAACTGGGCTGCCTGGCCCATGAAGGCACATGGAGATTGTAGTGCAGCAACACACATTAAAAAAACAGTGGGCACCAAGTTGATCCAGGAGGCCCTGGGACCTCACCTTTTACAGTTGGGGTCCACTACTAACTACAGACCTAGGCCTTGTCCAAAGCCACAAGTTCCCTCATCCCAGTACCTCCCTCAGCCATTCCATTACATTCCCTTTACCCTCAAGCATGGAGTCTGAAAGCTGCGGTAAGGTCTACTGACTAGTACAAGTTTAGTACGTGGCATCTGGTGGCAAGGCAAGCTAAACCCACTAAAAATGGCCCTCCAGGCAGCTGGCAGCCCTCAACTCCATCCTAGCCCAGGACCATCCCACCAGGCTGGCCACAAGAGTGCAGTGCTGAAAACCAATGGAAGGCCTTAGCTCCCGGCTACTAGTCCCCAAGTCCCCCACCCCCTGGTGGCAGTTCTGCTCTGTGCTACCTAACTTATGTAATCACTTTTCAATACATTACCGCCATATTTACTTCACTAATAATCAATTAAGTTTATGTATGGTTCATATGACTAACATACCTTGCAGATAAAGCCAGGAGAATAAATAATTCCTGACAGGTCAAAATTATTGTGACAATTTTTCTCAGAGTGGTCCTACTATGGGTAAGATAAGATTAACCTCCAGGTAACTGCTGAAATCTGGTAGAGGATGATCAACTTTAATGCACACTAAAGGAATACATGTCTGACAAAGTGTTTATGCTTATGTCTGCAGCATTGCAGGGATATGATGGCAAAAGTAAGGCAGTATAATATAATCATTCATGAAGCTACATCAACAAACAGTATTGTGATCATGCTAAGATATGGAAATGAGTCTTTCCTTTCCATTTTATAATGCAGATCAATCAGTCCATCATTAAACTTGGTAAATATGGGGCAGACACTGTCCAGGTTAGCATTGCATTGACATGGGAATGTCTAGTGCCTCAGAAACTGGGATGAATACAGTATTTATACTTTGCACATTACCTTGTGGAAATCAAGGGTGTTAAGAGTTTAAAACCAATAAATAAGTTATAGAGTTTTTTTTTGTCCATTGATTGGGACAAAAAGGATACAGCAGAGAGCAGAAGGGAGCCCTCTCTCATGTGGGCATCATAGAGCCAGTCAGGAGAGCGCTGCCAAATCCAAAAGGTGCCAGGTTTAAATTTCAAAGAGAGGGTATAAATATAGGGAAGCTAGAAAGCAAACACACTACTAGTCATCTCTTCCTCTCTCAGTCTCTGCGCCGGCCCAGCAGTGGCAGTCCCACTGACCCATCCCAACTCCCTAACACCAGTGACAGTCACCTAGACCCACCTCAGTGCAGCAGGCTGTGTGGCCATCCACTACTCCGCTCCTTCATGTGGTGTCACTCTCCAGGTGCTTGGTCCTCTTATTCCTCAGGCCTCACTTCACACTGCAGTCAGCCGCTCCTGATCCTGAATGTTCTCTAGTCTTTTCTGCCCTCTTCTGTCTCTATCCATCCACTACTCTCCTCCTGTCTCCAGTGGGTCAAGACGAGTGGTCAGTGAGATGCCATGCATTGCTCAAAACAACTGCCGTCACCCAGACTCGCGTTCGACTAAATCCATCCACTTTGTATTGTTCTCGACACCGCCTGCTAACTAATTCTTGAGGATGGCCGCATGTGCAGTGTGCACAACTCCCTGGCTCCTCCCTCTCTCATTCTCTATTGGAGGAGGACTCACATCTAGGAGCCAAGGACACTATTTAATTGGTGGTTCGTGGGCGGGGGGGCGAGTCCTAAAGCCAAATCTACTACAACGGAGTCAACCACTTAAACAAAATATGACTCCACTCGATCATGGCTGCAACTCAGGGCAAATCCAATTAATTGCAACTGCCCTGAATTCCAGTTCACAATTCCGACAGTCGACTGCAGCCCTGGGGTCTAAGACCATGATGTCGGAGCATGGACTGTGGGAGAGGTCACAGCTACAGCAGCCTGGTTCCAGCTGTCCCAACAGGAGTCACTGCAGAAAATGATGTTGGAGCAGGTACTGTGGGAGAGGTCACAGCTATGGCACTCCAATTCCAACTGTCCCAGCAGGAGTCACTGCAGACAATGATGTTGGAACAGGTACTGTGGGGTAGGTCACAGCTACAGCACTCCGATTCCAGTTGTCCCAACAGGAGTCACTGCAGACAATGACGTCAGAGCATGGACTGTGGGGGAGGTCACAGCTACAGCACTCCGATTCCAGCTGTCCCAGCAAGAGTAGCCGTAGACCATGATGTCAGAGCCTGGATTGTGGGGGAGGTCACACAGATGCAGTACTCCAATTCCAGCTGTCCCAACAGGAGTCACTGCAGGCAACGATGTCAAAGCAGGGACTTTAGGTAGAGCACAGCAACTACAGTCCTAGCACTTCCAACAGGAGCCACTGCAATCAATGATGTCAGAACACCTACTGTACTTTTTAGACCAGGAAACAGAAAGTATGAAAAAATAAATAAAGTCAATAATCATGCATCCAGATATGGTAAAATGGCCCTCAGCTGGCTTGCCCCTAGGTATTGGAATAAGTTATAAGTGACACTAAAATTAAATTCATTGTTCACAATCTATTCATTCAAACTGATATTAAAAGCTCATTGTATAAAAAATGCACTTGTCAAAATCTTTTTTGCCATAACGTACTCTGGTTGTGCTTTTGTCTTTTTTCACTGTTCTTGCAATACAGTACCTCATCCTTGTACATTTTTGTGTATCTGTTGCCTGTAAACTTTACATTCTACTATGAAATAACCTACTATGTACCGTAACACTGCTGATTTATAATTTGTTACCTGTCCTAACCAGGACCTCCTTGCAAATGAGCACTGCTCAGCAAAGTTTTTTTTCCCCTGGTAAAACAAAATAAATAATTAAAAAAAAGCCAGAATCAGTAATTGGATTACCTGGGTCCTGTGCTCGTCCATCGAACTGCTGCAAGACACAAAATAACACTGGATGAGACTTTCTTTACAAAAGGAAAGGGTAAATAAATAGTTCCCACTACAGGTTTAATTTCCATGTAATCTGAGTAACCTAGCTCTTCTTTATCTGTGTCATTACACCATAATACAGTAGATTAGTTAAGACTAGAATAATCTCAGACTATCTTCCCGTTCCCTCCCCCCCTCCTTGTGATGATGGTCCAGCCAGGTCTCACTGTCATTGTACACTCACTGTAGCCAATACCAATCTGGCAGTTATGGGAATCAGGAGTTCTGTGGCTAATGGGCAGGGTTCTATGGGTTGTAGAACTTCTGCTGTCTTCAGACATATGGGATCTGAGAATTTCACTACCTGATTTATTTAGCAGAGAAAAGGGGAATTATTTGCTTATTAATTAACCTCCATGATGTCATTGTGGTTAAAGAAAATTAAACAAAGTCTAGCTATACACAATATGGGGACACAACTGTAGATTCTGGACAGTATATGTAGAAGCTTGCCTTATACAGGCAATTGGTGCATAAGGACACTAGAAAATCAGACACTTAAAGAGCTAGAAAACCAAAAAAATTGCAGGCCAAAAAAATTGTATTAATTTTAAAAAGTAGCTAATTGTTACTTTTTTTAAAATATTTTTTTTTCCTTTAACATTTGCTCATTAGAAAATTGTCTACCTGGTAGTATTAAGTGGAATGTAAAGAGCAGGACTTTACCTGGATGTGCACTAAAGGTGCTCGGATAGTATCTGCCAAAGTTGGATACCTCTGGATACCACCCCTCTTTCTAGATTTCAGACATACCTAATCGCTGTGATCTCACTTACTGAGACTTCACAAGTGACCAATCTTGCAGCAGGTGATTGGCTGTTTGGCGTTAGTTGTGATGTCACAGACAGTGATGTCATAGGGTGGAGGATGTAGGTGGAGGAGGAACAGAATTAGCCACAGTACATCAGCCTCAAAGGAAAGCGCCATTCCACACATCATACCAAAAATCGCTGGGTAGAAAATCTCCCAATTAGCAAAAGGGAAAACAAAACAACACTTCAGATATAAGAAACAATAGGTCACTACTTTGAAAGTTAATATTATTTTCAGTTAGAAAATGGCAAGAATGAATTCACAATCCTGTTGGCTGACACGGCCTCCAAGCTGGCCATTTATTTCTCAGTAGATGCCCAGCTAAAAATAAGTACCAGCCCAAGTGCCACCTCACCACATACCCTTGTACAGGAGTGCCCAGCCTAGTTTGTCATTGGCTGAAAGCACTTGATTAAATTAGAAATCCCTGCCATATTTTTCTCTTGCTTAGCAAGAGCTACTGCCCCCCAACACTCATTACTTCACTATCAGCTCGCTCCCTCTTCAGAAAAAATAAAAACACACGCTCCACTTATTCTGCAGTCAGGAAGAGTGACAAAATGGTGTTTTTAACACAGCTGCACTCTCCCGACTGCACTGTCGCAGTACTGTGCTTAACAGGAAGTAAAACGAAGCTGTTGCTCCAAACAGCTTCTTGGTGAGAAGCAGGATTTCAAAAGCCCTACCATTCTGCCTCCATGGACACCGGAACTCCCTCAAAGCACAATGCTCCCACAATTACTCAATCTACCAATTTAAAATAAATAAATCATTTACCTCGGGGCTGTTCCTCATGGCAGATACAGTTATTATTCACTTTTTTTCAGGTCACGCGCTTAACAGAGGCCACTTCCAACTGCAGCCCAATTTAAAAAAAAAAAAAGATTTACAAAAACACGACATAACTTAAAAACGATGCCCAGAGACTGCTAGGGGGATATTTACTACACACTGATTTTATTGTTCAGGTGGATGTGGTGTGTGTCTGGGGGGTGATGGCTTTGTGGGGAGGAGCAACAGGAGCTGGAACAGCTTTAAAAAATATAGACTACTTTTTCAATATGTTTTTTTTCATTCTATTCATTTTTTATACTAATTTCCTCTCTTGTTTTACCACTTGGTTAAAACTTACTAACAAAGCCATTTTCTAAGCACAATAGTACCCTCCAGGGTGGGCACTGTTGGGAAATACCAGATCTTCCAGGGGCTATAAGGCCCTCCACCTGCGGCGTTGGGCCTCATTTCACCCCTGGGTGGTCTGGCATTTCCCAATAATGCCTACCCTGTTGGGTATTATTGCTTGCATAGTGTACTACTGTAGCTCTTTAAAAGGCCTAGTGAAGTGATCGGAATTTGGAATCTGGAATCGATTTATTCAGATTCTGGTCCAAAATTAAGAATTAGGATTTTCAAATTCTGAGTCTGAAAATCCTTATTCTGAAAATGGTTCTACAGAACCAGATTTCTGATTGATTCGGATTTGCCTCCTATTGAAAGGTTTTCTAAAGCATTCCATTTTTTTACCCAAATGGCCACACTGGCATCTTACACCATGTTCCAAGAGGTCTTCTGTCAGTAAGCATCTTAGTATTCTAAAAGGAATTATTATTAAAACTAAGAATTAGGATTCAGGATTCCAATTCCACATTGGAGTCAGATTATTCTTAAATCCAAAATCCACTACCTGATCAGGTTTTGGGAATTCTGAGCACCCCTAAGGCCTATATGGGGCCCTGTACAAATTTCTTGGGGATCATATTTCAATTATAGATCATGGGAGCATCCCCAACAATTCACAGCCCTCCCTTCAGTTGTGCAAGAGGTATTCTTATTACCGTAAGAGTACTTCTCGTGTTGAGCCACTGTAATTGGTTTCTTGCTGACCACTCGTGCCATCAGCATTTTTAAAGTAAAAAACATATTTTTTTTTTATTTATACAGTTAGCAAGGTGTAAAAATTTGGAGGAGTCCATTTGGAGGGCCTCTTACAGCTCTAAGTGTCCCCTCCTGTGTTCTTATGACCACAGATCTGCTCACCTTCAGTTCGCAGTCCTCTGGTCCTAAGAACATGTAAAGCTACACTCTTATACAGTATCCATAAGAGACCCTCCAAACAGACCCATAAACTTATACAATAAGGCACGTTACATGACTGTCCGGTGCTTTGCACTGCATGTATCCCTCCCTTATGGGCATAAGCTTACATCCCCCCCACCAGCCCGATCGCGGGCAGCAAAGTGCCCCCCCCGAACATATCCCTGGTGGTCCAGTGGACCCGATAAGTCCGATCGCGGGCTGAAGAGATATAAACCCCGGAATGTATATCTGGTGGTCCAGTGGACCAATAAGCCCGATCGCGGGCTGAAGAGTTATAAACCCCCAAGCGTATCCCTGGTGGTCCAGTAGACCGATAAGCCCGATCGCGGGCTGCATCATGCGGCTAAAACCCCCGCCTAAGACCATATCCCTGGTGATCTAGTGTCCTCCCACCCCACCCACTCCACGAAGCCTCACCACCTCACTCCGCAGCTGGCGGGTGGCAGTATCCCACCATTTGTTCAGTTCGTTGCTCGCTGATCGATTAGCTCGGTAGCTAATACCACAGGGAGAGCAAGAGCCAATGGTCGCAGAAGCCCATACATGCATAAGGCAGTCCAGATATGTGAATGAAGTCATTCATTCACATGTCTGACTGCCTTAGATGGTAGGCTGCACGCCCATTGGCTCTGCTCTGCACCACCGGGCGGAGCCCTACTGGGCAGTCAGTCGCGGCCGCTGCGGGGGGAAGTGGGGTGGTGGGGCTTTGTGGGTGGGTGGTCACTAGATCACCAGGGATATGGTCTTGGGGCAGGGGGTTTCACCGCATTATGCAGCCCGCGATCAGGCTTATCGTCCACTGGACCACCAGGGATACATTTGGGGTTCACACCTTCAGCCCGTGATCAGGCTTATCGTCCACTGAACCACCAGGGATACATTCGGGAGGGGTTTAACACTCTTCAGCCAACGATCGGGCTTATTGGTCCACTGACCACCAGGGATATGTTCGGGGTTTATAACTCTTCAGCCCGCGATCGGGCTTATCGGTCCACTGACCACCAGGGATATGTTTGGGGACACTTTGCTGCCCGCGATTGGGCTGGTGGGGGTGATGTAAGCTTATGCCTGTGATCGGGCCAGTCGGGAGGGGCTTGATACATTTGCCCGCGATCGGGCTGCAGGGGGCGTCGGTCCCCGACGGCTGCTGCCTGGCAGGGCGCCAGGCGCAAGTCCTTGGAGATTGACGCATCTGCATGCTAATGGCATGCAAATGGGGCCATAAACAGATGGAAATGGCCCCCCCCGTGCCTTGCATGAATTATGGCCCATTTGCACGCCACCTTTTGAATATCATAAATTAAGATGGCGCAATGGTACTTGGCGCCACCGCAAGTTGAATGCTCCACTGACCACTTCGCGTGGCGCAGTTCCACTGTCATGCACAGTGGCTGTGGTGGGGTGATATTCAAGGGTTGCTCAATAGGGTAACTCCTTTGAATATCACTCCGCTGCCACTCTTGTGAACTATTTTGTGCATAGCAGGGCTATGCCACAAAATAGCGCAGTTTGAATATCCGGCCCAGTATATACAAAAATCATCAATATATACAAAGCTAAGTTAATGCACAGGGGTCATCTAACATGCCTAAAAAAGGAGAGAAGGGGAGAGGTTTAGCATATCCCTTCAGAAGTTACTCCTGCATTACATTTGACATCCGGAGGGGAAAATCTTGGCATGGTACATCCACTTTTCCATATTATTTTTTTAGTTAGCACTATTATATTGGTTAAGTATATTTATATTGAATGTTTTATTGTTTATGCTTATATTTATTTATTTAAGAGATTTACCAGGAAGGCATGCTGAGCAGAGTACTGCTCGATTCCAGATGCACCCTGGGGGTAGGGGATTACAATGATATGGAAAATTACAGCAGAAAAAACAAGAACATACATAGACAGTTTACAATTTTATTGTATATCTATCAAATGTTCTGGTCGCCCATGAAAATGGGTCTTTGGCCTATGGACTTTCCAGATTTTAAACAAACAAAATAAAACAAGTTTAGTCAGCCCTTGTGGCGTTATGTAAATGTAAGGGGCAGGTCACCTGGTCACTGCAACACAGTATAAAAAGCCCTTGCAGCAAGGGGGAGAAGCAGTCTGTCTGAGGTTGGATCTGTTGGAGGAGGAGGAATGTGTCCTGAGAGCTGGGGGCTTGATTCAAGGGAGGAGTATGCTGAGATGTTTTGGTGAAAACTGCATACTCAGAGCTTGGAGCAATACTTGAGGAAGCAGGATGCCAAGAATTTCTGGTGAGCAGCATACTCAAGAAAAGGAGGATGCTGATAAATTCCAGTGCTGAAGTACACTGAGTCATTGTTTGCTTACCTGAGAATACCAGAACTGCATACTCAAACCTTTTAAACTGATGGGGATATCAAAATGTTTGGGCTGAATTGGCTGGATGCTGAGTCCAGAGATCTGGGGAGCCATCCTATCTGACTCTACAAACACCGCTGCCTACTGGTCTAAGCCTTATGTGATGCTGAATAAAATTACTCTGATCCAGTGCCTTGTACCTTAGCAATCTTGTCTCACCTAGTTCATCTGTTTACTTATCGCCCTCCCACACCATATCATTATACAGTAATATTCAGAACATCAGATTATCTTATCAAACCACATGGATTTGGGAGTATTTACACACTTAAAGTCTGTCCCATTTGCAGTGAGGCCCCAGGAGGGCAGATTATAAAGAACTTTACCAGTGTTGCCTGGGCTTTGACAGGACATTATGGACACAACTTGGCAAAGTTTCTAAAATGGAACTGTAAATCAAGCCTTAAGCCGAGCTGACACCTGGGCCTCATGGATTGCTGCACAGCCAACTTAGACTCACAGGCTGTGCACAACTTTTGGGCAGGCAGTATAGTCTAGAAGTAAGAGTGACAGACTGTGAACAAGCTTAGCACACCCAGCAGACCTGGGTCTGATTTCTGCAACCTGAGCTTGCATACTGTGTGACCCTGATTGACTCAGTTAACCACCTTATGTTCTTCAAACATAACTTTAATGAGTTTTTGTTCAGTGTGCCTTTTCTGACCAAATTTTGTAAAATAGAAAAAAATAAAAGGAAAGCAACCTCAGTTCTCCCATGTAGTTATTATTGACATCTGAGAATCTACTCCATAGGACCACACTATGGAACAGATCTTACAACCTACAGATCCTTAATACGCTGAGCAGGATTGTGCTATTAACTGTCAGGTATGGTAGGTTATACTAGAAAGATGAAATACACTTCCAACACCTCCCTGACTCAAAGGATTAATTGGCATAACTAATTCCCAAGTAACTCCCAAGGAATGTTGACCCTCTAGTTGTGGTTGTAGATATCTTCTATTTCCCATTACCTCCTGAAGCTAAAAAGATGCTTCAGTTCAATACCTCTAATCCTCAACCAGGTAAGACTGCAGCACCTAACGTGAGTGACCCTCCTGCTGGGAAATCAAATTCCCAGTTAGTGGGCTAAAAATAAACCATAAGTTAATCCAAGTGGTTGACCAACAAGCCAGGTAAGACACCGTCTTTGATTGGATTGTCTCATGTATATTATGCAACTTGAGCTCATTAAGATATACTGTATGTCCCGTTTGTGACACAATGTATCAGAACTTTGTCAATTTCTTTCCTGCAGGTGCAACAAAATTGAACATTGGGTCTTATAACTGATCTCCTGTTGACAGCTCTGCAAATGAATTTGTGGAAGTCAAACTGCAACTCATGGTTAATCCATTGAGTTCCAAATATTTTCTTGTAATCATTTCACCAATATAATTATACATATATATATATATATATATATATGTGCAAACCAAGGGATCTCAGTTTCACACAAAGATTCATATTTACTTTTTATCCACAGAAGTGTAAAGGGGGGATGAAAAGATAGAAACAGCAAGTGAAGGCAGGGAGATAACAGGTGGGGTGGGACCTTCAGAGTGGCCATTTCCTTAGGTGCCACAGGAAAATTTGATTGTGCAATAAGATGGGAAAAAGACAAGTGGCAAAAATAGAAGAGCACAGAACAGAACATACCGTTGCTTTAAACTCTCTCTGCATAACAAATGAGACAGGGTCTTATTCAATCCTTTCACAATTACACCTGTTTGAATCTTAACATTGCTGTCCAGTCACAGTCTGTAACCTAATTCATTACTGCAGTTTCTATGTACTTTGCAGATCTGATGAAAATAATAAGCATATATTTACAATTCAAGAGACACACTGAGGAGAATGTTGTTGACATTTTGCAGCACACAGGTGGATTCACATGGCATAGAGCTATGTTGGAGGAGAGAGAAATTACCAAGAGGTTAAGCAAAGGGAGGGTAGTGACCTGCTCAGGGCCATACAGTATGTGACCATTATGCTATTTAAACTCAGTCTATAGGTTCACAGCTCTGTCCTCTGAGGGATGCCTGCATGTAAGTGTATCTATGTTTTAGTACCTGAGGACTACCTACTGTACAGTAGAGTTCTCAAGTATAGGTATTTATATATATAGTGTGCATGTGTGTGCTTATCTTTGCATATTTAATACCTTTGTATAGGTATTGCTATTGTTTTGTGTGTATGTATTTCTGTGTATTCAGCACTCATATATAAGTCTTTCTTTATATGCACCTTGGTGTGAGTTTGTGCATTTGTATTTCTGTATTAAGGATTACATTGTTAAGCATGCATGCTGCACACTTGTATTTCTGTAAGGGCTGCCAAAAAGCAATGCTAAGGAAAGGAAATCAATTTGGTTTTATATAGTGTCTTTCATACAAATTGTATCATAAAGTGCTTTACAATCCAGGATAGGGTGTGAATGTAGCTGCCAGTTGAGGCATGCATGGAAATGAAAGAGAAATTACAAAGCGATCTCCCACAGGGAGGTTAGGCGACTTGTTCAGGATCACTGGGGTAGCTAGGATTCAAACCTAAGTTACCTAAGAAATAACTCTTCACTCAAAATACCTGCTAAACTGTATAAAGGGAAGTCTGCTTCTAAAGTAGGAGCACTTCGCTTGTCTTAGGTGATATCAGGATTATTTTTTTTAAAAAGGGTGCAAAAATGGCTTCCAATGAAAAGTCCCTCCATCACCTCCGCTGCTGCACTCCACCCCTTTAGAGAAGGGAATGTGGGAGTACTGATGTTGGTTGAAGATAGGAAAACACAAACACACACACACACACACACAGAAAAAAGTTAAAGTCTCCTGGAACAGACAGCAGTGCTTGAGGTGAAACTGTTGGGGGCTTCAGCATGCATGGGCTACACATAGGCTAATATTAGGAAATAGGCAGGGTGAAAGGAGGACTGTTTGAGACCAGTTAAGGGTTGCAGAGTCAAACTAAGCAGGAACCATCTGGGCAGACTGGGTGGGCCAAATGGTCCTTTTCTGTCAAAAAATTCTGTGTTTCTATGTATATGACAAAATATTACAAGTCTCTTGAATTATTCTGTCTGATAGCTAAATCAGATGGTACTGGCCTTATTTCTTTAAATTATTATATTTATTTCATGTATTTATTTTTACAGGACAGGCAAACTGAGATGAACATTAACAGGGGTGTCCTTTTGATGAGTATAGACAGGTTAAAATATATTCATTTAGTTATTTATTTATTGTTTCAAAAGTTTGTTTTACCAGGAAGACATACTGAGCTGAAATAATTAATTTCTAGATGCTTCCTCAGAGAGGGAGAATGAGTAGAGCACAACAGTTAGTTACGATAGTCAGTTACAAAGTCAAACAAACAGTGATCAGAGCCACTATGGCTTCTAATACATTAACTTGATGAGGGTGTTTCATGGGCTTAAATGTAAAAATGAATTTCTGTATGCAGTTTTGTGTGTAAATTCCATTTTTGGTAAAGTTAGATGATTTATCTGGTTGATCCCGTGTTTCCCATGTGTTTAAAGTGTGAGTGGTGACTGCGTCTTGTACTATGTGGGGAAGAAGAGGGAGCTCCACACCAAGGCCTTCAAGTTATGATAGAAGAAATGGTGCAGAGAGGGGAGGTATGACTACAATGGGGACTAGGGGCCAACCTGGAAGGATAAGATCCTATATTGAGGTGAATACCAGCTTCCATTAAGGAGGGAACCATAGTCCTCAATGCACATTTTAAATGTTACTTTGAATGATATTTAAAGTAGCCGAGGGGGGGTGATGGAACAAACGGGAAGGCATAAAGTGGGCCACCACAGGCTGAGATAGAGAGCAGGGAAATCCCAAGCAGGGGGTTTGCAAAGGAGGAAGGCGGGGGGGAATCAGTCTAAGATGAACGTCGAGAAAGAAGGAACAATTGGAAAAAGGATAAAGTGACAAAAAGAAAGCTGAGGGGTGTCAAAATGGTGCAAGGTCTATATCAGAAGCTCTATGAGAGGAAATTGAAAGAGTTCAATATCTACACCCTGGAGGAGAGGAGGGAGAGTTGGGAAATGATGGAGCCTTTTAAATAACTTATGGGGGTTAATAAGGTACAGAAGGTAGGTATGTTTCAGAGAAAAAGGTGTTGTAGAACAAGGGGTCATGATATGAAGCTGGAAAGAGGTAGATTCAGGAGAGATGTGAGGAAATACTTTTTCACAGAAAGGGTGGCGGATTCCTAGAACAGCCTTCCATGGGAGTCAGTGGGGCTGAAACCAGTGATGGGTTTCAAAAATGCCTCAGATATGCACAAAAGAACCCTTGGAGGAAGGAAGGGGATGGAAGAGAAAGTGCTGTAGGTCAAGTTGGGTCTGCAGCAAAAGTGATCACAATTAAAAATGGACAGACTAGATGAGCCCAGTGGTCACTATCTGTTGTCAGTTCCTATGTTTCTACATATGACAGGTCATATGATTCAAATGGCTGCAGTGTAAAATTAATAATATGCACAAAGTTGATACTGTAAATTGTGTGGCACACATAATTCATGTTGTACTATGCTACACAGACCCAATAATCAAATGGGTAATAATATATGCATTGAGCAAGGGAGAAAAAATCAAGGGGAACATGTGTGAAGGAATGTACTATTCATAGAGTGGTGACACCAGGATAGGTATATACTGCATGAAGTCACTGTATTATGATGGTACCCAGCTGTAAACCAATGTTGAGTAAGCTACAATAAGGGATTTTATCTGTTTTATTTTTAATAATCCAGACATTGTCTACATAGTAATGACAGATAACCAAGGATGCTTTATATAATTTGCGACCTTTTTTTTGTTTTGTTTTGTTAATTCATTTTTGGAAAATCACTTGTAATGGGACTGCAGTTCTGTTCAACCAATTAACTTTTGGTTTGGAGGACAGAAGGAGGTGGACGAGAAAGTGCTGTAGATCAAGTTGGGTCTGCAGCAAAAGCGGATATACAGTAATTAGATACAGGCAGACTAGATGGGCCCAGCAGTCATTATCTACCATTAGTTTTTATGTTTCTATGTATGACAGGTCATGTGATTCAAATGGCTGCAGTGTAAAATTACTAATATGCAGAATGTTGATACTGTAAACTGTGTGGCACACATAATTCATGTTGTACTATGCTACACAGACACGATAATCAAATCTGTAATAGAGGATAGAGGAGTTGAGATAGCTAGGTGTTGCAAGCTCAGTGACAATTGGTCACATGTATTTTCCTGTAGACAGAGTGCAAAAGGATGCCCAGATATCTGCCAGCCATGTACAGTTTGACGTCATGCCTCTACACAACACTGTCGATATCAAAACTGATAACAGCATATTGTTTTCCTGTTTTCAAAGCTGTTTTCTCTAATACTTGGAGTTATTACTAGTAATTCTGAGATAACAGGGGATGCTGTACGACAATATATAGTTGCCTCATAATCGTGTAAAACGGTCACTTAGTTATCTTCCATGCATATACGAGTCCAGTTTCCTCTAGGTTCCTTATTCCCACAAAGGGCTGTGATAAGAAGTAAGAACTAATAGAAATTTTTTTTAACTTTCTTTATGCTTCCCTCTCTGGCCCCTTAGGACTCTCTCTGGTGTGGTCTCTCAGACTGGCCAACTCCTGCTCTGCCTGAGGTCTTCCCAGACCTAGCCTCCATCCCGGGATCTCTCCTCATCCTACTACTGATCCCCTAACCCCCTGGCTCTGAACCCCCTGAGGTGGGACCGACCACTTCTCTGGTGCTCTCTCTAGAATCTAGTAGGATGTCCGGAACAGGGAGGAGATTCAGAGACTGGCTGGGGTAGACCTGGCATTGAGCGTAGGGGCTGTCCACTGGACCCACCTTTGCCTTCCCGGGTGCCAGGGCCTGTTTCCTTGTTTCAAGTTCATGGAGGCATGGTTCTGTGCCTGTTGGCAGGATGTCTGCTGCCACCTCCATACCCCATGTACGTGCCCCACTAGTGGCAATGCTCCCAGTCTTCACTGGGAGCTACCAGAACTGCAGGATGCACAGCCCACCCTCCCCAGAACAGGAGAGCAGTCCATTGGATGCTCAGTCCTCTCCTCTCCTCCCCAGCCAACTCCCATTGACCCGAGTCCACTCCTGAACATGAGTCACTGGTGTGGCATGAGGCAAGGCTAGCGCCTCAACCCTCAGCACCACTGGACTGGCTAAGAACTAATAGAAATTGCTATTGTCCAACTCCAAAGTGTAAAAGAATATAATGTGGGGAGGGGTACAAAATATTTCCCTTACACATCCATCAAATGGTCTAGTGCTGCTTCATGCCAGTTGAGTAAATGCTAGGGTCTAAAAGGCAGCCACAGCTAAAATGCACCCAGTGTTTTAGCCACTTATGAACTGAACTGGCCACTCTGCAAACATGGTCTGATACTGCTTTCCTGTCTCTGTGACCCAAACGTTCTGGGGTTCTCCACTGTTTGGTGCCGGAATTGGACTGACAGATATCATGTTCTCAAGGGGCTGGCAGTATAGACTAGAGTTAGAGTAATGAGCTGTGAATGAGCTTGGTACATTCAGCAGCCCTGTATTTGATTCCCACAACCTTCATTTGCATAATGTGTGACCCTGAGCAAGTCACTTAACCACCCCAGTGCTCCTGGGTTACCCCTGAAAACAGGCACTTGTGCCCAGTGGGCCTTACCCGGTTACCAAAAAAGAATAGAATAAAGGGGCAGTGAGTAAACTTACATTCTCTAGCAGGCTTTGCTCATGATTTTTGTGAAGACAAAAAAAAGATCCTAAAATGTGGATTCAGAGGTTTGTTTCTAACTGGTTACTTGGTAACTTGGTTTATAGGACAAAAGAAGGCTGTTTGCCCATCGAGATTGTCCTCCATATTGATGGATCATTTACCCATATCCCGTTCATCCATCCATTTATCTAATTTATTCTTAAAAATTGTAATGTTAGTTGAGTCAACAATATCCTGGGGTAATTTATTCCATATCCTGGGCAATCTAATGGAAAATAAATTTAACCTCTTATTATTATTTGCTTTTTTAACTTCCAATTGTTTATTGTGAAATCTTGGCACCATTTTTCTTAGTGAATAAACAATACCACATTGTTCCATTTGAACTGGTGATTTAAGTCTTTTAAACAGTTGCAGAAGATCACCTCGAGTTCGCCTACGCTCAAGAGAATGTAATCCTGTTTTTTTCAATCTAGTGTCATATTCTAAGTGAGCAAGATGGGGTACTAGCTTAGTGACTCTGTGTTGAACTTGTTTAATTTTATTAAAATCTTCAAGTAAGGGCTCCAAAATGGAGATCTGTAATCTAGATAGGGCCTTATATGTGATCTATAAAAAGTTAAAAGGCATTCTTCTGATTTGGAAATAAATATTTTATTTATTCTACGTAGTAATACATTAGTTTGATTTGCAAGTCTAGAACAATGTGAGGAAGATGATAATTTATCATTAACCAAAATCCCCAGATCTTTTTCTATACAAGATGTCCTAATAATGCTGTTATTTAGATAATATTTTTGTTCGGGATTATCTTTTCCAAAGTGAAGTACTGCACATTTAGATATATTAAAGTGCATTTTATTAATAAATGCCCATTGTTCAATTAAAGCAAGATCCAATGTTAAGTTATGACAATTTACAGGGGTATCAACCTTTCCCCCAGGTTCTGCAAATTTAACCATAATGTTATTTGGTGAGGTGTGCATATCACTAATAAATAAATTAAACAGCGCTGGGCCCAGAACAGTTCCATGGGGCACGCCACTAGCCACCACACCTACTTCTGACAGTACACCATTCACCCTAACTCTCTGTGTTCTGCTACTCAGCCAGTTATTTATCCAGGATATAATAGGTGCTGAAAAACCTAAATGGTTAAGTTTATTAACCAAAATACTGTGTGATACTTTGTCAAAAGCCTTGCTGGTTGGTGGTGATTTCCTGGGCTTTTGTTTTACATATGCAGAACTGCTATTTAGTAGTAAAATATTTGAGTTTCATATAGGCATTTTGAGTACACTGACATCATTAGGACATCTCATTGACTATGAGACATGCGGCTGCTACTAAGTCACTCCACCTCGACGACCCAGAGTCTGTCATCAACCCTAGAGATACTAACCTAGCATTTTAAATGTATGATGTAATCATGTAAAATTCTGTCTTAATGTGTTGTTCTGCTTAATAATGTTTGTTCAAAATTATCTTAAGAAATGTGTCCGTTTTGTATTGACGTGGAGCCTTTGCAAAAGAGTCTTTGACTCAAAGAACTGTAATTCTGAAACTTTAATAAAATAAAATAAAATAAAAACATATCCCTGTTCACAAGGTGGTCCTGTTTTAGGTTGCAGTCTGACTAATGAACATTAATTGCAGATTGCACATGTTTAAAACAGTGTGGGCCCTATATTCAAACCTTTGAGCTGGGCGCAAACTGTTTGCGCAGGTTTAGCACCAGGTTAGTGCGGGTCTGCTATATTCAAAAGGTCAAATAGCATGCACAAACCACATTAACGCTGGGCAAAATGATAATGTATATAAGGGACAAACTGAGGGGGCGTGTCAGTGCAATGCTATATTCAGCGAATAGTGCCGCACAAAGTGGTTTTGTGCAACTTAGTGCAACACTTTGTACAGTGCAAATTACCACCCAGGAAAAGGTTGTCTTAACTCTGGGCAAACCAGCTTTGTGCGACTCTGTGGCTTTGCGCAGCTTTGTGCGACATTTGCATGGCTTTGCGTGACCCTAACCAGTAAGTATGACATAGAGGAAACATGTTGCCCACTGATGGCATCACTATGATGTCATAATTCACCACCAGTCCCAGCCATGCCAGGCAGTAGGTGGTGACCCGGCCCCCAGTGGGCACCATGGCAGTGCAGCAATACAGCACACACCTGCAGACCACCCTTCTGTGAACACCAACAGATGCCAACACACACATGCAACACTGGGGGCATGGGGGTATACAAGTGACCAGTCTGCACCACATACTGGGTGCTGCCACATGACTGGAACAAACCTCGCAGTGTAAATGGTCCAGTATAGGGAATACCCCAAAACCTGTGTGCCTGTCCAATGGTAAGAGCCCCCCCCAGCCACATACCGCGCAGTGGTACAGACATCACAGCACACACACACCCAGCAGCAGGAATGTAGCCAGGAATATTAAACATGTACTCAAAACAGCTGCACTGTTGGCCCCCAATTACGTAAACATAAGCCAAAATATATGCTGCCAGGCCACACCAACAATAGGCCCCCTCTCTGTTTGGCATGTCTGAGTTCCAGTAATTGGTTTCTCCCTGTAATCCTCCTTCCTTTGTTCTTCCGCCTGCCTGGTACGTTGTTCATGTTTGTGTATTTGGGCTGACACCCCTGCCCAGCAATGTATATGTCACTGAGCATCCCATGCCAGTAGTGCAGCATCTGTGAGCCGCACAACAGCAGTACAGTACTGTCCACTGTCGGTACACACCTGCAAGATGGGGTTGTCACTTTGTACAGTGCTGCAGTCAGTGCTTACCACCATACCATAGGCAGTGTTGTGTCCCACACACCACTGGCCCCCATGTCACTGTACTGCCTGCTGTGCACTGTATAGCAGGATTTCCGGTTCGACTATTGTATCCAGCACCACCACCAGTGCCTGTGCTGTGCAGTCCCCTGGAGCACATTGTTCTATGCAGTTCTGTACATATGTAGCCTGCAGTTACCACCATGCTCCTCCCAACTGACCTACAGGTGGAGGTGTGGGCAGATCCAGCCAGCCCCTGTACTTCCAGACTGACCTACAGATGGAGCTGTGGGACCCTGCAATAGCGCTGGGCGAACTGCATGCAAATCAGGGCATAATGAGGTGCTATTCTGGATGTTTGCACACTGAGTAGGCTCATTTGTATGGCACTTTTGAATATAGCAGATTTTTGGCCCGGTCAAACGTGATAGCGCCCGGGCAAATGGCTTAGTGCCACGCAAAACCTGAACAAACGTATATGCACTGTGCAAATGTTACAGAATCATTTTTCATTTCTGCATACTGTACATTCACATGCGCTGATGCTTGCAGCTGTACTGACTCCACTCCTTTGCTGACACACACATTGTCCACATATTTCACCTCTACAGTCCTTCTGGTCACTGTGAACTAGGTTGCTGTTGTGGTTTGCACTTCCTGGTTGCTATATTCAGAGCTGTCTTAGTCCCGAGCTATTGTTGCACTGCACTCCCAGCCCAGTTTGCCCGGCTTCCTTAGCATGCTATATTCAGCAAGTTTAGCACCTGGGCTATCCCTTTTGAATACAGCGGGCTATTGGTTCTCGGCTATTTTAGCATGCCAGGCAGTGCTAAGTTAGCCTTGGGGCAAAGTTTTGAATATAGGGCCCTGTGGGCCAGATATTTAAAGCTTTGCCCTTGAGCTAAGTTAACACTGCCTGGCATGCAAACTTAGCCTGGAGCACAAAGCAAGCTATATTCAAAAGGAATAGCCCGGGGCAAAGAGCTTCTGAATATAGCATGGGAATGAGGCCATGCAAACTGGGCTGGGAGTGCAGGGCAAATGTAGCCCTGGAATAAGACAGCACAGAATATAGCAACCAGGAAGTGCAAACCACAACAACAACAGAGTGCACAGCGATGTGAGGGTAGGTAGAGAAGAACTACATGGCCACTGTGTGTGCCAGCAGATGCATGGACCCAGTACAGCTGCAGGCAGCAGCAGATGTGAAAGATCAGTGATCAGAACTGTAATATATTCCTCGAACCGCTAGCGCTGCGCTAGCACATTAATGCGGCATTAGCGCGGAGCTAAGCAGTTTGCGTGGTGCAAACACGTTAGCCCAGCGCTAAACTGTGCCATATTCAAAAGTGACATGCAAATGAGTCTACTTAGATAGTCTCTAGGCAAACAGCCACATTACCATCTCATCATGCCCTGATTTGCATGCAGTTTGCACAGCATTACTGCAGGGTCCCACAGCTCCACCTGTAGGTCAGTCTGGAAGTACAGGGGCTGGCCAGATCTGACTGCAGCTCCACCTGTAGGTCAGTCAGGCAGTGCATAATGATAGCTGCAGGCTTCATGTAAACAGTACAGCATAGCGTGGCATATCGTACGCCAGGGGACAACACAGCATAGGCACATGTGGTGGTGGTGCTGCATGCAACCATCACACTGCAGGTCATGCTATAGTGCACAGCAGACACTACAGTAGCAAGGGGGCTGGTAGTGTGAAGGACACGGCACTGCCTGTGGTATGTAGGGCAGTGATGACCACTGCACTGTACACAGTGACAGGCACAGCTTGCATGTAATTACTGACAGTGGACAGTACTATCACACTGTTGTGTGATCCACAGATGCTGCACCTGTGCCATGGGATTCACACAGTGTCATGTAAATGGCCAGCAGTGTGCGCTGTGGCATCTGTACAGTTGTGTGGTAGGTGACTGGGGGGGGGGGCATGTAGGATCCGACAGGCACACAGGTGGTGGCATAATCCCACTACTGGCCCATGTGCACTGAGCAATGTGTCCCAGCCTTGTGGCCACACCTGGGCTGTGGTGAGGTCTGGCCAGCCATACCCCCTCCTCTTACTGGCCACCATGCCCACAATGCTGCATGTGTGTGCTGGCATCTGTTACGCACAACAGACGTATGGTCTGCAGGTGTGTGCTATATGACCACACTACCATGCTGTCCCCTGTGGGTCAGATTGCCCCTTACGATCTGTGCTTGGCTGGGACTGGTGGCAACTGCTGACATCATGGTGGTGCCATCAGTGAGCAGCATGTGTCCTCCATGTCTATTATCTATACTTTGGACTTTACAGTAAATATGATACAAGACAAGCTTCAGAAAACATTTAATGAATTACAGATTTCCCTTAAAAACAGTAAACTGGTATTGAATGCAAAGAAGACACAGTCTATATTATTTCATAGAACATCAGTGGAATTGGAGAATTTGGCCCCGGGTATGGTTATACTGGAGGGATTCCCGATACAGCAGGTGCAGTCCTACATATATCTGGGCCTGTGATTAGATGACTCATTATGCTGGGGCTTTCGTATTAATGATTTAATAAAAAACGTGGGAGAAAGACTGGGAGCCCTTTATAGGGTAAGCTCCTGTACGAGCATGGATATTAGAAGAAGGGTGGCGAATTCTATAATTATCCCCATGTTTGCTTATGGGGACATTCTTTATGCCTGTGGTAAAAAAAGTGATTTAGAAAGACTAGATGTCTGCCATGGCAGACTTGCCAGATTTATTCCAGAAGCACCCCATCTCACCCATAAGTGTTATCTATGTAACCAGCTGGGCTGGTTAAAATTAACTGAAAGTAGACAGGAGCACCTATTGGCATTGATGAGCTAGGGGTTATCAGGTAGTCTTCCTAGCTATATTACCGCTAAATTGATACATAGGATAAAACCTGAGTCATTAAGATCTGTAAACAATTTAGACCTGGAAATTCCAAGATGTAAACAGGAGCTTGGTCGCCATTCAGTTTTTTACAGGGGCCCACTAGGATGGAATAAAATACCTACAAACTTGAGGTCAATAGAGGGGAGTAAACCCTGGAAGGGGATAAAGTTTTGGTTTAGAAACACAGTCAGTAATACAAGACAATGTTGCCTAACCTCCTGATAATTCTATATTAGAATATTATGATTTGCTGTAATGGACTAAATTAAGCATCCTTAGTTTTGTGTAAGGATAAATTAAGGAAAGTCTATACTAACTAATGCCCTGTGTTCCTTCTGTGTTCTATTTTACATTGTATAATAATGTACTGTGTTTTTATTTTGTTGACTTTGAAGAATGTTGTTTTAATTGAAGTTCTAAAATGCTATGGGTCTCGTAAATGAGTTGTAACTCGATCAAGCTAATCCTAATTCATATGAATTTCTATATGAATAAAACATTTTGCTACTATGGTCCAGGAAGTGGTGATTCAGGGGTTGGTGATTGTGCTGAGTGGGATCAGAGATTAGTTGGGAGAGCTGGAGGGACTTTATGTTTTGCCATAATTTGTGAAGGGCGGGGGAGCACCATTTGAGACTGAAGTCACCTAGGATGAGCAATTCACCAGAGGAGGCACGAGACAATATTGTGGTGGGGAGTTCAGTAGCTGATGAGGGAGATGTGCTGGGACAGTCAGCAATAAACTCCAGCAATAAATATGGATGCTAAAAGTTTTGAGTGAGAAAGTTTGAGGAGCATGTCATTGGCAGAAACGATTATAGGGGGGATGGACTAGGAATAAGCCCAATGTCCCCTACAGCTATAAATAACAAGGAGAGAAATAGCTTGAGGGAGCCTCTGAAATGCTTATGAGAAGAGGAGAAGAGATGAGAGGAGTGGGTAGGAAAGGGGTGTGGGAAGGAGGGGTGACACAGACCCCTGACTGCTTCAAGGTGAATCCCAGAGGAAGGGAGGAAGCTGTACCCAGGAAGCCAAGAAGAGTGGGAGAGGGAGGGAAGAAAAGAGGAAGGGATAGTGGGGAGGGATGAAGAGAGAGATGGAAGGGAGTTGGCAAGGTTGGGAAGGGGAGGGAGGTGAGACTAGCTAGGAGGGAAGGAGGGCAATTGTTACAAGGAGCATAATGGGAAGCATGAGAAGCAGATTGTCCTGACTGAACAAGCACAGATGAGGGGATACTGCAACTACCAGTTACCTGTGCAAAACTGTGTCGTATTGAATTGAGACTAGCACTAAAGAGAAGCCTCTGAAAATCAAAAAAGGGGGAGGGGTACCAGGCTATACTCAGATAGGGAGAGGAGACTATAACTACCTGGTACTGTGAAAACCATAATAAATTACATTGAGGTTAACCTCAAGGGTGGGCCCCTGAAGCAAAAACAAAAGGGGAAGGGGTATTGGCTATACCCAGGTAGGGAGGGTGACTGATTGAAAAGGAGGCAAACTTCATGCAGATAGAGTGAATATATTAGAGTGCAGAGGGGGTGTGAGCTACAGTCAGATAGGGAATAAGCTAAGCTGCAGCATAGCCTGGGGGGTTGGGGACAATGGCCACACACAAACAGGGAGGCTAGGTAAGTAAACACCAGGTGAAGTCAACATCACTGCATACAGTTAACAGGGTAACTAAGGAAAAGCAGTACAATGTAAGGCTGTCACCAGAGCTAATGTGGTGCAGTATGCAACAATAAACAGAACAGACAGAGCAAGTGATGAGTTCAACTATATAACAGGTATGTACAATGACCTCCTCTAGCTGATGACATCCCTGGGCCTTGCACAGGCAGTTGCCTCTGTGACCCATCATCACAGCCACACCTTGGGCTTGATATTCTCACAGGATCTTGACCTCAGGATTGATCAAGATGGCCCTTGTACAGTGAAATTTTCATTTGGGCTCCCCATGGTCCATACCCTATTGAGATCATCAGTTATCGCCCTTTGAGGGGATTGTCCCAAGAGGGACTGATGGCAGTAGTTGATCAGTCAGGTGTAAGTGCTGTTTATGTGACTGGCTTGGGTGAAGCCATGGCAGCCTATAATACTCGATGCTATTGCACCAGACCATATATGCCACAGGTCTTCAGACCCACATGGTTTGATGGAGCTCTCAATGTGATAAAGACCATGGGGCATAGGTTGGAGCATTGCTGGCATAGGACTCACTCAGTGAAGGATAAACTGGCTTTGAGAAAGCGCTATGTTGACTATCAAAGGGCAATCAACCATAAGAAGGCAGAGTTCCTGTCCAGGGAGATTGCTGCAAGGAAGAACAGATCAGCTCAGCTCTTTCAGACTGTGGACAGGCTTCTTCATTCAGTCTCTCTACAGCCGAATAGATTCTTTTCAGTAGCACTTTGCGAAGAGTTTGGTCTGTTCTTCTCTGACAGGGTGTTCTGTAGTCGGGCTGGGATCTTGCCAGTGGGTCTAGATCAGTCCCACAGGGTAGGGTCTGGATGCAGCAGAGGCACTACTATTGTTTGGGTGGGTTTCGGCCAGTGGAGGTGGCCGAGGTCTCCAAGGCTATTTAGATGCTGTGGTCTACTTGTGAACTGGACCCTGGCTCCATGCATCTCCTAGTGAGCTCCTTCGAGACCATCAGTCCAGTGTTCACCAGGATTGTCAGGAATTCACTTTTGGAGGGGATCTTCCCCAATGCTTTGAAGGAGGTGGAGGTGAAGCCCCTTCTGAAAAAAATCTCTCGACCCTAACATCCTGGCAAATTATAGACCTATCTCCAACCTCCTATTTCTAGGGAAGGTTGTTGAGAAGATAGTGGCTCTGCAGCTCGAGGAACACCGGGAGGCCTTTGATGTCTACAAGCCATTCTAGTCTGAGTTTAAGATTAGGCATAGCACAGAGTTGGCACTAGTCAGGGTACATAATGACCACCTCAGGGCCAAGAGGTCGAGGGGAGTGGTCAGTTCCCATTCTCCTCAATCTGTCATCAGCATTTGATACCGTGGCCCATACTGTGTTGCTGGATCACCTTCGAGAGTATTGTGGACTCACTGGTATTGTCATCAACTGATTTGAGTCCTTTCTTTGGGCAGGAGGCAGAGGAGAGTGATGGGGAATTTCTCCTCCTCCTCCCTGATGCCCCTGTCCTGTGGAGTTCCTCAGGGCTCAATCCTGTCACTGACGCTGTTGGTGGTATACATGATGCCCCTGGGGAGGCTCATTAGATAGTACAGTCTGAGTTTTCACTGCTATGCAGATGATACTCAGCTGTACATGTATTTTGTACCGGGAATAAATGGTGCTGTTGAAGTGCTGAATAAATGCCTTGCCAAGATCCAGGATTGGATGAACTCTAACTGGTGGAGACTTAACCCAGACAAGACAGAGGTGCTAATGATTGAGTCGGATTGTAGGCATGATGGTAATGCTTCCGGGGCAACAACAGGTTTGATCCTGGGGTCGACCATGTTGATGGCGTCCTCTAGGGTGAGAAATCAGGGCATTGTCCTCGATGACAAGCTGACATTTGAAGCTCAGGTGTCGGCTGTCTTCAAAAGTGATTTTTACCATCTGAGTAACATCACCGGATTAAACCCCTAATTTTGCCTGAGGACCTGCCATCACTGGTGCACACCTTTGTAATGTCTAGACTCAACTATTGTAATGCTCTATACCTTGGGGTCACTGGAAGGAACCTCTGCTGGCTGCAGCAAGTGCAGAATGCAGCAGCCAGATTGGTGGCGGGGCTGTCAAGGTCCTGTCATGTGAACTCAATCCTGCAAGGTCTGCACTGGCTGCTGGTCAGGTGAAGGATTCTCTTCAAGGTGGGCTTGCTCACCTATAAGGCCCTATATGGATTGGGCCCTGGCTACCTGTGAGACCTCCTTACTCCTTCCATCCTGGCCTGCTCCCTTGGTTCCTCCACCATGGGCCTCCTGGTGATTCTGAGGACCAGGCTGAAAACCTCAGGTGACCATTCATTTGGGGTGGCCAGCCTGGTCCTCTGGAACGTGCTGCCAAGGCCTTTGAGGGAGGCCCCTATAGTGGAGGCATTTCGGAGGGGCCTGAATACTCACCTTTTTAGCCAGGCCTTTCCTGTGGATATTTTTTTAACTTACAATGAACTTTTAATTATTTTACTGTATCTACTGTATTTTTAATGATTGCTTATATATTTGAATGTTTTATTATTGTACTGTATAAATCATGATTGTACAGTGCCCAGAGCCTCCGAGATTGGGCACCAAATAAATAAAAATCTATGTATCTATCTAACTATCTGTCTGCCTGTCTGTCTGTCTATCTATCTATCTATCTATCTATCTATCTATCTATCTATCTATCTATCATGGAATTCAATGACAAGCAGAAATAAAACAGAGGAAGTAATGCAAGAGTCAGAGGAACACTTACATTAAATGGACAGAGTGGCCCATCACCTACTGCCTCATGTCTGACACCCATGGCAGACACCCAAGTGCAATACATCACCCTTTGTGCTGCGGCCTTTAATGCTTCAGACTGCAACATGGAGGACTACTTGGGATGAGAACTTAAGAGGGGGAAGAAAGCCTCACCCACAGTGTTTTGGGTCTCACTCCCAAATAGCTGGAGCAGCAGTTGCTTGGAGGTGACTTGCTGAGAAGGTAAGATGGTGTCTGGTGGTCTGGCTGGGTCTTGGGATCTGATGGTAGTGGTGGTGGGGGCAAGCAGGAAAGACTGATCCCTGCCTTCATGATCCTTTGTAGCAGCTGTGGCAGTCCAAATAAGAGCCGCAAGTAAAGCAAGTGGCTGAGTTCAATTTGAAAATTGTGGGCAAAACAAAGCCTCGTACAGAGTCCAGGGCTGTACTTCTGACTGGCTAGAGCAGCAACTGTTTGGAGATAGCCTGCTGAGAAGGTAAGCTGGTGTCAGGTGGTTGGACTGGGACTGGGTTCTTGAATCCAACAGTGGTGGGGGAGAGCACCAAAGACTAAGCTCTGCCCTCACAACCCCTCATTGCAGCTGTGGCAGTCCAGATAAGAGCCATGAGTGAAATGAGTGGTTGAGTTCAGTTTTTAAAATTTCAGACAAAACAAAGCCTCCCCCAACACAGTGTCTAGAGCCACACTGCTGACTGACTGGAGCATCGCTGACTTGGAGATTGCCTGCTGAAAAGGTGTGGTGGTATCTGGTGGTTGAGCTAGGTCCTAGGATCCATTAGTGGTGGGGGGAAGGGAGCAGGAAAGAAAGAGCTCTGTCCTCACAACCCCTCATAGCAGCTTTGGCAGTCCAGATAACAGCTGTGAGTGAATTGAGCTTCTGAGTTCAGTCTGAAAATTGTGGGGAAAACAAATCCCCACCCAGAGGGTCTAGGGCCAGAATAAAACAGTTGCACATACAGACATATAAGCTAACAAGACATAACTTAACCAACATAATAACTTAGCTTATGCAAACAGAACAGGAATAAAACAAGTAATTGCCCAACAGGGATTTTACTAACAAACTCATTGTTTTTTGAAACTAACCAAGTGAGTTTCATGTAAATCAACATAACACAGGCAAGCATTTTAAGTGCACTAGCACAAATGTGGAAGCTAGGATCAAGTTTTGCAAACATAGTGGAGACATTTTACTGGGTCTTATACTGGTATAAAAGATGGAAGAATTCATGGCCCATCAGCACCATCCCAACATTCAAATTAGTATGCAGAGTCACTCTTTGAACAGTAGATATCTATGTAGTGCATTTTTATCACTGTAGTGGATGGAGTCCTGCAGACTTCTTGCTATGAGAGTAGAGAAAGGGAGTTCTCCTGATACCCAATGGACGAGATAAAATTAGATATTTTGTAGAATCACTGCACTAATTGAAGCAAGCATTCTCTTATGTTCATTTGAGTTGAGCAGTCTTGAAAACACTATTTTGTTAAGTGTGGGTCGAATTCTCTTTCAAGAAAGATTCATAGCTCATAAACAGGACAGCTTAATCAGCCTTTCAACTGTAACTGAGATTGATATCTCCCTCTCTTTATAACTTTTAATCTTGCCTGCATTGTACTGGGATGCATAAAATAGATGATTTCATAGCAGGCTTTCTAAGAAAAACTAAAACAGTTTCATTCTATACATGAATGCCACAGTTTTAGAGAAATAATTAGCTAGGAAGAAAAGCACTACAGACAAGATGTAGCACGGTTAAGGTCAAAATCCACAAAAGGAATGCTATGCAGATATACAAGGTCATAAAACATCCAATGTTGAAGTCTTACTTTAAAGACTAGAAAAACTGAAAGACACACTGCAATTGCATTTTCAATGCTGGCACTGTGTAAACATGTTTCTGTCTGTAACTATGTGCTCATTTGTCAGTATTATTTGTGATTATTCAAGCTTGCACTATTTAAACATGTTCTGTCTATAACTTTGTGTTGCACTGAAAACTTAATATCTGATCTATATGGTTTTCTCTCTCTCCCATTAATGCCATCTAACTGCAACTCTGCTATGTATTTCTTTCACATTATCATTAAGACACAGTCTACACAAAACTTGTTTTTATTATTACACCTGCATAGATCCTGCACTTCTTTGCATTGAATCCCAGCTGCCATTCTTCAGACTTTCTCCATTTTTTTAAGGTCTTACCTCATTCTTTCACCCCCCAGCATGTCCACTCTATTGCATACCTTTTGTATCATCTGTGAAGAGGCATACCTTCCTCTCCAGTCCCCTCTGCAATGTCCCCAATAAAGTCCAGATAGGCCACATCCCCATCGCATCTCCCTGGTCCTCTGGCTTAGTTACTCAGTCATGCTGTAGATTAGTACAATGAATTAGAGCAAAACACAGTGCTTATCATAAATACAGTAAATGTTAGGGTTAGATGTATAAGTAAATAAATGCCATATAAGGCAGTGTGTGTGTGTGGGGGGCAGTGCTCTGTGTGTGTAGATAGTGCACTGCTGTGCTATACTGGAATATATATGTATATACAGTATGTGTATATGAATTAGTCAGTGTGTGTATCACAACAATTAGAACATGCAATTAGGTGGCTCAGTGGTTAGTGCAAAAATTGTTAGTCTATGTTCCCCCACTGTTGAGATCAGTTTCAGCCTTATACATGTCATTGCTGATTTAAATGAGGTGTCTAGTGGCAACCCCCCACTCTCTGATGTCTCTTGAAGCCTGAAAAGAAGAAAACAGTCCCTTGATGTCTTTTGTAATCTGTAAAAATGTATGTAGACAGTGCACTGCTATGTTATAGTGGAATATATATGCTTACACAGTAACCCCTCTCTATTACAAACCTCTCCATATTGAATGCTCAGCTATAAAAAACACCCCTAGTGGCTCCCGACTCTAACACTAATGCTATCCATCCAAAAAAAAAAAATCAGCATAGAATGAAAAAAGAATATTGTAATGTATTGTCCACACCACTCAGTATTAAAACAGAGCTGCAAAGTACTGTATACAAATCTTTGGTAGCGGCGTGTCTGTATCTCTGGTAGGAGTGTGGCGAATAAGATTAGTTTGAGTGGTAGCGGCAGCACTACAGACCAGTGAATGGTGTCAGTTGAAGCAGGTTAGAAGCTAAGCAAATACAGTACAGTACAAATATTAAAACAGAGCTGCAAAATAGCCTATACCTGGTTCCCAGTGGCAACCGGTTTAATGACCATGTGTTCCTCTTAAGAAGTCAGCACGGATATGTCCTGACTGGATCCACTCACAGAAGCACTTTATAACTGCTGACGCAAGTGCAAATTTTACAGCATTTCCAGGCAACAGACAGTGTAAGCTTCACAATCTACTAGTTCATTAATAAGCTAAACTGTGATACAGTAAACAAATATTTGGTAGTGGGGTGCAGTTTCTGTATGTCCGGTAGGTAGGAGTGCGGCAGTGGTGCAGACCAGTGAACGGTGTCAGTTCAGAAAACTGTTTAAAAAGGGACAACTTCTTTCTAGAGGAGCGCAAAAAATGTTTGTGTATGGGGCCGATGGCTTAGAGAGTAGTAAGGGCTGTATTGTAGTAAGCCTTCCAGTCTTCTCAGCTGTACTGTGTATAAAAACAGCGTCCTTCACTTTAGCGAACAAGTTACTATAAGGAATGGTCATTATGGCTCCCAAGTCATTCATTATAGCGAGGGGTTACTGTATGTGTATATGTATTAATCAGTGTGTGTGTATATCACAACAATTAGATTGCAGTCCGGCAACTCAGTGGTTAGTGCAAAAATTGCTAGTCTACATTCCCCCACTGTGTAAATCAGTTTCAGCCTTATGCATGTCATTGTTGATTTAAATGAGATGCCTAGTGGCAACCCCTCACCCTCTGATGTCCCTCAGAGCCTGAAAAGAAAACAGCCCCTCAATGTCTTTTTTTAATCTGTAAAAATGTGTGTAGACAGTGCACTGCAATGTTATACTGGAGTATATGTGCATATATGTGAATATGTATTGGTAGGTGTGTGTATCACAATTAGTGCAGTTAAGTGGCTCAATGGTGAGTGCAAACATTGCCAGTTTACACATTTCTCATTCCCCACAATGCCATTATTTTGCAGTCGTATTGGCTTTTGCTAGTTTGTTAAAACTAATAGTGGTTTTAATAAGTCTTCACACAGATTCTATTCCACATTCCCTCAGTGTGTGTAAAAGAACTTACTTTAGTTTATTCTGAAATTATTTTTATTTAACTTGAGTCTATGTGTAACCCCTTTGTTACCCGGGGTTACTAGAATCCCAGTAAGACCTAGTGGCAGGCAGGGAAGGTAGCTTGTGAAACTCCAGTTAAATGGGTTTCACACTGTCTCACTCTGTCCTCAGTCACAGCTGAGACTGGAGAGATGACATCATTATAGAACTGTCGCAGCTGCATGAGCCACATTTGGAATCTTCAGCTCAGAGTAAGTTTAGAACTTTGGGAAATTCAAAGTCAGTCTTCAGTTTGTCCTTAAGCAAACAGTGAGGAAATCAGTGAGTTGTCTGTTTGCCTCCACACAGAAGGAAGTGTTCCTGAGTTTTACCTTTTTAAAGTGGTGGAGACCGCTTCCCCGGACTCAGTGCCCCCTCCCTCCGGGGGGGGGAAGAAAGTTCTCTGTGGGTTCCGGGGGCAATCCCCTTCTCCCACCCTGGGAAGAAAGCTGCCTGTTTTAATTTAAGTTCAGTCTGTTCATGTATAACAGAAAAGGTTACAGTACTTCGCCTGTGGGGCACCTGCAACGAATGGGTGAGTGTTTGGCTCCATTGGAAGGGGCAAACAACTTCTTTTCTTCAGTTGGATTTCATAAATGTGGACTGCTATTTGGGAGGACTATGTCAACTAGGACAAACAAATAGAGCAGTCATCTGTTTAAAGTGTTAATGGATTTAAAGTTCACTGTAGAGGGTGTGCTTCAGGTCATCCACCGTCAATCTATATTTTAAAGTCTAAAGTTCTGTGTGTCCAGAGAAATGGCCGGGTATGGGCTGTGGGAGCTGGAGGTGGGAAAACCCCCCATCTTTAGTAACCAGGTCCACCTCTACGGATTTCTTCTGTGTTTTTGCCACTTGCCTCATGCGCTTGGCCAGTGATGGGGTGGGTACCCAGACATGGGTCACAACTTGAAAATCTCTCTAGGAGTCGCAGACTCTAAGTGGTGTGGGGAGCCACAGGATGGGAAAATTACTCCTTGTATGATGGGAGTTTCAATTGGAAGTACGAAAACAAAATCTCTCTAGGAGTCGCAGACTTCAGGTGGTGTGGGAGCCACAGTTTGGGAGCCTTCTTGTTTGATGGGATGTCTTCCAAGTAAAGTTTGGGTTCATTCGCCAAGTGGACCATCAGTCGAGTGGCCGGCAGGGGAGCCAGGCCAGTCGGGCTATGTATCCAATGCGCATGCAAAGTCCGGACTGAGTGCCTGGTGGGTCCAAAGCCAGACAACTGTTGTAATGTGTTCATTCCTCAAATGGACCGCTGTGTTTAACCTCTAATCTGCATTACAGTAACGTAGCCCTTTGGGGGACCATGCAGTGCTGTGTCTATGTTCAGTGAGTTAATAAATAAAGCCACACTGAAAAATCCCAATTCTGGTTCTGGACATTACAGTTATTGCTTCCTGTAGTTGGATTTACTTGGGTGCCCCTGTGCAGAGTAGCCAAACCTAGGTCTCTTGTGCCAGGTAACCTCATCCTTCCCCGAACCCGTAGATACATATGTATACCCATGTTACAAAAATGGAGCATACGGGTTATAAAAATGGAGGCACCGCTTTGGATTTGTTTGGGAAGGAAGGTGCTTGGGCAAGTAGGCTAGCGTTTTGGCTATCTGGCAGTCAGTAGCCCAAAAAAGTTGAAGCAATTTCCCTAGTGTGTGCTGTGTGCTGTGAATCTTGTGCTGCTGTTTAAAAAATGCCAACTGTTTACCAAGGAGCTGTAAAGCCAAAGTGTGTCCTTGTCCTGCATCAACATAGTTTACAGCGTTTGTCAGTTTTAAAATAAAGTTCTGTGAAGGAAAGTGTGGAAAACTAGGTAGCAACAGAGAAATTATGCCCTGGACATTGGAAATGCTTTCTGTGCCATGCTAGAGACTGCAGAGTTAATGGCAATGTTACATGGTTGAAATGGGCTCCGCTGTGAGTCAGTTAAAAAAAAAGTGCATCTTTTCAGTTTAAATTTGCCTGCTCGACGATCGCCGTGAGGAGAGGAGCCCTCTGAGAAGAAGAGGCTCATTTGCATGGCGCCATGTGGTTGGTCAGTTTGCCATTAGTCCGCCCTCAGCCAGCTCTTCAGAGTCTGCTTAGCATCTCGAGAGGGAGACAGAGAGAAGGTGTACTGGCAGTGGAGGAGCCGCTCATCAGTGTTCAAAGCGCTGTAAACAGTAGAAAAGTGACTTTCCAGTAAAAATTGGGCTCAACCCGCTTATCGATCGTGGGATCAGTGAATTGTGTGGTTAATACTACGATCGCGGAGACTGCCTGCCCGTTTGCAATCTAAGGCCTTCAAAATCTGGCTGCAGGCCGTTTTATCCCATCGCAGCAATCTGCTTCAATAACAGTGAGTAAACGAATTAAAACTGCTCAAATCAGTGATTTTCAGATAATGCCATATAAAATGTGTGTGCAGCTGTATAGTCGCTTTGCAAATAGTGATTGTGTGATGTCCTGCTGGCAAGTGCAAGTCTGTAAAGCCATTAAATGTGTGCATAGCAATGAAAAGTAGCCTCAGTTTAAAGTCTGCAGCCAGAGAGAGACTGTGGGTTGTAAAATAAGTGCAACACTAGTAGAAGCAGGCAATCCTGTGCTAAAACCTGAAGTTTTAAGAGGGACTGTAATTAAATGAATGTTGCCAGCATGTGAAAAGTCCAAGGAAAATCCTGTAAATGTGTGAACAGCCAGAACAGAGCAAGTAGTGCAGTTTGAAATAAAAGTTATTAGCAGCTGATGTAAATCGGGTGCGCAGTGGCTTGACCCAGAGTCTGAATGTTGATGCACAGGAGTGCTGCTTTCGCCATTACAGGGTGGGGTAGTAAAGTAAACACAGCAACAGAGGAGCCATTTTAAAGCTACAGAGTGTGTTCATTAAAGTGGGACTTTCAGTTACAGTGAACCTTTGTTTGTTTTTCTGCAGTTATGGCCTCAGGACCAGCTCGTTACCCGGATCATGCCCGGGTTGCAGTAACAGCAGCAGTAAATAGATTGAGAGATATTGAAAATTGGTGCTATAGAGGGCAACTCCTCCTGATGTGGCAATTCCTAATTATCCAGTGCGTGTATGCCAGATGTGCTTGAGTGCTGGAAGGATGTCTTCATGATTCCTCACTGTGCTGGATGTCTGCAAAAATATGGCTTGTATAAAGTGCCTCAAATTCGTTTGTCTCCCACATGGACACAACTTCAAGAATCTGCAGCTGGCAGCACACAGCATCAGGCGGAGCCTGTGGAGGAAGGTCCCCCGGGGGAGTGTGGCACAAAGTTAGAGAGTGCAGAATTAGAGACTGAATCTGAAATTAAAGCATTGGATGCTGGATCTCAGAAGGCAAGTTCAGATAAAGCATCAATAGTCCCTGGGTGGGGGGCTCAGCCCAAGTCTCAAGGTGAAGATGAGATGCGGGAGGCCTTTGAATGGGAGGTGTCGCCTCCGCTCCCAGTGATGAATGGATAGTCTCAGGGGTGAGAACTACTGCTCACTCCTGGGCTCAGATCCTCAGTGAAGAGGAAGATGAGGGGAACCTAGTGGCCTAATGAGAAAGGAACGGGTACACAGCCTCAAGATCTTGCCTCGGAGGAATGTGTTCAAGAAGGTGGTGATGCCACTGCCCTGGCTTCACCAGAAGAAGAAGAAGTCAGGGATCCATTTTTAATTTCATTGAGGATGCGAAGCTGGCAGAACCAGGACTGGCCACCCCCAAGCCAGGCCAGCGGCCTCAGATTGACCAAAGCAAGTAAAGAGGAGAGACTGGTTCATAGAATGGCCAATGAAATCCATGGTATGACCTTTCCTACCTTTCCTCGGAGAGTCTGGGAGGAGATTGAGAACTGCAGGAAATCCTGGATCTGGGATGAAGCAATGAAACATGTGCATTCTGGGGCTAACCAGCATGTAAAGAATAGACTGTTCCACAAAAAGTATACACAGTGGAAGAGAGGCAGGACACTGTTTATGGACAGAGTGAGAATAGTGGACGGAGAGGGACGTGAAGTCTCCCACTGTGTGACTTATGTGCGTCCAGACGGAGTAATAATTCAAGCCCCTGACCCCCTCTACTATTGGCCTCAGTGCAAGGACCTCCCACTAATTAAGCCCGTGCCTACAAAATGGAGAGCCGAGCAGTGGTAGTCAGTACTGCCACATCTAGACTGTGAAGTGCCCTTATTGAACTGCCAATATGAATAAACAAGAAATCAGGTGCCCCATATTCTTCAGTCCACAGTGTACTGCTCTATTCAGCAACCATCTACTGGTACCACCAGATGACTTCAGATCCAGAGAAGACACCAGCCCAGCTGTTTTCCTGTTCATCGCCTGGTAATCGGATGACGCCAGACCAGCTGTTTCTCTTTTTTGTTCCTGTTCTAAGGTTCCTTCTCCAGTTATGACATCGGCCCAGCTGTTTCCAGATGTGCACTCCTGTGGGTTCCCGGAAGATGTCCGCCCAGCTGTATCAGAAGAAATGCTGCCAGGGAGAGTCTTCGGCAGGGACCAGGTTTGTGATGTTCGAATACTTCAAGAGGCTGGTGAGTCAGAAAAATTCTTTTTATTCTATCTTTATGACATTTTGCAATACACACCCTACACTACAGACTTCAAACAGTGTGTGAACTGTCCGCAAAGACTCTCCCTTTCGGGATTATTGCCTTAAAGAATTATGCTTCACGGGGCTCCGGCCCAGGAGAGACTCTTTAATGGACTGGCCTTCAGGCCTTGTAGTCACTAGTGGGACATTTAGGGCATTCCATCCCCCAAAGGTGTATTGCTACCAATGTCATTGTACTTTAATGTAAATACTGTTTTCTACCTTTTTCTAAAAAAAAAAAAAAAACTTTTTCTTTTTTGGGATTGTTCAGTGCTTTTTCTGTGTGGTAAGGGTTGTTGTTGTTGTCATTGTTGTTGTTTAGATAGACTGTACATGCAGATTAGGATGTGTTTTTTTTGGTTTTGTCTTTTCTTACAGGTGTTCCTGGAAGACAGAAGAGAAGACAAGAAGAGGAGGAGGAGCTCATCGGAGTCCCTCATCAGTGTTTATGGTGTAGAATTTAAATGTACTGTGTTATTATTGCTAAAGGTTGTAGTTGCAGGCTGCCCAAGGTCGGGGAGGTCCCCGGGTTTTGTTTTTGTTTGGGATGTTATGTTAGAGGCAGATAGGTTTTCCCTAGAGGGTTAGGGGGGATGGACAGGCTGTGGCCCTGACCTGCAGTAGGGGCCGCAGTGCTGATCTATCAGGGTTATGCTCTGGATGGTTCTACGAGAGCCACTAGGTGTCCATAGTAAGTGGATAGAGTAGAGGCTGATATGTCAGCTATAGGCCTCTAGGCCCTTAGTGTTGCCTGCCTGTGCTCGCACATGGTAGGAGGAGGCCTGATCACCCCCCTCCGCAGGTAGCACATAGGGTGGGATGGCCTAAGGCTGGGTGCATAATGACTGGGGACAGTCATTTTCCTGGTCAAGGGCGAGTGTAACCCCTTTGTTATCCGGGGTTACTAGAATCCCAGTAAGACCTAGTGGTAGGCAGGGAAGGCAGCTTGTGAAACTCCAGTTAAATGGGTTTCACACTGTCTCACTCTGTCCTCAGTCACAGCTGAGACTGGAGAGATGACATCATTATAGAACTGTCGCAGCTGCATGAGCCACATTTGGAATCTTCAGCTCAGAGTAAGTTTAGAACTTTGGGAAATTCAAAATCAGTCTTCAGTTTGTCCTTAAGCAAACAGTGAGGAAATCAGTGAGTTGTCTGTTTGCCTCCACACAGAAGGAAGTGTTCCTGAGTTTTACCTTTTTAAAGTGGTGGAGACCGCTCCCCCGGTCTCAGTGCCCCCTCCCTCTGGTGGGTGGGGTGGGGGGAAGAAAGTTCTCTGTGGGTTCCGTGGGCAATCCCCTTCTCCCACCCTGGGAAGAAAGCTGCCTGTTTTAATTTAAGTTCAGTCTGTTCATGTATAACAGAAAAGGTTATAGTACTTCGCCTGTGGGGCACCTGCAACGAATGGGTGAGTGTTTGGCTCCATTGGAAGGGGCAAACAACTTCTTTTCTTCAGTTGGATTTCAAGTAAATGTGGACTGCTATTTGGGAGGACTATGTCAACTAGGACAAACAAATAGAGCAGTCATCTGTTTAAAGTGTTAATGGATTTAAAGTTCACTGTAGAGGGTGTGCTTCAGGTCATCCACCGTCAATCTACATTTTAAAGTCTAAAGTTCTGTGCGTCCAGAGAAATGGCCGGGTATGAGCTGTGGGAGCTGGAGGTGGGAAAACCCCTCATCTTTAGTAACCAGGTCCACCTCTATGGATTTCTTCTGTGTTTTTGCCACTTGCCTCATGCGCTTGGCCAGTGATGGGGTGGGTACCCAGACGTGGGTCGCAACTTGAAAATCTCTCTAGGAGTCACAGACTCTAAGTGGTGTGGGGAGCCACAGGATGGGAAAATTACTCCTTGTATGATGGGAGTTTCGATTGGAAGTACGAAAACAAAATCTCTCTAGGAGTCGCAGACTTCAAGTGGTGTGGGGAGCCACAGTTTGGGAGCCTCCTTGTTTGATGGGATGTCTTTCCAAGAAAAGTTTGAGTTCATTCGCCAAGTGGACCATCAGTCAAGTGGCCGGCAGGGGAGCCGGGCCAGTCGGGCTATGTATCCAATGCGCATGCAAAGTCCGGACTGAGTGCCTGGTGGGTCCAAAGCCAGACAACTGTTGTAATGTGTTCATTCCTCAAATGGACCGCTGTGTTTAACCTCTAATCTGCATTACAGTAACATAGCCCTTTGGGGGGACCATGCAGTGCTTTGTTTATGTTCAGTGAGTTAATAAATAAAGCCACACTGAAAAATCCCGATTCTGGTTCTGGACATTACAGTTATTGCTTCCTGTAGTTGGATTTACTTGGGTGCCCCTGTGCAGAGTAGCCAAACCTAGGTCTCTTGTGCCAGGTATTCTCATCCTTCCCCGAACCCGTAGATACATATGTATACCCATGTTACAAAAATGGAGCATATGGGTTACATATGCCATCTTGATTTGAAGTTAGTTCACTGAACAGTTTACTGTTGTTAATAATGCTATGCATTAAGAAGATATCCTCACTATAACTCTCTCACCTCCAGACTATATAGTTCAAGTTTGCTCAGTCTTTCTTCATAGGAATCTTGGTGCATACTGTTTATAATTTTGGTTGCCCGACACTGAACCTGTTTAGTGCACTGCCTATTATATACATGTACCCCCTCATTGGTGGGGCTTACCTGTTGCCCGGGAGCCTGTTCTGCTGCCTGTTTCCCTGACGCCTCTCTGTGACTAGTCCAGGGTCCTGGGGGTCTCCTCTAGTCTCCCTCCATGTCCCTTGTGTTGTTTTAGGTCCTTTGAGGGCTGGAGGAGCAAGTCGCAGGACTGCCGCTGCAGCGTAGC
This sequence comes from Neoceratodus forsteri, assembly GCA_016271365.2. Taxonomy (NCBI): domain Eukaryota; kingdom Metazoa; phylum Chordata; order Ceratodontiformes; family Ceratodontidae; genus Neoceratodus; species Neoceratodus forsteri. The sequence goes on along the minus strand of CM028129.1, from coordinate 1,576,479,162 downwards.
ACTTTAAATGTGCTGGCAGGCTCCGCTCATATGCAGTAGCGCATCTTTGTTTTTGGACCACCGTAACAGTCAGTAAATCACCTCTCCAGTGGTCTTAACTTAAAAATAAGCTGGTCGGGGATCAGACACGTGGAGGAGGTGCATCAGTAGTGGCTGGAGATGTTATTATTAAAGCGTCTATAAGCACTTATTTATTTATTTAGTTTTTTGATGACCGGGTGGGTGCACTAGCCATAACAATGACTATTTTCAGGCACGACCCAGGAGGGTACAAAACAGAAACAATCAGATAACGGGTTACAATATATGGAATCGCAATATACAAATGTAGGAATACAAAACAGGCTGGAGTTTAAATAACAGGCTTAGTAAAATATGTAACAAAGACAAAATAAAAATAAAAGTAAAGAGAGTAAAAATACAAGAAAGCAAATAACATTTAGGTTAGGTCATAAGTGCTAACATTACCCTGGAAATCTAGGAGGATTAAAACTAGGTGACAGAGGCATTATAGTAGTCAATATATGATAATGCAGGAGAGTTAAAGTTGAAATAGGGAAATAGGATTGAAAGAGGAGGGTAGGGTAAGATAGGGACTTAGTGAGAGATAAAATCCCTAGGTAATAGGAAGGTAGAAAATGGGTGGTAAGAAGAAAAAGCTATGCATTGGTAAAGGTCAATAAACTAAGTAGTGGTGTAAGTGCAGGAAACATAAGGAGAGGAGACAAAGGCTAGGGTGGTTTGAAACAGGAGCAACAGCAGGAGTCTACAAGATAGTGTTGCAGCAATTTTTTAAAGGAGGCATGGGAAGATGCTGCGTGAGTACTTAGGGGGAGGGAGTTCCAGAAAAGGGGGGCACGACAGGCAAAAGCACTAGCACCTTTGGACGTTCGATGTCTGGGGATATGGACTGGAGAATTATCAGCAGAACGAAGACCATAGCTGGATGTGTGGTTTAGAAATAGTCCTGCCAGTGGATTGGGAATTTGGGATCTGATAACGTTATCTATGAGCGATCCGTAAGCATAAGATCTAGATGCAGAAGGGGAAAGACAGCCAAGATCAGAGTAGAGGAGGCAATGGTGTTTTACCCGAGGAAAGGAGGATGCATAGCAACAGGTATTATTATAGGTAACAGCGCATTTTAGAAAACTTGATTTACCGGCAGAGGCATAGTTTGCAACACTGTAGGTGAGACACAGTAGGAGTATGCCATAAGCCATGGCAAGCCTAGCGGATGGTGTGAGCACATAGCTAGTCCTGTAGGCAATGCTGAGTTTCATGTTTATCAATTTGCAAGTCTGCTGAATATGGAAAGTGAAGTTAAGATTCAGGTCAAGGGTGATACCAAGATACTTAAACAAGTTTACTAGCTCAACAGATGAGCCAATAGCAGAGGAGACTTTGAATTTAGATTGGTAGCACTTGAGTTTAGTATTGGAACCAAATAGCATGTCTTGAGTCTTTCTTTCATTCAGGATAAGCTTATTTTTCAGGAGCCATTGTTGAATGACTTGGAGGTCATGGGAGAGTCGAGTGTTGATGTCAGCTATATTCTTCGCACTGGTATACAGAACAATATCATCTGCATATAGCAGGGAGTCTGTGTGAGTGAGATTGGAGGTGATATTGTTAATAAATATAGAAAAGAGCAGGGGACCTAAGATGGATCCTTGCGGCACTCCAATATTAATGGCAGCTTTGTCTGAGAAAGTTGAGTTAAATTTAACTGTCTGAGTCCGGTCAGCTAAGTAGCTGCAGAACCACCGGACAACATTTGGTGAAAAGCCTAGTGATTTAAGAGTTGTTAGGAGGATGGGGTGGTCAACTAAGTCAAATGCTTTAGTCATGTCAATGAAAATGGCCCCAGTGAGGAAGCCAGAGTCCATGGCCAGCAGAGCATCAGACGTAAACTTGAGTAGTGCAGTAGTGGTACTATGACCTTTACGGAATCCATGCTGGGCAGTAGTAAGAAGGTCAAATTTCTGGAGAAAGTCAGTGGTTTGAGTGGCAACAAGTTTCTCAAGAATTTTACTAAGAACTGACGGGACGGCAATAGGCCTTTAGTTGGAGGGATCTTTATGGTCACCTTTTTGAAAACGGGGGTGATACTAGCTTTCTTCCAAACGTGGCTTTGGCAGAGGGAGTGAGTAAAAATCTTGGCTAGAGGAGCAGCTATGTAGGGGACAGCAAGTTTTAGAAGCTTAAGTTCGAGGTCGTCAGACCCGGTCGCAGCGAACTCTGAGACATTATTGAGCAATCTTAAGACATCACGATAAGAGACTGACTTGAAAAATAATTTAGGTGCTGTGACATCGGGGGAGGGGGTATAGTTAGGTAAGACAGGGTAGGAAGAAGTGTATTTAGTAAGATCAGAGAAATAAGTATTGAAGAAGTTTGCAATGGTATGGGGGTTGTTACAGTGTGCGCCATTTAATAACATGTCATTAGGAGTAGGGGCCTGGTTAGAACCCAGGAAGGACTTTATGTGGGACCAGAACTTTTTAGAATCACCATAAGAGTTTGTTAATAGCTCCTTACAGTAGGAACTTTTAGCCCTTTTAATATCCTTCTTACAGAAAAGTTTGCATTGCTCTATAGGTATTTAGGTCAGCAGGTAACCCAAAGTTTCTATAATGGAGTCAGCTTTTGTCCCGCTGCTGGAGTTTGGAGAATTGGTCAGATTTTAGCCAGCGGGTCTGACGATTTTTAGCCTATGGATTGCAAGGGGACAGTGTTTATCCTGAAGCACAAGAAAGTGAGTGAGGAAGAGGTTTAGAGCTGTCTGGACATCACTAGATTTGAAAAGAGGGGCCCAGTCAATAGCACTGATGTCTGTTAGGAAAGTCAGTGGGTTGAAGTGAGAGTAATTATGGAAGGTAATAAAACGTGGGTTGGATGAAGGTGGCCAACTGTTACCACATATACAACAAGCATTTGTCAATGCCGAATGTTGTTTGCGTTGGTCTGCTGAGCTCACTCAGTGGACCTCTGTCACTGGCTCAGTCTGTTTGTCCCAGTGCTGCAGGCTGCTCTTTTGTACGGGGCTGCTGCCTGCGTTGGCATCTTGTTCTGCCGAGGAAGAAATACGCAGCTGTCCCGACAGAGCTCCATTGAGGTGGCTCACTCCCCCTCTTTCACTTGCTCATTCTGTTTCTCCTGATGCTGCAGGTTGCCCTTTTGTACTGGGCTCCTGCCTGTGTTGGTGGCTTTTTCTGCCCACAAAGAAATCCACAGCTGTCCCGATAGAGCGCCGTTGAGGTCGCTCACTCCTCCTGTCTCACTCACTCCTTCTGGTTCTCCCGGCGCTGCAGGCTGCCCTTTTGTACTGGGCTCCTGCCTCTGTTGGCACCTTTTTCTGCCCACAAAGAAATCTGCAGCACTCCAGACAAAGCTCCATTGAGCTCGCTCAGTCCCATTCTCTCACTCACTCATTCCGTTTCTGCTGGCGCTGCAGGCTGCCCTTGTCTACTGGGCTCCTGCCTGCATTGCTGCCTTCTTATGCCCACAAAGAAACTTGCAGCAGTTACAATACAGGTCTGATGAGCTCGCTCACTCGCTCATTCTGGTTTTCCTGCCAGTGCAGAGTGCCCTTTTGTACTGGGGCCCTGCGTGCATTGCTGCCTTTTTCTACCCACAAACAAATCTGCAGCAGTCCCAACAGATCTCCATTGTGCTCACCGACTCCCCCTTCCTCACTCACCCATTCTGTGTCTCCTGGCGTCGCAGGCTGCCCTTTTGTACTGGGCTCCTGCCTGCATTGGCGGCTTTTTCTGGCCAGAAAGAAATCTGAAGGAGTCCCGACACAGTTCCATTGAGCTTGCTCACTCCCCCCTGTCACTCACGCATTCTGTTTCTGCCAGCGCTGCAAGCTGGTCTTTTGTACTGGGCTTCTGCCTGCATTGCCACATTTTCTGCCCACAAAGAAATCCACAGCAGTCACAACAGAACTTCGCTGAGCTCGCTCACTACCGCTCTGTCACTCGCTCGTTCTGTTTCTCTTGGTGCTGCAGACCACGCTTTTGTATGGGGGCTCCTGGCTGCATTGGCACCTTTGTCTGTCCACAAAGAAATCTGCAGCTGTCCTGGCAGAGCTCCGTTGAGGTCGTTCAGTCTCCCTCTCTCATGTGCTCATTCTGTTTGTCCTGGCGCTGCAAGCTGCCCTTTTGTATGGGGCTCCTGCCTGCATTGGCGCCTTGTTCTGCCCACAAAGAAATCCTCAGCAGTCCTGATAGAGCTCTGTTGAGCTCACTAAGTCCCCCTCTCACTCCCTCAAACTGTTTCTCCCACTGCTGCAGGCTTTCCTTTTGTACTGGGCCCCTGCCTGCACTGAATCCTTTTTCTGCCCACAAAGAAATCCGCAGCAGTCCTGAAAGTGCTTCAGTGAGTTCACTCACTCCCCCTCCCTCAGTCGCTCCCTTGTTGTATTTCTCCCAGTGCTGCAGGCTGCCCTTTTGCACTGGACTCTTGTATTGGGGCCTTTGTCTGCCCACAAACAAATCCGCAGCAGTCCCAACAGAGCTCCGTTGAGCTCAGTCACTCGCCCCTCTCACTCAGTCGATCTTAATCTGTCCCAAACACTGATTTCCCAGAGTGACCATGCTATTCTCTGGCAGGAGTGCAAAAACATATTTTAGCCAGGATATGAAAAATGATAGCTATAGTGTTCATAAGGAGGTGTGAAAAAATGCCACTGTTGAAAATGTGGCGTGACAATATTACAAATTTGTGAAGTTACAAGGGTAAGTGGAAAGTGCGCAACACACACTTGTAACACTGTCAATTGATGGGCTATCATCACCAAATTTTCAACATAGGCATTTTAGGACCTCTGCTCATGAACAGTATCATTTTCATTTTCTTAATCTGTCCCGAACAGTGATTTCCCACAGCGACTGCTCTATTCTGCTACCGGAAGTGCGAAACACATTTCGCCAGGATGGGAAAAATTACAGCTGTACTGTCTCATGTTGGTCTGGAAAATGGCAATGTTGAAAATCTGGTGAAAATATTATAAATTCGAAGTTATGAGCATGCATGCCAGCTGCAACGACACTGTAAAACAGTCGCTTTTTTGATTTTTCCCACTAAATTTGCAACATAGGCTTTGAGAACCTACCTCATGAACACTGGCACTGCTTTACTCAATCAACTTCTCAAAGGGTGATTCCATGCAGTGACCGCTGAAACCACCTTCGAGGCAGATTAACGCCATGACAGTTCAAGAATTATGAGGACGGGTCCCAAAACCCCATGTTGAAAATTTAGTGAAAAATTCCCAAAAATGCCCGAGATATGCACTAAAGTTGAAAAAACCCTATTCATTACATTATGCAGCTTACCGACATTTCCTCAGTTCGCGGTCGGCTTTGAAGAGTGCAGACATGTTCCCGGTCCACTGAAGATCGCTGCCAGCTCGAGGTAGGTATGGGGTGTGTGGGGAGGCTGGGTGCACAGTGGTGGGTGCGGGTTGTGGGAGGGGGCAGGGAGACTACGAGGGACCGTTTCCTTTTTTTCAGGTACAAAAAAAAACAAGAAAACATCACAGGACCATTTTCAACTTTACAGGGGCATGAGGCAGACTGGGGTGGGCTCCCAGCATGCCACCAGAGTCTGGCTTTGGGGGGACAGCTGTAGCCGACGGGGGCTTGGGCATCCCCGTCGGCAAACAACAAAATGGGCATATGGCACGCTGGGGTGGGCCCCAGCTGCCACTGAAGTCTTGTTTTTTGAGGGGGCAGCTGTAGCTGATGGGGATTGGGCACCCTCTGGCAAAACAACAAAGGGGATTCCTTTCGCTGATGGGAATTGGGCACCCCATCGGCAACAACAAAGTGGGGATTCTTTCTGCCAATGGGGATTGGGCACCCCGCTGGCAGACAATTAAATGGAAGAGATATGCTGACGGGAGGGCCTCTGCCAGCAAATAAACATGGTGGGTAATATTGTTTAGAACACGGCGGCAAGCACCGCCGTGTTCACAAACAATATCAGGGGTCCACAGCCCGCCCCTGCAATGACGTGGTCGCTTCCTCATTGCAGCGGATGGCTGATGCTGCAGATTGGCGCAGCCCCTGATTACAGCGGCTGATTTTTTAGAAAGTTGTGGCATGCTGGCTGAACCAGTGTCAGCAGCAGCGTGCCATGGCATTGGGGGAAGTGGGACAAGCCTTTGCAGGCTGTGGGGGCATTGGGCACAACAGTGCCACACCTCCACAACCTGCTTCTGGAGAAAGTTGACTCAACATGTTTCTTGTGCAAGCGCGCAATCAACATAAAAAGTAGGGGAGCGGTCTGTGATGGCATCAGCTAGTACTCCTGAGGAGATTATATTCTCAGGATGGTTTGTCATTATCCAGTCCAGCAGAGTACTGGACTTAGTTCGCAGAGCAGTTCTGGTAGGATCACCGATCAGCTGGTGCAGGTTGAAACTTTGAAGCCTGGTCAGGGATGTGGGTTGAGAATTATCTAGCCAATTTATGTCGATGTCCTTGAGTATTAGGACCTCATTTCTCCCAGAAAGAAGAGAGGTTTGTTCAATAATTCATCAAGACCAATTTGGCCTCCTGAGGGGGGTTATAGGCACAAACAATATGTAATTTTTTGGAGCCGAGAGAAAGGAGAACATGTAGCGCTTCACAATGGGTAAGAGGAGATGAGCAGATGGATGAGAGATGGAGGTGGTCTTTGAAATAGATAGCCATGCCACCTCCTCTTTTAGGGGGCAGATCTATCCAATCTCAGACGGTTGTATGATGGAATGTGCACAGTAAGTCGGGGGTGGATGGTTTGAGCCAGGTTTCAGTGGGACAGATGATGTCCAGATTGTGGAGAGCTACCCAAGGCTCCAATTCAGCTAAGTTGTGCACAAGGCTTCTAATATTATTGTGCACCACAGTGAGACCTTTTACATTGGTAAAAGGGGTACGTAAGTTGTTAACAGGCCCCAGGTTAGAGTGAATGTCACCTGAGAGCAATAGGGTCAGTAGGAGGAGATACCATAGTTTGCATTGCTGGAAGGGCCATAGAGTACAAATAGACAAGTGGCAGTTTTTTAGGGAATAGGTAACCAGTTGGATCCAGGTCTTATTTAATAGCATCAGAGTATAGTCACAATTTTGAAGAGGCATCAGAAGGAGGTTCGAGAATAAGAAGTCATGGGGCTGGAAATCTGGGATAGCGGAGGAGACTTGAGGTAGAGTAAGCATGCATAGGTGGATCGATACCAGTGAGGTCATGAGGAGGGACAGCAGCAAATATGGTTTCATAATAGACAGGATTTGGTATTTAGATGCCAGTATGGATTTAAACCAGGCAGACATAAGTAGAGAAAGAAATGAGATAATCAAGCCATAGCTATGGCAGACTTTATGCCTAATGTAGCTTAAGGACTCCCAGGATTAGATGAATATTATTTGTAGCAGGGGCAGTGGTCAGGACTGCAGCAGTGACAGAAGTGGAGAGGTTCAAATACCTCTGATAAAGCTTGGGAAAGGTGGTGATCAGAACTGAGGTGAGAAAGGGCTAGAGGGCAAATCCAGAGTAGGCAGTCCGAGATTTAGAGAGAACTATAATTAGCAGGAATGAGCTGCAAGTAAACCTAGGTAAGATATCTAGGTCATACTGTGGTCTTGGTCAGGGATAGAGGGAGACAAAGATACAGGACAGCCATTCAGATGTGAGATAAAGCAAGGGGGGCAGAGTGATAGTGAACTTAAAGGAGGCCTGGGGGGGAGGGAGAAAAACCTTGAGTAGAGATAGCAGGCAAAACAGCAATGTTAAAGCAGTAGGAAAAGGTGCACCAATCAGTACAGAGTCCAGAAAGCAGGCAGACCAATCAGAGTTCGCCTAAGAAACGCCGCACAAATCAGATGCTGTAAAGGCAGGAATGGCCGTATGTTGCAGAAGTATCAGAGGAGGAGAGCCAGGCAGGCAGCTGGAGCTTGTGGCTTTTGGCGGGCGGCAGCCGTAGAGCTGGCTGAGTGCACCACTAGATGAATCCTGTAGTGCCGCTCAGGCGCTTCCCCTGGAGAGAGGGAGAGAGAGAGATAGGGAAACAAGATAAATAAACAAGTTTCAGGACAAAGGGGTGGGCATGAGGTGGCAGACAGTCAGCAGGGCGTGGGGGTGAAAGACAGCAGACAGTCAGTGGGGGATGGGGGTGAAAGAGAAATTATTGAACAGCCACACATCAGGATGGCCAGGGAAGGGTTAGACAGAGACAATAGGCTGAAAGGAGGGTGGATACCAGGCAAAGTGAGAGGTGGCTACATTGGGGTAGGGTTACAGGTCACGGAGCATGCCGAGATTTAGAACCAAAGTGAAAATTGAGGGAGCTAAGAAAGGGGGTTGGGAGAGAAGAAACGGGGGGAGATTTGCATATGTAGAGTATGCGCAGATATGAATATTAATGAGCTGCTTGCTGCCTGGGGGGTCTGTGTAAATTCAAAGGCAGCAACCAGCAAACTAAACTGTGTTTTAATATTTATTTTTATTTTATTTATTTAGTTTTTGTTGACCGGGTAAGTGCACTAGACAAATCCTGCCTATTTTCAGGCATGACCCGGGGGAGGGGGATACAGATGAATGCCAACTGACCTTGAACCAGATTAAGCTGTTGGTGGTATTTTTAGTGAGTGAGGGAAATTTGGCCAGGACACCGGGGAAATTCCCCTGCTCTTTTCGATAAGTGCCATGGGATCTTTAACATCCACCTGAACTATCACCAATCCAAGCAGATGGGACCTTGGTTTAACGTCTCATCCAAAAGACGGCACCTCAGAAGAACAGCACCCCTCTCATGCTGCACTACAGTGTCAGTACTGGGATATTAACCCACGTGCCAGATGTGGGAACTGAACCCACAGCCCACTGCTCTCCTGGCCTCAGAGGCGAGTGTGCTACCTACTGAGCCACTGACACTGCAATATAATGCAACAGTCACTTGACAAGGGACGAAGGCTGTTGTTAGACAGTAGGGAATGGTGTATAGAAACTGCTTTGTTTGACTACACAAACACTTAGCACTAGGGACTGCTATAAAACTGGTGGGACTGTGTATAATGGCAGCCATTTTTGCTACTTTGATCCCCTGTGCCAGCCAATCACTAGCTTAGGTGCCCAAAGATTGGTGAACTGCCTTTTGGGAAAAGTGTGAACTTGATTCCAGGTGCCAAAACCCATTTACTAATAATCGAACCAGGTTAATGTTTATTAATATTTGTGAAGGACAGTAGGATCTAACCAGTCAGAAGCTGGGATTTGTGTGAGAAAGCCCAGGAACTTTTGCAATTTGGGGGCAGTCTGGTCTGGGCTCTGATCGAGTCAAGAGGGACTCAAACTGTGTGTTGAGAAAGGTTGGAAACCTTTTTCAGGACTTTGTTCAGTCAAACAGTCAATCTTCTGAGAATCAGGAAGAGGGATTTTTTCTGCTTGAAGCTGAACATCCAAGGCACTGGGTTAAAGCTTCCTTTCATTTGGGGATCCAGAGTTGCAGTGAGCTTGCAACAGTGTGGTAAACCCTAAGCCTGCAAAGAAGGTTATTTGGAACTGTGTGTGCCAGAGCCTAAAGTTGGCACTCTGTCTGAAACTGAGGACATTTGTGGAAAAGGTTTGCAGGTATCCAGAGTTCAGGAACTTGCTGGTCTTACTGAAATGCAGCTGTGGAAAGGTGGAGGTCTACGCCAGAGACTGTATGTTGCCAGCCAATAGCCATGGGCAAGGTGAAAGTCGTAGAACTTATTGCTGCACAAAGCAGCTGATCTGTTCTGTTCAGGCAAAATACGAAAACTGCAATTTACACAGCTGTAACTTGGGGCCAGGTAGGGAAACTGCTAACCCCTATCGAGTGGGGCTGACTGGGCTGCAGGGGGCCATGGGTACATGCCTGAGTACTAAGGCACTCTGGACCCATTTGGGGAGCCAGACAGTGGGGTCACTACTGGGTCTGGGTTCCCTTGTGGCCTAGGAGGCCTTGCATTTGTGCTCTGTAATCCACCCTGTTCGAGGGGCTGAAGGTGACAAGCTCTAGATTCTGCTAGCAAGTCAGAAGGTGACAAGCTGCAAGACTCTTCAAGTACATCCAAGGTTGACCAGCTGGTCAGCATTTGCTTCAATGTCCAGACCAGTAGTTGCTGTCCATCTGCTTGCTGCCCCATGGAGCGGTTGGTTCCTGTTTGCTTGAATCCACTGTGCCAGTACCTAAAGCTCAGTGTCTGCAGAACGATGAGTAACCTAGGGTTTTCCCTTCCAAGGGGGATTAATTTAAAGCTGTTACACTTGCTGGGAAAATTTACTCCAAGGGTCCCAAAGCCAGCCAACCCGCGGCAACTAGCAGGCCTGCGTTAAAATCTGAGTAGCCAGTCAGGAGAGAAAAGGGTTTACACTGGTACCAGTGGGAGTAGGCACTGTTAATGTTTTGGCCTATGGGCCTTTCTAATTCAACCAAAACCTTTTATTCCTAACAGCAATCCCTTGTCCTGCTACCCCTTCCCTAGCCCTACCCCTAAAAATAAAGCTGTGTTTTGTTCTTTCACTTCCTGTGTTGTGAGCATATTATTAGTTTTAGCCATTAAGTGTATGTATTTTACCATATTGCTAAACCAAGTCGTATACATTGTGTGGGGTGGCAGGAAGGGGAGGTGGGTAGGTACAGCATCCCAGGGGGTTGTACTATTCAGACACCTTGCCCATTGCTATCTTACTCTGGGTGGAGGCACTGTGCTATTTTATTTCTACTCTGGGGAAAGAACCCCCAGTTACCATCAAAACAGAACCCAGGCCCCTTAACCTGTGTGGTAGCCAACAGGCAGGGGTAGTAGCTCACTGGCCCACTGCGCCTGGGCTACATACAGGCTCCAGAGTTCAGAACAGTAGTCCGGGTGTGGTCTGACATAACTTCTGTACAACGATAAAATTACCTCCATGTTTCTTCTGGTAAAAAATCTTATACAGTTAAAGGGGGACAGGAAATCTGTGCTAACTGGCAGCAGTTAGTGATGCTCCTGTTTATAGCAATGAAATTCATACCTCCAAGTGATCCATATTTAACTGTACCTGAACAAACACTGATATGAAAAACTGTGCTTTCAATTGTTTTCTTTCAATGGACAACATTCTGCGCAGTTCTTTTTGTGGAACTAGTTTTGGAGTTTTTGCTATGTCATGGTTTGTGTAAAGAATGCTAATTATGAGCTGTTGACCTATCAGAACCTTGCTCAAGGTTCTGGGCACAAACTGTGGCAGAGTTACAACTCCAGATCAAAGGTTCCATGAAGAGAACAGTAAACGGAATGCTGCTCATAAAATCAAAACAATGTAAAATATAGTTTTTCATGTCATTTTTTCTTCAGGTACAATTAATTATTGATAATTTAGGGGAATGAATATAATTTCTGAAATTAAGAACTTTATAAACAGCTGCCAATTAGAAATGATTTCCTGTCCTCCTTAATGATTCTATTCGGCTGTTCAGCAATCATGAACAGTGTCCTTATACCCACATCCCTTTATGCTTTCACTACTTTAATTATATAGTCATTTACGGTAAATGTCTGTCTAGTATATTTTGTGCCAAGATGAAGAACTACACACTTTCTCTTATCTAACAACATCCCATTCTCATCTAACCATGTAGCTAATTTGTTAAAAACTATTCATACTATAACATCTCAATGCACAGAGACTGACACTACAAAGGGCACCGCAGTGTCACAGTCCTGCAGTGTTGCGGCTCTCATTAAGCATATTCTGGAGCAGTTGGCAGCAGCACTTAAAATGCCTGACTGTGTGCTGTCAATTTACATAAACTTAGTAGCTTAATGTTAAAAACAGGAAGTTAATTATTGGAATCCTATTGGGCAATCAATTGCTTTGTACCCTTTCTGTCTGAAGAAGCTTAGTTCCCTACATTGGTTAAATTTTCATATATTAACTAAGATATCTGTACAGTATAAGCAGCTGTGACGTGAGATGTTAGCTAAGATCACAATGCCAAGGAGCAGAGCATCAGTGAAAAAAAAAAGCACATTACCAGTTCTACCACAGAGTACAGCAAGTCATTTGGCCATCGAGGTTAGATGGCTCAACACGGCTCTCCTGTTGTTTGTGGGTTATCTTTCCCCACCAAAGAATTAATTAGTGGGACCATGAATTTTCTCCTGACCATGACTCTGTATAATTTCAAGTCTGTGCAGAAAACCTTGTAGCTGTTTCACAAACATATTGTTCTGTTTATTTTTTTACTGACTGATTATTAACATTTGTATCTTTAACCTGGTATCTGTAATTTTACTGCACCAGTAGTTTTTTCTCCCTCCTCCCTGGCTGGCTTCTCTCTCCCCTTAAACCCCCTTCCCCACCGCATGTCCTGACTTCTCTTGGACTTACTTAGCTCCACTTCCCCATGGCTCCCCCCTCATGGTGGGGTGTTAGAGAGCCATCTCTCAACTTGCTGGAGAGGATTCAGTGGGAATCATTCCAGGTCACCGGTGTGGGGCTTGCAAAGGGTGGGATGATCATCCTTACCAGTTAGGGGGATCCTTCCTTGTTCTCCCATCCCTGCGGTGTGGAGGAGGTGGCATGCAATGACGCCAATGGCTAAGCTACACACACTTCCTCATGCAGCACACCAAGCATCTGCCCCAACTCTACCCACCTTGTGCAGTCCCACTGTTCTGACCTCCAGCCACCACTAAGGGCCTGGCTAACATCATGTACCGGTCCCACCCCTCACCAGAGGAGGAAAGCAGTCCCTCACATGCTCAATCATCCTTCCATCTTGCCAGCCCTCCAACTCCAGAGTTCACTCCCGAACTTGGGCCATCAGTGTTGGGAGCAGGAATGCCACCACTGCGCCAGTGGGCCAGCTTTTATGGCACCAGCTGTAACAAATTGTTTCATTTGATTAGAAATCCACCACAGTCACTGACTTCACTGTGAAACTGAATGTGGCTTTGTCTCAGTTCAGTTCAACTTGATGAACCAAGCTGCATTTAGTAAGGAAAAGCATGCTGTATGCATGTGTGTGTGCGTGCGTGCGTGCGTGTGTGTGTGTCTGTGTATCTATATATGTAAAACCTACCACAGTCAAATTGCTTGTAGATATTGTGTCCTTGTTCTCTGGAGACATTGGGCTGCTGAGTTTATTACCTCCTGACGCGTTGGCCTCTGCAGTAGATCTGTTGAAAAGAGCATAGAGTATCATCAGTATCATCACAGCAGTAGTTCCACTACCAACGCCAGCAAGTCTGGCTCCCATCTGGAGTCAATGGTGTCAGACGGTTGTCTGAAAGAGGAGGATAGAGCATGTCAGAGGACTAGGGTGGGAGTGTTGCTGCTTCCACTGTCACACTGCCACTAGGATGACCGTGGGTGGCATGGCAGTACAGTGAGGGGATACTGGCTGGGCACTTCATCAGCACACTGGCAAGCACACATGTTTGGTGCCCCCTGTGTGATGGTGTCCTAAGGGTTGCAGACAAAAGGAGGGAACCCCCCCCGGCAATGCAGAATAACACCTGGTATAGCAGAGGCCCACACTCCCTCTATCATCTATGACTTATGCTTCAGACAGGGGAATTTGAAACACTAGTCTTACAATAGGGGTGCAAGCCATGGAGGTCAGTAGAGTAGTCCCAGGTAGGGGTGACCAGGTGGTGTGGTTCCCAGGGGAAGAAAGGGTGGAGCCAGAGCTAAAGGGGCCATAAACTGTAAATTAAAAAAAATCATCAAACCTGTAAGCACTATAGCCACAGAGGCTACTCTTTCTACTGTAAAAGTAATCTCACATTCACTGTTAGGGTACAAGTACCGCCAAGCAGAAGATAAGTAGCTCAGGTACATCCAACAATGTAAATGAGACCACTTTTACAACAAAAGAGTGGTCTCTGAGCAGCCATATTAATATATTATTGATCGAGGTAGAGCAATACTATATCTATGTAACCAGGACCTGTGTTGATGTTATTTTATTTAGCACCACCGTGTCTCCATTTTATAGCCCATTACCTGGGGAGCCTGGGGTGATGATGATAAAACTTTATTTTTATACAGGAAATTCTAATCATTAGGATTATACAATCCTGTTCTCAAGATAGTCCTGTTTGTATTTCACTTAGTTACAACTAAACATAAAATATATAACAATACTCACATAAAAACAAAACATAAATAATAAACAACTTTTCAATTATCCAACATTACCTTAAAACACAAATACTACTAAAAGAAATTACAAAACATAAACATATATCCCAAACATACTCATGTACAACAACATTCTATTCTATAAAATTTTAGAATTTCATTTTTAAAAATCATATGATCTTCTAGAGATCTTATTGGAGGGGGTAGAATATTCCATACTTTAGCTGCCTGACATAAAATGGAACCATTACCGTATTTATTATAAATTCTGGTAGGATAGACTCTATATCTATGTACCGATCTCAATAACTCATGCCTACCTTTATTAACTTTAGGGAAAAGTGTTTGAGTAATATAATGTTCTGGATAAAACATTTTATATTTATGTATCAGTATTATCCAATTTTTTTGCGAAATTATTTCTAAAGGCTGCCAATTCAATTTTATAAGCATATTACAATGGTGAGTTCTATATGGACACTGCAGAACATATCTAGCTATTTTATATTGCACCATATCCAATCTAATCAACTGATGTTTACTCGTTGTTCTATAAATTATATCCCCATAAGTCAAGGTTGGCATAATTAACTGTTCAGCCACTTTTTTCCTGTCCTTAATCTGTAAACATTTGGTAGTTCGTCTCAAGGCTCCTAATTTCTTAGTCACCTTTTTATGTTATTATCTATGTGAACATCGAAAGTCAGCATGGAGTCAAATGTCACCCCCAAATAACAATAACTATCCACCTGTTCTATTAATCTATTTGTATGTGATACGATATGAATCTGTGATTTAGACTTCTTATTTGAAAAATGCACCAATTTAGTTTTTTTAACATTCATCAAAAGCCTTGACCCAGTGAGCCACCCCCCCACCTTGGTAAAGTCCGCCTGAAGCTTCTGTTGAAGATCCATAACAGAACTGCTGGTGGTGATAATCGCAATATCATCAGCATAAAGTCTCACAGCTGAATGTCTCACCACCTGGGGTAGATCATTAACAAACAAGAGGAATAACAAGGGCCTAAATGGACCCCTGTGGAACTCCTCTGCCCACATTTCTAGATGTAGACAATGTCTGTGAGATCTCCACCCTCTGGGTACATCCTGTTAAGTAAGATTTTATCCAGTTTCTAGGCCCATCAACTATACCTACATCTTTTAATCTATCCAGTAAAAGGGGGTGGCTCACCAGGTCAAAGGCCTTCGACAAATCCACAAATACAACAGCAGTTTCCAGACCCAAGTTCAAAGAAGTACAAACCAGATCTTTAAACTCCAGCAATGCTGTAGTTGTGGAGTAACCCTTTCTAAACCCCGATTGATAGGGTGTTAACAATCCATATTTGTCCAAGTGTTCGGAGATCTGCCTATTTACACATTTCTCCAAGCACTTGGACAAGATGGAAAGTAAAGCTATGGGCCGATAGTTGTTCAATTCTGTGACGTCACCCCCCTTTATGTATGGGGATGACCTTGCTTTCTCTCCAGGACAGGGGAAAGCATTCAGACTGTAAGCTCCAATTAAAAATATAAGTTACCGTTGGAGCAATATAGTCTGCCGCTAACTTAAGAAATCTACCCTCAATTTCATCTGGTCCTGCTGATTTATAGGCATTTATAGACTTCAGTTCCCTACATACTTCCGATATTTTCAAGGCCCTAAATCTAAAAAAGGGTGAACAAGATAACTGCTTTGACTGCATATCTCCAGATGGAGAAACTCCCAGATTATTACAGCCTGGCAGATCTACAAAAAATGTATTTAATGCCTCGGATGTACTCTCTGGGTTGTCAATTAGATTTGCCCCAATCTGTAAATTTAAATTTGGTTGTACTCCAAAATTACCAGGATTTGTTAAGTGATTGATAGTATGCCAAAATTTACGAGGGGTCAGAATTACAGTTCAGCTTATTTTGATAATAATGGGCCCTAGCCTTTCTTATAACATATTTACATGCATTCCGTTTTACTTTAAACAACTCCCAATCAGAGGGTAATTTAGATTTTAAAGCTTTTCTCCACAACCTATCTTTTACTCTAATGATTTTCAAGATCCTTTCATTAATCCAAGGTAACTGAGTATGTTTATAGCAAGATCTTAATTTTGGTGCATGATAATCACAAATCTTACGAAAAGTAACGGAAAAATATTCTACAGCTAGGTCCAATTCTGGTATTAATCTACATCTTTCCCAGTTCTCATTAACTATACTTTGCAGGAATCTCTGTTCAGAGAAATTCCGGGGTTCGGGGAGAAAACATTCAGTCGGCATCAGAGCTAGGTTTGTACTTCTGGACAGGGGTACCCAAGTAACTCCGGACACAGGAAGCAAGAACTGTGAATGTCCAAACCAGAAGTGGGATTCTAAAGTGGGGCTTTTATTCACTTACACACAGGAATACAAAGCAGGATGGACCCCCACAGGACTACACTCATTGGTTGTACAGAACTATAGAGGCCAGAACACATCTTCTTCATCATCACAACAACTTTTACCCTCAGGGTCGGAACACACTGGGCTCTCAGCCCAACTGGTACTCTCTACTGTATTCCCTGGCATGGCCCTCGGCTAGCACTGGGGCATTTCTCCATATGGCATGGATATTTATCTGGTGGCTCCCTCTACCACACATGAGCACTTCCTAGCTCAATAAGGGAAATCATCATCATCCTCAATCCCATGTCTGGGTACTTTCTGTGAACACTGGCCAAGTGCCCAGAAGAAAGTTATAGGTGCCCAAAGTGAATCCGTAGAGGTAAATCTGGATTCTCCAGATGGGGGGTCTCCCACATTTTGTCCCCAAATTCATACCCGGCCATTCATTTGGTCTCAACACCTTTCCTTGTGAACCTCTCTGGTTGTAGAATGCTATCTCAAAATGTATGTCACATTTAACAGTCTACAGTCTCTGAAATTCTGGTGTCCTGATTTGTAACATTCTTTAAGTGGCTATGTCCATCCCTGTAGACCCCCACTAATTAGATGCATTTCAAGCCATACACAACTTAAGTACTGTACTTGGCTGTCCTTTCCTGACCCACAGTAGCAGATATGTAATTCAACAGTCTTGGTGAAACATAGACTGTCTGGCAGAGCAGACTCACCCAGGTTTGCAGGTGCAGGTTTCTTCTGTGTCCTTCTCTAGGGCGAGAACACCCACCCACCACGGAGGTAGCTCTGTAACAGAGCTGAGGGCTCTGAGGGACTGCCAACTGCAGTGCACCTCCTCCCTCCACTGAGCCTCCCACTAGACTACACAACTCTGACTTTGAAAACCCCAACGTTCTAACCTAACTCCCAGCTGCAACATTCCAATGTGGCTTATGCTGCTGCAAGAATTCTATATGATGTCATTCCTCTAGCTCAGCTGAGACTGAGGACAGAGTGAGACAGTATGAAACCCATTTAACTGGTGTTTCACAAGCTGCCTTCCCTGCCTGCCACTAGGTCTAAGAGGGATTCTTGTAACCCTGGGTGACAGGGGGGTTACATCTAAAAATGTAAAAAGCCTGCACTCAGCCGTGGACATTTTTGTTCTCTATAGCTTTTTCTCCCAGCCCCATAGCAACTCCCAGATATATACCCAATTCACATGGATATACAGTAACCCCCAAGCCTGTTAGCCCCATGTCCTCCTCAGGACTCCCAGTTCAGCTCAGTCCTCCATCCATGGTGGGGCCCCAGGAGACTGGCTGTCCTCATCCTCGAGGCAGTCTAACATGTGGATTAGGCTCAAGTCCTGTTTGGTGCTAGGATCCAGAGGAGTTCTTCAGATTCCAGGCCATTATATGGACCACCATGCGATATGAACCCCGGTTTTCTCCCCAGCTCCTCCCACCACCCCTGCCGTGAGCTAGCCTCTAATGGTCTTGGTGTCATGCAGCGACTTCCTACCATGAGCTAGCCTCTATTGGCCTTGGTGCCATACAGTGATTTCCTGCAGAGGAAGCAAGCTCTCTGGAACCACCACAGGGATCACTGCAGCACCAGTGCCTGATGCCTTTCCACCCTGACTGCAGCACACTGCTGAGAAGCAGCCAGTGCGGCCCAGCCTGCCTCCTGACACTGTGACCCAAGCTCATTCCTGAACTCAGATTGCCTGCACAGCACCACATTTTGCCACCACTGGGCCCTCAGGACTACCACAGCCCTGGACATTTCAAGGGCATGTGAGTCACTTTTTATGGAATATGAGTGTTTCATCCCAAGCTCAAATAGAGGATGGATAACAGGGGTTAGGCTGGACACTATGTCAGAGGAAAGGGACCCAGGATTCATCAAAAGTGACTCCCTAAAACAATCTAGCCTATGCAACAAGGCCTTCAGAAAGGCAACCAGGATGTTAGAGTGCATTGGGATGGGCTTCGAGGAAGAAAAAGGTAATACTATTGCTCTACAGATCACTGATGAGACCCCATCTGTAATACTGTGACCAGTTCTGGATCCCCAACTTGAGGAAAAAGGGACAGTGTAGCATTGTGCAACCAAAATGATTCTGGGCCAACAGGGAAGATACTATGAGGATCGACTTAGGGCACTAAACATGTACTTATTGAAGACTAGAAGGGGAGAAGGGCAACCAACAGGATAGACACCTTCAAGTTCCTGAAAGCAATAAACAAGGTAAACTGTGAGAAACTATTCAGTAGGGATAGTGGGTGAATAACAAAGGGGTATGAAGGGAAGCTGGCAGTGGGGGGATTCTGGAGGGATGTGAGAAACTTGCAGGCTACCAAGCAGTACCTCCATGGAGGAGTGACAGAACCTACTTTGGAAATAGGCTCTGAAGTATTGCTGTGCCAAACCGAGCATTACTCCAAGCCTGGATATCCAGAGAGTAATGCTTGGTGAAAGTATGGACTGTTTTCCAGGTGGCTGCTTGACAAATTTCTAAGAGAGGAATATCCCTGGCAGCAGCCAGGGAAGCAGCTGTACCTCTTGTGGAATGAGCCCTCAGGCCTGAGGGTGGAGTTCTACCCAGTTTTTCATAGCAGAATTGTATACAAGAAACAATCCACCTGGCAATAGATCTCTTAGTGGCAGGTTTGCCCTTACCAACTTCTCCATAAGTGAGGAACAACTGGAGGGATTCAAACCTGTGACCCTTGGTACGCTCTATGTAGTAGCTAAGAGCTCTTTTAACATCCAAACTGTGTAGCCTCCTCTCTCCCGAGGAAGAATGATCAGTGTAGAAAACAGGGGAGAGTTATAGATTGGTTGAGGTGGAAATCTGAAACCACTTTAGGCAAGAACTTTCTGTTAGTTCTAAGGACCACTTTTTCTCTGTGAAAAGAGATGAAACCAGATTCCACTAACAGGGCTTGCAATTCACTGATACATCTGGCAGAAGTAATGGCTACCAAAAACACAGTTTTCCAAGTCAAGTACTTAAGCTCTGCTGAGGACAAAGGCTCAAAAGGGGGTTGCATAAGCTGAGCAATGCAAACATTAAGGTCCCAAGCAGGAGCAGGATCCCTAAAGGGGGGGGATTGGTATGAAACAATCCCTTGAAAAACTTACAGAATACAGCATGGGATGACAGAGAGGAAGACTTGCCTACTGACAGGAAAGCAGAAACAGCTGCCAAGTGTACCTTGAGGGTAACTGGTCTGAGACCTAGGCCATTAAGATGGACCATATAATCCAGAACCGTAGGCAATTCAGCAGAGTCTGGAGAAATATTCTTCTTAGAACACCAAATGCTGAATCTTTTCCATTTGGAGTTGTAAGTCTTTCTGGTGGAAGGCTTTCGAGAAGCCTTAAGGATATCCAGAACCCCTTGGGAAAGATGCAGATCTGCTAACTCTAACTCTTCAAGAACCAAGCCTTGAGATTGAGAGACTGAAGATTCGGGTACCAAATCCTCCCCTGTGAGGATGTTAACAGGTTGTAATTCCTGGGAAGAGACAGGGGAAGATGGACTGTTAGGGACAGCAACAAGTGATACCATGGCTGTCTGGCCCAGTCTAGAGCAATCAGAATCACTTTGCATGGCTGTGACCTTATCTTGACTAACACTCTGAAGAATAGAGGGAAGGGCGGAAAAGCATACAGAAATTTCCCTTCCCAGTTCAGAATCAGAGCATCCAGGGGGACTGAGCCCAAGACTGGGGGTCTGCAACAAAAGAGAGGAAGTTGTTGATTGTCTGGGGCTGCAAAAAGATTTATCTCTGGAGTGCCCCATCTTGAGAAAATCACTTTCAACACCAGAGGATCTAGGGCCCATTCGTGATGGCCCTGGAATATTCTGCTCAGTGCATCTGCTAGGACATTGTCCTTCCCTGGGAGGTGAACTGCTATCAGAGAGGTTTGCAGGGAATAGGCCAGGGACCACAACTTCATTGCTTCTGTGCACAAGGCCATAGACCGAGTGCCTCCTTGCTTGTTGATGTACCACATGGTGGTGGTGTTGTCTCTTCTGACCTGAACCACCTTGTTCTGTACAGATTTGGAAAATGCTTGTAGTGCCAGAAACACTGCTCTGAGTTCCAAGAGACTGATGTGAAGCAGAGATTCCTGAGGCAACCACAGTCCCTGGGTGGTAAGATCCCCCAAATGGGCTCCCCAGCCCAGCAGGGAAGCATCTGTGGTGAGGATCACTGAATGAGACTGAGTGACAAATGGAACCCCTTGTCTCAAATTGTCCTGATCCTGCCACCATTGCAAGGCTTGGATCAGGGTTTGAGTCACTGGAATTAGTTTGGTAAGGAATCCTTTCTTTGGGACCAAAAGCTCTTAAGTGGAACTGAATGCCCTCATTTGGAATCTTGCCCCTGGACCACTGCTGTGAAGCTGCCATGTGGCCCAGTAACTGAAGAAATGCCTTGCTGGTCGAGACACCTGAAGGCTGAGCAAGAGAGGCCAGTTCCGAGGGTCCTTGCTGTTTCGGGAAGGAAGGCTCTTGCTTTTACCGTATACAGTTCTTCACCTATGAAGGTGAGGAGCTGCACTGGTTCGAGAACTGACTTTGGTAGGTTGAGAAGGAACCCTAAAGAAGTGAGCACTTACTGGGTCACTTGCAGGTGTGACTTGACTTGGTCTGGAGACTGACCTCCTATGAGCCAGTCATCCAAGTACGGGAAAATGGAAATCTTTTGTCTTCTTAGGAAGGCAACAACTACTGCCAGGCACTTTGTGAAGACCCTTCGGGCTGATGTTAGGCCAAAGGGCTTTGCTCTGAACTGATAGTGGCCTGAGGGCAACTCGAACCTGAGGTACTTTCTGTGGGAGCACCTGATGGGAATATGAAAGTAGGCATCTTTGACATCCAGGGAGGCTAGCCAGTCCCCTGGCCTTAGAGAGGGAAGGATAATTCCCAGAGTCACCATTTTGAACTTTGGCTTCAAAAGATGTTTGTTCAGATATCTTAGGTCCAGGATGGGTCGCCACTCTCCTGTCTTTTTGGGGGTTAGGAAGTATCTGGAGTACAATCCTTTGCCCCAGTGTAGGGTGGGAACTCTCTCTATAGCTCTGAGAGCTAGGAGAGAAGAAACATCTGCCTCTAGGGCAAGGGTCTCTGAGAGATTTGCAGATGGAAACGATCTGGCTCTCATCTTGGGAAATTTTTTTGAAGCTGAGAACCAGTCCCTGGCTTACTACTTCCAGGATCCACTTGTCTGATGTAAGAGACATCCAGTCCTGGACAAAGTAAGCCAGCCTGCCCCCTACTGGTATAGGAGAATTGACCCGGGCAGACCCATCAGGGTCTCTGCTTGGCAGCGGCTTTAGGCTGAGGGGTGGATGCAAGCCTGCTCATCCCCCTTCTGCCTCTCCCTCTAAAGAACCCCCTCTGCGAAAAAGAAGAAGAAGAGGCCTGAGCTTGGTAAAAAGGCCTTTGGAAAGGCCTGCCGCTGCCCCCTGGACTGCTGCCTTTGAGGAGTTGCTTGCCTTTCTTTGGCCTGAGCACTCCTGTAAGTGGTCCTATATTCATCCATTTTCTTCATGTAATTCTCTGTCTGCTCCCCAAACAGAGAATTACCAACTACAGGAAAATCCATGGCCTTAGCCTGGGTATCCTGTGAGAGGCTAGTACATCTGAGCCAAGTCATTCTCTGAAGAGCCACAGATGTAGCCATGACTCTTGATAATACATCATTGGAGTCTACAGCAGCATGAAACTGTACTTTCGGGGCCTCAATCCCATCTGCAGCCACCTGCTCCAGCTCTTTGGCAAGCTGGGTAGGAGCCTGTTTAGCCAGTGTCAGTACAGTGTCCCACCTGGACTTCTGGTACCTGGATGCATAGGCCATGTAATTAGCCTGCCTGAGTCCCAAAGATGCTGCCATGTACTGCTTCTTTGCCATGGCATCAATCTTCCTGGAGTCCTTGTCTGGGGGGTGTGATGCCAAGGGAATGTTTGCCTTATCACAGGCAGCAGCCTGTACAACCCCAACATGACTGCGTTGCTGAAAAAGGAACACTGTGTCTAAGCCTGAGAGAGTGTACCTCTTGTCCATTCTTCTTTCCACAGGAGGTATAGAATTAGGAGACTTAAGAATTTTTTGTGTCTGTTTCCCAAAAGATTTGTGGAGGGGAATAGACAGTCTCCTGGACTCTGGGATGTCCATCATCTCAACATAATCAGGCTCTTCCTGATACTCTACTGCCTCCTCCACAGGAAGCTGGAGGGTATCAGCCACCTTTCTGTAGAACATGTAGTGTGATGGGGACTCAGAAAGCCTAGAAGGAGAAACACCTGAAGATCTGTCTGGGGATATGTCTGGGTCAATAGGCACATCCAGACTTTCACCATCACCATAATCATCCTCATACTCTCCCTCCTCCTCAAACTCCGGTTCATAAAATTCTTCCAAGGTATAATCCGGAACTGGGGGAACCGACCGAACCGAGCCCCTGCCAGATGGTGCCAGTTCGGTCGGAACCGATCGAAGCGATTCCATAATCCTAATCACGCTGGCTATCTCATCGGTGGTCAGAATATGAGATTCTGGGTCCGAACCAGTCGATTTGTCTTTTCTCTTTCTTTTTGTTGGAACCGATCCCTCGGAATTGGCTCTCCTTTTGCCCGAAGAAGTATCGCCCTGGTCAGAGGGCACTCCTTCTGGTTCGGTCGGAACCGAACCGGGCTGGCCATCCGGGTCAGTGGACTTCTTGGCCTCTCTTTCCCTCAGTCTACCTAATCTCTTTTCCAGGGTAGATTTGGGAAAATTCTTGCAAATTTGGCAGTCTGAATCGAGGTGGTCAAACCCCAGACAATAAACACAGGTGGTGTGGGGATCAGCCTTAGCAAAGACATCCCCACACCCACTGCAGTGTTGAAATCCAGTGGGCCCGGTTTTTTTCTTGGGTTTCTCAGACATGGCCAACCTTACCAAACTTACCCTTTTTTCGGCAATCTGCCAGGCAAGACTCCCCTATCGGTTCCTGACCGTGTCACGGGTCTTGGAAAAAAACATACTTAAAACCCCTTTTTTTAGAACCAATATGGATCGGTAACCACACACTAAAGTAAAGTACAAGTTTTACCTCAAAATGATCGGTTCAGCCGAACCGATCCACAGTTTACAAGTTCCACACAGAAAACAGAACAAAAACCTATCTAGTACTCACGGTACCACAGACAGAGACTTGAACCGACTATGTGGAAACAACAATTCGGTAGAAACCGACCGAAAACCGACACTTCAACTGACTTTTGAACCGAGCAGCAGGAGAAATCTCCGGAGCGACTGTTCAGTGAGGGGGAGTAAAGAATTTGATGGTTGCAGTTCGAATAACAACAGGCAGAGGCTTCAACTGAGCTCGAGATGAACATTCTATGCAAGGCATAGAAAAGTTAACCCTTTGCTCTCTGGGGCAGTTGAAAGGCAGGACCTAACTGCAATAGTCAGAATACAGCAAGACTTCATGTTGTTTGAAATAAATATTTGACTGTGAAGTCCAGAAGGGAGAGAGAGAGAGACTGTAGGGTGGGTCACAATAAATGTAACAGCACCAGTAAGCCCAAATTAAATTATTTTACCTGGCTTCAGTGCAGCTGTGTGCACAGGGTTAGGGCAGCAGGGTGGCAAGATAAATCTTTGACTGTGACGTCCGGGGGAGGGAGGAGAGAGAGAGACTGCAGGGTGGCACACAATAACTGTAACAGTCCCAGAAATCCAAAATAAAATTTTTTTTCTGGCTTTTGCAGGTATGTGTACAGGGCAAGGGCAGCAGGGTGGCAAAATAAATCTTTGACTTGCGACATCCAATCATGAATCACGATCACTTATGTTCATTCACAATTTCATGTATTAAAAAAAAGTACTGTTCAGACAAACAAGATACAAATTGATGTGCCTGCTCTGTGCTGTTGGTTGTGGGTGGCCCTGGGGATAATCTGACGTAATGACTTATAGCAGACTGTTTACAGTACAACGCAAGTAGAGTCATAGATTCATAGATTCATAGAAGTGTGACGGCAGAAAAGGACTGACAAGACCCACCGAGTTTGCCCATTTGTCCAGCTATCTGCCTGTAAAGTAAAGTACAAGTACTACACACGTGTCATCATCATCATCATCATCATCATCATCATCATCACTCATTCCCCATTATTCCTTATTATCATTAGTTTTATAGTATATCGCGTTACATTAAGTATAAGCATTAACCAACCCCCAGTGTGGGACTGTGCTGCATGCGGCTAATGCACCAGATGTGTCTGCATCCCCAATTCAAATTCTGAGGCACACTTAACAGTTGCTGAATTTGGTTGCTTAACAGTAAGTTTATTGTGGAAGCCAGTCCAGTAATCTTGGAAGGAAATGGTGGTGGACAGCTGTGCTGTCGGCATGCTGTGTACATTGTACAGTCACGAGTCACAACAGTAAATTTGTCCCTGGCCTGTGGGTGGGAGTCATCAGAAGGACAACAGGTTAGAGGGACCTTTTGTTACAAAATGGATCAAAATGTTGATGAGGCACATTTTATTTCTCAGGTAGGCAGTGGGACTGCAAAAGACAGCAATCAGCCTGCAAAGGGAAAACAAAATCAAACCCCAGAAAGTGATTTTTTCACATCTAAGGTTTCATCTTCCAAGCAAATGCTTATGTAACCCCCCTGTTACCCGAGGTTACTAGAATCCCAGTAAGACCTAGTGGTAGGCAGAGAAGGCAGCTTGCGAAACTCCAGTTAAATGTATTTCACACTGTCTCACTCTGTTCTCAGTCTCAGCTGAGACTGAGGGATGACATCATTTAGAACTGTCGCAACTGCATAAGCCACACTGGAATGTTGCAGTTGGAGGTTAGCGTAGAACGTTGGGGAATTTGAAGTCAGTCTGTGAGTTGAGTTCTGTTGCAGTCTGTAGCACAGGTGCTCTGCTGTATGCAGGCCCTCAGAGCTCTAAGCTCTGTCAAAGAGCTATTTTTTGTTGTATAGGTGTGTGTTCTCACCTGAAGAGGAACACAAGAAGAGCACATTGAAGTGGTGGAGATCGCTTTCAGTGGTTCAGGGCTCCATTCCTGCAGGGATGGGGAAGGAATCAGCCTGCTTCCAGGGGCAACCCCCCTGGTCCGGCTAGGAAAAAAAGAAGCTGCCTGATTTAAGTTCATGCTGAGGCACCAGAAGCTCTGGACGAGATTTCTTTTGAGGAGAATATGCCTGTGGGGCACCTGCAACCAAGGGGTGAGTTTGCTCTGCTAAAGGGCCAATTGTTTTCACCTGAAACATAATGAAACTAAAGTGACTGTTACTGTGGGGTCAGGAAAAGACAGCCAAGTACAGTTTGGAAGATGTGGGGATTGGACTGCTTAACTCTGTGGAGGGGTCTAGAGCAATGGACACAGCCTCTTATTAAGTATGTTCAAGTTCAGCACAAATGGGATATAAAGACAGTAGACTGAATGTGGAATACATTTAAAAAGAATCTACACAGCAAAGTGTTTTAAAGGATGAGGTATTACAGTCCAGAGAAATGGCTGGGTATGAATTATGGGAGCGAGAGGTGGGAGACCCACCCATCAGTAGTAACCAAATTCACCTCTACGGATTTGCTCTGGGACACCTGTTGCTTTCTCTCAGGTACTTGGCCAGTGCCTGAGGAAAGTACCCAGACGTGGGAATTATGAGGAAGATTCCCTGATGGAGTAGAAGTGCTCATAGGTGGTTTAGGGAGCCACCAGTAAATGTTTCCATGCTAAATGGAAAGCGTCCAAGTGGCTGGCAAGGGAGCTGAGCCAGGGGAAAACCCAGAGCAGCATACAAGTTCGGGCTGTGTGCCCAGTGTGTTTCAGAGCCTGAGGGCTAAAGTGATGAGGATGTGTTCTGGTCTCCTTAAATCTGCATTACCAAGAGTGTAGCCCCGTGGGGGTCCATCTATGCTTTGTTTATTCTGTTGGATGTGAATAAAAGCCACACTTTAGAATCCCACTTCTGGTATTGGACATTACAGTTATTGCTTCCTGTGTCCGGAGTTACTTGGGTACCCCTGTGCAGAGTAGCCAAACCTAGCCAATGTGTTGAGTAACATATTCCTCCCTGAACCCAGCCCACCAGGTAGAGCTGTCAAGATAGAAACGGCGTACCTGGGTGGGGGTTACACATGAATCCAAAAAAGGTGAATGTCTCGGATCATCATCAGTCCTAAGTAAAAAAAAAAGTTAATGTAGTTAAAAAAACTAAAGACGTGGTGGGTACCACCCACAGAGGCACCCAACAGTATGGAACAATTGCATACTATACTACTGCCGGTCCCTCATCAGATTTTTCAGAGGTTAAACCTGACAAGGATAATACTAATAATAAAGATGAAGAGAATGATCAGGCAGCACAAGATTTACTGGAGGGGATGGAAATTACAGATGAGGAAGAAACAGGCAGAAATGTTTTGGTTGTGGAGGGGGACAATGGGAATGTACCACAAGAGGAACAGGCCTAAGAAAAATCTGGGAGGGACCCAGAAAAGGTTACCGAGATGTTGTGCCTTCCTGGGAGAAAAACAAAAAAAATATCATCTTTTGTTTGGTCATACTTCTCTATTAGTGCTTCCAATGAGTTGAGAGCAACATGTGCTATTTGTAAACGGCCAATCAGCAGAGGCAAAAAGAAAGGAGCATTGGAAACTTCAGCAATGAAAAGTCACCTAGACAGATGTCATAACATTACTGAGAAGTTCAGTTGTGAGTCTCAAAGAGAAAGTGACAGTGATAGCTCACTACACACAGGGGTAACACCCATAGATGAAAGTAGTGGCAGCCCCCACAGCACTACTGAAACACCTCCACCACCACTTCCTGCCATTTGAAGGACTCCTCTGACTGTTACTGAAAGTGACCATGTGTTCAAAAGCCCTCATCCTTCAAGGAGACAGCGTACCATCTCAGAAACATATGAACGTAAAGCCAAATATGCTTCAACTCACCCTGCTGCTATTACAATAGCCCAAAAAATGTCAGAAATGATAGCTGTTGATTTGCCACTATATAATGTGGTAGGACATATAGGATTCAGGTGGCTGCTTGAGTACCTCAAATCTCGATATAGTATACCATTGCGGAAATACTTTTTGACAACAGGGATTCCAGATCTTTACAATGTTGTATGTAAACAAGCATTTGTCAATGCCAAGTGTTGCTTGCTTATATGTGCTGTTTATTTATTTGGAAGTGATAGTACCCTGCCTAAGAACTGCCATGTGCCCCCCTCAAGACATCCACTGTGTCTTTATGTTCAATATTCATAGAATAGGGGGAGGGGCAAGGGCCACAGCAGTACAGCAGTTGGAAAGGCGTGAAGAGGTGGACAATAGTCCATTCACAGGCAAAAGAATCCTGCAGGAGGTGGCTAAATTTAAGGTGGACAAAGTGATGGGACCAGATGGCATACACCCAAGGATATTAAGAGAACTGTGAAGGGAGAAAGCAGTACCTCTGGCAGCCATGTTCACTGAGTCATTCAACACAGGGGTGGTACCAGAGAATTGGAGGAGGGCAGATGTGATCCCTTTACACAAATCCAGCAGTAGGGAGGAGGCAGGGAACTATAGGCTGGTCAGCCTCACCTCAGTAGTGGGGAAGATCATGGAGACATTGCTTAAAGAAAGTATAGTGGGGCATCTAGAAGCCATCAGAGGCCAGGACCATAGGCAACATGGATTCACAGTGGGGAGGTAATGTCAGACAAATCTGGTTGATCTCTTTGACTGGGTGACAAAGGAAGTAAATCAGGGTGGGGCAATGGACAATGCTTACCTTGATTTCAGCAAAGTCTTTGACACCGTCCCACATAGGAGGCTGATAAACTATCTGGGTAGGCTGGGCATGGGGAAAGGTGGTAAAGTGGGTTAGAAACTGGCAAACAGACAGGAGGCAGAGAGTAGTGGTAAATGGGGTGCAGTCTGGGGAGAGGGGGTAACCAGTGGGGTGCCACAGGGTTTGGACCTGGGGCCAGTCCTGCTCAATGTCTTCATTAGTGACATTGCAGAAGGACTGAAGGGAAAGGTCTGCCTGTTTGCAGATGACACCAAGATCTGTAACACAGTGGATACCCCAGAGGGGGTGGAGAAAATGAGGAGGGACCTGGGGAAGCTTGAAAAATGGTCTGAGGACTGGCAACTGAAGTTTAATTCAAAAAAGTGCAAAATTATGCACCTAGGACACAGAAACCCTGTGGGAAAGCTACAGGATGTGTGTGTGTGTGTGTGGGGGGGGGAGTTACTGACAGTCACAAAGCAGGAAAGGGACCTGGGGTTCTTATTTCAGATGACCTAAAAATGTCAAAGTGGTAAGGCAGCTGGGAGGGCCAGTGAAATACTGGGGTGCATAGGCAAGGGTATCACCAGCATAAGGAGGGAGGTAGAGATGCCATTATATAAAACCATGGTCATGCCTCACATGGAGTACTGTATGCATTTCTGGAGGTCGCACCTTCATAAGGATATTAACAGGCTGGAGATGGTCCAGAGAAGGGCGAATGAGATGGTACAGAGCTTGCAACACAAGACTTTTGAGGAGAAATTACGGGACCTCAATATGTACTCACTGGAAGAGAGCAGGGAAAGAGGGGATATGATAGACACATTCAAGTACCTCAAGGGTATAAATATAACTACTGAGAAGCAGGAGACAGCTGCTATAGGCACATGTGCTAGCTTCTGTGTGATATTCTTTTGCTCTTATAAATCTGTAATCTCCAGTATTTCAGTAAGCACATGACCACACTGCCTTCTTTAGGCAATTTTACGCTGGTTGATGCCTGTGTCAGACGGCAGATGGAGGGCTCATTAGATTGTGTTGCCATTTGAAAAACTTCATACAATGTTCTTTTACTGGTAAGCGTTTTGGAAAGCTGGTGAAGGTCTCACAATTTTTATCATGATTTTATCTCCTTATGTCTGTTCCCTTTGGTCCCCCCATCCCCACAACCCAACAGTCATGGTGGCCACAGCTGCAGCCTTCTTCTTGCCAAGATGGTGGGTGAGCAGCTGCTGTCACAGTCTGTGAAGTCTGACGTCTTTCAGTGCAGCTTATTGGTCATCTTCCAACACAGGCGAGGCACTGCCAGCCCAGAACTAACTCAGGACAAGCAGCTTTCAAAGTGGGGAAGAAATGGAGTGAGCAAGAATCAAGTACTCATTCAGATGTGGTGTCGATTTTAAGATCAGCATACCAGTGTGGACACTGCAAATAGAACCCCAGCTCTTTAAGCAGCCTTATGAAGAGTAACGGCTTCTCAAAGCACTGGGGTTCTGTTTATTGTACTGTAAGTGGGTTGCATCTAATTCGGTAATTTACTGTACCTTACATCTGGATGTATGGTAGGTCCAACTTTAAATAAGCACTGCACCTGAATGAAGACATGATGCCATAGAAACATAGAATTTGTTGGCAGTAAAGGACCGCTCAGCCCACCTAGACTGCCCAAGTGTTCTCTACCTACTTGTAACTCCTGTCTGTATATGTTACTGCATGTCTTATTCTGCCTGCGTCCATCAGGACCTCCTTGTGAATGAGCTTGCTCAATGGATTTTTCCTGCAATGAACTTGAACCTACTCCACCTCCATAGCCCTATTGATCTCTGTTGACCCCCTCCTTCCCCTTTTTCTAATATACCTCAATGTTTATCCCATGCATGCTTCATGCCCCCTACCATTTTAGCCTCCACCACTTCTCCTGGCAGTCTGTTCAAGGCGTCTACCACCCTTTCAGTAAAGAAATATTCCTTCACATCTATCCTGGACTCCCCCCCCCAGCTTCATTGTATGCCCCGTTGGTTTGGGTGCTCATCCTCATTTGAAGGAAACTCCCCAACTGTACCCTGTTTACCCCTGTGAGGTACTTTGTAGGTCTTGATCATGTCACCTCTCACCCTCCTCTCTTCCAGTGCGTACATGTTGAGATTCTTCAGCCTTTCCTTGTAGGGATTGCTGTGAAAATTCTGAACCATTTTAGTCGCCCTCCTGTGGAAAACCTCCACCTTATATCCTTTCTGAAGTGTAGACTCTAAAACTGGACACAGTACTCCAGCTGGGGGTATACCAGGGAGTGATACAATGTCAATACAACATCTCTCCTCCTCCTCCTACTGGAGATGCCGCTCCTTATGCACCCCAGAATCCAATTTGCCCTGCTCATAGCTTTGTCACACTGTACTGCCACCTTGAGGTCCTCTGATATAATAACCTCAAGGACCCTTTCATGTCTAGTGAGTATCAGTACCTCCCCCCATCCTGTAGTCAGCATCGGGGTTCCTATGCCCTAGGTACATGATTTTACACTTGTTGGCATTGAACCCCAATTAAGTAAGAAAATGGAATTGATTTGAATGAATTGTAGGCTTTTAAGCAGCTTTTCGGGGAGTGTGTATGTATATGTGTGTGTGTGTGGGGGGGGATCTGCTACTATAACTATTTGCTTTTGATTTTGACCTCAAATCAGGTGCAGTCCTGTAAACAGATAAAACATGTTTAAGAAAGACTCATAAGAAATGTGATAAAGTCTTTGTACATTAGCCTGGGCTGAGCTTGCAGACAGAAGAGATGCGGTCTGTTCCTAATCAATGAGCTTCCCACTGGTCACCTGTGAGCCTCTTATGGGCCAGAGATTACTAAACAAGCATTTGTCAATGATGAGTGGTTGCTTGCTGGCATCAGCAGTGGAAGTGCAGGAGTCAGACAGATGGGGCCTGATTCTCAAAGCCCTGTGTCGGACGCAAGGTGCCTGCACTGAACAGATATGGTGCAAGGTGCACCGTGCATCCACGACTGCCCTCCGTGCGATTCACAAAGGTGGCCTGTGTTGACCACAGTCCACCTGCCCCAAACAGGGCTTGCACCTGCACTGTGCCCTGTAATGCACTATGGCACAGCGGTAGGGGGACTGCGGGCCTGTGAAGGGTTGTGGGATTACAAATGGATGCTTGCACCAGTTCTCAGAATGTCAGCATTTAATGAAATTAAATACAGGAACAAATAAAAACAGACTGGATACATTCCAACAGACAAAATAAAATGATGAAGGAAAACAAAATAAAGGCTTGATTCAGCAATTCCACATATTAATATACATACAGCACTAGAAGGTACTAGGCTGAGGGTGTTATGCCTTCAACACCCTACTCGATTCTGACTTGCAACCATTCTCTGCTTGACATATAAAGGGGTTTGTGGACTTAACATTGATCCACCCACCTGTCAATCATTTAATTTCAGAACATTTCATTTTTACACTCCCTATTAACTTGTTTCTTTATTTTTATTACACAACTTCCTAACATCCTACACACATTAACATAGTGCAGAGGTATCATAATTTTAATCACTGATTCCAAGCTCTCCCCTGAGTAAGCCATCCTGAAGTCTCTCCTCCCACTTTGTTCTGTATAAATGAGATGGAAATGAGGCTGGCCGGTTGTTAGGAAGAACATCAGTGTGAGGAGGAATCGCACAGAAGACTCTGTTTTGCCTGGTAAATCAATACAAATGCGCAATATTTAAAAAAAAAAAACATGCCTGTTAAATGTAGTTAGCCTTTGCATTTTTACATAGTAAAGATTATAACCTTCTTAGGTTCCCTTTTATACCCACAGTGTCTAAATGCTAAAACTTGAGTGTTTGTCTGAAACTGATATTCGGGAGGACACACAGCAAGTGTACAAAAAAAAAGGGGTTTCTGCATAATAACTCAAATTCTAGCTAATGTCTAATGCCTACAAATTCTCTTTCTCAAGACACACTGTCTTTTTATTTGTGTTTCAAAATTCGTCTACTGGCCTTTTCTAATTGCGGTATTCTACCTCTCTTGATTCTGCATTACGTTTGAGAGGTAGTTTTACCGAAAACTACCAAAACGGAATAGCGCTATCTTCGAGAGGCAAAACTAAACATTTACTTCTCCCAGTGTCTTGCTACCTCTCACTTCAATACCACAAGCGAGAACTCCCTGGTAGGCAAGAGATTTTCTTATTTTGATTTTCCAGACTGCAACAAAAAAACGCTGTTGCAACAAAACGCCAGATAGGGAGGAATTTTAGTGCTTTTGCCAATTAAACTAAGTTTCTCCATTTCACCTAATCTTGGTATGATTTAACAAAAACAAAGATTAGTATACACCAGGCAGAAACAAATTGTCGCTTAATAAACAGGATGTTGGGGGGGACACAAGAAAAAATTACTCACCTTAGTAATGTTGTTTCTTCTAATGGAGTCTTGCTGTATTCTGACAAATTGCAGTGAGGTCCAACCTTCGAACTGCCCCAGAGATGAAAGAGTTAACTTTCCATGCCAGGCATGGAACGCTGAGCTCGAGCTCGCTTGAGACTCTGTCTGCTGCTGCTGTTTGAACTCAAACCGTCAGATCTTTACGAGCTAAACTCACTGAGTGTCCTCTGTGGAAGCTGTAAACCTACACTAGCCAATTGGCTACTAAATATAATAAACAGATTTTTTGGTCCCAAAACAAAGACTCAAGTCAGGAAACCCAAAAAATGAAACAAACACAACACCCACCCACCCAAAGAAAAGGGGTGATAAATAAAGGTGGGGCACCACTTGAGTGGAACACTGCTACTGCCCACCCACATCCCAAAAACAAAGGTTCTGAGAGGGGAAGGCAGGGGGAGGTCAGAATACAGCAAGACTCCATTAGAAGAAACAACACTACTAAGGTGAGTAATTTTTTCTTTAAACAACATGAAGTCTTGCTGTATTCTGACAAATTGCAAACTACCAAGCAGTACCTCCATGGAGAGGGACAGAACCTACCTAAGAAATAGGCTCTGAAGCACTGCTGTGCCAAACCGAGCATCACTCCTAGCCTGGATGTCCAGAGAGTAATGCTTGGTAAAAGTGTGAACTGTTTTCCAGGTAGCTGCTTGACATATCTCTAAGATAGGAATATCCCTGGCAGCAGCCAGGGAAGCAGCTGTACCTCTGGTAGAGTGAGCCCTCAGGCCTCAGGGTGGAGTCCTGCCTAGTTTTTCATAGCAAAATTGAATGCAAGAGACAATCCACCTGGCAATGGATATCTTAGTGGCAGGTTTTCCCTTACCAACCTCACCATAAGTGAGGAACAGTTGGAGGGAGTCAAACCTGTGACCATTGGTACGCTCTATGTAGTAGCTAAGGGCCCTTTTCACATCCAAACTGTGTAGCCTCCTCTCACCAGAGGAAGAATGGTCAGTGAAGAAAACAGTAAGAGACATAGACTGGTTAAGGTGGAAGTCTGAAACCACCTTAGGTAAAAACTTCTTGTTAGTCCTGAGGACCACCTTATCTCTATAAAAAAGAGATAAAATCAGGCTCCACTGACAGGGCTTGTAACTTGCTTATGCACCTGGCAGAAGTGATGGCCACCAAGAAAACAGTTTTCCAAGTCAAGTACTTAAGCTCTGCTGAGGACAAGGGCTCAAAAGGGGGTTGCATAAGCTGAGCAATGCAAACATTAAGGTCCCAAACAGGGGCAGGGTCCCTGAATGGCGGATTGGTATGAAGCAATCCCTTGAAAAACTTAGAGAATACAGGATGAGCTGAAAGGGAAGAAGGCTTAGCTGCTGAAAGGAAAGCAGAGACAGCTGCCAGATGCACTCTTAGTGTAGCTGGTCTGAGTTCCAAGCTATTAAGATAAACCATATAGTCAAGGACTGTGAGCAGGCCAGCAGAATCTGGAGAAACATGCTTCCCAGAGCACCATATGGAGAATCTTTTCCATTTGGAGTTGTAAGTGCTTCTGGTGGAAGGCTTCCGAGAAGCCTTTAGGATATCCATAACATCTTGAGAGAGGTGTAAATCAGCAAACTCTAACTCTTCAAGAGCCAGGCCTTGAGATTGAGAGATTTGAGATTCGGATACCAAACCCTCCCCTGAGCACAGGTTAACAGATTGTAATTCCTGGGAAGAAACAGGGGAAGGTGGACTGCTAAGGACAACAGGAGAGGGTACCAGGGCTGTCTGGCCCAGTCTGGAGCAATCAGAATCACCTTGCAGGGCTGAGACCTGATTTTGACTAACACCTTGAACAGGAGAGGGAAGGGGGGAAAGGCATACAGGAACTTCCCTTCCCAATTGAGAACTAGGGCATCCAGGGGGACTGAGCCCAACACTGGGGGTCTGCAGCAAAAGAGGGGAAGTTGGTGATTGTCTGGGGCTGCAAAAAGATCTATCTGTGGGGTGCCCCATCTGGAGAAGATCACCTTCAACACCAGGGGATCCAGGGACCATTCGTGATGGCCCTGAGATATCCTGCTGAGAGCATCTGCCAGGACATTGTCCTTGCCTGGGAGGTGTACTGTTGTAAGAGAGGTGTTCAGGGAATAGGCCAGAGACCATAACTTCATTGCTTCTGTGCACCAGGCTGTAGACCGAGTGCCCCCTTGCTTGTTGATATACCACATTGTGGTGGTATTGTCTGTCCTGATCTGAACTACTTTGTTCTGAACAGACTTGGAAAAACTTGAAGTGCTAGAAACACTGCTCTGAGTTCTAATAGATTGATGTGAAGCAGAGATTCCTGAGGAGACCACAACCCTTGGGTTGTCAGGTCTCCCAAGTGAGCTCCCCACCCCAAGAGGGAGGCATCTGTAGTAAGGATTAGAGAGTGAGACTGAGTGACAAAAGGAACTCCCTGTCTTAGATTGTCCTGATCCTGCCACCACTGCAATGCCTGGATCAGGGTTTGAGTCACTGGGATCAGTTTGGTCAGAGGATCCTTTTTCTGAGACCAAAAGGCTCTCAAGTGGAACTGAATGTCCCTTATCTGAAATCTTGCTCCCTGCACCACTGCTGTAGAAGCAGCCATGTGCCCCAGGAGCTGTAGAAAATGCCTTGCTGGCCGAGATACCTGGAGGGTGAATGAAGAGGCCAGTGAAATAAAGGTCCTTGCCCTGTCCAGGGGAAGGAAGGCTCTTGCCTTTACTGTATCTAGCTCTGTGCCTATGAAGGTGAGGAGCTGTACAGGCTCTAGAACTGACTTTGAAAGATTCAGAAGGAAACCTAGAGAAGTAAGCAGTTGCTGAGTTATCTGTAGGTGTAACTTGACTTGGTCTGGGGACTGGCCTACTATGAGCCAGTCGTCCAGGTATGGGAAAATGGAAATCCTTTTCCTTCTAAGGAAGGCAACTACTACTGCCAGGCATTTTGTGAACACCCTTGGAGCAGAGGTTAGGCTGAAGGGCATTGCTCTGAATTGGTAGTGGCCTGAGGGCAGCTCGAACCTGAGGTATTTTGATGGGAGCTTCTGATGAGAATATGGAAATAGGCATCCTTGAGGTCCAGGGAGACTAGCCAGTCCCCTGGCCTTAGAGAGGGTAGAATTATTCCCAGAGTCACCATTTTGAACTTTGGCTTTAAAAGGTGCTTGTTTAAATATCTGGGATCCAGGATGGGCCGCCATTCTCCTGTCTTTTTGGGGGTGAGGAAGTACCTGGAGTACAATCCTTTCCCTTTGTGTAGGGGTGGAACCCTTTCTATAGCTCTGACAGCCAAGAGGGAAGAGACCTCTGCCTCTAGGGCAAGTGCCTCTGAAGGATTTGCAGGTGGAAAGGATCTGGTTCTCATCTTTGGAAATTTTTGAAGTTGAGAACCAGTCCCTAACTACTACTTCCAGGACCCATTTGTCTGATGTTAAAGACATCCAGTCCTGGACAAAGTAAGCCAGCCTGCCCCTACGGTAGTGGAGAATCGGCCTGGCAAACCCATCAGGTGCCTGTTTGGCAGGGCTTTAGGCTGAGGGTGAAAACAGGCCTGCTTGTACCCCGTCTGCCTCTCCCTCTAAAGAACCCCCTATGAGCATAAGCAGAAGAGGAGGCCTAGGCTTGGTAGAAAGGCCTATGAAAAGGCCTGCCCCTGCCCCTGAGATGCTGCCTCTGAGGAGTGGCTTGCCTTTCCTTGGCTTGAGCACTCCTATAGGTGGTCCAGTACTCATCCATTTTCTTCATGTAGTTCTTTATTTGCTCCCCAAACAGAGAATTACCCATAACAGGAAAATCCATGGCCTTAGTCTGGATATCCTGAGACAGGCTAGTACATCTGAGCCAAGCCATCCTACGAAGGGCCACAGATGTAGTCATGACTCTAGATGAAACATCATTTGAGTCCACTGCAGCATGGAATTACCTTGGATGCCTCA
Source organism: Neoceratodus forsteri (assembly GCA_016271365.2). Classification (NCBI taxonomy): domain Eukaryota; kingdom Metazoa; phylum Chordata; order Ceratodontiformes; family Ceratodontidae; genus Neoceratodus; species Neoceratodus forsteri. The sequence continues at coordinate 1,576,442,446 of CM028129.1, read as the reverse complement.
ATACCATCCAGACTACCTGCTCCAGCTCCTTGGCAAGCTGGCCAGGGACCTGTTTAGCTAAAGCCATTACAGTGTCCCATCTAGATTTCTGATATCTACTGTATAGGCCATATAATTGGCCTGCCTGAGTCCCAAGGATGCTGCCATGTACTGTTTCTTTGCCATGGCATCAATCCTCCTGGAGTCCTTATCTGGGGGGTGTGAAGCCAAGGGTATATTTGGCTTATCACAGGCTGCAGCCTGCACTACCCCAACATGACTACATTGCTGGGTAAGGAACTCTGTATCTGAGCCTGAAAGAGTATACCTCTTGTACATTCTCTTATTCACAGGAGGTATAGAATTAGGAGTCTTTAAAATTTTTATTGTCTGTTTCCCAAAAGACTTATGAAGGGAGATAGACAGCCTCCTGGACTCTGGGATATCCATCATTTCAACATAGTCAGGCTCCTCCTGGTCATCCACAGCTTCTTCCATAGGAAGCCGAAGAGTTTCAGCCACTTTCTTGTAAAACATGAAATGGGAGGGGGACTCAGAAAGCCTAGGAGGAGACACTCCTGAAGGTCTGTCTGGGGAGATGTCCAGGTCAATGGGCACATCCAGACTTTCATAATCACATTCACTGTCCTCATACTCTCCTTCCTCCTCCTCCGGTTCATAAAATTCCTCTAAATCATAATCCGGAACCGGTGAAACCGACCGAACCGAGTGCCTTCCTAATGGTGCCGGTTCGGTCGGAACCGGGGATAGCGACTGAACAATTGTTATCACTTTGGCTATTTCATCAGCAGTCGGAGAAAGAACTCTTGGATCCGCACTGGCTGATTTATCCCTTCTTGATCTCTTAACTGGAACCGACTCCTCGGAATCAGTTCTCCTTTTGCCCGAAGAATTTTCACCCTGGTCAGAGGGCACTCCTTCTGGTTCGGTGGGAACCGAACCGGGCTGGCCATCCGGGTCAGCGGACTTTTTGGCCTCCCTTTCCCTGAGCCTACCAACTCTTTTTTCTAGGGTAGCTGCAGGAAAATTTTTACAAATCTGGCAGTCTGAATCGAGGTGGTCAAACCCCAGACAATAAACACAGGTGGTGTGGGGATCAGCCTTAGCAAAGACTTCCCCCACACACACTACAGTGTTGAAACCCAGTGGGCCTGGTTTTTCTTTTGGGTTTCTCAGACATGGCCAGTCCTAACAAAAACTTACCCTTTTATCGGCAATCCACCAGGCAAGACACCCTTATCGGTTCCTGACCATGTTACGGGTCGTGGAATAAACGTAATAAAATCAGTTTTTTTTAGAACCGATAAGAACCGGTAACAACACTCTAAAAGCAGAAATAAAGATTTTAAAACAACCTGGTCGGTTCAAACTGAACCGATCCCACGTTTACAAGTTCCACACAGAATAATAACAAAAATAAACCTATCGGAGTACTCACGAATACCACAGACAGAGACTGAACCGATAGGTTACGGTTTAAATTCAGTCGAAAACCGAGAAAAGCGGTACTTTAACCGACAAATTGAACTGAGCAAAGGAGAAATCTCCGGAGCGACTGTTCAGTGAGCAGGAGTAAAGAATCTGACGGTTTGAGTTCAAACGGCAGCAGACAGAGTCCCAACCGAGCTCGAGCTCTGCGTTCCATGCCTGACATGGAAAGTTAACTCTTTCATCTCCGGGGCAGTTTGAAGGTTGGACCTCACTGCAATTTGTCAGAATACAGCAAGACTTCATGTTGTTTGAAAATGACAACACAAGGTGACATTATACATGGATGGCCAGTCCATGCAGTACATACACACATAAACAAAAATGTTACTTTGGGGTAATGAAAGAAGACACAAAAGGATATCCCCAGCATTCCTGTGCCACTCTGTTTAGGACCTATCACACGGCCAATGCAAGCTGAATTCTGCGATTTACAGACATCACCCAGCAGGAGAAATTCTAAGTGCCCTTAGACCAGCCAGGGCAGCCGTAAGGGGACTTAGACATTCTCCCCTGGGTGACATGCCTGTGTGTGGCACACCATGGGTGACGGTCCACCCACTATACACCCCCGAGTGTGGCCCCGTATGTGTGGTCCACATCCTAGTGGTCCAATGGCACCCCTCAGAGCTCCCCGATGCCACCTATGTACCATGTCGGTACTCCTGTCCTGATGTTGCCAATACTGGCAGCGGCTCCCCCAATCCCCGATGCCCGCCCCATCGGTGCTACTGCAGCATCAACATATGGTGGTACAGTGCCCACCCATGCCCCAGCAGGTGGTGCCCAACCCCCCCCACGTACACCAGTCCCGACTGCTCCCCGGTGCCCAGTACCTCCCACCACTCACCTCCATAGCTAGGCACCAATTGCACCGAACATGATAGGGGGGACACTGGTCCACCAGGTTGGGTCCACATGCCCATTACCTAGTGGGATGGGGGTCCTGTGTTAGTCTCTGGTGGCCTGCCACTAATCTGTGTGGTGTGCCAGTGGTTTGCCTCTGGGTTCCATTCAGTGCAAGCGTGGGGACTTAGCTGCTGGGACCCCTCCTGTACTTGACTCAGGTGCAGGGTCCCTGGTGTATCAGGCATTGGCGCGAGCTGCTGTTTGCTACAGCTTGTGCCAGACGCAGGCCCCTATGAGAATCGGGCCCATGCAGTATAGGAATGGCAGTGAAGTATTGAACTGACGCCAACCCCACCCCCACCCTGCAGAAATGGGCAGGCACTGGGGTGTGCCTTTGGGTCATCGCCCATAACGGTCTCAACATTTCACCTCACCCTACCCTGCAGACACTGACAAGCATCAAGGAGCACCTTGGGTGTTTGGGCTTTACTCACCTCATTCCATAAGAAAATATGCTGAAATTGGTGCAGTATAGGAGAATGGGATGAACTCTGGGGCCAAAGAGTCCAAGGCGCACACCTCGATGCCTGTCACTGGCTGCAGGGTGCGGGTGGGGGTGGAATGGCATGAGTAAGGATGTAAGTTTGTCATGGATGAGGTTTTAATAACTCATCGGTTGTTCATGAACTCATTAGTAAACTTCGTGGCACTGTCATCATTGTTACGTTTTGGTGACAATAGTGAAAGTCATGGAAGTCCTGAATAAAGTCCAAGCATCATGGAATCCATGATGTGTATGACTGCCATGACAAATTTACATCCCTAGGAATGAGCATTACTGTCGACAGTCCCAAGTCATATCCCTGGCACCTGTCAGTCCCCACAGGGTAGGGTGTTATGGTTGAAAACCTTAACTCTCTGGCCGTTTCTTGGTATTTTTACTCCAAGTTTTCAACATGGGCTTTTTTGTGATCCCACCACAAGAACAGTGACACTATCAGTTCACTAGCCAAAAGGTGATTTTGCACAGTGACTGCGCCACTTGGTGCCACAGGTGTGAAAACACATTTCGAACAGGATGTGAAAAATGACAGCTGTACTGTTCATGAGGAGGTGTAAAAAATGGCAATGCTGAAAATCTGAAATGAAAATATATAAAAATTGGTGAAGTCACAGGTGTGCATAGAAACTGCGCAATGCACACCCGTAATGTAATTAGTTTAGGGATTTTTTACAGCAGGTTTTCAACATAGGCATTTTTGGACCTCCACTCATGAACAGTGTCACTCGAACACTGATTTCCCATAACGACTGTGCTATTCTGCGCCGGAAGTGCAAAAACACATTTTGGCCAGGGTGTGAAAAATGACAGCTGTACTGTTTATAAGGAGGTGTGGAAAAATGCCAATGTTGAAAATATGGACTGAAAAGGTTACAAATTTGTGAACTTACGAGGGTGCGTGGAAATAGCACAATGCACACTTGTAACACAGTCATTTTATGGACTTTTCTCACCAAATTTTCAACATAGCCAGTTTAAGACCTCTGATCATGAACAGTGTCACTGTAATTTTCTTAATCTGTCCCAAACATTGATTTCACACACCGACCTCGCCACTGTGCGCTACATGTGGGAAAACACATTTCGGGGTGATATGTGATGTGTGAAAATGACAGTTGTACTGTTCATAAGGAGGTGTGGTAAAATGGCAATGCTGAAAATCTGGAGTGAAAATATTAAAAATGCTCGACGTTATGAATGTGCATAGGAACTGCGCAATGCACGCTCTTAAAACAGTAATTTTGGGGAATTTTTTCACCAAATTTTCAACATAGGGTTTTTGGGGGCCTACCTCATGAACAGTGTCACTGTGATATTCGTAATCTGTCCTGAACATTGATTTTGCACACCGACCACACCTTTGTGCGCTATATGTGTGTGAAAACACATTTCAGGCGAGATCTGAAAAATGACACCTGTACTATTCATAAGAAGGTGTGGTAAAATGGCAATGTTGAAACTCTGAAGTGAAAATATAAAAAATTCTCAAAGTATGAGCGTGCATAGAAACTGCGCAACACACACCTATAAAACAGTCATTTGGTGGAATTTTTTCACCAAAGTTTTAATATAGGGTTTTTGGGAGCCCACCTCATGAACTGTGACACTGTTGTTTCATTAATTGGTCCTGAAAGGTGGTTCCGTGCAGTGACCGCGAAATCATCTTTCGGGACCTAATAACAAAATTACAGTGACTGAGTTCATGAGGTGGGGTCCCAAGAACCCCATGTTGAAAATTTGGTGAATAAATTACCAAAAATGGCCGAGATAGGCACCAAAGTTGAAAAAAAACCACATTTATGCCATTGTACAGCTTACCGGCATTTCTTCAGTTCGCAGTCGGCTTTGAAGAATGCAGACATGTTCCCGGTCCACAAAGATCATCACGCCAGGTTCCAGAGGTAAGTATTGGGTGAGTACTGGGGGGAAAACAAGAGCCGAGGGGGATTGAGCACCCCCTCAGCACACAAGAAATTGAGGGCAGCACTATGCCAATGGGGAGTGGGCTCCCCCATTGGCAAAATTACCAGGCAGGGGGCATGCCAACAGGGGGATTGGGCACCCCTGTCGGCACATATAAGTGGGGGAGATTTCAAGAGCCAAGGGGGATTGGACACCCCCCCCTTCCGGCTTTCTTTTTTTAAATTTATTTAAATGTTTCACCAGGAAGGCACACTGAAGACCGGGCGGCGGCTTTCCGTTGGCTTTGTTTGTGGGGACTGTGAGAGGCTGACAAAGAAGCCGTCGCTATGGCAACACAGCACAATGGAACTGTGTAATTGGATGCTGCAGTCAGGGAAGCCCTGCCGTACAAACAGCTGATTGCGTAGTGATGGGGCACTCCCTGATTGCAGCGTCTAAGTTACTTTGATCTAGTGGCCCGCTCCTTAACTGCTGGTGATCGACAGCAGGCTCATCTATTGGCCGAGGCAGAGACCAGCCCCTGAATGGGCTGCTGCCATTTGGCACAACACTGCTGCGCCTCCACAACCTGCTTGTGAAGAAAATGTGACGCAGTGTGTTTCTTGCACATGTGTGCAAGCAATACAAAAATTAAGACACATCTTGTGCAGTGCTGTTGGGAGGGTGGTACATCTCACAACATATATCTGGACAAGCTGTCAGCCTGAACCCTTCATGTCTGTCACGGCACATTGGGCATGTTTCGATAATTCACGTGGGACTGAGAACAGTGAAGGATCGCAGTTTGCTGTTCTAAGAATGTTTTATTTTCCATCTGAACATACTTCATACAACATCAATAAAGAGCTCCAAAAACCAGTACAGCAATGGCTCACTTCACAGTGACTGTTAGTCGACTTTATAGTTGCAGATAATGGGTCCAACATAAGGAAGACCTTGGAGGAGGGAGGCTTTGTTCACATTTGCTGCTTTGCATATTGCCTAAATTTAATAGTTTATGGTTTTCTCAATGATGACAGGGAGATCAAGGCTCTCGTTAGCACTGCTAAAAGAATATGCACTCATTTCAGTCACTCAAGCAAAGCCCGTTGCTTGTTTGAAAAAATACAGCAGGAGCACAGTTTACATTTGCACAGACTGATCCAAGACATTTCTACTCGATGAAATTCGACCTTTTATATGTCCAAAGGCTGCTGGAACAAAAGAAAGCCGTCAGGCAGTATACCATAGAAAATAAAATTGGTGATGCAGATGACTATATTACTCCACCACAGTGGGCCATGCTGGAGTTTCTAATTTTCCTGCTCCAGTCATTTGAGGAAATCACCAGGGAGGTTAGTGAAACACAGCAACTCTCAGCCAGGTGATAACCCTTATAACAATTTTAAAAATTCAGATTGAATCTGATTAGGGAAAAGTCAAGGAAGCAAGGCAGTTCCATGATCACACAGGCTGCCAGTGGTTCTGCTGACACATGCAGATTGACCCCCGAATACAAGATCTAATGAGACGTATGATCAAAAAAGTTGAAGATGACAAACTATGTAAAATGATTGATTCTGAGTACTACATTAAAGCAAGAATCTTGGACCCATGATACAAATCAAAGCAACTACTGAGTGGTGATGATGATGACACTTGTTTCAAGATGAACAAGAAATAATTGATGAGGTGTGTGCTGTTCTGGAAGAGAGTACATGCAACAGCAGCATCACATTCAGAATCTTCTTCATGACACAGCAGCACAGCATCAGGTGGCCTATCCTCTACTGTTGCGGCATTTTCTCCCTCTTCCTCCTCAGCCACTGCAGCCAAAACTTCTTCACCACCAGCCAAGCATAGCACTGTCCCACAGTCACCTGGTTCGGCTTCATGTCTCTGGAGTTACTTAAAAGATGTAATTGTAACATCTTCTTCATCTGCCTCTTGTAACACAGCCTCAGCACAGACCATTGTTAAAATGTACCTGTCAGAGCCCAATATCAGTTGGAATGCTGATCCTTTGCAGTACTCGATATCCAAACAAAATATGTGGCCTGCTTTAGTAAACATTGCAATGAAGTACATGAATTGTTCTCTGACTAGCGTCTGTTCAGAATGATTGTTTCGTTCAGCTGGTAACATCATTACTGACACACGATCCTGTTTGACACCAGAAAATGCTTAGCGCCTCACATTTCTCATTCAACATTCTTCACTTTAATTTAAAAAAGGTGATCCTAAAGAGATCATAGATTACAGGCCCATAGCCATTCTCTCAGTATTGAATAAAATTCTAGAAAAACTAATTGCAACTCAAACTATTGACTACCTAACAAAATATAGCCTGCTCTCGGACACTCAACATGGGTTCCGGAAAGGTCATAGTACTACCACAGTTCTTCTAAAATCTACCACTGACATGCTCACAAACATGGATGCTGAACTACTGACTAGGGCAGTTTTTATAGACCTCACAAAAGCCTTTGATCTCGTTGATCACCCCCTGCTCCTATCTATTCTTCGTAATCTGGGATTCTATCCCCCTGTTGTTGACTGGTACAGAAGCTACCTATTAAACAGGTCTCAAATCATAAAATTTAACTCCTCCTTATTGAATAGTGCTATTATCAACATTGGAGTATCCCAGGGCTCCATTCTGGGACCCCTTCTTTTCTCACTTTCTATTAATAACATAGCAGAGGTTATACATTCATGCTCATCTATTCTCTATGTGAATGACCTTGTACTCTATACATGCCCAAGCACTGTGGCCAGCTTAAGCACGTCCCTTTCCTCTGATGTCACTAACATGCAGAACTGGCTGTCAGCCCATAAGCTTGTACTCAGTGCTAAGAAAACACGAGCCATGCCGTTTGGATCTGCCCACAAGCTCAGCGCATGTCAAACATCACTGGTTGTACAGGACTCAGGTGGTGCACAAATAGAGAGTGTTACATCTTTCAAGTACCTGGTTGTTCTTCTGAACCAATCCCTGGACTACAATCTACATATACAGTCTACCTGTAAAGCAGTGAATGCTAAACCTGGGGTCACTTATAAGACTAGCTTTATGCTAACTCCCACTACTAAGCTGGCCATTGCCAGAGGTATCCTTCTCCCTGCCCTCATATATGGTGCTCCTACCTATGCTGCTGCACTTAAAACCACACTACATAAATGGGACATAACATATAATAATATTTGTCGATACTCCTCCTCGTCACCTTGGCTTAAGCACCATTGCCTACTTTATAGAGACCTCGGCTGGCTCTCCCCCTCTGCCTGCAGCAAATACCCTCTTGGCTCCCTGATTGACTTGATAATCAGAACTCAGACTTCTTCAGTGCTCGTCGTGATGCTTGTACCTCAAACATCCTCCTATGGCCTAAGATCGGTTGACAAGCCCCTACTTACTATGCCTAGATGCAACTCAACTAAAGGCTCTGGAGCCTTTCATCACTGCTCCTAAGCTATGGAACTCCCTTCCCATTGAACTTCGGCAGTCAGTTTCCCATAGCGGCTTTAAAGGGAGCTGCACCATCATCTATTCCAAGCAGACCCTTGCACCTGCTTTGATCCAACTTAAACCTCCACCAACCTTATTGTTACCTCCTACACACTCCCCAAGCATAACTCAACCTGGCCTAATCCTGTCTCCCCTTATAGTATTTAGAGCCCTGTGCGTCATTACTGGGACAAACGCTAGCATATATTTCTGACCACCCTGTGATGCTATGTGTTTTCCATTTGCAGTGTTAATTACCTTCTCTGACTCTATGTAATTTCTAATAAGTTATGTTATTTGACTGTATATGTGATTGTTGATATCATGTTATGCTTCACTGGCTGTATGTATCCTTTTAACGGACTCTGACCTATGCTATATGTAATATTCCTGTACTCATGCCATGTACTTTTTTTATAATTGTTTGTACTCTCCTGGGTTATGCCTGGAAATTAGTCATTTCATGGCCAGCGCACCTACCTGGTAAACAAAAACTAAATAAATAAATATGATATTTGAATAAAACATAAACTGACTGCTCTGAGCAGGCCCTATTCACAAAAAACTTTCAAGAATATGTGCCTGTGGTGAAAATCTTTTGTGAATAGGGTGGACTACATGAGTTAGCAATTATTTGCAACAAGTCAGGTCAGGATGGACTAGGCCAGGCCACTATTACTTGAATGATCACATGAGCAGCACAGAATAGAAAAAAAAATAAAAACATCAGTGTGTTCAGAGTCCAAAACAAATACAGCAAGCAACTGCATTTCATGTCACAAACTTACTTGGTGGTAGCTGGTACCACTATCTGATCTGGAAGGTAGGGTACTGATGTCTACTGCTACTACTACTACTACTACCAGTTTTCGCCCTAACGAGTTATGACTACTACTTATCACTTTTTGTCCTTACTCCAGTCCTTACTACTACTACTACTTGTCACTTTTTTTGCCCATAACAACTGATCCTGACTGTACTGTTTTAATTTTTGTACAGTGCATGGCTTAGCAGATGCCTGAAACCCAGAAAGTGAATAGGGCTCCTCAGTGTTACAACACCCTAAACAAAGAAGCACTTACAGCTGCGACTCTAGGTCCCTTTAAAAAGGAACTTCGATGCTCCATTGCCTCAACCATGCAGTGTGACTGCCACTCCTAAACTATGGTCTCCACCTTGTACCGGTGACAATGGTGCTCTGGAATTACTGCCTCCTTTATCCTCTTTTGCTCACCCCCCCCCCCACATTCCTCCCTTTACCCACCCTGCCCCTAGCAGCTGACACTAGGCCCGAGTCACCATCACTAATTCTCTTGCCACCCGCCCCTATTATCTGACAATGGCCATTGCCTGCTCACTCCTCTCTGCCTGTCTTCTCTCCATTTGCTGTTCCCCTTCAAAATCTACTCATGCTGGCAATTGCTGAATCTCTCTGCAAACCACTGTATATATCATGCTTAGTCAACCTTGAGTGTAATATAAGTATCTATTGTTTCCTTTGTATTGTCGTTACCCTACTTCCTTTGACGTGGAACCTTTGTAAATGAGCAGTCCCTGCTCAAAGGTACTAGTGATCCTAGAGTTTACTAAATAAATAAATAAATAAAATAAATATTTCTCACATCCCCCATATTTGGCTGTGAATGCTTCACAGAAAAAAATGCTACAAAGTTGAAAATTCATATAATTTCTTTATTGTTTGTGTGAGCATGGTATGCTAGACTGGTTACATCTCACTTACAGTAAAGGGGTTGAGATTATTACTTTATTTTATTTTTACCTGTGTTATAGTGTATAGTGGAATGTTGTTCTTTATAGAATTCCATCCCTTTCAAAATGCTGTCGTACCACAATTCCAAGGTCATGGAATGTGATTCTACCCTACTGTGTTAGAACAGCATTCTAGAACCTCTAGAGACTGCATGAGTCAGTTTCATTTTGAAAGCAAAAGAACTAACAAACACATATTTCACACTGTACTATACATTATAAAAAATACAGGATGAGCAACTCTATGCACAACCAGTGTGTTTTGCCACCTCAGGGGTTCTGATTCCCATTGACCTCTCGAGCATTGCTCTCAAGGTCAAAGGGAATCAGAACCCCTCTGTGGCAAAACACACTGGTTGTGCATAGTTGCCCATCCAGTATTCTCTATGTGTTGTGCTGTGTGTAATCAGGTCTTCAGTTGGCAGTAGCAAACTTTTTTATGACTGCAGCGCACTTGACCAATGCGATGTGTGACTGACTGCCTGCCTGCCTGGGTGGTGATCACTATGTCTTTCGTTTTTCTTCTTTAAGGATTCAGCATGTTGATCAGATTCAGTAGAAGTAGTTGCAGTACTAGAAAACATTACCACCTCTTGGACCAGGTAGTATACCATATACCACAGTACAACAGGACATGCAAAGCAGTTGCATCATTCAGATGGGTAGGGTAGGTGAGCTCTCTTAGCGCTGCTCATTTGATCATTCATATCCATTTCTTTGGCCTGTTCAGCTCTGACTGGAACATCCATCAAAATATTACCCACACAGCACCAGTAATTAAAAAAAAATGTTAGCTGACTGGCAGTGCCTACAGTGCTTGGTGGTGCTATGATATAGGTATTTGCATCTGTCTGCCTGTCTCTCTCTCTCTCTCTCTCCATCTCTCCCAGCACACTCACGTCACGGGCCCAAGCAGAATATGCCACCATTACAGGCCAGCCATGAAGGGGTTAGTAGTGACTGATTGTTTTCTTATTTAGCAGTTTTACTTTAATTTTTATACAAATAATCCATTACATTATTTCCTTTGGGCCTCTGTGTTAAATGTGAGCAACTCTGGCCACTTTTAAGCTTTTGTTTTGCATTTTTTCAAATATTGGTCAATAAATTAGAACTAATCAGAAGAAATCAGAACTTCACCATGTGCTAGTTCTTATTTAATAAGGGTCAGAACTTCACCGAGTTCTAAAAGCCCTAGTTGATACCTCGCCTACCCGTGCCAGTTGTTATCAGGCATGACCACTCAGAGTTTGCTTCATTTATACATTGTCATGCCGCCCAGGACTCTGCTGTAGTTGCCGTAATCACCAGAGCTAAAGTGAAGCAGGGACATTTACCATCTGTGTTCCCATTTGATGATGATGTTTTTGAGAATCTTGGCAAGGACTGTCAAACTAAGGTGGAGAAGAGGAAGCTAAAGAAGGACTGGATTGATACTCATGCTGGTGTACAGCCAGACTTGGGACACACTTTTAAATGTGATATGCAGCATGAGAAAAAAGCAGACCCTTCACTTAACTCTTTTTTTCCACAGGTGGGGAAGGGAGTGGAAAAAGATGCCCCTCAGTTTGTTGTAAAACAGAGAATACACTAACCCCAGAACTGGAGCGGTAGTAGACCAACTAATGGCTCAAGAAAAATTCTGCTCCCAAATCACATATCTGGTGCATGCCATCCCTTTAGCAGGCCATGCAGACAGAGACAGCACCCTGAATTGGATATTACCCAGTTTTTTTTGACCCTCTATCCACGAGACCATAGCTGAGTATTGTAAAGCATGTGCTGAGTGTCAGACGGTAGCTCAGGCCGGAAAAAGGGATAGAGTACCACAACAACCCATCCCCATTGTGACTAATCCCTTTGACAGGATAGCCATGGATGTAGTGGGCCCCCTGGAAAAAGCTCCATGGGAAACTAATTTATACTGGTCATATGTGATTATGCTACCTGCTACCCAGAAACTATCCCATGAGAACTGCCACCACTGTAAGGATAGCAGAAGAGCTAGCAAAGGTGTTTAACTGCATGGAAATCCCGCAGGAAATACTTACTGATCAGGGGAGTAATTTTAATGCACACCTGCTAAAAGATTTGTACCATCTGCTGGGTGTGGTAGCAGTGCGTACTTCCCCATATCACTCGCAGACTGATGGCCTCATAGAAAGGTTTAATCAGACATTAAAGAGAATGTTGAGGAAGTATGTAAAAGAAGAGGGTAGATATTGGGATATGTACCTCCCCTATTTACCTTTCACTTACAGAGAAATCCCTCAAGCATCCACTGGTTTCTCTCCTTTCTCATTACTATATGGGAGGAACATGAGGGGGCCACTGGATGTGGTTAAAGAACACTTGGAAGAAGGGAAGGAGATGGGGCATCTTAATGTCATAGAGTACATAACTCAGTTATGCAAACACCTGGTGAGGTATATCAACTTGGCACACCAGAGCTTAGAACAGAAGCAAGACTTGCATAAAGAAAGATATGACCAGGGTTTGAAGACTAAAACATTTCAGTCAGGGGACACAGTGTTGTTACTTCTTCCCTCCACAGAGAACAAACTACTCATGAAATGGCTTGGCCCTTTCACCATTTTGTGGCAAACAGGAGCAGTGAATTATGAGCTTAGCATGCCAGGAAAGAGACTCCCCCCCCAGAAAATGTATCATGTGAACCTCCTTAGGAAATGGTGTGAGAAACCTAACTTCTCCCTTTATATCCATCCTGAAGTTAGGAAGTCAGAGCTGGAGGTTGCCTATAAAAGGCTAGAGCAGTCAGGACAGTTGGGGGAGATTCAGATAAACCCTGAATTGAAGCCTCAGCAACAAAAGGATTTGAAGGAGGTATTAAAAGAATCTGACCACATATTTACAAACATCCCGGGGAGGGCCAAAGGAATTGTGCACACCATAACAGCCACGCAAGACAAGCCAATACACCAAAAGCCCTACAGATTGCCCATGAAGGTGAGGGAAGAAGTGATTCAGGAAGTCAAAAAAATGGAGCAGTTAGGCATAAGTGTGCCTTCAAAGAGTGCATGGTCTTCACTCATGGTCATGGTAGACAAGAAAGAGGGTGGTATATGTCTATGCCTGGATTTTAGGAAGCTTAACAATGCTTCACTATTCGATGGCTATCCAATGTCCCGAATAGATGACATCATAGACAGGCTAGGCAATGCACAGTATATCTCCACCCTTGACCTTTCTAAGGGATATTGGCAAATCTCTGTGTCACCTGATTCACAAGGTAAAACCACATTTAGCACCCCAGTCAGTTTATACCAGTTTGTCATAATGCTCTTTGGAGTACATGGGGCCCCAGTCACTTTTCAGTGTTTTATGGATCACATACTAAGACCACACACTGAGTACTGTATGGCATATTTGGACAATGTGGTCATATTCAGCCCTGACTGGGAATCTCATGTTAGACACTTGTCCCAGGTATTGCAAGCAATAAAGGAGGCAGGAGTGACCATTAGCCCCACTAAGTGTGCCCTAGCGAAGACAGAAATAAGATACGTAGGGTTCATTTTAGGCAACAGACAAGTGATGCCCGAGGTAGCAGCCCAATACCTACTACAAAAAAAGCATGTGAGATCTTTCCTAGGCCTGGCTGGTTATTACCATAGATTTATTCCTAATTTCTCAGCCATTGCCAGTCCTTTACTGATGTCACTAAAAAGAGGTGCCAGAATAAGGTTCAGTGGACCCCTATTTGTAATGAGACTTTTCGGAATATCAAGGCCATTCTGTGTTCAGCTCCTGTATTGAAAAGCCCTGACTTCAACCAAGTGTTTGAGGTTCAACCTGATGCATCAGAGAATGGTGTTGGGGCAGTCTTATCCCAGAAAATAGATGGTAAAGAGCATCTGGTCATGTACAGTATATTAGCAGAAAGCTACTGTACATGAGAGGGAGAGAAGATATGCTACCATAGAGAAAGAATGCTTAGCTCTGAAGTGGGCTATTGCATCTCTGAAATATTACTTGTGGGGGGCTGAATTTAAGGTTGTAATTGATCATAACCCCCTTTGCTGGTTGCACCAAATGAGAGAAAAAATCCCCTTATAATGCGGTGGTACCTAGCTCTTCAGCCCTATCAATTTACTGCATCCCACAGGGCAGGGACAAAACATGTAAATGCTGATTTCATGTCTAGATATATTGCAGGAATTGATGTCAATAAACTATGACAGACTTTCCCTAAAAGAAGATAATGCAGGGAAGGTATCGTTAGTCTCTGTTAAGAAATGTGTTAACGCCTCAGGGTAAAGAATGATGATATCCACTATGTTTATGAAGGAATGTTTATCGTTAATAGGGACCTTGAGATGGAGCTTCTGAAGATGAATGGGTGGAAGCTCCATCCCTTCCTGGGACAGGAAGATGGTAAGCAGTCTGAAATAAATGCTTCCCTTTTAAGGAGGGGGATATGTGACAGGGAGATCCTGCCACTCTTGAGGACTGACCTTTTCTTAAATCTGTTGCAACAGTTCTTCTATTTATTAGCCTAATCTATCCTTTACAATTTCTAGTCCATAAGGTTGGCTGCCAGTGGGCGCCCCCTCCTGTTTCTTGACTATGCTATAGCGTCCTCTTTCATTTTTCCTTTTCCCTCTCAGGACCTCGTATATTGGGAGGTTATTGTGGTGACCTCCGAGCTGATGAAAAACAACAGGCTGTGTTCCTTGTTGTTGGATTTAGTATGCAACAGCACTATGTCATAAAATACCTTAATGCATAGGCCTTATGTGTATGAAATTCTGTACATGTTGAAAATGCTATGGCACTAGTTGTTTTTGATAAAGGTAAAAAGTTACTAGGGGACTGTATTATAAAAATTAAGTTACCGGGGTAGAGCTATCAGAAAACCCCCATTGTGTTATTTAAATGCATGTAAATTACAAATTGTTTGAGAGGCCCTTGGGCACCATGCATTCCTGCTTTAAGCTGAATCAGCCTAAAATGTCATGGTGATTTGCATATATATCCCATGATGCTTTGTATTATGGGGATATGTGTGATGTTGTGCTTCTTTGAAACTTGGCTTTAGTGCCAATGCCCCTTGAGGTAACCCTTGCTTCAGTACTTCTGCACTGAGGTTCTTTTTCTTTATCTTGTTTTGGGGTTTTTCCTTTTTGAGCTCCCATCATCCTAACAAGCAAGACCAACATTGGGGATAGTTCATTTCTGAAAGAAAGTTAGATCAGTAGATCAGTGGGTGCTGACTACATGCAGAGGAAGGACATGCATGGTCTGCTGCTGCAAACTGATGTATTAAAGAAGGGATATGCCATTGCTTAAGGTTATCCCATGTTTTAAAAAAACATCACACAGAGAGTGCCACTCTATGGCCTGAGTGTGTGGGGGTGAAAACCCTAATGCACCTGGAGCTCGAATGTCCCCAAATACCCCACTGGACTACCTCTGTGGCAATCACTGGGTGGAGGTGGGATAGGGTTGGGGTTATTCCAGCAGAGATAGTGATGGGGGGGGTTCTGACAGGGACATGAAGTCAGGGGTGTCATGCAAAGCCAATTTCTATAGAGGGGCAGAAGATCCAAGCCTATGTAGAGGAGTTCAGGGGTATGCTTGCCAGTAAAAATTTTTTTGCAGAACTGAAGCCAAATGGTGCATTCTAATGACCCCAAAACTTACCACAGAGCATCTAAAACTCTAGTGCTTCTGGGGGCCTAGCAGCCCCCAGATCCCCAACCTTTATATAAAAATCTTTCATAGGACATTGTGTGGGTGGTTGGTTGATGACATGGTTTGTCAGCCAGCTGGCCCCAACCCCCCAGCTGGCCAGCCAGAGTCTCCCACACCCCTAACTCCAGGGTAAAAAATAATTATTTTTCCTGGAGTCAGAGATAGGAAAGATGTAGCAAAAGTGTGTTCTATCTTTAATAAAGCCCCAAAACTCACCACAGAGCATCTAAACCCCCAGAGCTTCTGGGGGCCTAGCAGCCACCGGACCCCCTGCCTTCATACGTCAGATGTCCCTTGGTTTTTTGTACTTCAAAGGTGGCAACTCTAAGCCCCATATGAGCTGGGCTGGTGAGCCATTGTGCAGCACATGCTGCCCCAGAGCTCTTGCAACCAGTAAGCTCCATTCTTACTTCAGTGCTCCTTATTTTATTCTCAGTGTTACACTGCCTCAGCTTACAACATCTTACCATAGCTTTGAAAGTAATTGCCTTTCACTCACCATTACTGTTTTACCTTAACAGTCAAGTTCTCAGACAAATACTCAGTCAGATTCCATACATCAGTTTCATCTACCATGGTAACCATTGCAGCTCCCTTATGGAACTGGCTGGTGTATGTCCACCTTTGTTGTTATCCATACTATCAGTCTCAATTACACATCTTCAGCCTAAGGCACGTTTTGAGTCTCAGTCCATGGTTCAGTCAGCATGCAATGCCTTCAGTCAGTTGTTTAGCCTTGTTTTCCTTTCATTTCTGTCTTTGTACTCCATGGCTGTCAGGCTTCACCACTGGCCTCCCATTGCACTTGGACACATTGTAGCCATGACCATAGCATGGCTTCCAGGGCTTCCTACTATGGAAGCAGACAGCCTTGCTCTGCTCCCTGGAAGTCCACATCTTGAGGGTGGGTCCCTCATCTCAGATGGGTCCTTCTCTTTTTGCCCATTGGGTGAGAACGTCCTACACTTTGGGGGAAACTTTAGCAGTGCAGATCAACTCTGCAGCACCTCTTGATGTACAGTAGCATTTAAGACTTTTTCAGCTACTGGAAGGTGGGGCCTTGAAGTCTTGTAGGGCTCCATTAGCTGTGCAGACCATGTCTGCAGCACCTTTGAAAGCCATTCCTCCCCATGGTTGGCTAAGATTCAGTTGGTCTCTACCTCCTTCCCTTCCTCTGTCCCTTCAGTGTGAAGATCATACAACTACTCAACTTTTCCACCCCTCAAGGGCTCAACTCTATGCCTTGTGCCTCAGGGATTCACTTTGCTCTCTAGGCCTCCCCTTGGTTGGAGGCCAGGTAAGTGCCTTTTTAGCAGTCATTGATCTTCTTCTTCACATCTTGGGGGTGGGCCTTTTTCATGAGGACCCTTCTGTAGAGATTGGCTCATGGCACTTTTGACATTCTGTAGAGCAAGAGCCCTTCCTCCAAAACACTTGCCTTGAATTGGGTTTCTAAATTGCAGTAGCTGAGCAGTCACTAATTCTTAACCCTAGCCTGGAGGGAAGACAACCAAGGCCTTGGGTCCCAGAGGTTTTTTCCCTTATAGGGGTTTTCCCCCTCTTTTCTGTGCCAAAGGTTATAAAAAGTTAGGAAGTTTTTCTTAGGAATTGGAACTGGTTGATGGCACACCACATCAGAGTCTCATTCTGACTATGTCTCTCCTCGGGAAAAACGTGATAGTCTGTCTCTCATTGTGTCTTTGGGCTATCTTTCCTAAGGTATCTTTGGCCTTGGGACCCTGTCCCTCCAACACCTCAAGGGGTTGGAACCCTTCAACAGGGTTCCGTGTCCTTATGACACCCTACATAGTGTTAGTCCCCATAGCTGAGACAGTGAGAGCATAACTCAAAGTTCAGACATAAAGGGCAACAAAGGGCAACCCTAGGAGGCATACGTCAAGTGTAGTCCAGCCCCTAGCCTTACTATCTGCTGAGTTTCACTGATCTTCGCCAACTGGGAAAGAGACCAGTCATGGAGGGAAGGCAGACTCTGACAGGTGCAGAAGCAGCGATTCCTTAATACCAGTTCTACCTGGGTGAATCCTCCTTAGAGTGTACAGTCTGGGCTCCTTTCTCCACTGAGGTGGCATCTCTTCTCACTCACTCCACTCAGACCCAGTCAGTGGCTGCTCTCTCAGCATAAGGAGCTGTTGGAACACTTACCCAGAATTTCTGGCTGCTGTTTGTAAATCACCATTTGTACTGCTGTACCCACTACTGAAATAGTTGTCAGCTAATCAGTCAGTGTCAGTGGCTTAGCAGGAAGCACACTCACCTCTGAGGCCAGGAGATCAGAAGGCTTTGGGTTCTATCCCCACACCAGGCATGTGGGTTAATATCGCAGTACTAACACTGCAGTACAGCATGAGGGGGATGCTGCACTCCTGAGGTGCTGTCTTTCAGATGAGACATTAAAATTGAGGTCACATCTGCCTGTTCAGGTGGATGTTGAAGATCCCATGGAACTTCTCGAAAAGAGCAGAGGAATTTGTTTTTATTCATCATAAATCATAATATCAAATAAGAAAATAAACATTCACTCATGCTTCATAATACCTATTAAGTTACACTAAGGAGAGAAAACACCAACCCATTATACTCCTCAAAAGAAAGTTTAAAAAACAAAAGAAAACAAATTTTTACAGTATGATAACATCTTATCCTTATTATGTAATAAGTACATCTGAGTTAGTTATCCATGGCAAGTTTCTTCACATTTTTGCTAAATACAACTGATTCTGGTATTTTACCTCATTATAATATATTCCTTTTACTTATTTTATTTTTATTATTAATAATAAGTTATCTGTTTTTGCTGCAATGTATAGATGCTTCTCACATTCCAAATAAACCATTTAAAAGTGACAAAAATTTGAGTACTTTTCTCCAATTTCTTCCACTCTCTTGTATAAACTCCATAAATGAATGTTTCATAGGCAACAGTTTTAAAAAGTCCTCATTCCATTGTGCTGCCACATATGACCACAATTCTTTTATATAACTGCAATAAAAGAAAAGGTACTCCATTATCTCTAATTCCTGTATGCACTTTGGCCTAGAGCAATATCTCTCCTCTACTTGTTTGTGTTATTTGTTTGCTTTTTGTGTTAAGTCTCTTGTGACAACTGAGCCAGTGCACGTCTTTCATTTTTGGGGGTTTTGTTTTTCCACTACTAGTATTTGTACAGATTCTTGATATATTACTGGTCATTTAGGGAAGGTGATGAGTTCTGAAAAATTCCTCTCTATAATTTAAGCATAACAGTATTTATTTGATTTGTCCATTAATGTCTGTGAATTTATTTTCCATGCCTTTATTTTTAAAAACACCTCTCTAAGGTAAGCTGGACATTGTGGAAACTTTCTTCTAGTTTTTAACTGCCCACTTATCCATAAATAAATCCAATGTGAAATGAAAGATTGAATGAGTTCTGCCCAAAGTTTTCCCTGATTTAACAGCATGGTCTGAAGTTTGAAAACATAAATTGTCAGTGAAAGAAAACCACAGAATTTACCATATTCAAAACCCCTTGCTTTATGGGGAGATATAACATATTTATTTTTATGGGGTTCAAACGACTCCTGCACACTGCTTGAAAAAAAAATACTTAAAATTGTTGTCTCCCTACACTTAGGATGGGGGAAAACATTACTAACATACAAAAATACTGGTAGCAGATAGGTTTTAATTGAATAGATTATTTTTGCTTTACTCATTTTCCACCTGTTCCAGCACTGTACCATGCCTCGGCCTATTTCAGTTTTTTTATCCAAGTTTAATACATCCATCTCTCCCTTCCCAAAGTAGATGCCCAGAATTTAAAGGGGTTCCCTGGTTAATCTGATACCCTGAATTTGGCTAGTGTGACTAGGGGGTATACCTAGCTGTTTCCCTATGCATTTTGCCATATTCAGAGAGGCCCCTGCCACTTTCCATACTGTGAATAAAGGGATAGGGTATTTGAAATAGACTGCTCATCATGTACCACTACACAGATGTTATCTAAATAGGCTAGTGCCTATACAGCTAAGGAGCTCTTTAATACCATAACAGGCTGAATGTTGCGACAGGAATTTATTGCCCTTATCAGTGGGTCTATGCAAAAAGTAAATAACGGGGCTGATAGGGCACCCTTGCCTGACTCCTTTTTATATGTGGATAAGTGGCCCACATTTTCCATTTACTAAGGGAATCACTGTAGCTGTTGTATACTTGGTTATCAGCCAAGAAATTAATTTTATAGGGATCCCGTAGTGTTTTAAGGTATACCAGAGAAATTCATGACTTACATTGTCAAATGCCTGTTGCTGGTCTAATGACAGTATATAGCCTTCTACCCTCTTTTGGTTATTTTTCTCAAAAATATCCCTTAAAACAATGAGCTGGTCTGTTATACTTCTGTCTGTTACGACACAAAACTGCATCAGGGAGATTGCATGTTTAGCTACTTTTAAGAGTCTTGCAATCAAAATTTTTCACAAGAATTTTAAAGTCATTATTTTAAAGGCTTATGGATCTGCAATTTCTAAGTTCTCCCTTTTCTCCCCCCTTACAAAAAAAAAGAGTATCCCTGCTGCCATTTCTAGTGGCATGTCACCCTTCTGTAGTATGTAATTATATACCCCTACTAATTCAGACAAAATTTCTCTCTGAAATGTCTTATAAAATTCTGATGTCATACCACCCATGCCTGGTGCTTTCCCATTTCTCAACTCGGTGATGGCTTTTTCCACCTCAGCAAGTTCAGTATCTCTGGTTATTTCTCTCTTAACCTCTATTGGATATTTTAGGCTCCCAATAGTATTGAAAAAATTAGAAACATTTTCAGTATCTGTAATTTCTTTTTCAAATAGTTATGCTGCATACTGTGATACTGACTTTATTATTCCTTTTGTTCCCTGTACAGTTTATCATCCAACCCTCAGACTGAGGTCATAACTTTTCAATTCTACTATTACAACTTGTATAAGGGCAAACTGTTGCTGTTTTCCCTTGTGTGCCAAATTCCTGTTGCTTTTTAAAGTATCTACTTGTTTTTTATGATAGTTATTCATTGAAGATTTTACCTGCTGCAATTGTTCATTCTAATTATGCTTCGTGGTTTGTGCTAGGGTTGTTAAATGTTGGAGTTGCTGTCTATTTTTTAGATACTGGAAGTATTCATTGTTCCTAATAGATTTACTGAGTGTTATTAAGAGCTGTTTTAGCTCTTGTTTAGTGTCATTCCCGCCAGATGACCGGACTATCATACATATCGTATAATGATTTTTTTATAGTAAAAAAATATTGTGTCTGCTGGGCTACGTCTGCTTTCTCTAGAATAGAGGAATTCAACCTCCATATTCCTGTTCCTTGTTGTACTTTAACCTGTGCTTCTGCTGTAATATGAAGTACATTATGATATGAGTATTCTATTGTTCTAACCCAGGCTGCAGAGATTGGAAGGGTTTTAGTCACAAAAATTAAATCTATTCTAGTAGCAAGATTGCCTTTATGAAATGTTTTATCTTCTTTGTTTGTTCTTGCATAGCAGGAATCTTGTAGGTTAGCCATCTGAATGGCATGTTTGAAGCAAGCCATGTCATTTCTAACTGGGCTAAGTGAAACTTAATAAGAGCCGAGAACAAAAACTATGGTAGATGAGGGGGTGAAAAACGGACAAGGAGGCTTTAGAATTGCTACAGTAATACAGTGTCTAATGGATGACATTTGAGCCTGAATTACCCCCGTTGGCAAGGGATCAGTAGGGGGACTAGTGTGTGGGGGGCAGGAATTTGAGTAAATAGGGGCCTACCACTTGTAGTAGGGTACAGAACCTGGGAGTAACAGCCCCTAGCATAAGATGGGGGCCACAATGGGGCAGGTGCCACATGTCACTAGGGCTGGCATCTTTGGAATGGTGGAGGGGTGTACAGGGTGTGGGTGTGCCATGATCCTGGACTGGGCTTGGAGGATGGGGGTGTATGGTCTGTAGATGACTGGCTAGTTTGAGGGAGGAATTGTGGAGGTTAGGGAGGCATGTAAGTGGCAGGGCAGATGAGTATGATAGGCATCCTGAGGGGGGGAATAGGGGATGGCAAAGGGGGACAGAGGAAGAATAACTAGAGACTGAAACTGACCCCAGTATCAGAGGCACTAGCAAGAAAGAGAGGAGAAGGGAGGAGGTGCCCGAGGTGAGGCTGGGGCTGCCTCCTGATGGGGAAGGAAGACACCACGAGGAGCACCAGGGGAGAGAGCAGATGGCTGCAGGTAGGGAGGGAGGCACCAGGGGTGGCACAGAGGGGAACAAGCAGGAGGGGGAAACCGATAGGGGGAAGAGATGTAGGACAGGTATCGATTATGAATAGATTTGAACCTCTGCTATGGGACAGAGGGGGGAGCAGGAACATACTGAAGGGGGAGGACAAGAGGGGCATGACAGGGATGGCAACAGGTAGGGGAAGAGATTGCGAGGACAAAAGGATAGAAGGGGGCTAGTAAGGAAGGAGGAGGTGGTGAGTGAAGGAGAGAAGGCTACTGGAAGGGAGAAGGATGGGAGAAGCATCACTATCGGGGTTGAAGGGAATGGGAGCTCTAAATTGACAACAGCGGGGATAGGAGAGGGGTTGGAAATCAGCAGGGGAGGAGGGGAAGTTGACATGGGAAGCCCAGTAGGAAGTAGTCAGGCTGGGAAGGGGTTCAAGGGGGATGGGAAGAATAAGACAGAGAAAAGGGGTGAGGCAGAAGTAGGCAGTACAGATATAAAAGTCACAGAAGGTGCAGTTGGCAGGGGTAAGGGACAGGGAAGAACGAATACTGGTGTGGTGGAAGGGGCATTAGAAGGAAAGGGGTAATGGGCAGGGGGTACTCATCCTGGGGGATTCTATAGTGAAATGGATGAGAAGGGGTGGAAAGGGGGAAAGGCACACCCATATTTGGCTTGAAGCTATACCCCGGTTGAGTGCAGGAGGGGCAGGGCAGGCACTGCTCAAGCATGCAGTGAGGGGTGGGAAGAAACCTCATTTACTGTTGCATGTGGCTACAAATGATTTGGGGGACACTGTGGAAGTAGTGAGGGGGAGGTTTGAGTACTTGGGCAGGCAGTGTGAGGGGGTGGGGAAGTCGGTGGCATTCTTGGAGGTACTGCGGTACCACAGCCCCACCAAACATACACATACACACTCCCCAAAAAGCTGCTTAAAAGCCTGCAATTCATTCAAATATATTCTATTTTCTTACTGACTTGGGGTTCAATGCCAACAAGTATAAAATCATGTACCTAGGGCACAGGAACCCCGATGCTGGGTGTAGGATGGGGGAGGTACTGATATTCACTAGACATGAAAGGGTCCCTGAGGTTATTATATCAGAGAACCTCAAGATGACAGTACAGTGTGACAAGGCTATGGGCAGGGCAAATTGAATTCTGGGGTGCATAAGGACTGGCATCTCCAGTAGGAGGACGAGGGATGTTGTGCTGCCATTGTATCACTCTCTAGTATACCCCCAGCTGGAGTACTGTGTCCAGTTTTACAGTCCACACTTCAGAAAGGACATAAGGTGGAAGTTTTCCACAGGAGGGCAACTAAAATGGTTCAGAATTTTCACAGGAATTCCTACAAGGAAAGGCTGAAGAATCTCAACATGTACACTCTGGAAGAGAGGAGGCCGAGAGGTGACGTGATCAAGACCTACAAAGTACCTCACAGGGGTAAAGAGGGTACAGTTGGGGAGTTTCCTTCAAATGAGGATGAGCACCCAAACCAAGGAACATACAATGAAGCTGGGAAGCATTCAGGATAGATGTGAAGAAATATTTATTTACTGAAAGGATTGTAGATGCCTTGAACAGACTGCCAGAAGAAGTGGTGGAAGCTAAAATGGTAGGGGGCATTAAGCATGCATGGGATAAACATAGGTATATTACAGAAAGTAGAAGGAGAGGGTCAACGGAGATCAATAGGGCCATGGACGTGGAGTAGGTTCAAGTTCACTGCAGGAAAAATCCATTAAGCAAGCTCATTCACAAGGAGGACCTGATGGATGCAGGCAGAATAAGACATGCACTAACATATACAGGCAGGAGTTACACATACTGTAGACAGAGAACACGTGGCCAGACTGGGTGGGCTGAGCGGTCCTTTTCTGCTGACGAATTCTATGTTTCTATTGCATCATGTGTTAATTCAGGTGCAGTGTTTATTTAAAGTTGGACCTACCATACATCCACATGTAAGCTACAGTAAATTACTGAATTAGATGCAGCCCACTTACACTGCAATAAACAGAACTCCAGTGCTTTGAGAAGCCTTTACTCTTCATAAGGCTGCTTAAAGGCAAGTTCTATTACCGTCCACACCAGTATGCTAATCTTAAAATTGACACCACATCTGAATGAGCACTTGATTCTTGCTCACTCCATTTCTTCCCCGCTGCGAAACCTGCTTGCCCTGAGTTACTTTTGGGCTGGCAGCACCTCGCCTGTGTTGGAAGATGACCAATAAGCAGCACTGAAAGACATCAGACTTCACAGACTATGAAGGCTGCTGCTCACGGACAGACATAAGGCAATTCTACTGGGGGAGTAGGAGGAAGTAAGCTGTTGATTAACTAGAATCTGCAGCTTATCCATCAGGTAGGGAAATGGGCAGACTAGGTGGCCCAAGCGGTCCTTATGTGCTGGCAACTTGTATGTTTCTATGTTTGTCACCCACCATCTTGGCAAGAAGAAGGCTGAAGCTGTGGCCACTGATGACTGTTGGGGTGTGGGGATGGGGGACCAAAGGGGACAGACATAAGGTGATAAAATCATAATAAAAATTGTGAGACCTTCACCAGCTTTCCAAAACGCTTACCAGTAAAAGAACACTCTATGAAGTTTTTCAAATGGCAACACAATCTGGTGAGCCCTTTCTCTTCCATCTGATACCAGGCATCATCCAGCATAAAACTGCATAAAGAAGGCAGTGTGGTCATGTGGTTACTGAAATACTGGAGATTACAGATTTATAAGAACAAAAGAATATCACATAGAAGCTGGCACATATCCCTATAGCAGCTGGCTCCTGCTTCTCAGTACTTCTGTTTATACCCTTCAGGTACTTGAATGTTTCTATCATATCCCCTCTTTCCCTCCTCTCTTCCAGTGAGTACATATTGAGGTCCCTTAATTTCTCCTCATAAGTCTTGTGTTGCAAGCTCTGTACCATCTCATTTGCCCTTCTCTGGACCATATCCAGCCTGTTAATATCCTTACGAAGGTGCAACCTCCAGAACTGCACACAGTACTCCATGTGAAGCCTGACCATGGTTTTATATCATGGCATTACAACCTCCCTCCTTATGCTGCTGATACCCCTGCCTATGCACCCCAGCATGTCACCGGCGCTCCCAGATGGCTTACCACTTTGACATTTTCAGGTCATCTGAGATAAGAACCCCCAGGTCCCGTTCCTTTTTTGTCACTGTCACCAACTCCCCCCCCATTCTGTACCTATCCCCAGTGTTTCTGTGTCCCAGATCCATACTTTTGCACTTTTTTGAAGTACAGTTCAGTTGCCAGTCCTCAGACCAGTTCTCAACCTTCCCCAGGTCCCTCCTCATTTTCTCCACCCCCTCTGGGGTATCCACTGTGTTACAGATCTTGGTGTCATCTGCAAACAGGCAGACCTTTCCCTTCACCCCTTGTGCAATGTCACTAATGAAGACATTGAACAGGACTGGCCCCATGACCAATCCCTTCGCCACCCCATTGGTCACCCTCTCTCCCCTGACTGCACCCCATTTACCAACACTCTCTGCCTCCTGTCTCTTACCCAGTTTCTAACCCACTTTACCACCCTTTCCTCCATGCCCACCCTATTCAGCTACTTTATCAGCCTCCTACGTGGGACGGTGTCACACACTTTGCTTACAGCAAGGTAAGCATTGTCCACTGCCCCACCCTGATTTACTTCCTTTATCACCCAAAGAGAGCAACCAGATTTGTCAGACATGACCTCCCCACTGTGAATCCATGTTGCCTATGGCCCTAGGCTCCGATGGCTTCTACATGCCCCACTATCCTTTCTTGAAACAATGTCTCCATGATCTTCCCCACTACTGAAGTGAGGCTGACCGGCCTATAGTTCCCCGCCTCCTCCCTTCTGCTGGATTTCTATACAGGGACCACATGTGCTCTCCTCCAATTCTCTGGTACCACCCCTCTGTTGAATGACTCAGTGAACATGGCTGCCACAGGTACTGCTATTTCCCTTCACAGTTCTTTTCATATCCTTGGGTGTATGCCATCTGGTAACATCGCTTTGTCCACCTTCACTTTATTCACCTTCTGCAGTACAAGGAATCACAGAAGGAGCAGGACAGAGAACTGTATCAGTTAAAGCAAAAGAAGGCTGGGAAGGCAGTCAGAACAGCAAAGGCCCAAACCGAGGAAAAGATAGCCAATTCAGTTAAGAAGGGGGATAAAACCTTTTATAGGTACATCAGGGAGCGAAGGAAGACCAAGGGAGGGATAGTGAGGCTTAATAAAGGGAGGAGGGTGGGCAGAGGAGACTATGAAAAGGCAGAGATACTAAACAAATATTTTTGCTCAGTATTTACAAATGAGGGAGGTACATAAAACAAACAGTAGAAACACTCTGGATACAGAAGTTGATACCAGCCCATTTACAGAAGAAAGGGTTCTGAAAAGAACTTTAAAACTGAAGGTGGACAAAGCAATGGGGCCTGATGGGATTCATCCCAGAATTCTAAAGAACTAAGGGTAGAACTAGTGACACCACTGACTACCCTTTTTAACAAATCATGGGAGGATGGGGTGGTACCCGAGGACTGGAGGAGGACAGATGTGATTCCCCTTCACAAAAGTGGGAGCAAGGCAGAAGCAGGAAACTACAGACCTGTTAGTTTAACCTCAATGATAGTGAAAATGATGGAATCACTTCTGAAGGAAAAAATTGTCGAGTATCTAGAGGCCAGAGGAGCACAGGATCCTAGGCAGCATGGATTCACAGCGGGAAGGTCATGTCAGACGAATCTGATAGATTTCTTTGACTGGGTGACAAAAGTAGTAGATCAGGGAGGGGCTGTGGACATGGCCTACCTAGACTTTAGCAAGGCATTTGACACAGTCCCACACAAAAGATTAATATACAAGTTAGCCAGCCGGAAGTGGGTCCCAAGATGACAGCCTGGGTAAAGAATTGGCTGGAGAATAGGACACAGAGAGTAATAGTAAATGGAGTCCACTCAGAAGAAAGGAGGGTTACTAGTGGGGTACCGCAAGGTTCAGTATTAGGACCAGTCCTCTTCAATGTCTTTATAAGCGACATTGCAGAGGGACTGGAAGGAAAAGTATGTCTCTTTGCAGATGACACAAAGATCTGCAACAGAGTTGATGCACAAGGGTGGGGTGGAAAGGGTGAAAGGGACTTGGCAAGGTTAGAGGAATGGTCAAATGTATGGCAGCTTAGATTCAATGCTAAGAAGTGCAAGGTAATGCACCTGGGAAACAAAAAGCCAGGGAAGAGTACAATGGAAGAGATACTAACAACAATAAAATGGAAAGGACCTGGGGGTAGTCATATCAGATGACCTAAAAGTGGGCAAGCAATGTGAGAGGGCAGCAAGGAGGGTGGGGGATACTGGGATGCATAGGAGAGGCATCACCAGTAGAAAACAGGAAGTTATTATCCTCTGTACAGACAGCTGGTGAGACCCCATCTGAGTACTGTGTGCAGTTCTGGAGACCCAATCTCCGCAAAGACATAGACAAGATGGAAGCTGTCCAGAGGAGGGCAACTAAAATGGTGCAGGGTCTGCACGGAAGACATATGAAGAGAGCGAAAGGAGCTTAATATGTATAGCCTCGAGAAAGGAGGAGAGGGGACATGATAGAAATGTTCAGGTACCTCAAGGGAATCAACAAAGTCCAAGAGGGTAGCATCTTTCAAAAAAAGAGGATTGCAAGAACAAGAGGGCACAATTTGAAGATGGGGGGGCAGCTCAGAGGTAATTTAAGGAAGTATTTTTTCAGAGAGAGGGTTGTGGATGCATGGAACGGCCTTCCAGAAGAGATTGTGGAGTCAAAATCAGTGGTGGAATTCAAGCATGCATGGGACAGTCATAAGGCAATTCTAGGGGGTGGGCGTAGGAAGAAGTAGGCTGCTGGTTAACTAGGATCTGCAGCTTATCCAGTAGGTAGGGAAATGGGCAGACTGGGTGGGCCAAGCGGCCCTTATCTGCCGTCAAATTCTATGTTTCTATGTTTCTATTCTTCTGCCTGTGAATGGACTATTGTCCACGTCTTCACGCCTTTGCAGCTGCTGTACTACTGTGGTCCTTCCCCCTTCCCCTCTTCTGTGAATACTGAACAGAAAGACACAGTGGATGTCTTGGGGGGGGGGTACATGACAGTTCTTAGGCATTGTACTTTCACTTCCAAATACTTAAGCAGCACATATAAGCAATCAACATTCCGCATTGACAAATGCTTGTTTGTTCTGGTATTGCAACCAGAATCTTTCCAAGCTATTCCTCATTTTAAAACTGACATCAAAAGATGTCTCACCTGATACATGTATCAGGGCATAACCTCTGCTGCCTGAAAGTGCGTGCTTTCTTTTAACAACTTTTTGGCCATATAAACCCTGTCTGGAAATATATCCAGACCATCCTTATAAATTATCCTTACAGCATTACGTCTTCTTGCAGGGAAAACAGGTTCGTGAAAGAAAGAGGCATATGGTCTGGATTGTTGCCTCTGTTCTTGTTCCTGCCTTTGAGTGGAGGGATTGTCTAAAGCATCATTACCCATATCTACATTAGTTTCTGCATTTTCAGTATTACACATTTCAACAGTATTTACTTCTGGGACTTCATTCCCCTGCTCTCATATCATTTTGTTACTGTTCAGGGTAGGATTCTGAATGAGACATAAGTCCTGAGTGAGCTGTGAAGGGGATAAGGGCGATGTGTTGGTCTCTGTTCTTTCTTCTGGCATCTGCTGTATTTCCTGATTTGCCGAGATTTCTTCTTCAAAAGACTGTATGTCCTTAGCGGTGATCACTGCTGGGGTTATTACTCCTGGAATTTTAATGGGCAAAAAGCCTGAAATCTAGTTTTTTGTAGATGGGGCCTTCGTCCAGTCAGCTGCTTTTAAAACTTTGTCTACCGACCATGGTTCAGACTCTGGTGCCGGGTACACCGGCAATTTTTCCTTTTGTCTGTATTGTCCATACCTTTTTCCTTCTATTCTGCAGTGTGTGCTGAAAAGAAAAATACTGAGGCATTTTGTTGATCTTGGTTTTTTACAAAGATTACGTCCGGTGTTTCTGCAGGCATTTCCCTGCACTGTAGACATATAGAGTCTTCAACCATCATCTTCGCAACCCTTGTAGCAGTGCCTGAAAGGTTTGGCAAGGCCCCGCCCAGTGAGCCAGTAACATGTTGCTAATAGCTTTGCCTTATTCCTCTTCTTCTTGTAGCAACTCTTCCAAAGATTTGCTTTTTGATTCTAAAGCTACCGTAGTGCCTGAAACCGCTTGTAGCCGGGTCAGAATGTTTGTTCCTAGTTCTGTTTCCATTGATACCATAGCTGGATTTACTGTATTTACTTGCATTGTATCCGTCACTTCAGCATCTCCAGCCGCATCAAAAAATACTTCGGTCTCTAGCGGTATAGAGGTAAGGGAGGAGACCTGCTCCCCCATCTCCCATGCCTCCACTTTCTCTGACTCCTCTCTCTGAGTGGCCATCCTACAATGGCCAAAGGGTCCCCCTACTGTTGAGTAGGGGAATTTCCCCAGTGCCCTGGCCAAATTTCCCCCCATTCACTAAAAATACCACCAACAGCTTAATCTGGTTCAAGGTCAGTTGGCATTCATCTGTATCCCCCTTCCCCGTTTAGTGCTTGAAAATAGGCAATAATTTGTCTAGTGCACTTACCTGGTCAACAAAAACTAACTAAATAAATAAATGGACAGCTCTCAGCCAGAAGCAACAGTTCAGACACAAAGGGCACCCCTCGGAGGCATGTGCCAAAAGTGGTCCAGCCCCTAGTCTTACTGTTTGCTGAGCTTCACTGATCTTCACCGACTGCTGTACCCACTACTGAAATAGTGATCGGCTAATAGAAAGCTCTCAGCCAGAAACAACAAGAAGCAACAGCTCAGACACAAGGGAAAACCCTAGGAGGCATACGATAAGTGCGGTCCAGCCCATTAGTCTTACTGTCTGCTGAGGTTCACTGATCTTCACCATCTGGGAGAGAGAGACCAGTCATGGAGGGAAGGCAGACTCCAACAGGTGCAGAAGCAGGGATTCCTTGACAGCAGTTCTACCTGGGTGAATCTCCTTTGGAGTGCACAGTCCGGGCTCCTTTCTCCACTGAGGCAGCTTACCTCCTCACTCGCTCTTCTCAGACCCAACCAGTGGCTGCTCTCTCAGCATAAGAAGTTGTTGGAACATTTACTCCATGCCCCGTTAACATAAAAATAACACACTTCCTTTCCATCCTATAAGTTCTGTGTGTACTTTGGTTTTATGTGCAATTGATGTAACATGGGCTTGGTACATCTAAAAGGCAGAACATCACTGATTGTTTTTACAGGTAGCAGAAACAGAAAACAGAAGCAGAAAGACATCTCTGAGCTCAACAATTGGTCAGAGACTGGTGTGCAAAGAGGGGCTACAAATGCATAGGGGACTGTCTGGAATATGTTCTGGGAAAGGCAGTTCTTTCAATATGATGGCCTGCACCTCACCAAGGAGGGCAATCAGGCGCTAGGCCAGAAATTTTATATTTTCATTTCTAATTTAAACTAGCTAATGGGGAGTGTGAGGCTGCACCCAAGGTACCACAGGGGACAACTGTTACCACTCCCCAATAATCTCCTATGAACATACAACCAGATCAAGACAACACTAATGCACACCTTATCAGCACACGTAAGGACCCTACAAAGCTACTTAGTATAAAGACAACGTCTTCTGCAAATATACAGAAAAAGGGAAGTAATAGGCCCAGTGGGCTTACTGGGTCAACAATATACTACAAAACAAAAACAAAACAAACACAGTGATCAGTTCTAACCAAGGAAGGCGAGCATTGTGCTTCAATGCTCGTAGCCTGGTTAACAAAATCCCGGATCTCACTGCCATAATGGTGGAGGCAGACCTAGACTGGATCATGGTCACAGAGACATGGTTCACAGAGAACCACACCTGGGATGTGGCTATCCCAGGATACACACTATTCTGAAGAGACCACAAAGGTAAGAAAGGTGGAGGGGTAGCAATGTATGTGAAAAACAGCATCAATGCTATGGAAACCCAAGGACACAGCAGCAATGCAGAGGTCCTCTGGGTCACCCTTGGAGCAGGAAGTAAGTACCCTATCTGAGTTGGGGTTATATACAGACCCCCAGCCCAGGATAAAGACTTGGACAGGGAACTCCTGGAGGCTATCCTACAGATGGCAGACAAAGGAGAACTGCTGCTGGTTGGTGATTTCGATCTACCAGATGTGGATTGGCTCTCACACATGGCCTCCACGGAAAGGAGCAGCGAATTCCTCCTAGCACTAAAGGGAGCAGGACTAGAACAGTTGGTGACCACACTGACATGAGAAGAAGCCATCCTGAACTTCATGCTCTCAAATAGTGAGTGTGGCCAGGCTGTAGCCCATAGGCCCAGGCCTTCATTTGGATTCAAACATTTTGAACAAATGTGCCTTAATTTAACTAGTCATGAATACAAATGTGCCTCAAACAGCAAGTATCTATGTTTGTGCCTTCAGTGTTTGAAATCCTGGCTACTCCCCACAGGATCTCTGACACAATGGTGGGCAGCAATCTGAGTGTCGGTGACCATAGGACCATCTGGATCACCATCACCAGTAAAGAGGAAGTCAGCCACAGCAAACTCAGGGTCCTGGATTTCATGAAGGCTGACTTTACTCAAATGAGGCCTTTCATAAAACAAATACTTAGCAAGGAAACAGGGGGCACAGTGGAACAGAGGTGGAAAGCCCTGAAGGAAGCTTTACTCACAGTAACTGCCCAGTGCACGAAACAGATCTCTAAATCAAGAAAAAGGAGGAAACTACTATGGGATACCAAGGATGTAGCAACAAAAATAAAGGATGAAAGTGTAACTCTCCTACAAATTAAGGTTTACTATAATGTCTTCCTGGGCTCCTTAATGCCCACTATCAGGCTGGTGTCCTGTCTTAAGTAGTTCTATCTACTTGTGTGAGAGTGCCATATTGAGCCTCCGCACCTGTCTCTTTAAGAGCATAGCTAATGTGTGTTTAGAAATTAGTCTGGGTTGGGTCCAAGTGATCTAAGGCTTGAGACCGGCCAGACTGTGTGATATTTTGCTCCATTCTGCAGTCACTACTTGCACAGAGGGGGCTCATGTAGGAACTGTGATTGTTTACTGTTTATTTGCTGTTATAGTAAAAACAGGGAAGTTTGTCTAACCTGCTTTTATAGCAGCTCGAACATTTGGATGGCAGCCACTATGTCAGGTCCTGGACTTCCATTAATTGGACCAATCGAATCACAGGGAACCTAAAATGGATCCTGTCCCCAGGGATCTTGTGGGAAGGAAATTCTGTAATTTTGTAGTTTTGAGTGTTGGTACCTAAATGGACCTGGAGGAGGAGCCCTGACTGTGATTGACAGTTCCCTCAGCCAACAGTACCTTTTGGATTACAAGGGAAATGCCCAGAACTGCCTGAAGCAGTGGATCAGTTAGAGTTGGAGGTGGAAGAGTGAACAGCTCGAGCTTTCGAGCAGCTGCTTCCAGAAGGAGGATAGAGGAATCAGAGGGAAGAGGCTTAGCTGGCCTTCCTGCCACGTTCTCCTGCAGTTGAACTGCCTACTGCAGAAATCAGACCTGTCTGATTTCCAGCCTTGGAACTGTGGCAGAAGAAAAGAAGATGTTTGTTAGTGTGATTTGTGATTTGGAGTAGCGAAGACTTGCTCCTGAAGTGATCAGCCCAGCTTGTGAGAGAACTAGACTCAGATTAAAAGGTTTGCGCAGTAAAGCTGTCAATTTGCAACTGGACTGAATCTGAACTGTTGTTTAAAAAAGTTAGTGATATAGATGTGCTGAATGTGTTTCATGGGTCACGATTTGGTTCCCCACAGTTAAATCTGTTTTGCCAGCTGGAGGCTTCATCAACAGAAGATCACAAACATTTCCAGACCTGTTCATCCTGCCTGGGCCCTGCCGTCTTGGCCAAGGTTGCTACTCCTGCATCAGAGACCATCTCGGCAAAAGACTGGCTTGGGGATTTGGCCCCTTCCCAACACCGTCAAGCAGGTAGCAACCACCTAGAGGGGAGTTGTGTCGACCCAGCTTCCCCCAGCCTCCTTGATCACCACCACAAGGTCTACATTTCGTCTGCAGTGCAGCCAGGTCCTGGTAGCATGAGTACAAATCAGGATAGCTCCCTGCAACAACAAAAAATCATTGTCGTACCATCTAATTGTTTTCTTTCACTGGATTCTTGCAATGGACTGAGCCATCTGGCTTGGATTACAAATAATTGGGTTGTGTGCATGCTTAACGTTTTCCTTTCCTAAGGGTCCCAACATCAGCTGCAATGCTGGCCACTGTGGACAATGCTTCAGACTTGCCTGCATGACATTCTGGGTACCTAGGGTTATTTGAACTGTCAAGTTGGGACTTAAAGTGCATGCCAGACAATCCTGATTTAAATCAGATTGCTAATCATTCGACTAGACTCAAGCCCCTCCCTTGTTCATGGCCCCTAAATAAATCTGATTGTCTTTCTTCATGTTTAACCTGGTTACTGTGCATATTATTAGTTGGGTTACAGTGTTAAGATTGTATTGCTGTTTTGCTAACATTATTTTCCAAGGGGTCTCCAGGGCAGTTGCTGCAGGTCCAGCCCCGGTGGGAAGTGACAAGGGTGCAGTGTGAGCATATTACCACTGCCTATTGATTGTGAATGTACCATTGTGTTATCGCTTAGACCACTAGAAGGGTTGGAGGGTGGTTATAGCTTCTCAGAGGGATTTATCAGAGCAGTAAAGAGACCCCAATACCATTTCTCTGGGTGGAGGCACCTAATTAGAGAACTCAGACCCCTCAACGTGTGTACTGTCATACATGCAGGGATTGTAGCCCTTAGAATAGCACGGCCTAGGGGTTACAAAAGGGAAGTGTTCAAGAGATTCAAGGATATGAACCGGTTACCTCCCCGACAGAGACATTTCACCAGTGAGTTTCTCTATAGCGACTACAGCATCATGCCGCTGTGGGAAACCTGCTGGAACCTGGCGCTCTTTGTCGGGGTTCCTGCACCGCATCCCCCAATCAGCTCCAACTTGGAGTTGATAATCATATGTGGGGGGTGCAGGAGCTGATACCCTGCGTGGGGTCCGGGGGTGAAGCCCCCAAAAGCACTACAGATGGACAGTGCGAACTGGCAGCCAACTGCAGAATGCAGTCAACCTGCCGGTGTTGCTGACGGGGCGTTCGACAAATGTTTTATCGAGCTCCCGTCGTGGATCCGATATGAACAATGAGGCAGATATGGAAGTCTACAAAACCAAGCTAAAAGAAGCAGGGAAGGCAGTAAGGGCAGTCAAAACCCAGACAGAATAAAGAATCACATGAGGAGTGAAGAAGGGTGACAAAACTTTTTATAGATGCATTAGAGAAAAAACAAAAACAAAACGTGGCATTGTAAGAATAGCAACCAAGGATGGCAAACAGGTAGAAAATGATAACGAAAAAGTGGAGGTTCTAAACAGTTTCTTTTGCTCAGTCTTCACAAAAGAAGATGATTGGAAAACCAAAAATGTAGAACACAGGTGGACTCACCATAGAAGCAGATGCTGGACCATTTACAAGAAACAATGTCCTATAAGAGCTTCTCAAATTAAAAACAAATAAAGCAATGGACCTAGATGAAATCCACCCTAGAATTCTAAAGGAGCTGGCACAGGAAATTGCAGGCCCACTGGCAGAATTATTCACACAGTCTCTAGAGAGCAGGGAAATACCTCAGGACTGGAGAAGGGCCGCAGTGGTACCCTTGCACAAAAGTGAAAGTAGGGAGGAGGCCGGAAACTACCAGCCAGTGAGCTTGACCTCGGTAGTGGGGAAGCTTATGGAGTCCCTACTTAAGGAAAGAATAGTGAAGTTCCTTACAGAAACAGGGCAGCTAGATACTAAGCAGCATGGATTTATAGCAGGATGGTCATGTCAAATGAATATGATCAAATTCTTTGACTGGATCTCCAAAACAGTGGACCAGTGAGGGCGGCAGACATAGTCTATCTAGATTTCAGCAAGGCTTTTGACTCTGTCCCCCATAGAAGATTGGTCAGTAAGCTAGAGCATTCCAGGTTAGGGCACAAAATAGTCAAGTGGGTTCAAAACTGCCTTCACAATAGAACGCAGAGGGTCGTAGTCAATGGAAGATCGTCTAGTGAGGGAAGGATGATCAATGGTGTGCCTCAAGGATCTGTCCTTGGCCCAATCCTCTTCAATATATTCATCAGTGACATTGCTGATGGCCTGCAGGGTAAGGTATGCCTGTTTGCAGATGACACAAAGCTCTGCAATAGGGTAGATACAACTGAAGGAATGACAGCAATGGAAGCAGATCTAAAGAGCCTAGAAGCATGGTCTAGGGACTGGCAGTTGAATGTCATGCACCTAGGTAAAGAAAACCCAAGGAAAACATACACACTCGATGGTGAACAATTAACAGAAACAAAACCTGTACAGGACCTTGGAGTACTTACAGTATTTCCAATGATTTAAAGGCAGTAGCCAATGTGAAAAGGCAGCACAGAAAGCTAGTAGCATCCTTGGATGTATTTGTAGGGGCATTACAAGTAGAAAGTGAGAGGTCATACTCCATCTATACAGGTCTTTGGTGAGGCCCCATTTCAAACACTGTATACAGTTCTGGAGGCCACACCTAAAAAAAGGACATAGACCACTTGGAGGCTGTACAGAGGAGAGCAACTAAAATGGTAAAGGAACTGCACCAGCTGCAATATGAATCTAGACTACAGTAACTGCAAATGTACTCCCTCAAGCAAAGGAGAAACAGAGGGGATATGACAGAAACCTTCAAATACATAAAGGGCATAAATAAGGTACAAGCAGAAAACCTCTTTCACAAAAATGAGACCACAGCTGGCCCAGTGGCACTGAGGGTTGAGGCGCTGGATGCCACAGCTCATGCCATGCTGGCAACCCGGGTTTGGGAATGAGCCCAGGTCATCGGGGGTTGGCAGGGGCGGGAGAGGATTGAGCATCCTTAGGACAGCTCTCCTTTCCCGGAAGGGAGGAGGGTTTGTGCTTGGTGCTTGACTGGCCTCTAGCTGAAGCTGGGGAAAGGGGACATTGGGGAAAGGGGGAGTGGCAACACCGGCGATGCCTTGGCGTAGGGGTTCATGCCACTCCTCCACTAGATAATGGGAAAACTCCTGCAGACGCCAGGAAGAAGGATCACCTGGAGCATGCCTCCTATGTGCCCCCACCTGCCTGACTACCACTGGTCCGACAAAACTTACAGTATCGGGGTCCTTGCCCACGCCACCTCGGCCCCGCTCGGGGGGAAGCCACAGCTCCATGGAGACCGGGAAGTGAGTATGGGTAGGGTGGGAGAGGCAGGAGGATGACTCCTTGGTAGTCCCAAAGGGTTGTGGTCTGCAGGACGCAGGAGGAGATAAACAGTAATTTAAAAAAAAATTAAAAAATACAAGACCACGTGAACGAGGGGGCACAGTTTGAGACTAACAGGGGGTAAGTTTAAAACCAACATTCGTAAGTTCTACTTCACATAGAGGGTGGTGGACCCTTGGAATAGCTTACCACTAGAGGCTGTGGAGGCCAAATCAGTCACTGCTTTTAAGCTAGCGTAAGACAAGTACTGCAGTAATCTCGGAAGAAGAACAGAATGGGGGGTAGACAATCTGGGCAGACTAGGTGGATCCCACAGTCCCCTTCTGCCGACATGTTCTTATGTCCTCAGTTGCACAAGCATCACATACTATTCAGTCACAAGCAATCCTAAACCTATTCAAAAGCCTGATGACCCTATGAATTTGAAGGTTTTGCCTGTGGTTTGGAGAGGCAGTGGTGACGCACATCATGCCCCACTCCGTGTGGTTAAAACCATGCGTGCCGAAGTGTACCTTGGATGCTTGGAATTTTTTCATTGCCTCCTTTCTCCCCTCCTTGTCCTGCAGCATCTGTCTCTCTCTCTCCTTAGGGTTGGACCTTCTTTCCTATGGTTTCTTTGGTCCTGGGACCCTGTCCCTCCAACTCCTCAAGGGGTTGGCACCGTTCTCAGGGTTGTGCATCCTTGTGCACCCCAACAAGGTGGTAGCCCCACAGCAGGAACAGAGAGAGCATAAGCCAGAGTTCACAGCTGCACAGGCACCTCATGATACTCAGTCTTCAATCAGTCCTAAACCTGCTCAAGAGCCCGATGACCGATGAACTTTTGTTTTTTCAGAATGTCTCGTTGAGTAAGGACACTGAGTCAAAGCTCATTTCCAGCTGGGTCCCGTGAATACAGGGAGGTTAATGACTTACAGTCCCTGAGTATGCAAGTGGAATTTGGGGAATTCAAACCTAAGTCTGCTGAGTTGCCAGGTTCACAGCTTTTTGCTCTGACCTGATGGACTGAACGTACTGGTGCATCTTGGTAAAAACGATCTGGGGAGCCAGTTGGTGGAAGAGGCCAAACAAAGCCTTGTTCAATTGAGTGAATGGTTGGCCACCCACTCAACCACCATAGCTTTCTTTGCAGTCCTCCCAGTGTGGGGCAAAGGAGGAAGTACTGACAGGATCAGGACTAAAGAGACTGATGAATTCAACAAGTGGTTGAGGGGATGGTGCCAGGAAAAGAGTTACCAGTTTGTTGGTGCCTGGGGGACTTCTTGGAGAGGTAGATGTTTTGATACTATGGGCTCTACCTTACCAGAGAAGAGGTAAGGGCACTGGGGCAAAAATTCAACATCTATACGGAGCATTTAATCTAGGCAGTGGTAGGGTCTGGGGAGATGCATGTGGTCCAGGGGGAGCCCTATGAATTTTTATGCATCCCGGTTTTGAACTGCCACTATTCCCTGGATTTTCCTAGCCGATTGGGACTGTGTTTGAGCGTGAACTGCAGCTGTACAATTACTGTTCCCTTGGTCAGCAGCAACTGAAGGGAAACATGAGTCGTTGCTTGAACTAGTCTAACCTGACTCAAATATTACATCTATGAAGTTGCTCTGGACTTAAATTTTACAGTGTAGTTTGAAACTTAGACTGATTTGTTTCTGCATGGCGGTGAGATTCCATTGAGGAGTGAATGCTGGTACTGAGTGCCTATGAACTGTAAGCCAGGTATCCCATGGTGACTGAGGCTTAAAACATTTAAGTTTTATTCTGTTTAACCTTTAGGAGTGAGAGTCCTTCAGGTCTATAAATTGGATATTGTTTGGCCCTAGGAAGTGTGAGCTCCATGGACTAAAAATTTACATTGGCTTTTTCTTATGGACTGGGCTTTGTTTAAGCCGTTTCTTAAATACCTGAATTATTAGCTGTGCAATCAAGTTTAAATTTATGCTTATGTAGCTTGTGTATATTTTAGTTGTTATTGGTTATAATCACCTTTAGAAGGTGGTAGTTTTTAATTAGGTAGCATGTGTTGGGATCATGGTTTGGTAGGAAGGTGCTACTACCCTTCTAGGTTGAGAGGCCTGCATCCATTTGATAGTCCCCCACTGCAACTCAAAGTGTATACGCATTGTCGTGCCTTGGGTATTGCAAGGAAGGGCTGGAGTTGTGGGGTCCCTGGACCTGGAGGGTGGATGGAGCGGGGTGGGTGGATTGATGTGGTGAAGTTCAGGAGGTGCCCTGGGGTGAAACGGATCCAGGAGAGGGGTCCTCCCTGCCTGGTACCCATACCCAAGGGTTCCACTGGCAGTGGGAAAGTTGCCCGCTCTTCCATGGCCTCTCATCCAATTTGGGTGGTGTTATGCAATGCCAGGTCAGTAAAGAACAAGACAGCAAGTTTTGCTGATCTTGTTGAAACATCTGACCTGGTTTGCATCACAGAGCCCTGGCTGGATGAGAATACTGGCCCAGTATTGGAGTCAGCTGTTCCAGCAGGGTACTCGGTGATACGCCGCCCAAGTTTGGATCGTAGGGGTAGGGGTATAGCCATTTGTTTTAAAACAGAACTGGGTCCTGTAGAGGTTCCAGTAGGGGCCACTAGGTCCTTCGAGTGTATCATGGGTACAGGTGTGGGCAGCAGGATTCTTCTCATCTACCATTCACCCGGAGATGGGAAAATTTTCCTGCCAGAAGTTGTCGACTTCATGGTCTACATGGTGTTGGAATCCTCAAGGTGGTTGGTCCTGGGGGATTTCAATGTCTGGGTCGATGATGAACTTTCGCATTTTGGTCAGAACTTCCTCCAACTGATCTCGTTGGGCTTTACACAGGTAGTTACCACTGCAACCCATATTCATGGTCACTCCTTGGACCTGGTGTTCCTCCTGGGGATGGAGGCCACTGACTTGGTGGTGGAACCAGTCAGATGGTCAGACCATCACTCTATAAGGTTCAGTTTTGTGGCTCCCTCTGTGAGATCCACCCCTTTGGAGATGGCCCGGTACCGCCCTTTAAGGGGTGTTACCCCAGAGGGTTTGATGGCGGTGCTGGATCTATCTAGTAGGCCAGTGGACTGCTCAGACCTGGGAGACCTAGTAGTGCACTATAACAGTGTGGTACTGAGGGCCCTGTATTCTGTA
Organism: Neoceratodus forsteri; assembly: GCA_016271365.2. Lineage (NCBI taxonomy): Eukaryota > Metazoa > Chordata > Ceratodontiformes > Ceratodontidae > Neoceratodus > Neoceratodus forsteri. The sequence continues at coordinate 1,576,402,862 of CM028129.1, read as the reverse complement.
GCTCCTGTCCGAGTTCGCCCTCTCCCTCTCCGCCCTCAGTCCCTTTGGTTTGATGGGACTTTGAGGGAGTTGAGGAGAACTGGACGAAGGTTGGAGCATTGTTGGTGGAAATCTGGCCTGGAGGAGGACAGACTTAGGTTGATAGTCCATTATTCAGACTAGCAATCAGAAATCTCCCGTAAGAAGGCAGAGTTCCTGTCCAGGGAGATTGCTGCAGCAAAGAATCGAGTGGCCCAGCTCTTTTGGACCTTGGACAGGCTGTGCAATCCAGCCTGCCTTCAGGGCCAGAGAGCTTTTTCACAAACTAAGTGTGAGGAGTTCACTCAATTCTTTGCAGATAAGATGTCCTCCATCAGGTCAGAGATCTGCTTGACTCGTTCAAATGAGTATGGCGGTGGTCGATGCGAGGATGCAGACATCTGGTCTGTCTGGAAAGATTTCGACCAGCCAGCGAACGTGGACATCATGAAGATTGTTCGATGTCTGCGACTGTCTTACTGTAGTCTGGATCCTGGCCCAACCCACCTCCCGGTGAGGTGTATGGATGTCATCGGACCGATCCTTGCTGAGATAGTCTGGTGTTCACCGGACCAAGAGGTGTTTCTGGACCTCTTGAAAGAGGCCGTGGTGACACCCCTTCTGAAGAAACCTTCCTGTGACCCAGACTGTCTTGCAAACTACATACCTGTCTCTAACCTGACCTTTTTAGGCAAGGTTATTGAGAAGATAGTTGTGTTACAGCTTGAGAACTTTCTTACCACTCATGAAGTATATGATTCTCTCCAGTTTGGTTTCAGGAAGAGGCATAGTGCCGAGACAGCATTGGCCCGAGTACTTAATGATCTCCTGATAGTAAGGGATCAAAGAAATCACTCGATCTTGGTCCTCCTTGACCTCTCAGTAGCATTTGACACTGTGGATCATGAGGTATTGCTGGAACACCTGTGGCTGCTCTGTGGACTGTCTTGGACAATCCTCAAATGGTTTCATTCTTTTCTTACAGGCAGGACCCAGAGAGTGGTGTCAGGGTTTTTTTCCTCAGCCCCATTTGCCTTGATCTGTGGGGTACACCAGGGTTCTGTGCTGTCCCCCATGTTATTCATGGTGTATATGCTGCCATTAGGAGACATTATAAGGTGGTATGGGCTGAGCTTTCACTGCTGTGCAGATAATATTCAGCTCTACATGTCCTTTGTACCCGAACAAAATAGTGTGGTCTCGGTCTTTAACAACTGCCTCGCTGAGATTCAGGACTGGATGAGTGCTAACTGGTTGAGACTAAATCCGGATAAGACTGAGGTGTTGGTAGTGGACCCAGGTCAATGGGTAGAGAAGTTGACTCCTGGGCAACTGTTGGGCCTTGTGCTTGGGGGTAACCAGTTGAGACCTTCTGAACGGGTGCGAAATCTCGGCATTGTGCTTGATAACGAATTGACACTAAAAGCACAGGTGTCAGCAGTTGTCAAGTCCTCATTTTATCATCTGAGGAACATTGCCTGGATAAAGCACCTGGTTCTGCCTGAGGACCTTCCTATGTTGGTTCACACCTTTTTGTCCTCTCGTCTTGATTACTGTAATGCTCTATATCTAGGGTTACTGGGGGTGGACCTCCGTCACCTGCAGCTGGTGCAGAATGCTGCAGCCAGGCTGTTGACAGGGTTGTCAAGAACTAACCATATCACTCCTGTGCTACACGAACTGCACTGGCTGCCGGTGCGATGGAGGATCACCTTCAAGGTCACATTGCTGACCTATAAGACCCTACACGGACAGGGACCAGGCTACTTGCAAGACCTTCTTCGGCCTTGCTCCCCCCCCACCCACTTTGCTCCACTGATGAGGGATTGCTAGAGGGTTCCAGGGTCTGTCTTCAAACATCAGGTGCTAGGGCTTTTTCTTTTGTAGCCCTAACCCTGTGGAAGTGGAACTCTCTACCTCATCAGATTAGAGAGTGCCTGTCCACCAAGACCTTTAAGTCCTCATTAAAAACATATTTATTTGATTTAGCTTTTGGGGAACAATATTTTGTTTCATTGTTTCTGGCTTTTTATATTAGATATCATTTTTAGATTGTATATTTGGTTTTATTTGTACTGTATATGCACTTTGGTTTTTAGAAAGGCGCATTATAAATAAAATTTGATTTGATTTGATTTAGGAGTGGGGGAGTTCGAGGCTAAGAAACCCAACCAGGAGGTCATAAATGATGGAAACTTAGCTGGCACTCCCCTACAAGCCACAAACTCTCGGCTGCAAACCAGGAGCAAGCGACAGGCACAAAAAGACAAAAAATGGGTCCAAAAAGAGGATAAAATCAGTCTTTGCACCTCTAGCACCTTACCTGTCATATTCCCTTGACAATGCCTCCTGGCTACACTGTCTCCCACCTCGCCCACCCCCATATCTCCACTCCTGCCCTGCCCCAAGCACCTCCCGTGCTCCCCATAGCCCTGCTCCTCCTAACCCCTCGATCTCCTACCTCACTTCTCCCCCACCGACCCCTCCTCCTCTTGTCTTGCTCATAGCTCAAGTCTTTGTACTGGTTATTACATGTCTGTAAATCAGTGACTATATGTTTGTAACTAAAAATGATGACTGTTGCACACGTTGACGTGGAACCTTTGTAAAAGAGCCTCAACTCAAAGGTATTGCAATCCTAGATTGAAATAAATAAATAAATAAATAAATAAAAGAATCAAAATTGAACTAGCAAAAGCAAAGACAAGGAAAAAGGGTACTCCACGTAGTTCATAGAAAGGGGGGCACTTCAACACCAGAAACCTGGGAAACAAAATCGGTGATCTACAGGCAGTAATTGCAGCACCCAGGTAGACTTGGTGACCATTACAGAAACATGGTCCTGGGTTACTCTGTCTCTATAGAGAGGACAGGAAGGGTGTGAGGGGAGGAGGGGTGGCACTATACGTTTGTGATACTGTGACTACCATGCTGATCGATACGTACAAAAAAGTGGGTGTTGAATCACTGTAGATTCAGCTCAACACAGCTTCTGGGAAAAAAATCTACATCAGAGTAGTCTACAAACCACTGCAACAGACAGAAGGATGAGGGACTCACTGAGGAAATCAGAGGCATGACACAGAAAGGAGACACCATGCTAATGGGCACTGTAAACATGCCAGACGTAGATTGAGATAATCTAGTTGCAAGATCAACAAGAAATCAGATGGTGGTAGATGCCCTGCAAGACCACCTACTCACCCAACTGGTCAGCACACCGACCAGAGAGGACACCATCCTTGATGTGGTCCTCACAAAGTCAGAGGCAGTAGAAGATGTCTAAGTTGGGGAACCACTGGCAAACAATGACCACAACTCCATCTGGTTTACATTGCCAGACGGGGATGTAAAATCTTCATTGAGGGCAGAGATCTTGAACTTCAAGGGAGGTGACTTCAAAAAAATGAAAGTTTTGATCAAAGACAATCTGACCGGGGTTCACGAAAAAGTGGAGGTTGAAGACGTTTGGGGGCTTGTCAAGCAAGCCACACTAGAAGCCACCAAACTTTGCTTGAGAACTTTGTCAAAGAGAAAAAAGCACAAAAACCTATATGTTTCACAAATCAGGTAATGTCAGCAATTAGAAACAAAAGAGAGGCATACCACACATTCTTAAGTCAGGTACTCCTTTAACTGTAGCCAGAAATTTGCTATTTTATGATACTTCCTTGCATACTAGACATTGAATTGATAATAAATCTTTGAAAACGCCTCTAACGAAAACAGTTACTGGACAACGAGTTTTGGGGTACTGTGCTCCTAACAACTGGAATAAGATTATTTTTGTTATTAGAATGGCAACTTCTGCTAGAGTTTTCTCAAAAGCTGCTTGAGTACTTTAGCAATTTTTCCGAATGTGTATGTTTTAATTAACGCTGACAATTTTGTCGTAGATGTCAAATGTTATGTGATATATATTTTTTCTGTTATTTGTGTGTCACATCTGTAAATGGAATTAATTTCAGTTTGGTTTACCTGTTGAGCAAATAAACAAACAAAATGTAAAAGGAACCAGGATGACAAGGACTGGGACATCTAAAATCAGAAATGCAAGGAGGCCAAGAAGGCTATGAGACTTGCTAAAGCATCAACCGAACTCCGGATTGCTTCAGATATCAAAGAGGGCAACAAACAGCTCTTCCGATACATCCAGGAGAAAAGGAAGAAAGAGGGTGAGATAGTTTAACTCACCAAGGGGGACAAAATCATAGAGGATGACAGATAAAAAGCCACTGTCCTTAATAACTTCTTGTGCTCAGTGTTCACCAAGTAATATGATGAACCATTGCCCGAAAGTGGCATTAGAGCATCTGATAGAAGAATCACACGGATGGAGTCTCTGAAATCACCACCAACAGAGTTAAAGAGGTATTATACAATGGCAAGAAAACTTCCTGGATTCTGATCGGTCAGTGTGTGCTTGTTGCAGTGAGGTTATCTGAGGACAACCTCACAGCATCAGGTCCTAACATACAGATGATTGCACAGCAATCTGAATAACCAAACACAACCTATCCTATCAAGAAAGTTTGGTACCTTGTAATTAAAGAACAGGTGCAGAAGCTTAGTTTCATATAAAAAACCTTATTTATTTATATTGTTGGTGGGGGCAACATTTTTGTCATGGCTAAAACATTTCATAGTTAAGCAGAGAACAAGTGTCAGAACATCTCCTTTATATTGTAGGAACATTTCTTTTATAGTATCAGTTTTACAGTTTTATTTTTTATGAAGAAACACACCACATATGAATGCACTGCATCATAGGCATGCAAATTGCTTAATTGCCTGGTATTACATAACACACTACAGTGATACCAGACAATTGATTATTTGCATACCCATGATACAGTGCTTTCATGTGGGGGAGTGTTTCCTAAAAAAATAATAAATAAATAAATAAAACTGTACAACTGATACTATAGAGGTCCCTACACATAAAAGGGATATTCCAACACCTGTTTTCTGCCTAATAGCCATCTACATGTGCTCATTTTGGTCCTCACAGTATTAATAAATAAGAGGCATTGTATAATAGCAATAATGCACTCAAGAGTGTCGGTTGTGCTGGGATAACCTCACTTCTGGGGTGTTGGATGCATGCAGCCCTCTGATCTTATGCTTAACCATGAGGTTATCCTAGTGCAACCCACACACTGTTGTGCATTATTGCTTAATTAATGCTCTTTAAGACTGACACAGCACTAGGGCCTAATGGACTGCACCCAAGTGTGCTAGAAGAATTGGTAGACTAATTTCTTTGATTGTTCAGTGTTGACAGGGTGTGGTACCGGAGGGTTGGAGATGTGTGGAGGTGGTAGAGAAGAGACTGGTAACTACAGGCTGGTTAGTCTCACATCTATTGTGGGTAAACTTATGGAAACCCTAGTTAAACAGGATATAGTAGAATTTCCAGAGATGAATAACATCCAGGATAACAGACAACATGGTTTTGTGGTGGACAAGTCATGCCAGACAAACCTTATTACATTTTTTGACTGCATAAGGAGGGAAGTGGATAAGGGGCACCCAGTGGAGCTCCTCTACTTCGATTTCAACAAGGCCCTTGATTTAGTACCTCACAAGCGCCTACTAAAGATGTTGAAAGACCTTGGCATTGATGAAAGCTTAGTCAGGTGGGTGGGAAATTGGCTTTGGACAGAAGCCAAAGGGTGGTTGTTAACAGGGTAAAGTCAAGCGAAGGAAGAATCACCAGTGGAGTGCCCCAGGGATTGGTCTTAGGTCCAGTTTTATTTATCTGCTACCATGGGCAGAGATTGGGGGGGTGTTGCCCCCCAAATGTATTTGGCCAGCATTTTGTTTTGCTGTTTTTGTGTGATTTTTTTTTTATTTAGTTTATTACATTCATTCGTCCCCCGCACTTTATAGTGACTTGAGTGCTACCATACAGATAAGCACGCATTTGAGAATCATTTTATGGCTCTGCATGGACACACTGCACTGAACAAACTGCTACAGGCAGAGGCAGGTGGTTTGCAGCACTTCAGCCAGGGGACAGGTGGGTAAGGGCCAGAGGTGGGGGAATGAACAAACTGGGAGGAGACACACTGACTCCAGTACATGGCCGTGCCACCACGCATTTGTAAGTGGGATCCCAGTTGTAAATCATGATCTGATCACATGATCAGTTCAGGGCTCCCACACACATCACATGTTGTCACAGGCATGGGCACAGCAGTCTGAATTTGGGATGGTTTATGCTACATTTTCCATTCCTGACCACCTCTGACCTCCACGCTCCACCTCACGGGACAGTGGGAGTGACAAGTTCAATGGTGGCACCGATTCCAGCAAGGAGAGAGAGAGAGAGAGAGAGAGAGAGAGAGCCAATGACGGCAGGGCACAATTGATGGGCAGATACTACAGAATCATAGAATCATAGAAGCTTGATGGCAGAAAAGGACCATACTGGCCCTACTAGTTTGCCCTTTTTTTCCCCCTACACCTCCCCCTCCCTGCCAGCCTCTACCCTCCCCTGACACTCAGTCCCATATGCTTGTCCCATGCCCTCTTGAATTCTTCCACCGATTTAGCCCCCACCACTCTGTCTGGTAGTCTGTTCCAGGGCTCCACCACCCTCTCCATGAACAAACACCCTCCCACATTGCCCCTGTATCTTTTCCCTTGCAGTTTGAGGCTGTGCCTTCTAGCTTTGACCCCCTCCTTCTGCTTAAGTAAACCTCTTCTCCCACTTTATTGAGCCCCTTTACATATTTAAAAGTTTCAATCATGTCTCCCCTTTCCCTCCTTGTCTCCAGCATGTACAGATACAGCTCCTTACACCTCTACTCATACGACTTTCCCTGCATACCCTGCACCATCTTGATTGCCCTTCTCTGACCCTCTTCATTGCATCTATATCCTTGCAGAGATGTGGCCTCCAGAACTGAACCACATACTCCAGATGTGGCCTCACCATGGCTTTGTAAAAGGGCATTATTACCTCCCTCTTTCTGCTAGTAATGCCCCTGCCTATGCATGCCAACATTCCATTGGCCTTTCCCACCACCCTGCTACACTGGATTCCTACCTTAAGGTTCGAGGAGACTATGATCTCCAGATCCCTGTCTTGTTCTGTTACTTTATTTTCCTCCTCACCTAGCATGTACCCACTCTTCTGTTCCTACTCTCCAAGTGTATCACAGCACACTTCTTGGCATTAAATTTCAGCTGCTGCATCCCAGACCATTTTCAAGCATCTTTAAGTCCTCCCTCATGCCCTCCACCTCCCGGGGTGTCCACCCTATTAATATAGAATGGGACAGACAATCCGATCAATCATCGCCCCTGTAAGTACTGTCCCACTGCTGTACTTGGCACAGCAGTTATCTCATTGTATTGTTCAGTTGTGTCCTGGCATTGATTTGGAGAGGTTGTGTTCTCTGATAAAGTGGCGCCTGGTGGCTCAGCTTCTGTAGTATGTGTGGAGCGGGACTCAGGGTGGGGGAGACGTCCTTTTGACTGTGTTTGTGACAGGACTGACTATGTGTGTTGTCACGCATGTTTTGAATATTAAAAAAAAAAGACTAAATTACTCCAGCAGCTCTGAGTCAGTGTGGAGAGACGTCAGACGTGGTGTGGCCTTGTGGTTGTGGGGGAGGAGGGTCAGGCTGCAGGGCCCAGGCCTTGACTCTTAGTGATTAGAACTCATCAGCTGAGCTTGCTGCTGGCTGTGCTGCTTTTGTTTTGCAGCTATAGTAGCCTACTCACAAATTTATTGTTTTAAAAATAAATCTCAGATATCAATCCACTTACTCTCAGTAAAAGTGTAATAAATCAAGACAGCAGCAGCTCAGCCTCTGCAGACATTGTGTGTGTGTGTTGGGGGGGGCGGAGGTAAGGGGCTGGAAGTTTGAACTCATCAGCCTCTCACACATAGGCACAACTTGCAGCTTTGCAGGCAAAGCTTTGCAAGTTTTCACTTCAGCTACTAGTAGCTGCTACCTATCAAAAGATTTAAATCTGTAAGTTGTCATTCTCTGACTCTAAGCAATTTTTTTTGACTGAGGTCTGGTTCAACAAGTTAGTTGTTCAAATTAAGAAAGTAGACACTAGAGGTGTGTGAGATTATCAAACTACTACTGCCGTAACCTTAACTTAAAAACCTACCAAACCAAAAACCACCTGTGGAGGGACTGTCGGATAACAGATGGACCAGACACTGAACTTCAAGTTCAACACACAATCTCTGTGTGATGTTGCAGATAATAACCTTTAGCAATGGCATATCCCTTCTTTAGTACATCTGTTTGTAGCAACATACTATGCAAGTCTTTCCTCTATACTTAGCCAGTACCTACTTACTCACTGATCTCTGATCTCCCTTAGCAGTTGAGATTCAGCCTCCACCTCTATGCAGGCCTTGTTGCTTGGATGGTGGGGGCTCAAATAAAAAAAAAGCTAAAGACAAAGAACCTCAGTGCAGAAGCACTGAAACAAGAGTTACCCCAAAGGGCATTGACATGGCTGGATTAACCTGTATGCAAATTATGCTATGGCGTAGGGCCCCGAGGTTCAGGAGGGCCCCCACTGTTAACTTATTTACAGTTACTTTCTTTAATTCTGGCTGTACTGGATGACTGCTGACAGGCTGAATTGCCCAAAAAGCAGCCCCCTCGTTGGAGTCAGTCAGCCCCCCTCCTCACTGAGTCAGCCTGGTGAATGATGAACTTCCCCCCCACAGCTGCTCTGAGCAAGTGAGCCTCTCAATTTCTCTGACGGCTGCTCTAACCTCACCTCTGATCCACCCTGACCCCACCACACACAATCAATCATGTCCATCAGAGGTCCTCTGGAGGTGTGGCTACTGGGGAGCAGGAATCAGTATGTGCATGTGCATGGCATCAGGACATGTGGCCGGGCAGTAATGAGGAGTAGAGGAAGAGAACGAGAGAGAGCTGTGGCGTTCAGTCATCGGTGCCGGTGGTTGGTCTCATCTAACAAAGAAGAAGAGTCTCTGTCTAAACACACAAAAGCAGAGAGAGAGTCTGAGCAGGCCACGGGAGAACAACCCAGAGTCAGATTTGGCTTCAGTGCAGCGTTACGTACTGCTGGTGTTTTCAGTGTAGCCACTAGTCAGGGTCAGTCAGTGCTGCTGCTAGTTTGGCCTTTGGTCCTGCTGTGACTATGAGGAGTCCTCCCATGCTGGGCTGCACTGCAACGCTGAGTCGTGTCATCATCACCTGTGTGATCTTGAGGAAACAATCAAGAGGACAGACTTTACTCATCACAGTCACATTCACATCAGTCAGGCCACACCAGGTATGTTGTGTTGACTAGTCGTCTGTGTGCTGCAGTGTCCAAGTCATTTGTGCTGCAGAAATAACTAGTTTTATTGCATTGGAGAAATAAACTAAGCTGTGGTTGCTCTGGTCATGTCTGTCTGTGAGTGTTTAGTAACCTGAGTAATGTATGGAGTCTTTAATAAGATTTGAGTTTGGCACTGAGTGGACCATGGGATGCTAATAAGTCATCTGAGGGGAAGTGACTTGTGTAACTTGCTCTTGCTGGCACAGTTTTGTCTTGGTTTGATTTGAGTCATATACATTACTGGGAAGTTGCAACAGGTTGCTCTAGAAAACAATTTCTGAAGTGACTGCAGTCAACACTTGCAGGTCCTGCAGGGTTCTTAAGGTTCAGTCTTTTTGGCACAACTCTGTTTAGCTGCTTTGGCATCAATGACTTGGAGTACGGGCAAGGATGTGGCAACTCAGCATTGGCAGCAAAGTAACTTTGAAGTTGACAACAAAACTATAAAGGACAATGGAGATGGAGGAGGAGACAGTGGGAGAACAGACAGAACTGAGGACAAAGATAGCTGCACAGAGGGTGATTGTGGCAGATGCATTGCGGAGGCAAGGAGCTTGAGCATGTCTCAGGTTTGGAGCTCAAAGGAGTCTTGAGCAGGGAAAAATTGGGAGGGAGCTGTGAGCCCCACTAACTGCTTCAATACATGCTTCAGTTTTTTGGTTTTGGCAGAGAGAATAGGTATTCAAGGAGGCATGTGCAGGGAGATCGTGGCAGCTACAATCCCCATTTTTATTAATTTATTTATGTGGAATTTGAGTTTGATATCTGGGAAGGCAGGGCACACTAATTGAAGTCTAATGTCCAGATGTGTCTCAGAGGAGGGGAAAAAAGAGGAAGAAAAGAGGATCCATGACTATTAATAGCAAAAATAGTTACAAGGTACTATAGTGGCAAAGGAAAAACAAGATGAGTTAAAGGTAACTAAAAAGTGAAAATTTACAAAATGTTAATATTGTACTGATAAAATGTTTCTTTGTGCAGTAATTGGTCATTCTGAATTGTGTTGTTTATAATCAAGGGCATGTGAGCTGTCCAGTCATGTGGTATAACACATAGCATTATAAACCACATCCTGCTTGAGTACCCTGGTTGTTACTGCAGAAGAGTGGAATGTTGGCATTTAGGGGCCCCCCCGGGCCACAAAATATGACTTGGAGTAGGGCCCCCACATCCATTAATCTGGCTATGGGCATTGACAGTAAGCCAAGAAACACAACATCACACATACTTCCATAATGCAAAGCATCATGGGATACATGTAAATCAACATGGCATTTCAAATTGTCTCTGTTTTCAGCAATTTACATGAATTTTAAATAGCACAAATAAATTATTTTTATAATACAGTCAACTAGTATATTTTACCTTTATCAAAAACACCTAGTGCCATGGTATTTTAAACATTTACAAGTTTCATAAACATAAGGTATATACATCAAGGTATTTTATGATATAGTAGTGCAATTACATACTAAATCCAATAACAATAAACACAACCTGTTATTTTACATATGCTCAGAGGTCACCACAATAACTCCTCTGTACAAGGACCTGAGAGGGAAAAGGAAAATTAAAGAGGACACTATAGAATAGTCAAGAAAGGGAAGGGGCTGCCCATAGGCGGCCAACCGTGTGGACTAGAAATTGTAAAGGATAGATTAGGCTAAAAAATAGAAGAACTGTTGCAACAGATTTAAGAAAAGGTCAGTCCTCAAGAGTGGCAGAATCTCCCTGTCACATATCCCCCACCTTAAGAGGGAAGCAGTTCTTGCAGACTGCTTACCACCTTCCTGTCCCAGGAAGGGATGGATCTTCCACCCATCCATCTTCAGAAGCCCTGTCTCAGGGTCCCTATTAATAATAAACATTCCATCATAAACATAGTGGCTATCATCATTCTTTATCCTGAGACATTAGCACATTTCTCAACAGAGACTAACAGTACCTTCCAATCTTCTTTTTGGGAAAGTCTGTCATATTTCTTAACCAAAAATCTGGATGGCTGTAAAGTCCAGAACCATAGAAAGACTTTCTCTGCAGTGAGTAATTACCTGCTCCAACCCCACCAGACATGACAGTTTTAAGCAGGGGCCCAGTCCTATGTTCAATCACTCTACATAAACCCACTGTATCTCTTGATTGATTCATTTCACTTGCTACTGATACAGACACCTGAGGGTAGACACTCTAGGTGTTACCCCAATGCAGGTTCCTATCCATTTTCCACCCACCTTCTCCTTTGTAGGTTTTTCATTAAAAAAAAATTAAACACATGTACCACCTCCTAGATCTTAACATACTGTAACATTTTGGCAATATTAGCACATTTAGCCTGCAGTATACCCCAATCAATACTATTAATAGATTTAACTGCATTAATACAAGAAAAAGTCCCTTCAGCCTCATATGCTTCTTCTTGCTTGCTTGGACTCTTCAACCCCAGCACAATATCAATAGGCACGTCTTACCTGGGGTCTCACATTCAAGTTCCATACTTGCATCTCCAACCTCCAACAGGTAACATCCTGGGAACACAGGAAACAAAGGAATATCCTGCTCAGAGGGTCCTCCTCAAACTGAGCCCATGAAAAATCCTTCTCTGATTCTTTATCCAAACTCTCTGGCAGGAGCCCTTTTGAGCACCTGGCACCAGTGTTCCACCTCTCCGCATAGTCAATCTGCCTCCAGCCATTGCCCACTCATCCAATGGATCATCCTCATCAGGGTCTCCACTTCCTGGGTGTTGTCTCTCGCACCTTCAGTCTGCCTCGACCTGCATCTCTTCATCGTCTTCAGGCTTGGCCTTCCTCTGAGTTCCCAGGTCCAGTCAAGGCAGTAGCTTCTCTCCATCTGGCAGCCATGGTTCTGGTCAGAACTCTATGGACTTTCTTCTCCAGGTTCTCCTCTGGCAACTCCTGGTGCATCGGTCCACCTGGGTGATATCCACCAGAAAATGTCCCTCTTTGGCCAGTCCAGAAGCTTCCAGCAAGTTATCCCACTTCTAACACCAAATCTGTGGAGGGGTTGTGGGATAACAGATGTACCAGACACCAAACTTCAAGTTCAACACACAATCTCTGTGTGATGTTTATTCAAAATGCAGGAGATATCTTTTAGCAATGGCATATCCCTTCTTTAGTACATCAGTTTGTAGCAACAAACTATGCAAGTATATCCTCTACACTTAGCTGGCACCTACTGACTCACTGATCTCTGATATACCTTAGATGTTGAGATTCAGCCTCTACCCCTATGCGAACCTTGTTTGCTTGGGTGGTGGGGGCTCAAATAAAAAAAAAAAGCTAAAGGCAAAGAGCCTCAGTGCAGAAGCACTGAAACAAGTGTTACCCCAAAGGGCATTGACAATAAGCCAAGAAACGCAACATCACACATACTTCCATAATGCAAAGCATCATGGGATAAATGCAAATCAACATGACATTTTAGATTGCCTCAGTTTTCATCAATTTACATGCACTTTAAATAGCACAACTAACTTAATTTTTATAATACATTCAACTAGTATGTTTTACCTTTATCAAAATCACCAAGTGCCATGGTATTTTCAACATTTACAGGTTTCATAAACATAAGGTATATACATCAAGGTATTTTATAACATAGTAGTGCTATTACATGCTAAATCCAATAATGATAAACACAACCTGCTATTTTACATATGCTCAGAGGTCACCACAATAACCTCCCTGTATGAGGACCTGAGAGGAAAAAGGAAAATTAAAGAGGACACTATTGCATAGTCAAGAAAGGTAAGGGGCTGCCCATAAGTGGCCAACCTTATGGACTAGAGATTGTAATGGATAGATTAGGCTATGAAATAGAAGAACTATTGCAACAGATTTAAGAAATGGTCAGTCCTCAAGAGTGGCAGGATTTACCTGTCACACCACCTTGAATAAAAAAAATGTTATACTGGTAATACTAGCTGAGTGACTGACTGTTTACAAATCAGAATAAACCAAGCCCACTTAGTTGTGGGAAAGTGGCTGGAAGTTAAGTGAGAACTTGGAAGGGAACTGGCGAGAACGCATCAGCCTCACACACAGCTTGCTGCTTGAGTTGCAGCTTTATTATTGCAGTTATCTTTTTGCAATCTGCTCTGAGTGATTTTTTTTTTAGGTTCAACAAGTCGTTCATGTTTGATTCAGAATAAATCAGAAGAAACTAGGCGTGAACTTTCTGAATACTGTAAAGTGAATGAGAACTGTTACACTGCCATAGAAACCTAACGTACCAAACTCCAAACCACCTCTTGAATAAAAAAAAAAAAATTATAAAACACTATTTTACTACTGGTTATACACTTAGTGACTGTGGTGTTTACTAATCAGAATAAATAAAAATAAATCAAGCTCACGAAGTTGTGCGGAAGGGGCTGGAAGTTAAGTTGGAAGTCAACTGAGGAGAACTCATTAGCCTCTCAGCTTGCTGCTTGCAGCTTTATTATTGCAGCCAGGCAGCTATCTTTCTGCAATCTGCTCTGCGTGATTTTTACATCTGCAGTGGGTGGAGCCTGCAGACGTTTTGCATCAGAAAAGGACCTACGTCATGTTTTCCGTCCGCACAACAGTATTTCTTCCACGGAGAGCCCAGCCCAAGTACTACATTGACTGTGTAAGGCATGGTAGTTAAACAGCCCTATTTTTCTTGCCACTTCATGTCTCCAGAGATGCCCTCCCCCACAGAGTATGTTTAACCCACCCCAACTCCGCCCCACATGGAATTTACCACGGTTGTAGACAAACCCTCCCACAGTCTCACCCTGTACGCTTCCGCCCCCGCCCCACACTCTTCACAGGCTCCTCTATTTTTTCTTGTAACATTCCCCGATATGATCTCCACACACAATGTAAACTAGTATAGGAGTGAGCTTTTTATTATTGTTTAAAGTAAAAGTTAGAGAAAATGAGGACAGATCCCCCGGACAGATCCCTAACCCTTTGAAACGCTGCAGTAAAACACCTTATTTCAGATCTGCAATGTATATATCTATAAAATGCACAAAATACTTCATATACCTTGCAGAATAGCCTAGTGCATGTCACTCACTTAAACTGAGATACATTTGCATGAACACAAAAGAAATGCTACATGAATAAGGTTTCATATAAAAATTTAACTTTATAACTATATATTTAATATTCAACAGATACCAACCCAAAATGTGTACACCATGATGTGTTTTTCATTTTCACTGTGCTATAAATATCCCTAAATTAGATCTGTCTTTATTTTGTGGTAGTACATTTATATAACATTTGGTTAATTAGTGACACCAGAAAGGGCCTTTTGCTGAGTTTGCGGCAAACCTCTGATGTCACCACAAGTCAACAACAAATGCTTTATCACAGGTATTCACGACAAAGGTTCCCTGCATCTCAGTTGGTCAAAAAGACAACAGTAAAGCCTTACCTAAGAAAGGCTGTATTTTCCCCTCAGTTTAGCATTTGTATGCTTCTCATGTTTATTTAGTAATCCTCCGATCCTGACCGAGGTGTTATGTTTTAGTGGCAATGCTGCTGAATATCTGTTGATTGCCAGCTACCAGGCAGCAGTCGATGAACGCTCACTCTGCTCACTGAGGGAAAGGACCACTGTACGATATCATATAGGAAAGGGAAAAAAATGTGGTGCTGAAGAAAAGACACGTCCAGCCCTAGACTTGTCTCCAAGTGTGTGGGGAGAGAAATGGTCAGGCAAAACTGAGTAACCCAGTTCTTTCTCATCTCTTTCTCTCTCTCTCTGTGAATCTCAGAGATATCCTTAATTTTGACCCAAAATGTCATATGTCCTTTTTTAAACTGATAGGATGTACATTTAATGGAACACAGTAATGTCACACAAATTAGTCCGTAGTTGTCCATGTGTGTACTTTTACGCTACATTACTTATCGTAACAGTTTGCTGTATTACCATTTTTAATATTCCCTCCTTGCCTGATCTATGCCATTTGTTGGTCCCTAACTTTCTGAAACTTCCTGATATGTGGAGGTTAGGGATATAAGGAGAGGACAAGCAGCCCACATCATGGGTAGGGGCAAGTATTGGAGACAGATTACATGCTAGTAGAACAACTCCCCTGTCCGTCAACCTCAGCCCCCTTTGCCCCAAACCACCTCCTAGTTCTCTCCTTCTGACAAATTATTTGATTTGTTGACCTGCCTACCTGCGTGTTTTTACATTTGCAGTGGGCGGAGCCTGCAGACGTTTTGCATCAGTAAAATAAAGACCCTGTTCTGTGCCTTCTGTGTAGAGGAGTTCCTGGGCGATTTCTTCCTGACAAATGCATCTCCTAAAATTGTGCATAATGAGTTTTTGCCACACTGCACCCAGATCTCCACGGAATGAGCAACTTGACAGGGGCACAGAAAAGGCAGGAACCGAGGTCAGAAAATCAAGGAATAAGAATGGAGTTCCTTCACAGGCTGTATTTCCCCTTACTAATCGGAATGTCTTTTTTCTTTTTTGTGACTACCCCGAATTTAACCTGGAACATTTGAACTACTCTGAATAATGTTAGACGGTATTATCTCACTATAATTTGTACGATAGATGGCAGACGTATTTGTCTTGTACAAAAAGGTCAACAGGATGGATGATTTGGTGCTTACAAAGTCACCCGCTTTGTAAAACTTGTATTGTCAATCTCAAGTATTCGACATGTACACATTATTCTGCTTCTGACATCCCCAAGCTGTTATTGTATTCATCTGGTTATGATTCAGAATTTAGCTGAGGAGTGACTCCAAAGGGACACCACAGAGAAAACCTTCAAAACACCTCATATCCTGGTGTAATTCTGCAGTTATTCACTCCCTTTTGACACACCTCCCACCACCTAGTACAGACATGCCTCCAGATATGACAGTTCACCAGTTTCTGACTCCATGAGATCACTGCTTTTGTCAATTAATTCTTCAACTTGTACCAGTGCAGCAGAGCGCCTAGTCCAGGCAGGCAACTTGCGTGTCACTGATGGGAAATTTTCTCTTGTCAGCTGGACAAGGTCTAGGTTTTGTTGCTCCACAGGTGAGTGGGGGGGGGCAATGGGAAGGTGAGGCCTGGAATTAGTCAGTACTGCTTGCTTTGCCTGCCTTGCTAACAGTGTGCCAAACAGCTCGGAGGTGCTGCTGCTGTTTACTTTGCACCTTGACATGAACCTGACAGCACCACAACTGCAGCCCAGAGGGTGTCGCAGCCAGCAGCAGGTCTGAACACATCTAGTAACATGGGTCATGCACACTAAATTTATTCCTTATCAGGTCAAATCCTGCAGACGTTTTGGCTCTGACCAGAGTTTGTTTTTTTGAGGTTCAACAAGTTGTTCTGTGTTCGGTTCAATTCAAAAGAAATCAGAAGGAACTAGAAGTGAACTTTGTGAACACAGTGAAGTGAATGAGAACTGTTACACTGCCATAGAAACCTAACGTACCAAACCCCAAACCCACCTCTTGAATAAAAAAGTAAATAAATAAAACACTATTTTACTACTGGTTATACTTAGTGACTGTAGTGTTTACTAATCAGAATATATAAAAATAAATTAAGTCCTCTGAGTTGTGGGGAAGTGAAGGGTCTGGAAGTTAAGTTGGAAGTGAACTAAGGAGGACTCATCAGCCTCACAGCTTGTAGGTTGCAACTTTATTTTTGCAAATGTAACCCTAACCAACAGCTGTATACTGTGTCTCTAGTTAGCCATAAGTCTTTATATTACTATTATATATTTTACAAATCAAAGCACAGCGCGCAGAGGTAGTGTGCCTGGGGGAAGGGGCTGGAAGTTGGAACTCAGCCTTAGCTTGCTGCTTTATTTAGCAAAATTTGCAGCTAACATATATTATCCTGGACCTGGTTTAAAAAAAAAAGGTTTGCTTCTGTACAACTTTGATTTTTATAATTAATCTGAACAGTCAAGTCTACTTCACAGTCTGTGTAAGAGGAAGTCTGTCTCTTCGGGAAGTGGCTGGCAGACACAGCTTGTTGCCTTTTTTTAGCATCAGATCATAGATTTTCTCTGGACCTGGTTTAAAAAAGTTTGCTTCTGTATAACTTACTTTTATTTAATCATCCAACCAGTCAAGTCCACGCCAGTTCACAGACTGAGAGGAAAACAGGGGACTTTACTGAATGTGGAGGTAGGGCCTTCACTCAGATTGTTCATTTATCAAACAGCTAATAACCCCAGATCATCTAGGTTCATTAAAAAAAATTACAGAAAACCCCTTATAGTCCATGTCTCATATATCTTTTTGTAACACATCTGTTTTGTCAAAACTACCACTCAGCTAGGAACAGTCAGGCATGTTTAGCCTTAGTGAGTGAGCTAAAGTTGAAATACTACTTAAATGGTTGAAATTCATTCAGCCTATTATTACAAGCTGTAACTCGACTGAGTCAGCTACAATTGATCAGGGACATTTGCAAGTTTTTGCAAAAGATGACAAATTGCTCTGATTCTGAACTGCGAGCGCCTGATTCACGGCAGCAGCAGCAGGATGTTACAACACCTCCTGGCCCAGCAGCGGCATCAGCTTTTGGTGAGCCCTTACTTGCAGTGTGAGCACATAAAGAGTATTTTATCATATCTTCAGAGGTAATGAGTACGAATAGGTCTTCTTCTTCTTTTATCACCACAGATACCACAGAAAGAGATGATCTGACCACACCAACTATCCCTATGGATCTTGAAGGAAAATGCAATGGACCTAATCAACCACATTTGCCTGATTTTCCAAAGAGAATGTTTGGGAAACACAACCGATCATTTACTGTTTTCCATCACACTAAATTTCCTTGGATTGAATATTCGGTTCAACAAGATGCTGTATTCTGCTTCCCATGCCATCACATTCATACTGATATTTATTTATTAGCTTTTGGTAACCGGGTAAGTGCGCTAGGCAACAAACCTGCCTATTTTCAGGCACGACCTGGGAGAGCACAGGACATTGGTTACAATATGCAGAAATGCACAGACATAATATAGGTGTACAGGAGCAAAACAAGATATACATTGGGTAGCACAGTAATAGTTACATAAGGGTACATTTTAGGCATAGATCATAATAAGGATGTAAAATAAAGCAATTAGGGTAACCATAAGACAGCTGAGGACAGTAAAGACATCAAGGTTCATAGCCACTTAGACAAGCATATTGCATGGGAGAACATTAGTGTAGTACTCAGGGTCAGGCCCGGCAGCCTGCAGTGGGACAAAGCAAATTAAGAGCATTTGCATTAGCCAGAGGCTAGAAGCTGGGTGAACAGCGAGTTTTTGAATTCTCGATGGGAGGCTGAAGTTTTCACCATAAGGGGGAGTGAGTTCCAGAATTTGGGAGCAAAATGGGCAAATGCCTGTTCACCAATTTTTGTCATGCA
The DNA here is from genome assembly GCA_016271365.2 of Neoceratodus forsteri. Taxonomy (NCBI): domain Eukaryota; kingdom Metazoa; phylum Chordata; order Ceratodontiformes; family Ceratodontidae; genus Neoceratodus; species Neoceratodus forsteri. The sequence goes on along the minus strand of CM028129.1, from coordinate 1,576,384,112 downwards.
AGGTCTAGTGGAGAGCATGGGGACAGAGGAAGACCTGAGGGTACGGGTGTGTGAGGCAGGAGTCAGGAGGTTGGCAAGATAGACAGGGCAGGGAGGTCTAGACAGGGAGTCAATAAAGCAGCCCAGTGAGTGGCTCGAATATCCATAGGTGACAGCCAATTTAAGCCAGCGTAAAGGAGACAATGATGGGTAAGGCGTGGGGCAGTTAAGGCGAATCTACAGATGTTGTTGTAGACAGTGTCCCATTTGTGGAGTGTAGCAGAGTTTGCAGCAAGAGGAGGGCAGAGCATATTGGAACGGGGTAAGAGAATACCTCTCGCAACAGAAAATCTAGCGGGAAGGAGTGAGGGAGTGGCGCGCGCGATAAGCTCCGCAATTTTAGCATTGATGGCATGGCACACCATATTGACATGTTGAGACAGGTCAAGTGTGGGATCCAAAGTGACCCCAAGGTACTTGAAGGACTCAGTGTTTAAGATGAGGAGCCATCAAGGCATTGAACCCGAGGCCTGTTCGCAGGGGCAGACAGTTTCTTAGAGGATCCGAATAGCATAGCACAGGTTTTTCTAGGTTCAGGACTTGGTGGTTGCTAGAGAGCCAGGTCTGCAGGAATTGGAAGTCATTAGTGAGAGTGGAGTTGATGGCAGCAACCGATTTTGACCTAGAGTAGAGAACAAGGTCATCTGCTGTACATAGAGTGCAGCTATGCGGGACATGGTGGGAATATCATTTAGGAAGAGGGAGAAGAGTAGAGGTCCAAGAGTGGATCCCTGGGAAACTCCACAGGAGATGTTTAGGGGGGAGGAAAGGGCCTTGTGAAATGCTACTGCCTGAGTCCGATTGTCAAGATAGCTATGGAACCAGGAGAGGGCTTGGTCAGATGCTCCAATGGATTGGAGTTTCTTTAGCATGAGAGGATGGTGTACCATGTCGAAGGCTTTAGACAGGTTGATAAAGACGGCCCCAGTGAGTAGGCCACGGTCCATATTATTTCTGATGTCATTTGTAAGTTGTGTAAGTGCAGAGGTGGTACTGTGACCGGGCCAGAAACCATGTTGGCACGGGGTTTGAAGATTAAACATGTCAAGGTGAGCAGCAAGCTGGCGGTGGACTATTTTTTCAAGCAGCTTACTGAGAGTGGGCAGAGAGAGAGGGGGCAGTAGTTGGGCATGAGTTTGACATCGCCTTTTTGTGTATAGGGATGGTTCTGGCAGTTTTCCAGGTGGATGGGACAGTAGGCGTCACCAGATCGAGAGGTTAAAAAGCCAGGTGATAGGTCTGGTCAGCCAAGGTGCATACTGCTTAAGTATGCAAGGATGGATGCCCTCAGGCCCTTGACCCCGTGTGCGGAAGGGAGTTAAGTAGCTTGTGAACTTCAAGGTATGTGGTTGGAGCCAGAATGAAAGGGAGGGGTGGGGGGCGAGGGAGGAGAGAGGGACAGTCAGGTTGTGGGCTAGTTAGAGTGGCGACTGGTGGAGAAATAAAAGGGCATTGAAGGCGTTGGCAATGGTGTCATGGTTGGTGCAGTGAACACCTTGAATGTTCATGTCAGCTGGATTCTGTTGCTTGTCGTTGCGAGAATGTCCTTAATTTTGGACCAGTACCTCGCAGCGGTTGTAGAGGATGTTATTAGTAGGTTCCTATAGTAAGTGCTTTTGTCTAGTTTGTCTTTTGCAGTTGTTACGTAATGCATGATAGTCTTCAAAGTCTGCGGAGGTGGGAGATCTTCCACCTGGACCAAAGTTGTCCCTAGATTTGAGAGAGTTAAGAAGCGAAGTGTAGTGTTAGCCACTTGGTTACTTTCTCTGCCATCCCTACGTGTGGTGACGGGATGTGAAGGTTTTGAGAGAGAGGAGGACGGAGTTGAAATAGTCTGTGGCTATGTTAATGTCCTCTGTTTGGTAGAGGGGACCAGTCAACCTGGTTAAGGTCAGTTAAGAAGTCCTCATGACTTAGGCGGAGAGATTAGGAAAGGTTACAGTTTTAGCAGGAGGAAGAATGACAGTGTTCCAGACACAGTAGATGGGATAGTGGTCACTAATTGTGTCAGGTAGCACACGGCTGAGGCAACATATTCGTCCTGTTAGTAAGTATCCAGTCAAGGAGGGTGGCGCAGTTGCCCCCACGTGAGACCCTTGTGGGTTCATGTATGAGCTGGGGTAGATTTGCCTTGCTAGCTAAGGAGGATAGGTTAGCTGAGTTTTTCTCGGACCAGTCAAGGTTAAAATCACCAAGGCAGATAATGTCATTCTTGCCTGTAACTGTAGGCAGAAACCCTAGGAGTTCAGTGATGCCTTGTGTAGCATTTTTGAGGGGGATATAAGTACAAAAAATATGGAGTTTCTTTACACCCCCAAGAAGCAGTAGGGAGTGCAGGATTTCAGTTTGGTAGGACGGGGTCCTGCAGAAGGGTAATGTTTAGGTGAGTTTTGAAGTAGAGGGCAAGGCCACCTCCCCTTTTAGTGCCAGGATGGTCAATACGAAGCATGCTGTATCCAGGAAAGTGACACTGAGAGTCAGGCACTGTGGGCTTAAGCCAGGTTTCTGTGATGGCGAGGACGTCCGGGACGTTAGTATAGATCCAAGCCTGGAGGTCAGGGAGGTTGGCCATAAGGCTCCTAGCATTCAGGTGGGTGAAAGTTAGTCCATCGGTTTTAGGGAGAGTGGTGGTCGGGGGGGGGCAAGGTTATGACAGGACGCAGAGATGGACCAGGGTTGATCTCAATGTCGCCGGATAGTATAAGAGATAGGGTTAGTAACCATAGCGGGGTGATGAGGTATGCCCTGATAGACATGCAGGGTGGCGACTTCAGATGAAGGTGAAGGTATCTGACTATTGGACAACACGCTTGCTGATGACAGCAGAGGGGTAGAGGTAGTGGAGTGGCAGTAGCAAGCATGTTGGAGTAGTAGAAGTCAAACTGAGTATAAGTATTGGCAGAAGCTGTTGATGTGTTCAAGCAGTAAAGCTCAAAGAGGATAGGAAGGCAAAGTATTCCCATGAGGAGCGCTAGGAGGGAGGAGGGGACATTTTTGACTAGAGTAAGGAGTGAGGTAGAGAGGAAAGAGACAGCAGAGGGCTCCTTTAATATAAATCACCAAGTGAAAACAGCTACTAGAGAGCAGTAAAATGTGACAAGTGAGGTATTGGGAGCAAATTGCTCGAACTTAATCAGGCTCCCTCTAGTGGCAAAACAATATAAGGAGCTAATTGAGAAAAAAAAAATCCCGACAGCAGCAAAATATCGTGAGGGCAGAGGCTATTTAAGTAATACCAGCGAAGGGTGGGGGGATTTCAGATAGAACACAGGTCCTGGGCTTGCAGTGACTCTAAGCTTTTAAATACAGTTATAGCCAAATACAAATAGTTTTAGCTGGTTCGTTTTAAAACTTTCAAAATCAGGCACAAAAGTAACAGTTCTGCTCCGTTTGAGCCTGGGCAGCAACTCGAGGTGCTACTCTGGCCGGGATTCATGCGCTGAGCAGGGGAGCTTGTGGCCGTTTCAGAAAAGGCGCCAGATGGCCAACGGTGGTGGCAGCAGCCTGGATCAAGGTAGAATTACCTGGTGTGTCTCGGGTTCGGGGCTTCTGCGGGCAGGGAGGGCTTCAGGGCAGGCCTCGTGACCTCCGGTCTCCTCGGGAGGGTGGTCTCTGGTGTGTCTCGGGTTCAGGGCTTCTGCGGGCAGGAGGGCTTCAGGCAGACCCCGTGACCTCCGGTCTCTCCTCGGGGAGGGTGGTCTCTGTGTGTGTCTCGGGTTGGGCTTCTGCGGGCAGTGAGGGCTTCAGGGCAGGCCCTCGCAACCTCCGGTCTCCTCGGGGGAGGGGGTGGTCTCTGGTGTGTCTCGGGTTCGGGGCTTCTGCGGGCAGGGAGGGCTTCAGGGCAGGCCCTCGCGACCTCCGGTCTCCTCGGGGGAGGGGGGTGGTCTCTGTGGTAAGCTATGTGGAAGATTCATTTATCAGAAAGGAGTGAGAGATTGGAAAAAACTCTCAGAAAAGTTGTGTAAACATGCCGTTTCCCAAGTTCATGTGAAATGTATGGAAAAGTGGCAATGCTTCAAACTTAGTCAAGAAACTGGTACAGTGGCTACGAAGCTTTCAGCAAGCCATAAAACTCTTGTTGAAAGAAACCGTGATTATCTTGCAAAGATTTATGACATCATCAAGTTACTTTCTAAACTTGGTTTACCGTTTCAAGGCCCCGATGAGGGGAAATAATCTAAACTGAAGGGAAATTTCCTTGAGTTTTGTGATTTCTTTTCAAATGATGATGATTCTTTCAGGAAAATGCAGGACAGTTATTTTAACTACACAAACCCCGACTTTTAAAATGAAGTGCTGCAGATTTGGTTTGCAAAGAAATTGTAGGGGCAGTGAGTAAGACTGTTTTTTTTTATTGTACTTACAGATGCGGCTAGACCATTTAAGACAGAGCAGCTTTCTTTTTGCACCAGATATGCAGAAAACCTAGACGTTAAAAGGAGGTTCTTGTGCTTCATCAATTGCTCAGCTTCCAGAAATGCAAATGGCATTATAATGCCATAAAGAAAACTTTAGAGACAACCAGATTGCAGAATCTGCCAATAGTTGCACAGTCTTATGACAGCGCATCCGTAATGTCAGGACATCTTACAGAAGTTCAGCAGTGGCTGAAAGAAGACTATTTATTAGCAATGTATGTACATTGTATGGTCCAAAAGCTCAACCTTGCCCTTGTAGAATGCTGTAAAGTCAACCGTGCTGCTGTGTTTTTTTTTAATGTAATTGATAAACTGTACTTGATATTTGCTGAGCCAAGCAATCATCAAGTGTTTCTCGCATTGCAGAAAGCTTTGGTCTCTAGCAGCAAGAGATAGTGCAGTTGAATGATACATGGTGGGCATGCAAGTGGAAAAGTGTGTTTGCAGTACAAATGCAAAACACTGCCATCATGCAGTACCTTAAACAACGCGGTGAGCTAGGAGAAACATGGTCTGTGGAAGCAACTGATCTCTATCAGCATATGAGTGGAGTGCAGTTCATTGCTTGCTCAATTATCTTCCAAGATAATCTTAAAGTAGTTCATATTGCTCACAAAGGACTTCAAGGCAGTGATATCACACTTGCAAAAGCATTTTGCATAACAGAAAACATGATAGTGTACTTTACAAAATGTAGAACTGAAGAAGGCTGGAATGAAATGTGGAAAGAAATTACAGAATTCTGCAAAGAGCATAATATTGCAGTGCCAGATGATCATGAAGATACACAGCAAGGTGACCAAGCAGCAGCTCCAAAAAGAAGAAGGGTTGTAAAAAACTCAGCACATCTTAAAGACTTCCTTGTATAAATCACTTTGGGTCAAAGAGAGGGTGCTGAACTAGAAGAAGCTGCATCTGCAACTGCACGTACCAGTGCACCTGAACAATCCCAGTAGCATCAGCAGTTATATTTACCTGTTTTGGATGCCATGATTGGAGACTTAGGGAGGCGAGTCTCAAAGAATCCATGGAAATTGCTGCAGCCTGTGATTCAGTGTTAAAGTGCAACAAAAATGGCATTCATTCACTCTTGCAGCAGTATGTAGACCCACTAAACATAAATTATCATCTTGCAGCTGCAGAAATGGAAATTTTGGCCATTAGTGAATTTCCTATTACTTTGCAGAGGCTTCAAGAAGAAGTATCTCAAATCCTCTACCCAAACTATTACAGACTCATTCGGTTAGCTCTCACTTTGCCTGTCGGGACAGCCACATCTGCACAAAGCTTTTCTGCAATGAAACGGATTAGAAACTGGTTACGTTCAACCATGGGAGAAGAAAGATTTTCTTCAGTGGCTCTCCTTCACAGAGAAGCTGATTTGACTGCAAAACTGATCCCAGAGAACATTGTAGATGTTTATGCTAACTGAAGAGAGAGAAGAATGCAATTACATCGAAGTGTTTCTGTATTAAGACAATATAAAAGTATTTGTTAAATCACCAGTGAGAGATTAATATAGTCACATGGAACCTGTTCAGCCATGCCCCAGTCCACCCCCTGCCCTGCCCCCCCAAATGTCAAAGGCAAACTACTCTCATGTCTGCTACATAGGAGTAGACATTTTGGGCAAGCATGTGCTCTTCGCAGATAATACTAAGCTGGGTGGTAGGTTGGACAGAGTGGAAGTGATTAGGGAACTTCAGAACAACTTGCAAAGGCTAGAAAGATGGTCTAACATCTGGCAACTGAAGTTCAATGCAAAGAAGTGCAAGGTGATACATCTGGGTAATAGGAATCCCAGGACAGATAACTGGCTCAACGGGGTCAAGCTCAGCACCTGTCAGGAAGATAGGGATCTAAGGGTCATCATATGCAACACCCTTAAACATTCGAGCCAATGCAACAAAGCTTATGGCAAGACAAATGAATTGCTGGGGTGCATTAGAAGGGGATTCGACAGTAGGAGAAGGGAAGTAATCCTATATTTTCCCAGGATAAAGCAGCATAGATGCACAGTTCTGTGGGGGTGCTGCTGTACTGGGGTCCTGCTTTTACACATTTTTACTATATATTTACCTGGGATAGACTAGATGAGATACACTATCTCATTTTCTGTGGTGTTCTGCGTTTGCACATTTTTAGATTGTATTTACCCAGAACAGGTCAGCTGAGAGGCAACATCTAATTTTCAGTTGGTCGCAACATTTTGACCCCAAATTTCCAGCGTAGTCTTTTTATGACCTGACATTATTAACAAGGTAGATGGAATTTCTGAAATCGCATCTGAAAAATGATTTCACAGTGCGACTGTGAAAACATATTTTGGAGAGAATTTGAAAAATGACACCTGTCATGTTCATCAGGTAGGGTAACAAAAGGGCTATGTGCACATTTGGGGCCCAAATCTGCAAAAATCACAAAGTTATGAGTAAACATTAAAAAAAAGCTTAAGCTATCACTCACCGTTGTGCTTCCCCCTCACCCATCTAGCCTGTAGCCTACTCTTCCTTAATGGCTGTACTTGTTGGTGGTCACATTAATTGTTCCCTCCGGGAACCTATATAAGCTCCATAACTGTATTCTGGGAATTGTCATACTTTATACATAGTTGGAATTTCGATTTTATAATAAATAAATAAAAATAAAATTGTTTCCTCATAACTTTGTCGTTTTTTGACATTTTGATGCCATATTTTCAACACTGTTGTTTTTTGACCCCACCTTATGATCATGGCAGGTGGAATTTTTAAAATCCCTTTCAAAAGGTGAGTTCGTAAAGCAAATGTGAAAATCTGTTTCAGAAGAAATTTGAAAAATGACAACTATCGTGTGGTAACAAGAGGGCTGTGTTGAAAATTGGGGGCTAAAATTGGCATATATCACAATGCTGTGAGTAAACATTCAACTTTTCTTCATAATTTCGTTGCACTGTGACATTTGACTCAAAATTTTCAAATCCTGCCCGAAAGGTTATTTTGCAGAGTGACTGCAAAATTATCTTTCAGGCCAAATTTGAAAAACTTCACTTACCTTGTTCATGAGGTGGGGTCCCAAAAAAAAAGACAGATTGTAAATTTTGGGGAAAAATATTAATAAAATGATCAAGTTATAAGTTCAAAATGCACTGAAATACATTGGCCATGGTTACCCGATTTCCTTAGTTCCCCATCTGGCACTGAAGAGTGAAGATGTGATTCTGGTACAGAGGGGGTTATGGTATTGAATCCCTGGTAGATAAGTAAGGGGTGGGGGGGGTGAGCACTGAGAGGGGGTAGGGTGGGAGAGGGCAATAGCAGAGGGGCAGCGGTGCAACAAACATTGATGGACCATTTTCCTTTTTATAGGGTGTAAATAAATAAAAAAAGACACTGAGGGACTTTTTGTATTTCAGATACTGACACTGGGGATTGGGCACCTATGTGTTCAGTTCATATTTATTGGGCACTGGAAGTGATGGGGAGGTGGGAGAGATCCTTGGCAGAGGGTGGGATCTTTTTAAAAGGGCCACAGGAAGCAAACAGGGAGGTGGTCTAGATGCTTGGCGGATGGTGGGCTTGTTTAAAAGGGGCAAATGGAGGTTGAGCAGGGGTTATTTGCAGTCAGTTGCATTGCCGGGGGAGGACGAGAGGAAGGCTGATCATGATGCCAATCAGCTGCTTATTGGGTAGCATCATGCAGATCAAAGCAAAGAGCTGCCCTGTGAGTCAAGTGGCTCTTTTCTATGAGTTTCACAAAGTTTCCACCCAGCAGGCCCAGAAGAGTGTCATGATCAGCCTGGCTGATGATTGGTCTGACACAGTCAATCCCACTGCAGACTGTCCTGCATTGGACCAACAGTGACAAATTTTCAAATCCACTATCATAGCAATATGTTTGCTTTGTACAAGTGCAAACATAAAAAGGGTGTGGTCCTCTGTTGGTGCAGGCCCATGAGAAGTGACTAGGTGACAACTGGAGCACTTTTAAAAAGCTTTATTAACATTCTTTTGTCAAGTTTACAAACAAGGATGGCATCAGCTCACATAAACAGTTATTTTACATAGAACAGGCACCAGGGATAGACTTGCATTACTGAAATAATAAATTAAACAACTAGTGCCTACCAGCTGGATAGGACCTGAGAAATACACCAGGCTCTGAAACATTGCAGCAATGGGTAACAATATCCTCAGGCAGCTTGTGTGGAACATATTGTTTTCTAGGGCTCAAAAGAGCTGTTATATACCCATCCAGGAGGTCACCTGACTATGAGCTAATTACCCAAACACACTAATTAGTGAGGGCATAGAAAGTAGTGAGGAAGAGGCAGAGTCACTGAATGAGTACTTCAGCTTGGTCTTCACTATGGAGAAGGATGGACCTATGCTACAGGGAAAAACAGGGGCTTGGAAGGGAGGGGGAGGAAACTGATAGAACAATCCAGGAGGATATGGTTTTAAAAGGCCTTAGGGCCCTTAGGGTAGACAAGGCTCCTGGACCAGATAGCATACACATGAGAATCCTGAGGGAATTGGTGGAGGTCCTGGCTGGTCCTTTGGTGGACCTGTTTAACACCTTGCTGGAAATGGGGTGTGTGCCTCAGAATTGGAAAATGGCACATATGGTGCCTCTCCACAAGAGTGGACCCAGGGACGAAGATTCAAGAAGGAAATGAAATGGAACTCTTTCACAGAAAGAGTGGCGTCCAAGTGGAATGATCTGCCAGAGGAGGTGGTTTCATTGAGGACAGTGGGCAGCTTTAAAAGGGGGTGGGACAGGGTACAAGGAAAAGTCATAACAGGAGGGTTGATGGGTAGGGGGGAAAGAGAATGAGGGATGAATACTCCATGGGGAAAAGGGAGGGGGAGCAGCGCCAGTAAAATATATTGAGGGCTGCACACTCAAACAGACTTGATGGACCTAAATGGCCTGTTTCTGCTGGCATTTCGTATGTTTGTATGTTCATAATTAATCCCCAAAAGTCCCTAAATTGGACTTTGAAAACCAAAAGGACAATAGAAATATTTCCCCTTGATGTTCACTAAGAAAACGCTACAAAACCTATTATATAAGAATATTTACAAAGCAAAAACACAGCAGAAAGGCTTAACTGTTTTCCCATCCCAACCCTGGAATAGACTGCACTTGTTCAGGTGCAGGTCCCTTTAAATGCAGGGAGAGCTGACCGCATAGTTGATTAGAGAAACAGAAGTACCTGGCTCCCTGAAGTTGCAGTCACACTGCTCCAGCACTCTCTCTCCCTGCTGCCTCAACCTGCTTTGGGCTCAGTGTCAGTGATTCATTGATATATTGGGGGGAATCCTCTTTTCCTATCCCACACCACCTCCATTTACATAGAAACAGAATTTGCTGGTGACAAAGGAATGCTTGGCCCACCCAGTCTGCCCAAGTATTCCCTGCTTATTCTGCTTCCACGGACCCTATTTTGGTCTCCAGCGACCCTCCAGATGCCTTTCTTTTCCCCTACTATATCCCTATGTTTATCCCATGCATGCTTAAAGCCTTCCACCATTCTAGCTTCTGCCACTTCCACCGGCAGTCTGTTCCAGGTGTCTACCACCCTTTCGGTGAAGAAATATTTCCTCACATCTCTCTTGACTGTCTTCCCCTTCCAGCTTCACTGTATGCCACCTGGTCCTAGTGCATGTTCTCATTTGAAAGTGACTCCACACCTGCACCTTGTTCACCCCTGTGAGTTATTTGTAGGTCTTGATCATGTTACCTCTCTTTCTCTCCTTTTCCAGATTGTACATTTTAAGATTCCTCAGTCTTTCTTTCTACTGTTTCTCATGAAAACCCTGCAGCATTTTAGTTGCCCTCCTATGGATTGTCTATTAAAAAAAAAGAGTCCATCAGAGCTCTCTGGTCTAGCTGACACTGTTGGTTCCTTTAATCTTCCCTCTCTGGCATTCTTCAGACCCACCACAACCAGTGCCACATGCCTTACTGGAGCTTCAACTGGGAGTGTTCCGTGGACACACTGATTGGCAGAATGCCCACACTAGAGCCCTGGGTGCTCTCTCTCTTTCCTTTGTCACTGGTGCAGCCTTTCCTGCTGGCAGTCACACCTTGAAGCATGTCTGATTCAACAGGGAACTACCTACTAACACAGACAGACAGCTGACCGCTTGTTGTAGTTCTGCTCCCTGTCTTACTCTCAGATGGTGCCTTCAAAGCGGCCATCAAATCTGAAACAGGAGTACAGCCTATGTAGCAGTTCTCGGACTCCCTTTCTTGCTCTGCCAACTTACCACTATGTCAAAAATCCAAATGGCAGTTAGCAGAGTAAACAAAAGGGACTCAGTGTTCCTTTGGGGCTCAACCTTTCCTGCTGTACTTGGGAGTGTGAGCCCCCTGACCAGGCCTCACAACAAAGAGGGAATTAAAACAAAAAAAAATCAAAACAAGCCCCCCCTACCAGCTCTAACCAACAAGGCTATCCTAGGCCTCTCAGGGATCCTAACCATAGGTTACCCATTAGACAAACCAACACTGGCCTCAACTCATCTGGTAGGGCCACCCAGGACCCATCTTGAAAGGTAAGTGCTTTTTCTTGTCTAAGTTTACTGTTTATTTAATGCATCTATTTATTCTCCTTGCTTCTGGCTAAGGGATATACCCCACATTGATCGGCTGGGTCCTCACAAGGATCCCGGACTTCATACTGCTAATTGCCAAAGGGTTTTTTCCTGCTGTATGATTTTTCCTCATGGCTCCCCCTTGACAGAGATGGATGTGCAATGACCTCAGTGCATGGCTGGGGGTACTCTTGCCCCCGATGTGCAGATGTCCAATGCCTCCACCAATCCAACCTCAGTGTTGGTCCCAAGCTCACTTACCCCTTGCCATCGCTAGGGGTCAGTATGTTACCCAGCATCAGATCCCTTTCCTCCTCAGAGAGGTGATCAGTCTGACAGATGTTCAGCCTTCTCCTCTCAGCCAACCTTCTAACAGCCCGAGTTTGCTCCTGAACTCGGGTCATCAGCTCCACAAGTGGCCGTGTTATCGCTGCACTGGCAGGCTGGCTCCTAAGTTTATTATTTTGATTTGAGTCAATGGAGGCTTGTTGTGTCTGCCTAGCTGACCACCAACACTCCCCATCACTATCCCTATCAAAAACAAAATCCAGGGAGTCCTAAAAGGACCTTCTCATATCCTCCATTGTAGAATACCATTATGTTTTTATTTTATTTATTGTGTAGTTATATAGTTTTCATTGACCAGGAAAGGAAGGCTAGGCAATACTGCCCATTTATGGCCTCATTCAGTGGGGGTTATACAGGGTATGCCGACACCAGTTCAAAATTTCAACAATGAAGTACATTACAGCACCAATTCTATATCACCGCTGTAATGTACCCATGGGACCCCGGCACTGCTTCTCCAGGTCTTGCATCCCCTCCCTGAATCAACCCGACTAGGAGTTGATTATATTAAAATAAAGGGGGGTGCGGGGGCTAAGCCCCCCCAAAAAAACAAACATTTTACTTGATGGTTTTATGCCAACCGCAATTGTGGTCGGCATAAAGCCATCGGTGTAATGTTGGTCAACAAAATGTTTGTCAAACTGGCATCGTCCATCCATTATACAGATGTTAGATAACTAAAATTGAACCAAGTTAAGCTGCTGGTAGTAGTTTTGTAAATGGGGGGGTATTTTGTCTGGAAACCAGAAAAATTCCCCTGGGACCCTTGAATATGCCAGAGGTTAACTGGAGCACCTTTGCTGCAGCCACATCCAAGAGCACGGTCATTCTTGATGCTTTACAGGGGGCATACCTCAGACAGCTAGTGTTGGAACACACTCGGGAGGGAGGGAGTGAGCTTAGACCTGGTACTTCCAAATGGAGATGGAGAGAGGATATCAAATTTAGAAGTAGGTAGCCATCTGGGAACAAGTGACCACCAAATAGTGTGGTTCACGATAAACACAGACGTATAGTCAAGCCATACAAAAGTGAGGGTACTGGACTTTAGGAGGGCTGACTTTGTCAAAATGGGAGAGTGTCTCAGAAAAGCAAACGGGCAAGAAGGAGGGGTGGAGCAACAATAGGGAAACATCAAAACTGCCATCACAGAGGCAACACACCTTTGTGTGAAGCAAATAAACAAATCAAAACAAAGGAAAAAAACACTATGGTTCTCAAAAGAGGTGTCGGAGAAGGTTAGAGAGAAAAAGATAGCATTCAGAAAGTAAAAGGAAACACAGTAGGAGCAGGACAGAGAACTACGGTATACCAGTTAAAGCAGAAGGAAGTGGGGAATGCAGTCAGAACAACAAAGGCCCAAGCCTAGGAAAAGGTAGCCAACTTGGCTAAGAAGGGGGATAAAACCTTTTATAGGTACATTAGGGAGTAAAGAAAGATCAAGGGAGGGATAGTGATCCTTAATAAAGGGGAGCGTGGGTGGGCAGAAGGTGACAGTGAAAATGCAGGGATACCGAACGAACACTTCTACTCCATATTCACAAAAGAAGAGGAGGGGGAGGTACCTAATCCAATCAATAGAAGCACTCTGGATAGGGACGTCAATGCCAGTCCATTCACAGAAGAAAGGGTTCTGAAAGAACTCCTAAAACTGAAGGTGAACAAAGCAATGGGCCCTGATGGAATTCACCCCAGAATTTTAAAAGAACTAAGAGGAGAACTAGTGACACCATTGACTACCCTTTTTAACAAATCATGGGAGGATGGTGTGGTGCCTAAGGACTGGATAAGGGCAGATGTGATTCCCCTTCACAAAAGTGGGAGCAGAGCAGAGGCAGGAAACCACAAACCTGTTAGTTTGACCTCAGTGGTAGGGAAAATGATGGAATCACTTCTGAAAGAAAGAACTGTTGAGCACCTAGAGGCCAGTGGGGCACAGGACCCAAATCAGCATGGATTCCCAGCAGAAAGGTCATGTCAAATGAATCTAATTGACTTCTTTGACTGGGTGACCAAAGTAGTAGGTAGACCAGGGAGGGGCTGTGGACATGGCCTACCTAGACTTTAGCAAGGAATTTGACACAATCCCACACAAGACACTAATAAACAAATTAGCCAGCCTCAGAGTGGGTCCCATGGTGGTAGCCTGGGTAATAAATTGGCTGGACAACAGGACACAGAGGGTAATAGTAAATGGAGTCCACGCTGAAGAAAGGGGGGTTACTAGCTGGGTACCACAGGGTTCAGTACTGGGTCTGGTCCTTTTTAATGTCTTTATAAGTGACATTGCGGAGGGACTAGAAGGAAAAGTATACCTCTTTGCAGATGACACAAAGATCTGCAGCAGGGTTGGTACACAGAGGTGGCCAGAAAGGATAAGAGGTGACTTGGCAAGGTTGGAGGACTGGTCAAAAGTATGGCAACTAAGATTCAATGCAAAGAAGTGCAAAGTAATGCAACTGGGAAACAAAAACCCAGAGGAAGAGTACACAATGGGGGAGATACTAACAACAAGAAAAATGGAAAGGGACCTGGGGGTAGTCATATCAGATGACCTAAAGGTAAACAAGCAATGTGAGAAGGCAGTAAGGAGGGCTGGGGGGATACTGGGATGTGTAGGAAGAGTCATCACCAGTAGAAAACAAGAAGTTGCTATCCCTCTGTACAGACAGTTGGTGAGATCCCATCTGGAGTACAGTATTGCATGCAGTTCTGGAGACCCCATCTCCACAAGGACATAGACAGGATGGAGGCAGTCCAGAGGAGGACAACTAAAATGGTGTAGGGTCTGCACCAGAAACCATACAAAGAGACTAAAGGAACTTAATATGTATACCCTTGAGGAAAGGAGGTAGAGGGGGGACATGATAGAAACTTTTGAGTACCTCAAGGGAATCAACAAAGTCCAGGAGGGTAGCATCTTTCAGAAAAAGAGATGTGCAAGAACAAGGGAGCACAATTTGAAGTTAGAGGAAGGACGACTCAAGGGCAACGTGAGGAAGTATTGTTTCATGGAGAGGGTTGTGGATGCACAGAACGGCCTTCCTAAGGAAGTTGTGAGGTCAAAAACAGTGGGGGAGTTCAATAATGCATGGGGCGGACATAAGGCAATTCTGGTGGGGGGGTAGGAAGAAGTAGGCTGTTGGTTAACTGGGATCTGCAGCTTATCCAATAGGTAGGGGAATGGGCAGACTGAGTAGGCCAAGTGGTTCTTATCTGCCATCAAAGCCTATGTTTCTAGGTTTCTTTTTGAGAAATGCCATGGGATAATTAATGTACACCTGAACAACCATCAGAAAAGGTAGACAGGACCTCGGTTTTATATCTCCTTTGAGGGATGGCACACCCTAGCAGTACAGCATTCACTTAGCACTGTACTTGGGTACCAGCATTTATGATATGAGGCCAAATCTGGTATGGGACTAGAACCCATGGCCATCTGAGCCAGTCAGATGTGCTCCCAACTGAGATATGCAGACACATCTCCTCATGCAGCTGCCAATGTTTTATTTGGAGTTATCTCCCTCCAAGCAAACATTTAGAAATGTGCAAACCACTGGAAAACTTGGTAAAACTGAGTGTAAACTAAAAATCATCTGTTGATGCTGAATGTTTCCTTGCATGGTTTATGTGGCAGGGGTGTATTGTGTTAGTTGAACTTCTGGTGGGAGGAAAAGCCTGCCTGAAGTATGTTTTGACAAGCTGTCATATTTTGGACAGCATTTGAATATAGAAGCTCAGTTAATAAGAAGGCTATGTTGAAAATGTCGGGTAAATTGCTGGCCCAGTGGAACTGAGGGTTGAGGCACTGGACGCAACACCTCACACCATGCCGGTGGCCAATGTTCGGGAGCAAGTACGGGCCACTGGGAGTCGGCAGGGGAGGAGGAGGATCAAGCATTCCCAGGTAACCTCTCCTTCTCCAGGTGGGGGGGGCAACCAGTCATCAGTGCATGCCTGGCCTATAGCAGTGGCTGGCACACCGATGCTGCAGACATCAGGTCAGAGGTGGGCAAATGCCTGATGGGATGTGCGCACAGGAGCATGCGTGGCACTGTTGCTGGCATCCTTGCATGCTCCGCCCCTGAAAGGGAGAAACCAGGAGAAAAAAAACTCACAGTGGATGATGGAGGGAACTTGCAGGTCCCGCCCTCGAATAGCCATGGTGTCGACCCCTGTACTGGATCTGGTCTTGGTGGGGGGGGCCCTCCAGCCTTGGTGGGTCCCCTGCTGACCCTGCAGGGGGATAAGCTCTGTGGGATAGCTGGTCGGTGTCAGCTGGTGGACGTCGGGGGATGGGGCTGGGTCTCCCTCCAGATAGAGAGGGCAGTGGAGGTATAAATAAAAAAAAAATGTGGGGTGCAAATATTTAAGATTTATGCAGTTATGAACATGTGTACCGAAATTGCAACAAATGGCCATAATTTTGTCATTTTTTCATACTTTGACCACAAATGTTGAACATAGCATTCTTATCACCCCACCTCATGAACGCTGTAGGTGAAAATTTTAAAATTCATTGAAAAATAGCATTCCACACCACAGGTGCAAAAACACATTATGGGCAGAATGTGAAACATGACAGCTGTACTGTTCATGAGGTGGTATGATAAAATGGCTATATTGAGCATTTGGAGTGAAAATATTGAAAATGACCAAAGTTATGTGCATGTGTGGAAAATTTTGAATGACCGAGTGTAACTCTGCCATTTTTATGTTGCTTGCACGCATGTGCAAGAAACATAGTGCCATCATCGGAGATTTCGGAGGTGTGTCACCTCCTACTCCAATTCAGTCAGTGTGCTGGCAGGCGTGGCCCCTGTAAGCCAATGCATTTTGGAGCTGTCTATGACACGCCCAAAATGCAGTAAGGCATACGATTGAAAGGGAGAGCTACGCTCAGTGAGCACCAATAAGAGGCTGCTCATGCACAGCTCCCTCCCGGCGGCGCCTCGCATGCACTGTATAGCCGACGGGTGCCCAATCCCTGGCCGGCAGAGCTGCGTCCTCCCCCAGTAGTAGTTGCCACGCTGGGAGCCCACCCCAGCATGGCAGCGGTCCTTTGCCGACAGGGTGCCTAATCCCGCCGGCTGAACGCCTCGTCCTTTTGCCATGCTGGGAGCCCACCCCAGCGTGGCAACAAATCCATGGCTGACGGGGTGCCCAACTTCGCCGGCTGAAGCCTCTCTCATCAATCCCTTCTGCCACGCTGGGAGCTCCACTCCAGGCGTGCAAAAGGTCCACGCCATCTTTTTTTTAAATACCTGAAAACGAAAACTGTCCTGCAGGCTGCCTCCCGACCCCCCTCCCACAACCCGCACTCCACCCACTGTGCACTCCAGCCTTCCCACCCCCCCACCCCATACTTACCTCCGACTCTGGCGTGACGATTGTCAGTGGACTGGGAACACATCTGCACTCTTCAAAGCCGACCGCGAACTGAGAAATGCGGAAAGCTGTATAATGGGCTGGAAGATTCAACTTTGTTGCATATCTCAGGCATTTTGGGAATTTTGTACCAAATTTTCAACATGGAGTTGGGACCCCTTCTCATGAATGATGTCACTGTCATGGCGTTATTCAGGCCCGAGGGTGATTTGCGCGTAGTGACTGCAAAATCACCCTTTGGGTCTGAATACCACCATGACAGTGACATCATTCATGAGAAGGTGCCAAAACCCCATGTTGAAAATTTGTTGAAAATTAAAAAATGACTGTTTTACTAGTGTGCATTGCGCAGTTCCTACGTGCAGGCTCGTAAGTTCGCGAAATTTCAATATTTTCACTCCAGATTTTCAACATTGCCATTTTACCACACCTACTTATGAGTAGTACAGCTGTCATTTTTCACATCTCACCCAAAATGTGTTTCTGCCCATGTAGCGCACAATGGCGCAGTTGGTGTGTGAACTCAATGTATGGGACACATTAAGAAAATCACAGTGACACTGATCATGAGCAGAGGTCTTAAAATGCCTGTGTTGAAAATTTGGTGAAAAATTCCTAAAATGACTGTTTTACGTGTGCGTTGCACTGTTTCTACACACGCTCGTAAGTTTGTGAATTTTCAATATTTTCACTCCAGATTTTCAGCGTTGGCATTTTATCACACCTCCTCATGAGCAGTACAGCTGTCATTTTTCACATCCTGCCCAAAACATGTTTCCACCCATGTAGCGCACAATGGCGCAGTTGGTGTGCAAACTCAATGTATGGGACACATTAAGAAAATCACAGTGACACTGATCATGAGCAGAGGTCTTAAAATGCCTGTGTTGAAAATTTGGTGAAAAAATTCCTAAAAATGACTGTTTTACGAGTGTCGTTGCACTGTTTCTACGCACGCTCGTAAGTTTGTGAATTTTCAATATTTTCCCTCCAGATTTTCAGCGTTGCCATTTTACCACACCTCCTCATGAGCAGTATAGCTGTCATTTTTCACATCCTGCCCAAAACATGCTTCCGCCCATGTAGCACACAATGGCGTAGTCGGTGTGCGAACTCTGTGTATGGGACACATTAAGAAAATCACAGTGTCACTGTTCATGAGCAGAGATCTTAAAATGGAAATTTTTTAAATTTGGTGAAAGAATTCCTAAAAATGACTGTTTTACGAGTGTGCGTTGCACAGTTCCCAAGCACGCTCGTAAGTTTGCAAATTTTCAATATTTTCACTCCAGATTTTCAACATTGCCATTTTACCACACCTCCTTATGAGCAGTATAGCTGTCATTTTTCACATCCTGCCCAAAACGTCTTTCCGCCCATGTAGCACACAATGGCGCAGTCGGTGTGCAAACTCAATGTATGGGACACATTAACAAAATCACAGTGATACTGTTGATGAGCAGAGGTCTTAAAATGGCTATGTTGAAAATTTGGCTAAAAAATTCCTAAAAATGACTGTTTTACGAGTGTGCGTTGCACAGTTCCCACGCACGCTCGTAAGTTTGCGAATTTTCAATATTTTCACTCCAGATTTTCAACATTGCCATTTTACCACACCTCCTCATGAGCAGTACAGCTGTCATTTTTTACATCCTGCCCAAAACATGTTTCCGCCCATGTAGCGCACAATGGCGCAGTCGGTGTGCAAACTCAATGTATGGGACACATTAACAAAATCACAGTGACACTGTTGATGAGCAGAGATCTTAAAATGGAAATTTTTAAAATTTGGTAAAAGAATTCCTAAAAATGACTGTTTTACGAGTGTGCGTTGCACAGTTCCCACGCACGCCGTAAGTTTGCACTTTCAATATTTTCACTCCAGATTTTCAACATTGCCATTTTACCACACCTCCTTATGAGCAGTACAGCTGTCATTTTCACATCCTGCCCAAAACGTCTTTCGCCCATGTAGCGACAATGGTGCAGTCGTGTGCAAACTCAATGTATGGGACACATTAACAAAATCACAGTGACACTGTTGATGAGCAGAGGTCTTAAAATGGCTATGTTGAAAATTTGGCTAAAAAATTCCAAAAAATAACTGTTTTACGAGTGTGCATTGCGCAGTTCCTACGCATGCTCGTAAGTTCGCAAATTTTCAATATTTGCACTCCAATGACTTCCAAATACCTAAACAGCACATAGAAGCAAGCAACATTCGGCATTGACAAATGCTTGTTTGGAGTTGTTTCACAATATTTTCAACATGGCCTTTTTGGGACACCACCTCATGAAGAGTGCCACTGTCATTTTGTTCACTCATCCCAACAGGTGATTTTGCACTGTGATCATACCATTCTGCACCACAGGTGCAAAAACACATTTTGGGCAGGATGTGAAAAATGACAGCTGTACTATTTATGAGTAGGTGTGAAAAAATGGCAATGTTGAAAATCTGGAGTGAAAATATAAAAAAATGGCAAAATTACGAGCGTGCGTAGAAACTACACAACACACACTCATAACACAGTCATTTTGGGGATTTTATGCACCAGATTTTCAACTTGGGCTTTTTGAGATCTCTTCTCATGAATGCTGGCACTGTAATTTCATTACTCGGTCCCAAAAGGCGATTCTGCGCAGCGACTGCTAAATCACCTTTCTGGACCAAGTAACGAAATGACAGTGTTCATAAGGTGGGGTCCCAAGAACCCCATGTTGAAAAGTTAGGGTAAAAATTCCTAAAAATGGCTGAGATATCAACATAAGTTGAAACCCCCATTGACAGCCATTATATAGTGCCTATCCTTATTCCTTAGTTCACAGTTCGGCTTTGAAGAGGGCAGATGTGTCCAGGTCCTCAGAAGATCGCAGCTGCCAACCTCGGAGGGTAAGTCTTTGGTGAGGGAGGGTGCAGGAAGGCAGGTATGCAGAGGGATTGTTGGGATGAGGATACAGGGAGGTGGGTATGCAGAGGGAGGGTCACGATGGGGGAGGGATACTGGGGAGACGATGAGGGACCATTTTCTTTTTTGCAGGCTTTAAAAAAAACGTTGGGGGACAGTTTTATTTTTTTTAACAGGGCAAAAAAATGTGTATATCCGGACACTGGGAGTGGACTCCCCAGTGTCCAGGGGTAGGGTGGGGGAGTTTAGATAATGCCGACATGGGGATTGGGTACCCCAATGTTGGCATGGGGAATGGAGGGCGCGGGGTGGACAGCTCGCAGTGGGAGGGAGCGGGAGGGATAATTTGGATGCCGGGGGAACAGAGGGTGCAGGGGGGCAGCATGCAAAGGAAGGGAGCGGGAAGGATCATTTGGATGCTGGCTGGGGAAACTGAGGGTGCGGGGTGGGCAGCATGCTGTGGGAGGGAGCGGGAGTTTTTTTTTATCACAACATATTTTTTTCCACTCTCTACTGGGGCACGGGTGGTGAGTCGTCCGGCTGCCGGCACCAGCACCCCTGGACCAGGTGTGGCCAGCGACATGTTCCCCTCCACACAAGCTAGCACAGTATGCCCCCCCTAGGAGGACCTGGATCCTGACCCCTGGGGCTGCACCTCTTGTGTCCAGGGGGGGGCAGAGCATGGCCATCAGCTGCCGCAATTGCCCCACAATTTTTCACCATCTTTTTCTCCCTCGCAGCAGGTTGTGCAATGGTGTCAGCTCACTTACATGCGATGCCCGCCATGCTCCAGCCCTCAACTGTGCACACTACCCACAGTGCCCCTGGCCACCACTAGTTGCCACTGCAGAGCAATGTGATCCCCTCACCCACCCCAGAGGAAGGAGAGCAGTCACAGGACACTCGATCCTTCCTCTCCCCTGATGACCTCCGAAGGCCCAAGTCCGCTCCCAAACCCAGGACGCCGGTGTGGCGCAAGGTGTGGTGTCCAGTGCCGCAACTCTCAGTGCCACAGGGCTGGAGAGTAGGAGGGTTTATTAGATCACTGCCAGTCCAGTGGGGGAACAGAAGGTGTGGGGCAGGCAGCACGCAGGGGGAGGGAGCGGGAGGATTTCATTGCATGATGCCGAGTGCAGGGACAGGGAATGGAGGGAGCGGGGCAGACAGCATTATGTTAATGAAAGGAATGAAGCACTGTCATTAGAGCACTTCATTCCTTTCAAGTGCGGCTGCTTCTCCGCTGTGAAATTCCAACCACCGTCACTCTCTGCTTGTGTGGTCATTGGTCTGTCAGGGTTAAGCCCACTGTAGAGTGCTCTGCATTGGACTCATCCCTGACACACCTCTCAAATGTCATTCTACCACAAGATGTTTCTTGAGCAAGCACAAGGAAACATAAAAATCTGAAAATGATAACATAAAATATTTTAGAAAAACAGTTGGAACCCTATATCCCCTTTGGTCGGGTGTTCTGGAGCCCTCCACCTAGGGATGGGAGACAGGCAGAGTTTTAAAACTAACTGTTAGATGGGCCCATGGCTAGGGGAACAGAAGAGATAACTTAAACAGCAGTCTGACTCTAATTAATCTGAATATCCATTCAGTCATACAGTCGAATAGTATTCACGCTTATTATTTTACAAATCCATTCCTAAGCAGTCTGTTTCTTCTTCTTTTTTTTAACTCTATTTTTGCTCCTCAGGATGGCTGGTGCTTATTTTTACTCCCCAATTAAGCCTTGTGCACAGGTGCTCAACTACACCACCAGCCAGCCTCCACCACAGATGCAGTCAGGGAGGACAGTGGCTTACCTCCCATGGAGGGGCCCCCCGGCGGGGGACAGACCAGGGGGAGACACCACATCACCCTGGGCTCCTGCACCCTGGATCATACAGGGTTTCATTTGGCTGGGGGGAGGTTGCCCATTGTAGGTGTCATTCTTGCACTCCATGAGGGGTTTTCTACTTGAAGATCTCTAGGGCACAGACGTGCAATGGCTTCCAGTGCACAGTGAGCATGCCACCGTGCTCACCCGCAGGATGCCTGCTGCTACCCAACCCCTGTTGTGAAGGTCCCCCAACTGTTGCTCCCCCAGTCTCCACTGAGGTTGCTAGAGTGGGGGGCATGCACCCCAACCCTCCCCAGTAGAGGAGAGGAGAGGAGAGCAGTCCTCCAGATGCTCAATCCTCTCCTCCCCTGCTGACCCCCAATGGCTGAGTCCTTTCCCAAACCCAGGTCACTAGCATGGAGCGAGGTGTGGCATACAGTGCCTCAAACCTCAGCACTACTGGGCCAGCAGCAATCTGTTTCTTCACAACTTCAAAATCCATTAGCAACTATTAATTAAAGGGGCAGCTTGATTAGTCCTAAGCAGTAAATCCCCAACTATGTACAGTTGTTACAAATCCTCTTCCTTTCTCATTTCCTTCCTCCTCACCCACTGTCGGTAATGTCAGTTCCACTTAGGGGAACTCAGATGAACTTGACCCCTGGAAGGGTTATCAACATTTAAGGAAATGGACAACCTTAGCTGGCAGAGGCCGACCTGGAAATTGTTGCCATTACTGAGTCATGGTGCACTGAAAACCATGACTGGGACATGACCGTATGAGGTTATACTCTCTTCTGGAGGGACAGGATTGGAAAGAAAGAAAGGAGGGAGCATGGTGTTTTATGTGAGGGAAGGCATAAAAGCAGTGGAGATACAGGGAATACAGGGGGGAGCAGAGATACTGTGGATTACCCTAGAGATGAGGGATGGAGCCTCTATTTGCACTGGCATGATCTACAGACCTCCAGCACAGGGGGAGGAGTTAGATAAGGCACTGGTGGAACCTACTGGCAAGATGGCAGAAAAAAGGAGAAGGTTGAGGTGCTGCTGGTGGGGACTTCAATCTGCTGGACATAGATTGGATCCTCCAAGCTGCAACCTCAGCTAGAAGCAGGGACATCCTGGACTCCCTGCAAAGGGGTGTTCCTCAGACAACTAGGAAGTTAACCCAGTTGTAATGGGGCAATGCTGGACCTGGTACTCACTAATAGGGACAGTGTTGCAGACATCAAGGTAGGAGGCCACCTGGGGAACAGCGATCACTGTACAGTGTGGTTCAGTATAAGAACAACAGCAGAACTGAACTACACAAGGGTGAGGGTCCTAGACGTCAGAAAGGCAGATTTTAATAAGATGGATGAATGCCTCAGAGATGACCTGGTGGGGGGATGGTCTGGGTGGGGCAGAGGTACAGTGGACAAAACTAAAAATGGCCATAGGGAAGGCAACACATGTCTGTGTCAAGCAAATGAGTAAAATCAAGAGGAAAAAGAGACCAGTGTGGTTCTCAAAAGAGGTTGTCGTTAAATGTCTGCTTCTAGAGAGGAAGGAGGCATAATTGAGGACCAGCTTGATGTTTGCTCCAGGAGTAAGAAGCAGTGTGTGCCGGAATTGATGAATGAAGAAAGAAGATACAGGTGTATGCCCCTGGGGAGGAAATAGCAACTTTTTTTGTTTTTTTCTCTCTGTTTTGCAAGAGCTCCCGAGATCCAATTCCAGAGGATCGTATGGAAGAGGGTCATTTAGATGCAGCAGCTCCAGCTAACGGAGAAGGTGCCAGTCTGACATCCAGGCATCCAGAACCAGATGATGATGTAGTACTAGTGAGGTGAACTTACATGCTTGCAACAGGGATTTTATTCTTTCTAATACCGTTGCCTTTTGGAACACTTCCAACAACTTTGCAAGTCCAAGACTTTATTAGTCAGCAGACTTTGCAGGTCATGGTGTAGTATCATGGCAAGAGACATATTTAATGCACAGAAGAACAAATATAGTCTCCGTTCCCCAGCTGTGATATAATTGAAATACGAAAAAAAAGGCAAGTAGTACTGTGCATTTGCCTATGCAATGTGTGTGCTTGCTTTCTCCTCACAGGATGCTCAGTGTAAAGGTTTCCTGTGCTTTTTCTTTACAGGGGCAGAAGGCTGTTTGGACCAGGCGTAGTGACTGGCTCCTACTGCATCATCATATGTGACTTTTAATAGAAACGGGATTAGTTTGGGTGCAAAATGACCTCCTCAGGGCGAGGGATAGAAGAGAATGATCAATTCTTGTTCTATTCGATCTCTCCTCATTATTTAACAGCGTAGATCGCATTGTATTATTGGATCACCTGAGAGTGTATTGTAGACTCACTTGAACAGTCATCAAATGGTTTGAGTCCTATCTCTCTGACAGGAGACAAAGATTAGTGATGGGGAATTTCTCTTCCTCCTCAATGCCCCTGTCGTGTGGAGTACCTCAGGCCTTGATCTTCTCACCGATGTTGTTAGCAGTGTACATGCTGCCCCCAGGGGCACTCATTAGACAATGCAGTCTGGGCTTTCGCTGATACGCAGATGACACACAGCTATATATATCATTTGCCCCTGGAACTGGAAATGCGATTGATGTGCTAACTAAGTGTCTGGATGAGATTCAGGACTGGATGTCTTTGAATTGGCTGAGATTGAACCCTGACAAGATGGAAATGTTAGTGATTCAGCCTGGTTGTCGGCATGATGGGTAGGCCACTGGAGTGGTAACAGGCTTGGTTCTGGGCTCCACCCCATTAATGGCCTCCTCCAAGGTGAAATATTTGGGTGTCATCCTTGATGACAGACTGACCCTGGAAGCCCAGGTGCCATCTCTTCTTCAAAAACCAGGTTTACCATCTAAGGAATGTCACCTGAATCAAATCCCTGACTCCGCCTGAAGATCTTCATTCACTAGTACACGCCTTTGTGACTTCCAGGTTGGACTATTGTAACACTATACCTTGGGGTCAATAAACTGACCCTCCATCAACTACAGCTAGTGCAAAACGCAATGGCCAGGCTGCTGGCAGGGTTGCCAAAGGTCTGCCATATGACCGGTCCTGCGGAATCTTCACTGACTACCGTTCAGGAGGAGGATCTTCTTCAAGGTGGGCTTACTCACCTACAAGGCTCTATATGGACCGGGCCCTAGCTACCAGTCTGACCTCCTTACTCTAGCCATCCCAGTGTGCTCCCTCTGCTCCTCAGTTGGGGGCCTCCCATCAATTCCAAAGGCCAGGCTGAAGACCTCTGGGAATCGCTCCTTTAGGGTGGTCGGCCCAGCCCTCTGGAATTTGCTGCCAAGATCTCTAAGGGAGGTCAAAACAGTGCAGGTTTTTAAGGGGGGCCTGAATACTTACCTTTCTAGACAAGTTTTCCAAGACAGTTTTTAACAGTGTTAACTTAATTTAGATCTTTTATAAGAATTTTGTGTATAAACATTTACATTGTGTTTTATTTATATTGTTATACCCTGCTTTAACTGTACTTGTGCCCAGAGCCCCCGGAATTGGGTGTCAAAATAAAATAAATGTTTACTTACTTATTAATTAATTAATTAATTATTGATTTGGTTTACAAGTACCCTTGAGCTGAGAGTTCTTTTACAAAGGTTCTGCGTCAGAGGGTGATGAAGACAAATCCAGACAAAAAGTTAAAACTAGGACAGGGCAGAAATTACAGTAGAAGGGAATTACATAATTTTGAATTACAATAGGAAGGAGCTACATCAATTAGATTATACATTGTACAAGAAGACATAGTATAAATATTGATGCAAAAACACTGAGAGCAATACACAGTCCACTAGGAGTCCAAAAGGCAAGTAAGTTTCAATGTATCCAAGATACTTGGCATGAAGTCTGTGGGTAGGGCAGGTCAGCCAAAGGAGGCATCATTGATTGAAGGGGTTAAGGCGGGTAGTAGGGCCAGAAAGGGATGAGTGTGGCATGATGCAGAGGAGAGAGGAAGGCAGGTTCTGGGTGGTAGAGATATACAGGGTGATAATGGCAAGGATTCAAGTGCAAAGATCAAGTCTCGAGTAGTGAACAGTCAGAGGTGCCCTAAGTTGGGCAGTCGCAGGTACAGAATGCTGAGAGGTGCTGCCGAAGCTTACGTTTAAAAGGCCCAAGCTTAGATTCAACAAATACATCACAACAAAGAGTCGAGCCAAGTGTGGGCATGGTACTCAAAAGATCTCTGCCCTTGGGATGTGCAACAGAAAGGGACCTTATAAGGCTTACTGTAGGTACCTCTGGTCTGGCAGGAGTTCATTGCAAGGCTTAGGAGATTCTGGACCTTACTTGCTTACTTTCAGTCATGTATTAGGGCAATGTATTTTTACGACTGTTAGCAGGAATGCCTTAGCTTAAGTATGATGTATGGGTCTGGGTGAGAAACTCATGCCTAATGACTGTAAAGGTCTCAGTGTCTGGTTGCCAATACCCCTTAGTTTAAGGTGAGAAACACATGACTGAAGTCCACAGCAATCTGAAGACTTCACTGCATGGTTGTCAATATTTCTGTGTACGTTTCTCTTTGGTAGGGATCCTCAGTAGTGAGTTAGTGTACCGTTGTAGGATATCTGAAAATAGCTACTCTTTCTTCTTGGTGTTGCAGCTTGTGCTGGTTACAGATACAGTAGGCGGTGTGCACAACCCTTCATAGTTAATAAAAACCGAGACTGAAAGCCGAGATGTTTCTCAGCCTCCTGGTTCAGCTGTCACCAAGGAAGAGCACTATAGCTGTGATCATTATTATAATACACATTGAGCCTGTTTCCATGGTGGCTGTTAAATGCTGTATTACACATTCTAAAGAAGTAAGTCATATATTAATTTCTCTGCACGGCTGCTTTAATCAGCTCTATTCTCAGGCCCAGTCAACGCGGAGTGCAAGTTGATTTTCAAAGCTGAGTTAAACGTCTCATCAGGAGCTCTGTAAAAATGGCTCCTAACAAGTGCTGTAAAAACTGCTCACCCATAGAAACATAGAAACATAGAATCTGACGGCAGATAAGGGCCGCTTGGCCCACCCAGTCTGACCATTTCCTTACCTAGTGGATAAGCTGCAGATCCTAGTTAACCAGCAGCCTACTTCTTCCTACCCCCACCCCCAAGAATTGCCTTATGACTGTCCCATGCATGCTTGAATTCCACCACTGTTTTTGACTCCACAACCTCCTCCGGAAGGCCGCTCCATGCATCCACAACCCCTCTGTGCAAAATACTCCTTAAATTACCTCTGAGCTGCCCCCATCTTCAAATTGTGCCCTTGTTCTTGCACACCTCTTTGTTTGAAAGATGCTACCTCTCAGACTTTGTTGATTCCCTTGAGGTACTTGAAAGTTTCTATCATGTCCCCTCTCCCTCCTTTCCTCGAGGCTATATATATAAGCTCCTTAAGTCTCTCTTCTATGTCTTCCGTGCAGACCCTGCACCATTTTAGTTGCCTCCTCTGGACAGCTTCCATCCTGTCTCTGTCTTTGTGGAATTCGGCCTCCAGAACTGCACACAGTACTCCAGATGGTGTCTCACCAGCTGTCTGTACAGAGGGATAATAACTTCCTGTTTTCTACTGGTGATGCCTCTCCCTATGCATCCCAGTATCCACCCAGCCCTCCTTGCTGCCCTCTCACATTGCTTGCCCACCTTTAGGTCATCTGATATGACTACCCCCAGGTCCCTTTCCATTTTTGTTGTTGTTAGTATCTCACCCCCCATTGTGTACTCTTCCCCTGGGTTTTTGTTACCCAGGTGCATTACCTTGCACTTCTTAGCATTGAATCTAAGCTGCCATACATTTGACCATTCCTCTAACCTTGCCAAGTCCCTTCTCATCCTTTCCACCCCACCTTGTGCATCAACTCTGTTGCAGATCTTAGTGTCATCTGCAAAGAGACATACTTTTCCTTCCAGTCCCTCTGCAGTGTCACTTATAAAGACATTGAAGAGGACTGGTCCTCATACTGAACCCTGTGGTACCCCACTAGTAACCCCCCTTTCTTCAGAGTGGACTCCATTTACTATTACTCTCTGTGTACAATTCTCCTGCCAATTCTTTACCCAGGCTGTCATCTTGGGACCCACTCCCAGGCTGGCTAACTTGTATATTAATCTTTTATGTGGGACTGTGTCAAATGCCTTGCTAAAGTCTAGGTAGGCCATATCCACAGCCCCTACCTGATCTACTACTTTGGTCACCCAGTCAAAGAAATCTATCAGATTTGTCTGGCATGACCTTCCGCTGTGAATCCATGCTGCCTTGGGTCCTGTGCCCTCTGGCCTCTAGATACTGACAATTCTTTCCTTCAGAAGTGATTCCATCATTTTCCCTACCACTGAGGTTAAACTAACAGGTCTGTAGTTTCCTGCTTCTGCCTTGCTCCCACTTTGTGAAGGGAATCACATCTGCCCTCCTCCAGTCCTCGGGTACCACCCCATCCTTCCATGATTTGTTAAAGAGGGTAGTCAGTGGTGTCACTAGTTCTACCCTTAGTTCTTTTAGAATTCTGGGATGAATCCCATCAGGCCCCATTGCTTTGTCCACCTTCAGTTTAAGAGTTCTTTCAGAACCCTTTCTTCTATAAATGGGCTGGTATTAACTTCTGTATCCAGAGTGTTTCTACTGTTTGTTTTAGGTACCTTCTGTGAGGGAATTTTTATATATCCTGAAGCTATGCTTGCTTTGAAAGTCATGCTGTAACAAAGTCATAATGAATGTAGTAGAAATTTCTGAGTTCATGTTTTCCTTTTCTAAGGGTTATAGAATTTGTACTGAGGTTACTTGAGGTACATTTGTAAAGACAGAAAGCTAGATAAAACTGAGCAGAACTGGTTGTACCAGCCTGAATAACAGGCTTGGACAAAATATAAAGATAAGAGCACGTAGTGGCATTGAAGACAAGCTGTACGTTGCTATGGTGTGAGTGAAACTCATTGTTTCTCTTAGATCAGCTTGACCCAGGCATATGTATCAAGCAGTAATGGGAAAGAAATGAAATAAGCCAGTGGAAAAGTACCTCATGCATATCAATGTGTTTTTTCTGTTACATTGCTGAAAACTTGTTATGCTGTCTTATGATTGGCTTATACTGAAATGTTGGTATTTTTCAAGATAAGAAGTGCGAAATCTAGCTTATAAAAGCTGCTGTAAATTGTAATCGGAGAGATTTCTCCTTTGCAGAAAGTCCCACATGCATGTGTGAGGTTTGATCAAATAAAGCGACGTTAAGACAAAACCCAGTGGTGTGGTTTTGCCCTGCGATTGACGGGCGGTTGCTCAGGTAATACTTACAGTGAGAGAATTTGTGGTCACAGTTTTGGCGTAGTCGGCAGGATGAGTTCTTCTGTCCGTGTCACCTCATGATCGGGTTGTTTCCCTTGGACAAAAAAAAGGACATTTTTGTGGAACCCCATCAGGACATGATGCCTAGGGGCTGGCGACACTCATCATCACTGTAAGTACAAGAATACCTTGGAGTGAGTGTGCACTATAAAGGACAGGCCTAGATAATATGGGAAACAAGGAAAAAATAAGCTGGGTCCAGAGTTAGTATTATCTGGACCGCAAAATGTATGTTTGACAAGTTTGACCAAACAAATTACAAGGCAACTGCACTGCCCTTGTACTTGTAATTTGTGCTTGCTGCAAGTATATACTGTTAGAGCCAATGATGGCTTTCACAGTTCAGGCTGCTTTAGGAGAAAAGCAGCGGCTGATTAAGTCAAGTTAGATAAACAACATCTAGAGAAAGAAAATAAACTACTGTGGATGTACGCACAGTAGGTGATTACAGACGGATGATTTAATCCTCCCCCATGTTGCCTATCTGTGTAGTTTCAAGTTTTCTGTATCAATTTCAAGTTCCTTGCCTCCTATAGAGGCTGAAACATTTGATCCCAAACCCAAGTACTGGGGACCTCTACCAGATGGATCTCAACCTAGTACTGTTAGAGATTTTTGTTTTGTTTTAAACTGCAAACCAGAGCTCTGAAAAGACTTGGTTTGGCAGGTTACTAAAATAGCCAAAAGAAAACCTTTGAAAGGTTAAAACCTTTAAAAGGGTTAATAGCTGCAGTGTTTGAAATTATCATGAAGGTCCTGCAGTCAGTTTTCTTACTCAGACTAGTGTATCGAAAAGAAGAAGAAAATACCTTGGCACCGGTAAGTCTGAATTTTATTTAAAGTTGTTTTATGTCTGTCTGTTTATTTCTGTAATACATATACTAAACAAGGTAATGTCCGTCTTTCTCATGCATATTTTCTAGCTTATATCTGTGTTCTGTAATTATGTTCTGTTGTCAAGGTTGCGAGATAGGATTGACTGCCTTCAGTGCACATGTTACAGTAAAAAAAGAAGAAAGAAGAAGCTTCTTTGCCTCATATCTGACTGTTTTAATTGGTTTTATTTTTAATGAAACATTTGTGCTGCCTAGATAGGGTCAGTGAAGAACTTTTGTTTGTAGTTGTTGGATTGGAGCAGGTAGTGTTGATGGTGAAGAGTTATGACGTCATATAGATCGCAATGTGCAGAAAAATTTGTAGTTTGCAAGCAATGTGCCAAGCCACTGCTAGGTGAAAATGTAATGTGTTAACAGCTATAAATGGCTTTATCATACTTCTAGTTATAACCAGAAACTTTTGCAAAATGGCAGGGTGCTATATTTTGGCTATCGCCAAAAGGGTAACCATGTTATACAAGATGTGTTCACTTATAGATGCTGCATTTTCAACGGAGTTAAAATGTGTTTAAAAATGTTTTGTTCTGGAAAGATTTGGCATGACGATATGTATAAATTGTTGATTTAAAATTGTCAGTGTTACAAGACAGAGGAGCAGCACATATATCTAAAACATGTACAGTTTTCTAACGAAAACTATGGGCATTACCTCAGCAAATTGGTGTGAAACAATGTCAGTCTTATTTTGTGTTAAGTATTTCTTTTTGTGTATGTGTGTATGTGTGTGTACTGTCTTGGCCAGCAGTTTTATTGTATGCTTTTAATATCTAAAGATATTTAATATCAGTAGTGTTCAAGGACACTAAAAAAAAATAACTGGGTTTCAACGACCCTGCATGCACACTGTGACCTTTTGCATGTTATTTGACCTTCTTGTGTTTCAACATTTTATGTTACTACCAGTTCAAACTTGATGTGTATTCCATACCTAAAAGCTAACTTTCTCACACAAAATGTATGTTTTCATGAAAGCACACCAAGAGTGAACCATGTAATTTGACTTTTTATTGCAAAACTAGTATTCTAAGTGAAGAGGAACAAACGTTTCTTCCTCGTCTCACTGCTTCTGACTTGCAGCCAACACAGGCAATACTCCAGCTGGAAGGAGAATTATTCATCATCTCCCATATTTTTATATATATATATAGTACGCTTTTGAAAAAGGACTATTACAGCTGTTTTTAAGAGTTTACTATCTACAGTTAAAACAATGGCTTTTGTTTTATGTGTGACCATGGTGTAATCATTTTTTTTTGTCTTTTGAAATGCATTCTAAGAAATGTACGCACGGTATTACCATCAATCTGGATTTTTATAAACTCAGCTGACAATTTGTCATGCTTAGGATAAGGAACCTAGGACGCTTGGCTTCTTTTATCCTATGGAAATAATCTTGTTTTATTTTTAAACTGGTGTGTGTTGTTTTTGTTGTTTGTCTGTGTTTCTTCTCTTTCTTCTAGAGAAAAGAAGTTCCCCCATCTTTATAGTAAGATATGAAACTTACTAAACTAATTGTAATATTATCTTGTTATAATTTAAAGTGTAGTAGGTGGGGATCATGTCACCATCCACAGCTAACCTTTTATTGCTACAGTATTGAGCTGTCTCTTTCACTGAGTTGTCTCTTCCACCAGTAGGAGCTTGGGGGGAGGGTAGCTACCTTCCTCTATCCCTTCCAGTGTAGTACCCACAAAGGTGGCAAGGCATCACTGTTCCCCAAAGGGTAAATAAAGAAAATGTATATTTGCCAATAATTGTTTCTTATTTCAGGTTTTAAAAGACCCAAGGTATTTTAACAGCATATCCAGCCCAAGCCCTTCTGTTTTTTCTAGTGCAAACAGTTAAATCTCACCTATTATTGGTACAGGGCTTCTGCCCTCAGCAAGTAATCAGTTGCGCTGGAGGGTGAAGTTGTGTATGTATGTCCACACATATTCATTCTTTTGATTGTCTTTTCAGCTTTCTTATCCTGTTAAAACAAATGCAAAACAACTTTTGTCATAGCCTTACAGCAATAAATGCATTTTTTTAACCAGTAAATTCACAGTACTCTAACATTTCTGGACTCTAAGCTAAGTTTACAGTCTAAGGGCCAGATATTCAAAACTTTGCCCTGAGGCAAAATTAGCACTGCCCAATGGGCAAACTTAGCCCGGAGCACAGAGCACGCTATATTCAAAAGGAATAGCCCAGGGCAAACAGCTTCCGAATATGGCATGGTAATGAGGCCATGCGAACTGGGTTGGGAGTGCAGGGCAAAAATAGCCCTTGAATAAGACAGCACTGAATAAAGCAACCAGGAAGTGCAACCCACAACAACAACACAGTACACAGCAACATGAGGGCAGGTACAGACGAACTACGTGGGCCAATGTGTGTGCCAGCAAATGCATGGACTCAGTACAGCTGCAGGAAGCAGCAGATGTGAAAGAACAGTGATCAAAACTGTATAATATTCCCGTGCTGTTAGCGCTAACACATTAGCCGCGCATTAGCGTGAGTGACAGTTAGCCCGAGCAAACACGCTTGCCGGGCTAAAATGTGCCATATTCAAACTGCATGCAAATGAGCCTACTACGTAGTCTCTGGGCAAACAACCAGATTAGTATCTCATTATACCCTGATTTGCATGCAGTTTGCCCAGCGTTACTGCAGAGTCCCACAGAGCCACCTGTAGGTCAGTCTGGAAGTACAGGGCTGACCAGGTCCAACCGCAGCTCCACCTGTAGGTCAGTCTGGCAGTGCATAATGATAGCTGCAAGCTACATGTAAACAGTACAGCATAGCATAACATATATACCCCAGGGACAGGACACCATAGGCACAGGTGGTGGTGGTGCTCGCATGCAACTGTCACATTGTAGGGCATGCTACAGTGCACAGCAGAAACTACAGTAGCAAGGGGCCAGTAGTGCGTGGACACAGCAATGCCTATGGTGTGTAGGGCAGTGATGATGACTGCACTATACACAGTGAGCGGCCCAACCTGCAGATGTTTTCTGACACTAGACATTACTGTTACGCTGTTGTGTGACCCACAGATGCTGCACCTGTGGCATGGATGCTCACAGTGACATGTACATTCCTGGCTTTGTGTGCTATGGCAGTTGTACAGCTGTGAGGTATGTGGCCGGGGGGGGCATATATTATCCAAAAGGCACACTGGTGTTGGGGTATTCCCAATACTGACCCATGTACACTGCATGATGTGTCCCAGCCTTGTGGCCACACCTGATCTGTAGCACAGCCTTGCCACCAATATATGCCCCTCAACATCCTCCATGCCCACAGTGCTGCATGTGCTGGCATCTGTTGGTGTCCACGGAACTGTGGTCCACAGGTGTGTGCTGTATGGCTACACTGCCGTGCTGTTCACTGTGGCAGGGTCACCACTTACTGCCTGGCATGGCTGGGACTGATGATAGATGATGGCATCATTGTGATGCCATCAGTTAGCAGCATGCTCCTCTATGTTTGGCTTTATCTATGTGTCATATTTATTTGTTAGGTCATAAAACCCGCTAAACCGCGCAAAGCCATAATGTCGCGCAAAGCTGATTGCCCAGGATTAAGACCAGCTTTTCCTGGGCGGTAATGTGCACCGTGCTAAGTGTCACGCTAAGTCGTGCAAAACCACTTAGCGCGGTGCTAGTCACTGAATATAGCATTGCGCCTGTATTCATGCTCGCTTGCCCCTAGCATACATTATAATTTTGCTCGGCGCTTAATGCAGTTTGCCCGCTTATTTGGCCTTTGAATATGGCAGACCGCAAGCATCTGCCGCTAAACCTGTGCAAATGGTTTTTGCCCAGTGCAAAGTTTGAATATCTGGCCCTATATGTTGTTTAAAATGTATTTATGCATTATGCTCAATACTGAAATTGTTCTATTACAAACATGCTTATGTTTCATGTTTATGTTATAATGTTTGATATACATCTTGCTACACTGTATCATGTGTGTATTCAGAAACTGCTCACATAGTATAATGTTTTTAATGCTCATAACCAAACCTAAATACTGGGGCCAGCATTGCTGACCCACCCTACAATATGTTCCAAAGCAAAACCAAAGTAAAATTAATGCTCCGTTTGTCTTATTACTCACAGGTACCCCTAAAGAATGAGTGTACTCTATGCAAGTTTTTGTCATTTTAAATTTTAACAATTATAATATGCAAAATTTAGTTTGTACTCCAAACCTATGCTTCAAGCCTTACCCCACTCAGTACTTTGGAGTAATTCACTATACAGGGTAAAAAAGGTAGACCTTTTCACTTGTCACAGGTGCAATAGGCACTATTAAATTGGCATAGGCCAACAACATATGTATTTGTCCCACTAATTGCATTGTAAAAAGGCACATTGTTATGAACAATATGTTTGAAGCATGTAACTGCATTAAACAGGTTAGCAAGAGGAAAAGGAAGAGGAGACCATTATGGTTTTCCAAAGAGGTAGCAAAAAAGTGAAAGCAAAAAATAGCATTCAGGCAATACAAAAGACACAGGCAGAAGGGGATAGGGAAGTACCAGGAGAAACAAAGGGAGGCAGGGAAGTCAGTAAGGAAGCCAAAGCTCAGACAGAAGAACACATTGCAAAATCAGTGGTTAAAGGGGACAAAACCTTTTACAGGTACATAAGTGAAAAAAGAAAGACAAAGGGAGGGATAGTGAGACTGAAGGGGGAGGATGGGAGTCGCGTGGAGGATGACAACAGTAAAACTGACATATTAAACAGGTATTTCTGCTCAGTCTTTACTGAGGAAGAGGGGGGTAATGGGTCTGAAGGGAGTACAAGGGGTAAGAATGGTGCAGAAATGGATTGCATCACAAGTCCTATGAAGACAAGTTGAAGAAACTGAACATGTACTCCCTGGAGGAGAGGA
Source organism: Neoceratodus forsteri (assembly GCA_016271365.2). Taxonomy (NCBI): domain Eukaryota; kingdom Metazoa; phylum Chordata; order Ceratodontiformes; family Ceratodontidae; genus Neoceratodus; species Neoceratodus forsteri. Next base: position 1,576,349,451 of record CM028129.1, on the reverse strand, counting down.
GGGAGAGAGGAAATATGATAGAGACATACAAGTATCTTACAGGGAGAAACAGACTTCTAGGAAAACAAACTGAACTTACAAGCTCAAATGGGCAGACTGGGTGGGCCATAGGCCCTTATCTGCAGACACTGTCTATGTATCTATGTATCTATGTATTGTAACATTACAAGATTTTATAACTCAGGTCTCAGTCTGGCCTGCTTGCAACAGACAGGGAAATAATGTTCATCACTGTCATAACTGCTTCTGTGATTTAAAAGCAGGAGGTAACTATAACACTGCTGCATGATTTACAGATGGTCAAATGGTATAATTGATCCCTCGCCTGCACCCCAGGTGTGCGGTTAATGTCCCATTTTATTTTCTCTTTCTAATTGCCAGAATTTAGGCTCTGTCACACCACTCTTTACAAAACAAAAGTAAATGGTTTAAAGATTGTTATTTATGTGTTTTAACTCAGTGTCTAACTACACTTTGCAAGTTTGCAGGTTTCACGGTGTGACACATAAGATCTCCACGTTCAACAGCAGTAATACTTTCATCTAAGTTGCCAAGACCTTCATATTTTCCTTTAAAAAAGAAAACAACCGCCACAGTTTTGATGTTATCACCATCTTCGTGCCTGACTGGTTCCTTATAAGGACTATTGCATGAATCCAGTTATTATTACCTCTGCAAGTGTAATGTTTTCAGCAAATTACACCTATTTGTAGAACTTAAATCAACTAAAGAAGGTCCAGTCAGTTCAGACTCTGCAATCAAGCTTATTGTTTCTGTACTATGAAGTTAAGTCTGGGAAGGGCACTCCCTAACTCCATGAAACAAATTCTGCTTCAATTGACCTTCAAGCAATACATCCATTTTCTTCACTGCCGCTTGTTCCAAACATGGCTGGTACTTTCTACAACCCTATTGCTCTGTTATGGACTGTGTTCTTAATGGTTTATTGTCAATTGTTACCTTTTTATGGACTGTTAATCTTTATGCAGGGGTGTAATCAACTACGACAAAACAAATGCCATGCCAGTGTGTGTGTGTGGCTACTCCATTAAAAGGACTCAATGCACCCCTGGCCAGTGTGTCTACTAATCAGCCATCCAGCAGCTAGCCAGCAAAATGAACACTGACTTTTCTACTATGCTGGTGTTTTGTTTTTAAATTACTGTCTGCATTGCCCCATATGCCTTGTGGGGTTACCACCATTCTGCAAATTACATTTCATCTGTACTGTAACTACATCAACCTGTGAATACTTACATGAACTTATGAACTGTTAATTTCATGGACTGTTATGTTTTATAAGGACTTATCTGTCAAGAGACATTATCAACAAATTCTTCAATCAAGCTCCAAGGGTGTGCCACACCTCAACACAAGGTAGCATCTACCTTATTCACTCTCAAAGTGAATTCCATGAACTCTTTTTCATCAACAAAATTGTTATGTTATATTGTGTTATATGTGGTGTCACATGTTAGCATTTTTTCACATATTTCAATTGTGGTGTTGACATCCCTCAATTCTGTATTATGTTTTACAAACTCACGATTTGTGTTCCGTCTGTAACCACCCCTGTACCAACCCTACAGAACAGGATGCTTTTTACAAATGCCTTGACTATCTGTATGCTGGCAACCAGTTTTAAATCATATACCTATTCACCTAGTCTAACAGTCTAAAAGTAGAAATGTTTAGTTTTTTTTAACCTTCAGTTATTAACTAATATCTTTACATTTCTGTTCAATTTTTAGAATGTTAAGGTCCCTCAGGCCTCCTATCTTCAGGGTGGAAATTATTAACAGTGGTCAGTGGCCAAGGTTTTAGTAATCAGTGACCAAACTTTTATCAGCAATGTGTAGTTGGCTAACCATAAAACTGAGGAAATAAAAAGGTGTAAAATGGCTAGTGTAAATTGCTAAAGGGCTAGTAAAAGGTAAAAATGGTTAGTAAATGACTAAATGATACCAACATGTAAATTAGTATATCTAGTAGCAAAAGGCTGCAAGTGAAAAATACCACTATGTCACTTAAAATGTGTGCGTGTAAGACTTTAAAAGGGTTAATTGTAAAATTCTATACAATAAAGAAAATAGCTGAAAGGATAAAATAAGGCTGTGGCCGAGATATGCACACAGCTGGGTTTAGCCTTGACTGTTAAAAGTTTCTCATCATACAATTCTCTCGTGTTAAAAAAAAATATATATATGTTTAACAAAAAAACTAATAAAAAATAATGAGATACCTCATTTAGTTGCTGGTACAAGGTTACTTTGACATTTGTAGCAAGCTAGTCGCTTCTCTCATATGCTTTCTGGCTCCCAAAACAAAAGTTATTTGAAATAAATATACTATTCTGTCACCATTTGTTTTCCCCTCCAAGAGTGAAAATAACTCCCTGTCTTGGCAAAATGTCAGGTACATCTCTAACCAACCAATTTTATTAAGGAATGTCTCAAAAATTGTAAGCTACAAACTTGTATAAAAAACTTTAATTATGAAAATGTATTAATGTACAGGTGTCCAGGCTATGCTGTCATAATTTCTTAGGAAATTCCAGCCTTGCATTTTTTCTAAGCTATACACATAAATATGGGACCCATGGTCATGGCTTACAAGCGTAGTTGGTGACTGGGTGCTACTCTTTCCATTGGGTGACAGTACTGCAAGTGGTCATATTGGCACTCTGGCTACTGACTGTCCTAATCAAACTTCTCCTACAATGCCTGTGCAACACAATGGTGTCACGGGACGCCACCCACCTGCCCCCTTGCTACAACCCGAACAAAAGGACCCCATTAAACTGGAGGGGGTGTTTCCATTACAAAACGAGCCAAATTGTGACCAAAATATAAAGTGAGAAAAAGTAAAAAGGGATCGGTTAGTTAATACATAGTATCAAAAGGGGGGAGAGTGGAGGGAATTTTTATATATCCTGAAGCTATGCTTGCTTTGAAAGTCATGCTGTAACAAAGTCATATGAATGTAGTAAAATTTCTGAGTTCATGTTTTCTTTTCTAAGGGTTATAGAATTTGTACTGAGGTTACTTGAGGTACATTTGTAAATACAGAAAGCTAAATAAAACTGAGCAAAACTGGTTGTACCAGCCTAAATAACAGGCTTGGACAAAATATAAAAATAAGAGCATGTAGTGGCATTGAAGACAAGCTGTACATTGCTATGGTGTGAGTGAAACTCATTGTCTCTCTTAGGTCAGCTTGACCCAGGCATATGTATCAAGCAGTAATGAAAAAGAAATAAAATAAGCCAGTGAAAAAGTACCTCATGCATATCAATGTGTTTTTTCTGTTACATTGCTAAAAACTTGTTATGCTGTCTTATAATTGGCTTATACTAAAATGTTGGTATTTTTCAAGATAAGAAGTGCAAAATCTAGCTTATAAAAGCTGCTGTAAATTGTAATCGGAGAGCTTTCTCCTTTGCAAAAAGTCCCACATGCATGTGTAAGGTTTAATCAAATAAAGCGACATTAAGACAAAACCCAGTGGTGTGGTTTTTGGCCCGTGACGACGGGAGCGGTTGCTCAGGTAATACTTACAGTGAGAGAATTTGCGGTCACACTTCCCCACTTCCTTTGTAAATACTGAGCAAAAATATTTGTTTAGTATCTCTGCCTTTTCACAGTCACCCTCTGCTCACCCTCCCTCCCCTTTATTAAGCCTCACTATCCCTCCCTTGGTCTTCCTTCACTCCCTGACGTACCTATAAAAGGTTTTATCCCCCTTCTTAACCGAGTTGGCTATCTTTTCCTCGGTTTGGGCCTTTGCTGTTCTGACTGCCTTCCCAGCTTCCTTTTGCTTTAACTGATACAGTTCTCTGTCCTGCTCCTTCTGTGATTCCTTGCACTTCCTGAATGCTTTCTTTTTCTCTTGAACCTTTACTGCCACTTCCTTTGAGAACCATAGTGGTTTCTTACATCGTTTCATTTTGTTTATTTGCTTCACACAAAGGCTTGTTACCTCTGTGATGGCAGTTTTTATTATTCCCCATTGTTCTTCCACCCCTCCTTCCTGCCCATTTGCCAGTGCATTCCTTGAGCACTCACCCATTTTGGCAAAGTCAGCCCTCCTAAAGTCCAGTACTTTTGCCTTTGTATGGCTTGACTCTATTGCTGTGTTTATTGTGAACCATACTGTTCGATGGTCGCTGTTCCAGATGGCTACCCACTTCTACATCTGTGATCCTCTTCATCTCCATTTGAGAGAACCAGGTCTAAGATTGCTCCCTCTCGTGTGGGCTCCAATACTAGTTGTCTAAGGCATGCCCCCTGTAGGGCATCTAGAATAACCCCACTCTTCAAAGTGGCTGCTGCAACTGTACTCCAGTTAACATCTGGCATATTCAGGTCACCCATCAGCAATATCTCCCCTTTTTCTGCCATTATAAGTATACTTTCTATCATTTCCTTGTCCATTTCATCCCCCTGAGAAGGGAGTCTGTATACAACCCCTGTGTGGATTGTGGTGCCATTGCCGGTCTCCAAATTTACCCACAGTGCTTCTTCTCCTCCCTGTTTTCCCTTTGTTCTGTTGCTTTGATTCCTTCCTTATGTAAAGAGCTACCCTCCTCCTCTTTATCCTCCCTGTCCCTCCTGTAGATAGTGTATCCTGGTATGTTTACGTCCCAGTCATGGTTTTGTGTGTACCATGTTTCTGTGACTGCCACAATATCCAGATGTTCCTCTCCATCAAGGCCACTAATTCAGGAAGCTTGTTACTCAGACTACGGGCATTGGTACTCATTACTCTCCATTTTTTTATGGCTTTACCTTCTTTTGCAGCATCCCCCACTGACCTTTCTACCTTAGTCTTTTTCTCATTTAGTACCCTGTTTTGTAGGGAGAGGCTGGGATTTTCCTGCAGCTTATCAGTGCCTCCCCCCTTGACTAGTTTAAAAGCTTGCAAATGAAGCATTTAAACTGATTGCTCAAAAGACTTGTTCCCTTGCTGGACAGATGCAGACCATCCTGCCAGTATAGGCTGGTGTCCCTCCAGGTGGAACCCCAGTCCCTAATGAAGCCAAACCCCTGAGTTCCACACCATTTTTTCAACCATTCATTAAACTGCATGGTGAAAAGTACCCTCGCCTCACTCGTGCCATTGACAGGCAGCACCTCAGAGAAGGATACTGTGTGTGCTACTTGTCTTAGGCCCCTCCCCAATTCTACAAAGTCCTTCTGCACTGCTCTAATCTCATGATGAGCCAAGTCATTTGTCCCTAGGTGGACAATGACATCCAGCTCAGACTCCTGTGGAGCTGTTCTCGTGATCCTGAGGATGCACTTCCTGTCCCTCCAAGCCATGGCACCAGGCAGGCACCTTACTTCAGTTTTAGCTGCTCCCCCCAGTTCTATCCCCCTAATAATTGAGTCCCCCACCAGGAGCTGCTTCCTTTCTTTGTGGTGTCCTCTGCCTCATTCCTGTGGGCCTCCCTTGTGACAATTGTCCTCAGCCTCCTTAATCTCCTCTGTGGGTGCATCCATAGGGGAGCTATGCTCCCCCAGAATGGTGTATGGATTGTGGAGTGGAACAACTGACTGGGTGTGCCTCTGTTCCACCATCCTCACCCTCCCTGAGCCCACTGTGGTCCAACTGCTGTGCTTTCTTCACAACCTCTGAGGTAGTGATGGTGGCTCTGGTGCTCCCTGGATGGGGGAGGTTCCCTTCCTACCATCCAGTGTGGACTGGGGGAAGGTTCCCTTACTACTGTCCAGTGTGGCCTGAGATGAGCAACTTCCTCCCTCAGGGCAGAGAGTTGTCTGCAAATAGGGCAGCATCTCAGCCTCCAGAAAGACTCCCAGAAGACTGCTGCCCCACAGCCATTACATTGCACTACTCCCCACATGTTTATCTACTTTTTTTTTGTGTGTGTTTGTGTGTGTGATTGGTTTGTTATATAGAAATATACATATTATACAATGTGTATGCTTATATTGTCTGTGCAGTGTGCTAGAGAGGATATGACAGTGATATACACCTTGCACTCTTGAGGAAATGATGTCAGAACCCCAGGTATAAAGGAACTATTTCCAGGGTGGGTGGGGTGAGGGGTGGGAAGGGGTTGGGCCTAAACTGTGCCCTCACAAAACAATCAGCTAAAAGCTCTGACCCACCGCTGCGATGAGTGCCTTCCTGTCAGCAAGATGCCCTACACAACAATTTGACAGAGAAAATACCCTGCTAATCAAACAGAGAAAAATCCAGACATCCAAGTCAGACACAGGTAAACCTCCCCAGCCCCAAAATAGCCTGGTGGTTTGTGCTCTGAAAGCAGTCAGCCCCAAAATAAGTCAGCTGTGCTTTAAACTCTTCCTGCACTGAAAATCTGAAGAATTGTAGCAAACATAAAGCTATATCCACCTCCCTCTGTTGCTTGAAAGGCTGTCTTTTCCTGACAATTCTAAGTTCCTTATTTCACCTATCAGTTAGAAGTAGCCTCCACCTGCAGAATATCTGCTACAAACCAAAGACAATTGTAAGGTTCACCTCCCTCTGTTGTGAGCACAAAGTGCAATATAGAATTTGCAAGTGCAATATAGAATTTCTCACACAGCTCACAGTTGAATAAAGAAGTAGTGTCCTTCCAGGTTAAGAAGATGTGCTTTGTGACCGCCTGACAAAAATGCACCTCACACAAAAACTGGTGTTTCTGAAAACAGTCTCCTCTTATATACAACAAAAACCCCTAAGTACGAAGTACTCGCTAGTATTACACACTTCATCACTGTGGTGACACCATAAGTACCAGTTTGTACTTAACACTTAGGGGTTCATTATTCTCTATATACTGAAAAAAAAAAGATTAAAAAAGTTTTCAAAATCTGTCTCTGTGGTGCCACAAGACATCTGTAAGAAACTAGGAACTGTTCCTAACAGACAGACTGTAGCATTGCTGTCAGTCAGAACACTGAGATTAGCATACAGCCGCATTATTTAGTCCACAGTCCAGTTGTGACAGAACAACCAGACAGTAGCTCTCTGTTCTAATTGACTGAGAGCAATCTTTTTCAGTGTAATTAAGTGATAACAGAATAGAGGTAGGAGCTCTACTTGGTAATAACAGCACCAGGCAATAATAAACACCAAGGTCGAAGGCCGAGGTGAATATTACCCACTGGTCTGGTTATCACTGAGTAAGGACCCCAAACACTTTTCTGCTACCCCTATTGTACTACGGAATAGTAAGAGAATTAGAAAAAGAAAAAAAAAATGTTTAGAAAAAAGTGTACTGTAGAAATCAATCTCTCTAGTACTGCTGCAAGTCTCTGAGAAATCTGAAAATGTTTGGCAGCTTTTCACAGAAGCACTGTAAACTGGCAAGCAGTCTCTTTGCTTCAGGTGCAGTATTTTTGTCTTTTGACTCTCAGTTTTTCATCTGTGCACAGTAGCTCATCCTTGTGTGGAACCTTCCTCAGCATCCATTTTGTGAATGTATATGTACTTCATGCTAAACTGGAATATAAACCAATAAGCAACAATAAAAACAGGTTCTGGCAGAACCACTACGGCTGTAAATAGAGGCAGTATAACGTAGTGGTTTAAGGCTCTGAGCTACAAATCAGGAGACCTGGGTTTGAATCTCACAGCCCCCAACTGCATACTGTGTGACCCTGAGCAAGTCACTTAACTTCCCTGTTCTCCTTGGTCGCACCTGTAAAAAAGACATAAACATGAACTGCTGTTGCATACACTAACTGAATCAAAGTATGGTGCATTGAGAAAGGGCAGATATAAAAATAATGCCACCATCTGTATTACAGTTACCTATATGTTTCACATTTTATTCTATGCACTGTTGTAACAATCAAGTCAACAGAACCACGCCATCATATACTTGAAGGTACTGTGCCTTAACCGTAAACACTGCTAAGACAACTATATGTTGTGGCAAGACGGAAGATAAACACAGTGTTGAGACATATTTAGAAAGACATTTGATGTGTTCAATTGATTTTTTTAGAGATTGCTATACAGTATACACACACACACACACATAATTAGTATAATATAAACGTGCATATACCCAAATGTCAATGTAAATCTTATACATTTCATTACAAGTTGTTCTCTTGAAGGAAGATCTTACTTTACAGGGCCTAAAAATGGGCGTTAGATAAACATAAACTGGGGTAGATGTGTTATTGAGGGTATTGCATAGTTTATCTTTTATTGCTACTCCACCCCAGGCACACATAATATGAAAATCAACAACCCCTTGATATGAAGCAAAAGGAATTAGTTAGTACAAGGACAGAAACAGGTAGGAGACTGAGTAAGTGGGCAGACAAGCATCAGTATGGTAAGTCAAATAACATTTCAAAAAGTCTCACTGTTATAATTCATTTTTTACAAATGTGTCTGCACAGTTGACAATTTTTGTAAAAAAGTAATAACAATGGGAGTTATTCCACATATGTCCACAGGTGTCATGCATGCAGGTGGAGGGATTTAAGGCCCAGATGCACCTTTCTGCCCTGTTGTTGAGTCAGAAGATCATGGAGGAGAGGTAGGGGTACTGGAGGTTCCACTGATAGCTGTTGAAGCAGAGGGAACCAAATCTGATGAGGCCAAAGAGGGACTATTAGAATCATGTGAGCCCCTTCCATCTGTATCTTCAGGAGAAACCTCTGAAGCACTGGGAAGGGAGGAAAGGTGTACAAGAACCTCCCTGTCCAGCAAAGAGACAGCGCATCTCACCAGAAAACACCATGCCTGGGAACGAGTGAGCAAAAATTGGGTAGTTTTGCATTAGATGGGGAAATGAAGAGGTCTATCTCTGGCCGACCCCACAGGTTGAATAAGCTTTCAGCTACCTCTTGATTTAGCTCCCACTCATGAACCCTGAGGGTGGTGTTGTGGAGACTGTCTGCCATGATATTGCTGATGCCCAGCACATGGACAGCAGTCAGGCGGAGGTTGTGCTGGACTGCCCAGTACCACACTTGCATTGCCTCCCAGCATAGAGGGTACGAGTGAGTACCTCCCTGTTTATTCAGGTACCAAACCACAGACATATTGTCAATCTGAACCAGGAGTGTCTCTAGACATAGAAGAGGCTGGAAGACCTAGAGGGCATACAGCACTGCCCTCATTTCTAACACATTTATGTGTAGAGATGCTTCGAGCTGAGAGCATGTTCCCTGGGTCTGATGGTCTCCTAGGTGGGCTCCCCAGCCTTGACATAATCATCCATTGTAAGGGTCATGGTAGGAGCAGGGGTTTGAAAGGGGAACCCCCGTGGAGAGACTGGACAACTCCTGCCACCAAAGAAGATCCTTCTTCATGTACCCAGACACTTGGACCCTGTGGTCCAGGTTGTCCAGCCACTGATCCCATTGGACATGAAGAGTCCATTGGGTCACCCTCATATGCAGTCTGGCTAGAGTAACTGTAGAGATCACAGCTGTCGTCACCCCAAGAAGACAGAGGATCGACTGGGCTGTGGTCCAGCGTGAGTTGGCCACCAATCTGGCCTGTTCCAGCAGGGTCACTGCTCTGTCAGATGGGAGGATGGTCCTGCCCTGGACTGTATCCAGCACCACTCCAAATGAACTGTAGGCTGTGGAAGGGGAGAGGTGAGACTTGGGATAATTGACTGTTATTCCAAATCTGGAAAAGAGGTCCAGGATGAAGGAGAGGGACTCCCTCAGACTGCTCTGTGATGGGGTTTACAGAAGCTAGACATCCAGATACAGGTACAATTAGATCCCTCTGTGGCATAAGGCCACAGCCACCACTGCTAGGTGTCACAAATGCACTCAGCAGGTCAGGCCCTCTGCTCCCACAGTGCCAACCTCTGAGCACAGTATTGTGAACAGGTAACAGAACAGAGTAACCCTCCTGTCTGCTTGTGGGTCCGAATCACCTTTAGTCTCAAGTTCTGGGGGGGGGGATTCATACTGTGAACCTTATGCTAGCATACCTAAATGTACAGGCTCAGATAATCTGCTTTTCAGGGGATGCCAGATATCTTTCACCTAAGGGCACCTAACCAGGTATCCAAAATGAACCCTTAAAACTATATAAAAGACCTTAGGTATATTTTTACTTTTTCTCAGTTTGATAACACCATTCAAGCTTCTGAACAGTTTTGTCAAATCTTAACCCTCATTATATCACATGCAAAAGAAAGAACTTGGAAGACCCAGGCAGTATTTGGAATAAAAGGTTTATTTAAATGGATAAAAATATGCAAAATGCAAAGACAGAGCACTATATCACAAAGCATACAACCACTTAAAAGAAAACAAGGAAAAGTACAAACTCCTACCAACATACAGTTAGACTTTTTCTATCTAATGTATACTTCTATAAGTGCCTTAGTCATATCTGAGAACTTGTTTCTTAGGAGTCCAAAAAGGAATGTGTCTCAGTGGAAATACAGAGCACAGTTTAAACTCTGTGTCTCCACCCTTTCTATGATGCCATCTAGCTCCTCCTTTTAAATATAAAAATTATACAAAACAGGATGTCCTATCAGGAAGTATATTAAATAAGGTGACATCAGCAAAACTCATTTCCCAAATTGTAAGTCTGTCTTTTCACCAAGCCTTTCCTTTGATCTTCTGTGGTTTCCTACTCTCCTAAGGAATCAAAGGATGTTTATGACTTTTCACACCATGGTATAGGTTCATAGGTTCACAGGTAGTATACAAAGTCGAGGGACATGCCCATTATGACTTCACCACCCATTAACTTGAGTGGTAGTAATATTTATTATCACCCATGTAATTGTCCAAATTCTTTTTAAACATATTGAAATTTGGACTATTTACAACTTCCTGTGGCAAAGAATTCCTTACTGGAATTATTCTTAGAGTTATAAAACCTTTCCTTTTATTAGTTTTCATGTTAAATGTCTTGATTTTAATATTATGTGATTGTGTAGAACCAAAACAATTTCACCACTCTAAGCAGAGGGTTTCAAACAGAGACTCATTTTTAGTGCATGAAAAATTAAGCATAAGTCACCTCTCATAGACCTATAATCTAATGAGTAAAGTTTAAGATTTTTCAGTCTTTCCTGGTAGAGAAAATGTCTTACATTCTTAATATTTTTAGTAAATCTGCATTGTACTCGTTCTCTATTTATTTTTTCCTCTAAGACGTCATAAAATTTACAAGCCCTATATCCTGGTAGCTGTGTCAGCTCTAATTAAGTCAGGGAAACAGGAGACCCTTAATTATGTCTCTATAGTCTTTGATTACCTCCTGGTTTCAGGTTAACATATCCTTTTGCTTCTCTGAAACCGAGGGGGGGGGCATTCATGAAAGCACTGACAATCACACACTATATTTTATATTACAAAAATCATAGAGGAATCATAACCAGCTGGCCAAGTGTCACAATCCTCCCCACCTAGACTGAATTTGGGGGTCTATCCCCTGCATGGGAAGAGCTACCCAAATCAGTTCACTCCTCATAAAGACGCGAAAGGCCATCGCTGTTCTGACTGGTCACTCCAGCCTTTTGTAAGATTGTCATGTCATACCCTTGTAAGGCAAGACTCCATCATAAGAGTCTACCATTAGTTTTTCCTATTTGCATCAGCCAAACCAGGGGGTTGTGGTCAGTCTGTACCACAACATGCTGCCCATATAAGTATGGCTCCAACTTCTTTAGGGCCCATTCTATGGCAAAACACTCTTTTTCCACAGTAGAGTATGCCTGCTCCCTGAGAAGTAACTTTTTACTCAGGTACACTAGCGGGTGATCTTTCCCATGGTTGGATGTCTGACTCAGTACTGCCCTAATACCCACATCTGAGGCATCAGTCTGAACTATAAAGGGTCTGCTATAGTCAGGACTTGTCAATACAGTGTCTCCTTCAGTCTGGTAAAGACTTTTTCACAGGCTGGTTCCCAGGTAATTTTCTTAGGCATCCTTTTCTTTACCAGGTCAGATGGGGAGCAGCCAGTGCACTGTAATTGGGTGCAAATTTCCTATAGTACCCTGCTATCCCTAGAAAACTCCTGACCTGCTTCTGCATTTCTGGTCTGGGCCATGACTTGATCACCTCTATTTTTACTTGGTTAGGATAGAGCTGTCCCCAGCCTACAACATGCCTGAGGTATGCCACTTCAGCCATGGCCAGCTGGCACTTCTTAGCTTTGACAGTGAGCCCGGCCCTCTGTTTCCTGCCCAGCACTTCCCTAAGGTGGAACAGGTGTTCCTCTCAGCTGGCACTAAAGATGGCAATGTCATCCAGGTATGCCATGGCGTACTTCTCAGCACCATTTAACACCTGGTTCACCAACCTTTGGAAAGTGGCCGGGGTGTTCTTCATTCCGGAAGGCATTACTTTAAATTCAAGTAAGTCTACCGGAGTGATGAAGGCTGACCTCTCCCTAGTTCTGTCCATTAACTCTACCTGCCAATACCCCTTTGTCAGATCAATAGTCGTAAGGTAGGTCACTCGTCTCAACTTATCCAGGAGTTCATCCATCTTGGGCATCAGGTGGGCATCTGACTTTGTGACTGCATTCGGTCCATGATAGTCCACACAGAAATGAGTACAGCCATCTGGCTTGGGCATAAGGACTACGGGTGAGGCCCAGGGCCTGTGGGATCTCTGGATTACCCCAAAATCCAGAATTTCCTCCACCTCCTTCCTAATGTCCTTTTGGACAGCCTCTGACACCCGATATGCTGTCCGCCGTATGGGCGTCTGTGTCCCTATCTCCACATCGTGCGTCGTTAAGAGGGTTAGTCCAGACTTGGTGCTAAACAGTGGGCAAAGTCTGCTAAAACCTCCCTTACTTCCTGGATCTTGTCCGGGGCCAGCTGAGGTGACAGTTTAACTGCCTTCACAGAGGACTCCTGCTTGCTTTCTTCCAGCAAGTCCAGAAGGGGACCTTCTTCATCCATCCCCTTCCCAGGACTACATACTGTAAAGAACATGTCAGTCTTATTAGCATATGGCTTCATCATGTTGACATGGTATATTCTTTCTGTCTGTCTTCTGTCAGGTAACTCTATGATATAGTTCACATCACTTACCTTCATAACTACTTTGTATTGTCCTGCCCATTCAGCCTGCAGCTTGTCTTTCCAGACCGGAATAAGGACCATGACTTCCTGACCCACCATGTATGAGTGAACTCTGGCTCTGCGGTCGTACCACACTTTTTGTTTCTGTTGAGCAGCTGCCAGCTTGCTCTGGGCTGTCCCCATAAGCTTCTTCAGCCTTTCCCTAAACCTAAAGACATAATCCACTATGGGAGTTCCTGGGTGGCGTGTTTGCCTTCCCAGTCCTCCCGGATCAAGTCTAGGGGCCCATGTACCCAGTGTCCATATAAGAGTTCGAGGGGAAAGTCCTGTCAACTCTTGGGGCACCTCCCTGTATGCAAACAACAGGTGGGAAAGGTACTTCTCCCAGTCCCTCCCATGCTGTTCAGCAAAAGCTTGGAGCATTGACTTCAGGGTACCGTTAAATCATTCCACAAGCCCATTGGCTTGTGGGTGATAAGGTGTCATGCATCTCTGCACCACCCCACACTTCTCCCACAAACATTTCATCAGGTCAGACATGAAGGAACCCCCTCGATTGGTGATAATCTCCTGAGGAAACCCAACACGGGAGAAAATCCCATGGAAGGCATCTGCCACTTTGTCTGTCCTCAGTGAGGATAGGGTGACTGCCTCGGGGCACCAGGTGGCATAATTTCCCACAGTCAGGATGAAACTCTTCCTGGAGGAGCTGGGGGTATTTAAAGGCCCCACAATATCCATTCCCACCCTCTGGAATGGCTTCTCCACTATGGGCAATGGAATTAGGGTGGCTCATGTTTTCTTACCTGCCTTTCCTATTTCTTGGCACCGGTGACAAGACCTGCAATACTCCTTCACCTGCTGGGTGAAGTTGGGCCAATAGAAATTCTGGGCCAACCGCTGTGTAGTATGCACGATTCCCAGATGATCAGACAAGGGAATATCATGTACAATCTTGAGCAACTGCTCACGATATCCCCAGGGAATGACAAGCTGCCTGCCTATCACCCCTTCCTCTGTCTGCACAGCCTGAGTATATATCAGTCCATTTTCCCAATAAACCTTATGTTTACTGTCAGAGTCTGCCCAAGTCCTCAGCTTCTCTAGACTAGGGCCACTTCTCTGAGCAGCTGCAAACTCCTCACACATTCCCAAGGCATGGGACAGGTCCCCTTCAGTCTCTAAAGTAGGGTCCCTAGCACTAGCGTCAGGGCACTCAGGATCATTGTCTTCCCTAACCCTCTGACAATGGGTCACCCCTCCTTCTTTGGAGTAACCCTCTGTAGCTGTTTGGTTAACTGCTACTGGGGAAATTTCTACCACTTTTCAATAGACTCCATATCAGAAGACACAGACTGGGGAATCAGCCTCCCAGTGATTTCCACACTGGCTTCTGTGGGGTCCAGGGAACTACAATTTCCCCTTCCTGCTTGGCTATGGGTAACTGCACACACCATCCCCTGTTTGAGATTGTTGCCAAGGATTATGTCAACTGCTAATGTTTTGGCTACAGCCACCTGCTGCACAGTTCCCCCATTTTACCCCAGTCTAGGAGAATACTAGTGAGGGGCAATGTTTTCTCCTCACCAGTAAAGTCTTGTACAGTGACATATTTATTGGGTACAAGCTGACCAGGCTCTACCAGATCCCCTTTTACCAATGTCAGGGATGCCCCGTGTCCCTTAACCCTTGTGTCTGTACACCATTTATCATCACTGGGTGCATGTATTCCCTCATGTTCTCAGGCATGCTTCTAGGGACACACGAACAACCCATTTCTTTCCTAGTCCCCTGTTGCGTATTGCTCGCCCTGTTGGGACATTGTCTGGCAATATGCCCGGTTTCTTTACAAAACCAACATTCATTTCTTTTCTCAGAGAACTCTTTTCTTTGAAACCTGGGGCTAACTGGTTTTGGTGGAGGCAGTGAGGGTTTTAGCTGCCCTGAAGGCATGCTTTTCCCTTTCTGTGGTGCCACACCCACTCCTTTCACTATCAGAGCAGATCTGCTCTTAGCATAGTGGTCTGAGAGTTCAGCAGCCTCTTCAGCAGCCTCCTCCACTGTTTTGGGATCTCGGTCCTCCAGCCAGGTTTTCAGCTCTGCTGGGCATGCCCCAAAAAACTGTTCCAACAAAATAGCATTTCCAATTTTATCTACAGAGTTTGCTTCAATTCCTTCCCACCAACGTTTTAAAAACCTGACGTTGTTTTGTGGCTAGCTCCTCGTAGCTCATATCAGAGCTTCTCCTGAGCTTACGGAATTTAGCTCTGTATGCTTCAGCAGTTAAATCAAACTTTTTTAAAAGTGCAGATTTACATTTGCTGTAATCATTACTGTCCTCATTGTCCATTTGACCCAATGCATCCTGAGCTTTCCTGTAAGTAGCGGGGATAGCTGGAAGCTCCAGGACCCTCTAGGAATTTTAGCCTGAATACACACTTTTTCAAAGGAATTTAAAAAGACATCCATATCCTCCTCCTCTTTAAATTAAGCTATCAGTTTGGAATTCAGTTTGTAACCTAGTCCTGTAGCTCCAGTTAAACCCAAGCCACGTACCTGCTCTGGTGCTGGTGGTTGGAGTCGTAACTTCTACAGTTCATGTCACCTCTGATGCTCAGGCTCCTCACGGTCCACCTCTCATTGTCCATGCTCCTTCTTCTCCTCTGCAGCTTGCTGGTGATCATGCTCATCACAGTTAGTCTCTCACTGTTCTCGCTCCCTCTCCTCCTCTGTGGCTCACTGGCGCTCACGCTCTTCATGGTCAGCCTCTCACTGTTCTCGCTCCCTCTTCTCCTGGAACTCCAGCTCCATTTTGCACAACTCAATCTACAGCCTGAGTAGTTCTGGCTCCAGAATGCTGGTGACCTTCCCCTGCTGCTGTGACCCTTCGCTGGCACTGGCCCTGCTGTCATCCTCACTGGATCTGGACTCTGCACTAGCCGCTTGCCCCTCCATGTTCAAGATTCGGTCTCTTACAGTCACAGTCTGTGACTCGGTGCTCTGGGCATCTGCTGCCATCAGAGCATCCACGAGGTTCTGCTTGGGGGCTCTCACCTCATACAGGACTCCCCTGTCCTGGCACAACTTCAAGTAGTCTGCAGTGTACCCACTGTAGTCGGAAACCATCTTCTTCCCTAACTACGGCTACTCTAACTTGCTCTTTAGAAAAAAAATAAAACAGGTAGGAACTTGACTGTAAGCAAAATTATATAGTTCTGTTTCCTTTTTAAAAATAAATTACTGCCTTATTTTGCAAGTGAGCTGTACAGTATCAAACTGACACACTGAACAAATAAAGTTTGTGTTACCAAATGTATATCCACACTGCTGCCAACCAGTCTGTCACAAACAGACTCAGGAGGTCAGGCCCTCTGCACCCACAGTACCACCCTCCTAATGCAGTATTGTGAACAGGTAACAGAACGGGGTAACCCTCCTGTCTGCTTATGGGTCCGAATCACCTTTAGTCTCAAGTTCTGGGGGGATTCAAACTGTGAACCTTATGCTAGCATACTCAAATGTACAGGCTCAGATAATCTGCTCTTCAGGGGATGCCAGATATCTTTCGCCTAAGGGCACCTAACCAGGTATCCAAAATGAACCCTTAAAACTCTATAAAAGACCTTAGGTATATTCTTACCTTTTCTCAGTTTGGTAACACCATTCAAGCTTCTGAACAGTTTTGTCAAATCTTAACCCTCAATACATCACATGCAAAAGAAAGAACTTGGAAGACCCAGGCAGTATTTGGAATAAAAGGTTTACTTAAATGGATAAAAATATATAAAATGTAAATACAGAACACTATATCACAAAGTATACAATCACTTAAAAGAAAACAATGAAAAGTACAAACTCCTACCAACATGCAGTTAGACTTTTTCTATCTAAAGTATACCTCTTCAAGTGCCTTAGTTATATCTGAGATCTTGTTTATCAGGAGTCCAAAAAGGAATGTGTCTCAGTGGAAATACAGAACACAGTTTAAACTCTGTGTCTCCACCCCTTCTATGATGCCATCTAGCTCCTCCTTTTAAATATAAAAATGATACAAAACAGGATGTCCTATCAGGAGGTATAGTAAATAAGGTGGCATCAGCAAAACTCATTTTCCAAATTGTAAGTCTGTCTTTTCATCAAGCCTTTCCTTTGATCTTCTGTGGTTTCCTGCTCTCCCAAGGAATCAAAGGATATTTATGACTTTCACACCATGGTATAAAAATGTTTTTTTCCTCTAAGACATCATAAAAGTTTACGAGCCCTAGATCCTGGTAGCTGGATCAGCTCTAATTAAGTCAGGGAAACAGGATACCCTTAATTATGTCACTCTAGTCTTTAATTATCTCCTGGTTTCAGGTAAACATATCCTGTTGCTTCTCTGAAACCTGGGGGGGGGGAGCATTCATGGAAGTACTGACAATCACACACTATATTCTATATTACAAAAATCATAGAGCAATCATAACCAGCTGGCCAAGCATCACACCAGGTACTTAGTAAAAACCCAAGATGCAGAGGAGAGGCCAAAAGGGAGAGCCTTGAACTGATAATGGTCCCACTGGAAGGCAAACTGAAGAAAGTGGTGGTGGGCCTGGAAGACAAGAATGTGCAGGTAAGCATCCTGCGTGTCCAGCACACAAAGCCAATGGCCCTTGTGGAGCAGGAGTAGAAGCCCCTGGATGGTGAGCATGCAGTACCTCTTGCACTAGATGCAGAGGTTGAGCATTCTGAGGTTCAAGATGGGTGTTAGATTGCTTGTCTTTTTGGGCACTAGGAAGAAATGGAAGTAGCACTCTCTCCCTATCTGTGCCAGAGCCATGGGCTCTATGGCTGACTTTTGCAGAAGAGCCTAGATCTTATCCACTATCAGACACAGGTGCCTTGGAGGGTAATGGGAGAGGCCTGGGGGTTGTCTGGAGGCCTGTCTAGGAACTCTATGGTGTGACTTCTTGCTATTAACTGAAGGACCTAAGAGTCTGTGGTTATCTCCTGTGACCCTGGAAGGTGGAGGGCAAATCTTGACCCCACTGGTTCCCATAGAGGATCTGGAGGAAGTGGGGTGTTCTCCATGAGTCAGAAGGCCAAGGGGAAGGAGCTAGCAGCTCCTCTGGGGACATCTGGGACTTGGAAGGGGGAGTAGGGGTTCCTGATGCTGGATACCAGCATTTGGCAGGGGCCTCTTTGGTCTGGTGTTTCTGTACATGAAGTGAACATTATGGATGATTTACCATGGTCCTGCAGTTCAGTGATAATATCTTTGGTGTCACCTCCAAATAACACAGATCCCCTAAAAGGGGCATCCAGGATGGAGGTCTGGAAATCTTGTGCCAGGCCAGCAATCCTGAGCCACGAATGTCACCTACTGTAATGCAGACAGCGGTGGCTGTGGTGTGAGCAACGGAGTCTACTGTGTCATAAGTGACCTGGAGGGCATGATGACAGGAGATTTTAGCCATTTTCACTGTCTTGGCAATCCTGGCCTTCAGCTCTGGTCCTGGTTAGCTTCTAGCATGGTCTCGAGAGAGGCCAGGGAAGATTTCTCGTAAGAAATTCATATGAGCCACATAATTAAGGGACCTGAGGCTGCAAGTGGAGGAGGAACGGATCTCGTGACTGAAATTGTCATGCTCAAATGTTTAGGTTTAGAGAACTGGTTGTGGGCAGCTGTGATAACAACTGATTTGGCATTAGGATGGCCAGTAAGGTGTGTGACCCCATCTTGGGGCTTTTACAACCTTTCTGCCTTTTTTGAAACAGTTGGAATGGAATAAGGCTGTTGCCAGATAGTGGACTTCAGGTCTTCATAGGGCTCAGTCAAAAGCAGTATGGGCATAGGAGCTGTGTCAGTCATTTCTAGATGCTCAACAAGTCTTTTCCACTTTAGATCTTGCTCCTGAATAGCCCACCCACAGGCATTTTGTATAGTTATGAGGAGTTCTGCAAAGGAAGGTTCCTCTGGAGGGGACTTCGGGGACTCCTTAGGCTGAGACTCTATAGGTGTATGCGTACCAGAGCTGGAGGGATGAGTCAGAGTCTGAAGAGTGCCTGCTGGGGGTCTGAACCCTTTTTAGAAAAGTGTCCTGGGCTTTATCCTTGACCTGGTGTCTAGAGGAGCCTTCTCTGGAAAGGTGAGAATCCACAGGAGAGGCTGATCTAGGGGTTGGAAAGGAGGCAGGAGTAGCGACTGCTGCTGGTTTCTGATGGTCAAGCTACAAGGCTAGTTGAGTTCTGGCCTCCTGAATCAGGGTCTGAAGCACTGGCTGGATGTCAGCCTGAGGCTGCTGTGGAGGCAGAGGCTGAGGTGGAGGAGGAGGAGGAGGTGGTGGCAGAGGTGGCTGGTATAATGGATAGCCTGGCATCTGATGTTGAGGGTATCCATGAGCCTGATAGGAATAGGAAAAGCCAGAAGGAGCATATCCTTGATTAGACATAGCCCGGTGTCTGGTACCACGGTACATAATGAGGTTGATGACCAGGTGTTGGGTACCTTGGTGAAGAGTATGTTGGATATTGTGGGGGTGGATAGCCTGGATCATTGCCCATAGGTCCAGCTGGAAGTGGAGCTGAAGGCCTGGGAGGAGGTGGGGCCAAAGTCCCAGCAGGAGGTCCAGAAGAACCAGGCATCGGCCCTGTATGGACTTTCAAAGAAGCTGGCACTGGATCAGGCACAGAAATGTCTGGCACCAGAAGATTCAGTGCCTGGGGGCCTGACAGAAGGCCATCCAGCATTTGAGGAATGGCTGGAGTGCCAGACATACCCTGACCCAGTGAAGGGTTCCCTGGCAAAGGGTCACTTGACATTAGGGTGTGAGTAGAACCCGACAGAAGGCCCACCGTCATCTGGGGAGCTGGAGTTCAAGATGGCAGAACCTGGTGTCCAAGGGGGCTTGGGTTGAGCAGGTCCCAATGAAAGTTCCCTGGAGGGATTAACAATAGGCCCAGTGGGTGAACCAGGAAGAGACTGACCCAATGAAGGAGCAGGAACCTCCAGATTAGTGCCCACCTCCAGATCTTGATCTTCAGACAAGCCCAGAGGGTCAGGTTGTGTCAGTGGGAGTGAGGAACCCTCAAAAGATCATTGCGTGTCTGGCAGCTGACTCAATTCGACATCAGGGGTATCCTGTGACCCCAATGGGAGATCCTCAGCTGTGCAGTCCCCAGAGGAATTGGGGAGTGACTTATCAGCCACGGCTGTGCAGACATCAGAAGAGTTAATGTCCAACTTATTGGCCTGGGCCACACAGACAACAGCGGAGCTGGAGTTATCTTACTGGCTGTGACCATGCGCTCCTTGGTGAGGCCGGGGAGTGACTTGTTGACCTGGCTGTGGGTGATAGACCCTGAATAAGATATGGGCCTAAGGAGCACAATAAGGGTTTCATCATCCAAAAAGAGCCCCGACTGCACCGTGAATAAAACAGGCAGGGGGGCCATGGTATGATCCGCTGGAGCGGTAGAAGACCTGGCAGTAGGGGTATTTACCAAAGTGGAAGCTCCTCCAGTGTCAGTGGTGCCTGATGGTTGCTATCAAGTGGATGGAGACCTATCACAGTCTCAGTGCCTGTCCTTATCCTTTTTCTTCATTTTGGGTTCTGGCGTTGAAGAAGATAATTTTTCCTGCAGATTCTGTGGCTCCTTTTCCATCAAAGCTAGGCACTTCTTCAGCAACTGGGCTTTGAGCTTTTTCAGGTGCTTAATCCATGTGGCCTGATTGAAGGATTGGCAGGGTGTACTGTCCGTGACCTGGTGTTTGGGGCCTAGGCAGAGCACGCAGCGGGAATGCTTGTCCACATGTAGGATCTGGGTGCCACAGGACTTACACTTCTTCTTTTTGATGCATCACCCAACTGTTCATGTTCCTGAATTGTACCTCCAACTATATCCCATGCTGTAAATTTGTCACTGTTATTTATTTGCTTCCCCTTTCTTCTGTATATCCCTCAAGATCTCTGTATTAGACCTGTTTATGTTATACCTGTTTATACTGCATTTTACTATGTAATTGTTTGACCTGGTGTTCTGTTCTCTTTTTATGCTTAATTGGATGTTTGTGTAAACAGGCATTTTTGCTCACATACCTTTCAGTATAAAATAAAGATTGATTGATTGATTAAAAACTGGACTGACAGACCTGAACCACGCAGTTCTGTAAAAATCCAAACTGGCCATACTGGATGCAACTTGCAAAAATACTGCTGGTCCGGTTACTCTGGCTGCACTGTTCAGTCTGACTTTTATGTATCTGGTCTGCTCCTGGAAGTCTGTTTTTCAACCCTTCCTTGACATGGTTGAAAATGGAACCATCAGGACCAGACCAGATAGGCAAAAGCTAGACCAGATCACCTGGAGTGAGTGGATCAGCAGTATTTGTACAAGCTGTGCCCAGTCCAGAATTTAGAGCTCTGGTCTGGGTCTGGTGATCTGGTGTTTTTACCCATACCCCACTGCATGTGGCCTACTGACATACTGTACAGATGGATGCAGAGTCTAACCCATTGAAGGTTGAAGTTTCAGAAAACCATTATCCTAAAAATACCAAGACTCACTCAATTCCTGATGATCCCTCACTCCCAAGTCACACTTGGTCCTCTACCAAAGTCATGCTCAAATATTGGTGCCTCTACATCCACACCATTAAGCTTTTAATGCCATCATGCATCTTCTGCTGCCAAGAGCTCCCCCATCCATGAAGTTCCACTGCTTGTGGCAGCCCCCCCCCCAAACCAGGTCAATTTTCCAGGGAACAGCTCTTTACACCACATCAATTAAAGTACTGTTAAACTCCTTATTTTTAAACATTTTGTTGAGAAATTTTAATTTTAGTATATCCATGGTCGGGAAAAATGAATTTGTAAAAGAAACCAAAGCCCCCATTTATCAGTTCATTTAATCACAATACAGCATGTTATGAACTGATCAGATTCTATGCATAACCTAAGTCAAACAAAAATTAGACACACACATGCCTACCTATTTGCAAGTGAAGCAAATGTGGTTACTATCATTCAGTTCAATTATAAACACCTAGGGCCAGATATTCAAAACTTTGCCCCGGGGCAAAATTAGCACTGCCCAGTGGGCAAACTTAGCCCAGAGCACAGAGCACGCTATATTCAAAAGGAATAGCCCAGGGCAAACAGCTTCCGAATATGGCATGGTAATGAGGCCATGCAAACTGGGTTGGGAGTGCAGGGCAAAAATAGCCCTGGAATAAGACAGCACTGAATAAAGCAACCAGGAAGTGCAACCCACAACAACAACACAGTAACACAGCAACATGAGGGCAGGTACAGACGAACTACGTGGCCAATGTGTGTGCCAGCAAATACGTGGACTCAGTACAGCTGCAGGAAGCAGCAGATGTGAAAGAACAGTGATCAAAACTGTATAATATTCCCGTGCCGTTAGCGCCCGGCGCTAACACGTGGTAGCGGCGATGGCGAATTCATGATTAGTCGAACAACACGCTTGCTGGGCTAAATGTGCCATATTCAAAAGTGTTATGCAAATGAGCTACTTACGTAGTCTCTGGGCAACAACCGGATTAGTATCTCATTATACCCTGATTTGCATGCAGTTTGCCCAGCGTTACTGCAGAGTCCCACAGAGCCACCTGTAGGTCAGTCTGGAAGTACAGGGGCTGACCAGGTCCAACGCAGCTCCACCTGTAGGTCAGTCTGGCAGTGCATGATGATAGCTGCAGGCTACATGTAAACAGTACTGCATAGCATATTATACCCCAGGGGACAGCACACCATAGGCACAGGTGGTGGTGGTGCTACATGCAACTGTCACATTGTAGGGCATGCTGACAGTGCACAGCAGAAACTACAGTAGCAAGGGCCAGTAGTGCATGGACACAGCAATGCCTATGGTGTGTAGGGCAGTGATGATGACTGCACTATACACAGTGAGCAGCCCAACCTGTGGATGTTTTCTGACACTGGACATTACTGTTACGCTGTTGTGTGACCCACAGATGCTGCACCTGTGGCATGGATGCTCACAGTGACATGTACATTCCTGGCTTTGTGTGCTATGGCAGTTGTACAGCTGTGAGGTATGTGGCCGGGGGGGGCATATATTATCCAAAAGGCACACTGGTGTTGGGGTATTCCCAATACTGACCCATGTACACTGCATGATGTGTCCCAGCCTTGTGGCCACACCTGATCTGTAGCACAGCCTGCGCCACCCTATGCTGCTCCCTCAACATCCTCCATGCCCACAGTGCTGCATGTGTGTGCTGGCATCTGTTGGTGTCCACGGAACTGTGGTCCACAGGTGTGTGCTGTATGGCCACACTGCCGTGCTGTTCGCTGGTGGCAGGGTCACCACTTACTGCCTGGCATGGCTGGGACTGAGTGACAGATGATGGCATCATTGTGATGCCATCAGTTAGCAGCATGCTTCCTCTATGTTTGGCTTTATCTATGTGTCATATTTATTTGTTGAATTCGCGCAAAACCCACGCTAAACCGGCGCAAACACCGGCATAAAGCCATAATGTCGCTAAAAGCTGATTGCCCAGGATTAAGACCAGCTTTCCCTGGGCGGTAATGTGCCGCGCCCCAAGTGTTGCGCTTCAAAGTCGCGCAAAACCACTTAGCGCGGCGCTAGTCGCTGAATATAGCATTGCGCCTGTATTCATGTCAGTTTGCCCCTTGCATACATTATAATTTTGCCCGGTGCTAATGCAGTTTGCCCGCGCTATTTGGCCTTTTGAATATGGCAGACCCGCGTTAATCCCGCGCTAAACCTACGCAAATGGTTTTTGCCCAGCGCAAAGTTTTGAATATCTGGCCCCTATAGTCATAAATTACAGGTTAAGAGCATTCAGTAGCATATAAACAGTAGCCCAGAACTGCCTGCCTGGGAAAAGGAAGTTGTTGTATTATTTAGAAACAGGCACCCCTGGGACTCTTTGCCATGGAATGTCCTGTAAAGTAGAAGAATGACTGCTCATAGGATAGTGATGTCAAATGGCTTAATGAGGTGTCATAGGGGGTGAGGGCACAGCAGAGCTTATTTGTTATGCACTCCTTCATCTCCACCCTCAAGACCCACCTCCTCAGTTCTTCCTCTTGCAGCTTCCCTTCTCAGACTTCACTTGAAACCCTCCCAGTCTGACACGTCCACTTTTGACCTCTGGATTGCAGCCAGCTAGAGCCTATTGCATTATTCCCAATTCCTGCACTTATTTTTCTGACCAGTTTTTTACCTTACCAATCACCCCCTATTCTGGATGCTGCTGTCTACAATCTGTTCTCCTGGGGCCCTCTTTTTCTTTCTGTTTCACCTCTCTCACCCTTTCATGATTACCATACTTGTTACAGTTTATTTGTACTCTGCCCCCCAATCTATTGTTCACTTCCAACACCATTTTGGCACACCCTCAGTGCATCATGTTAACTCTAGTCCAGGTTTTATTTAATAATATTGCTACCTCTTCTTTTATATATACCACTGTCTGTATATTTTTTATCTACAAGCTGTATTAACAGCCTAATTATGTTGTGTTCTCAGTCTCTGCTATGTTTTCTTGTTCTTTACACTGGACAGTTGTGAAAACTGGCATTTCTGCCTACATACCTATCCAGTATATAAATAAAGATTGACTGATTGATTGAAGCTCCAGGAAGTGTTTAACCCATTCTACTTCCAATAGCTTTCTACGATGTCTGTACTATCCATTGGTAATCTGACACAGAATGACTGTGAGACGATAACAAGTTAACTTTCTGTAGGCTCAATTAACTACCCAAGCCAGAGTGAAAATAGTGCTCTACAGCTTTCTATACACACACAGGCAGCGTAGTAATGAGGCTTCAGCGGAAGAATCATCAACACTCTATCATGTTGTTTGGTAGCAAAAATGACATCAGTCCTTTTCTGAATGCAGAACATCTGCTAGGCTATGCCCACAGATGTAAAAAGAAATAGCAGGCCAGAAAGGTCAGTAAAACATTCATAACAGTTCCTATATCATGTCAGCATTATTCAGAGAACTGAGAGTGAGACTGTCCTTTCTTGGTGTCGCCGAGCATTTTACCTATTACAAGTATGATATTGTTAGTAATACATAATGTCACTTACATGCCTTGTTGTAATGGCTGAGACATAGTTCCAGGAGTGGGCCCACACAAGGAGGTCCTAGAAGAAGAAGAAGACAGACAAAAGGTGTGCATCTATACTATTTGATTTAGGAACCATAATCACTAGAGTTGGGCCAAAGAATAGATCCAGCCCATGTTACCAAACTCATACACAGCAGCAACAGCATTTGCATTCATTAACAAAGGGCCTAGTTTTATAAAGACTTGTGTTTGCTTCCTGCAAGTCCCTGGTGTGCTGAACATACAGTGCAGGGGACTTGCGGCAGACCTGTGGCACCGATTGTGATTCTCCATGGGGTGTGCCAAATGCTACAAGTTAGACTGGTTCCCCCGTCTAATTTTGCACCATTTGGGGACCCTTTTTAACGGGCTTGCACCAAAGGTGCAAGAGGCTGTAAATCGTGGAAAATGTTGCAACTGAGCCTGATGTACTAAAATCAGGTGCAGGTTGCAACAAACTGTTTGGTATAGCTGCGTCAAACACTGTGGCTGATGCAGGCTAGATGCAAGTCCTACATCAACCTTTGAAAATCAGACCCAAAAAGTGTAGAGGTTAAGAAAGGTTAGTATGAGGGATGAAGAAAGAGTGTCTAGAATAATCCATTGGAGAGCAAACTGGAAAAGGCAAGAGAAGGATCAAGTTTCCAAATGCCTTTTAAGCGGACACTTTCCATAGAATTGGAATACAATTAATTTACAAATGTGTTTTAATTTCCTTATTGGCATATATATCCATTTACATTTTTAAGGGGCTTCGTTCAGAACTTCAGAACTTAAACAATTAGAGTCCCCTGAAAATTCTGTGTTCTGGTTCTGGCCTAGATCCTTTAGTTCGGGGAATCTGTTTTGTTGTTTAAGCTCAAACCTTTTTGTGTGTCAGGCTGGGGACAAGGAAGAGGGCATGAGATGACATGGTGAAAAGAGAGCTGTCATATCCAGTGTGGAGGGATCCAGTAAATATCAACTACATTACAATTTTTTCCAGGTTAACAATTACAAATAAATAAATAAACATTACTAACAATCAAACTGCTACATTTATAAGAACTACGCAGCTGAGCAACAAGAGAAAGGGTGGGACATGGTGAAGCGAGAGCTTTCATACTCCAACGTGGAGAGACCCCGTAAATATTAACTACATCAACAACCATCACAGTGTTAAAAACAAATTCTGGTTAGGACCAATACAGCTGCAAAACAATGTTATCGATTATGGAAATTATTATTATGATTATTATTATTCTGTAAATATACACTTTTACACTATCACTGTGGTTTGTGTAGGGTGATAAATGAAGACGAGCATTTTTATAGACATTGTATAGAATGCCAAGCTGAAATTATGGTTCTGCTTCGGGGGAGGGGGGAGTTGGACAGAGTGCCACCAAGTGGCTCTGCTGCTGGGGTGTAGGGGGGGTGCAGGACCCGAGGTTGTAGCTCTAAGATGAACTTCAGGAAGCTGGTTCATTTTCTCTGGGGTGTCATGCAGACGGAGCACACTGATGAGTCCTGGGTAGGATGACACATGTGTCTGTGTCTTCTGTTTGCACCCTTTGCAGATTATGTGAGAGGCCTTTTGGCACCATGCATTCATGCTTAAAGCTGAACCAGCCTAAAATGTCAGGGTGATTTGCATATACAGCCCATGATGATTTGCATTATGGGGGTCTGTGTGATTTTTGTATTTCTTACTTACTCAACCTCTGTGCACCTCCTTGATGGACATTGCCCATACTTTCTTTTATATAATTACTGGTTAACAGAACTAGTAAGAAAAGAGTAGACTGAAAACAAAATGATATTTTGCCTGCAGCTGTTGTGTAGTGCTCAATGCTGTGTGCAAGAGGGACCTAATTCTCCATTACAGCACTTGTGTAACACACTGCTTAACACAGTACACTGCCAGCTGAGGTAGTGGAAGCAAAGTCCGAGACATCATTCAAGCTGGGGTGGGACAATCAAAAGCAACAAGAGCAGAAGGAGGCATTAGGGGGGGGGTAGATCCTGGGAACTGAGCAGGTCCAAGGAACACATGGGCAGACTAGTTAGACTCTTGGTCTCCTTCAAATGTCTTTTTTTCTATGTTTATTTCTATGTTTCTAAAAGGAGAATTTCCGATTCTGTGTCATAATTACCCCTAACCAGTGATTATAACGTCAAAATTACTCTTTTGGGTTGATTACAACCAGAAACCAGTTCCTGAAATTCTCCATTACAGGCAAGGTGTTACACAAAAGTATGGACAATGGAGAGTTGCAACTGTCTTGCACATAGCACTGAACACATAAGTACTGCAGCCAAATGTATTTTCATTTTTGATCAGCTCCACTACCTGTTGACTATGGTTCTGTTACCAATAATTAAAGTGATTATATGCAAGTTTGCCATAACAAATGGAAGTAGTGACCTGTAGGAGTTGTGAACCAGTCTCCTACCATTCAAACTGCCAAAAAGTGCTGTTTTCCATGACAAAAATCCTTTTATTTTTGTGCTCTGCTTCATTTGCATAACCCTGCCCCCTTCTCTTCTCAGTGCTGCAACCTTAAACCGTGACATCATGCAAGGGAAACAATGTTTTTAAAGGGACACTGTCAGTTTTTAGCTCTTTACATTGTTGCAAGTAGCTGTAGCTAGTATTTTAACATGAGTAGAAAAATTCTAGTGATTTCAGTGGCTGAAAGCAACTCAGCGCTGTGTAATCATTGACCCATAATTACACTCCTGAAACAAAGGGTTGTAATTCCTAGACCTTCATAAAATAAAAAATAACATAATCATAGAAAAGTATCCTCACACTCCCACATTCTGACAGGAGCTATCACTTCAGACCTGTCACTTCACCAGCAGGCAGTAAAAGTGAAACATCTACACAGAACGGCAAATTATCTTTTTGGCCTACCTGTATCACAAAAACATTTTCCAGAAACTTTTCTACAGATTGTACTGCTGTAAACACTACCAAAACAGGAGACTGCACTTTGATTAGGGAGATAGAAAAATCAGCTGTTCACTGTACCCACAGTGCCTCACTGTGTAAATTAGTATACAGGCTATTATATTTCTGTGCTCGCTACAGAAATAGAAGACTAAATCTCTCAGTAAATAAATCTTGTCAGCTAAATACTGTATGTAGAATGCCTTGTTTTGAAAATAAACATATGAGAGCTTACATAGATACACAGCTTATATTGTTAAAGCCACTACAGTAGTAGGAAACTGCATCTCACAGTAAGGAAACTGGAAAACAGCTTCTTATTGTACCCACAATGCCTTTCTATGGACATTTATATATTAGGTGCTATACTGCAGTCACCACTACTGAAATAAGAGACTGCTTCTCTGCGTAAGGAACATTTAAGTCAACTTTATAATTTATCCAGAATTTGTTATTGCTATATTTAAAACATTGACAGCTTCCTTGGATGCATCATACTGAGGGATGTGGCTGCACAGAGAAAACTGGAGGGCAGCCAGAAATAAAGCGCTAATAAAACATAAAAAAATGACTAGGACAGATTTTTTTTACAAAACAAATTGCAGCTTCAGCATCTCAAGCATGGTTAACAATGGCATGCTATGGAAAAAGGCATTTGGGAAACATACATAAATCACTTTAACTTGCTCAGAGTCCCACTGTAAGTGATAGTTGTGGGATTCAAACCTGAGTCTTCACATTCACAGCTTGTCCTCCTAACCACTATTGGAGTGGGAGGGTGATGCAGCTGAGATGGGGGAGGAGTGTTTTAAAAAAGGAGGGGGATGAGAGGTGGGTGTGCTGGCTGTGGGGGGTGCATATCCTTCAAGGCCACCTCCAAAATAAAAAAAAACTCCTGGCTCCACCCTACACTACAGCCAAGCTAAACTCCCTAGGGTCCAACCTGGAAATGGCATAAAAAGCATTACTCAAGTGGCTAATTACTGTATACTTAAACAATGTTTTAGCCAAACAATTTAAAAAAAGCCAAATAACTTGGTGGCTAATACGTAAAGCCAACACTGCCATAGGGATTCCCACAGATTGCAAACATAAAGCTGCAGTGCATATACAGAAAACTGAGAATTGTTTGTAGCTGTATCAGTCCTTGTACAGGCAGGTGAACAAAGTTAGAGATGTGATACCATAGCTAAACAAAAGCAAAAAGTGTGCACTGGGAGGCGGTGCTCATGACAATTTAGTTTTGAAATGGG
Source organism: Neoceratodus forsteri (assembly GCA_016271365.2). Taxonomy (NCBI): domain Eukaryota; kingdom Metazoa; phylum Chordata; order Ceratodontiformes; family Ceratodontidae; genus Neoceratodus; species Neoceratodus forsteri. Next base: position 1,576,320,138 of record CM028129.1, on the reverse strand, counting down.
AAGCTTTTTAGATTATCAATCTAGCGGCAACTAAAAGACCTGGTTTATATACTGGATTTGATATTCAAACTTTCTTAAATAAGAGATAGTCCTGTAACAGTTATTTGTATTGTTGGGACATTTTTAGACTGGGGCTTTGTATTTTAGTGATTTACATGCTATTTTGGTATCCCTACCTTACAGTTTTTTTAGCATAATAATTTTTATGTTTGCTTGCGCAAGAAATATTTTGTGACAGTTTAGGAGAGAAGCGGGGTTTTGGAGGTGCAGCACTGTGGCGGCCAATACCCCCACTGCATTCTAAGGCTTGGCCATATTTCCCCAATGTGGTGGCACGCTGCTGCTGATACTAGTTCAGCAAGCATCCCACCAAATTGAAATGAATTGGCCGCTGCAATGAGTGAGCAACCCGTCATTGCAGGGTGTGCCTTGCCTGGTGTAACATTTCAATAAACATGGCGGGCAGCGGCTCGTTGCCCGCTGCTCGCTCACAGTCCCTAGGAAGCTGACTTTGGGGGCGCCCATCCCCCTGTCAACATATGTGCCCCCTTTGCTGCTGTGGTCTGCTGAGAGGGTGCCTAATCTCCCTCAGCATCATGCCCCCAAACACAGACAATCCCCCTGTTGGTATGTTAACCTTCCCTCATTCTGGTGGTACTACCCCACCTGATTGTGTGCCACACTGGCAGCCCACCCCAGTGTGACCAAAACCTGTAAAAAATGGAAAATGATCCACGGTGAATTTCTTTAAATATTTTTACCTGAAACAAAACAGTTCCTCACCATCTCTCCCTCCCCAGCCCACCCACCCTCTGCACACCCTGCATCCCACACCCCCACCTTATATTTACCTCTGGAGCCCGGCGCGACAATCTTCGGTGGACCGAGAACATGTCTGCACTCTTCAAAGCTGACCGCGAACTGAAGAAATGCCGGTAAGCTGTATAATGGCATAAAATTTTTTTTTTCAACTTAGGTGGATATTTTGGACATTTTTGTGAATTTTTGCTCCAAAGTAAATACTGCCTTTACAGACCTCAGCCATATTCTTCCCCCTAATTTCTTTGACCCGATCAGTAACCGCCCCACAAACTCGCCTACCACCATCAACCATCCCATCCTCTGGCTACGTATCATCTCCTGCAATGAGGCCAGGCGCTACCTTAACAAAGCACTGGTAAACTCTCACTATAGTACCGATGGCTTGGACCTCAAGCTCATTCGGCTTACTTTGGATGTGACCCTGCCCCATCTCACCAAAATACTTAACTTATCCCTATGCTACAGCCAGTTTCCCACATCCTGGAAAAGAGCAATTATAACCCCCATATTAAAGAGTGGTGACCCTATTTCCATGAGTAATTATTGGCCTATATCCATCCTCCCCCCCCAAAGGCCCTTGAAAAAATCATGGCTGAACAGCTCGCTGACTACCTGACCAAACACAATCTGCTCTATCAAGAACAACATGGGTTCCGGAAGGGTCACAGCACCTCCACTGCCCTTGTTGAATTTACCATGTATATACATGAGGCCCTGGATCAAGGCTCAATTGTGGGGGCTCTCTATATCGATTTAACCAAAGCGTTTGATATGGTCAGTCACGCGCTTCTTCTCCATTCCCTACCATCACTGAATATCTCCCCAGAGGCTACCTCCTGGATCAAAGACTATCTTACAGGCAGGACCCAACAGGTAAAAATCAATGAAAACTTATCCTCCAGTAAGCCAGTCCTAACAGGGGTTCCACAAGGATCTATTCTAGGCCCATTGCTATTCACCCTCTTTCTAAACTCCCTCCCCCAATCCTGTAGCGGGAAGTTACTGCTCTATGCTGATGATGCTGTGGTCTTCTGGAAACATCACCATCTCAACACCCTTCAATCCGCCCACCAGGTTTTCTTTAAAGAACTCAAAATCTGGTTCTCTGAACACCATCTAGTAATTAACTATAAAAAAAACTAAATTGATGATTTTCTCCCACCGACAAAACACACTCTGTAATGCACTGCTAATCATCTCAGAATCCTGTGGCACTGAACTGGAGCAGGTCTACTGCTTTAATTACCTGGTAGTTAGGAGGGACATCTCCCTCACATAGCATGCTCACATTCAACAAGTGTCCGCCTCTGTTAACACCAGGTTGGGGATCCTATACAGACATAGGCACTGCATTCCTCTGCAGGCATTGCATCCGGCAGTGTCCTCTTCAATACTCCCCTTGGTGGACTATGGCATAGTAATTTATGGGTCTGCTGACCATACTGCCCTGCACAGCATCAACCTCGCCCTCAACAAAGCCTGCCATCTGGTCTCAAATTGTAACAGGTAACCCATACTTGTGAGCTTTACAAATCTACAGGCTGGCTAAACCTCCAAAATAGGGTTAAGTATCACACCTATCTCCTAGCAAAAAAGATACAATACAAACTAGCACCGATAAGCCTCCACCATCTAATTCAAACAGCCTCTCTCAGGAGAGCACCAAGACACTCACCTAATATCTCCCTGCTAGTACCCCACTGGAGAACCTCCCTTGGGCAGTGGTCTTTCCGTTATTGTGCCCCTCTGTGGCTAAACAACCTACCACCCACAGTCCCCCATACAGCCAGTTTGGGTCAGTTTAAAACTGCCTAAAGTCACTCCTCAACTCTGCAATATGTGACTGTATATAACTTTTCCTCTTAGAGCTGCTTCATGCATACAATACCTTGTTACAAGCAGGATCCAGAGCTACAAAAATTACGTAGCCCCAGCATAGGGACTTGCTCTTCTCTTGGCCAAAGGTTTGGTTCCTCAACTTCTCAATGTACTATATCATGATTCTGGGCCTATTTTGTAAGACCCTCCGTAACTGAACAACTATTCAAGTTGTACATAAGTATTGACCTGGGACCTTCTTATGATCCCTGCTGACGTAACCCTTCATTGTACACACTGTGCCTAATGTTTTAAGTTTTGTACCATTTGTTTCAGTTTGTACTGTGTAAAATGTTAAGTTAAATGTTAATTTCTGTACCAAATGCTTAAGTTTCAGTAACTTACATGTGTTACCTCTGTGTAGTTTCCTTTCTATTTCTTACTGACGTGGAGCCTTTGCAAAGGAGAGTCAATGACTCAAAGGATTATAATTCTGATTTCTTTCAATAAATAAAAATAAAAATAAATACATTTTCAACATGGGGTTCTTGGGACCCAACCTCATGAATTCAGTCACTGTCATTTCGTTATTTGGTCCTGAGAGGTGATTTAGTGGTCACTAGGACCGAGTAATGAAACGACAGTGTCAGTGTTTATGTGGTGGGCTCCCAAAGAGCCTATGTGGCAAATTTGGTGGAAAAATTCCAAAGAATAACTGTGTTACGAGCATGCGCTGCATAGTTTCCACGCATACGCATAACTTCGCTAATTTGTAATATTTTCACTCCAGATTTTCCACATTGGCATTTTTTGACACCTCCTTATGAACAGTACAGCTGTATTTTTTCACATCCTGCCCAAACTGTGTGTTTGCACATCTGGCGCACAATGGCATGGTTGCTGTGGGAAATCAATGTTTGGGACAGATTACGATAATCATAGTGGCAGTGTTCATGAGCAGAGGTCACAAAATGCCTATGTTAAAAATTTGGAGAGAACATTGCACAAAATGACTGTATTACAAGTGTGCTTTGCGAAGTTTCCATGCATGCTCGTAACTCCGATAATTTTTAATATTTTCACTCCAGATTTCCAGCATTGCCATTTTTTTTCACATCTCCTTATGAACAGTACAGCTGTCATTGTTCACATCCTGCCTGAAATGTGGTTTCACACATGTGGAGCACAATGGCGTGGTCGCTGTGGGAAATCAACATTTGGAGCAGATTAACAAAATCACAGTGACACTGTTCATGAGTGGAGGTCCCAAAATGCCTATGTTAAACATTTGCTGAGAACATTTTACAAAATGACTGTATTACAAGCGTGCATTGTGCAGTTTCTATGCACGCTCGTAACTCCGATAATGTTTAATATTTTCACTCCAGAATTTTCAACATTGGCATTTTTTCACACCTCCTTATGAACAGTACAGCTGTCATTTTTCACATCCTGCCCAAACTGTGTTTTTGCATATCTGGCTCAGAATGGCACAGTTGCTGTAGCAAATAAACATTTGAGGCAGATTAACAAAATCGCAGTGCCACTGTTCATGAGCAGATATACCAAATGCTTTCATGAGGTGGGGGTCACAAAAAGGCCATGCTGAAAATCTGTAGTGCAAATACCAACAAATGCCTGGGGCATTATGGTTTCTAACCACAACATCCCACCCTGTACAGACTGACAGATGTCAGGGGTGTGCCTTTGGATTGCAGGCTATAATGCTCATGCCATTCCACCCCCATCCTGCAGCCAGTGACAGGCATTGAGGTGTGCCTTGGACTCTTTGGCCCCAGAGTTCACCCCATTCTCCTATACTGCACTCATTTCAGCGTATGTCCTTATGGACTGTAAAGCCGAACAGCCCAAGGTGCACCTCAACACTTGTCTGTCTGCAGAATAGGGTGAGGTGAAATGGTGTGATTGTTATGCGCTACAACCCAAAGGCATACCCTAATGCCTGTCCATATCTGCAGGGTGGAGGTGGGGCTCAGGTGAAGTTCAATACTTCACTGCCACTCCTATTCTGCATCTGTCTATCTCTTGCACTTCCAATGTTAATACCAGCAAGCAAACATTTGGCATTGACAAATGCTTGTTTAATGTGATATGGTGTGAATTAACTGCGCTTGCTATTGACTATATGTATGGAATGCTGCATTTTCCTTACTCTCTCCTTCCTTCCCCCCTTCTCCCTTCCCATTCTTCTGTCTTGTGGTCCTTATCTTTTTTAATTTGTTATCCAATGATTTTAAAATCTTAATGGCTTACATCACTGTGACATCACTGTTGTTGACCTATTTAATGTTGGTGTGTTCAGGTGTGCCTCAGTTTTTGAAAAAGGATCAGCTGGTCAGAAAGGCATCAGGTGGACATGGGTATCTGCAAGCTTAAAATAATTTTTGGGGAGGGGGAGGGATTGTCATCAAGACAATCAAGTTATTATGTACTGGCGCCAGGTGCTTTCATTATAGAAGGTGGTGAGTGCCCAACTTTGCAACATTGTCCAGATTTCAAACCATTTATTGGATCAACAAGAACATTTCAGTACACAAACTTTCAGGCTTACATAGTGCCCTTCTTCAGGTGACGGCAGTTGCTACAAAAAAGTTATGTACAACAGATCGGTATTAGTGCTACCTGCTTTTTTTGGTTTTTGATTATTTCTTTCTGGTCGACCTACCTGGTCTGTTCCCATTCCTGGCAACTTCTTGGGATTCCGACTGCCATCCGGCAACCACTGCACTCCTTAAGGGTCCTTGCCTGTTTCCCCTGTGGCTTGCCCCCTGCAGTGAGGTGGTGAGGAACCCCCCTCTCACCCACCCTGTCCAGATCCAGATTTGGCAACTTTCCCCAGAACCAGCATTCCATTGGATGGCCACCAAGCCACACAACCAGGAGGTCTACCTTTTTCCTCATTTTCTCCCTGGAGCTGAGGGCGTGCCATGACACTGGTGGAGGGGAGCAAGCACGCGTCTGCATGTGCTCCCTCCTGGCGTCTGCCAACTCTTTCCCTGAAGCACAGTCCTCTGGCCTCTGCCAGGGGGCAATCAGGTGCTGACTGTCATGGACCCCCCTCCCTGGAGAAGGAGAGCAGTCCAACAAATGCTCAGTCCTTCTCTTCCCCTGTTGACCCCCGGTGATCCGTGCTCCTTCCCAAACACGGGTCACTGGCGTGGCACGAGGTAGGGTGACCAGTGCCTCAGCCCTCAATGCCACCGGGTCAGCTAGTGTTACCTACTTTTAGCAGTCAAACTATACTCAAGAAGGAGCTCCTCTATTGTGGCTTTGTGAGGTTTCGCAAACCTTCTGGATGCAGGAGGAGAGCATCGTCTCCTAAATGGGGCAGTGCCCCTTTACCCTAACTCCAGTGCTAGCCATTCTAGGGCTCAGGAAAGACACATGCTCATTTGTGGGTCCAGAAGTTGGGAGGGACCTGTCTGGTGGCTAAGCTATTGTTGGCCACATGGAAGGACAGTACACCACCCTCACTACAGTAATGGTTGATGAACATTTCCACTCTGGCAGAACTAGAACACCAGCCTGATGTATAGACATAGGTGCAACTCGAAAATGTACAAAAAGATCTGAGGTATCAGCCTAAAACATCAGGAGCTCACTCCCTAACCAACCATTGAACCCTGATACTACACCTTTCCAACCGTGGAAACATCTCTGTGAATGACCTCCCACCTTACTCCCTGAGGGTTTAAGACAAAATGGTTTACTTAATTCTGACATGTTGCTGTTATTGAGATGGCATTAATGAATTGTAACCTTTATCCATACCTGCACCTATATTAATGCTTCACATTAAATATTAATTGGTGTATTGTTTGATGTTAAGTTATATATAAAAAACAATAAAAATAAATACAGAAGGAGCTATAAGACTAAATGACAGGAGCAAAAAACAGAAATTCAGGTTCCATATCAAATAAAGTAATCTATGGGAAAACCTCAACAGAGTCATGGAAAAATGGAAAACTGATCTGGGAGCCCTGCTGCAAGATGTACACGAGCTCAGTTCCTGCAAAAGGAAAAAGTTCAGAAACCTCTTCAGTGAAGTGCATGGATGTACACTTTTGGCACGGGGTGGCAAACAAGCTGAAAGTGCACTGCAGTAAAAGAAAAAAGGAACTATGTTGCTGTAGTGTGTATCACACAGAACTGCATGCTTCATCAATATGAAGACATATGATAAATTATCAGTTTACCATGAGTCTTGTGACTGTGCCTTCCTTATCTGTGTGCCGCACTGACTCAGTGCTTCAGCTCCATAGACCAGGCACCACTCCCTGCCTCCCTCAGTGCACCCTCACCTGCCTGGCCCAGCTCCTCACTGGCACTCAGCCTCAATCTCCTGGCAGCAATGGCTGGATTTCCTGGCAGGTCCCAATTCCCTGGGGGCAGCGAGCCGGTGTCAGAATGATTTTGCGGGGCAGACGGTGGAGGTGGGGATATGAAGCTGCAGATCAAGTGGATCATTGTGGAGGGTAAGGGGGAATTGTTGGGTTTGGGATTTGTTTCTACCCCATTGGGTGTGTTGGTGGAGTCCAGTGCAAGCAAGTGTCTTATATATGAGTGTAGGAAGTTGAATGAAGTTTGTAGATGGGGCTAATGGCAGTGTTCTACTTGTCTTACTTCCTTCACATCACTTGATGAAATGATGAGATCAAATTTAGTTAAAGATAATGGGCTGGATATTCAAACTGCGCTATTTTGTGGCGCAAGCCCTTGCACTGCACAAAATAGTTGCGCAGGGGTGTGGGCGGGGTGATATTCAAAGGAGTTGCGCCATTGAGCAACTCCTGTGAATATCACCCCCCCGGCCAGAGCCACTGTGCATGGCGCAGTGGAACTTGCACCACCACAAGTGGTCAGAGTGGAGCATTCAAGTTGTGGTGGCACAAGTACCACTGCACCATGCGCAAATTTCTCATATTCAAAAGGTGACATGCAAATGGGGCCATAATTCATGCAAGGTGCAGGGGGGGCCATTTGCATCTATTTATGGCTCCATTTGCATGCCATTAGCATGCAGGTGCACCGATCCTCGAGGACTTGCGCCTGGCGCCCTGCCAGGCAGCAGCCATCGGGGACCGACGCCCCCTGCAGCTCGATTGTGGGCAAAAGTGTAAAAAATCCCCCCAACCCCCCACTGGCCCGATCGCGGGCAAAAGCATAAAATCCCCTCCCCGACTGGCCCGATTGCGGGCACAAGCATAAAATCCCCCTCCCCAACTGGCCCGATCACAGGCAAAAGCTTAAATAAACCCCCAACCAGCCCGATCGCGGGCAGCAAAGTGTCCCCAGAACATATCCCTGGTGGTCCAGTGGAACACTAAGCCTGATCGCAGGCTGCAAAAGTTTAAACCCCACCCCCAGAACATATCCCTGGTGGTCCAGTGGACTGCTAAGCCCGATCACGGGCTGCATAATGTGACACCCCCAAGACCATATCCCTGGTGATCTAGTGTCCCCACCCCACCCACCATGAAGCCCCACCACCCGCTCCCCGGCCAGCCAGCGGGCGGCAGCATCCACCCGCCTGCCACCCGCCACCCACCCACTGACTGCCCGGTGGAGACTGCACGCCCATTGGTAGTTTACAACAGGATGGCAGGATTCAGATATGTGAATGAATTTTCATTACATATCTGACCGTTTTTTATGGTATGGGCTGCATCCCATTGTTCTTGCTCTGCAATTAATGGGCGCAGCCTACTCACTGGCAGTCAGTGGGTGGGTGGCAGGGTGGCAGGTGGGATGCCGCCGCCGCCGGGGAGCGGGTGGTGGGGCTTCATGGGTGGGTGGGGGGGGACACTAGATCACCAGGGATATGGTCTGGGGAAGGGGTGTCGCCACATTATGCAGCCCACGATCGGGCTTAGCATTCCACTGGACCACCAGGGATATGTTCTGGGGGTGGGGTTTAAACTTTACAGCCCACGATCAGGCTTAGTGGTCCACTGGACCACCAGGGATATGTTCTGGGGGTACACTTTGCTGCCTGTGATCGGGCTGGTGGTGGGGGCTTTATTTACATTTGCCGTAATCGGGCCAGTTGAGGGAGGGGATTTTATGCTTTGCCCGCGATCGGGCCAGTCAGGGGCGGGGATTTTTAAACTTTGCTCGCGATCGGCTGTGGGGAAGGAGTAGGTTGAGGCCAGCCACAGGTGGCAGCTGCTGTGTTGCACCCTGCAATGCGGCAGCTCACCTGTGGGTGGCCTCGACTTACCTTTTTTGGCTCAAAGTTGTGCAGGCGCAGGTTGGGGATTGTGCCTGCACAACTCTGCACAACCCGCTGAATATCGGGCTGTGCAGTTTATGCATGGTTCCTCCCCCTCCAGTTCAGCATGCATTCATTTGCATTGCGCTGTTGCTCAGCTTGCCTTGGGGGGCGCAACTGCCTCCTGCTGAATATCGCAGAATGGCGCAATTTCAGACTTGCGCAGGTGCAACCCTATTGCACATGGTGTAACCCTTTTGAATATCCCACCCAACATGTTTTATATTATGGGTGCTTTTCTTATTTTATTTCCAGGATGGAACACATTTTTGAATATATACCAGGCATGAAATAAATTAAAAAAACCGAAAACATACTAACACAAAATGACACTAGATCCAACATGTCCATTGTCCCTGCTTCATAGGCAGGCATGAGAAAAAGTATTCTGCACAAACGTTCTGAATATCAGTAATTCACCTAACTATGGAAATGGGTAGAAACAGGGACCCACTGAAAATGAGATGTTTGCATCTCAGGTGGACAATACTAGATAATTAAATTGTTAACAAAAAAAAAACAACATCTTTCAGAGAAGGGGATGCAATAGAACTAGGGGACATGACCTGAAGTTGGAAGGAGGAAAGGTCAGGGGAAATGTGAGGAAGTACTTCTTTACAGAGAGAGTAGTGGACAAATGGAACAGCCACCAAGCTGGGGTGGTGGGGGCAAAAACCATAGGAGGAATTCAAAAATGCAAGGGACAGACACTTGGGATTAATCAGAACAGGGAAGGAGAAGACACAGATGAGCTAAATCTATAGCATAAGGAAAGGTAGGTCAAATGGGCAAACTAGATGGGCCAGGAAGTCCTTATCTGCCATCAAGTTCTATGTATCTATGTAGCACTGTGGTGAATGGAGAGGACCACATGTGCTTCAATTCCACTATCGATGGATATAGTCTAGGTATCTGGTCAAATGCTTCCACAGCCCCTTCTTCTGTTATGTAATAGCAACATGTCAGCATGGCTGTCAGCATGCAGTCATAAAAAGCATCAGGCTTGCATCAATCTGAATAATCTGAGCACAAAGCCATCAGATAGGATTTTTATTTATAGAACTGTAGCATAAATATGACTCTATGCCTCACCCAAAATTATACAGTATATTTAAAAAATCTGCAGGAAAGTTAAACAAGAGTTGACTTATGCTAACAATGCTGGTCATATGATGGTAATGTTTTTAGGTGCCAGTAATATAGCTGTAAGCATCTATTGTGTTCATGCATTCTCTTTTTTGCATTAAGTAAAGTTGAAAGATACATTTAGTGTGAGTGATTCGGCTGCATGATGTCACTGATGATGTCAGTGAGAGGGCTTTTAGGTCTTGGCATAGGGTTTCAGACTTACATAAGCCAGGGTGCTATCCTCAGTGCAGAACAATTGCATCTTTGTCATTATAATTTATGTAATATGAGAGAAATTGCTAGATGTCATTGATTATGCTAATGACATGCTTTCAGCAAGATTTGAAGTTCTGTATTGTTGTTAACTTAAAAAAGTTCCAGTTCTGACTTTGACATTACTTCAAATAGACAGACTGTTAATTATAAAACATTCACTGCAGCTATGTAGGAGGGGTGTTTGCATTCAGTGCTGGAAGTCCTTTGCCATAGCATACATCTCCTGTATTGAATGCTTAGTACAGTGGTAGAGCTATAGTCTACCAAGCAATAATGTGTAGGGATCCTCGGCTCAATCCCCAGAGTGTAACTTTTTTCTCTTTCTTACAATGATTTATATAGTATGAGAGATATAGTTATATGTCATTGTTTTTTGCAAGTTAAATTTTTTATTAAAACCAAACTTACAATAAGAACAGAGATGTTTAAAAAAATAATTAAACATGAAACAAAACAAGGAGGAAACTCTATAAATTATGCTTTAGCAAAGAAATAGTTAAGTTCGAACACACTAACTAAAAAGTTGTTCATAATTTGGTTGAGAGAAAGGAGTTCCATATTGAATCAAAGATGTGAAGCTGATTGGACAATATATAACACATTCTTTCATTTTGAGCTACTACCTAGAGACTACTATACCACTCTGCAGATGATGAAGTTCTAGGGGTTTTCTAAGATGATAACAAGAGCCTTTTAAAAGCAAGTGGGGCTGATCGTACCCATTTGATCTGATCTTTATGTAAGTTTTTAAGGTATGAATCCAATCCAAGAATTAATAGTTCAGGTCGAAATGGAACATTTAATACTCTTTCACACATTTTGTGTATCCTACCTTAAGTGTTTGTAATGAAGGGACATGACCAAAGCATATGGAGGATACCTGCATGATGCTTACTGCATCCCCAGCAGAAAATGCATCTCTTGTAGCCTTTTCAGGGAGTAATAGTAGTTGTGTAAAATTTTAAGCTGAATGGTTCTACCTTAAACCTTTATGCAGGATTTAAATACATTAGTCTAAGTGGATAGCCAATCTGTCTCAACAATGGTGTGACCTAGTTATTTTTTCCCATTTTCATTGTGAGGATTCTGTCAGGTTACCTAACTCGGTGTTAGCTATAAACATTTGGTATAGCAATGCTGTCCCACTTTTTATCTGGGCTATTTTAAGATCTTGTTTCCAAACACTATCAATTAGTGGTATTGACATGTCAGAATCTAAAATAGAGTTGCCAAGTGCTTTTCACAGCTGTAGAAAAAAGACAAACTGAAATCTGTGAATTTTAATTTCGTGTTTGATCTCTTCAAAGGAGAGAAGAATTCTATTTACCAACATTAACAATACCTTTTTCACACCAGCCTAAATTCTGGTTTCTCTACCAACGGTAATCAAGGAATTACCCCAAATTGTAGTTAGATATTCAGGTAGTTTTTTAATCTGCAAAATAGACTGTGCTTTCTTGATTGATACTAGATAGCTCTTTAGGCATGGATTAGAGAGGATCCATTTTTATGAATTTATGAGGAAGAGACCAGATAATTTATATGGAGAACTTGTTTGAAGTTCTGTTGTTAACCAAATCAGAATATTAGTAGACTATAAGGATATAAAGTACAGAGCAGCTTGTTTAAATAAGAAGACAGATTGATATTTTTCCCATGAGAGGCTAAATCTGGTTCGAGGTCAGTTGGTATACATCTGTATCCCCCTCCCTAGGGTCATGCCTGAAAATAGGCAGAAGTTGTCTAGTGCACTTACCCGGTCAACAAAAACTAAATAAATAAATAAATCCACTGTCTTTTCAGGGGGCTCTGAGCTTTGTCAGGGAAAGTTTGGGAGTTTTTTAACCCCATAAGAATCTTTGGAATAAGTTATCAATTACACCAATTTTTTCTTTGGTAGCACCATTGGAAGGTTCTGGAATAAAATATCTTGGAAGCCATTATCATTTTGATTGAGTTTATCTTTCCTCAGATAGACAAGTTAAGTTCCCCCACTTTAGTAAATCAAATTCTAAGTCTCTAAGTAAAGGATCTAGGTTGATTGCTAAAACTTATGGATTCCTTTGCCAACATTTCCCATTAAGATAGTTAGACAGAGACTGAGGTGTACAATCCCCAGCAATATATTGTATATTGCATGAGTTTTTTCCCCCAATTTATAACAAGACCAGATAGAATTGAAAAGTTGTCCAGTATCTCTTTAAGTTTCTGTATTGAATCTTGGGGATTCATAAGTGTCAATAAAAAAATCATCTGCGCATGCAAAAGTATGTTTTGAGATTTTCCTATTTTAACCCCTTTAATTGCAGCGGTGGTATTGATAGTTTGGATTATGGTTTCTGTGGCAAGAATAAATAGATATGGTAAAAGGGGGCATCCTTGCCTCATCCCTCTATGTAAATTGAAAGGTGAAGAGGTAAGACAATTTGTAAGTATTTCTGCCTTGGGGGAGGCATAGAGTATTTTAATACAAATGAGAAAGATATTTCCTAAATTGTATTCTTAGACTTTGAGGAGAAAGTCCTGCTCTGAGGAATCAAAGGCCTTAGTAAAGTCCGGGGAAAGCACATTAGCTTGATTTTTCCCATTTTGGGAGGCCTGTATTACATTTAATAGCCTTCTCACATTTTCCATGCCAGTCCTGCCCGGGATGATTCCCACCTGTTCCTTTCCAATCAAATCAGTAACTACTTTTTGCAATCTATTGGCCAACACCTTTGTGAGAGTTTTATAGTCGTAATTGAATAAAGAGACTGGCCTGTAATTTTCACAATAATAAGGATCCTTAACATTTTTGGTTATAAGGATAATAAATGCCCTATTCTTAGAATCAGGAAAGGATTTGTTTTCTAAGGTCATTAAATACTCTGAACAGATATTTAGGTATTGAGGGACCCATGGCATGATACAGTTCTACTGGACGGCTGTCTGGTCCTGGAGTTTTATTTTTTGGAAGGTCTCTAATTACTTTGTAAATTCCTTCCGGGGTAATAGGTTTATTTACAGCCTCTGTTAGACGTCATTGTTGATGTTAGTGATAGACTGTCAGCCAGGTTTGACGTTCTATTTTACTGATAACGTGAAAGGTTCCAGCTCAGACTTTGTGGCTTATAAGCAATTGGAGAAACATTACTTTAACTAGGGAAACATTACTTCAAGTAGACAGAGGGCTCATTATGAAAATTCACTGCAACTGTGTGTGTGGGGGGGCTGCACTCAGTGCTGGAAATCCTTTACCACAGAATGCAACTTTTGTCTTGGAAGCTTAGTACAGTGTTAGAGCTATGGGATACCATGCAGGAGACAGTAAGGGGCCTGGTTTGATTCCCACAGCAGAACAATTGTTTTCTTTCTCACTTCAATAGTGTGTCTCAGACCATATTCCACACACCACTTCCTTTTCATTGCCAGAGGAAGCCTATTAGCCTTCCTCCTGGCAACATAATTATTTCATACAGACCTTGTTTTGTGCTTTAGTACCACTGGCACTTTGATCACATATGGCAAGTGTTTGATCTGCTAATTCTTTTCTTGCTTCTCCTGGTATCTAGAGCATTTTGGTGCACAGTGTTGGTCCCTTCCCAGCCTAATAGCTGCAGCAGTCTCTTCCTCTCTCTCTCCTGGATCATAACACAGATTAGGATAGTTATGCTGAGTAGTCCTAATTGTGGTAGAAGATACTAAATATACTACCAGGTGGGCTGAAATCAGAATTCTAGGGTTATAATTGCTTCTCCAATAGGAAAGGTGCAATGGGAGAGTACAGAAATAAAAAAAAAATGATAACCACTTCAAGACACACACACACACACACACACACACATACACACACTACTGCACATGCGCTGACATGCACAGATTGATGCACTTACCTACATACTAACGCCAGCATGCACCCACTAATACACAAACACATAAAATACTGTGACAGTCATCTTTAGTGACGTAAATATAATTTTTTTAAATCTTTTTATTGAGTTTTTGTTTGTATGTTAAGAACATAAGAAAAAAGCCAACAGAAGGAGACCTCATGATCTATCATGTCTGCTCAAATAACAATGCAGTGTCCTGGCCTTAAGTTTCTATCAGTAACCCAGACCCCTCTTCTCCTCCCCAAATCTAATTATCTAATTCCCTTTTCCCTGTCTTGGTCCCATGGTTTTCCTTTGTGTTTGTCCCAGGCTTTTTTGAAGGATCCCACTGACTTTGCCACCACTACCTCCTCTGGTAGCTCATTCCATATGGTCACCACTCTTTCTGTAAAGAAGTGCTTCCTTATGTCTCTCTTGAATCTACCCCCAATCATACTGCCCCGGGGAGATTAAAGGGGAAGTGGTGGAGAGCCAGCATTGGGCGTGTGGCGGTGGTGGCACTGGAGGAGCCATTGCCTATCTGGCGGGAGGGGCTTTTTCCCCTTAGTGTGTGTGCTCCTCCCCCCCTGCATGGTGTACATTCCGATTGGCACACAGCAACCCTGCCAATGTTGGGCCACGCCAACTAACGTGCTGTCCAGTGCTCGGTAGTGCCCCCGATCTCCACCAGGGGCTGCTGGCACACTGGACACCCCAGAGCCCTCCCCCTGGGATTGGAGAGCAGCCCAGTGGGTGCTCAATTCGATCTCACTGCTACTGATCCCCAGCACCTGAGCTTGCTCCTGAACCCAGGTCGCTGGCGTCTTGCAAGGTGTGGTGTCCAGTGCCTCAACCCTCAGCAGCACCGAGCCTACATGTACTGTTGAATACTATTCCACAGATTATGTAAAACTGGGATTACAAAGCTAGACTTCAAAAAATTAAGCTATTGGAAATTTGGAATTCTACTTCCATTGAAATTCCATGGCATTAGGTGGACCTTTTGAAACTCTACAAAATTCCATTGGAGGTGGAGTTAGAACATTCTGCACAGCTCTGGTGTAGTGCTCTTTGTGTTTTTTATAGTTCTACTTTTTTCTTATTTGGTGGCCTTTAAATACCCATTATAAGTCTAAATAATTATTTATGAGCCTAACAAGGCTCCTGATTGGCTGCTGGATTGTCATTAATGTCTTAGAAATGACAGATCCAGCTACCAACTGACGTTGTGTGACACACACGGCTCATGCCACTCTGCTTCAAAATTGAATTGCACTAAAAATAAAGGGGAAAAAAGAAAGTTGCTATTGTGATTAGACTTATAATTGCAATAACAACTGAGAAGTCAGACATTTCCTTGGATTAATGACCGGTTGGAGGGAGGTGGCCCTCAGCTGCACCTTGGGGTACACATCCCCCCCCAACTGGTCATAAATCCTCCGGAAATTACTGGCTTGTCAGATAATATTGCATAAATATTCATTTTTTCATTGTTCAGTAGTTCTGCAACTCATTACATCAGTTGAGCAAAAGCTCAGTATGGAAAGCTTCACTGTATGCTTCCGGTCAGCTAAAGTCACTGTGTTTTTAAACTAATAAGCAGTTAGAAAAAATAATATTGGGGGCCAGCCTGTCAGTGGAGTGATAGTGTTATCACTCACAGCACCAGTGACCCAGGTTCCTCAATGAGCCCAGGTCATTGGAGGGCTGGCCATGGAGGGGGATCAAATGTCCAAGTGGATGCTGTCCTTGGTGGAGGGAGGGATGCAGCACCTCTGTGTGACTGCCACTTGGGTGACAACAGGTGGAGGTGCAGGTAGTGTGCCCCAGCGTGGGTGGGGGAATCTCAACTGGCTCAGCAGAACATCGCCAAACCTTACATGTGCATGTCAGTCAGTGAGCCTGACCCAGCACCTCTGAGGAAGGAGGAGAAAAGCAGAAATAATCCTGTAAGTGTAGCAGGTTGAGGCACCACTGGCACTCCTGTGCCCCTACACACCTACCACCTGCCCACTTCCCAGAACCATGCCATTTGGTGGGGAGTATAGTCCACTCCCTCCACCCCACCCCATTGGAGGGAGAAGTCTGAGTTAAGAGGTGGTGGGTGGGGCTGGGAGGTTGGCAAGATACCTGGAGATGGTGATAGTTGTGTACACAAGGGGAGGAAATAGAAAGTAAAAAAAAGGAAATTATACTGGGCAAGAAAAAGGACAGTATGAACATGGGACCTTTAAAGGAACAATACACCCTCTTATCTTGTAAATTGTATTTATTTCATTGTCAACAGACAACTGTTTTAGTGTACCATATTTCATCAAATAGTAGTCACAACTTGTATTAAATGGGCAAAAACATAATTGTAAAAAACTTCCAGTCTTCTGGCATTACAAGTTGTGACTCTGATGTGATGCACTGCACCAAACTAGTGGGCATAGCATTTGAGCCAAGGGAAGGGCTACTGAAAAAGTTTGTTGGAATTGGGAGTACCAGTACTGATAGCTACAAAGATGTTGACTTGCCACAGCGCCTGTACTGTGAGGTGGGAGAGGAGTCTGAGGGAGAATGAAAGGTTGACTCTCATTATGAACTGGATTAGAGGTATGAGCCTTCTAAAAAGATTAGAAAGCACAAATAAAGTACAATACTGTCAGTACTGTTGAGCGTATTATAGACTATGAGCATCATGTGTTTCATCTTTATGTTTTTTACAGATGCCAGTTTTTGATGCGTAAGAGACAAAACGGTGCCACCATGGTGATGCAGCATATGCTTAAGGTTATTTTTTAATACAATTAATTCTTCAGCCTTTATTTTGATGTGAATAATACCAAATAACTAGAATGCCAGTATCTTACCATTTACTGAATGTACTGAGTACCGTACTAGGTGTGCTGACAGTATACGGCACTGAAGAACATCAAATGCCACATGGATTAAGGTTGTACATTCATTGATTACTAGCTGCAGGTAGTATACAGGGGCATCTTCTATTACAATAAGTTAGAAACAAGTGTGACTACTATCTGAGGGCTGCTACTAAATGGGGGTGACTAGTAATCAAATTAAATATGGTAGCTGTTGCAGATATATTGATTTGCTTTAGTTTATTTACACTGTTCATACTAGTCCCCTCTAACTATACTGAGAAACTCCATTTTCTGGTTGCTGAAATCTCATTGTCCCTGATAGCTTCTTGACATAGGAGAACATGATGTATCAGCACCCTTTAGACTCTACAGTATGCCTGTCTGCTTGATTAAAGTTCAATAAAACAAGTTGCAGGAAGTTGTAAAATACCACATTTACATTCAGAGTTTTTCAAGACATTTTGTACTTTTGGCATAGGAATGCATGGTATAAATTGGTGATGTGACATCATGTTCTCATATGCTAATGCAGCTCTCAAGGACAATGAGATTTCAATAACCATAAAATGGAGACCCCTGGATAGTGCAGGTGACTAGCATGAACAGTGAACAAACTAAAGCAAATGCACATATCTACAACAGCTACACAAAAAGGATGTGTCTGTTGACAGGGAAACAAAATTGGAAAGATATGAGGGTGTAGCAAAAACATGACTATTTATTTTTATTTTATTTAGTTTTTGTTGACCGGGTAAGTGCACTAGACAAATCCTGCCCATTTTCAGGCACGACCTGGGGAAGGGGGGATACAGATGAATGCCAACTGACCTTGAACCAGATTAAAGCTGTTGGTGGTATTTTTAGTGACTGATGGAAATTTGGCCAGGACACTGGGGAAATTCCCCTACTCGGTTGCTGTCTCGCTGTGACCTGTAGGGGGCCCTGCCGTCAGGATGGCCACTTGGGGATCGGACACGGAGCAGGAGGATGCTCCGGGGATAGGGGAGTTGGTCTCCCTCCCTATCTCTGCTTTCAAGGAGACCGAAGAGTCGGTTCAGCTGTGTGACAGTGTTACGGACTTTGGAGGAATACCGGAGGGTTCTGGCTGTCAGAAGGCTGCTGGGTCTGAGCTTTTATCTCCACCTACCATTTTTCCTGTGGTTACCTCAGCTTTCTCGGGCTTGCGGCATGCTGGCATATTGCTAGTTGGTGATTCTGGCTTTCGTTCTGCTCCGGAGCATGATGAGGAGTCCAGTGTGTTTGGTGTGTCTAGAGCTTTGCCTACTAAGGCTGCCTTGGTTGGAGCGATGCTTCCGCGATACGGAAGGAAGAGAAGCAGCAGAGTATTCTGGGACGGATCCCTGCTACGGAAGCCGACTGAGGGTCGGTACAGGGAGGTTCTGAGCTGTTAGGAGCAGGGGAGACTGGCAGTGTTTCTTTCTCTCAGAAGTGCCTAGAGTCTCCCCTTGGCTCCTCCACGTCAGGTACTTTGATGTATGACGCGAGGTCTCAGATGTCTACCGCTGGAGAAATGTTTCCACGCTCATTGGTTTCAACATCTTTGGAAAGTCTGGTTAAATTACCGACAGGTACTGTAG
The DNA here is from genome assembly GCA_016271365.2 of Neoceratodus forsteri. NCBI lineage: Eukaryota > Metazoa > Chordata > Ceratodontiformes > Ceratodontidae > Neoceratodus > Neoceratodus forsteri. Next base: position 1,576,301,483 of record CM028129.1, on the reverse strand, counting down.
CATTGCAGGGGGAGAACTCTGGTGTACTGGAACCTCGAGAGCGAAGTGTGGGGAATTTTGATGTTTATAGTTCCCCTGGGCAGGGGTTTGACTCTCCTGTTTCTGCTTCTGGTCTTACCATTGCTGAAGCTCTGAGGGGTGCTGGGTGGGAGAAGTCCCCCTTAGATGATTCCTGGACCTCTCCTGCGTGACCTGGTCCCACCATTCAGGGTGACTTATTGGACATTTCTGACTCTGTGGATGTACCTTCAGGTTTCAGTATGTCTCAATCCCCAACCTGGCGGGCAGGAGGGGAGATATGTACTGTTCCAGTCAGTGTTACCCCGGTTCCTGCTGTTACTTCAGGACCTGGTGCTGGGGAAGGGTCTGTGATTACACCTTTAGCTTGATCAAATTCTGTTTTTCCTCCAGTTTCTGGCTCTCAAGGGGTTGAGGTGGGGTCGGGTACTGGCTCACTACAGTTGGCTACACCTGGGGAGATTACTAGGCCTCCCCCTGTAGGTCCTTTGGGCCAGGGTTTGAGGGGTGTCTCTGCTGTTGATTCATCGAAGTCTTCTGCTAGGCCTACTCGGCCTAAGACTTTTGCAGGTTTATTTCATCAACCCCCTGAACAGGCCAAACACTGTAATACTGTTCGGCTTAGATATCGAGGAGGATTGGACACTTTTCTGGATCGACTGTATGTGGGGAAGACATTAATTAAAACCAGTTTGAATTTTTCTCCCTCAGAAATATATGCTTTGATTCATACGTCTGGGGATAGTTATTTTGACATTAGTTTCAAGACTGCCACAAGTTTAGATACCTTTTGGCACCGTTATTTAAAGGTTCGGCATACTCCCTTATGGTCCCCTTTTGTTGCCATTCCTCTTACCAAGCCTGCGATTAAAAATATCACTGCCTTGTTTAAAAATGAGGGGGTTGCGATTAATGATATTCTAAGATGGTTGGCTACGAGATGCACTGTACTGGGTCCGCCTGACCCTATTATAGATTCTGAGTTTTTTTGTACTGGAGGGTGGAAAATTCAAGTTAAATTGACTATTGTGAATGGGAATCTACAGCATTTGCCAAGTTGTTTTTATTTAGGTAGAGATAGGGTTTTGTGTTTTACCCTGGGCAGCCTAAATCTTGTTTTAGATGTGGTGCTCATACTCATCTGAGCAGTGCTTGTGATCAACTCAAATGCTCTTCCTGTCTGGGTTCTGGACATGTGAGCATTGATTGTCCTCACCCGAACCTTTGCAACTTGTGTGATGCAATGTCCCACTCTTTTAAAGATTGTCCTTGGGCATCACATAATTCTCCATCAATACCTGCTGACTCCCAAAATGTGACTGTTTCACAAGCTCAAGAATTTGCTCAGGCTAGGCCACATTTTCGGCCATTTGCTCCTATGTCGGTCCCTCCTCCCTCTGGGCATTCTCCTGTTCAGGTTGACCCAGGTTTGAGTATGTTACCCTTATCAGGGCCCCTGTCTGACACTGCTTTAGGTTCTCAGGATATGGCCAGGTTACCTTCTAAAAAGGCTTCTGACCCTATCTTAGTTAAAGAAAAACCTCCTGTCCCTAGCATGTCGGGTGTTTCCTGTGATAAAAAGAATATGCCACCACCCGAGGATACTGATTGGGTCTCTGTTGGGAACAAGAGGCAAACCAGAAGCTCTTTGTTAAAGGGGGTCCCTCTGTCTCTCCCTTCCCCATCTTCTGATGTGGTAGTAAAAAATCGGTTTGCTGTTTTACATAAACGGAAACAGGTGGGTGAGAATGACGATGATTTTGATGTCTCTTCTATTGCATCCTCACAGGTTGAGATGTTGTCTGACTCTGAACAGGTGTCTGGTGACATTCAACTTAGTAAGAAAAAAAGGTGTAAATTGAAATCTCCTGGTAAAGGTAGGGGGAAAAAGAAATCTTGAATGTGTGAATGGCTGATATGGGGGATGTTGTGTTAAATGCTAACAGTCTAAAAAATGTTAAACGGAGACGAGCTATTTTTGCCTTTCTTTTGTCCTTACCAATGCACATTATATTCTTACAGGACACTAGGCTCCATTCATTACAGGAGATTGCTCAAGCTTCCAGGGATTGGAGGGAGGGTTTGTCTTTCTGGTCACTTGTTGAGGAAGTGTGTTCTGGAGTAGGGATTTTGGTTAGGGGGTAGACTTTCAGGTCACTAGATTAATTGAGCTGATACCGGGCTGTGTTCTTATTCTGGATGTTATTCTTGACTGTCAAGAATGGAGGTTAATTAATATTTATAACCCCCAGATTAAGACACAGCGTATTCAGATGTTGAAATCTGTTCAGCCCTTTTTGCATACAACCAAATCTGTTATTTTCGGTGGGGATTTCAATTGTATATTGGCCTTAACTGATAAAACTGGACTTACCCCAAAATTGTATTCAGATTCTAATTTTCTTAATACATTATATAAAACAGCTAATCTACAGGACGGGGCTCTTTTTGGCGTACACCCAACAGAACACACTTTTCACAGAGGTAGACTTACTACAAGAATTGATTATTTTTTCTTATCTCCCTGGCTGTTGAGGATTCAGTATTCTGTTCTGCCTTGCGAGTTCTCTGATCACTGTGTGTTGTTGCTAACCATCGGTTGTCCCAGGAACAAACCTGTGTGTACGTTTGGAAAATGAATATTTCTATTTTAGAGATGAAGGTGGGTGGCAGGACTTATTTGGCTGTCTTCAGGACAAAGTATCTGTATTTGAACTTTATGATAACCCTACCTTTTGGTGGCAAGATACTAAGGTTGCGATTAAACAGTTTTGTAAGATCCTTGCCAGACACCGATCCTCAGAGCGTTACCTCCGATATCTTACGTGTCGGCAGCAATTACAAAAAGTTTTATCCTGGCAAACAGAATGGGGTCTGGATTATTCTGCTCAGGTTAGACAGCTTAAGCTTGAGATGCGTGCCTCTCAGTATGAGAGGCTGACATTACTGTTCTTGGAGCAGAAATATGGGTGGAAAGGCTCGGCTAAAGTAGTGAACCCATATGATAGCAGCCACCAACAGGTAGAGTCTAAATATATGCCCTCTTTGATTGCTCATTCTGGCACTCGGCTTGATGATAATGATGATATTTTGAAGGAAGTGTCGTTTCAGGTCCAATCTTTCTATGGGACACCTTATGAGAATGAGGCTTGGGACGTTTTTTTGGATTCTGTTACTGTTCCTTCTTTGTCTCCTGAGGTAGTTGCTGCTTCTTGCCGTCCCATCACTAATGTAGAAGTTGAGGCTGTGATTACTCAGTTAAAGACTACGGTTACCCCGGGTCCTGATGGTATTCCTAAAGAGTTTTATAAAAAAGCTAAGTCTTTATTGGTACCGTATTTGACAAAGGTTTTTAATGTTATCTTGTGTTTCCTACCCTTTCCTTGGATTGGCTGAAAGTTTTTGATTTTTTATATAAGCAGAAAATGATAAAGAATGTTTAGGCAATTGGCGCCCATCAGTTTGTTAAACTCGGATTGGAAGATTCTGTGTAAGATTGTGACTAATAGACTATCCACGATTGCTACTCAAGTAATTTCTTCTACACAAACTTGCGCAGTCCCAAATCGATCCATGCTTTCCAATTTGAAACTTCTTCGAGAAGTTTTTGATGGGAGTGAGACACAAGGTTATGTCCTTAGCTTGGATCAAACTAAAGCTTTTGATTTAGTCCCCCATGGTTATTTATTTGCAGTTTTAAATAAGTATGGAGTACCGGCCGAGTTACTGGGGTGGATTCAATGCCTGTACCAGATTGCTTATACCACACCTTTGGTAAATGGCTTACATGGGTCCCGTATCCCTATTAAGAGAGGGGTACGCCAGGGATGTCCCCTGAGCCCACTACTTTACGTATTTTCTATTGATCCTCTGCTTAGGAAATTGAACGAGGAGAGGACCATCCGACATATTTCTGTGACACCGGAGCTGGTTTTTCCCAGTGCTATTGCATATGCTGATGACCTGTGCATATTGGTTAAGGACCATGCATCTGGTGAGAAAGCAATTCAGCTTGTCCGTTCTTTTGCTGTTATTTCTGGATCCCGGTTGAATGCTCAGAAGAGTAAGGGGATTGCAGTCCATATTTCTCCTCAGGAGATGACTCCGGACATTGGGGGTATTTGTATTCAAAATTGGAATATTAGCATTTTGGGTATTTCTTTTGGTGCATCGGATGCAGTGGAGCAAAATTGGATTTCGACTATGGTGGTAGCCGAGGACAAGATTGCACGCTGGAAAAAGTTTCCTATGTCCCGTAAAAAACAGATTTTCTTGCTTAAAACTTGCATTCTACCTATTTTTTTATTACTTAGTTATGTTTTTCCCTTCCTCTGCATCTTGAAGCCTGTGATTTATAATTTGTTTTTCAGTTGCTATGGGGTAGTAGACTGAACCGGTTAAAAGTTCTGTTACGTACTGGCCTATTAAGCAGGGAGGTCTCCAGATGATAAATCCAGTATTGTTTTACTTCTCTATTTTTGTTCATGCTAATATTTTTCCTTGTTTATCCGACTCTACAGTTAGTTGGGCCTGTAGTTTCCATTCTCGGTCTTTGTATTTTTTAGACAAGTGGAGAGCCCCTGTGTGGAAACCATTCACTAAAATTCCTTTTGGGACATCTGGTTATCTCATTGAAGTATTCAGGAAGATTAAGCAGTGGAGAATACCTTGTGATTTGAACTTAATACGGAATAGGAAATTGTTATATTCTTCAGTTTTGAAATCTATGTTTTTGGTGTCTCCCTGCTTAGCTGTGCCAGTTGACTCTCAATATTTGATAAAACAATTGTTGGAAAATAGAATACCTGAAAAAATGTGGGATACCCTATGGCTGTGTTGTCATGACAGACTAAATGTCAAGGGTAATCAAGCCCATAAGCAGGTTTCTGAAAGGTACTGTGTTAGAGACACGTGTACAGGAATGATAGAATCCATGTCTCACCTGTTTTTTGACTGTTCATATATAGCACCATTATGGTCTCAGTTGGGTCAGTCGTGGAATTTGCCCATGTTTTCTGCTTTAACTTATTCAGAATTAGTATATGGGAATTTTGGACCAAGTTGGAAAATTTTTTTTTCCAGGCACTGTGCAGGTTTTGTTTGCAGTTTGCAAATGGTGTATCTGGCACAACCGATGTATGTTTGTCCTACAACACAAGAGAGTTTCTTTGGCTGAACTGCAGGAACATATTAGGAAGGAAATTCATAATATTTATTGCTCAGAGAAAAAATCTCTGCCTGCCCCTTTAGTGGCATTCTGGTGGAGGGGCGTTGCCTTTGATTTTGTTTGAAGGGGTCACTTGAAGTCTGATCTCTGTGGGGTTCCTGGGATTTTCTTTTCTTTATGTTATATTTACTTATGTTCTCATTTTAGGCTGTGCATTCTCTGCTTGGTTTTTTTTGTATTTTCTGTTACTTTGTACCTTTTGTATGGTATCCTGATTGTTATGTGCACTGTCTACTGTTATGTATGTTTCTAATAAAAAATTCCCCTACTCTTTTTGATAAGTGCCATGGGATCTTTAACATCCACCTGAACTACCACCAAGCCAGGCAGATGGGACCTCGGTTTAACATCTAATCCGAAAGACAGCACCTCAGATGTGCAGCACCCCTCTCATGCTACACTACTGTTTCAGTACTGGGATATTAACCCAAGTGCCAGATGTGGGAACTGAACCCACAGCCCTCCGATCTCCCAGCTTCAGAGGTGAGTGTGCTACCTACTGAGCCACTGACACTGACACAAACATGCTAAACAATACACTGGAGTTATTAATCAGATTTCACACATGCCTAGATTTACAGTTGCATTAAAAAAATGTAAGCACTAGTGGTACAACCATTATGTATGTTATAATGTCGAACCTTTGCTGTGGTGTGTATTATTTTGTTTGCTGTAAATCAATAACATTTATTATGGTTAAAAAATGTAAACAGCAAGGTTTACAGTAAGAAATGGAACTGTAAATCGAGATAAATAATGGGCTGCTCTGGGATAATCATATTTATCTCCACATAGAAACATAGACACTGATGGCTGAAAAGGACCTCCAGGCCCACCCAGTCTGCTCAAGTATGCTACCTATTTGTTTACCATAGACCCTAGTGGTCTCTGGTATTTTACGAACCCTTCCCTCACTCAACTCTATAAGTCCTCTGTGCCTATCCTATGCAGTTTTAAATCCTGTCACAGTTTTGGCCCCCACCACCTCCCCAGAGAAGCTATTCCATCCATCCAACACCCTTTCTGTGAAATAATACTCCCTAAAATTTCCCTTGAATCTAACCCCCCCCCAAAGCTTCATGTCATGACCCCTAGTTTTTGGGCATCTTCTATTCTGAAAAAAATATTACTCTCTGGCACCTTGTTAATACCCTTGAGGTACTTGAAGGTCTTTATCCTATCCCCTCTTTCTCTTTGTTGCTCCAGGGTGTACATGTTGAGGGCCTTTAGCCTCTCCTCATATGACAAGTGGCTGAGACACTACACCACTTTTGTTGCCCTCCACTGGACCATCTCTACCCTATCCACGTCCTTCCTGAGATATGGTCTCCAGAACTGAGCTGTTTGTATAAAGGTGTCATTACCTCCCTCCTGTTTGTGATACCCCTACCTATACATCCTGGCATTCCACTGGCTCTTATCAACACCCTTTCACATTGTTTAACCACCTTGAGATCTTTAGATATGTTTATACCTATGTCCTTTTCCTGCTCTATGGTGTCCAGTACCTGATCTCTCATCCTGTACTCTGCTGCTTGATTCCTACTCCCTCGTGCATGATTTTACACTTTTTTGCATTGAAGCTCAGCTGTCACACTCTTGATCACTCATCTGTCTTGTTTAAATCCCTGCACATTTTGTCTACCCCCTCCTGGAGTGTCTACTCTGTTGCAGATCTTTGTGTCATCTGCAAATAGACATACCTTCCCCTCAAGCCCTTCTGTTATGTCTCCTAAAATATGTTGAATTGGATTGGTCCCAATACTGACCCCTGCAGTACTCCACCCTATGCTCCACATGCAAGGATAAGACCCATAACTCAAGACTGGTGCAGCCTCATGAATGTTATGAGGTCTTTTACTTACTAGTGGGGATAAATACTGGATACACAATGGCCTGACACAGAATATACAATTTATGTGCATGAGTAAGTGGGGGGCCCATAATTCACGAGTGTCAGAGCTGCATGTAAGTTATGAAAGTCCTGCTCTCTGACATGTGATGATAAATGCCATGTTCTGAGTGAAGCCATTGTGTGTCCAATTGCACAGAATTTTGATTAGTTCTTTTATTTAAGCAATAAGGCATGACAGGGTGTACATTGTCACTGAATAACGGCACACCTACGGTGGGCTAAAGCACGAGGTCACTGGCCAAGTGCTTCTGCCACCCCAGGTGTGACATTATTCAAGGATGAAGCACATACTGGAGTGCCTTATTGTGACTATAATATGGTTATAAAAATTTAAACATGACTTTAATGATTAAGCAATAAACAGATGCAAAAATATCTGAAGGTTTAACTTTATTGCAATTAAATTTGGCCATGACATTGAGATAAAGTAGTCCCTTACAGAACTTGTTTGCATCACGTTGTTTGCATTTCTTTTTTTTTTTTTTGCATTAAAAAGACATGAAACAGAAGCAAAAAATCTGAAGGCTTAACTGTATTGCAATTAAATTTAGCCAGAACATATAGAGATACTGTAGTCCCTTGTCATATTTTAGACCTCTTTTTTTATATATACATTAAAAAGAAGCAGAAACCCCCTGAATGTTTGAATGTTTAACTGCATTGTAACAAAATGTAAACACATTTAACCACATTTACTGTACTCCCTTGCAGAGCTACCCTGCATCATTTGTTTATTCATTACATTTTACTGTTGGGTGTAACAAATATGATTTTAGTTGCTTTACAGTATTTATGCTTGTGATGGGTTGGAGGAAAATAATGCCAACCTCCTGGACACAAGCAGGTTGACTGTCTGTTTCCTGTTGTCACGGATTAATATTTTTTCACCAGACCAGCCAAAGACACATATGTGGCCCATGCCCTTTCTATCCTGAAAATTTCAGACCAAAATTTCAAACCATCTTTGTGCTAGACAAAGACAAAAAAAACAAAACAACCACAAACACAGCCAGAAATTGCTATTTTTTTATCTTTTCACTATCCAGATCTCAGAATTCATACATCCAACTGGACCGGAACTTTGCAAGTCATGAGATCTACCCCTTGAGACAGTGCATATGAAATTTCATGCAAATCTATTTAACATTTGCAAAGATATTAAAGTATCCAAGAAGGCAGTTTAAGATACTTGTCTTGGGTTTGAGTTCAAGGGATAGAATGTTTACTATGTATGGAATACAATAATTCAAATCTCTGTTCAGTTCTGCTGGCAGAATGTTCACCTCCACCATCACACAACAGAAGGCCTTAGATGGAACCTGGGCTTTTGTTTGATCTATAGCAGGTTAAACAACACAGATTTCACCAGTAAGCAGGTGAGGATAGGAGGGGAATTTTTCATGGTCAACAAAGAAGCACCATAAATTAAAATTGTATGTACTGTAATACTTCATTTTTTAAATTATGTATGTGTGTGTAAGAAGAGTATTATGAGAACATATACCATTTCATTATTATGTTTTTAAATTTAAGACAGTTTTATTTTAGGGCCTAATTGAAGGTTTTTGTGTGAGTAAAGGTGACAGCCATATTTGTGATGGCAGTCAGATATGTGGTTGGTACAAATGATTTCATATGTGAAGAAGCTACTGGTCCTTCTTCCAGTGCTGTCATGGTGGGATAACAGCACTGGGTTCTGAGCTCCTCAACCAATCAGATTACTGAATGTTTTGTATCCATATTATAATGAAGATTTAACTGTTTCTGTTTGATTTCACTGCTGTCCTTTGAATGTGACATAGGCCATTATGATGTCATTTTGCAAGCGGCTCTCCCATTGGTTATGAGCTCCATGTGGCCAACCTAAAATGGAAATAAATGCTGATGACCCACCTAATGTCAGAATAAATTATTTATTTTTATTTGAATGCTTCAGTGGCTAAAATAAATAATTATTTGTAAGGGTCACCTCTCACCTAAATTGTATAAATGTGATTATGTATGCTGGTTACACAACAACATTTTAATAGGCATAGGTTTAAAAGAACCCTTTAAAAGGGAGCTTTTCACTTTTCAGATAACTTTAAAAAACATAATAGTTAGACACATAATTCAGCATATATGTTATAATGAATTGCAAAATCTTTAATGCTTTAGTAAGGTAAAAGTTATTAAGGAGGAATGGGCATTAGGTTTCTAACCTAACTCCACTCCGCCTGCACATACAACAGGCATCAGGCATGTGCCTTGGGGTCATCAGCCCCAACACTCATCCCATTCCATAAGTAAATAAGCTGAGATGGGCACAATATGGGAGAATGGGGTGAGCGCTAGTGTTGACAACCCCAAGGCACACCCCGATGCCTGTTGGTGTGTGCAGGGTGGGTGTGGAATGTTAGAGTTGGAAACCTTAACACTACATTTCCCTACTTTTGTGACTTTAACCATAACTAGAGCATTAATACATTTTTTTGCAATTTATTTCCTTACTTTTTGAGATGGCATAATTGTATCCTTATTTGTCTGTGGGAGCACATGACCCTCCAGGCCCTGCACTCCTATCCCTCAGTAGATGTCTATATGTATGAGCCCAGGGCCCTGCGCTTCCATTTATAGGACAACAGTGACCAAATTGTTAGCATAGCCATTTTATTACCCCACCTCATGTACCTGGTACAAAAAAGTTTCAAATCCCTGCTGAAATGTAATTCAGCTCAACTGCAATGCCATTACATGCTACAGATGCAAAAACACATTTTGGACAGAATTTGAAAAATGACAGCTGTGACATACATACGGTGGGGCAATAGGAAGGTTATGTTGAAAATCTGTGGTCTGTAAAATTGAATAAAGAATTGAAATAAATAAAAAAAAGGAAATCTGGGGTCAAAATATTTAAAATTTCCAAAGTTACAAGTGTGAGTAGTGAAACTGCAATGAATGGTCATAGCATTTAAACTTTTAATATTTTTGACCCCAAATTTTCATCATAGCCTTTTTGTGACCCCACCTCATGAATAAAGTCAGGGAAAAATGTTAAATCCCACCCAAAAGGTGATTTCACCAATCAACCACAACATTATCTTTCAGATGGGAGTTGCCTTATGACAGGCGTATTGTTCATGAGGTGAGGTCCCCAAAAGGCCATGTTGAAAATTTGTCAAAATCTCAAAAAATGGCTAAGTTATGCATAAAAGGTGAAACCCTTATCGAAATACACTGAACTGCATTTACCTTAGTTTCTCATATTGCAGTTGCCAGTTCTAGCAGCAAGACATGTCTTTGATTGGAGGGTATTTAACCTGGGACCTGTTCCAGTGAGTGAGGGTGTTTGGGGGTGTACTGGGGTGTGTGGGGTGGAGGTTGCTGAGTGGGAGGTGAGGGTTTAAAAAGGTTTAAAAAAACTTTGAGAGACTGTTTTCTTTATTTCAGTTTTTTTCCTTATGGGGGGGGCACTAGACACCAGAGAATATCAAAATTGGCAACAGGGATGGTGATCGGTCAGTGAGGGAGCCACTAGACATCAGGCAAATGGGGAACGGTGATCAGTGGGTGGGGGGTGGAACTAGACATCAATTTTGTTCTTTAATATATGGGAATTGGAGGGGAGGGAGCCACTAGACACCAGGGATTTAAAATAGGGAGATGGGAGGGAGGTTGCAACTTAACACCAATGGAATACTTTATAAAAAAGGGGATGGCACTGTTAAATCCTTTTTCACCAGCTGATTTCTTTTTTCACGATGATGAAAAGGATTTACCAAAAAGGAACTTAACGAGTGGTGGAAAAGGATTTAAATAGATGAAAAAAAAAGTTTGAAGGCCATGGGAGCTAGAACAAAATACACACTGAAGAACATCTGCTCCCAGTGAGTGAGATACATGTTTGGATGTCTGTAGAAGAATTTCCTGGGCAGAGTTATGACAGTTTGTTGTGTGCAAAAAAAGAAAACAAGATGTTCACGAAAAAGGATTTTTTTCTCAGAAAAAAGGATAAAGAATCCTTTTTTGTGAGACCAAAATCCTTTTTCTGTCCATTCCTCTATGCTGGAAATTAAAATTCCCATTGAAAACAACGGGACCTTAAAAATGCAATAACTTTGGACTGGATTAATATTTGTTCACCAAACAAGTGGAAGCCTGTTCTGTGACCCAAGTCCTTTCTACCTTACAAATTGCACACTAAAATTCCACACTGTCTGTGTGCAGGGTGATGAGAAAAAAGTACAAAAACAAGTGAACTTTAAGGTTTTTGCACTATCTGGATTTCAGAACCTGCACATCCGACCAGAATGAAACTTTGCATGTCAAAAGATCTCCCCCATGAAACAGCGCATGCCAAATTTTGTGCAACTCTGTTGAACAGTTGAAAACTTAATAAAGTGCAAAATGTGAGGTTTAACATTGATGTGCCTACTCAACCCTGACTATAATATTGTTGCAGTTATCTTCCCTGTGGTCACTAACCAGGTTCATTTGCATTAGTGATGTTCAGACAGTGGTTTTGCCTATTATAATGGGATTCAACAGATAATTGATCTACAGTATCTATCCATTTTGGATCCAAAATATCGTATCGAACACCATTCGGATTTCAGATCTAAGGTTGAATAGTCAGATCAGAGGTTGGGTAGTGGGATCAGAGGTCATATAGCGGGAATCAAGGTCAGATGTCTACCTTGGATCCATCAGATCCTGGATAGCCACTAGAGTTGCTTGTAATCTGACTGACAGAGTCAGATACATTGATTTTCAAGCTTTTTTTCAGAATTCAAAATTCAGATTGTCAGTATCGTACACCAAGAATCAAATTCCAAAAAATAGTCAAAGATGGATTCAGTATTGGAATCCAATTCTGAATCCACATCTGATTTCACTACAAAAACAAACAAACCCAGTCCAGTCTAGTCCTCCCCTAGTCTCTCCACCCCACTACCCTTTGCCCTTATCTCATTGTGTGCTGCTAGTCTGCCAATGCTATGCTAGTTTGACTAGTTGTCTCTGTCCTCCTTCCATACAGTAGCTGGCCACCCTGATCTCTGTTCCCTTTTCCCTGCACAGACATTTTCTCCTGCCCAGTCCTGGTGTCCGATGCCCACTTGATGATGATTGAACTCAGCCACTCGTCTCATCCAGACACACCCTTCAGGACATTCCCTTGGTTGGAGGATGCTAAGGGTGGCTGATAGTTAACAGAATCTTTCCTCAAGGGTTCCCTTCTCAGTCACTCACTGAAAGCACTAAGTGACTATGCAGGAACCCAGAGTTCTAAGCAGGTTAAAGTGGTGTATGCATGTTTCCCAAATGCCTTTTTCACATAGTATGTAATTGCTAGCCATGCTTCAGATGTTGAAATTGCAATTTGTTTTGTAAAAAAAAAAACAAAAGAAAAAAACTATCATAGTCATTTTCTTTTTATGTTTTATCAGCTCTTTGTTTCTGGTGGTCCTCCTGTTTTCCCTGTGTGGCCACACCCCCAGAATGATGTCATGCAAGAGAGCTGTCAATGTTTTATATACAGCAACAAGGAATTCTGGGTAAATTATAAAGTAGACTTAACATGATTTATGCAAATTTGCCATAACAAATGGGAGTAGTAACCTGTAGGAGTTGTGAATCAGCCTCATACCATTCAAACTGCCAAAAAGTGCATCTCTGAGTAAGGAACATTTAAGCCAACTTTACAAATTACCCAGAATTCCTTGTTGCTGCATGTAAAACAATAACAGCTCCCTTGCATGACATCATTCTTAGGGTGTGGCCACAAAGAGGAAACTGGAGGGCAGCCAGAAGCAAAGTGTTGGTAAAATGTAAAAAAGATGACCATGACAGATTTTTGTTTTTACAAAACAAACTGCAGCTTCAATGTCTGAAGCATGTCTAGCTATTGCATTCTATATAAAAAAGGCATTTGGGAAGCATGTCTAAATCACTTCAAATGTTCCTTACTCGGAGGTGCAGTCTCTTACTTTGTTAGTGGTGACTGCAGTATAGCACCTAATATGTAAATATAAATAGCAAGGCATTGTGGGTACAATAAGAAGCTGTTTTCCAATTTCCTTGCTGTGAGGTGCAGTCTCCTACTTCTGTAGTGAATTTAACAATGTAAGCTCTCATATATTTATTTTCAAAACAAGACATTGTACATACAGTATCTAGCTGACAAGATTTATTTACTGAGAGATTTAGTCTTCTATTTCTGTAGCAAGCACAGAAGTATAATAGCCTGTATACTAATTTACACAGTGAGGCACTGTGGGTACAGTAAACAGCTGATTTTTCTATCTCCTTAATCAAAGTGCAGTCTCCTATTTTGGTAGTGTTTATAGAAGTAAAATCTGCAGAAAAGCTTCTGGAAAAATGTTTTTGTGATGCAGGTACAGTAAGCCAAAAAGATAATTTGCCATTCTGTGTAGATGTTGTTTCACTTTTACTGCCTGCTGGTGAAGTGACAGATCTAAAGTGACAGCTCCTGTGAGAATGTAGGAGTGTGATGATACCTTTCTTTGTTTATGTTATAGATTTGAATGGCTGTAGGTAGTTCAGGAGTCTAATTATGAGTTAATGATTACATGGCTCTGAGCTGCTTTCAGCCACTCAACTCACAAGCATTTTTCTACACGTTAAACTACCAGATAAAGCTACTTGCAAACAATGTACAGAGTCAGCTAAAAACCAACAGTGCCCCTTTGAAAACGTTATTTCCCTTGCAAGATGTCACAGTTGGGAGTTGCAACACTGAGGGAAAAAAGGGGCAGGGTTATGCAAATGAAACAGAGCGCAGAAATAAAATAATTTTTTTGTCATGGAAAACAGCACTTTTTGGAAGTTTAAGTGGTAGGAGACTGATTCACAACTCCTGCAGGTTACTACTCCCATTTGTTATGGCAAACTTGCATAAATCACTTTACCCTCCCCCCACAATTGTAACAGAGCACCGTGTGGCTGGGTTTGGAATGACACGCAGGTCAGGACTGAATGAAGAGTTGGATGGACAAGTAGCAAGCAACAGAAGAAGAGAGTCATCATTGCAAGGTTGTGGCTGTCAGTGGGTGCTACCAGATCTGTTTAGGGTCACTGTCGGGGGGGGAGTCCAGTTAGGTCAGGTCCCTATCACCCATGGTGTACCGCAGGGTTCTATACTTGGTCCTCTACTCTTTTCCCTCTTCCTTAATGATATTCCCAGTCCTTCTCTTCACAGTAGCTTACTCATGTATGCTGATGATCTTGTGCTTTATTATTCTTCCAAGTCTATTGCTGACATTAACCTAAACCTTTCACATGACTTGCAATCCCTTCAATCCTGGCTCTCAGCTAACCAGCAAATACTAAACATAGGTAAGATTCAGGCCTTGCTGTTTGGGTCCTCAATAAAAGTGCCCTCTGAGTTCCCTAAGCTCCTTGTCCACTGCCGGGATGGTACTGCTGTCACCAACACCTCTAACTTTCAAATACCTCGGGGTAACGCTTGACCCGGCTCTTGATCTTTCAGTGCATGTCAATGAGGTGTGTCAGTCTGTCAATGCCAGAATTGGCACAGTCTATTGAGTGCACCATTCACTCACCTCCAAAGCCAGGATATCAGTAGCTAGAGGTGTACTACTCCCTCAACTCCTTTATGCCCTCCTGGTTCTCTACCACACCAATGCCAGTGTGCTCTGCAAGTGGGACACTTCCTATAATAATATCTGTAGGTTCGCCTTATCAGCTCCTTGCCTAACTCATCACTAGCTGCTCTACTCTGGCTTAAACTGGTTGTCTCCCAAAGACCTCTGGTCATACACCCTAGGGTGTCTTGTTGACTCCCTCACTAGACCTCCTAGTCTGGCCTCTTTGGGTGACATGCTTACCCAGTCTCTCACTCCCACTCACTCAGGTCCTCTTCCATCCCCATGCTCTCAGTATGGCCCTGTGCTACAAAAATGGGAGAACAGGCTTTCTCCTATTTTGCTCCTAAATTCTGGAACTTGCCCCCCTTCAGGTTAAAAATTCCTCCTCCCACCTTTCTTTCAAGCATTCTCTGTTGTCTAACCTCCATGCCCTAGGTAACTGTAACTGCAAGTTGAGGTAGCAAGTGTTTTTTGTTTTCTCTGAGGAAGCCAGAAGGGGAAGGAAACATATTCATTTCAGTGCTTTACAGTAATTGGTAATTGCTATTTTTGTTATTAAACTTAGATTACGGGCTTTTAGTGACACTGTAATTTCTTTGCTGTCTTTACTTAGAATTGTTTTTGGGCTGTTGAAAATTTAAAACGTAGTGGTGTTGTATTTCTTTGCTGTCTTTTATTGCTGCAAATTTAGTCTTGGCTTGTCTGACTTGCCCTGTAGTCTGGTTGAGGGGTGCTAATTGTCTGGCCTCTGACCTCAGCTACATGATAACTGGAGGTGGGGCTTAGTCAGAGTTGAGGTAGCAAGTGATTTTTGTTTCTCAGAAGAAGCCATAAGGGGAAGGAAACATATTAATTTCAGTGCTTTACAGTAACTGGTAATTGCTATTTTTGTTATTAAACTTAGATTGTGGGCTTTTAGTGACACTGTAATTTCTTTGCTGTCTTTACTTAGAATTGTTTTTGGGCTGTTGAAAATTTAAAATGTAGTGGTGGTGTATTTCTTTGCTGTCTTTAATTGCTGCAAATTTAGTCTTGGCTTGTCTGACTTGCCCTGTAGTCTGGGTGAGGGGTACTAATTGTCTGGCCTCTGACCTCAGCTATGTGATAACTGGAGGTGGGGCTTAGTCAGAGTTGCGGTTGCAAGTGATTTTTGTTTTCTCAGAAGAAGCCAGAAGGGGAAGGAAATATATTCATTTCAGTGCTTTATAGTAACTGGTAATTGCTATTTTTGGTATTAAACTTAGATTGTGGGCTTTTAGTGACACTGTAATTGCTTTGCTGTCTTTACTTAGAATTGTTTTTGGGCTGTTGAAAATTTAAAATGTAGTGGTGGTGTATTTCTTTGTTGTCTTTAATTGCTGCAAATTCCCCCCTTCCCCCAACTCTTAATTATATGCCCTGTTAAATCTGGTTGACAGGAGCTAAAAACAGGGGATAGTAGGGGGTGTGGAGTAGGAGGGGCATAAGGGGAAGAAGCCCACTCTCAGCATGACAAGTGTTTTGACTCATTTATTTATTTATTTATTCTATTTTTTATTTAAAGTATCTGAGGATCAGTGGCAGGATTTTTAGGACACTAAATTAATAAAAAGGGAACTAGGAGAGCTTCAGTAACAGACAAGTAGTGGAATAGCAGTATAATTGCAGTATAATGTGGGGAGGGGTGCAATGCAGTGGCTGTGGGGCAGCCATATTCAGGCAGACCTTCTGTACACTGAGGTTCTACCCTGTCTGCATGCCTCTCTCTGGACTGTGGGATGAGGTAGCCAGACTCAGAGTGGAAGTAAACTGGGTCAGGAGTATCATCACCCCTATCCAGAGACCACCCAGTCCAATGCCGCTGCCTCAAAGGATGCCAAGAACAAGGAGCACTTGGATAACAGTGGGCTCAGGGCAGGTTAAGACAGTCAGGCAGAGGCACATCCCAGATCCTATTCCACTCAAGAACTCATATGCCACACTGGCAAACAGGGGCAACCAAACAGAGGTACCCAGAGAAGTGGAAGGAAAGGATGTGAAGGTTAGCCAAGAAGGTGACCTCAGTGGGGAGAGCAGTGAACCCCAGAGGAGGAGGAAGTGAATCCTGGTGGTGGACTCCATCATAAGAGGGATCCAGCTAGGAACACAGGAGGGGGAGGACAGGGAGGTGAGGTGCCTACCAGGTGCCATGGCATGGAGAGATGGAAGGAAGATCCTGGGGGTCACTGGGAAGGCAAGACAGGTGGGTGAGCTGGATGTCATTATCCACCTAGGTACTAATGACCTGGCAAATGGGGAGCCAAAGGAAGTTCAGGAAGAGTTTAGGAAATTGGGAAGGGGTCTCAAGCAAGTAGCTACTTCTGTCATGTTCTCAGAAGTGCTACCTGCGAGAGGCATGGGAGAGCATAGGGGTGCATGCACCAGGAACTATAAGTCATAGTTGAAGCTCTGGTGCTGTGATGAAGGGTTTGGATTCATTGGTGACTGGGGACCCATCTGGAGGGATGGAGGTTTGTTCAAGCCTGAAGGCCTGCATCCATCCTGGAGGGGAATCCAAGCACTAATGATAAGTTTAAATGCTACATTGATAAGCATTTAAACTAGCCAAGAGGGGTGACAGACCAGCAAGGAAGGTACCTACTTGCTCACTCTCCACAGCTAGCAGTGGAGCCAGTGAACCGGAGGAGTGGATATCTCAACAAAGCAGTGTGCAAAAGATGGAGATTAGTGCCCAAGAGGTGGTTAGGCAGAAAAAGGTCAAAAATCAGCAGAAGGCAGACAGCAAGGAGAACCAGGGATAAAGGACAACCAGGGAAGGGGCTGGAGTAGAACAGCTAAACAGTCTAGGGAGGTCAAATCACAGAAAGCCATGTGTGCCAATGCCAGGAGCCTTAGCAGCAAGATGGAAGATCTGGAGGCTGTCATGGTGCAGTCAGACCTGGACATTGTGGCCATCACAGAAACCTGGTGTAATGATAACCACGACTGGGAGATGGTCATTCCTGGCTACAACATATTCAGAAGAGACTGGGCAGGTAGGAAGGGAGGAGGAGCGGCACTGTATGTGAAAAATGACATAAGGGCCACAGAGATCCAGGAGGAACAAAATGGGGGAGAGACACTGTGGGTTAAGCTGGAAAGGAAAATGGGGCCAGCCATCCACACAGGTGTAGTCTATAGACCACCAGCCCAGGAGGAAGAAACAGATAGTGAGCTGATGCTAGCCATCCAAAGGATGGCAGACAAGGGTGAGGTAGTACTGGTTGGAGACTTCAATATTCCAGACGTGGACTGGAGCATCTCAGCAGCAGCATCAACTAGGAGCAGATTTATCCTGGACTCCCTTCAGGGTGCCTTCCTCAAGCAACTGGTCATGGGACCAACTTGGCAGAAGGCAATACTGGACTTTGTTCACACAAACAGGGACAGTGTGATGGGGTAACAGTGGGGGAACACCTGGGGAACAGTGACCACCAGTCACTGTGGTTTGAAATCACAGAAGGAGCAGAACCAAACCACACAAAAACACGTATCCTGGATTTTAGGGGGACAGACTTTGGTCAGTACAACTGTTGGAGGTGTAATGGCCAATTCAGTATGCACCTGGAGCTGCATGTGGACAATGTGCAATAGCGAACAGCAGTATGTGACCGTGCAGCATGGGGATGCGTGATTGCCATGCACTGTGTAGGTGTACTGCACAGCACCACAAATGCGCACAGTGCCATGGACTGGTGGGTGACTGGGGTCATGTTTTTGACCCCGAGGGCACAGGATGTGACCCCGCGCAGTGTCACACATGTACCTGGCATGTGCAACATGCAACATACTGTAGCACAAGATGTGCATCTGCGCAATAGGTGTTTATGCCATGTTGTGCATGCATGCGCAATGGGAGACCAGCACTGCATGCATACTGGCTCTCTATCATGCAAGTAAGACAGTTGTGCAACAGACCTGTGCTACGGTGTGCCCACATGTGCACTGCAGGCACATGCAATGTGCATGCACCATGCTTGTGTCACAGGGATGCCCCAACACAGGTCAAATGAGCATGGCGCAAGATTGCGATATTCAGCCGTCATATGCAAATCACCTCATTAGCAAATGTGTGGCACAGTAGGGTGCATTAGCATATCATTACCATTGCGTACAGGCTCATTTGCATGCGATGTGCCTTATAAGCATCACGGTACAGCATAGGGTACAGACTGGTATTGCAGCCTGATAGGTAAGTGGATGCTAACACTGAGATTGAGAGGCCTACAACAACACTGCAACAGTGCACTGCACTGGGCCATGCTGACATTGACTCCCTGTGCTGTCATGTTCCACAGGTAGCAGAATGTCTGAGAATGAAGGAGAGGAGGAGGAGCGTGGGCCTGCCCACAAGTGCAGGTCCAGCTTTACAAAAGATGAACAGCAGGCCCTGTTCAAGGCTTACTTGGAAAGGGAGTATCTGCAGAGTGGTGCCAAGGGTACCCCACAGGACAGGTTGGTAGGGTGGGAGGCCGTGGTAGCGTATGTTAACACCCACGGCAGGCATCAGCGCAATGCACAGGAGTGTGTGTGTGTGTGTGTGTGTGTCTGTGTGGCACTGAATTCACTATGCATGCTGTGTGCCTCATTCCCAGCATGCATCCCGCTGTGCATATTCAGACCTGTGTGTGGTGCGGTGGTCTGTGTGACCCATGCATGTGTGTCAGTGCACTTACCTGCTTTCTCCAAAATGCTCCTGTGTTATCATGGCCTGGTGCCTCCTGGCCTCTGCTGCCAGCCTGGGGTCCCGCCTCCCCATGGGTGGCTGCCCACTGCCCTCCGGCCCATTCTCACTGCCGTCCCCACTGCTGTTGTCCTCATCCACCTGGACAGCTATCCTATGGTCAATGGCCATGTTGTGCAGTATGCAGCGGGCCAGGAATAGGCCACAGGCTTTCAATGGGCTGTATTGTAGGGCACCACCTGACCTGTCTAGGTAGTGCATCTTCAGCATGCCAAAAACATGCTCGATGATACTGTGCATGGAGGTGTGTGCCTCACTGTATTCCTCTTCGGCAGGGGACAACAGTTGCCGGTAGGGGGTGAGCAGCCAGGGCCCGAGTGGGTATGCGCAGTCACCTGTGTGGGGAAGGACATGGTTATCACTGTGCTGTGTTGTTGTCACCCCTTGCCCCTGCTGCCCAATGCCCCCTCTACCCCACCCACTCTGTTTTCCTGCCTTCCTCCCACAGCCATGCTGCACCCACCCCCTGCCCTGTGCCTTACTCACCCAACAGGTGCCCTGTGGGGATATCCCCACATTCGAATCTCTGGCACAGTATGGAACTGTGCCAGATGAAGGCATCATATGCACACCTGAGGTGTGTGGCACAGTCATTGATTATGTGCCCCGTGACATTGCACACCACCTGGCAGCTGATGGATGTGTAGCCCTTTCTATTGATGTACATCATCCCCTCAGGGCCAGGTGGTGTGCGTATCACCATGAGGGTGCAGTCAATGTCCCCAGTGAGGCATGACATGCGTGCTACCCTGTGGAAGTCCTGCATGTTTACTATATGCTCTGCCTGTGTGCTTGGGAACTGTATGAACTCCAAAGCATGTGGCAGCAGAGCGTTGAGGAACTGTGTGAAGAGGTGGGATGTGGCTGACTGGGTGATGCCCATGGTGTCACCATTGGTCTCTGGAAGGTGCCCATGGTGAGCAAGCACATCACAGCTGTCACCTTGGTCTCCACTGACATGGCATGACTGTCTGGTGGATGCCTGCATCTCCTCACTGCACAGCTCACAGAGCTGCCTCAGAATGGCCCTGTTCAGGTGGTACTGGCCCACAATCTCAGCATCACTGAAGTTCCCAAATGTAATGCGGGCACGTTGCCACCTGTGTTGGGCATACCATCACTGGGACCTTCATTGGCCATGTTGCTGTTCCTCCCTCCTCCTCCTCACATCCCTCATTACCTCATCCATTATGAATGATGACCCATCCATATTGTCTGTCTGGTTGCACAGGGTTGTGCATCTGCTGTCTGTGTGTTTGAACCTTTTTTTATAGGCTCAAGTCTGACTGGCACATCTTGTGTTTTGCTCTGGACTTGTGCCATGATTTCAGGTTGAATATGCCATTGTGCTGCTTATTGATGGGCATGCCCCCCCTGCAGTTGTGCTGCATACATTACTTTTGTGCTGCGGGACATTGTGACTTGTGCTGCACAGCAGCAGTGTTTTAATATCGCTCGGTGGCGCAAGTCCGTAGTTGCTTCGGCACAACTCAGTTGCGCCATGTGCAACTGCTCTGAATATCAAGCCCATTGTGTTCTTATTTTTTTAATAATTTTTTTTTATATATTTCCGAGTCAAGTGTGGTACTATGGATTTGATCTAAATATAGTATATTCCTTTCTAGTTAGTTCTGTTTTTTTATGCCAGTTTTGGATTCTGTGAATGGTTTTTGATTGTATCCATCCCTTTAATTATACTTTAAATGCAACCCAGATTACAAATGGGGAGATAATGGTACTATCATTTTGTTGAAAAAGAAATCTATTTCTTTTTTAAGATTTAGTAAGGTGTTAAAGTCTTTTAGAATTAAAGGGCCTAGATAGCATTTTCATTTTGTCTGAGGTTTATTAATGAGTTATTATTATACATGGGGAGTGGTCTGATATGATAATGCTTGGATAGCAGGCTTCCTTAAATAAATACATTAATGTTTCAGATATCAAAAAATAGTCAATATGTTTGTATATTTGGCAAGTTGCTGAAAAGAAAGAAAATGTGCTTTTAAAATTATGGGTTTCTCTCCGGGGATCTAGTAATTTTAAGTCCTATTTAAAGTTTTGGATTACTTTGTTTCTTTAAGAAATCTATCTGCACCAACCGATCTATCTTTTTTTGTAAGTGCAGTATTGAAATCATCTCCTATTCTGTATGGACTATGATACGTTGTTAATTGTAGAAAAAAAATCTATAAAGAATAGAAGGTTATTTTCATTTTTATTTATTGAAATGTTTCACCAGGAAGGCACACTGAACAACAGGTTGCTCATCTCCTAGTGCAACCTGGGGGGAAGGGGTACAACAGGGATGAGACATTTTGCATTCAAGTTACAATGATCAACATAGCATACAATTAATTAAGGCAGTTGTTACAAACAGTGTTGCATACATATGTAATTTGTGAGAACAGGAGGCAGTATAGCGCAGTGGGTTAATGCTCTGAGCTGCAGATCTGGAGACCTGGGTTTGAATTCTACAGCCACCTAGGTGCATACTATGTGATCCTGAGCAAGTCACTTAATTTCCTTGTGCTCCCAGGTCGCATCTAGAAACAAGCTTCAGCTTAGTGTGCTACTCCTGGTTAAATAATGTTCCCTTTCCCAAGTGCAATGGTAATAAGTGAACAAGTGCTATCATGAAATTAGGGATGAAAGAGAGAGAGGATGAGATGACAGATAGTGCAGAGTCTTGTCCCAGAGAGACTCCTTCAGGATGCGGGGAGCCCTGCAAGGGGACAGGGGACTGGAGTAGGATTTAGAGAGGGAGAGAGAGAGAGGGAGTAAGTGTGATTAACACCAAGGAGGGGCAATAAGGCCTGACCCAAAAAGAGAACCCTTCAGGGTGTGATAAACCCTGCAAGGGGTAGGGAAGTTCAGGCAATTATAAACCCTCCTGTGGTTAGGCGTTATAATTATAGAGAGATAATGAGAGGGAGGGAATGAGAAATAACACCTGGGAGGGGATGAGGCCTGATACAAGGAACCCTCCAGGATGCTGGGGACCCTGCAAGGGGACCAGGAAGACCAAGGATAGGTAGATGGGGAAGAACAGATAGCAAGCCTAGGCACTATAGGACCCCTTCAGGATGCCAAGAACCCTGCAAGGGGAGTGTGAAGGCTAGGGAAAAAGAGGGAGAGAGTAGTAGAAGGGAGAAAGGTATGAAAACTAGCACCTGAGAGGGGCTAGGGGCAGTACAGGTATTGGAAATTCTGGAGGAGGATGAACTATAAGGAGCAAGACAAAGGAAATTAAGGTTGGTCATTTGGCTCATATATAGTCGATATTGTATAATTTTGGTTTCTAATCTGTATTTCTGCAATTATATATCTTCCATAACAGTCTATAGTTGTTCTTTTAATGGTTGGGTTTAATTTATTTAAAAAAATAGCAACACCTCTGGCTTTATGATTATATGATGACTATAGGCCTGGTTCCTACCTATTTTGGAACCATTTGAATTCCTATTCTGTAAAGTGGGTTTCTTGTAGCATTAAACAATTTACATTTTTATTTCCATATATCTTATAAGTTTGTTTACTTTAACTCAGTTTTTGAGCCCTTTCACATTCCAAGTTGCACATCTTATGTGTGTTATTTATTTATTTATTGACACTAAGATTAAAACCTTTGAGCTAGAAGCTCATTTACAGAGGTTCTGTGTCATACAATAAACAGAGTAAATGCAATACATACAGACAAATCCTTTAAACATCTCTTGTATAGTGACATTGTTTACTTTTCTTTTATATAAAGTAAATGTTCCTAGACCCTTTTTATTTAAACAGTGTATAGCAAAAGTAGTGTTTTGTACTGTTTTGTCCTTTTTTTGTTTCTTCATAATACAGTCAATTGTAGATTAACAGTGATGATACTAATGATAAATAAGTGCACCCCTTTCACCACCCATGTGCTCCTCCACCCTTGTGTGAAAGCATATGATGCTTTCACGCCTCTCCCCAATTAGTAGAGATGACTTGTTTTGACATTGCATACCTAAACCCAAGTCCAGGCATTCTATTTAAATAATATAGCTAGCCTTTATCTTTTCCAAATAAATATCTATCTGGAGGAGTGAGAGAGTGGAAGGAGAGAGGGTCAGTCATTTAGGGGAGAAAGAGAAAAAAAGGTATATTGTATTTATTTTATACTGTCTCTTCATCTCCCTTTCTTACATGCCCTCTGTTACCCCTTTCTTTTCTCCCTCCCTCCCTCCCGCTCCATCTTGTTTTTTCTTTTTTCCTTCTTTACCCTTCCTTTGTCCTCACTTCAATTTTATTAATGCATGTGCAAGTTTTTCCTCTTCATTTTTATTCCTTCCTTCTTTCTTTCCTCCTTCCTCCCCACCCATTCCTCTCCTCCTCATATTTCTTGTTATCTCTCTCCTTCTTATTATCGTTACATTGGTTACCCTTCCCCTTGTAGCCTTTTATTCTTTTCTTAGTTCCCATTTCGCCTTTTCTATCCACTTTTCCTTATACACTTGGTTAAAGTTTTTTAGGAATAGTGTTGGGACTGATCGAGGAGTTGGCTGGAGACAAGCTGCTGCATGCTAGTGGGTTGAGGAGAAACCTGAAGAGCAAAAGTTGTTCTAAAGCAAGCTTTTATCCAGGAAAAGGTATGCTACCTAAGCATAGCTCATTACCTGCCTGAGGAACAGTCTTTTTACCGGGCCACCTTGTGCGGTCATCTCTGGGTTTTCCCCCTGTTGCCATCTTTTCTTTCCTTTGCAGGCCTTGAGTGCCAAAAATGAAGGCAGTGGAGCTGGGCAAAAGGCTTAGAAGAAAGCACCGTGGGGTGCTGGACGAACAGAAAGAAAACAGTGAACTAAAGTAAAACTCCGAATACAGAAAGTCAAAAGGGTAGAAAACTGGAGAACTGGAGAAAAAGGAGAATCTTCTGTTTTTAAAAAAGGAAGTTCTGAAGTGCTGAAATTTATTTATTTTTATGAAATGGTGAAAATGTTTATAGTGCACCATAGATAAATGATACAGCAGTAGCTAATATTCGTAATATATTTTAGCAGCTAAACATGGTTAACAGCTTATTTTGAATAATCTACTGGATTTTGCTTGTAATATGGTTAGATCTTTAATCTTAGAAAAATTCCTTTTTTAAGTTTGCGTGCTAAAGTCAGGTGGTTGGGCTATTTAATGTGCATGTGTGGCGTCCTGCTATTCAAAAGTGCCATTTTAGAAGAACCATCGAGCTGTGAGCTGTGTTTACGAACAGACAGAGAATTACTCTGTTTTTTTGCATGCTGCTGAAGGAAAAATATTTGGTGTTGATACAAGCTGATACAAGCTGTAAGCTGCTAAGCTATTAAGCTGGTACAGAGACAAAAAGTTTCTTTCCTTTAGATAGGCAAAGTAAAGTGGGAGATAACACGAATCTCAAGTAAGCTCTTTTACATTACTACATTACTAGCTTCATAAAGTTGCTTTTAGCCCTTATCTTTTATTTTTATCTGAAAAAGCCATACCCATTTTAATTTTATAATAATTGCTGTCCTAGTACTGTTGAGATATAGGTGATTTTATGAATTTGGGGTTGGGGGTAAACAAAGAAAGACTGGTATTAAAACTATGACATCTAGGGTAGCATATTCAGATTGCACCAGGCTGTGGCGCAAGCCTGGGCACAACTCAACTGGGATGTGCCAGGTGCTGACAGGGTGATTTTCAATGGTGCTGCACCATGGCTCAGCACCATTGAATATCACTCTGTGGCCACCCACATTGTGCATGGCACAGTGGCACTGCACCAGCGCAAGTGGTCAGAGAGTGGCAGGGGGATGCGCTAGGTACATCAACCACAATATTCAAAGGTGCACAGGCAAATGGGGCCATAATGCATGCAAGGTGCAAATGGGGCAATTTGCATGTCATTATGGCCCCATTTGCATGCAGGTGCGCCCATCCCTGGTGACTTGCACCTGGCACCCTGCCAGGCTGCAGCCGTCAGGGACTGACGCCCCTGCACAAGTGGCAAAGTGTCCCACAGCCCGATCACGGGCATAAGTATAAACATAATAAGCTTCTATATCCTTGGTGGTCTAGTGGACCGCTCATGGCCAGTCGGGGCAGAGTCTAAAAAGATTAGATCCCATCCCTGGTGGTCCAGCGGTACCACCTTCCCCTCCCTCCACTAAGCCCCACCCCACTCCCAGACAGTCCTTAGCGGTGACGCTCCTACAAGCCCACCTGCTGACTGACTGTACCAATGCTGTATGCCCATTAGTCATGCATGGGCCAATGGACATGCAGACCTTACTATACTACACAGTCCAGATATGTAGATAGATCCATTTGCATATCTGGACTGTGCTCAGCTCTACAATGCATGCCCGTGGCCACGCTATGAACCAATGGGTAACACCCAGCCTTACTACACAGTTAGTCGGCAGGCAGCTGGGTGGCTTGCAGGTGGGAGCTGCCAACCACCGCTGACCGGGGTGGCAGGGCTCAGTGGGAGGTGGGAGGGGTAACCACTGGACCACCAAGGATGGGATCTAATCTGTTTTTAGACTTCTGCCCACTATCAGGCTGTGAGTGGTCCACTGGACCACTGGACCACCAGGGATATAGGAGTTTATTATTTTTATACTTATGCCCACAATTGGGCTATGAGTGGTCCACTGGACCCCCAGGGATATAGGACTGTTTAATTTCCTACTTCTGCCCATGATTGGGCATGGGGGGGCACTACCCAATGGAAGGTGCCACTGGAGCTCAGGTGGCCACCCACAGCTGGCAACTGCTGTGTTGTGCCCTGCAATATGGCAGCTCACCTGTGGGTGGCCGGCTGCTGCTTCTTTATTTTTTGGAACAACTGTATGCAGCGCATGTAGGGGTTGCACCTGCATGGGCTCCACACATCACAGGCTGAATATTGGGATGTGCAAGGGTATGCATGGGCACACCCCCCCCACTTGTGCCGCATACATTACTGATGCACATTGGGATTTATGCCATGCACTTTCCCCTTTTGAATATCACGCTGGGTGCATCGGTGGGTTGTGCATGGAGCAACCCTTCTGAATATCCCACCCCCTGTGTTCAAACTATTTAACTTAAACACTACTTAAACACAGAGTGGACTTATAACAGAGAAGGGTACTTATTCATGGAATATTGTTGACTTTTACTGATCACCATTCCTTATTTCATTTAAGATCTGCACTGGGGAAAAGTTCTATCAAATTAATTAAAACTGGAGTGCCTGTAACAGGAGAAGAAAATTATTTCTCAAGGGACTGTGTGGTCGATTCAAAGTGCAAAACAGTGCCTGCCTTAACAAAGGGAGAGTTGTGGATTTTCATGTATGCACTAGAAGAATTGTGAAGGAAGAAAGTGTAAAGAATGTTTTAGAAGAAAACGTTTGAAAGCATTCTCAAACTTGCCAATAATCTACAGGGGATATTGTGGAATAAGTGCAGTTTGAGTGAATATACAGGTGGAAGATCTTGGACTTTGTCCTTGTTGTCTTCTTATAATTTAAAAACTAAGAACCGTTTGAATAATTGTCTTTTTTTTCTTTTCTTTTGTGTGTATTTAATTTCTACTTGTTAGCACTTTAAATTACATCTGTGATTGATAAGTGATTATTAAGAGGTAAGCCTATGTTAAGTGCTATAATAGAGTGAAAAATGGTGAAAACTAGGAAACAAAAGATGCAGGATGCAGGATATAGGATACGGGATACACAAAGTACTTCCTCCAATAAACCAATTATGGATGAGCGTATTCTGAGGCAAAAAAGTTACAAACAATCTAAAATAATGGAGCACACCGATAGAACAAAACAAAATAAATATTAGTGCGAGTAAGACTTCAACCCCATATGTTAGAAATACTAAACTAGATTTAAAGGATACAGAAGGGGCACATGTAAATAAAGGAGTTTATACACACAGAGTATATGTAGGGGAAGTAGGAACTTTAGATCAAGTGCAAATGGAGGTGGATGCAGATTGTCTGGTAGTAGATAATAATGGCGATGCTTTGAACTATTATGATAGTTGGAATGGAAACTCTTTATTGATGGGACTAAGTGATGAGATACGGTCAGAAAATATGAGTACTTCAAACTATTTGGCAAAAAGTAAAATGGCAATAGAAGAAGTATCCCGAGATTTAAAAGGTATTATTACAAGGCTACCACAGATCAATCATGAGCCCTCTGAGCCCTATGAGTCCCATTATAAGTCCCATTATGACCAAAAAGAGGATAAAGTACTCATCGAGGATGTTACAGTAAGGAGCAATAAGGAATATCAATCAAGTCTTTTAAGTGAAAAATTGGTTAATTTATTAGCTAAAAAGCATACAGCTGATATCTTAATAATGGAACAACTGCTTATTAAAGGAAAACTGCATGTTAAAATAAGGAAAATATATTTTTTTAAATCCATTGTGTGTTCTTAGTTCATCCCAGTGTTATTTTTCAGCTCGGGCTGTGCGAGGTGTTTTTTCTAACTTTCTGTTGCTATTTTATGGCCCTTAGGGGTTGCCATTTACCTTTCTTTTATTGCTTCTTGTCCCAGATATTCTTCCCAGAGTGTCCTCTGCTCTGAGGTCTAATAGCCCATGCATCTTACCAGTGTCTTGTTACAGTGCCTGTATCAGCAGCACTCACTGCTGCATGCAACCTGTATATGAACTGTTACTTTGCTTAGACTCATGCTCTACCTCCCCCTTTTATTCGACATATACAAGCTGCTCTTTAAATATTTAAAGTTGAAGGTAATGATACGAGCTGGTATTAAGAACAAAACAGGATGAAATCATGCAGAGGGCTTCTGATGCAGATTACATGAACACAAAAATACTGAAGGTTGCTTAGCCAGTGGATGACAACTGCTTTAAAAGGATTACATTGGTCTACAAGCATGAATCTTCTACACAGGACACAAGCAACTGAATCAAAAGTACAGAATATGTCGAATAAAAGGGGAAGGGAGAGCACGAGTCTAAGCAAAGTAACAGTTTATATACAGGTTGCATGCAGCGGTGAGTGCTGCTGATAAAAACTCTCTCCTCTGCTATGCCCTGGGGGGGAGTAAATTAGCATTGTTGTAGCAGACAGACTTGTTAGTTGTGCTTCATGATGTTTGCAAACCATAGAAACCATTCCAGTGCTCCATATATTCTTTCATCTTGTGGCTACTATAAACAATACATACACTGTAACAAGACACTGGTCAGATGCATGGGCTATTAGACCTCAGAGCAGAGGACACTCTGGGAAGAATATCTGGGACAAGAAGCAACAAAAGAAAGGTAAATGACAGCCCCAAAAGGCCATAAAATAACAAGAGAAAGTTAGAAAAAAACACCTCCCACAGCCTGAGCTGAAAAATAACACTGGGATGAACTAAGAACACACAATGGATGGTAAAAAATATATTTTCCTGATTTTAACATGCAGTTTTCCTTTAACAGGGACATGTTAGACATTATGAAGTATAATACAGATAAATAGGGATCAATCTTGATTGAATTTATGCAGAACCAGAAGCAGTATACAATGGAAGGAGAAATATATAAAGAGAAGTCAGAACAAGAGATGTCATGAGAAGAAAAGCTTAGACCAGATTTTAGTAGCCTGGAGTTCCAAGAGATAGCAGAGGAGGGTAAGAATATCAAGGGGAAGGGAAAAATAAAGAAAGAAACTAAAGAAGTAGGGAGTCTGAGTAACCAAAGGTGTAATCAATTAAAGGCTAGGATACTGAATAGAGTAAATGGTAGAAAGGGGAAAAGAAAGCACAACAGGAAAGAAAATAGATGGGTAGAAAAGTCTGAAAAAGAAAATTGTCATGGTCTAGATGCAAATGAAACACAGGGAACAATACAAAATGAAAACAATTTGATGTATAAGGGAAAAGAACTACAGATTGGTAATGTATGTCTAGATAGTCATTTGAAGCTTCTAGAGAATAAGATGTTAAACTTAAATAACCAGATCAATAGTATAGTAAGACACTGGGGAATCCCATTACAAAATAGCATGGTAATAGATGTTCAAAAGGAAGAAAGTGAAATGGATGGGAAGATAAACTATAAGGAGACAATCGTATCCAAAGAAAAAGTTAAAACTAACTGTTATTTAAACAGTAGTGAAAAGGAAGGAATGAGTGTGCCAATGATAAGGATTGTGAGTCCACAAGAATGGATATCAAAAGAAAGTGTAAATGCACCACTCTTAGTAGTAGAAAGACTAAATAGAGAACTAGATATAGGTATCAGTGAACAAGATGTTCTTGAGATTAGAAATACACAGGTTGACTTGGTAATCATATTGGATATATACTTTAACTCACCCAGAATCACTAATTATGTATGACTAAATGCAGAACAAATGAAATGTAAAGATGTTACTATAATGTTTCCAAATAGACAGCAATTTACAAAGATGGATGAAGAGAAATGTGTTCTAGTTGAAAAGAAAGTTGAGCTAGCTCTATTTGGGATGAAAAAACTATATAGAGAAACAAATGCTAAATTAACTAGGGAAATATATAATCTGTTAAGAAATTTCCTGAACATCCAATTGGAATGGAATGAAATAGAAGTAGTGGAATGAATTGGGAAAGAACAGGATTCACAGATTAATATCGTGGTGAAAAACAGAATAGCGGCCAATCGAATATTGGAAAAAATGATGGTCCTAGATGTGATGGGACTAAACTTGGTGGACCTAGAAGATATAAGTGGAATGACTAGAGAACTAAAAGGTTCCAATGACAGAAATGACGAAGAAAATCAAATTACGCTCAGAAATAAATTCAAACTATTGGGTGATTACGATAATGAATGACAGTCAAAAAATACAGAGGTAAGCCCTAATAGTATATCAAGTGCTGATGAAATCCCAGATGGCACTAGCTCCAAAGGTAGTCTTAAATGTAAATTTAAGGGGATACAAATTGTCTCTTGGAACATTGCGGGATTAAGAGAGAAGCAAGCAGATGAAGAATGGAGGAAATATGTATCAAGTTTTGATGTAATATACCTGCAGGAGACATGGCATGGTGTAGAAGATTTTATTGAAATGAATGGGTATGAGTGTTTTCATCATATAGGTAGAAAGGATAAGATTAAGGGAAAGAAATCTGGTGGAGTGGTGACTCTTATTAGAATAGGTAGTTTTGTAAAGGTATCATTAATTAAGATAATTTACATCCTTGTATCAATTAAAAATGAAGACCAGTGTTTTATAGTGATAAATGGATATATTCTGCCTATGTACTCAAAATGTTATAAGGAGTCAGTATGGGAGCAACTCAATTCATTAATTGCCAAAACTATGTATTTATACTCTACAGGTACATTAGGGAGCGAAGAAAGACCAAAGGAGGGATACTGAGGCTTAATAAAGAGGAGGGAATGTGGGTAGAGGGTGACAATGAAAAAGCAGGGATACTGAACAAATATTTCTGCTCAGTATTCACAAAGGAAGAGGAGGAGGAGGTACCTAAACCAAACAAGAGAAACACTCTGAAGACGAGGGTCGATACCAGTCCATTTACAGAAGAAAGGGTTCTGAAAGAACTAATAAAATTGAAGGTGAACAAAGTAATGAGGCCTGATGGGATTCACTCAAGAATTCTTAAAGAACTAAGGGTAGAACTAATGACACCACTGACTACTCTCTTTAACAAATCATGGGAGGATGGGGTGGTACCTGAGGACTGGAGGAGGGCAGATGTGATTCCTCTTCATAAAAGTGGGAGTAGGACAGAGGCAGGAAACTACAGACCAGTTAGTTTGACCTCAGTGGTAGGTAAAATGATGGAATCACTTCTGAAGAAAAGAACTGTTGAGTACCTAGAGGCCAGTGGGGCACAGGACCCAAGGCAGCATGGATTCATGATGGGAAGGCCATGTCAGACGAATCTAATAGATTTCTTTGACTGGGTGAACAAAGCAGTAGACCAGGGAGGGGCTGTGGACATGGCTTACCTAGATTTTAGCAAGGCATTTGATACAGTCCCACACAAAAGATTAATACACAAGTTAGCCAGCCTTGGAGTGGGTCCCAAGGTAGTAGCCTGGATAAAAATTGGCTAGACAACAGGATGCAAAGGGTAGTAGTAAATGGAGTCCACAGTGAAGAAAGGAGGGTTACTAGTGGGTACCGAGGGTTCAGTACTGGGATCCGCATTTTAATGTCTTTATAAGTGACATTGCAGAGGAACTGGAAGGAAAGTATGTCTCTTTGCAGATGACACAAAGATCTGCAACAGGGTTGATACACCAGATGGAGTGGAAAGGATGAGAAGGACTTGGCAAGGTTGGAGGAATGGTCAAATGTATGGCAGCTCAGATTCAATGCAAAGAAGTGCAAGGTAATGCACCTGGAAAACAAAAACCCAGGGCAAGAGTACACAATGGGGGGTGAGATACTGACAACAGTAAAAATGGAAAGAGACCTGGGGGTAATTATATCAGATGACATAAAGGTGGGCAAGCAATGTGAGAAGGCAGTAAGGAAGGCTGGGGGGATACTGGGATGCATAGGGAGAGGCATCAATCATAGAAAACAGGAAGTTGTTATCCCTCTGTACAGACAGTTGGTGAGACCCCATCTGGAGTACTGTGTGCAGTTCTGGAGACCCCATCTCCGCAAAGACATAGACAAAGTGGAGGCTGTCCAGAGGAGGGCAACCAAAATGGTGCAGGCTCTGCACCAGAAGACATACGAAGAAAGACTAAAGGAGCTTAATATGTATACCCTTGAGGAAAGGAGAGCAAGAGGGGACATGATAGAAACTTTCAAGTACCTCAAGGGAATCAACAAAGTCTAACAGGGTGGCATCTTTCAGAAAAAGAGATGTGCAAGAACAATGGGGCACAATTTGAAGATAGAGGGGGGTCGGCTCAGAGGTAATGTGAGGAAGTATTTTTTCACAGACAGGGTTGTGGATGCATGGAACAGCCTCCCTGAGGAGGTCGTGGAGTCAAGAACAGTAGGGGAATTCAAGAATGCATGGGACAGACATAAGGCAGTCCTAGTGGTGGGTAGGAGGAAGTAAGCTGTTGGTTAATTAGGATCTGCAGCTTATCTGTTAGGTAGGAAAATGGGCAGACTAGGTGGGCCAAGCAGTCCTTATCTGCTGTCAAATTCTATGTTTCTATGAACAAGATATTTCATTAGTGGGGGACTTAAATGCATGAATTGGTAAATTTGATGGTTTAGGAGATAATTTGTTTTATACAAGTGCAATTAGCCCATATTTGTGGAAACCAAGAGAAACAAAGGATCACATGATGAATAAGGCAGGTGAACTATTAATTCTGATTATGAAAGAGTGTAATTTATATGCATTAAATAGGCATCTAAATGGAGATATTATGGGGGAGTGCACATTTATTTCCACTAAAGGATCCTTGGTAATAGATCTAGAATTATGGTCTGGTATTCTAGAAGAATGGGAAAGAATAGAAATTATACCTCGTTCAGAGAGTGATCATTTCCCTATAGTGCTGACACAGAACAAGGTAAATGGTGTATAGAAGTCCAGGACAATACAACCTTTTGGAGATGGAAATTAGGAATAATAGGAAAATTATGTGGTGCCCTGAGCTAGATAATTGTTTAACTAATTTTTTAATGAGTGAAATTACTGCAGAGAGTCAAGCACATTTCTTAGAATTAAATAGTGATCAAATGATTGAAACTTTGTACCTAATCTTTCAACAAATTATAAACAAACTAGGTAAAAATATAGCCAAAAGGATAAAATGGAAAGGAGGATGGTTTGATGATGAATGTAAAAGATATAAAAAAAATCATTAAGGAAGACTTATAAGCACTATATGAGTCCTAAAAATAAGGAACTATTAAAAGATATAAATAAAAAAGTAAGGCATATAAGAGTCTAATAAATGAAAAATGTAAACAATATTATAAAAAGCAATGGGAGGAAATGAGTGAAGTAGTAAATAATAAAGATCAGAAAGGGTTCTAGAGATTAGTGGCAAAGGGCACTAATGTCTATAAAGAGGAATCTGATGCTTAAATCTCGGAACAGGTATGCATAGATTATTTTTTTCAGATCTTCAATGACTCTCAAGAAGAAGGAAAAACTCAGTCTGAAATAGTTGAAAGAAAAGTAATAAATACTATTGTTATAGACAATTGCGAAGTTATGTTAGCTATTAATTCATTAAAGAATCATAAGGCACCAGGACCAGATAACATACCAGCAGTAATTTATAAATGTCAAATGGGTATCTGGACAAAATTATTGATAGCATTATTCAAAAAATGTATACAAATAAATAATTACCCTCCCACATGGAAAGAAGCGTATATAGTACCGATTCACAAAAAAGGAAGTTTAACAAATCCAACCATGTATCGCCCCATTAGTTTACTGGACATAAATTAAAAAATGTTTTCAAAGATTGTATTAAACAGACTTATGGAAGAAATAAATAAACTGGGGGGACTATCTTTATACCAAGCAGGTTTCCGAAAGAACTACTTGACTCTTGATAATGTGTTTATTCTGGATCACTTAATTGAGAAATATGAAATGATTAGAGGACAAAGACTGTATGCAGCTTTTGTGGACTACTCTACAGCATTTGATACTATCTTCAGAAAAATGTTATGGGAAATCCTGTTAAAGAAGGGAGTAGACGAGGTAATGGTAAAAATTATGGCTAATCTGTACAAGGACGCCTGGGTGCATGTTAGAATGGGAAAAGAAGGTCAGATGATTAAAGATTTTGAAGTAAAGAGAGGTGTATGACAAGGCTGTGTCCTTGCACCGACACTTTTCTCTCTATATCTAGATGACCTTTTAAAAGAATTTGGAACTCCTGAGATCGACTCTCCAAAAATAAACAAACAAAAGTGGGCTATAATGGCATATGCCGATGATTTGGTTTTATTCTCTTTAACACGAAAAGGTTTACAGAATATGCTTAACAAATTGGATAGTGGTTCAAAGGAACTACAGTTAAAAATTAACTTGAATAAAACCGAAGTAGTAATATTCAGACCTAAAAGATGTAATAGAAGTGGGAATTGAAGTATAACCCAAGGAAAAGTAGATAGAGTTCAATCTTATGTGTACCTGGGAGTAGAATTTAATGAAAATAGAAATTGGAAAATACAGTATCAAAGAATTTTACAAATTATGAGAAAAAACACTTTTTGCATTGTCAAGATTTAACTACAGATTTTGCGGGGCAAGTATCAAGCCTTTAACTGATGTGATAAAAGTAAAAGTAGAATCTCAACTCCTGTATGGAGCAGAAATATGGGATGTGAAGTACAGAGAAAAGTTAGTAGTGCCACTTTTTAAAATGTTGAGGAAAGTAATGGGGATAGGATATTCGTGCCCCTCCACATATATAAGATCTGAACTGGGAATAACAAATATAAATGCACTCTTCGAATATAAACAACTGGGGTTTTGGTTAAGATTAATAATGCCCCCACAAAGTCGAATGTCCTCTCAGCATTTAAAAGAAAGAAAAACAGAATTGGTACAAATTAGGACATAGAAAGAATTTGTGGTACTCTAGAATATATTCAATAATAAACAAACATAAATTTAATGTATTATTAAAATACACTGAGAGGAATATTCAACTAAGTTACAAGTATAATAAATACTTATTTTCAAAAATCAAAGCATTCTGGCAAAATGATTTATGATAGTTTTAATCTTGTTTAATTATTTATTGTTTTATGTATTTGTACAGGTGCTTTGGTTATAAGAAAAGCGCCTTATAAAAATAAAGAATGAATGAATGAATGAATGAAAACCAAGATCTAAAAGGAATAATAACTTCCCGATACTCAAGATGGTTTGCTAAGAACAATGAAATGTTTGGCTATAAAAGCTATTTGGATGTACTTAACAATCCGGAAATTCAGAAAATATTTGTTAAATACAAATTTGAACAGTTTGATAATAATTTGTTGAGATGTGGATATAAAGAATCACCTGATGAAAAATGTAGTTACACAAAGGGAGAATCTGAGGATTTGCTACATGTTATGTGGTATTGTACTTGGTACTTAAATGAACGGAAGTATTGGCTAGCTCCTTTTATGGATACTAAATATGAGACTGACTTAGAAACACTGACATCCATTATAATGCAGACTGAGAATAGCTGGTCTATACAGAGATTGGTGAATTATTTTAAGGTAATCAGTAAAAAGAAACAAAGAATTAATGGTACAATTATATAGAGCTTGAATCATGTGTTACTAATTGATGTATTTATTAAGTTAAATGTAATGGCTGGGTTAGTGTGCAATAGATTATTCGCACTAGCTAGAAGTAAGGATACAAATGTATGTAACTAGGGATTTTATATAATGCAATGGAATCAGATGTACTATATGTGTTTTAACATGTGATGCATGATGTATGTATTAACTTGATGGTACTTTTAAACTATATTTGTTAATGGATCTATAAGTCTAACAATAAACTTTTTACTATGAATAGTGTTGATAGCATTTCAGTATTCTTCCTCTATCCATTTTCTTCTGGTGTTGGGTTTTCATCCGATTCATTATAGGATGTTGTAGGGTAGGATTTTTGCCTATGTGAGTCTGTTTGTGCTTTGTTCTGCATGGCATCTTTGTAAAAGTGTTCAAAAGCTTAATTTGCATCTTCTGGATCCTCAAAGGTTTGTAATCTACCACTTATAACAAATCTGAGTTTCACTGGATGTATCACAGAAAATGTAACACCTCATTCAAACAGTTTTTGATTCAGAAGGTTAACTCTCTTGTGTCTTGTAGCAGTTTTCTTTAGATATATTGGGATACACATTAAAGTGGCAGCTCTCAAACTTGAGCCCCTTTTGTATCCTAGCTTGCTGTAAAATAAACTTTTTGGGCCCAATATTCAGAATGCACCCGGCAATGGCGCAAGTGGAGGCGCAGCACAACCGAGGTGCGCCGTAGCAAGATAGGGAGATATTCAAAGGAGATGTACCATGGTGCATCACCTCTGAATATAGCACATAATGCACAGGGCATATATACAATGCACCGGCACATCCCCCCAGACAGATAGGACTGGGAATGCTTCAGTGCAACTGTACCTGCACTGGGCGCAAGTCCCAGATATTCAGACTTGGACATGCAAATGGAGCCATTATGCATGCAAGGTGCAAATGGAGCTATTTGCATGTCATTATAGCCCCATCTGCATGCGTTGTGCAGGGCAGGCTGGCAAAATGCACCTGGCACCCTACACAGCATGCGGTGCCCCCAGAGGACAGCACACAGAACCCCCCTCCCCAGAGTGGTGAGCACCAGACTGGAATGGTGCAGTCAATGATAAGCTAGCGGTACCCCCTTCCACCCCATAGGTGATTGCCACATAGATGTAGTGCATTCCCTGGCAGTCCAGTGGCACCCCCTCCCATACCTTTGATCACTGTGATTATAAGTCATAGAACATCCCAGGTGGTCCAGTGGTACCCCCCTCCTCATCCTAACCCTCCAATCACTGTAATAGTTATGTTACCATCCCTGGTAGTCTAGTGGTACCCCAACCCCGCCCATGACCAAGAGTGCCGGTGAACCATATTAAAAAATCACTCTGGTGGTCGAGTGGCCCCCCTCCACCCTCACAGGCCCCCTGCCCAACCAGCATCCCCCCCCATCATTGGCAGGCAGCTGCAACCTACCCGCATACTGCACAGCTGCCCGCCAAATGACAGCATACAGTATGAACTGTAAGCCCATTGGTCCACACCTTCATTCACATATTTGTGAGTGACATGTACAGTATGCATTGCAAGGCCATTGGTCTATGGTGTGGAACAATCGGCTTACAGGTTATACTGTACGCTGTCATTCTGTGGGTGGCCAGGCAGTATCCAGGCAGGTTGCAGCTGCCCACCAATGATGGGGAGGTCCTGGGTGGGCAGGGGGGCCTGTGAGGGTGGGGGGGCCACTGGACCAATAGAGTGATTTCATAACATGGTTCACCGACACTCCTGGTCACAGATGGGGTGGGGGTACCACTAGACTACCAGGGATGGTAAACATCATTATTACAGTGATCAGAGGGTTGGGATGGGGAGGGGGTACCACTGGACCACCAGGGATGTTATATGACATATAATCACGGTGATAGGAGGTATGGGAGGAAGGGGGTGCCACTAGACTACCAGGGTATGTATGGGTGCTTGTGGACGGTGTTCTGGGTAGGCAGGTGGAAGTTGCTGTGTTGCACCATGCAGTACAGCAGCCCACCTGTGGGTGGCCAGCATTTGAGCCTTTTTTGGGGGGGGCTCAACTGTGCCCATCAGTATGCGATGCATCTAGGGGTTTTGTCAGCAGATGCACCACACATCCCGGGCTGAATATCGGGATGTGCTGCGTATGCATAGGCATGCCCTCTTCAGATGCATCGCATACATTAACATTGCACCCCAGTGCATCAGGACTTGCACTGCACAAGTCCCTCTTTTGAATATTGCCCCAGGGCACATTACTGGGGTTGCGCCAGTGCAATTGATTGCACCAGATGTAACCCCTTTGAATATCTGGGCCCTTGTCTTGATACCAATGTAGTTGTATGAAAACTGTACATGGGAAGGTATTACTTATTCCCATTCTGGTTCCCCCATGTGGGCTCAGTCTAGTTGTATTTTATTTTGCAGGTATTCTCTTCTTGCTGCTATAGTTAAGCATTTTTCAAAAAATGCCAAAGTGTCCCCAGTGCCTTCTATACCTTTTGGTAATCTTGTGATCCTAAGATTTCCGTGTCGTGACTTGTTCCATATTTTTTTGTAATAGAGTTTGCAGCTGTTTATCATGTATTGTCTGTATTTTCTGTAATGGGGCAGTGTCATCTTTGAACTTTGAGATCCTATTTGCAATGGTGTCTGTGCAGAGGGACAGAGATTCAAATTTCTGCTTAAGATCCATTAAGTAATCATTGGCTTCTTTTACCGATATTTTAATATCTCCTAATGCACCCATTATACCCAATCTTAGTGCATTCATTGCCCCAAGTAGATCTTGCGCCTGAAATTGGGGGGTTGTATTAAGTAGCCTTACTTCTGGTAAGTTTACAACTTCAGCACCCTGTTTTTTCTGAGTGTCCTGTATCTGTGTCATTCAACTCATGACTTTTTTCCAGTTTAGTCCAGGGTCTTGACCAGGAGTCTGTTGTTTTGTCCTTTTATCCTCAATTTTATCTTCGTTTGCATTAGTTGCAATATTTTCTTTGGTCTGGCTTGTACTTGCATTTCCTGATTTTTAGTCTGCAGTTTTTTAGGAAGCATATCTGTTGTTTTCATTGTGGATTCTCTAAGCTTTTCTTCCCCCTGTCCCTTCCCAGTAGATAAGTAATTTAAAATGTTACCTTTCATTGAGAAAGATTTCCTCCTCTGTGGTGTTTCAGATAATGGAGACAGTGGGGCAAAGTCAGTTGTTAAAAGATTAGGCAGGCTTGAAGATAATAGATTTGAAGGTCCTGCAGAGTCCGTCACAGCTTTGTGGCATCTTTTTTCCAGAAACTGTCCGTGAGTGATATCTTTCACCAGATACGCACTTTTTGACATGCCACAAAAATACTTTGTAGAGGGAGTAGCGCTTTGTCAGCTACAGGATTGGGGTTTAATTTATGGCAATACAGACTTTTAGTGTTGCTTCTCTTAGTATTCTTTCCCACTCAAGCCAGTTGTTTGGGGGTGGTGTTGTGATCAAACCACCATCTTGAAGAGCAGCGTCATGCTCTTCCTGTATTTTTATAGTGTATAGTATTGTGTGAAATGTGCATGCACCAATTCTTTTGCTTTCACAATGAAACTGAACAAAATGTGCATATATCTGATGTGCATCCTGTGAATATTTACCACTAACCTTGCTGTTGGGTCATAGGAAACTACTATCATTGGTGGTTGTCTATGCCCCACCAGGTTCTCAGGAGGAGGGACTAAGTCTCTTACAGACTCACAGAGGGGCTATATAATTGAATAGAGAATTGGTGATATGAATTTGAATTGCTTGGGGAAAAATATATCATAGGCTAGGGATTCCATACTTAATTTCAGACTTACACAAATCATTGAAGCTCCTACCAGGGTTAATTATAGGACTGGCTACTCATCAGTCTTGGACTAGATCCTGGTTTCTGATATGACTAAAATTCAGCAATGGGGTGTGTTATCAGACAGTGCTAGTGATCATAGTCCAGTATACTGTTGTTGGAGTGCAAAACCAGAACCTGTTCCACCAGTGTATATATTCAAACTCATAATATTAAAAAAATCGGATACAGTAAAATTTTGTTTGTCTTTGTCAATAGTTGATTGGTAATTTTTGGATCATTTCAATAATGCTAGTGATGCATTAAAAGCATTTTGCTCTCGTTTTAATAGTATTTGTAACACCATTGTCCCCCTCAAAAAGTTAAGAATAA
Source organism: Neoceratodus forsteri (assembly GCA_016271365.2). Classification (NCBI taxonomy): domain Eukaryota; kingdom Metazoa; phylum Chordata; order Ceratodontiformes; family Ceratodontidae; genus Neoceratodus; species Neoceratodus forsteri. The sequence goes on along the minus strand of CM028129.1, from coordinate 1,576,261,534 downwards.
GGGGAAACAAACAACAGTGGTTACCCATGAGTTACCTGAAAGTATAAGAGATAGGGACAATAAATGGAAGAAATATAGGAAATGTTGGGATTCAGTAACTTTATTAACATATAAAGTAGCACATAATAATTGTAAAACCATGACTAGAAAGTTAAAACAGAATTTCTTTATTGAAAAACAGAATCAGTTTATAGGGCAAAATACTAAGGCAACTTGGGATCTAATAAATAGGTTATTGGACAGGAAATTGAATCATTCCCTTCAAATTCTAAAAACATCTACAGGGATCTTAATTGATCCCCCTTTTATTGCACTTGAATTTAATAATCTTTTTTTCTGATCTTTCTAAATATATTCCTTATGTGGAGCTTAATTACAAAGGCCCCTATACTATAAGAGAGGAAAGACTGATTCATCCAAATTTTTATTTTAGGATACTCACACCAAGTGAGGTCCCGTCTTACCTTTTAAAAACTTAATCTCCAATCCTCTACTGGAATTGATGGGGTGGACTACAGGCTTGTGAGGATCACTGCGAACATCATTTATGTTCCTTTAATGAAAATATTTAATTTGTCACTTAGTTTGGGTCAGTTTCCTAATATTTGGAAAGGAGAATTAGTAGTCCTGATATTTGAATCTGGTGACAAATCTAATGTTTAGAACTATCACCCTATTTCTTTGCTAGCTCTCTTATCAAAGTTATTAGAGCATATAATTTTTTACCAGATGACTGAGTATTTAAATAAGTATTCTGTTTTGACACTGGCACAACATGGATTTCATTCTGGCCATAGTACATCAACTGCCTTGGTAGGGTTCACACATGCCCTATGTGAGGCCTTAAATAGGGGGCATTATGCAGCAGCTGTTTTAGTGGACCTCACCAAGGCATTTGACTTGGTAAATCATAAATTGTTAATAGCCCTTCGTAATTTATTTTTTCTCAGGAAGTCACTTGTTGGTGCCAGAACTACCTCCATGAACATACTCAATCTACTAACATAAAAGATTATATTTCCTCTCCTTCTATGGTGTCACTAGATGTCCCTCAGGGTCCTTTTCTGTGTCCCCTTTCATTTGGTTTATTTTAAACACTTTGCCCTCTGTTTGTATGAACACTCACAGTTTTCTTTTTAACTGATAATGCAGTGATCCTCATGAGTGGCTCCAATTTCTGGGGTGTATGGAATTATTTGGTAAAAGATTTTGCTACGGTCCAAAATTGTTTTTTGTTAAATAAATTGGTATTGAATGAAAAAAAATCTATGTTTTTTATAATCATAAAAAGAATTTGACAACTGAACCTCTTCTACTGCTAAAAACTTTAAAGGGAATTGAAATTAATCAAGTTAAGACATTTAAATATCTTGTTTTTACTTTGGATTATTCCATTTACTATGATCAACATATTTCTTGCATGGTTAAAACAGTCCATCAAATGCTTGGAACTCTATCTAGATTAAATTCACTGCTCACCCCAACATTCAAGGATGCACTTGTCTCAGAGTTTTCTTCTTCCAGTGATTGATTATGGTCTTATGCTTTATTTGTCAGCCAGAGTAGGATTGTTAGTCAGGGTTAGGACATTATTAAATCAGATAGCAAGATTTGCCACTCAGTTGCTTTATCGTACACATCACTGTGATTTATATAAGCAGACTAATTGGCTTCCTCTCAAGCAGAGGTATTTATTTCAAATTGAAATTCTTGCAAAAAAGGTGATCTTAGCCCTAGTTCCAACCTCCTTCAATGCAATTGTTAAAGAACATACCAGTACAGTGTCTAACAGGTCATCTTTAAATTTTCATTTCATAATACCCAGAATGAAAACAATGACAGGTCAAAAAACAATGTTCTATAAATTGCCAATTTTTTTCAACTCCCTGTCTACATCAACAACTTGGGCAGGGAATTTATTGAATAGTTTTAAACATGTTCTTAGGAACTATTTATTGACTAGAAGTCAGTGTAAATGTGTTTCTGTTTAGTATTGTAATTAGTAATGTGTTTGATATTTTTTGCATGGTTGTTTATTGTTATTTTTTGTATTGTATGTGAAATGTTTTGTATTGTTTATCTGTTCTGGGTGCCCATGGACTTTTCCAGAGTATTAATAAACAAGTCAAACTAAACCAAAGCTTACTAGTGGAAGGCACTGTATTTGGGGATAAATGTTTATTTTCACTTATAAAATGTCTTGGATCAAACAAGCAGTCTGATCAAAAATGGTCACTTGCCATCCCGGTGGCAGTGAGGGTTGAGGCACTGGATGCCACACCTTGCACCACGCCAGTGACCCAGGTTTGGAGATGGACTCAGGTTGGCAGGGGTCGACAGGGAGGGAGAGGATGGAGTGTCCAGAGGACAGCTCTCCTCTCCCTGGGATGGGATCTGGGCATGCTCGGCATCTTAGTGGCCCCCGATGGAGATCAGGGGTACTACAGACATGCCAGCTAACATGGTGGGTGGAGTGCAGCAGACATCAGCAGGGACTACCTTGTACTTGCATCATTGCACGTCACACTCCAGTGAGGAAATCTCATGTTAAAAGGGAAAAATCCCTCTGGAGATGATGGGGACTCCAGGGTCAGGCCCACATCCCAAGGCCAGCCCAGCACACTAGGAGATTCCCTCACTGGCCCAACACTCAGGTAGGGTCCTTTGAGTCTGTAAGGTTGCTGCATGAGAGCGGACCCTCCCCAAGGGGTACCAGGTTGCTGGGGGACTGGACCTGACTGGGTGCTCAGTAGGAGGATACTGACAAGTGGGGGTTCAGGCAGGGAGTAGAGGCCCCACTGAGAGAGTAGCCCAGAAGGATGCCAGGGCCACAGAGGGACAAAGAGAAAAAAAATGTAAAAGATGGTCACATGACTGTGCATTAATTTCACATTACTACACAATTCAGTTTACTTTAATTGATTTTGTAGCTTTTAAACCATTGAACCATTCTATAAATGCAAAAACACACACCAGAATATGCAGTGAATTACCAATCTTCCCAGGTGGTTGAAGGCTCTTGGCTGCAGTAATTAATGAAACTGTGGATAGAACACCATGTGGTGGCACATTTTGGTTATAAGCACTAAAGAGAGCATGCCCATTCCCAGTCCTTTGTACTAAATCATAAAACATTTGCTTGTATTCACATCAAATTTTGGTTGTATGCAGACTTTTCCCTCCAGACAGGGGCTTCTCGACATTAATCCTGTCAATCACATCAGTTAAACAGGTGCTATCTGTGCTGCCACTGGTTACATACATGAGAATTTTAATCAGTTTCAGCCTGTCTGTCTGTCTGTGAGATCCAGTAGCCATGGAGGAAATAAATAGCTTAACTAGGTGGGAATGTGCAACATTTGATTAACTGATATATTTTTAAAGACAGCTAAACTACCTCATTTTGCCCTTAAGCCACTAAAAAATGGTTCGCAGCAGGGTAAAGGAAAAGCTGCTGTTTACCTTGATTCTAAAACTGGATTTATATAGTTATATAAATGCAGTTTTGTAGCATTTAAAAAAAGTAAACAACAGCCCTCTCTTTTCAAAACCCTCACCTGGTCTGCTGTACAGAATGGCAGGCAAATGTGGGATATGACGACATTCAAGGAGCAAGAGCTGGACTGCTCTGTATACTCAGTGATAATAACTATGCACCATTTTACTCATTTTGCAGTGCATATATTAACAAACAGATCAAAATCATGACTTAACGTGTATTTTTTTTTGCGATACACTTGTTAAGCTATGGTTTTGATTATTTTTCACATAATCAGTGCTGTATTTAAACACAGTTTCACAGGCTCTCAGAGCTGAATGGCAAAAGTACTAGAAAGCAGTGTTGTAATGTACCTGGTGGTCTAGTGGCTGTGCCATTCCTCTAGTTTCCTGCAGAAAACTGCAGCAAGCAGTTTGTAAAAATCCTTCCCCCTCCTTTTCAAATAAATCCAGAAAGATTAGGCACTACAGTGCTGAGTGACCCCCACCACCACCACCACTGCCCTGATTGATGCCTGTCCCCACACTGGCTACTGTTGTACAAGCAGTCTGTAAAAGTCTTTCAAATTCCTCAGTTTGAAATACAGTAAATTGTAATCCAGTACAGGTAGTGCAGTGCTGAGTGACACACCCTGGCTGCCCTCTCAACTTCCTGCCATCCTGATCGCTGCCTGACTCATACAGTCAAGCCCAGTCCAAAAGGCATCCTTTCCAATTCAGATCCTGAAAGTGACTGACAGTAAAATACAAAACCACCCTCCTTAGTCTGTGCATTGTGTGTTGACTTGAGGATAATGTAGAGATCTTTAATTTGTGGAGTAGACTAGGTGTGAGTTTTGAAAGGAGAGGGTTGTTGTTTACATTTTTTCAAATGCTACAAATCTGTATTTATATTTATTATTCTTTGTAAAATAACTTTGTTGGTGTACTTGTTAGGGTAACTTAATGCCACAAAATAGGGAAATGTGGTGTTAGCATCTCCAACCCTAATTCCCCACACTCACCATCCAAGCAGCAAAAGAAAAAAAAAACATTAGGGTTTTCAGTCTCCAGAGTCTTGGTGAATCAGTGGTGGGGTCTTCCTTGATGTTTTCAACCCTAATGGTTCCCTCTCCCCCTAGCCCATAGCTTGTAGTCCAAATCATAAGGAACAGCTCCAAGCCAGTGCCTCATAGTGATACGCTCTTCAAGGTGGAGAATTATGTCTTGCCACAGGTTGCCAGTGCAATTTGTTGTAGCTTTCTTCATGCAGGGTCCTGTGGGCCCTGCATGAAGAGAGGAGATCATGTGTGATGTTGTTTCCTCAGGGAACAGGGTGGTCATTAGGGCTGAAAACCCCAAGGAAGACCTCACCACTGATTCAGCAAGTCTCCAGAGGCCCAAAACCTTGATGTGTTTTCCTTTTGCTGCTTTGGGGTTGGGGGTGGAGTTAGGGTTGAAAACCACAATGCCACATTTCTCTACTTTTGAGGCATTAAGTTACTCTAACTGGTGCATTAATGACATTTTTTTGCAAATTGTATCCTCATTCATGCAGGTTCCTGCACCAGAGGAAGACTCTGTCCACCTATAGAAGTACAGGGCCCTTGTGGGCCCTGCAGTTCTGTGCAACAATGGATGTGAAAAATTCATGGGGATGTTTGGTGGGCTGTGGAAGCGCAGGGCCCTGTGGTTCCCTGCACTTCTATGTGGCCACAGCTACAGATGCACATGGCAAAGAGTGCATCTATCTGCCAATGCACAGGGCCCTCTGCCACCCAACAGGGGAGAGGTGCAGGGCCCTATGCCAAAAGGACAGTTGTCTTCACTATATGGCAGCCGGGCCAATGCAGACAACCCTGCACCTTTAATTTTCTGCTAGAGGGGTGTCACAAAACAGTGCCATCCCCCCACCCTCATCCCATCCAGTTGGGTCACTGATCTTACCGCTAAACTCAGCTCACTGGCACGGGATCACAGCGCATACCCACTGGGGTCCAGACTGGCACTACACACAAAATTTGTTAACAAACTTTTTTTATTTTGATCCAGAAGTTTCAAGATACTTGTTTTATGATTTACCTTATAAACCTGATGTACCATTTATAGTATACAGTATTAGACAAAATGTCATTTTGCACCAGAAGTCTGAAAACATGCCTTCTTATTACCCCACCTCATGAACCTCGTAGTCGAGAATGTTCAAATCCCCACCAAAACATCATTCCGTGTCACAGAAAATGTCATTCCATGCCACAGACACAAAAACACATTTTGGCCAGATTTGAAAAATGACAGCTGTCATGTTTGTGAGGTGATGTGACAAAATGGCTACGTTAAAAATTTGGGGTTAAAATATTTAAAATTACCAAAGTTAAAAGTGAGCACGGAGAAATTTCAAGGTACACACATAACTTTGCTATTTTTACATATTTTGACCCCAAATTTCCATTCCGCTAGTTCTGCAGTGAGTAAGCAATTAATAACTCTATGCAATGAATTAGTTATGCAACAGTTTGTGTTAAACCCCACACATGCCTCAGATATTTTAGATATTATTTTGGGGTCTGACAATATAAAAATATCAAGTTGTACAACTGAAGTACCCCTTTGTAACAGCAACCATTATATGGTTAAATTTGTTTTGAATAACCCATTAAAAATTCATATATCTAAAACTGAAATTTTCTTCTATGATAGGACTGATCAGACTAAGATTTTGGAAGAATTAGATATGATTAATTGGGAGGTCCTTTTAGAAGAAGGCACAGTTAATGACAAATGGAATAAACTTAAAACTGTAATTATAAATATTGTAAATAAATTTATACCTAAAATAAAAAAAAATCAGAAACAACAGGGCAACTCCAAAATGGCTACCTAGTAAACTTAGAAAATTGATCAGAAAAAAAAAAAAACTGGCTCTGTAAAAAAATATCTGCAAATAAAAAATGCAACCAAATGAGAGGCCAATAAACACGCACAAAAAATTAGTAAAAATGCTATTAGAAGGGCAAAAATAACAACCAAAAGATCCCTAGTAGAGAAAGCCTCAAAAAATAACAGCAAGAAATGATACAGCTATATAAACTCTCTGAAAAGGCTTCAGTGTGAAGTAGGTCCCCTGTCCATCAATAATGAACTTATCACATCCCCACAGGAAATGGTTATTATTTTAAATGAGCACTTCTGTAAGTTGTTTTCAGAGCAAAAATCCAGACCTATTATGAGAGATACGTCTCCTTTAGCTGATGTAACTTTCTCTTTAGAAGATATTAGGAAAAAAATAGACTCAGTTAAAATTGATACTTCACCTGGTCCTGATAGTATTTCAGGTGGCATGGTAGACATCATGAAGGAACATCTTATGATACCACTAAAGATAATTTTTGATACCAGTATAAAAGCAGAACAACTATCAGAAGATTGGAAAAGAACCAATATTACACCTATTTTTAAAAAGGATGCTAAGAATGATGTAGACAACTATCATCCCAGAAATCTGACCCGATATTAGGTAAAGTTATGGAGAGTCTAATAAAGGATAAGATTCTTGTAGAACTGGGTAATTTAAATGTTAATCTGCATGGTTTTACCAAAGGACAGTCGGTAACAACTAACTTGCTGAGTTTTTATGATTCAATAAGTAAATGTTTAGACCAAAGGTCTTCATGCAATGTCATTTTTCCAGACTTCCAGAAGACCTTTGATTCAGTGCCTCATTAGGCACTGAGCGATAAAACTGAAAAGAATGAATATTCATCCTAAGATAAATAACTGGATAAAAAACTGGCGTATAGACTGCTTCCAAAGAGTTGTATTGGATGGACGTTACTCAGCACTGAAGCCAGTGTCTAGTGGGATCCCACAGGGCTTGGTTTGGCACCCAATATATTTTAGGTTTTTATAGCTGACCTCTGTAACAATCTAAAAAGCTGGGTCGTTAAATATGAAGATGATTGCAAAATTGGCAGACTGTGCAATACTGTGTCTGAGATAGAAACAATTCAGGAGGATTTAAATATTCTTACCCAATGGGTAAAAACATGATGTATGTCTTTTAACATCAACAAATGTAGTGTAATGCATTTTGGCATGCACAATCCCAGACATAATTATACTCTAGAAGGAGAAACATTTAAAAAATTCTGTCAATGAAAGGGATTTGTGAAGAGCCACTGATGGTAATTTATCCTTTAGCAGTCAGATTTCAGAGATGATTAACAAATCAAATAAGACATGGTGGGAATTAGAAGGAATATTAAATCTAAGGAACCATCTATATTGCTACCATTATATAGAGCATATGCTCATCCACATCTGAATTTTTGGTCTAAGTTGTGGAACCCCTACCAAAAAAATGATAGGCAAAGGATCGAGTGGGTACAGCACAAGATAACCAGATACAGAAAAGGTCTGGGCGATATGAAATATAATGATAGACTATAGTCTCTGAAACTGATGTCTTTGGAAACTAGAAGACTATGTAATGATTTGCTGTGTGTATGGGATATCTTAAAAGACCAGCAGCTCATGTCAGAAATAGGCCTGGATTTTAAGCAAATCACTGTAGAGACACGAGGAAATCCACTGCAGCTCTCAAAGCCCAGGTTTCAAACTGTCAGGAGGGGGGACTTTTTTCTCATTGAGAGTGGTACAGTCTTGGAATTCACTTCCTTTACATGTAGTCATCAGTTAATCCAAGCCTGCTTTTAAACACAGACTCGATTGATGGCTTCTGACAAGATGCAATTAATTCAATATGAGTTTTCATGGGCACTGCCTTTTGCTCCCAGCTACAACCTTAGTGAACTTTTTGACATAGCTTTCTTATGACACCACCTCATGAAGAAGGGCAGTGAAAATTTTCAGATCCTGTCTAAAAGGTGATTCACCAAGGAATCACAAAGTCACCTTTCAGGCCTAAGTTACATAATTCCACTGCCATTGGTCATGAAGTGGGATCCCAAAATGGCCATGTTGAAAATTTGAGGTCAAAATACGCAAAAATGACAAAGTTATGCATCAAAGTTAAAAATGCCATTGAAATTAGTTTCTCATATTGCAGTTGGTGGTTCCAGCAGCAAGACATCTCTTTGATCAGAGAGTGGATCTTCACCATGGGACGGTGTTCAGGTGAGTGCAGGTGTGTGGGGGTGTGGAGGTGTGCAGGGTTGTGGGTGCTCAGTGGGAGGTCAGAGTGAGGGGGTCAGATCAGTGAGGGACTCTTCTTTTTTACAGGTTTAACAAAAAAAAAATATTGAGGGACAGTTTTCTTTATTACAGGTAACATTAATGTAGGGACGGCAATCAGAAGGTGGGGGGGGGCTGCCACTAGACACCAGGGAAACAACATACATAAGGGGATGGTGATCAGAGTGGAGTGAGTGCCACTAGACATCATAGATCATACATACGGGAACAGGAACTGAGGGGGTACCACTAGGCACCAGGGGAAAAAACATACATAAGGGTATGGCAATTGGAGAATAGAGATGCCACTAGACACAAGACAGAGGCAGGAAACTACAGACCTGTCAGTTTGACTTCTGTGGTAGGGAAAGTGATGGAATCACTTCTGAAGGAAAGAATTGTTGAGTACCTAGAGGCCAGTGGGGCACAGGACCCAAGGCAGCATGGGTTCACAGCGGGAAGGTCATGTCAGACGAATCTAATTGATTTCTTTGACTGGGTGACCAAAGTAGTAGACCAGGGAGGGGCTGTGGACATGGCCTACCTAGACTTTAGCAAAGCATTTGACACAGTCCCACACAAAGATTAATAGTCAAATTAACCAGCCTGGGAGTGGGTCCCAGGGTGGTAGCCTGGGTAAAACATTGGCTGGACAACAGGACACAGAAGGTAATTGTAAATGGAGTCCACTCTGAAGAAAGTGGGGTTACTAGTGGGGTACCGCAGGGTTCAGTACTGGGTCCAGTCCTTTTTAATGTCTTTATAAGTGACATTGCAGAAGGACTGGAAGGAAAAGTATGCCTCTTTGCAGATGACGTAAAGATCTGCAACAGGATTGATACACAAAGGGGCATGGAAAGGATGAGAAGGGACTTGGCAAGGTTGGAGGAATGGTCAGAAGTATGGCAGCTTGGATTCAATGCAAACAAGTGCAAAATAATGCACCTGGGAAACAAAAACCCAGGGGAAGATTACACAAGGGGGGGGGAGAGGTAGTAACAACAACAAAAATGGAAAGGGACCTGGGGGTAATCATATCAGATGACCTTAAGCTTAGCAAGCAATGTGAGAAGGCAGTAGGGAGGGCTGGGGGGATACTGGGATGTATAGAGAGAGGCACCATCAGCAGAAAACAAGAAGTTGCTATCCCTCTGTACAGACAGTTGATGAGACCCCATCTGGAGTACTGCCTCCAGTTCTGGAGACCCCATTCCGGAAGGACATAGGCAGGACAGAGGCAGTCCTGTGGAGGACAACTAAAATGGTGCAGGGTCTGCAAGAGAAGCCATATGAGGAGAGACTAAAGGAGCTTAATATGTATGCCCTTGAGGAAAGGGGGGTATGATAGAAACTTTTAAGTACCTCAGTGGAATCAACAAAGTCCAAGAGGGTAGCATCTTTCAGAAAAAGAAATGTGCAAGAACAAAGGGACACAATTTGAAGATAGAGGGGGGGGTCAGTTCAGGGGCAATGTGAGGAAATATATTTTCACAAAGAGGGTGGTGGACGCATGGAACAGCCTTCTTGAGGAGGTTGTGGGGTCTAAAACTGTGTGAGAATTCAAGAATGCATGGGACAGATATAAGGCAATTTTTATGGGGGGTAGGAAGAAATAGGCTGCTGGTTAACTAGGATCTGCAGCTTATTCTGTAGGTAGGGAAATGGGCAGACTAGGTGGGCCAAGCAGTCCTTATCTGCCATCAGAGTCTATGTTTCTATGTTTCACTAGACAGCAGGTAAACAACACACTGTACATAAGGGGATGGTGATTGGGGGGAGGCACAACTAGACACCAGTGAAATATTATATATTTACAGGACCGGTGATCAGATGGTGGTGGTGGTGGTAGGGGGTGCCACTAAATACCAAGGACTCATTATATAAATATGGGAACAGAATTGGAGAGTGGAGGGTGCCGCTAGACAGCAGATAAACATAACTGGGGAGGTATATTTACAGGGCCGATAACCAGATGGTGGGGGCACCACTAGACATACCAGGAAACAACATACATGAGGGGCGGTGATCAGAGTGGAGTGGGTGCCACACACCACTAGACATCATGGATAGAGGTGTAGAATTAAATTCATGAGAGAATTCAAGCAAAAGTCTGACTTTGCTTCCATGGAAGTTCGGAATTGATTCCAGAACTTTACCAGAAATTCTGCCACGGGAGCGATCGTCCTCAAGCCCCTGGTTGCTAGTACTCCTTCCTCCCACCCACCCCACATGTAAAAAGTATCCTGGTGGCTAGTGGTCCCTCCCTCCACCCGCCAGCTGCTGCCAGAATTGTACAGTAACCCCCCATATTGTTCTTTCCAAATCCCTGGTGGTCTAGTGGTAATTGACAAGTAAAAGTAGCCCTTGTCCCAACCCCTCCCCATCCCCAATCCTAGTCCCATAGCTATCCCTGGTGCCCCCACCCCAGCAGGTGCTCACCACCCGGCTGCCACCCCCATCGTAAACCCCCCTCAGAACGGACAGACTGGCACAGCCCTCCTCTTCCTCAACGGCTGGCCCACCAACTGAGCTTAATGAATGAGAGTGCACCTTACAGCTCAGTTGGTGGGCCGGCCATGGAGGAAGAGGAGGGCTGTGCTGGTCCACCCGCTCTGAAGGGGGGTTTATGATGATGGTGGTGGGAGCCAAGTGGTGGGTAGGCACCTGCTGGGGTGGAGCATGGGGACACTAGACCACCAGAGATAGCTATGGGACTGGGGATGGGGAGGGGTCAGGACAAGGGTTACATTTACTTGTTTTCAATTACCACTAGACCCTCAGGGATTTGGAAAGAATATGGGAAGGGGGAGGGGTTACTGTACAATTTCAGCAGCGGCTGGCAGATGGAGGGGATGGACCATTAGCCACCAGGGCATTTTTGTCATGCAGGGATGGGGTGGGTGAGCGATCACAACATGGCAGGATGGGGTACTCTTTTTTAAGTAAACAACAAAAAAGGTAAATAAATAAAGTCAAGCCGGCGGCGGCTAGTGGGTGATCCAATGGGGGGAGGGACCACTAACCACCAGGGACAGGCTGTAAGTATTCCTCTAGTGGGTGGGGGGGAGAGGCCACTAGCCACCAGGGCAAGGGATGAATGACGGAAATGTGGTTTTCTGCCCCTAGGGTGAAATTTGCCCATAACATTCGCGGAAGTTCTCCGCTCCACCATAAGTGGAAGTTCGGAAACTTCTGCGAATGTTCGTTGATTTCTGTGGAAGTTCCGCAGGGCAGAAAACTGCACTTTCGCCCACCCCTAATCATAGATCATACATAAGGGAACAGCAATTGGAGGGGTGCCACTAAACACCAGGGAAAAAAAACACATAAGAGTAAACCAATCAGAGGCTGGGGGGGGTACCACTAGGCGCCAACGACTTCTCTCACTAAGGTGGGCAATCAGGATTTTGGAGTGCCCAGAAAAGGTATTTTTGGCCATTAATTGAATAAACAAACATCAGAATCTAGCTAAACATGTCCAGTTTATCTAGGTTCCGTTGTTTGTTTTTTTAAATGATGGCATTTTTATGTAATCTCCATGCTTATTAGTTTGAGGAGAAAAGAAATAAGATGGCGGGTGGTCACGGTACAAAAAAAAGCTTTGTGCTGTGAGAAGCAAGTGGAGAGAAACCAAAAACAGTCTTGCGACACATAGTTTTTGGTGTGTCAGAATGTTATTCCAAGAACCCTAGTGACCATGCTCAGGACAGAAGAACACAAAACTTTAAAGCCTTAGAAATCTGAAACCATTTAATATTTTTTTTCATGAAATCTTTCAAAGGCACTACCTGAGGACATCATGCCTGTACTCTGAAAGTTTGAGGAAAAATTTCCACTTCACGTAGGCCGCAGGTGAGAGCAGAAAAAATCCCATATTAAGCTTAGGAAAAAAAATAGCTATCTACAGAAAAATGACATATACGGATCTCATAATCCGCACAAGCTGCCATCACAAAACTTTTCTACAGATTAATATCTTGCCTTCTACAGAACACGTGCAAAATGTCAACTGATTTCATTAAATGCTGCCAAAACTATTAAGGTGCAAAGTTAGGGGTTTAACATTCAACACCCTACTCAACCCTAACTGTAGGGCCGTTACTGCACCCCTGTAATATAAATGCAGTATTAGCATCAATGTAAACAGCAGCTTTTCTTTTACCTTGCTGTGAAGCCATTTTTTTTCAGTTGTTTAAAAGCAAAATAAGGGGTTTCATTGTCCTATCAACGAGTTTGATAAATTCAGTAATGTAAACGTGAGTAGTAAATGAGAAAGTGTGCATTACTCAGTGGCCCCATTGATTTCAATACAGTTTTGGTTGTATGCCATTTCAGATATATGCACAACAATGGGAAGTCATCAAGTATATGCATACATCAGGAATTGACTGTAATATGATTTATTTACCTAATTTATTTACCACTGGTGTGGTATATAGTTAACTAGGAATCATTTGGGGGTATGAATATGATTTCTGAAAATAAGAACATTACAAGCAGCTGCAAATCTGCACAAATGTCCTGTCCCTTTTAAAAGAGCATGCTTTGCTTTTTGCTAAAAAGCACATTCTCTGAGTGGAATAAGACATTTGAAAGTGTGGGCTGTATCCTATCAATATCCCTTTTGATAACTGATACATGGCATGTGTTCAATATCGCGTAGCAATATGAGCATAACAACCACGCAGGAAAAGCAGCATAAGGGAATACAGCTACAGGGAAAATATAGCGATGAACATTATCGCACTATATCTGTAGTTGTGTTCACTCAGGCTGATGGCTTGAAGTAACCAACTGCAGACTGAAACAGTGTGCTGCCACTGTGGCTCAGAGGAAAGAGCCATAGTCAGAAAAAGCAGTACAGATCAAGGAAACAAGGGTTCAAATCCAATCCCTGCACTGGATGTATTTTTTCCCCTCAATGTCTTCCGTTAATTATGTTTGCTTGCACGCATGTGCAAGAAACATAGTGCTATCATCCGAGTTTTCGGAGATGTGGCAGCCCTCTTCCAATTCAGGCAGTGTGTTTGCAGGCACGGCCGCAGTTCTCCAATGCCTGCTCAAGCTGTCTATGACAGCTCCAAAATGCAGTGGAGTACAGTTGAAAGGGGGAGCTACGCTTCAGTGAGCAGCAATAAGATATCGCCTGCTCATGCGCTCCCCCCACACACACACACACACACGCACACATACTGCGTGCTGCCCCCCCACGCACACACTGTATAGCCAAAGGGGGTGCCCAATCCCCCGTCGGCTGTGCTGTGCTCCCCCAAAGCTTCCACATGCCACGCTGGGTGCCCACTTCAGCGCATAATACGCATGTATAGCCTGGAAGGGGGGTGCCCAATCCCCCATCGCCCCCAGAGTAGGGTGCCATGCTGGGAGCCCACCCCAGCATGGCAACAGATGTTGTCGCCACTGGGGTGCCCAATCCCCCATCGGCTCCACTGTCTCCCACCCCAAGCATCCAGGTGCCATGGGAGCCCACCCCAGCATGGCAAAATGTATAGCAGCCGATGGGGTGCCCAATCCCCCGTTGGCTCCAGCCCCACCAAACAGCCTTTCAGCTGCCACGCTGGGAGCCCACTCCAGCGTGGCAAATGTCCCTCGTCGTCTCAGTAAAGAAATACAGCTGCAAATAAAAAACTGTCCCTCTGCGCTTCTCCCTGCCCCCTCCCACAACCCACACCCACCCACTGCGCACCCTGCCTCCCACATTCCCCCCCCCCATACTTACCTCTGGACCTTGGCGCGACGATCTTCGGTGGACCGGGAACACGTCTGCACTCTTCAAAGCCGACCGCGAACTGAGGAAATGCTGGTAAGCTGTATAATGGGATAGATAGGGTTTTTTCAACTTTGCTGCATATCTCAGGCATTTTTTGGAATTTTTGCACCAAATTTTCAACATGGGGTTTTTGGGACCCCTTCTCATGAATGCTGTCACTGTCATGGCGTTATTCGGGCCCGAAGGGTGATTTCGCAGTCACTGCGTGAAATCACCTTTCAGGACTGATTAACAAAACGATACTGCCAGTGTTCATAAGGTGGGCTGTCAAGAAGCCTATTTTGAAAATTTGGTGGAAAAATTCCAAAAAATGACTGTTTTACGAGCGTGCGTTGCGCAGTTCCTACACACGCTCGTAAGTTTGCGAATTTTCAATATTTTCACTCCTGATTTTCAACATTGCCATTTTACCATGCCTTCTTATGAGTAGTACAGCTGTCATTTTTCACATCTCACCCAAAACGTGTTTCCGCCCATGTAGCGCACAATGGTGCAGTCGGTGTGCGAAATCAATGTACGGGACAAATTAAGAAAATCACAGTGACACTGTTCATGAGCAGAGGTCTTAAAATGGCTATATTGAAAATTTGGTGAAAACATTCCTAAAAATGACTGTTTTACGAGGGTGAGTTGTGCAGTTCCTACGCACACTCATAAGTTCATGAATTTTCAATATTTCACTCCAGATTTTCAACATTGCCATTTTACCACACCTCCTTATGAGCAGTACAGCTGTCATTTTTCACATCTTGCCCAAAATGTGCTTCCACCCATGTAGCGCACAATGGCGCAGTCGGTGTGCGAAATTAATGTATGGGACACATTAAGAAAATCACAGTGATACTGTTCATGAGCAGAGGTCTTCAAATGGCTATGTTGAAAATTTTGTGAAAAAATCCCTAAAAATGACTGTTTTATGAGTGTGCGTTGTGCAGCTCCTACGTACGCTCGTAAGTTTGCGAATTTTCAATATTTTCAATCCAGATTTTCAACATTGACATTTTATTATACTTTCTTATGAGCAGTACAGCTGTCATTTGTCACATCTTGCCCAAAACATGTTTCCGACCATGTAGCGCACAATGGCGCAGTCGGTGTGTGAAATCAATGTATGGGACACATTAAGAAAATCACAGTGATACTGTTCATGATCGGAGGTCCCAAAATGCCTGTGTTGACAATCTGCTGTAAAAAGTCCCCAAACTAATTACATTACGGGTGTGCGTTGCACAGTTTCTATGCACGCTCGTGACTTCACCAGTTTTTTTAATATTTTTACTGCAGATTTGCAACATTCCCATTTTTTACACCTCCCCATGAACAGTACAGCTGTCATTTTTTACATCCTGTTCGGAATGTTTTTGCACCTGTGGTGCTAAATGCCGTAGTCGCTGTGCATAAGCAGCTTTCGGCTAACAAACTGATATTGCCACTGTTCATGAGGTGGGGTCACAAAAAAACTGTGTTGAAAATTTGGAGTGAAAATACCAACGAATGCCTGAGGTATTAGGGTTTCCAACCTCAACGCCCAACCCTGTAGAGAATGACAGGCATCAGGGGTGTGACTTGGAATTCTTGCCTGTAATGCTCATACCATTCCACACCCTGCAGCCAGTGAGAGGCATCGAGGTATGCCTTGGGCTCTTCGGCCCCAAAGTTCACCCCATTCTCCTATACCTCACCCATCTCACCGTATTTCCTGATGGAATGGGGTGCGCATAAGGGCCAAAGACCCCAAGGCACACCGTGACACTTGTCAGTATCTGCAGGGTGGGGTGTGGTGAAATGGCGTGGCCGTTATGCCTGATGACCCAAAGGCACACCCCAATGCCTGTCACTCTCTGCAGGGTGATGGTGGGGCTGGCTTCAGTTCAGTACTTCACTGCCATCCCTATTACGCAGCTCTGTAACTTCTACAGTACCACTGTCAATGCCAGTAAGCAAACATTCGGCATTGACAAATGCTTGTTTTTTTTCTGTTCTTGCGCCTGACCCTAGCTGGCCCCCTGCCACCTTAACTGTATTGTACAACATCCACCCGGGTCCCGATTTTCCCCCCTCCCTGAGTGTGGCCCCCCCTTGGAGTTGCTTATATATATATATACTTTTTACATTTCTTTTCCCCTCCAGTCACCGGTTTCTGAGGCATCCCTTGAGAGACACCTGCTTGTCCTGCCATGCCTGAGACCTCCCCTCAACCCAGATCCCCCACCCAGAACCCTGACCCTGCATCTTAAGTCCCCCACTGGTAGACCCCCTGACTTGTGCCCCTCAGGGTGGGGCCTCCCTCACCTACCTTGGGTGCTCCATCAATTTAGTCTGGTAAGTGGGTTTGGATGCAGGCTGAGTGATATCGGGATCGGGAGAAGGCAGGGTCTGGCAGTGGGCGTGGGGTAGGCACTCTGTCATCTCCTCAGGTGCCAGGGTGTTTCCTTGTTTATGTGTATGTGAGTGTGATTCCCGGAGGTGCAGATGTGCAATGACATCCAGTGTGAGCTGACCGTGCTCCCACACCCCTCTTGCGGACATCCACTGACACCTCCACTCCTTACGTGTGTGAGCCCTGGCTGTTGCACCCCCTGTCTCTACTGGGAGTTGCTGCTTCTGGGGAGCCATCAACCCACCCTCCCCAGGAGAAGAGAGCTGTCCTCCAGACACTTGATCCTCTCCTCTCTGGCCGACCCCCGGCAACCTGCGCTCACTCCCGAGCCTGGGTCACTAGCATGGTGCGAGGTGTGGCATCCAGTGACTCAACCCTCAGTGACACCAGGCCGGCCCCAAGAGCTGATTATATTTTTTCATGAGGGGTGCAGGAGGCAAAGCCCCTCGCATACACATGTTTAACAGACACCTAGGTCAACAACTGTTTGTGCAGACCCCTGACACTGATGCAGTATCGGTTTTAGTGCTGTTTGTGTTCTTGCTGTTTTTCAGTAGTGCAATTATCACGTTCGCTGTTGTTGCTGAGCAAATATTGATCATGCTCAATTTTTTTGTGGTTTTTGACTAGATGCCTGATACACCACTTGGGATGTCAAAGGGGTAGAACCCTCCCTCTCACGTTGCATTCCATACATATCCCTGCTAGTGAGGATAAGACCTTCATAACCTACTATTTTCACATTATAGAAATACAACAAGTGCAACAGCAGTCAATTGAAGAATAACTTGTAATTATACCATTCCTAGGCTGCTAGGTTAGGGTGATACCTGACATTGAACCAACATATATATTATACACAGACATTATAATAAACACATTTTCCTGGCTGCATGGGTCCCCTTGTCAGGGGTCTTAAGACAGTTTAGTCTACATTCTAGACCAAGAGAGCATTTTTGACTAATCATTGTACTTCTTTCCCCCCTGCATGTGAGACACTCTAGTATTCCATAAAGAGTGTCTTATGTCACATGCCCTGGAAATGGGCATGTTTAAGTGAGTTTTTTTTTTATTTTAAATTAACCTCAATGAATAATATATTAATATGGCATCTGAGATCACTTTTTTTAAAGTTGTTATCCTCCTTTGGTTAGACCGGGTGGCTCCCTTGTCTCTGGGAACCATCAGCCATCCCTTACCTCCCTTTGTGATCTAGGGCTGTTTTTCCCACAGATAACCCCCAACAGTGAGGCTAGGGTGGGCAGGCTGTCCCCCCAGTGTTTCATATGCAGAATTCACCTTTGGGATCCTGAAGTGACAGGCGGGCTGAGGTGCCTCAGGCAGAGCTTCACGGAGCTCAGGTCCGCTATTTTCCTCTGTTTTCTCCCTATGTTCCCTGAGCTACAGCAGCATGGAGGATGCATGCATATGGAGGTGTACATTGCTATGGAAATACTGCTCTTTCCACCCTCCTGACATTTCATTAGCCTCTCAGACATCTGCATTGCTCGCAGGCCTCCACCTGGTGATAGCCGAGAGCCAGGAAGGTGCACCACCCCAGTCCGGGACAGAAGAGCTTCCAGATGGCTACTCAATACTCTCCCAGTACCCCCCCACTGACCCTCAGTGACCCAAGCTTGTTTCTGAGCTGGCATGGTGCAAGGTAAGTCACTGTACAGTGCCTCAGCTCTCTCACCACCAGGCCGGTGGCTTCTGAGACCAATTTTATAGTTGTAAGAGGGGTCTCACTTAAATTACTAGGGTACCAGAACCACTCACATTCATTTTGCAGTTCTTAAAACTTAAGAATGTATTTGACACCGGTCTAACAACTGTGAGAGTGCACCTTGGGTGTAAGAGTGGTTTCTGCAGCCATATTAACACACAGCTTCGAAAGAACAGACAGCGTTAGCAAATTGTATCTTTACCTGAGACAGATTTGCCATGTCAGTAGTCCCAGTGTCACCAAGAAGAGCGCTCCTGTCACTGTCAGAATGGCTACAAACCAGATGTCCGGCTGCCAGTAGTTGTCATATACAGTGACACTCTTTAATGTTTTGGCTGATGTTGTCTGTAACACCACAAGCACAACACAAAAAAAATACAACAGGAAATCAGTTTATTGACCCTTGGTTCTATGACAGCATGGTAGCCCCCCAAATTAAACAAGCTAGAGTGGAAAGGTCCCTTCCCAACTCTCTTTTATGTAATTTTTGTAATGAATACAGGATCAGTACTAAAAGCACTAGAGACTGAAGCCCTCTGTTTAGCTACATGGCCTGGAACAGTGTGGGACAGGTACAAGTGCTGGCTTCCCCATGCTGCGATTTATTTAGAGCTTGTGAAAGATGAGGGGTAGACAGCATGAGAGACTGAAGCCCTCTGTTTATCTATGTAACACCCAGGTTCTTCTGGGGTTACTAGAACCCCTTTAGTATAGTTTAGGTAGGATTTTGGGCAGCACATGGGTAAAATCCCTGTAGGGCTCCTTTAAGATCCATCTGGTGAGCTCTGCTGGGCAGAGGGATCTAAAATGGAATGTTAGAACTCTCGCAGCAGCATAACCCCCAGCTACTATGCTGCAGTGAAGTTTGACTCAGTAGTTAGATAGTGTTTGGAGTTTGAGTGAGTTGGTTAGTGCTCTGCCAGTGGGCAGACCGACTGCCAGAGGGGAGCCCCCCTTTTTTCTTTTCTCATCCTAGTTCATGAGCAGAATGGTCTGGATGCCAGGATGTGGTGGTTCCATCTCCTGTGATGCCCCGAGGGGGTGAATTTCTTCAGAAGTTGCTTATAGGACTGGTAACAGTGAGTAATTGTTGGGGCAATTCCCACACCTGTAAATATTTAAATTACAGCGCTGCCCAGAACTATTTGGCTAAATCAAAGCCCTCCAGTCATGGAAATGCTGTGTGTTTGCAATTTGTCAGTTCAAGGACTGTAAAACAGGATAGGCCCTTTAGCTGGGGGTTCCTGGAAATCTTATGACAGTGACCTTCTTCAATTATTTGCTGTGGGATGGGTTCAAGAGAGAGAGAAGGACCCTCACAGCTCTGAAATGTAAAGTGTGATCTACTAGAACTAAAGTGGAATTGCTAAAAAACATTTAGTACCTTCACAAGTTCTTTGATCCTGTATGAATTCAGAGGAGGTCTGCTTTGGCTGGGTGTGAGCTAGTCAATGTGGTCCAGTTGCAGAGGGACAAATCTGTTCACTAATGTTTTTGGGAGTTAGGTGCTACCATCCCCAGAAAGTTAAAAGGGGAGTTTACTTTGTCCTCCTTCCTGGCCGGGAATGTATGCTCGCAGGTAACTTTCAGACTCAAAAGGGTCTATTATGCTAAAAATGTTCAGGGGACTATGGTGCCCAGTGTGTCCTAGATACCAAGCCAGGTGTTGCCCTAATGCCAGGGGTAATACTATTCTCTTTGTTACCTTAGGAGGTGTGGGGTTACATCTACATGACCAGGAACAGTATGGGGCAGCCACAGTGCAGACTTCCCCACACTGTGATATATGTAATGCAGTGAAAGGTGAGAGGTGGAGAGCACTAGAGACTGAAGCTTTCTCTTTATCTACATAACCAGGGACAGTGTGGGGCAATTTCAGTGCAGATTTTCCCACTCAGTGATGTATTTAGTGCTGGTGAAAGGTGACGGGTGGTGGATAGCACTAGAGACTGAAGCCCTCTGTTTATCTCTGTTGCCAGGGACAGTGTGAAGGCAGCCACAGTGCAGACTTCACCACACTGTAATGCATTTAGTTTTATTATTTTTTTCATTTTCATTTTAGTGTACTAGTGTAACCCCTAGGGGCGCTATCCTAAGGGCTGCTACCCCTGCCTGCCCTAGCTGCGACAGGTTGAGGGGCCCAGATCTGTTGGCGGGTGCCTCCACCCAGAGGTCGGGGTCAGAACAGTCGATATTGACTTGGTCACAGCCCTCTGGGTTGCTGCAACCCCCCCCTTTTTTCCGCTAGTGGCCCTCCCAGTTCACTTTCAGTGTCCATACCATATACACTTACCCCCCCGGCTCGAACCAATCAGCTTACTCTGGGGATCCCTTGAAAAGCAAGGCACAGTTACATCACCTTTACTGTGCAATATTTCCCCATTAATACACAGACCAGCCAATGTACTTTTGCAGAATAAGCAATCTGATTTATTCAAGGGGAGGCAACAAGGATAGGGGAAAATCAGGGTGAGTGGCTTACCACTATAATATATATTTGACTACCTAGGGCTCTGTGCACAGGCCTAACCTATTAATTACTGTCTAGGCGTACCCAAGTCCTAATGGCTAGTTCCTTGATGCAGCTAGTTGGGGCCCTGACACACACGAGCATTTCATTCCTGAGCAGAGCAGATGGAGCCAGAAAGCTCAACTGATACAGTCAGCAGTACAACCAAACGATTTTGCCTTTAATTGTAACCTTTCACAGGGAGCTACCCTGATTCAGTACTCACAACTCCATCAGAGAACCACTCCTTCACCACTCGCAGGGCTGAGCCTCAGCTTCAAAGGCCTCCTCACACATTTATATGGAAAACCACAGAGGGGTACCATACCAGGCAGCTGCTCCTATAACCCAACCAAACTCATAGCCATTGGGAGTTTCACTGCAGCTTCCACTTTCCTGACAGACCGAGCACGATTCAGCAGATTCTCCAGTCCTCTTCAGGTGGAGCCTGGTAGGTAGCTGTGCTTGTACACAGCCTCCTCTGACCGCTAGCCTGCAGATTTTAGTCTGTGGAATGCCGGTGATTAAAACGGCTGCCTCAGACCTTTCACGCACTTCCCGCGTGAACACTTAATGCCACAGGAGCTCAGAGCTCCCTTCTCCTTCACAGTCACTACGCATCTGCCCCTTTGCAGTGTGGTGCAGCTCTCTAGCTCGGGCACCACCCGATCCCATTGGCTGGCCTCAGATGCCAGTCACTTACTTTTGCTCTCAGTGGTGCAAAAAAGCGCCATAGCCCATTATGCCACTTCCCTGCATTACAAGCTGTGTCCCCATTGGTCAGTCAGCTCCCTGAAGGGTCCTGCTTTCGGTTGGTCACCAGTTACTCCCTCTGAAGTACCCCCAACTCCTATTGGACCCTTTAGAACGTCCGGGTCCAACATGAAGGAGCACAGCACACAGTCCCAGCTGCAATGAAAAGAGTTAAACAAACCACAATTTTACCAATACTATACAGGTTCTCGAAGGAACAACTACATCTTTTAGATGGGCTCCTTCAGCACTCCTAGCGACTGCAGAATGGAGCGATCAGACAGCAGGCCAGGGCGGGATTCGAACAGGGAAACACTAGTCCCCCTATTTGTACTACTAAAAACCTGGGAGCAGGCAGCTCTTTAAGGAGGCAGTATTGAAGGCTTTAAAAGCACTTACAATGCCCACATTTAACGGCCTTATGCCGAACACCAGTCAGGCATAGAGCATTTAGGCAAGCTCCAGGAAAGCTTTTAGGAACCCCCATTTGTAGGGGGGGGGTTACACCCTTCCTGGCCTGGAAAGAACTTGGCATCCACATCAAGTAGTTACCCTTAAATCACTTTAAGGCAAACAGTTTAGGTAACATTATATCACACTTTATATTACATGCAGTGTTGCTGTATTTTTACTACTATTAATGCCACATTACACACAGATAACCTTTTTCTTGTAAATCAGGTCATTATTTCCAGCCCATGACACCTGGAAAGAGGGAACCCCTCCCTATTAGCTACTTGCGGGCTACCTAAAGCAGGGGTACCACACTCGAAGGGCAATACTAACAGGCTGGAGTTATCCCCCAAGGCTAACTTAGGCAAGGAGCTTGGGGACACATACACCCCTTTATGGACCACATTTAAGGGCAGGTCCACAGGCTGACCCAGAGACTCATAACTCAACTTTACTACAGGCCGTACTTCTCGGCTGGAGCATCTAGGGGTCTCGGAAAACCCTGCTACAGGCCCCGATTCCATTTCAGCCTCACTGAGATTAGTAGGGGGAACCTCCACAGGGGAAGGGGACCCAGTGCTCATAGTACTTTCGGGGACATGACCTTCTATATCAGGACCCACACTACTTGGCTCAGCTGCGGACTGTTCAGGCACTAGTAAGGAACCATCAGGTCACTTAAAATATTCCTCAGGTTCTGGCATATCACTGGCTTGCTCCCTCACATCACTTCCTTCTTTGGAAAAGTCAGATAGTTCAGCCAGGCCAGACAGTTCAGCCAGGCTTGAGGATCCCACCCCTTCAGCTTGGATGCCACTCACTTCATCTTCTGGGAGCACTGGCTCCAGTGACAAAGCTGGGGGCTCAGACAGTCCAGAAAGCCCAACTTCGTCTCCGGAGTTGACTAGGGAATTGCCCCAAAACAGTTGGCTCAGTTCATAAGAGGGATAGTATTCAATATTATTCTCATTGTCTTCAGACACAGACTGATGATCATCTTCATTAGAGGGG
Organism: Neoceratodus forsteri; assembly: GCA_016271365.2. Taxonomy (NCBI): domain Eukaryota; kingdom Metazoa; phylum Chordata; order Ceratodontiformes; family Ceratodontidae; genus Neoceratodus; species Neoceratodus forsteri. The sequence goes on along the minus strand of CM028129.1, from coordinate 1,576,238,244 downwards.
ACTGGAGAAGGGTTTTTTAGTTTGCTTGCTGAAGAATCAAGTGGTCTGGGTGCTTTCTTGGCAGCAGCTCTAGTCACAGGCCTGGGGGCATTGGGAGATTCAGCTTCTATCAAAATTTGCCCGATTGGCAGCAGGTGATTCCTGTGTACAGTTTTTACATCTTTTGAATTGTTTTCAGGCCACACTTTATATACAGGTAAATCTGCCAGCTTTCCCACAACAATATGGGGAAGGTGATGCCATCTGTCAGCAATCTTGTGTTTGCCATGCAGTCCCAAATTTCTCAATAGCACTCTATCCCCTTCTCTCAGTTCCATTGCTTTCACTTTCTTATCATACCTTTCCTTGTTGGCCAGGTTTCGCTTAGCAGCCATGGTCTGGGCTAGTTGGTAGGCATGGTTGAGTTGAGCCTTCAATTTTTGCACATACTGTAGATGATTGTCTGCTCGAACCCCATCAGGAGAAACCCCGAAGCATACATCCACCGGCAGCCTAGCTTCTCTCCCAAACATCAGTCTGTACGGGGAAAATCCAGTGGCATCACTTTTGGTGCAGTTATAAGCATGTACCAAGGTGCTAATCTGCTGACTCCATCTAGGCTTATCTTTAGGCTGCAGTGTGCCCAACATATCAAGCAATGTACGGTTCAACCTTTCAGGTTGAGGATCTCCTTGGGGGTGGTACGGGGTGGTTCTTGACTTTCGCAACCCCCATAAGGATAGCATTTCTTTGATTAGACGGCTCTCAAAATCTCTTCCCTGGTCGGAATGAATCCGTTGAGGTGCCCCATAGTGAACAAAGAAATTTTCCACAAATACTTTAGCCACCTTGGTTGCTTTTTGATCTTTAGTAGGAAAAGCCTGTGCATACCAGGTAAAATGTTCAGTGACTACCAATATGTTGCTGATGTTTTTCAGATCTGGCTCTAGACTCAAGAAATCAATGCCGACCAGTTCCATAGGGGCACTAGTAGTGATATTGACCAGGGGAGCAGCCCTCTGAGGCAGGGTCTTTCTTTGTAAACATCGTCTACAAGTCTTGATATACTGCTCCACATCAGCACCCATCTTTGGCCAATAAAATCGGGCCCACACTAAGTCAAGGGTTCAGTCTATGCTGAGGTGTCCCTTGTGATTGTGCAGGGACCTCAACACCAGTTATCTAAAAGCAGTGGGCAACACCAGTTGTTGTTTGTCACCCGGCCCTGTTTGTCCACAGTCTCCCTGTATAGTAGTTGGTTAATCAGTTTCAACTTTGAACCCTCTTTGTATAACAAGGCAGTTCTCAGGTCAGTGGAACGCAGTTTGGACACGTCTCTCCCTGCCTGCAAAGCCTCCAAAGCAGCTTTTATCATGGGGTCTCGGGATTGAGCCCGTTGGAGACTATCATTGTTGAATTGGGGCAGCGAACTAGTGTCTAAGGCAGAAAAATGACAGTAAGCAGCAGGTATGCAGTTCTTGGATGGCCTCAAGCAATCCACCATGCAGTCCACAGCATCAGGAGACACCTGTTCCTCCTTGTCAAATGTTTGGCAAAGTGCTCTTATGTCATGTTCTGACAACCTGACCCAGTCGGTTTGGGGCACAGGCCTCTGAGAGAGAGCATCTGCATCTATATGGTTTAGACCTGCTCTGTACTCAACAGCATAGTCGTAGATGGCCAATGCAGAGAGCCACCTATGGCCAGTGGCATCTAACTTGGTTGAGGTCTGCACATATGTCAAAGTATTGTTATCAGTTTTCACCAATATCTTGGCGCCATACAAATAGTCATGAAACTGATCAACAATGGCCCACTTCAAGGCCAGAAACTCTAGTTTGTGCACGGGATAGTTTTTTTCTGAAGAAGTCAGACTTCTGCTGGCAAAAGCTACAGGTCTTAGCCCATTTGGGTGCTCCAATCCTTGTAGACTAGCGTCAGTATGGAGAACGTACGGCTTGGCCGGGTCAGCATAGGTCAGCACTGGGGCATGGGTAAGTTGATATATGATGTCATAGAAAGCTTCCTCACACTCAGTAGTCCAGCGGTTTCCAAACACATAATTTGGATGAAAATACTTCTTCTCCGTCTCAGAGTGCACAACCTTTTATATACTTTTTGTGGGTTTGAGGGTACCCCTGAGTAAGGTTGAGAAGGGGGTGGATAACTCGAGAATAATCTTTGACAAACCACCTACAATATCCATAAAACCCCAGGAACTGTTGCAGCTCTTTCAAATTCTTTGGCTGAGGCCAAGTAGTCAAAGCCTCCACTTTGCTGGGGTCAGTCTCTATGCCTTCAGGGGATACTATGTGGCCCACATACTTCACAGAAGTTTGAAAGAATTGGAACTTATCTATAGATAACTTAAGACCGAAATCCTCCAGCTGATCCAGGACCTTGAACAGTCGATGTTCATGTTCTTCCAACGAGTTGCCAAACACTATGACATCATCTAAGTAGACTAAACACGGGGAGATCACGTGATGCAAGGTTCCTGGCAGCAGCACTGAAGCGGAGCTCCAGCACCTCGCCTCTTTATTTAATTATTATCAGTAAAAATAACCTCCTGTGACAGTGATTGCAGTTACTCCTGCTTTTGCTGGAGGAATAGTGTCACATTATTACGGCAATTAGCTTTGGGATTGCTGTCACTGAGGGGATGGAATTGGATATGAAGCAGGCCCTGCCCAGGCATACTCCACCAACCTCTCCGGAGAAGTTACCGAAAAAACAAAGTGCTCAAGGGGCTAATGTCGGGAAAGAAACGCCCCCACCTCCATCTGCTTCTCCGTTAACTGAGGATAGTTTTTACAAGAGATGGTCTCATTCTGAGAGACTCTGTCCGATATTTCTACAGAGCTGAAGTCTCTATGTAGTGATTTCACTGGCCTTGCGAGAAGGATTGGGGATACCGAGGCTCGAATGGCTTCAGTCGAGAGGTGGAAAGAGAAAGCTGAGCCTGACTTAGTGCATTTGCATCAGCAACTAGAGAACTACAGCTGAAGTGTAAAGACCTAGAAGGCAGGAGTAGACGGAAGACTATAGTGATCCTTGGCTTGCCTGAATCGGAAGAGGGGACGAATATTGGGGCCTTCCTACAAAGGTTTCTACAGAAGATAGTGGGCCCTTCTCCCATCAGTGCTAGTTACCACATTGAAAGAGCACACCGCTCCCTTAGACCGCAACCTCCACCAAACGCCTTGCCAAGACCGATCATAGTGAGATTTTGGAGCTTTGTAGAAAAGTAACGTGATCGATAAAGTAAAGGAGTTGCAAGGTATTAAATGGGAGAATGCCATCTTAAGAATCACCCAGGATCTGCCTCGGGAGACTCGGTTGAAGCGGGCCGCATACCACACTACAGTTAAAAAACTCATCACAGCGGGTATCTCCTTCCGCATGCAATACCCAGCCAAGCTTCGAGTCTCGGTGCACGGATCCTGGATTTTGTACGATACACCGGAACAGGCCTCCTCAGATCTCTTGGCAAAGTTACCCAGCTTGTTTAAGGTCGGCTGAACTCTCATAAAGACTTAGACAGTTGGACTGTTATTTACCTTAATTTTTGTATTGATTGCCTGCTTTTTCGGTCTCGTGGGGTGTTGGTTGGTGGGACTTGATGGCCTTCTTGGGGCTGGAGGCTGGGGGGAGGCAAAGTAGAGTGATGACCATTATCACTCCTAGCCACTAGAGGGTATATGGGAACCTCTGTTACCAGGAACTGTTTCCCAGGGAAGAATAATTGGAATGGGTGAAGTGTACCCTCTTTATCTTTCCCCCCAATAGCCTGCTAGCAGGATGCCGCGCTGACTCAGGTCTGCTTCCTCACCATTTTTCTTTCACTGTAGTAAGTGGTTTTATATTACCCCGGCATTTTAGCTCTAGGGGGGTATACAGAAAAGTTTTCGGGGTGCTCGTGCCAGCGAATTATACTCTCTCTAAATATGAGGTGGCTTTCTGACTACTAGTTAATTTCAAATTCGTTGTAATGAGCACCTCTGGCCGGATTCGGGATAACCATAGATCAGTAATTATTTCAACTGGATTATGGTTGATCAAGAAGCCGCATAATCGTGGGGTTATGAACAAGGGGCACCATAAGGGTTGTGGGCTGTTTTCTGGAGGCTTGGACTGAGAATGAGTGCCTCGTGTTTCATGGAGGCCTGTCGCCATTGAGGTGCCTGTCTTTCTTGAGGGGGGTGTGGAGAGCTCTGTTTGTGCGGTCTGGGAGAGCTGCTTGACATACTAGGTTGGGGGGATGGCGTTCCGGCTACTTTATCCGTATGTTGCATTTTGCAAGCCATAACTGGTGCCATCAGGGGTTGGCCACCCATACAAGTCTTGTTTTGGCAGGCAACTACTCTTATTTGGACGGGTGGGCCTACTGTACATAGTTATAGAGGGTTGCTGAAGGAGGGGAGAGGAGGGGTTTTGGGGATTTTGCCGGTTTGGCCTATGTTATGTTATCTGCCATGGAATTTTGAACTTACTGCTCTAAGTGCGTACGGGGTGAAGGCAGGTGAACTCTGCTTTAAGGTACCGGATTTAGAGGTACGGTTTAGGTTTCTGGAGGGGTGGGGGGGAGTTAAGGTTGGAAGAGTATACCGGTTAATTAAGAAGGGTTGGCTTGTTGTTGGGATAGGGTTTTATGTTCTATATAGTGTTTTGGGTAGTTTTTTGGGGGGAAGGGCTGGAGTGTGTCATAGGGATTATGGGGTTAGGTTTATTTTTTTTAAATATGGCAAACATCGGACATTAAAGATGGCTAGCCTTTCAACAAAAATTAGCACCTGGGATGTTAGAGGAGTAAGGGACGTCCTGAAATGGGTACAAATACTTAAGCACTGTGCTCTTTTAAATGCTGATATAATTTTGCTTCAGGAAACCCACTTGACCACTTCTGAATCACTATCTTTACGTAGGCAGCGTGTGTCTCAGGTTTTCGTAGCAAGATGCTCATCTACTAGTCGAGGGGTGGCCATTTTAGTCAAAAGGAGTGTTGCGTTGATAGTGGATGCAACGCTTACAGATCCTGAGGGGAGATACGTTTTAATTAAAGGTATATTAAACAATGTGGCGGTGGTTTTAGGTTCAATTTATGGTCCGTTGGGAGGAGATCCGAGTTTTTTGATGGACCTGGCCAACAAGTTGACATCGCTTTTACCTGCCTCTGTGATTCTAGGGGGAGACTGGAACATTCCCCCAACTCAAGATCTGGACAGGACCTATAGGCCACTGAAGCCACTCTCGCCCTCGCAGTCTGCCTTGCAGGATTTTAGGGTTATGCTCGGGTTGGATGACCTGTGGCACCTCCTGATTCCCATGCAACAGTCATATACATTTTATTCAACCATTCATCAGACCTGGTCCAGATTAGATTATTTCCTTATGAGTGGTTCCCTTATTCCTGGCTTACATCAGGAGGGTATGGAACCTATAATGATATCAGACCATGCGGTGGTATGGGTGGCCTTATCGGTAAATTCTCATACTCGGAGAGAAACAATTTGGAGATTGAACACCCAGTTGTTACAAGATGAACCTTTGATTTCCCGTATCAAGGAACTCATTGCTGAATTTATGGAACACAATAGTGATTCAGTTCAGAGGTACGATCTCCTTTGGTGCTCTTTGAAGTGTTATCTTTGGGGTGAATTTATTAAAGTGGCCTCCAGGAGGAGGAAGTTACGAGACTCAAAGGCTCTAGCCTTATTATCCCAGATTAAAGATAAAGAAATGTCCCTATCTCCCAACACTTCCGGGGAGTACCTTAGGGGAGTTGATGGGTTTGCGCAATAATTACGCAGAGTTATTAAGGGAAAAGGCTGAATATGTCCTTATCAAGACTAAAGCCAAATATATAGACCAGGGGGAAAAGGGTGGGCGGCTGTTGGGCCTTACAGTTACTGCAGTTGGAAAATTCCCATTTAATCCCGTCCATAAGAGTGGCTGATGGCTCTATTAAAACAGAACCGAAGGACATAGTTAACATTTTTGAGAGCTTTTATCAGTCCCTGTATGGGAAGTGTCTCACTGATTTAAATTTACAGGACATTAGCAACTACCTAGACTCCCTAAACCTCCCAGTCTTGGAAGATTCATGCCAAACCTTTTTAACTTCGCCAATCTCCATTGTTGAAATAGAGGCGGCTATTAATAGTCTCAGCCTCGATAAAGCGCCAGAACCGGATGGCTTCCCTTCAAATTTCTATAAGACCTTCTCGAAAGAACTAGCTCCCTTCTTGCTTAAATTATATAGTTATATGTTCACAGCAGATGAGTTAGATCCATTGCATATGGAAGCCACAGTCGTTCTCTTACTCAAACCAGACAAACCCCACCTGGACCCAGCTAATTACAGGCCAATTTCCCTTCTAAACTGTGACATTAAAATCCTAGCAAAATTGCTTTTGTCTTGAATAAAGACCTTTTGGACTTAGTTATTGAGCCCAGAACAGGTGGGGTTTGTAGCAGGACACTCGTCAGCAGACCATCTTAGGACACTCTCACATATTTTTCAGACAGCCCAATCATCCCAACTCCCAATGGCGGTTGTTTCTCTAGATGCTGAAAAGGCCTTTGATAGAGTTAACTGGGAATTTCTATGGCTAACTTTGTGGAAAATGGGCTTCCCCCTCCAATTCTTTGGAATGATACGATCTCTTTATGTTTTCCCATCGGCCAAGATCTACTGTGCTGGGGTGTTTTCCGGGAGATTTCCATTACATACGGGCACTAGGCAAGGGAGCCCCCTTTCACCCTTCCTATTTAACCTTCATTTGGAACCTTTACTTTGATGCGTTAAACAGTCCCCTTTAATAACAGGTATCCCAGTTCACACTCAGGTCCTCAAGTTCTCGGTTTATGCAGATGATATTCTTCTTCATTTAACTCACCCTGCTGTCTCGCTAGAACATGCTCTAAAGGTGGTTAAACAATTTGGTCAGTTTTCTAATTACATATTGAATATTTCCAAAACCGAGATCTTCCCTTTGAATAATTTGGCCCTAAAATTGGACGTTACCCACTTAGGTATCAAATGGCCCCCAAAATCCCTTAAGTACTTAGGTATTTATCTTGCTAGAGATCTTACTTTGGTACAAAAGCTTAATCTGGAGGATTTGGTTAGAGTTAACCAGCAGGATCTTATGAGATGGCAAAGTCTATCTCTTTCCTTATGGGCTAGGATAAGTATAACCAAAATGAATATTCTCCCTCGTTTGTTTTATCCCCTGAACCTACTGAATTTATGGCTCCTGATTTCCTTCTTTAAGCGCATACATGTCATGATTTCTAATTTTATCTGGTTGGGTAAACATCGCCGTCAAGCTTTCCGTAAACTTAGTGCCCCCAGACTACAGGGCGGGCTTCGGCTTCCGAATCTCCTTTTATATTACTGGGTGAATCATTTATCTAAAATAGGCAGATGGATACCTCAGAGTGACACGGAGTATATACCGGTTTGGCTTCAGATAGAGAGAGAACTCCTAAAAACTAGTAATGTTAGCCCCCTTTCAATTTACTATCTAACTAAACGTTCATTGCCAAGGGATTTGCGGGACTTGGCCATTGGTATTTCCTTGAAGATTTTTTCTCAATGCTGTTCATATCTTAGAATACCCCTTAAAGGGGATACAGGGCAGCCGATTATTCTAAATCCCAACATTAGAGTGGGAGGGATGACTCTTCTACCCCAATGGTTCCCACAATTAAGGCATGTCTCTGTTGAGGATTTATTTACTCAGGATACCCTACTCTCTTCACCCGATATCCTTAGCAAGTACGATATCCCAAGTTTGATGATTTTTAAGGTATATCAACTGAGGCATATTATAAGTGCCTTGTTTGGGGTTAAAGGCCGGTCTTCCTTAGTTAGACCCATCCTGACGCAGGTTAATGAATGTTCCGTAAAACCACATTCTGTGGCTGCACTGTATACCCTACTTTTGACCTTTATTCATACTGACTCACTGAGGGGTTCACCGATTTGGGAGTCCTTGCTTCCCGGGGTGAGTTTAGATTGGGCTAAGATCTGGAGGGACCTCTATATTTATCTTACTCAAGATAGACTCAGATTGACGCAATATCATATACTGAATAACATGTATTATACCCCCCTGAGATTAGACAGATTAGGGAGGACTTTAGATACTACTTGCATAAGGTGTGCCAAGGAGGAGGGGAATATGGTACACATCTTTTGGAACTGTGAGAAAGTAGTTCCACTCTGGCAAGAAATTAGGGTTAAGTTAGATCCCTGTCTAGGATTAGAGAGCCTGTTTACAGTAGAAGTTTGCCTCCTGGGACATTATGAAGGTATTAGGGTTAAAGAGCGCAAATATCATATGGCCTTGATAGCTGTCATTGTTAAAAAATTAGTTTTGAAACATTGGAGGGACCAATTGGTAATATCGTATAAGGAATGGTTAAACGACAGGTCCATTTTTTTCAGAGCTGAGCGGTTGATAGCAGGTTTCCGGAATAATATGGCATGTTTCGATAAGAAATGGGGGAAGCTTTATGCGGTTTATTTACAATAAGTGAATCTGACTATGTATTATTTTCAGTATCCTATGGTAGTGGACGTCCCTTCTCTTCTTTACATATATAATAAATTTGGCACACTCCAGGGGGGAGGGAGGAGGAGGAGTGTGGAGGGGGTAGGGGGGTAGTTGGGGGGATCTAGTTAGTTGCCCTATGTATAGATTAGATTGGTTGGGGTATTTTTGGGCTACTGTACGCACTGACGATTGACATGCTTATGGATGGTTGTGTAAAATCAATAAACTTTGAATCTAAGTAGACCAAACACTCGATCAAATTCATGTCCACCACAGCACGTTCCATCAGGCGCTGAAAGGTAGCTGGGGCACCTGAAATCCCCTGAGGCATCCGGATAAACTCATAGAAACCTAAGGGACAAATTAACGCAGTCTCCTCTCAGTCCTCTGGAGCCATTGGGATCTGATAGTACCCACTGCAGCGATCCAACACAGAGAACCACTTACTGCCATTTAGACAATCCAAGGTGTCCTGTATGCGTGGCATGGTATACTGGTCTGGGATGGTCCGCCGATTTAAGGTACAGTAATCTACACACAACTGAACTGCCCCATTCTTTTTCCTCACTACTACAATGGGGGAAGCATAGGGACTCCTTGATTCTTGTATCACACCAGCAGCAAGCATCTCTTGCAAATGCCGCCTCACATCGTCTATGTCAGCAGGGGCCAGGCGCCGAGATCTCTCTCGAAAAGGCCTTTCATCATGCAGCCGGATGTGGTGCTCAGCCCCTTGCACACATCCCATGTCCCATTCTTTTAGGGAAAATACCCGGTCTCTTTTGGCAAGCTTCTCACTGATCCTCAATTTCCATTCAGCAGGGAACGGGGAATCACCGAAGTCAAACAAGTTGGGAGTTACTCTGTCATCCTTCCTCGAACCCTTGCTGTTGGGCAGCACTGCAGTGTCTGCACAATGTACACTTGCCAGGGTACAACCTTTTTTTTTTTTTTTATAATTTAATAAACTTTATTAAGTTTCAGTACACCAGACAGAAACAGAATTACAAAGCAGTTATGAAACCTGGTGTCTAATATCCCCCCCCACCCCTCCTTCCCTCCCAGACCACACACCTTTATTACTTAAACACAGAGCCCAGGGTTCAGCCAGGATATCAGGGTTTCCAGGCCGCCAGAAGGGCTTCTAGGTTGCCCCACATCGCCAAATAGGCTCTTAATCTATCTTGCATAGAGGCGATATGTCTTCCAGCTGCAAAGCAAGCATAATCTCCCTATACCATTCCAGTGTGGTGGGGGTTGTCATCCACCAATGCGCGTAATAACCAGTTTAGCCACTGCCGAGATAAGTAAGATATGTGCTTTCCTTACCCTAGGGTATCACTGGAAAGATAACTTAACAGGCACACCTCCGGGTAAACAAAGATTCCAATCCCAGAATGGGATAGTGTTTCTAATAGATTGCCAGAATGTTTGCACTTTGTGGCAAGTCCATAGCATATGATAAAGAGAGCCCCATCCTCTTTACACTTACTACAAAGTGGTGTGGTCAACCTCCCCATTCTGAACAACTTCATTGGGGTTAGGTAAGTATTATGCATTATATTAAAATGAATTAAGCCCAATCTATCCTGTTTAACATATCTGTATATTGCTTGCCAGAGGCTTTCCCATAGGATGGGATCTTCCGGCATACTCAGCTCCTTCACCCAGTAGTAACAAACCCCAGTTGGTAACTTGGAATCTAAGACTTGTAAGGTTTTATAACACATGGAAACTGGGTGGGATTGAGAGGCTGCTTGAAGCAATGAGGCCGTCTCTAAACCCAGTAAGTCTTTCAATGGAGGAAGGGCATCAAAGGTCCTAAGGGCTTTGCATACCTGGGCGTACCTAAAGACATTTTTATCAGACGTCCCAGTGGTGCTCTGTAAATGGGCAAAGTGAAGTGGCCTCCCATTCACCCAGAGATCCGAAACCTTATACTTATTCAATTGAGGCCAGAAGGTGGAGGATATCGGTGCCCCTCCAATCTTAAAATGCGGGTTACCTATTACAGGTTGGTCCACCGATTGGCACCACCTTACTCCAAAATATTTTTGAATCTGCAGAGAGGCCTTTAATGACCACCCCATGGGTTGTTCCTCAGGGTTTAGGCAAGTGGGAGGGGAGTATATAAAGGGCCCTAATGAGCATTTAACTCTGTTCGCCAAATGTTTCTCTATATTAAGCCATAAAGGGGTGTATTCTGACGGCTCAAGTTCTTTATACAAAAGGCCAGTTTACTCATGTGAAATGCTTTGTAATATAGGAAGAAAGAGGGGGCAGCTAGGCCTCTCCTGGGCTTTGCAGCAGTCAATTTAAAGTAGGATCTTCGAATACTCTTCCCTCTCTAAAGAAACCTGTTCAATAACCTTTGGAGTTTGGAGAACCACGCTTTGGGTAAAGAGCTCCCTAGCATTCCCATTGGATATAAAATTCTCGGCAGGATATTCATTTTTACCACGCTCAATCTCCCCCGCAAGGAGAAGGGGAGCAGGCCCCATCTCTCCATATCTCCAGTTATCGTTTTAATTACAACATCGAGATTGTCTTTAATCATGGTTCTCATGTCTCTAGAAACTTTAATACCCAGATATAACAAGGACCTTGCTTCCCAGGAAAGACCATAAGGAGCCAATTCCACTCTATTCACTCTACTATTTAAAGGAAAGATCTTGGATTTGTCTCGGTTCAGCTTATAAAATGATACCTTCGTGAATTCTTCAACTTCATCTAGTATAGCTGGAATTGATATACTAGGCTCTTCCACATGAAATAAAATATCATCTGCATAAGCTGACAAGACGTACCACACGGCTCCCACCGGAATCCCTCTAATACTGGTATTATTTAGCAGTCTACAGAGCAAAGGCTCTAGGTATAAATTAAAAAGTAAAGGAGACAAGGGGCACCCTTGTCTTGTACCCCTAAACAGCTGAAAAGCGGGAGACAGCACACCGTTGCACTTAACTTTAGCTAAAGGGGCGGAATAGAGAAGTCTTATCCATCTCAGGAACTCCTCAGGCATGCCAAATCGGGGATAGGGTGGCAAAAAGGAAGTCCCAGGAGACCCTATCGAATGCCTTTTCCACGTCCAGAGACACCAAGACCATGGGTATGTCGGAGGGTACAACCTCTTTTAACTCGAATCTCCTTGTCAGACACATTATGAACTTGAATCATCACCTTCCTGGCGTAAGCATGGGCTCTAGCAGGCAAGATACTGGGTTTAACCAGCAGTCCCTCAGGCAATCTTCCCTCTCCAGGTACATCCAACATCAATAACTTATTCTTAACATCTTTTTTAATTTGGACTTCCCCCTGCAAAACACACTGGGCATTTGAAGCAAGTATCAACGATGCCGGATCCTTTTTCTGTACTACACCCACCGGGCCTTCAGGTTCCTCCTGGCTAACCTTCCTCTGAGTCTCATAAGCCTTTTGGATCAAAGCGGGTATTCTTAGGGCTCACCCAGTTCTAAACGCTTGCTTCTCTGAGCACAATTGGGCTAATCGACCAAACATATGGGCATTTGTCCCAATTAACAGGGGCACCCCATCATATAGTCCAGTGGGGGGGCAGACTAAAACCAAGGTTTCCACCTGTTCGTCCACTCCAGCCACAGAAGTAGGAAATGACAACCAGGTCTGGATGTACCCCAGATACGGATAAGCCTTGTCACTCAGCCCCCATACATGTAGACCATCCAAGGGTTGTAATGGCACCTAGGGTAGGTGTGTCTCATACCAGTCCTGAAACATGATGGTTACCTGAGAGCCACTATCTAATACAGCTCGGGTGGGGATCCCATTTACTCACACCAGGGCCTCCATCGAGGGCCCGAACACATCAGACCAGTCAGGAGGCGCAGCATTGACAGTTGCTTGGGGATTGGCCCAGGTCACAAAGCCCTTCCTGGGGGGGTCGGACATGGGCCCTGCGGTGCCAAATAATCAGTCTACTGCTGACCTTTCTTAAATTCTCCAGCAGCTGGCACTCAGTCTGAAGGTGTCCATCCTCCCCACAGTGGTAACAGAACTTGGGGTCGCGGGTGTCCCTATTGGGAGGGGAATACTTTATTGGCTGGGGGCCCTCCGGGGGGGTGAGGGGATTCCCCGGGGCCAGGGCATTGGTCTCTAGATAACTCAATTTCCCCAGACCTAACAGGGTGGGCAGTGGATCGCTTTAAGTCTCTCACCAGGTCTCATAAATTCCTGACCTCAGCCCTCAACTCACTTTCTACTTGGGGATCAGAGGAAATAGCATGCACCCCAACCCCTCCCTGTAATTCTGGGGACACAGTAGGCCCTCCTGAAGGATGGGTCTCATCGGGTTCACTAGACTCAGGGGTTTGGGTCAAATTCACAGCCCCCACATAGGGTTCCCACCCCTCTTCATCAGTCTCTACTTCTCTAATCTCCCTCATCAATTGGCAGTATTCAGGTGGGGCAGCCCGCCGATCACGTAACTTAAGTTTTAACAGTATTACACTGGAAAATCTAGCAGATCTTAAAACATGTTCCAACCTGACCTGGTTCAAGGCTGAGGCAGTGACCCTCCCCTTTCCGATAGGCCTTCTGCAAGGCCCGTTCCACCCTAGTAACAAAGGCGGACAACTTGTCATTCCTCCATTGCTTGGCAGACTTGAATTCCCATAATAAGTCTTCCCCAGTTTCTGTACTCCCAAACACCCCCTCTAAAGCAGAAAGGTACTCGGCTGCGGTGGCTTCTGGGCCAGTGGCCCACAAGAACCTAATGGCTTCCAAAGCTGGGCCCGGCAGACTCTCCATCAGTCTCTTTCATTTCTCCCCCTAAGAGCATTGCCACTACTGGACTGGGGGGGTGGCGTAGTCCATCCACGCCTCCAAATCATCTTCCCCCAAAGGCACTGGCACTGTGCCAGAAAAAAGTTTTAGCCTACGGTAAGAATCTAGCTGTATAGGAGGAACCACTGGGGTGGTGGAGCCAAAAAAAGAACTCTTGGGGGACAGGGAGAGGTACCGGAGGAACCTGAGGGGTAGGTTCACTAGAAAGGTCCAACGCCTGCAGTAGCTCTTGGGCAGTCCTCCCCTCCACAGCTAGCAATTTGAGCAGTTTGTCTTTGAAACTATTAGTCTGGGGAGAACCCCCAGGAGTGACTGACCCACTTCGGATGTGAACAAGCCTCCACCCCTGTTGGGCACCTTCTGGGTAAATCACTGGGGTACCCTCTTGGGGTCGATGGTCAGACTACACAAAAGTAACACCTGCACGGTCTGATCAAGCAGGTCAGCCATACGCCCCTTCACCTCTACCTTGCCTAAACATTTAACATTCTCCGCTGTAGAAATAATGTCAGCGGTCATTGTCCCCAGAGGTACACCTAGTAGTAGCACAATTCTCTGAGAGTCCAGCTCTTCGGCTTCACCCCACCCCATCAGTTTGTGTACCATTGTCTTAATAGGTTCCAGCTTAATCTTAGCCATGATTTCCCCTTCCAGTTTTTCCTTTAACTTATCCATATTTGTGCACCCACTTGGCCACTAGGGTATGCTAATCCCAGCAATGCCTCCAATTTGTAACCCCTAGGGGTGCTATCCTAAGGGCTACTACCCCTGCCTGCCCTAGCTGTGGCAGGTTGAGGGGCCCAGATCCGTTGGCGGGTGCCTCCACCCAGAGGTCGGGGTCAGAACAGTCGAGATTGACTTGGTCACAGCCCTCTGGGTTGCTGCAACCCCCCCTTCTTTCCGCTAGTGGCCTACCCAGTTCACTTTCAGTGTCCTTACCATATACACTCACCCCCAGCTCGAACCAGTCAGCGCACTGTGTTGATATCCACCAATTCCTGAGGTAGGCCATTCCATGCATCCACCACCCTTTCTGTGAAAAAGAACTTCCTCACATTACCCCTTAATCGGCCTCCCTCTAATCTCATGCTATGTCCTCTTGCCCTGCTATTTTTCTTGTATTGAAACATGTTAGACTCTTTTACCTTGTTAATACCCTTAAGGTGTTTGAATGTTTCAATCATATCACCTCTCTCTCTCCTTTGCTCTAAGGTATACATATTGAGCTCAGTTAATCTGTACTCATATGTTTTCTGATGCAGTCCCTGCACCATTTTGGTTGCCCTTCTCTGTACTGCCTCAATTTGGTTAATGTCCTTGTGAAGGTGTGGCCTCCAGTACTGCATGCAGTACTCCAGATGGGGCCTAACCAGTGTCTTGTAAAGAGGGATTAAAAGGTGAGAGACTGATGGGACAAGAGACTGAAACCCTCTGTTTGTTCATGGATGAGGCTCAGTGTGGTACAGGTGCACTTTTGGAAAACAGTGGTAATTCCCAAATGAATGGAAGAATGAAGCCAGCAGTCTCAGACCCCACCGCTCCCAACTGCCAATAGGCTCAAGAGGGGTCATGGTTCTTGATCCCCCAGGGAGCCTCCCACATGAAGAAAGTGTGCTCCAGGAGGAAACACCCTCTGTGACCCCTGGGGACCAGGTAACAGACATGAATGGGAGCAGCTGGGGCTGAGAAGTTACCAGAGTAGAGGTGCACAGCATCCAAATAGGGAGCATAAACATTGAAAAAAATAATGTTAAATCCTCCCCAGAATGTTTATCGAATTTAGAGCACCTGCATGTAAGACATTCTTTACAGAATAAGAGTGAATACATACAGGGTAAAGGAGCCCTCTGATTGGTTGAGAAACTCCTTCCATCTATAATCATGATAATTGACATTGCCGCATCATAGCCTTTTGAAAAACTACATGATGGATCAAGCACACACTGTAGAAAGAGTTGTTGGTATTTATGTTCAAGGTATTGTGCAGAGTCACTAATGACCACGTAATGGCATGCAAATGGCCCCTTAGTGCCTGGCATCTCATATTGTATATGGTCATTAGCATACCAGCCACTGAATATGTCTCACAGGCACAAGACTCTATCCTGTATACGATAGTTTCTGTCACTGTGCTCCCTTGAGTGTGTTGCCAGTAGGACTCTGTGTTACCATGGCATATATTCACTTTGTGCAGCACTAATGTGGCCCTATATTCTTACAGAGAGCACCTGTATAAATATGGCACACTGACGGCTGTGTGCTATCTTGTATGTGATGCTAGACGCCAGCTTTGAAACATATGGCTCTTTATCTTTAAAATATGCCAGATCACCTGCCAATGGGGCAACATTATTATCTTAATAGGATTTTTTTTAAATAAGAAAAGTCTTATATTCAGAAATTTAGCATTTAATGATGCTGCCATTAATTATTAAAATTACAAAAGGTTTGCATGTTATATTATTGATAATATTAAATGTCTGGTATACACAACAATTTTGTATGTTTAGTGAAAATAAACAACTTGATTTTTTTTTTAAAACAATGATTGAAAATATTTATGTTGAGCAGATCACAGATATGTCATGCAATCAGTGGTATAGAAAAGAAAATCGTGCTTGATAGCAAAGAAATATAAATATTATAATAATGTTTTTGATTGACTTTTACAGTTGGTAAGAAAATAATTATAAGCCAAATGTTTGCAGCACTACTATTTGAGTGTGAATATCTACTCTATTACCAAGCAGAGTTGGTTTTAGGTACACAGAGCAGCCAAGTTCATAAACCCACGGCATGCAGTATTGCAGTATATAGACTTTCAATGGACATTCAGTACATTCCTGTGGCTGTAAAGGAAAATAATTACAGTACTTGTATTGTATGCCAGGGCAAAACATACCAGATTGGTTTGTCTCACCTAAAACTGTCTCTTGATACTGTGGTTTGGATCAGTGGGGGGTAGTAGGGGACTGACAATGACATTAACCCAATTAAGTTCATGGTGCACTGTGGATCATAAACTTATCAGACTTGAAAGTGGGTAACGGTAAGATGTCAAGTTAAATGTAAAGCTCCCAAACCAAAAGAAAAAGACTGCTTTGGCAAAAGTGAAAAAGCTAATTCTAAAACTGATTTGAGAAAAAAAAAAACTCTGCAAACTATTATTTTGGTCAGAAAACAGGACAGTGCCATGAAACTATGAAATCAGATTTTTAACCAGTTAGAGAAACATATTTAAATAAGAAATATATACTATTAAATAAGCTTGAAGATAAACCAAAATAGTTGTTCTTAATATTATATTATTTTCCTAACAAATTCTAGAGAAACTCTTGGGGATTACAAACATGACTCTTACTTAGTGAAATCAGATATCAGCTTGTTAATATATTTTTTTGCAGTATGAAAGTTTCAAATTGATTGAAAGCAGTTTGTAACTTTACATTTGTAATCATTTATTGTTTTTTTTTTGATGTGACCCACCAATTCAAACATTATAGTTTTAACTTTGTCAAGTCCACTATCCCCTGCCCTCCCCCCCAGGATTCACATCTGTTCAAAGGAATCAAATCCTTAGACTTGGACAGGTCCAATTCTGTTTGAATCACTAGTTTTAGCTTCAGCAAACTCTGGCAGTTGCATTTATAACAGAGCCTCAGCCAATGGGAGGTCCACCTTGTCAAATGGTGGCTGAGCTTGCTTTCACTCCAGTGCTCGGATATGAAAAACTAAGAGACCCCCACTCCCCTTTGGGATGACTTAAGTGAGTAGCCATATTAGGCGGAAAGTACATTGTAGGAATTGAATGACTGGCCAATTTTTTTGGGGGGTGGGCAGTGTACACTGGGTCTCTTGTTTTCGCCTAGCTGCAGTTTGGACTTGTTAAATTTATATAAGGCCTTCAGTTTAACTGGGAGTAGCACACTAAGCCGAAGCTTGTTTCCAGATGTGACCTGTGAACACAAGGAAGTTAACTGGCTTGCTCGGGAATCACACAGTATGCACTTAGGTGGCTGTGGATTCAAATCCAGGTCTCCAGATCTGCAGCTCAGAGCCTTAACACACGGTACTATACTGCCTCAGAACTGGCACATGCTGTCAGGTGCCATGATGCCTCTATAAGATGCAGCAAGCTTTTCCAGTAACCTGCTTGGAATTTGCTGCAGGGGCTACTGGTGAGATCACAAAGTAAATCAAGAACTGTTGTGTTCTCCACAGCTGGAGGTATATAAGTTACTTTATTTGAAGCAGCAGATCTTTGCTTCCAAATATCCCTATGTAGCACCTCTATCAGGCTTTGTCAGAGGGCCCCGATAGAGGCGCTATGGTGTGTGCACCACTTCTTCCTTTGTTTAGTGGACTAAGTACTAGGTATGTAGTGGCAGCGGTATTCTTAGTGACGGTGGGCTCTGCATGGTTTTCTTGCCATTACTGAGATACTACCAGATGACAACACAAGATGACAGTGTGTAAAGCCTACCGTTGATGTAGTTGTGGGCCCAGGTGTTGTCCAAGGGATCACATGAACTATGACAGTCACTGTTGTTGAGAATCGTGGTGCTGGCATGTCAGTCACTTGAATTAGCAGTTCAAAGGTTGTAGGGTCATTAACGCCTTCAGGGTTATAAGAAAAGACTCCGTGGAACAACACACCATTGGCGTTAACAGAAAATCGATTATTTGTATTCCCTGGAAGGAAAAGAAAGTTATGTAGCTATGGTCTGTCTGCATGTAATGATCTTTTGCTATTTATTTATTTGTTTATAAGTTTTAGGAAGGAAGAAGCACTGCTGTTATTTCCAGGTGCAACTTGGGGGGGGTGTTATGAAGGGTTAAGAAAGACAATACAAAATACAACACTTTAAATACTGTACAGTACAGTACAGGAAGGAGAAAATTGAGAGAAACTACAACCATTTTAATTTTTAGAATTTTTTTGCTAGGAAAGGCACTCAGAGCCAAAGCTCATTTTCAGCTGAGTCCTAGGAGCACATGGAGGTTAAAGGGCTTGCTCAGGGTATCACTGTATACCAGTGGATGTTGTGGAATTCAAACCAAGTCTGCTAGAAATCCAGGTTCACAGCTTGGTGCTTTAACCTCTTGGCTATACTGCCTCTGGAACAATATAATATTTAAATCAAATGTACTAAATAGTTTTCAGCAGCAAGAAAGATGGACAGGAGATTAAAGACCAAAAGTTGTTCTGTAAAGGAGAGGGGATGTAGGGAGAAGGGAAGGGGTAGATCTTGTGTTGTATTCACCTCACTTTTTATTCTCACCTCCCTCTCCTGGGTGAAGTGGGTCTGAGCCCAGTAAGGAGTGCCTAATAAGTGATGTTTTCCAGGCAAGTGCAAGATCCAAAGGGAGACTAACTTCAGCATTTTGGTAGATCCTACTATCAATTCTTCTTTATTACGGCACCAAAATGGTAAAGATTGCGCTGTGTGCTGTCCCGCACCATACTGAGCAAATCCCAAAGGTAAACAGGTGAGCCCTTCTTCCACTGCAGAATAGTCACAAGGAAGAATCGAAACACCAAGTCCATTGGTGAGCACCCCTGAGCCCTACACCCACAACAGTACAATCACAAGGGAGAGCCAATGCTCCAGACCCATTGGTGGGCACCTTTGAGTCCTATACCCTCTGTAGTACAGTCACAGGGAGAGACAACATTCCAAGTCCATGGGTGTGCACCCTTGAACCCTAACCTACAGCAGTACAGTCAGAGGGAGATTCAACACTACGAGATCACTGGTGGGCACCACTGGGCCCTATACCCACTGCAGAACAATCACAGGGCAGAACCAATATTTTAGGCCTATTTCTGGGCACAATTGAGCCTCTCACCCCTGACAGTAAAGTCACAAATGAGAGTCAACAATGTTTTCCCTTTAGTAGGCAGCATTGAGCTAACACCCACCACAGTAAAAATCCCAGTGGAGTCTACACTCTAGACCTTCTGGTGAACACCCTATAGGAAAAGTCACACCCAGGCTGCTATCACTTTTGCTAAGTGTTGATTCCAGTCTTTGTATTGGGGATGCCAATACATGATGAACATTGTTGACCTATTTAACCTGAACTACAAGCAGCATAGAGTGTGCATGGTTACATGTATAGTGCAACAGGCAATTCAGTATGTTATGAGATAGCTTTTTATACAGTATATGATTTACAACACACCAATAGGACAGCATGTGGTTGTACTTTGATGCTTTGGAAAATGTATGAAAAGTTACTGTGTGATGCTAATTATAGTGGCACAGTAGTGCCACTATATTAGGGTTCAACCGCCAGTTCTATGTTAAGCCAAAAAGTTTGACCTTTAATAACTCTGCAACCGTTTGTCCAATTGGCATGAAATGTGCTTGCACCATCAGGGACCAAAGATCGCTTGATGTGGCAAGCTTCGTTCAGGTTGCATGTGTGATTGTGAAGCTGCAGAGTGTCAAAAAATGTGAAAATTACCATTTAGGTGCAAATCTTTTCACATGCCTGTTCTCTGAAATGGCTTGGGGGTTTGGTCTGAAATTGTTAGGGTATATTGGGTCTGGGTTGCAGTTGTGCCTTTTGAAGGTTTGCTGAAAAAATATTAATCCATTCAAAAGTTAATAAACTTTAAAGTTTCCCATTGTATCCTATGGGAAAAATTAGATGTGCTGTTCGAAAGCACATTTTGCTTTCGTGAAAGCACTTTTTGCATTCGCAAATCGGAAAGTAGTGTCATGATTCCGCCATCTTGTTTTCAGTTAGCAACGCAGAAAAATGCTATAATTCAAAAAATACTGTCCCTTGGTAAACACCAATGGTTGTGTTTACCTAATCAGGGCCCGAGGAACATGATTCTGGCATTAGTTTTTGAGAAGTAGTGTCTGGAAATATGTTTATTTTAATTGGCCAATAATAGTGTCTCAAATTTGCGACACTACTGCCGCAAACTGCGACACTACTTTTATGAAAATGCCACAAATTGTGGCACTGTTGCACAAAACAGAGGGGGTTCTGCTGCAAACTGCAGCACTGTTTCACCAAAAATGTTTCAATTTGCAGCACTGCTTTAAAAAAAATGCATCGGCAGCTGAAAAAAAAATTTCCTGGTCATTTTTTGACCAAACTGCCACCAGAATCTGATTCCTCATCCCCTCATTAGGTAAACACCTATTGGTGATTACCTGAAGTATTTTTTACCCGTTAACTGCCTCCAAGGGGGCCAAAGCATGTTTACATTACAAATATCTTTTTCCAACATTGGGGTGCCCAGTCTCCATGTAAGCAGTAGAAGCCCCCCACCAGCGTGGGACACTGGGGAGCCCACTCCCAGTGTCCTGAGATAGAAAACCCCCACCCCCACCAGTGTGGGACACTGGGGAGCCAAATCCCAGTGTCCCAAGATGTCTCCTCCCCACAGTGTGGGACACTGGGGAGCCCACTCCCAGTGTCCTGAAACATGTATTTGAAAGATTTTATGACAGGGGTGCTATCCCCATGCCAGCACTAGAAGCCACCCCCAGAAGTGTGGGACACTGGGAGCTCACTCCCAGTGTCTCCAGATATGTCCAACCCCACAGCACTGTGGGACACTGGGGAGCCTACCCCCAGTATCCCAAAATATTTTTCAGCTTGTAACAGTAACAAAAGAAAACAGTTCCCCAATGTTTTTTTTTAATTCTGAAAAAAAGAAAATAGTCCTTCATCATCTCCCCATCCTCCCCCCCGTCCCAGCCCTCCTACTGAGCACCCACCACCCCACACACATCCTTGCCCTATACTTATCAACAGAGATTATCAGCTGTCATTTTCTGTGGACCGGGACACGTCTGCACTCTTCAAAGCCAAACTGCAAGCTGAAAAATCAAGATAAGTGCCATGTAATGTATTTCAATGGTGTTTTGAACTTATGGTGATATCTTTGCCATTTTTAGGAATTTTTCACCAAATTTTCAACATGGGACCCACCTCATGAACACTGTCCTGTCATTTCATTAACTGGGCTACTTAAGGAGATTTTTGCAGTTGTTGTGCAAAATCACTTTTTGGGACTGGGTAATAAAATGGCAGTGAAAGTGTTCATGAGGTGGTGTCCCAAAAAGCCCATGTTGAAAATTTGGTAAACAAATATCTCAAAATGGCTAAGTTACACACAGTCGTTGAAATGTTTCTATGCATGCACATAACTATGGTCATTTTCAATATTTTCACTCCAAATTTTCAACATTGACATGTTTTCACACCACCTCATGAACAGTACAGTTGACATTTTTCACATCCTGTCCAAAAAATGTTTTCGCACCTGTGGCATGGAAAGACATTTTGCAACAAGTTTAAAAATGTTCACCTATGGAGTTTATGAGGTGGGGTCATAAGAAGACTATGTTGAAAATTTGGGGTGAAAATATGAACAAATGCCAATGTTATGACCATTCATTGCAACTTTTGTATGCCTGCTCATAACTACAGAAATTTTACATGTTTTGACCCTAGGTTTTCAACATAGCCTTCTTATTACCTGACCTCATGTATGTCATAGCTGTCATTTTTCAAATCCTGTCCAAAATGTGTTTTCATGCCTGTGGCATGGAATGGCATTGCAGTTGTACAGAATTATGTTTTGGTGGGGATTTGAACATTTTCTGTACCAGCTACATGTCCTGGGATAAACAGATGGCTATGGTGATAATTTGCTCATGCATATACAGAGAGATGGGTGCACAGGGCCTGAAGAACCCTGCATTCCCGCAGTAAAATACAGAAAATCACTGAGTATGGGAAGGCCCTGCACTCCCATAGGGTGGTAAAGGTTAATTACAATGTCTATACACTTATGGATAGATGGGAGCACAGGGACCAGAGGGCCCTGCACTCCCATAAACAACTATAGCTATGGTGATTCTTTCACAAAAAGTAAGGAAATTCATGGCAGAAAACTGCATTAATGCCCCATTTGGGTTCTAGTGAAAAAGTGGAGAAATTCAAATGTAGGGTTCCCAACCCTAAGACCTCACTTCCACCCTCAGCTTCCAATCCTAAGACCCCACCCTGCATGGTGTACCTTGGCATGTTGAACTCTAATGCTCACCCGATTCCAAGACTAAGTAAGGTCACATGGGTACAGAATAAGAGAATGGGGTGAGCATTAGGGTTCGAAATGCCAAGGTACACACATCACACCTGTTCCTGCATGCAGGGTGGGGGTGGGGTCTTACAATTGGAAGCCGAGGATGTGGGTGGGGTGTTGGGGTTGGGAAGCCTAAGTTCCCCTCATGCTTTTTCCTGCATGTGTAGTGGGAGTGGGGCCTTATGCTTGGGAACCCTAAGTTTGCATTTCCCTACTTTTAACCATTCAACCCTAATGGCGCATTAAATGCAGTTTTTGCCTTGAATATATATATACACACACACACACACATATACACACACACACACATTTTATATATATATATATATATATGTATATGTATGTGTATTTATAAAATGGGCTAGAAAAAGGAATCAATG
Organism: Neoceratodus forsteri; assembly: GCA_016271365.2. Classification (NCBI taxonomy): domain Eukaryota; kingdom Metazoa; phylum Chordata; order Ceratodontiformes; family Ceratodontidae; genus Neoceratodus; species Neoceratodus forsteri. The sequence goes on along the minus strand of CM028129.1, from coordinate 1,576,215,379 downwards.
GCATTGGACAAAGACCATCAGGTGACCCTGCATATATCAGAGCACGACATCACACCTGTACTTTTACCCCCCTCCAAAACAATTTTGCCATTTTATAAGATAGATAATCCACTCTAGGATGAGCGGTTGTGCGCTGATATACGCATGCCTTGGCTGGTTAATGCAATCAGCCTGCAGCCTCATGCATAACAATGCACACTAAGGCATGCATATATCAGAGAGCAACCACACACCCTAGAGTGGGTTATCTATTACATATATATATATAGTCTTTGCAAAAAATTATGTTAATGCATCAGTTAGGGTTCAGGGTAAAGAAACAAATGTTGGGAAATATGACATTAGAGTTTATAACCCTAAACCCCCTGCCCCACCCCTGAAGTGAATGATGGGTGGAGCCTTCCTTGTGATTGTCAGCCCTAATGATCATCCCATTGGAGTAACAGAAAAGCTAAGATCTGATGGAGACAGATGTGTATGTTTCATGAGTGCATGCAATGGGGTGAGTGTTAAGGCTGACAACCCCAAGGAAGACACCCTCATTTGCTTCAGGGAATTGAGAACAGAGAACACAGGGTTATGAAACTAACGTGTATTTCCCTATGTTTGTTGCTTCATCCTGAACACTAATTGATGCATTAACATAGTTTTTTGCAAAGAATTTCTTTACTTTTTGAGATAGTGTAATCGTTGCCTTATTTGCCTATGCTCCCACCCATCTATAGTTTTTGAGGTACAGTAATTGTATTCTTCTTTGCCTGTGAGAGTGCAGGGCCTGGTAGCTGTTGAAGTGCTCTGCATTTCCATTTCTAGGAGAACAGTGGCCAAATTGCCAGTATAGCCATTGTATTACCCCACCTCATGTACCTGGTACAGAAAATTTTTGAATCCCAGCTAAAACGTAATTCTCCACAACTGCAATGCCATTCTGCACCACAGATGCAAAAACACATTTTGACCAGGATTTGAAAAATGACAGCTGTGACATACATGAGGTGGGGTAAGAAGGCTCTGTTGAAAATTTGGGGTCACATTATTTAAAATTTGCAAACGTATGATTGTGTGTGTACCAAAATTGCAAGCAATGGGCATAACTTTGCCATCTTTACATATTTTGACCCCACATTTTTAACATAGCCTTCTTATGACCCCACCTCATGAACACGGGCAGAAAAATGCCCAAATCCCACCGGAAAGGTGAATTCGCCAAGTGACCACAAAAATCACCTTTTGGGAGGGAGTTGTGTAATGAGTCATATTGTTCATAAGGTGGGGTCCCCAAAAGGCCATATTTAAAATTTGGCGTGAGAATGTAAAAAAAATGGCTGAGTTATGCATAAAAGTTGAAACCCCCACTTGAAATAAATTGAACTGCATTTACCTTAGTTTCTCATATTGCAATTGGATCTCCAACCTTAGACCTGTTCAGGTGAGTAAGGGTGCGTGGAGTGTAATGGGGTGCGTGGGAGGGTGGGTGCTGAGTGGGAGGTGGGGTGGGGTGGGGCTGATCAATGAGTAACCTTTTGGGTTTTTTTGCAAGGAAAAAACAAACATCTAGGGATGTTTTTTCTTTGTTACAGGACAGGGACAGACACTGATGAGGGGTGGGGGGTTGCCACTAGATACCAGGGACATAAAATGGCAGCATGGGGATGGTGATCGGAGAATGGGGAAGGGGGGGGACACCACTGAACCACCACTAAAAGAATATGTAATACAGGGTGGCAATCAGAGAATGGGGGAGGGACCACTGGACTACCAGGGAAATTGTTTTTTGCTAAGTAGATGGCAATCGGACATCAGGGGAAGGGTGGAGGGACCACTGGACTACAAGAAATTCTTTTAAATATGGAGATGGTGATCAGAGAACATTTGTAGGGGAGGGACCACTGGACTACCAGGGAAAATATTTTTTAATATGGGGATGGTGATCAGAGAATGGGGGAGCAGGAGGGACCACTGGACTACCAGGGAAATAATTTTTTATAACAGGGATGGTGATCGGAGAACGGGGACGAGGAGGAGGGACCATTGGACTACCAGGGAAATAACTTTTCACTACAGGGACTGCAATCAGAGAATGAGGAGGGGAGGGACCACTAGGCTACCAGGGAACTCCATTTTTACTATGGGGACAGTGATTGGAGAATGGGGAAGGGAGGAGGGATCACAAGACTACCAAGGACACAACTTACTTTTTTCTCTTCAGGGGATGGAAATCAACAGATAGGGGGTGCTACTAGACACCAGGGAGCTATAACAGTTTGAACTATAATGGACCTATGCTGTTCATGGTCTTTTCAGTTTGAACAATAAAGTTCGAACTGTATAGAACTGCAAATGGTTATTTTCTGGTCGACTGATCCTTAACTAAGCGAGTGACAGGCAATATGATTCTCGCCCCCAAAAAGACATACTTGCCCGCAACATTTTTAAATAATGATACAATAATGGAAGTAAGCATGTGACTGAGACCTAAATACAGGTCTTGATCATTGCTTACCAAGTAGCATGTCTTTATAAATCAGTTGTTAAAAGGGAAAGAAAACAAGTTGACGGACAGCACAAACAGTATTTCTGTGATCATGAACAGTAAATCCTTAACAATTAACAGTTTGAACGGTTGTCATTTACCCGCCCATCTAGCGGCTATCACAAAAACCATTATAATTCAAACATGTTGAGCTATCTTCTCCCCACACTATCCAGAGGAGGCAGTACAGCACACTGGTTAAGGGCACTGAGCTGCAAACCTGGAGAACTGGGTCTGAATCCCAACAGCCCCCACTTGCATACTGTGTGACCCTGAGCAAGTCACTTAACTTCCTTGTGCTCCCAGGTTGCAACTGGACACAATGTTGGGACTAGTGTGCTTTTCCTCATTAAACAACTCACCCCAGCCAGTATCTAGTTATTGATTTACCTGTTGCTGTAATTAGTATTTATACAATAGGGGTGAGAGTATATGCTATCACATATATAGCTGTAAACTCACCCCCATTGTATAAATATGCAGTAATGTATCCATAGTGAAATAAACTGCACTACGGATATGTCAGCAAGAAAATAAACCACTACAGACACGTCACACCCTGCATACCTCGGACTACTTCCATGTAAGAAAACTATTGAATGAGACACACCTCTACATTGCCAAATGTAAAGAAAATGCACAGGCTCCACATATAGCCAAATACACAAACAGTGACAGCATTAGAAACTGCACACTAAAACATGTTCACCTACAAAAGAAAAAAAAAAACGATTGAAAATGGGGCAATACCGGAGACAAAGACATAGCACAGAAGACCTGAACAAGACAGCCAATATACAGATGAAACCTAGAAATCAACAACAGATATAACACAAACAAGTGGAGAAGTGCAAGGTGGAACATACAGAGAAGGCAAAGAGAAGCAAAAACGATAGCAATAAACCCAGCACAAATATAAATAAAAAGCATACTAAAGTAACAAACCATGAACAAAAATACACACACACAAACCCCCAACAAAAAGCCCTCACAGTACCTTGAATACAGCACTCAATAAAGATTACCCATACCAAAATAGGAAAATAAACACACAAGAAACAAACTATACAAAAAAATGGCGAGTATATTCACAAACGCCTCCATAGAATGACACGCCTCTCAGACCAGAACAACCAATTGGGGAAAATAAAGCCACTTACATCATTAGTAGCCAAACAAATAACCAAAATCCAGCCCAAATAAAACAATGAATCACACAATACAACCTCACACACCTGGAACAACCCCACAGTACCAGTATGCAGAACAGCACCAAGCTAACATAAAAACTCTCTAAAACAGCATAATAAATCCCACTGCAGCTCAATATTTAACACCCATAAACACACAGTAACACCGCAGTAACCATAAGGAGCACTATTGTATAAATTGCACACATGATGTGTGAGTGTAGAATATGGGAAATATTTGCATTCGTGATAGTGATCTCGGGTAATATCACTCGTGGCTCCGCTACGCTCCACCACTCATGATATTACTGGAGGTCATTATGCACTCATGCAAATATTTTCCATAATCCACACTTGCACATCATGTATCCCCTATATAAAGTAAGCACATTCACTCCTTTGATGTGAAATGTGAGAAATAGAATGACTGGAGCACTGGGCAGTCTTGAAATATGTGAAAGTGTGCCCTTGTTTGCCCACATCCCCTCCAACAGTATATTGCGTTATAATGTTTAGTTTTCACTTGGGTATTAAAAATTCTTGACCTCACCTTCCAGTAGAATTCATGCCACAAACTAGATCCTCAGGTGTTGCGTACCCCAAGCATACTTTTTCCCATTGTCTTGCATTCAAGGTAATAGCCCTTCCCCTCCATTTTGCTTGTGCTGGATTTACTCTATTGTTATCATCCCACAAAAGGAAATAGTATACAGCATGTGGGACATTTGTTGTTTGCCCCATCCTTTCCATGATCTGGTGTGCACATACTGCATTATGGAGTGCACATCTTTTTCTGAAATTACTTTATTGCCCTTCTGATTAATAAAGTGACTGATTTGCAAACATCTAAACTGATCACTGTTTCTGCATGACATTCTTCCATTAATTGCACAAATGATTTTGTTTTTGCTGCCTGCCTTATTTGGCCAAAGACAGTGAGTGTCCTATCTTGTAAATTCTGTGTCCATTTTTGCTGTTACAAGCTGTACACACTGAGCAAAGGATATTAGGCATACTGTATATGTGCCCAGTTGAAGCCCCATATTGATCTCATTTTAGCCCAGATCTTAATGGTGTATGCCATCCAATGTTTTTGTTTTTCTTGTATTATGGAGGCTTGAGTCTTCATGGTGGCAGCATGTCACTTAGTAGTTATGAGTGGCAGCTATAGATGCACATTGTATTTCCTCAACGGGGTCCCACTGGTGGCTTCTTAATCCTGAGTTAATTGTATGACTGGCATAAACTATAAAGCTTTTTACCTCCTTATTTTTTTTTTCATAAAGGTTTTTATTGTCTGTTGGCAGACTGGGCAGCTAGTCAATCTTGTCCCTCTGCACTGTGGCCATCCCATGCCTCTCACCAGTCAGGGGGCTGGGGGTTGGGAAACACTCCCTCCCTCCCCCAAAGTGCATGTCTAGAATTCACTTTGGACTGGACTGGAGTGGCAGGGCAGGTCATTGAGGCAAGGCCAAGACTTCACAAAGCCCCATCTCCATTGTCCCATTTTTGCTGGTCCCTCCCCATACTGTGGCACCAGGACTTGTGCAGGGAGGCACACATGCCCTGTGCTTCCACAGCCTCTCCCTTCGAGTCACTCAAGCCTGCTCTGCTACTGGACCTCCACGTGGTGGCAGTCATGGGCCAAGATGGTTGGCCACCCCTCCCAGGGAGAGGACAGCAATCCCTGGGTTGTTCGATCCTCACCCACCACACCGATGCCTGTCAACCTGTGCTCATTCTTGAACATGGGTCACTGGTGTGACAGGAGGTATGGCATTCAGCACCTTAGTCCTCCATGCCACCATACCAACCATACCTCCTTATTTCCAAATTCATTTTGGTTGATCCTATGATCCCCCACCCACCATACTACTCTGGCAAAGTCCCAGGGACCTCCGTGGTTGAGACAATGATGACATGAACAATGGGCTCAGTTTGGAGTCCTCTATATGGGGTCACTGTCCTCCCAGGATGCATCAGGAAATGAGCTGATACTAGCTTAGTATGACTTTCCTGGTAAAACTTTTGAAATAAATAAATAAATGTGCCTGTATGTTCTTTATTTTTCATAGTAGTGCAGTTCCATGCTGACACTGCCAATACCAAACTTGATTGCCTGGCATTGGGGAGTAAAACTTGATATCGGCAGTGTCAATGTGGGATCACAGTACATAACAAATAAAAATTAACCCTATCCTGACTGTCATATAGAGGATCACCGTGCCTGAACCTGTTGTTCACATCGGCAAAGGCTCAGCCATGGGGTTCCTGGAACTTACAGTCAGAGCAGGATGGTGGGCAGGGGGTTGAAGGCTCAACCAGATATTAAAGTGAATAAAAAAAAAATGTAAATTATGAAAAAAAATGATTGGGGCAGATGTCTTAATCAAGATTTTTAGGTGAAGCACAGTATTTAGGGGATTTGAGCGTTCCACTCGAAACCAATGTATACTCAATTCTATGTATAAGGAATGATTCAGGATTGGGTGGGCAGCAATATTGCAATAACTGACTAACCTGGGTGGATAATGAGGCATGAGGCACAGCCAAGGCCCTTCAATCACCCAGGAAGTGAGGCTATTGCAGCACTGAAGCACATTCGGAATGGGTTATTATACTTAAAACATCATAAAAAAGTCAAAAATGTTATAAAAGCAATTTATCTCACTGTACTGTTAATGCCTTTCATGGGGACACTCTTCCTCATGTAACTGCTAAATGCCTTACCTTCAATGATGGAGTATGAAAACCCAGTAATGGTATCCAAGTCAGTACACTGCACCGTCAGAATGGGCACATTGGTGTTTAGCGTGGAATAGATCGTGGTCTCCATGAACGGAGGTTGACACACTGGAGGATTGTCATTATAGTCCTGTTAACATATTGGGGGGACAAAGGGTTAACTGTTGTAAATAATCTGAAAAAGGTTGTAACGCCACGCTTTCTCAAAGTTAGGTATAACTAGTTGATTTTTTTTTTGTGTGCAGGTTAATATGTATGCTGACACTGGGACACTGCCCCTTCTGCCAGTCCCCCCAACCCCACCACTCACCACCCTCTACCCACCTTCCTTGGGAATTACCTCACCTTCATTGAGCCCAATGGCATTCCTCCATGCTGAAGCTATTGGAATTGACCAAACTCTTCTGGTGACTAAATCCAATGTGGAGGCGGGTGCTCAGTAGGCAAAGTGGGCCAGTGGAAGACAGTCATCATCCTGTCTTGGGCAGTATTTTCTAACTGGCCTCTCTTCCCCAGGACTGTGCCATAATGTAGTCCACAGCAAATGCAACAGGCATGCACAGGAACTCACCACACATCCTCCTCCCAGCTGCCAAGTCTGCCTTGCCACACAACCTATGGTACCTTCGATGGTGCTGGCACTGGAGGCTGTGGATAACTTCTCCACATAGAGAAGGTTTCCATCGGGATGCTCAAGCCTCCTCTTGTAGCCAGCCCTCTGGTGGCCACGGTTCTCTCCAGATATCGGGTATCAACATCACAAGGAGCAGCACTGTAACTGCACCAAGCTGTATAACCTGTTGAGCCTTTAACTTAATCATTTTAGAGCCAGTAACATACAGATACACTCAGTGTTTCATGGTCTTTATACCACTTTTTCAGGGTAAGCGGTCCTAATCAATTTTAGTGTTACTTTGATTTGAAAGAGAAAACTCTTACAAAGAATAACTCTTTTTTTAATTTTTTTTGTTCCTTCTCTGCTGGCTCCATCTGTAGTGTCCTCCCCACACTGTTATCCGTCATCTCTGGGACTTACTCACCTGCTTGGTACAGTGCCCCACAGTTTGCCCCCTGTGTCGGAGCTCCCTCAGGTTCCCAAAGCCTCAGGCAGAGTTTAGCCCAGATGTTGTAGGCAGGGAAGCTCAGTAGGCAGTGCAGGGCTTGTGGGAGGATGCCACATCATACTGCCTTAACCAGCAGTCTTTTTCTATGTTCTCCCTTCTGACTGGGCATTTTGTGGGCAAGGACTGCAGTGACTTGGACATTCATGCATGCTCCTGTCACAGTCTGGAAGTGTCCGCCCACCCATCAGGCTCCACTTGTTCTACCAACTATGGTCACCTACGTGGCAGTAACGCTACAGAGTGCACATCCCTCCCTCCCCAGAGGACAAGAGCTACAATCCAAGTCATGATTAAACAATGAATCACATTCTGTTCCATTTATTCTGAATGAGCAGAACATTTTCCATGTTTTGTGCTACTTATGTTCTCTTTTCTTTTACAGGCTTGAGCAGTAGTGACCAAAGAGGAGCAAATGAAGAGCCCATTTAATCGGAACAGCATAACAATTCAGAATTCCACAGCATATTGTGAACTTACTTTAGTTTTGTCTGGAGCGAAGCATGACCTCCTGCTTTTCCTATCCTGGAGGCAGCCTGCTCGCGCTTGTCTGACCCTTTTATACTAGGAAGTAAGAGGAATCGGGTGCACAACAATGCATCATCACACATGACATGGAAAAGAGTCACATGTTAGACCCGTGCATCCAATCTGTTAAGCAGTGTGGAATTGTGCAAGATTAAGAGGAGGCAAACCACTCCCAGTAATGAGAAGCACTTATCGGAGGAGTGCAGGAGGAGGAGGAGTTTGTCGGAAGGTGTGGCCCCAAAGCGACCTGGGAGGAAGGGTGATATACAGCTGGGCAAGGCAGAAATGCTAGGAAGGATCTGATTAATACTTGGACTGCAAGTTGATGGTAAGATTGTTCTTGGTCATTACTGACTGTGTGTGTGGGGGGGTAAGAACAAAGGTGCAGCATCTCAATCTGCAGTGGATAAAAGAGCTGTAGAGTGTACTCTTTTATGCTTCCTTGCAGTGTACAGCTGGTAGTACATAGTTAGGGTCTGGGCTGGTAGATAACCTAAGTTAGGACTGTAATTTTCTAGTTAGAACAATATTTTCTGGATAGACCTGTTTAACATGGGTAGAATAGTGGGCCGCAATGGGTGTGGGGCAGCAGTTTGGACGAACATATTGTGGAAGCTAGAAGGGTGTCCAATCTGTCACAGGCTGAGGAGGCTTGAGGAGGAAGTGAGATGGCTCAGGAGGGAGTTGGAGAGGATGAGGGGAGGAGGGAGAGAATCCAGGGCAGGGGGCCTACCTCAGGGAATATCATGAGGACACAACAGGGGAGGTACATTGGATCAAGGGAGGGGATTGGGAGGGGGTGTGGGAGTGAAACAAACAAAGAGCCTGGCATTGGAGAGAAGGCTCAAGTCAGTAAGGAGCATCCAAGGCAAAGTAATGCAGAGGGGACAGGAAATAGGTTTTGCAGTATTGGTGACATTGGTGGAGGAGGAGGAGGAGGAGGGGTGTGTGGGATACCCAGGAGAGGGCAAGACCAGGAAAGAGAGGGGAGTGCACAAGGGACTGTAGCCAGTCTAAAGGGGTGGCAGAGGTGAAGGGGGAGGGCCACAGCTGGAAGGATGGTCGAAAGGAGCAGGGATGCAGGGGAGTGAAGCAGGGGGGATAGAGAAGTTGTCAGGGGCATAGCAGGTATGGCAGTGGAGAATACTGATGGGGAAAGGCAACAGGAACAGATGAGGGGAATTGTGTGTTGGAGGAGGTGTCGGGCAGAAGAGGAACAGGGACAGATAGGTGAATTATGTGCAGGAGGAGGAGGAGTCAGGCAGGAGAGGAATGGCAAAAGGGACAGATGGGGGAATTATGTACTAGAGGAGAAGGAGAGGAACAGAGGAGGGGAAGCAGGCAGATGGAAATATGGGGGGAATACGAGTACTGGGGTTCAATACTAAGAGGGGGTCATGTGGAGTAGCAAGGGGGAAAGGCATAGTCGTACATAGGAGGAGGCCATGCCAGGGATGACAGCTGAAAGATGGGACAATCAGTCCTCAGATATGCTAGACGGGGAAGGGAGAGACCTCATTTTGTTCTACATCTGGGGACAAATGACCTGACTGATAGTACATTAGAGGTAGTCCAAAAGAGGTTTGTGGAACTAGGAACTTTATGTGAGGGGGAGGGTAGGTCAGTAATGTTTTCTGAGGTACTACCAGTGCCCAAGGTGAGCACAGCTAAAAAACAAAGGATCAAGAAATTTAATGAATGGTTAGGCAAATGGTGTCACACCAAAGGGTATGGGTTAGTGGGAGGGTGGGGACAGACCTGGGAGGACACTAGTCTATACGCTAAGGATAGACTTCACCTAAATGATGAGGGTAAGAAGGTGCTAAAATGGAAGCTTGGGGAGTATACCAAAGTAGCTGGACATTTAAACTAGGAGAGAGGGGTGGTAGGTGGAGAGAGGGCATACAGCGGCACAAGCTGGGAAGCAACATAAACTTACCCCCCCAAACAAGGGAGATGAACTAGGTAGAAGCAATAGAAGGGATGCTGGAAGTAGAGGGCAGAGAGATGAGGGAGGGAAGGAAAAGGAATGGAAGGTGGTCACCATAAATGCTAGGAGCCTGGGGAATAAAATGAATGACCTACAGGCCCTCATGGTGGAGGTGGAGGTGGAGGTTGAGGTGGACATGGCAGCTGTCACGGAAACATGGGCCACCCAATACCATGACTGGGACCTGACGGTCCCAGGGTACAGAATATTCCACAGGGATAGGGATAACAGGAGGGGGCAGAGTGGCAGTATACGTGAGGGTGGGGCTAAAGTGTGTTAGGGAGGAGGGAGAAACAGAGTCTTTATGGCTGCTAATCTAGGACTCCAGGAAAAGGACTCTTCAGAACGGAGTGGTGTACAGGTCACCCTCCCAGACAGAAGAGCTGGACAGGGATCTTACGAGACAGATTAGAAGAGCATGCAGGAAAGGGAATGTGGTGGTTGTTGGGGACTTCAGCCTGTCAGGGGAACCCCAACCACCAGCAGTAAAGGGGAGCAGGTACTGCTGGATGCACTTCAGGAAAGCTTCCTGACACAGGTAGTCAGGGAACCAACAAGGGGTGGGAACACCATTGATCTAGTGCTCACAAATGGGGAGTCTGTGAGGCATATCAGGGTGGATGAACCATTAGCGGGAAGTGACCATCACTTAGTATGGTTCAGGTTGAGTATGGGCAAAGAGGGGGTGGTATCCAAAATGAAGGTGCTGGATTTCAGGCGGGCGGATTTTGCAAAGATGGATGAGATAGTGAGGGGGTACCTGGCAAGGATCCAGCCTAGTTTGGACATGGACCAGAGATGGGAGCTCATAAAGGAGGGGGTACTAGAGGCTACCAATTCCTGTAGCAGGACTCGGAGTAAAAAGGCCAGAGCAAAAAGGCAAAACTCGATGAGCAGAGGGCTTGTGGAAAAGGTGAGGAGAAAGAAGGTGGCCTTTAGGAGATACAGGAAATCAGGGAGGGGGGAAGATTGGGAGGAGTACCAGCAGGAGTCAAGAAGGGGTGACAAGAGCAGTGAGAATAGCAAAAGCCGCCAAACAGCTCATGCTAGTGTAAGGGATAAAGGAGGGGGAAAAGGGCTTCTTCAGGTATATCAGGGAGAAAAGGAGCTGTAAAGAACAGATAGTTAAGGATTAAGAAGGACGGGCAATGGGTAGAGAAGGGGGAGAAAAGGTGGAAGCACTCAATGACTACTTCTGCTCAGTATTTACAAAAGAGAGAGGGGGAGTGCTACCCAAGGGGGGTGGAGGGCAGTAAAGGCTAGGGAGGGAGTAATGGATGGGGTGGTCATGGAAGGCAGAGTGCTGGAGGGTTTGAGAGTGCAGAGGGTGGACAAGGCACCAGGGCCAGATGGCATTCACCACAGGGTACTGAAGGAGCTAGCAGAGATCCTGGCAGGGCCTTTGACAGGCCTGTTCAATGCCTCATTAACTTCGGGTTGTGTGCCTAGGGATTGAATGTTAGCTCATGTGGTTCCCCTGCATAACAGCGGCCCCAAAGATGAATTAGGGAACTATATACCGGTGAACCTAATGTTCATCGTGGGGAAACTAAAGGAAACTATCCTGAAGGAGAGGCTGGTGTCCCTGCTGGAGTCCAGCAGGCTGCAGGACAGTAGACAGCATGGATTTGTTGTGGAAAGATCCTGTCAAACCAACCTGGCAGAGTACTATGACTGGGTAACTAGGCAGATGGACAAGGGCCATGCAATGGATGTCCTATACCTGGACTTCAGCAAGGCACTTGACTCAGTGCCACATGGGAGACTTGGAATAAAACTCAAAGGCACAGAGGCAGGACCAAAAATGGTGGGATGAGTGACAAACTGGCTGCAGGGGAGGCAGCAGAGAATGGTGATGGAAGGGGAACTCTCATCCCCAAGAGCAGTAATAAGCGGGGTTCTACAGGGTGCAGTGCTGGGGCCTGTGTTATTTGGGATATTTATTGCAGACATATCCAAGGGCATCAAGGGCAAGATCAGACTGTTTGCAGACAAAACTAAGACTGGGGTGGTGGTGGACGATATGGAGGGGTGGCATGATTTGCAGGAAAATCTGAATATGCTGAAGACTTGGTCAGACACTTGGCAGCTGGGGTTCAATGCCAGAAAGTGTAAGGTACTGCATTTTGGAGCAAAATATCCAAGGAGAAATTGCCAACTGAGAGGGGTGCAGCTGGCAGAGACTGAGGAGGAGAAGGATCTGGGGGTGGTTATCATTGGATCAATGAACAACTCAGCACTGTGTAGGAAAGCAGCAGCAAGGGCAAACAAAATGTTGGGTTGCATCACATGGGGAATAACATTGAGGAGGGAGGAGGTCATTCTGCCACTGTGTAGAGCACTGATGAGACCTCATCTCAAGCACTGCAAGCAGTTCTGGTGCCTGTACTTGAAAAGGGACATTAAATTACTGGATGGGGTGTAGTGAAGAGCAATCAAGATAATTCAGGGGCTGGGGGACTTATCGTATGAGACTAGGCTAATGGAGTTGAACATGTACTCACTGGAGGAGAGGAAGGACAGAGGGGATATGGCTGAGACATTCAAGTACATGAGAGGGATAAACAAGACTGATACGGAGGGGCTATTCAGGGTAAGGGTGGGGAGGATCACTAGGGGCCATGATATGAGATTGGAGGGGGGAAGATTTAGGAGGGAGATGAGGATACACTTTTTTACAGAGAGGGTGGTGGCAGGGTGGAACACGTTACCAGTGGAGGTGATGGCCTGTAAAACTGTGGACAGGGCAAGAGGGAGGATAAAGAGAAGGGGGTTAGGAGGAAGGGGCAGCTGCAGAATAGGGTTGCTAGTTGCAAAATCAAGCAGATTCAATAGACCAAAATGGCCTTTATCTGCTGGCAAATTTTGTATGTTCATAGGAAATAGGCTGCATTATGGGTTTAAGATTTAGATAAGGAAATTAAAACCAATGCAATCATTCTTACAGACAAAAGAAATATAAATGGACAAAGAGAAGAAAAGGTACATTATGAACTCTGGTGATATCACAAATGTGAGCACTTATGAATACTTATTAAAGGTGATAATGAATTTTAGAATATTGTTCTTAAAGCATTTTGTCTACTTAACAGAGCAGCGCTAGAAAATAAAACAAGAATACAGTAGAGCTGCCCCAATGTGATGGAGGCACTGACACCTGGGCCCGGCACTCCGCACATTCGTGCATCCCGCGGAGTGCCAGCATGCCCCCTGCACCTCCTCTGGTCAGCCCCCTGCATGTCTGTCTGCACACCACTGGGGATCTGGCGTGGGGAGGGGATACATCCGGTAGTGAATGCCATGCAGGGGGTGCAGTGGGCTTGGGCAGGTGTGGAGTGGACTATGCGCCAGGTTTCCGTGGTGCATATCCACACAGCACCTTCATGCATAGGGCCCATTGTGATTAACTTAAATAAGTCCTAGGGCCCAGGACCAGGAACCTTTAATATTTTGCTAAGCATGGATTATAGATCATTGTAGCAGACTCAGATTGGACCTCTGGTACCCACACCACCACCATTGCATGGTAAAGAAAAGGGCCACATTGCAGGCCTATCAGATTTTTAGGCTGTATCAAGTGCTTGGTTAACTTTTCACAGCAACATTCTTTTGATCATACTTTATAACTGTAAACCTCTGGGTACATTCTAACTGTGTCCATATACAAAACTTTTCAAATTAACTGCAGCTGTGTTTACTGCTTAGGGTACCGATTCTGGTGCCTGCTACTTTAATTGAGGTACTTTAATCAGCTCAGAATGTTCTTTTTCAAACCGCTTACACTGACCTATGGTCCATTATTAAATAGTTATTTTAAGGTAAAATTCTTAAGTAAGTTTTTTATTGATATTGTGTTGTAATTCTAATATTTTAACACTTAGTAATAGTGTATTATTTTATTGCAGACTTTTGTACAGAGTATTGCATAAAGTGTAAAACAAGGAGTATAGCTGCTAGCCCCTTGATAAGAAAAACATTTTAACCAGTCCTTAATCAGTTGTCCTCTCTTGAATCACTCAAATGGTTAGCACTAGACTGCTAAGACTAATACAGGATGATTGTTCTCCCCTGCTCAACTTATAGGATACAGGGTGAAATAAGGTGAAAAAAAGTAAAAGCGGAAAAAGCAAGCATACAAAAATTACAGACCACTTGAAAGTACAAAGTTCTTTAAACAAAGATTTAACTTCAACACCCAAAATTAGGGCTAATCTCTCTCTATCCATAATACCCAGTAAGAATGGGGTGTGTAATAGTCTGGAAGAACCACCAAATCGAGACATCAGTGAAAGATATGGCTCAAGTGAGGCCCAGAATATTTCATTAGGGGTATCTGAAGCAAACAGCTATCTTAGCCTTCCTTGTGAATACATGCAAAATGACACAACAAACAAACAAATGGTTTTGCTCTAACAAAGGTACTTATAGAACCATGGAAACATAGACATTGACTTTGATGGCAGATAAGGACCATTTGGCCCACCCAGTCTGCTCATTTCCCTACCTACAGGATAAGCTGCAGATCCCAGTTAACCCACAGCCTATTTCTTTCCACCCCCCCACAAGAATTGCCTTATGTTTGTGCCATGCATTCTTGAATTGTCCCACAGTTTCAGACCCCACAACTCCTCTTATGATGATAAGAGACTGGTAGCAGGCTCAGAAATTCAACAAGCAACTGCTGAATTACAACATACAATAGAAGGTATTAAAAAAGTCAAGGCAAAATATGACACCCTGATTAACTGTCAGTTTAGAGCAAAAGAATCAGTATCTGCTCACAGACATAATAATTCCACGAACAATGTTGACCAACAGTATTACCCTGATTGTTTAAGTGAAGATTTAATAAGGACCATGAAACATCAATACATAGCTAATCTGTTCCTTATGGAGCAATTTATAGTGGTAAGAAATGAATTAGAGTCCACTAGACAGGACATTGCTATTAATAGGACTAAGCTAGGTGATATAATCAGAAAATTAGATATAATTATCCCTCCAAAGGAATCTGACTCCATGGTCTGGGAGCATGAACAAGAACAACTACAAAATGGCAGACCAGACTTTAGTCCTATCATTATAGCAGATTCTCTTAGTAATAAAAAAGGGGAAAAAAGAAGAATAAAGGGGGGAAAAAAGAAGTCTTATTCTGTCATACCTATTAATTCTGAACTGAGCACAGATATAAGAGAGGCAGGAACTGAGAAAAATGAGCAAGAGTCGAATAAAGCAAGGAAATAAATTAATGATGGCCCCTGCCAAACCCAAGTTGAAGTGGCCCCTGATCAATTAACACCTATCATAGGAACCACGAAGGATCCTATGGGGATTGAAAACCATTAGGAAAACTAGAAAAGGAGTTAGATCTACTCCATAAAGAAATGGGAATTATAAAAGGTGAAAAGAAACTTGAAAAAAACAAGAAAGAGTGCGTCAAAATAAACAGTGAGTGCAATGTCCAAAACAATTTACTGGAAGCACAGGACTAGATCCAACTATAAGAGATTCTGAGCAAAGAAACTTGGCGAAAGCCGGCCCGGTGATGCTGAGGGTTGAGGCGCTGGATGGCTTACTTTACATGATGCCGGGAACCTGGGTTCAGAAATGACCTTGGATCACCGGGGTGCCTGCATGGGGGAGGGTGGAGCAGGATCGAGTATGCTGTTGGGCTACTCTCCTCTCCTGAGGGTGGTGAAGGGTGGGTTGGCCCCCCCGTAGTTCCGCTCCTACCTGGTGGAGGTCCAGTGGGTAGCGTAACTGGAGAGGGGATGGCAAAAAGTTATGGGAGGTGGAAGGGGCTCAGCTGACACCACAGGGTGCAAGCGTGCCTCCACATGCTTACACAGCTATGTGCCAGGGCCTCTGGGAGGAAGGGGAGAAAACCATAAAAATAGTTATGTGTCCCCGTCACCAGTTGGCAGGAGGAGACGACGGGGACCAATTAACTGAATTAAAAAAAAAGAAACTTGGTTAAACAACAAATTCCACTCTTAAAAATCACTGCCCAGGAAGAATGGCCTCAACTGAATGGGGAAAGGTTGAAACTGTTTATATTAAATTTCCTTGTAATAGAACTGGACATACAGTTGACCTACTTGAGGAAGATATTGTAGAAGTGTATAGACATCAGGATGATCATTTAAACACTCTAAAAGTCTTGTTCGAGTCCCCCAAACTGGTTAATTATGTTTGGTACAATGGCAAAATACTAGAAAGCAAAGGTGTTTTTATAGCCTTCCCCAATAGACATGAGTTCAATAAACAACCAAGAGACAACTCAGAAAATAGCGAAACTCCAGTTACACTAAATCTGTTTGGTGTCAATCCAATGCCTAGAGAAAACAAATTTAAATAGGTGAGATCTCTCTGTAACCTATTTGGAAATTTCCTACAGATTAATTTGGGCTGAAAAGGTGTAATAAAAACAGAAAGGAAAAGCAATTCCTCACAGACAGACTTAGCAGTTAGGAATACAGAAATAGCACATTGCCTGTTAGAAAAAAGCAATATCCTAGATTTGATGGGTATATACTTGGTAAACTTGGAGGAAGTCTTTAAAAAAGGAAAAATAAGTGATAGCAATAATAAATCACAAACAACCAGGCTGCCTGTCTCCAGTGCCTTCGAGGTGCTAGCTAATTATACTGACTGACTAAATAAACAACACATGAAAGGTCTAGCACCGCAATATGAAGTTGGAACAAAAAGGAGATACTTAGCATCCCTTGAGATGGATTATGAAAAAGAGAATCAACAGGTATAAGAGGGACATGAGGAGTTAGATACAGATGAGGATGAGGAGGGGGAAGATCAAAAACTAAGAATTAGTAATCTACTGTAGATACGGAAGAAACAATACTCTCAACGATTTTGCATGTAATTTCCTAATGTGGAATATTGCTGACCTGAATATAAAATGGTAGATAAAGATTGAAGGGATTTTATCATGAAAGCTGATGTACTTTGCTTTCAGGAGACATGGCATGTGTAGGACTATACCTCCTACTTAAATGGATTTGAACTATTACAGCACCCTGCTAAAAAGAATAGTAAATACTGGAGAAGGGCTGGAGGCCTTAAACCATATATAAAAAAAGGCACCTTCTCCTTTACAGAAGTAACATGTCTCAAAGAACTTCCTATGTGTAAAACTAAAACAGGGTGAACACAAGTTTATACTTGTAAATATGTATATACCCACTGCTACATCTAGATTCTATCAAAATGAGGTATGGGAGAACTTTACAACTCTCCTATGAAACTTTTAACTAGATCACCCTGATTGGGAAATTCTGATTTTGGATGATTTAAAAGCAAGGATTGGGTCCTCTGATGACCTTATGGACAGCTCAATAATAGATCATATGAGTTCACTTGTACACACATATCCAAGAAGCACATGTGATCCCCAGCAGAATAATTCTGGTAAAAAATTAAGATATTAAAATATGTGAATATGTACCCACTAAATGGCAGGATTAGTGCTGATATAACTGGGGAATGTACTTACATAAATTTTGCTGGGTCCTCAGTATTAGATCTGGCAATTTGGTCAGGGCCTGTACTTGTATGGGATTTATTTATTTATTCATTTGATAACCTGGTTGGTGCATTGATCAGAGGACCTTTTTTAGGCATGGCACAGGCCAGATACTAGCACACACAGTGGTAACAAATTCCAGAGCAACATACAGTGCAAACAAGGATAAACTGGAAATCATAACCAGGTCTGAAAGTGACCACCTCCCTTTAGCTTTAAAAGGTTTAAGTAAGGAAAATAAGATCACTAAAAAATACCACATCCCGATAACAGAAATTTTAAGGAACAAAAGGATAACTTGGTGCGGTTCTCTAGAATCTGATGTGAAGTATGTATTTCAGAACTACATGACAGCCTGTGATCTTTTGTTATTACAGTCCACTCCAGCAGCATTAGTCTGGGACAAAATGTTTCAATTGTTCGATAGTATAGAAACAGAACTCTGTAGGGTCTCACAATAGTCATACACCATGATAAGGTGGGGAGCTGGTTTGATAAAGAATGTAAAAGACATAAGATGTGTTTGTGACAGCAGACAAGGAAGGTTAAAAAATCAAAACATAAAGCCCTTCCTAAGAGGTTATGTAATGAATGTAAACAATATAAGCAACTTCTAAGTGAGAAAAAAAATACATATTATGAAAAACAATGGGAGAATCTGCTCTCCGCAATAGCAAATAAGGATGCAAAGAGTCTGAACTTATGTATCCAAAGGAACAAATAATTATAAATTTGCTCCTGACATTTACATATCCGAAGAAACATGGCTTAAATACGTGATTGATATCTTCTATGATAATTCTGTTAATAGTAATTTCTGTTTAGGTCCTATTGGCTGTAACAACTTGGTAATGACAAGACAGGAGATCTACACTGCAATTAAATCTTTAAAATTAAACAAAGCACCAGGACTATATTGAATTCCTGCAAACGTTTATGTTACAAATACCACAAACTGGTACAGTTTATTGGTATCAGCCTATAATAAAAGCATACTGGAGTGTTATTTTCCAGTGACATGGAGAGGTGCATTAATCATTCCAGTACATAAAAAAGGCAGATTAAATGATCCTTGCATGTATAGATCAATCAGTTTGTTAGATATCAACCTCAAATTTTTTTCTAAAACCTTACTCGAGAAATTAAAAATCCAGATTGACCAAACCAGTGGCATTTCAGAATTTCAAACTGGTTTTACAAGTAATTATTTGACAATAGATAACTGTTATATATTATACCACCTAACTGAGAAATATATTATGCTGAGAAAACAAAAAATATTTGTGGCCTTTGTAGACTTTACATCGGCATTCGACACAATAGATAGACAAACATTATGGTCAATTATGTTAAAAAAGGGCATTGATCCCACCTTGGAGTTATTTGTCATCTCTATAGTAACACCTGGGCTAATATCAGGATTAATTTAAAAGGAGAAGTTTCGAAAAGATTCCCTATAAACAAAGGTGTCCACCAAGGATGTGTACTTGACCTAACGCTTTTCAGTCTATACATTGATGGCTACTTGAGAAAACTTGAGACATTTGCCATAGATCCATCAAGAGTGGCAAACTCCCCATGCCCAAAGCTTGCGTACACTAATGATATTATATGCATGTCACTAACAAGCAGAGGCTTACAAAGACAATTAGACCTGTTAAATCAAGAGGCCAGCATAATGAATCTTAACATTAATATAGCTAAAATGCAGACCGTGGTACTGGGCCAAAGAAAAATAGCAGGATCATAGCATGTGAGAGTACAAATTAACTAATGTAAAGGCATATACATACCTGGGTATTAATTGTACTTCTACAATAACTTGGTCTATGCACATGAAAACACTGGCAAAGCAGGCTACTTGAACCACAAATGGCCTAAACAAATTTAATCTAGCTTATGGAGGAAACACCATTATACCATTAGTTACAGCCATCAAGGTGAAGTTTTTTTCACAGCTACTGTACAGGGCTGAAATCTGGGAGCGTAAAACCCCTAAGATTCTTACTAGCTTGGTGTGTAAGGTCCTAAGAACCACATTAGGAGTAAGTCATTCTTGCCCAGCTTCATACATCCAGTCAGAGCTAGGCCTTGATCATGTTTAGGCCATTCTAGATGTAAGAAAAATAAACTATTGGCTGAAACTAACTAGAATGCCTCAAGACAGACTGCCTAATAAATGTCTCCAGGAAAAAAGGAAATATTGCGATAGCAAGTACAATATAAAAAAGCTGTTTTTTATAAAATCAGCAATGCACTAAAGAAATATGATCTTTTGAAACTAATGGAGTATGTGAACAATGAAATCTCACTCAGTTGGAAATATAAGGCATATTTCAAAAAGAAAATTTGCAACTATTGGATAAAGAAGGATTTTTAGAACATTAGCTATACCAGATATTCCCCCTGGTTTGTATTACATTATGGAAAATATGGTTTTAAACAATATCTGGATAATCTTACTAACCCAGAGTTAAGAAAAGCGTAAACCAGATATAAATTTGAATGTTTTAGCAGCAATGTCCTTACTGCTAGACATAATTAATTACCCCTGTCAGCACAGAAGTGCTATTGCACAATTGGAGAAAAAGAAGATTTGTATCATGTGCTATGGGACTGTACCTGGTATAAGACACAAAGAATGCATTGGTTAAGTCCCATGGAACATGATTGGAAAAGCTTGGATAAGAGCTTTATGACAGAGGTTTTACCTAGTACAGAGGATGATTACACTATCCAAAGAGTGGCAAATTACTTTAACCAAATAAGCAAGATAAGACCACAGAGAATGAAAGGAATCATTACTATTTAGGTATTGGTTCACACTGTGCTAAATGAGCCACTGCTAGGAAGAACATGTGACTAGTTAACTACCTATAAATCTATTAAAGGATTCTGCAACAGTATGTAGTGAAATTCCTGCACTTTATAGAAATAGGACTAGCAGATTTTATCTTTTTACAAGAAACCAGCTGCAATAACTGTATGTTTTTAATGGTTGTCTGTATTTATTTATTGTTATTTAAAACTTTGTAAAGACCTTTTAGTCAAACAATAAAGAATACTACCACTACTACTATACTGCAACCCAATAATTTTTTTCAGCCCAGCTCAGGCATCAGTGTTGCAGGCTCTGCACAAATTGTTTACAGTGTGCTGTTTCAGGAATTCTTTGGGGGCATGTACAAACTGTCTGCTTCAGGGGACATTTAACAATGTACTGTAGTTTTTGAATGTAGCAAGGGGACAGTGAGGGTTGTTTGGTTGTGCAAACATGAAGCTGCATTTAGCATCGTGGTTTGGGTCAGTTGCAGCTATGGTTTTTCGTCTCTTCATTAAATGAGACAGAGAGTGAGACAAATTTGTTGTGCTCATCAATTTGAATTATAAAAGAGTCTCCCTTGAGTTGACAGAGACCCTCCCACCTTTGTCCAGCAAGATGCAACTGTATATCCAGACCTTGCGAACAAGTCCTGAAGCTGTGTTGGAGGAGAGGGCAGTGGACGTTTTGAAGGAGCTCCAAATCTGTGGCCATCTTGTCTTTGCCAGAAATTTGTAAGCTGTTATTACTGAATTAATAACATTGTTGGCATTTTTGAAGGCAGTTTCAGTACCTATGTTTGACTTACATCCAATACTGATAGTATTTAAGCACCTGTGACAGATCTGATTCTGTAATAGTGTACAGATCAGTCTGCATGGTTTTCTCATGAAGTCAGTCTGAAAAAGACAGCTGTGGCCCACTGATTGCTTTTTTTTGGTGTTCATTTCATGAACATTGTCTTCTGTTTAATTAAGCTGTTCAATGACACAAAATCCTAGGTTGCACAAGGTTGTAAATACAATATGACAAGTAGTAGCAAAGAGGCACTGACTCTTCAGTTTCCTCAGGCACAGAACAGTCAGATAATTCAAACTGTAGTTCGCTCCATCTCCAAAAACCTCTGGTAAAGCATTGATTGTGAAGTGTTACTAGAGATGCTGCTGCAGTATTGGCAGACTCATGGCTCCATTTCCTCTCTGCCAGTATGGGTATTACTGTATTGCACTGTCCATTTGTATTTTGTCCTAACCCTGTGGTGATGAAATATAAAAGATGAACTGCAGTCTGAGTCCACTGTATTGGAGGAAAGTGAAACATGAGTGTCTCTTTTCTATTACTTTTCACATTTATGCAGTGAAGCTGAGCACTATAACAGTTTCATAGTGGCCTTGCTTTTTGTTGTGTATGTTGTGAATGCTGTGCTGTGAATGGTCCTTCCCAGAATTTGTGGGAGTCAGCTGCCCAATGACCAAGAGCCATTCCTGGGTCACCACCTTCCTCGGTCCAAGGAACAGGAAGGAGGTGACCAATGGCCTGTGCCCTGAAGGTGGAAGGGCTAGGAGTAGCCTGGAGCAGGGAGGGGCACAGGCCAGACTACTTAGGGTCTGGACAGTAGAGGATCTTCCTCTTTTGTGTCCAGACACCAGAAGGAACACTAAGAAGGCTCTCCTTGCATCTTCAGGTAGAGCTGGACTGGGCCTTGGGCCAAACTAGCCACCGAGACCTCAGGGCTTGGGTGGGGTTGCTGGGTTGGAAGATGGGGTGGAGGCAGGGCATTTTGGGGACAAATCTTTTAAGCTGTTCTGCTAGTAGGTAAAAAATTTTTTTTTAATTATATATGTTTATATGTTTAAATAAAAATAGGAAAAGCAGTAATATAATTCTCTACATCTGTCTGCTCATTTGATTGCTCGGTGGGGTGAGCTGCACATTGCCAGCTGGCATAGCCAGTGGTTGGAGTGGAGCCCGGGCCTTGTGCCAGGCACTCGGGAGGAAGAGTGGGCTTTTTAATGCCGTGGTCAGGGTGTGGTCCTCATCAGAGCTTAGGCAGGGGTGGAATGAGCTATCCCCTGGCGAGATGGGCACATCAGGAGAGCCACCCATGCCGCCCCCATTCCTCCGGCTCCTCAGCTCTGAGATGCAATGCAGGATGATAGGCTGGCCTCTGCAGAACTGATCCAGGGTGGGCATTGGTGGTTGGGACCTCTTATGTAAAAAAAAAAGTGCTTCTCTTTTGTTGCCTGTTCTCCCCCCATGGCTAAATAACGAAAAATCCAGCTACAAAGGAGAACGTCACCTGCAAGCGATTTTCAGGCTCCATGCTAGCCAGTCACTGAATCCTGCACAGTCCATCCCCTCAGCTGTTCTAGTCGATGGCAGGGGTGGCTGGATCGTGGTCCCCAGTACATTTCCTCGACAGGTGGGCAACTAGGGATTGGTGGGGCAGCATGGACAGCCAGGTTTAGCATGGCCCTGGTTCCATCTGCTTCAAGGTTGGGGGGCAGTTGGGGGATGGGTTTTTGGCAGCATTCTGTCTCCAGTTTGGTGTCAGGGTGGCCAGTATGTGCGCAGGGTGGCCCAGGCAGTAGTTCCAGTAGGGCACGATAACCTTTCACGTACACGGCAATACTACCCTGGGGCAGGGGGATCCAGTGGGCAGACCGCTGGAGAATATTGGAGCACGATCACGTGCCACACATGCATGGTAGGCTTAGTCTCTGCCCTCTTGTGGCAGCCATATTGGGGATGGCTGTTGAATGTGCTTCAGCTGCCACCTCGGTTTTTGGATTCGGGGGAAAGGGATGGGGAATCAGCTTCACTCGGATGGTCTAGGCTTTGGGAGACTCCATGGCCAAGGTAGTGCAGCTATATCATTTTAGCCACAGGAGCCCAGGAACAACTTACGCTAGGAAGGTCTGCAGTGAGTTTTCAAAAAAAAAAATTAATATTAACTGAACGATTAAAGTAAAAAAAAAGAGGAGGGTTTAAAGGAAACGCAGTCTAATGGTGCCAAAGCTGTCTCAGGGCACTGGTTTGGGGGGACACCATAGGGGACTGTTCCCGCCGGGTGACATGGGGATATCAGGGGAAGGGGGGCATAACCAACATGAAGGAGGGCATATACCACAAAAAAAAGGAAGTATAGAGGCCTCAAGGGGCAGAGGGCTTTTGTGCCACCCCCATGAAGGTGTTTACTAAAAGCCTCATAGGGATAGGGGGCTGACCGCAGCAAGAGGCCATTTTTGCTCACCACTAATGTGGTAGTTTTTTCTGTTTTCAATTGCAAGATTCTGCTTCCTGAAGGAGGTATGAACATGAGTAGCAAGGGTGAGGCAGCACGGCAGGGACAGTGAGGAGCGGGCCTTGATGAACCCATGTCCGATTGGCCCATCCAGTCAGGAGTTCAAAGACACCCTGCAGTGACTGATGGAATTGGGCAGCCCCAACTGACTCCAGGTAGCCATGTAGGAAGTGCCAGCTCAGCAAAGCAGGGTGCCCAATGCCACACAAGCTCCCAAAAGGACAAGGAAGCTCTTGAAGAAGATGCAGAAAGCACTAGTGCACTTTTGCTTAATTCTGTGGGAGGTGAAACTAACTACCCTTGGTAATTGCTTTTTATTCACATATTTATTTAGTGTTTAACCAAGAAGGGGCTTGCACACTCTGTTTATCTTGTTAGTAACTTCAGAAGGATTTAAATATTGCATTTGGGTAGATCCTTGGAGGTAGCTAGATTGTCTACTAGGATTTTCTGACAGTTAAACTATTTTTAAATAAATTACAGGTGGCTGAGGAGTTAAAAAAAGCTTGCAAACTCTGCTTATCTTGGAAGTAACTTCATAAGTGTCTGAATACTGCATTTTGGTTGTCCCTTGGGGGTAGCTGGATTGACTACTAGGATTTTGGGAAAGAAACTATTTTTAAATAATTTACTGGTGCGTAGGAGTTTGTGATAGTTAAACTATTTTTAAATAAGTTACTGTGGTTAAGGAGTTGTCATAGAAAAACCTGCAGTGTGAAGCAGGAAAAGACAGTCTTTCAAGCAACAGAGGGAGGTGGATCTAGGTTTACGTTTGTTTGTTACAATTCTTAACATTTTCAGTGCAGGAAGAGTTTAAAGCACAGCTGACTTATTTTAGGGCTGACAGCTTTCAGAGCACAAACCACCAGGCCTGTTTTGGGGCTGGGAGGTTCTGTGTCTGACTTGGATGTGTGATTTTTCTCTGTTTGATTAGCAGGGTATTTTCTCTGTCAAATTGTTGTGTAGGGCATCTTGCTGAGAGGAAGGCACTCATCGCAGTGGTGGGTCAGAGCTTTAGCTGATTGTTTTGTGAGGGCACAGTTTAGGCCCAACCCCTTCCCACCTAACCCCACCCACCCCTGAAATAGTTCCTTTATACCTGGGGTTCTGACATCATTTCCTCAAGAGTGCAAGATGCATATCCCTGTCATATCCTCTCTAGCACACTGCACTGACAATATAAGCATACACATTGTATAATATATATATATATTTCTATATTACAAACCAATCACATACACACACACACACACACACACACACAAAAAAAATGTGGGGTGTAGTGCAATGTAATGGCTGTGGGTCAGCAGTCTTCTGGGAGTCTTTCTGGAGGCTGAGATGCTGCCCTATTTGCAGACAACTCTCTGCCCTGAGGGAGAAAGTTGCCCATCTTCAGGCCACACTGGACAGTAGTAAGGGGACCTTCCCCCAGGCCACACTGGATGGTAGGAAGGGAACCTCCCCATCCAGAGAGCACCAGAGCCACCACCACTACCTCAGAGGTTGCAAAGAAAGCACAGCAGTTGGACACAGTGGGCTCAGGGAGGGTGAGGATGGTGGAACAGAGGCACACCCAGTCAGTTGTTCCACCCACAATCCATACACCATTCTGGGGAGCATAGCTCCCTATGTGTCACCACAGAGAGACTAAGGAGGCTGAGGACAACTGTCTGAGGGAGGCCCACAGGAAGGAGGCAGAGGACACCACAAAGAAAGGAAGCAGCTCCTGGTGGGGGACTCAATTATTAGGGGGATAGAACTGGGGGGAGCAGGTAAAACTGAAGTAAGGTGCCTGCCTGGTGCCATGGCTTGGAGAGACAGGAAGTGCATCCTCAGGATCGTGAGAACAGCTGCACGGGAGTCTGAGCTGGATGTCATTGTCCATCTAGGGACAAATGACTTGGCTAATCATGAGATTAGAGCAGTGCAAAAGGACTTTGTAGAATTGGGGAGGGGCCTAAGACAAGTAGCACACACAATATCCTTCTCTGAGGTGCTGCCTGTCAATGGCATGAGTGAGGTGGGGTACTTTGCACCATGCAATTTAATGAATGGTTGAAAAAAATGGTGTGGAGCACAGGGGTTTGGCTTCATTGGGGACTGGGGTTCCACCTGGAGGGACACCAGCCTATACTGGCAAAATGGTCTGCATCTGTCCAGGAAGGGAACAAGTCTTTTGAGCAATCGGTTTAAATGCTTCATTGGCAAGCTTTTAAACTAGTCAAGGGGGGAGGCACTGATAAGCAGCAGGAAAATCCCAGCCTCTCCTACAAAACAGGGTACTAAATGAGAAAAAGACCGAGGTAGACAGGTCAGTGGGGGATACTGCAAAAGAAGGTAAAGCCATCAAAAAATGGAGAGCAATGAGTACCAATGCCTGTAGTCTGAGTAACAAGCTTCCTGAATTAGTGGCCTTGATGGAGGAGGAACATCTGGATATTGTGGCAGTCACAGAAACATGGTACACACAAAACCATGACTGGGACATAAACATATCAGGATACACTATCTACAGGAGGGACAGGGAGGGTAAAAGAGGAGGAGGAGTAGCTCTTTACATAAGGGAAGGAATCAAAGCAACAGAACAAAAGGGAAAACAGGGAGGAGAAGAAGCACTGTGGGTAAATTTGGAGACCGGCAGTGGCACCACAATCTGCACAGGGGTTGTATACAGACCCCCTTCTCAGGGGGAGGAAATGGACAAGGAAATGATAGAAAGGATACTTAGAATGGCAGAAAAAGGGGAGATATTGCTGATGGGTGATCTGAATATGCCAAATGTTAACTGGAGTGCAGTTGCAGCAGCCACTTCGAAGAGTGGGGTTATTCTAGATGCCCTACAAGAGGCATGCCTTAGACAACTAGTATTGGAGCCCACTTGAGAGGGAGCAATCTTAGACCTGGTTCTCTCAAATGGAGATGAAGAGAGGATCACAGATGTAGAAGTGGGTAGCCATCTGGGAACTAATGACCATCGAACAGTATGGTTCACAATAAACACAGCAATAGAGTCAAGCCATACAAAGGCAAAAGTACTGGACTTTAAGAGGGCTAACTTTGCCAAAATTGGTGAGTGCCTAAGGAATGCACTAGCAAATGGGCAGGAAGGAGGGGTGGAAGAACAATGGGGAATAATAAAAACTGCCATCACAGAGGTAACAAGCCTTTGAGTGAAGCAAATTAACAAAATGAAATGATGTAAGAAACCACTATGGTTCTCAAAGGAAGTGGCAGTGAAGGTTCAAGAGAAAAAGAAAGCATTCAGGAAGTACAAGGAATCACAGAAGGAGCAGGGCAGAGAACTGTATCAGATAAAGCAAAAGGAAGCTGGGAAGGCAGTCAGAACAGCAAAGGCCCAAACCGAGGAAAAGATAGCCAACTCAGTTAAGAAGGGGGATAAAACCTTTTATAGGTACATCAGGGAGTGAAGGAAGACCAAGGGAGGGTTAGTGAGGCTTAATAAAGAGGAGGGAGGGTGGGCAGAGGGTGACTGTGAAAAAGGCAGAGATACTAAACAAATATTTTGCTCAGTATTTACAAAGGAAGTGAGGTACCTAAAACAAACAGTAGAAACACTCTGGATACAGAAGTTGATACCAGCCCATTTACAGAAGAAAGGGTTCTGAAAGAACTCTTAAAACTGAAGGTGGACAAAGCAATGGGGCCTGATGGGATTCATCCCAGAATTCTAAAAGAACTAAGGGTAGAACTAGTGACACCACTGACTACCCTCTTTAACAAATCATGGGAGGATGGGGTGGTACCCGAGAACTGGAGAAGGGCACATGTGATTCCCCTTCACAAAAGTGGGAGCAAGGCAGAAGCAGAAAACTACAGACCTGTTAGTTTAACCACAGTGGTAGGGAAAATGATGGAATCACTTCTTCTTTTTTTTTTTTTTTTTTATTTTCATCTTTATCCCTCCTTACTGCCTCCGGTGCCCCCTCCTTCCGTCCGCTCATGTCCCCCCGGTACCTACCTTCAGGGATCTGCCCCTAGAGTGCCCAACCTCCTCTCCTTTTGCACATTGGGGTCTGTCCTATCGGTGGTCCAGGTGGACTTAGGGCGGACTTCATCTAGGACTACCGGAGGGTATTTCCGGTTTTCTCTAGCGTCCCACTCCCCAGGATGCCTTGTGCTAGGGGCGTCGTCCCAGTGGTAGCGTGCTTATGCACGCCAGACCCTCATCTTGGCAGGCGTCCTCCCTCCCGACTCCACAAGCGGACCGCCTCCACCCCTTCCCTCTGCCGGTGCTTCCACGGCTATGGAAGAGTGCAGAGAGTGATCGCTCTTGGTAGCCCACCCCTGAGGAAGGAGAGCATCCGTTGGGACGCAATCCTCCCTCCCCGCTGGACCTCGACGCACCCGAGTCCGCTCTCAACCCGGCCGCCGCGGGTACGAGGTGTGGCGTCTAGTGCCTCAACCCTCAGTGCCACTGGGCCAGCAGAATCACTTCTGAAGGAAAGAATTGTTGAGTATCTAGAGGCCAGAGGGGCTCAGGACCCAAGGCAGCATGGATTCACAGTGGGAAGGTCATGCCAGACAAATCTGATAGATTTCTTTGACTGGGTGACCAAAGTAGTAGATCAGGGAGGGGCTGTGGACATGGCCTACCTAGACTTTAGCAAGGCATTTGACACAGTCCCACACAAAGATTAATATACAAGTTAGCCAGCCTGGGAGTGGGTCCCAAGATGACAGTCTGGGTAAAGAATTGGCTGGAGAATAGGACACAGAGAGTAATAGTAAATGGAGTCCACTCTGAAGAAGGGGGTTACTAGTGGGGTACCAGCAGGTTCAGTATTAGGACGGTCCTCTTCAATGTCTTTATAAGCGACATTGCAGAGGGACTGGAAGGAAAAGTATGTCTCTTTGCAGATGACACAAAGATCTGCAACAGAGTTGATGCACAAGGTGGGGTGGAAAGGATGAGAAGGACTTGGCAAGGTTAGAGGAATGGTCAAATGTATGGCAGCTTAGATTCAATGCTAAGAAGTGCAAGGTAATGCACCTGGGAAACAAAACCCAGGGGAAGAGTACACAATGGGGTGAGATACTAACAACAACAAAAATGGAAAGGGACCTGGGGTAGTCATATCAGATGACCTAAAGGTGGGCAAGCAATGTGAGAGGGCAGCAAGGAGGGCTGGGGGATACTGGGATGCATGGGAGGCATCACCAGTAGAAAACAGGAAGTTATTATCCTCTGTACAGACAGTTGGTGAGACCCCATCTGGAGTACTGCGTGCAGTTCTGGAGACCCAATCTCCGCAAGGACATAGACAGGATGGGCTGTCAGAGGGGCAACTAAAATGGTGCAGGGTCTGCACTGGAAGACGTATGAGGAGAGACTTAGGAGCTGAATATGATAGCCTTGAGGAAAGGAGGAGGGGGACATGATAGAAATTTTCAAGTATCTCAAGGGAATCAACAAAGTCCAAGAGGTAGCATCTTTCAAAAAGAGGTGTGCAAGAACAAGGGGCACAATTTGAAGATAGAAGGGGGCAGCTCAGAGGTAATTTAAGGAAGTATTTTTCACAGAGAGGTTGTGGATGCATGGAGCGGCCTTCCGGAGGAAGTTGTGGAGTCAAAAACAGTGGTGGAATTCAAGCGTGCATGGGACAGTCATAAGGCAATTCTAGGGGGTGGGGGTAGGAAGAAGTAGGCTGCTGGTTAACTAGGATCTGCAGCTTATCCATTAGGTAGGGAAATGGGCAGACTGGGTGGGCCAAGCGGTCCTTATCTGCCATCAAAATCTATGTTTCTATGTTTAGAGGGGGCCAGAAGACTGTGTCTATTGAGGAACATCAAGATGGGCTGATGGATGCAATGGCTGAAGACCAGAAAGTCACGATTGTTGAGATGGTAGACAGAGATGTGGACAGGGACAACAATGCAGGTGAAGGAGCCAGTGTGGCACCTCTGTTGGCATTGCCAGATGGTGAGTTGGGTGAAGGGCAGGTAATAGCTAATGCTCAGGGACACAAGTGGAGGTTAGGGTGGGCTATAAAGCTAAAGTCCCCATTCAGCCAAGTGAAGAAGAGGCATGGGGGGAGACGACATCAATGGTGAGCAGATGCTTTTTGGGAAAGCCCTTTAGGGTGGGCCATAAAATTAAAGGCCCCATTCAGCCAAGTGAAGAATAGGCATGGGGGGAGAAGACATCAATGGTGAGCAGACGCTTTTTGGGAAAGGCCTTATGCTTGGTGGACGAGGGTGGCAGGAGTATGCCACCTGGGGGGAGTCCAGGGGAGAGTTTCTGCTGGCTCAGGGCATCCCTGCAGTGGCTCTGGGACTGGTGGCCACTGGGCAACAGGGTTTGTGGCCCTGGCCAATCCCATGGTTCTCCCATATATTCCAGATGCACTTCCCAAGGGGGGGTGGGGCAGGCTACAATGGTTAATGGGGGTTTGGGGCCTCCCATCCCCCACCAACATTCCAGATGTGGCAATGGGACCCCTGGGGTGGACAACACTTTTTTGGGGCGGCAACTTTGGGAACAATGTGCCAGTGTCCCAGGCATTTGAAATGACAGGGGCTAAATGAAATTAAGTTAATATTGAGAGATATGGTCAAAATGAAATCATATTCTATACTATCGGACCAGTTTAAAAGGAGCATGTAGCTCAAAAGGAGAAATATTATTAACAATATGTTTATAGTAGATGGAGAATTGATTTGATAATAAAGTAGTGGCTATATAGGCATGCCAGTGATGGGGGACTCAAATTTAAATAATGGAAGTCACACTCTGGAGCCAATATTATGGACTGTGCTTTATGTTGTATAAAAGTGTTTCTGTAAATTGTCATATTTTTTTTATTATGTTTTTTCTAGAGAGAATACAATAGGAATAGTTACTATTTTAGAACAAGAGGAAAAAGCAATTAAAATACTGATGGTAAATAAGTGAAATGTGTCCTTTAATATAAAAGTAAAAAAAGAGATGTGATGAAAAACTAAATAAGTAAATGAAAAAGTGATTATAAATTTTTTTGTACTTGATACAGATTCTGAATGCCCCGTGAACAAGCTCAAAGGAGCGAAACGTAGGGGATTTTTATCAAAATAAAAGAAAATTATGAACCAATGACTGAGTGAAAACATTGGAATGAATTTTTAAGCTCCCAGCCTTTGGTTTTTCTGGATGACTATAGAACACCTTCAAAGGAGCTCTACTTAAAAGGACTTTCAACACCATTACCCATTTTGTATTAAGCACCCACCTCAGCAGCTGTGCAGGCGGCACAGGGGTCGGCAGCAGGGAATCTCCCAGCAAGGGCTAGTGAGATGTTACAGACTGCAGCGATGATGGCACAGGCCAGTGTAGAGAATACCATCAGGCAGGGTTGAAATAACTGCTAATTTGATTTTCCTTTGTGGGTAACTTAACTGGACTGTCTACTAGTATTCTGTGACAGTTTACATCAAAATATTTTGAAATAATTTACTGGTGGTGGCTGTTTACGTCTAATAGCAAAGGCTACAGTTTGTAATTTGAAGCCAGACAGAGCCTCAGGTGGGGGAAGTTGTCTTCACTAGTCAGGGAGGTCTGCATCATAGCCAATTGTTCTGGGTGGAACATTCCAGCATTGATCAATTACTATAAACTACTGGTGTGATCCAGTTTCAGATCCAGGTGTTGGTTGAATTACTGTAAAGAAGGGCAGTACTCACCAGGGTAGTGGAGCAGTGGTGTGTTTGATTGTTTCTAACAGTCACTGGTGGTTGTGGACTACCCACCCACCCTTCCTCTCACCCCACCCACCCCAGGTGTGGCATTTCCTTTATAGCCAAAGTTCTGACATCACTTCCTCAACAGATCTTGGGACAGAACTGTCATATTCTTAATAACTCAGCAAGTGCATAAAGGGTAAGTACACACCAAAATATAAAAACAAAATTATGTATTACATATTGTAAGAGAGCGAGACATGTGGGGAGTGGTGCAATGCACTGGCTGTGGGGCAGCAGTTTTCCAGGAAACATTCTGGAAACTGTGTTGCTACTCTATTTGCAGGCAACTATCAGCTCTGAGGGAGGCGGTTGCCCATCTCCAGGCTCAACTGGCAAGGACTATGGAGGTCTCCCCCACCCAAAGAGCACCAGTGCCACAACCACTGCCACAGAGGTTGCCAAGTATGAGGAGCAGTTGAACCACAGTGGGTTCTGGGAGAGTGAGGGTGGTGGAACAGAGGCGAATCCCTCTAGTTGTACCTCTTCACAAATCATATGCCAGTATGGCAGAGCAAGGTTTCTCTACAATGACACTCTCAGTGGAGACCAAGAAGAATGCTGGGGACATCCACAAGGGAGACCCACAAAAGGATGGCAAGGGACACCACAGGGGAAGGAAACAGCTTCTGGTAGGGGACTCAGTTGTTAGGGGGGTAGAACTGGAAAAGGTAGGGGAGAGGGAAGTAAGGTGCCTGCCTGGTGCCATGGCTTGGAGGGACAGAAAGCAAATCCTCAGGATTGCAGAAGCAGCATCACAAGAGAGGGAACTAGATATCATTGTCCACCTTGGGACAAATGACCTAGCTAGGCATGAGATCAGGGCAGTGCAGGATGAATTTGTGGAGTTGGGGAGGGGTCTCAGACAGGTAACAAGCACGGTAACCTTCTCAGAGGTGCTGCCAGTCTATGGCAGGGGTGATGCTAGGGTACTGCACACCATGCAGTTTAATGAATGGTTGCAAAACTGGTGCAGAGCACAGGGCTTTGGCTTCATTGGGGACTGGGGGTCCACCTGGAGAGATGAAGGTCTGTACTGGCATGATGGTCTGCATCTGTTTAGAAAGGGAACCAAGCTCCTAGGTGATAGGTTTAAATGCTTTCTTGGCATGCTTTTAAACTAGCCAAGAGGGGAGATGTTGATAGGAAGCAGGAAATGTCAAGCTTCCCCCCTAAAAAACATGGCAGGTAGTAAGGTAAACACTGAGGTACAGAGGTTGACAGAGGGCTGGACAGGGGTAAATGGAGAAACAGGCAAAGGATATAAGAGCAGGGATGGGGGAAAAAAGGATAAAACCAACATTATATGGAGGGCAATGAGTACCAATGCCCATAGTCTGGGAAACAAGCTTCCTGAGTTAGTAGCCCTGATGGAAGAGGAACACCTGGATATTATGGCAGTCACGGAAACATGGTACACGGAGAACCATGACTGGGACGTCAACATACCAGGGTACACAATCTACAGAAGGGACAGGAAGAGTAAAAGAGGAGGTGGAGTATCTCACTACGTAAGGGAAGGGATCAAAGCTACAGAACTAAAAAGTAAAGGGGAGGACAAGAGGCACTGTGGGTTACCTTGGAGACAGGAAATGGCATCACAATCCGTAGAGGGGTTGTATACAGACCCCCATCTCAAGGAGAGGAAATGGACAAGAAAATGATAGAGGACATTCTCAAAATGGCTGAAAAAGGGGAGATACTGTTGATGGGGGACCTGATTATGCCAGATGTTAACTGGACAACGTGTACTGCAGCCACATCCAAGAGCAGGGTCATTCTCGATGCCCTACAGGGACATGCCTTAGACAGCTAGTGTTGGAACCCACTCGGGAGGGAGCAATATTAGACCTGGTACTCTCAAATGGAGAGAGGATCACAGATTTAGAAGTCAGTAGCCATCTGGGAGCAAGTGACCACCACACAGTGTGGTTCACAATAAGCACAACCATGGAGACAAGCCATACAAAAACAAGGATATTGGACTTTAGAAGGGCTGACTTTGGCAAAATGGGTGAGTGCCTAAGGAATGCACTAACAAATGGGCAGGAAGGAGGGGTGGAAGAACAATGGAGAAAAATCAAAACTGCCATCATAGAGGCAACAAGCCTTTGTGTGAAACAAATAAAGAAAACAAAATGGAGTAAAAAACCACTATGGTTCTCAAAAGAGGTGGCAGGGAAGGTTAAGGAGAAAAAGGCTGCATTCAAAAAGTATAAGGAATCACAGAAGAAGTGTGATAGGGAACTGTATCAATTAAAGCAGAAAGAAGTGGGGAAGGCAGTCAGAAAAGCAAAGGCCCAAACTGGGGAAAAGATAGCCAACTCAGTTAAGAAGGGGGATAAAACCTTTTATAGGTACATTAGGGAGCATAGAAAGGTTAAGGGAGGGATAGAGAAGATTAATAAAGGAGAGGGGAGGTGGGCAGAGGGAGACAGTGAAAAGGTAGAGATACTGAATGAATACTTTTGCTCAGTATTCACAAAAGAAGAAGAGGAGGAGTTACCTAAACCAAACAATAGAAGCACTCTGAGTAGGGGTTGACACCAGTCCATTTACAGAAGAAAGAGTCCTGAAGAACTCCCTAAACCTCAAGGTGGACAAAGCAATGGGGCCTGATGGGATTCATCCCAGAATCCTAAAAAGAACTAAGGGGGACAGTGACACCACTAACCACACTTTTTAACAAATCATGGGAGGATGGGTGGTACCTGGGGACTGGAGGAGGGCAGATGTGATTCCCCTTTACAAAAGTGGGAGCAAGGCAGAAGCAGGAAACTACAGACCTGTTAGTTTGACCTCACTGGTAGGGAAAATGATGGAATCACTTCTGAAAGAAAGAATTGTTGTGTACCTAGAGGTCAGCGGGGCACAGGACCCAAAGCAGCATGGATTCACAGCGGGAAGGTCATGTCAGACAAATCTAATTGATTTCTTTGATTGGGTGACCAAAGTAATAGACCAGGAAGGGGCTGTGGATATGGCCTACCTAGACTTTAGCAAGGCGTTTGACACAGTACCGCACAAAAGATTAATAATCAAGTTAGCCAGCCTGGGAGTGGGTCCCAGAGTGGTAGCATGGGTAGCAAACTGGCTGCACAACAGGACACAGAAGGTAATAGTAAATGGAACTCATTCCGAAGAAAGGGGAATTACTAGTGGAGTACCTCAGGGCTCAGTACTGGGTCCAGTCCTCTTTAAATTCTTTATAGGTGACATTGCAGAGGGTCTGGAAGGAAAGGTATGCCTCTTTGCAGATGACACAAAGATCTGTAACAGAGTTGATACACAAGGAGGGTAGAAAGGATGAGAAGGGACTTGGCCAAGTTGGAGGAATGGTCAGATGTATGGCAACTTAGATTCAATGCAAAGAAGTGCAAAGTACTGCACCTGGGAAACAAAAACCCAGGAGAAGAGTACACAATGGCAGGGAAGGTACTAACAACAACAATAATGGAAAGGGACCTGGGGGTAATCATATCAGATGACCTAAAGGTGAGTAAGCAACGTGAAATGTCAGTAACGAGAGCTGGGGGGATACTGGGATGCATAGGGAGGGGCATCACAAGTAGAAAAAGGGAAGTGATTATCCCTCTGTACAGACAGTTGGTGAGACCCCATCTGTAGTACTGCGTGCAGTTTTGGAGACCCCATCTATGCAAGGACATAGACAGGATGGAAGTCCAGAGGAGGGCAGCTAAAATGGTGCAGGGTCTGCATCAGAAACCATATGAAGAGAGACTGAGAGAGCTTAATATATATATATACCCTTGATGAAAGGAGGGACGTGGGGACATGATAGAAACTTTCAAGTACCTCAAGGGAATCAACAAAGTCCAGGAGGGTAGCATCTTTCAGAAAAAGAGATGTGCAAGAACAAGGGGGCACAATTTAAAGATAGAGGGGGGACGACTCAGGGGTAATATGAGGAAATTATTTTTCACAGAGAGAGTGGTGGACGCATGGAACCGCCTTCCTGGGGAGGTTGTGGGGTCTAAAACAGTGGGGGAATTCAAACATGCATGGGACAGACATAAGGCAATTATAGTGGGGGTTGCAGGAAGTAGGCTGTTGGTTAACTAGAACCTGTAGCTTATTCATTAGGTAGGGAAATGGGCAGACTGGGTGGGCCAAGTGGTCCTTATCTGCCGTCAAAGTCTACGTTTCTATGTTTCTAGGTGTGGGGCCTGGGGTCTGCTGTAGCCGGGCACAGCCATGTTGCAACAGGTGCCAATGGAGGCCACACCCTCAATGCCAGTGCAAGACCATTGGGCCTACCTGGGGTTGGATGACCCAATGGACACCCACCTGACCCCAGCTATTTGGGAAAAGATCTGGAAAGGTGAGTATATAGAGATATTCAAATTATTACACAGGGAATTGCTGGACGCTGGAGACAAAGATAGACTGAAGCAGGAGAAGCTGCAATGGACAAAGGTGCCTCACACATTTGAAAATTGGTCGGCAGCCTTTAATATCTTTGTCTCCTTCTACTGCACCAAGTTCCCGCAAAAGATAGGGCAACTGCTCAAGTATAGGGACAACATCAAGGCAGCTCACCTAGCATTTGAGGGTAACACGTGGTTGAGGTATGACGAGCTGTTCTGCATGAGACTATCATGATCTCCAGAGATGCAATGGGATAAGCGCAACCACAACTTGTGGTGCAGGCACATAACTCGGGCCAAGCCCGCAAATGTAGCCTTCATGGCTAATGCACACATGGTAGCTAAGACCGCCTGGTTGGGGCAAAATGGGATTGGTACCTGTAGACAGTACAATGCAGGAAAATGTTTTTGAGACTACTGCAAATTCCAGCATGAGTGTAGCAGCTGTGGCAGTAAGCACAAAGCTAGCACCAGCCAAGGGGGAGGGGCTACAAAAAAGGTGAGGGCCAGCTGGCCAAAAGTAATCAAGGAAGTAAGCAAGGAGACAAGTATGCCAAGCGGCCTGGCGAGGTCTCCAATAAGAATTGACTGCATGGCGGGTTGGCTTGTCCGCTACCCTTGCAGAAAAGATACAGAGTACTTGTTAGAGGATTTCTCTTCCAGTTTCCACATTCCATACCAGGGCCCCTGAGTATCTACCATGGCATTCAATCTGAAATCAGCAAGGTCGCTCAGACGTGGTGGCAGAGAAGGTATGCAAAGAGGTGGCTGCTGGGAGGGTAGCGGGACCATTTGAAAATCCTCCACTGAGCCCCTTGTGGATCTCTCCATTGGGGGTAGTTCCCAAAAAGACACCAGGTGAATTTAGGCTAATCCATCACCTATTGTATCCAAAAAGGGCTTCAGTGAATGATTTCATTAGTACAGAGGACAGTGCAGTGTGCTATGTGTCTTTTGATACAGCAGTCAAGCTCATTCAAAAAGCAGGCAAGGGTGCTCAGCTGGCTAAGAGCGACATTAACTTAGCTTTTTGGCTGCTGCTGGTCTGTCTGCAGGATTTTGATCTGCTGGGGTTGTCATTTGAGGGAAAGTTTTACTATGACATGTATATGCCGATGGGGTGCTCAGTTTCATGTGCAGCCTTTGAGGCATTCAGCCATTTCTTGGAATGGGCCACCAGATGTTACAGTGGAAATGGCCTTATCACACATTATTTAGATAATTTCTTGTTCATAGGGGCCTCAAACATGAAGCCATACGAAGCCATGCTAGCTTCTTTTTTTCAGCTCATGGATTGATTTGGCTTGCCGCTAGTGCATGAGAAAACCGAAGGTTCAGTCAACAGATTCACTTACCTCGTTATAGAGATGGACACAGTCCACATGGTGTCTCAATTACCACTAGAGAAAGTTTCCCATCTGGGACAGTTGGTGGCAGAGGTTCAGGCCACCAAGAAAGTCACCCTCAAGACGCTACAGTCACTGATTAGGCACCTGAATTTTGCATGTAAAGCTCTGTTGCCTGGGAGGCCTTTCATGAGATGGTTGTCCTGGGCTACAAGGGGAGCTTTACAACTGCACCATCACATCAGGGTGTTGGCTGACATGAGAGCAGACTTAGCAGTGTGGAACACCTTCCTTCAGCACTTTAATGGGATCTTAGTGTGGCAGGCAGACATAGAGTTAAACCAAGATTGCCAAATGTTTACGGATGCGGCCGGGGGCATTGGATATGGGGCATACTTCCAGGGCTCCTGGTTTGCAGGCCCATGGGATGACAATTGGACAGAAGCGGGTCTCACAAATAAAGTGACCCTGTTAGAGTTTTTTTCCATTCTGGTTGCAGTTTTCATTTGGGGGATAGGCTCAGGCACAAAAAAAGTTATTTTTCGGTCAGGCAATATGGGGGTGGTGGCCATCCTGAACACACAGTCATCCAACTCTAAAGAGGTGATGAGGCTACTGAAGGTCTTTGTCCTTAGATGCTTGCAACTCAATGTGTCCTTCAGGGCAATTCACTTTCCAAGGGTTTTGAATGTAATCGCAGATGCACTGTCTTGATTGCAGTTTGATTGCTTCTGGTAGATGGCTCCGGCAGCAGAGCAACACCCTGTCCAAGTGCCGGCTTTTCTGTAGCAAACTGCAATCCAAGACTGGCCAACCTGGTACAACATGCTGTGGCTCCTGGGACATGGTGTAAGTATAGGGCACACTTAAAGTCTTTTTGGGAATTCTGTGGGGAGGGGCACCAAAACTATGAGCTGTTGCAATGGCCTCAGTTGTTGCAACAATTTGTGCACCACATGATTGAGGAAGACAGGGCCCCATCTTACATCTGCAGTCATTTGTTGGGCATTGCTTTCATGGCTAAGATGCATGGTTTCCAGGACATAACAGGATCCTTCACAATACAGAAGATGATAGAAGGGTGGTATAGAATTAAGGGGACCAAGAAGGACATGAGGCGTACAGTGGACAGTCAGATGTTACTGGAGATATTGGGCAAGCTTTCAGGGATCTGCTCATCAGAGGACGAAGTGAGACTCTTTAAGGGGTTATTTGCCTGTGCTTTCTTTGGTACTTTCAGGGTGTCAGAATTAGTGGAGGATTCCATCATGCAGTCAGGGCACAACCCGCAATGGGGGATGTCACGTTAGAGAAGGATACACTACAGCTGTCGCTGCGCCAGTCAAAGACAGCACAGTCTGGCCCCAAAAAATGAATCATTTTCCATCATGCTCAAATGTGCATTTTATACTCGTGGACCCTCATTAAAGAGTATATGGAGCACAGAAGGGTTGGGCATCGCATGTAGATGGAAAACCAGAGACCAGATACCAATTTGGGGTGGTCTTTAGGAAGTGGGTTAGGGCAGCAGGCCGGGATCCTAGATATTTCAGTACACACTCATTTAGCATTGGGGCCGCCACCAAAGCAGCAAGGTTGGGCTGCTAGGAGGTTGAGCTAAAAATGGTTGCACACTGGCAGTCAAAGGCCTACAAAACATACATGAGGCCCAGAGCGGGGGAGTTAGAAGGGGGCATGCCACATTAAAAGGTTGTCATTATTAACTGTTTTGGTTTATCTTATAGATGCACCTCCTGAATCAAAAACTTTTACGTTGTTGGCCACACCTTTATTAGGAGAGCGCACACTTGGGCATCACATCAGGGCCAAGGAGATCAACTGGGCATCCCAGCGGAAAAAGCGAAGGGGCACTGGTGTGGAATCACTGGTATGAAGTGGGTGAACCTCATACCAGCCTTAAAAAAGCTGGGGTTAATTAGGGTGCCACCGCAGGGTTTGATAATTCACTTAGGGGGAATGACCTAGGGAATCTGTCATCCATAGATGTGATGCGTGGAATCATGGTGGAACCAAGTTGGTTAAGGAGGCACATGCCCGACACGAGGTTAGCCTGGTTGAGGATCATGCCGCAGCGCATATGGAGAAAGGGACAAGTGGCTAGGCCTCTTTGGAAGGTCCACAGGGAGGTAAATAGGGCGGTGATGCATTTTTGCCTTCCAAGGGAGATCCAGGTCATCTGACACCAGGATGTAGCAATAGGGAAAAAGAGTTATTTTGATTCAGATGGGGTGCACCTATCAGATATAGGGCAGGTAATTTTCAACCTGAGTCTAAAAATGTGTTGGAAACTTGGGTATAGTATTTCTTCTGGGGCATTGGTGGGAGACGTGTAAATAAATTGACGGATCTTGTGGCGGACGACTCGGAATTATTTGCCAAAGTAACGCTGTGTGGTAAATGTGAATGGGGTGGGCCCTGTGACGGCACACTCCAAAAGAGATGTTGCACAGCATTAGATGGAACCTGCGACCACGGTGGGTGATGGTCTGGCAGTTGAGGCCCGGTGAGGGCATAACTGCACTGCTGTGGCCTAGCGCTACTGGTTTGTTGAGCCTCCTTGTCAAGGAGCTGGCTGGCCCGGTGGGGGTTTGCCGGGCCTTCTTTGGCCTAGGGTTGGCTTTGTTTCTGATTGGTTGATTTGTAGCCGATGTCATCTGCTGCTCCAGGGGAATACTGTATTATAGATTGATAAGGTTTGTGATAATGTTTATGATATTTTTTCTGTATTATATGTAACCATTCCTTACTGTTGTAATGTGAATATTATTAGCGCTGACAATCAAGTTGAAGTAAAGTTTCAGCCTTTTCTGCCAAAATCCAAATGAGTGGTCATGTTTGCTTCTTTTCAGGGTTGGGTATGGTTTTTCTGGGCATACACTGCTATATTTACAGTGCTGATAATACAGTGTTGTTTATACAAGTTTATAGTGTATGGTGGAACATGATTGCAATCACTTTCCACCTCTGGTCTAACCTTGTTGTACCACAGTTCAAAGGACATGGAATGTGATTGTACCCTTCTGGGGTACAGTCTCATGCCTTGACCCTTGAATTGTGATACAACAAGGTTTGAGCCGAGGTGGAAAGTGCGGGACTACATGCAACAGAAATGGCTGGATCAACCAGACAAGTACTAACAGTGGAGGCACAATCACTCAAACCCACAACTCAGGATCAACAAGACACAACAACCAAATGCAGCATCAACCAGATATTTAAAATAAACTTACCGAATTAAACAACAAACTTCCACCTCTTGCTAAGCGAGGAATATGGCTGTCAGTTTAATTTTTTTGAAAACCCCTCCCACACCCGATTGACAACTAATAGAAGGCTGCGCTAAAAAACGTAAAGACGTCTGATCCCTAGCAGCCACATGTCACCCTAGCAACCAGCCCTAACTACCGGAACAGGACGGGGCAATGAACAATTTCTGTTCTGTAAATAAAACATTAAAAGTGCTGAAACTGTATTTATTTTCTGTAGGGGGGCACCATACACTATAAAAAATACTGGCTAGGCTTCGCTCTCGAGGTCACAGGGAATCAGAACCACTTGGTGGCACAACACACTGGTTGTGCATAGTTGCACATCCAGTATTCTGTATACAGTGTATGGTTAGGGTCTGTTCTGCATGGATTTCCATGCCATATGAAACCTTGTTGTACCACAGTCCAAATGTCATGGAATATGGTTGTGTCCTCCTATGGCACAACAAGATTTCAGCTGATCAGAAATCCTCAAGGCCGCTGGTGTTTTTTATAATGCTGCCATGTGCACAGCAATCAGTTCAAGTTCTGAATTGAAACCACTAGCACATTCGCTGCTGCTGCAGCAGGAGCGCTATAAAAACACTTTCACTTAAAAAAAGAAATAAATAAAAAACTACACACTATAAAAAAATACTGGTTGGGCAACTACATGCCCATCCAGCTTATGCTACCACCTCAGGCTTCTGATTACATTGGACCTCTCCAGTTTTGCTTTTGAGGTCTGATGAATCATAACCCCTGTGTTGCAGCAGAGGCTGGTTGTGCATGGTTGCCCAGCCAGTATTCACTATATAGTAACTGGCTATCATTTTTTCCCTTAGGGAAACGAGGTCATAATTTGCCAATAATAACCAGCTTCACCTTTTTCCCGTGGGGAAACCATAGCGTAATTTGCCGTTATAAAGGAGTGTTTATAACAGCAAACACGCACATGGTTTCCCTTGCTGTGTGCATCCTCATGCAGCAGCGCCACCACTCAAGACCGCAGACCGCTTCCATCTCTCCTGAAACAGCACCGCCACCACCAGAAGAACTCAACGGTAAGTTCTTTTTTTTCCCTCCTACACAGTGAAAACCTCACAAACCAGGACAAAAACAAGATGTTTTAAAATACGCTGATTCAAATCGGCACCTGAGAAGCCACACAGCGGATGCACTGGAAGCTTTTCATTTTATATAATTGCTGAGGCAAAAAAGGAAAACCTAGCAATTATATAAAATAAAATATGGGTCGGATGTGTGTCAAACTCAATTTTACACACACCTTCATTGTGGGATGCTTTTCACAAACCCCTCGGGCTTCGCCCTCTCAGGGTTTATGTAGCATCCCACAACTTGGGTGTGTGTGAAATCTCGTTACACACCCCGACCCATACTTTATTCTCTATTTATAACCCGTGGGTTATAACAGTGAACATGCACCAGGTTTCCCTAGTACTGCACATGCGCCACCCACCACTCTGCTTTCCTCTATGCTGACTGCTGTTCGTTGGCACTGAGCACTTCACTGCCAGATGAAGTCGGCGGCAAGTACATTTTAAAAAAAACAACTGGACTAAAAAAAGCTTTTTAAGTTTTAAACTGGGCTTCTTTTTCTTTTTTTTTTTTTCTTAAAAAAAGGACATGTTTATGTCATGAGCCACCTCTGATCACAGACCGCACTCAAACACAATGGGTCCGCGTCTCCACAGGGATAGCTGTTAATTTTATATAATTGCTGTGGCAAAAAAAGTCTCCAACAATTATATAAAATAAGGTTGGTAAGTGTGTGAAACTTCAATTACACACACCCTCAGTCACGAGGATGCCTTGGAAACCCCTCGAGCTTCGCTCTCGGGGTTTATGTGGCATCCCACACCTCGGGTGTGTGTGTGTAAAAGTCTCATTATAACCCCCTACCCAGCCATTATGCTATATACAATACATGAGTAGGCCATTTTCCTCATAGGAAAACTGCAGGTTTACCATGCTGTGCACCTTGGTACTTGTAGCTATATATTTTTTTATTTCTTTTTGTTTTGTTAACTAGGTAATTACACAATATTCAATGCTGGTTGTCAGGCATATCCTGGGAGACTGCTGACTACCAGACAAATAAATGAATGCAAAAATACACCAAGTACATCACACGGACATGCGGGGTAAAGAGAATTACAGAAAATGCATCAAAGATACAATGGTTATGATCATACCAATACACTAATCAGTCAGTTATGATAAACTAATAACTTTTTAAAATGTCAACATCGCTTTTAAAAAACATTTCAGCTCCACCTCCCCCCAGCAAATACGCACTAAAAAAGCCACGTTGTCTTTAACAAAAAGTACTTTGGTAGTAAATAAAAAGCATCACTAACAAAGCAGTGA
The DNA here is from genome assembly GCA_016271365.2 of Neoceratodus forsteri. Lineage (NCBI taxonomy): Eukaryota > Metazoa > Chordata > Ceratodontiformes > Ceratodontidae > Neoceratodus > Neoceratodus forsteri. Next base: position 1,576,172,476 of record CM028129.1, on the reverse strand, counting down.
CATGATAAAGGACAGTAGAACAAACACGTGCTTATATTTTTGAGACTAAGCTAACAACCAGTGGCTCAACTTACCAGATCCAGGAGACACAGTAAGTAAAAAGCTATGCTTTGCTTTCAGATACCAAGCTGAACTCTACATCACATGTCTCTGTGATATGGGTACACCAAAGCATAATATATCTTGAAAAATCTTTTAAATATTAACTGTTTTTCAAATGTATTTACTCTTGTCAGTCACTTGTGGTGTTGGGAATTCTTTGTTTTATTGTGGCACATCAAGTATGAAGTTGCTGGAGTAACTGGGCTGGATTGTTTGGTTGCCATGATCCAGGGACACTACAAATAGATGTTCCCCATTCAACCATATTTTGCTCTGAGGAAGGCGTCACGATGCTGAAACATTAGCGCTCACATAACACGTGCATGTGCACGGTAACATCACTTGTCCCCGATTTCATTTTCATTTTTCATTTTTATTTCATTAACTGGGTAAGGACACTGGAGCAAGTCCATTTTCAGGCCCGACCCGACAATAAACAAAATACAAAGGACGCGAAATACAAACAAAGTAAGTTACACAAACTTAAACAAAACATCTGCAAACTTCCAAAGACTGTAAATACATTTTAAAATTTTATTTAAATCTCTTCAGAGAGAGGGAGGAGCGAAGATCAGCAGGTAATGAATTCCAAAACAAAGGAAGAGCAACTGAAAAGGATCGAGAACCAACTTTAGTGTGATATAGGATAGTTTGGAGAAGGACAACACAAGAGGAACGTAGATTGCAAGCGGGTTTGAATTTGAACCAACACCATAAGAGGGTACCCAGTATTAGGAGACACTGTCCTTAAAACTTGGCAACCAAAAAAATACATAATTTTAGAATAAGGAGACAACCAGTCCAAACTGGAATATAAATGATAATGATGGTGACGAAAAGGAGAATCCAGAACGAAACGACAAACATTATTATATGTAACAGTCAGCAAGTTAATTTCTTTAACAGATAACCTTAAATAAAGACTCACTACATAATCTAAATAGGAAAGTAATATTCCAGTTGCAATTGATTTACGGATGTCAACAGTGAAATATTTCTTGAATTTATAAAGATGTCCTAGATGCCAACAGTCTGTCTCCCCAATCAGGGAGCAGCAGCAAAGTTAAATTATGGCATGGGAATCTGAGAAGTACAACTAATGTGCTTATGACTATAATATCCAGTAGTTCAATACATTTGATCATTTAGGCAATTGAACCAGAAGAATTTTGATGGGTATTCCATGAACAGTAACAAGAGAAGATATGACACCAAGTAGTTGTTTACTGCATTGCACTGTACTGTACTGTGGAGTTTGAGAACTGGCAAGTAACTACTGGTCTGGTAAGACACATACAGTAGCTAAAAGTCTCCTGACTATTTTTTCTAAAATGTTGTGCATATAGACTATTTTTCCGAAGCACAGGCTGTAAGGAAAAATCCTGATGTATGTCAAGTATTATGCCATATTGCACCTTATATATATTCCCTTGGTACTTCCTCTGGGACCAAAGTTGAGTCTGTCAGAGCACCAACACATCTAGACTTTTACCTAGCTACAAGTACAAGTAAAACTGTGATCAGGGGGGTTAGTTTGTTGTTCCAGGAAATCTGTCTTATTAGTCCATTCATCACCAGAACTGTGTACAAAAGGAAATCATGGCAACAGAAACAAGCAGAGAGTCTCTCCCTCTCTGTCTCTGTCTCTCACTCTCTCTCTCTCTCTCTCTCTCTATATATATATATATATATATTCATTGCAAAAAACTTTGTTAATGCATCAGTTAGGGTTGAAGCTACAAACATAGGGAAATCAGGTGTTAGGGTTGAGACCTAACACCCCACCCTACCACCCACCCCACCCTCCACAGACCAACAGGCGATGGGGTATGCCTTGGGGTCGCTCGGCCTAACTCTCACCCTATTCTATGTGTAAAAAGCTGACATGGTACAGTACAGGAGAATGGGGTGAGCGGTAGACCAATGACCCCAAGGCACCCCTGTTGCCTGTTGGTCCATGGAGGGAGGGTGGGGTGGGTGGTAAGGTGGGGGGTGGGTGTCAGGGTCTCAACCCTAATGCCTAATTTCCCTACTTTTGTTGCTTCTACCCTAACTGATGCATTAACAAAGTTTTTTGTAGTGAATTTCCTTGCTTTTTGAGAAAGTGTAATCTTACCCCTCTAGGCCTTGTGCTCCCAAGGTATCATTTTTTTTTTTTTGTAAGGAACTGTCATCTCCAAGTATTGCATAATGGATGGTCCTGTAGTACCATTACTGCAAAATGGTATCCATAAGGGCCCTACACTCCCATCTACCTATAAGGGCCCTGTGCTCCCATGCTATCAGTTTTTTGGAGCGCTGGGCCCATCTATCCATAAGTGAGCAGACATTGTAATGAGCTATCATCTCCTCAGTATTGCATAATGGATGGCCCAGCTGTCCCATTACTGCATAATGGTATCCCTGTGCTCCCACCTACCTATAATTGTAGAGATGAAGCGCAGGCCTAGACACATTCCAAGTAACCCTTGTGCTACAAATAGTGCAATATCTCAGTAACCATATCAACCTTATCAAAAATTCCACTGCAGTTGTAATCATGGACTGGTAGTCTAAACCCATGCTTAGTACATAAGCTGTGTTTAGCGAAAAATCCATATCTTGAACTGTTTTCAAGATATAGGCACCGAAAGGCGCCACGTTCACCACAGTGTTATCCTATGGGAAATTTTTCAACTTCGGAATTATGGAACCAATGCAATTGTTTCACCACACCAGCATAAGTCATATCTCTGGGACACCCTCTTTCTACCTTGCAAATTTCAAGCCAAAAGTTCAAACCGTTTATTTGCAGTGAAGTATCAAAAAAAGAGCAATCTTTAAAAATCCTTGTTCGTGAGCTGTCAAAATCCTTGTTTGTGAGACAAATTCCTGTTCATGAGGTAGGGCCATCTGGTCATCCCCTCAGGAACAAGGATTTTGACAGCTCACAAACAGGGATTTTTAGGGCCATCTGGCTGCCATCTCACGAACAGGGACTTTGATAGCTCTTGAACAAGGATTTCTCATGAACAAGGATTTTGACAGCTCACGAACAGGGATTTAGACACCTCATGAACAGGGATTCCTTTTTATAATCCCCGCTTGTGAGCTGTCAAAATCCCTGTTCGTCAGCTGAATCCCTGTTCGTGAGGTGTCAAAATCCTTGCTCATGAGAAATCCCTGTTTGCGAGATAGAGCCATCTGGTCGCCATCTCATGAACAGGGAGTTTGACAACTCACGAACAAGGATTTCTCATGAACAAGGATTTTGACAGCTCACGAACAGGGATTTTGACACCACATGAACAGGGTGGGTTATTCCATGAAATGGGGGGTCCAATGTACCAAATACTTTGTACATGAATAAAAAAATTAGAACTGCCCCTGCAGTTATAATTAGTGAATTAAAAGGGTGGACACAAGTACAGATGCATTATATACTTTGAGAAACCCAGGTGCACCCATTTTATATTTTTCAGAATGTCCAGCTCCTCAATACCCAAGATTTCTCTCAGCAAAATGTTTGTCGGGCAAATTTCAACATCCTCTGTGTCAAAACTAACAAACACAGTCTAATTACTTTGTTTTATGAATATATGAGTCAAGGTCAATGTGATCACCTTTCTGAGATTGAACTAAAGAACACCCAGGAATACCATGTGTGTTGTTACTACTCCAATCCCATACAGTACTACAGAACAGACAAATATGGGTTCCCAGGGAACTCATCATCCTGAGGGTTGGATGACGATCACCGAGAGTGAGCCTTGCACACAGTAACCCGCCGTCTAAATGCACACAAGAAAGCAACGTATCCCCTCCCAATACAAAATCGCAGACTGAACACCCCACTCTGAAGACACTGATCTCCTAGCAACTGACACCATCTGAATACACACAGGAAAGCAGCGTACCCCCTCCCAATACAAAATCACCGACCAAATGCCCCACTCTGAAGACACTGATCTCCTAGCAACCGACGCCGCTTCTCACCGGAACTAGAACTACCGCTGCATTACCTTTCCAGTCAGAAACCCTTCCCTCAGAGCTACTGGAAAATACAAAAAGAGCAGTGATTTATACACACGACAGCCCTTCAGACTGCTTTCCAAACAGAAAATAAAAATACAACTGAAGCACTCAAACTAGACTCATCTATACATAGAACTACAAGTCTGAAGATGGGGCTTGAAAAATTCAGGACCTGTTTCCTGGGGAGCAGTTTTCAAAGGGAATTAGTTATTTAATTTCCAGTTCTGTGAGGCCAAGCTCATTTAACAAGACAGAAATCCCAGCACTAGAATTTCTATATTTGATGTATAGGCAGAAGAAAAAGAAAGACTGGGTTTTATTTTTTTGGTGAATACCATTTCTGTCCAGGAAAGGCACAGTAAGTTGAGACTTGTTTCTAGGTGCTTTATGGAAGCACAGGGAAGTTAAGTGACTTGGTCGACACTTCCACAGATGTGTATAAAAAGCAGTGCCCTAAAGGAGGGGGGTTTATGCAACCTGTGAAGGGAAAGGGACACATAAACAGCACCAGTGGACTTTTTCCAGAGCACTGTTGAAACCCACCGGACCCCGGAGGGGGTCCACAATGCTGTTACCCCCCATCCCATCCCCCTTGTGGTGACTGAAACTGCCCTCCGTTCATCTCTGCTACACCCAAGAGGACCTCAGGGAATGAGCGGAGCTGGTTTGCTGTCATTGAATGAACGCATGCTTGTACAACTACATGCTCATTCATTGTCAGCTCAGTCAGGTGGGTAGCCAGCCATGGCGGAGAGGGAGGGTTGTTCCAGTTGCTCACTCAGGGTCAGGGCGGGGGTGGAGTGGGATGGGAGCAGTACCTGCCAGGGTGGGGCTGGGGGGTCATAAGACATCTGGGAAGAATAATAATTAATATGGGGACACTTAGAGGGATTGGGATAGGGAGGGGGGTCCTGGTCCACAGATTCAACAGGAAGCTTTGGGACTGTTTTTTACTTACAGGGGCTTGATCAGGGATAGGGAGTGGGGTCCACTAGACACTAGGGAAAAGTGGGAAAGCAAAAAACTTAAAAGCTGCATACTATTCTGAAAGGTTCAGATAAGGATCAGATAAGCATCCAAACCTTTTTTCCTTATCCAAGCCTTTTAGAACCTCCAAATCTTTGGAGGTTTGCCCATCTCTAATTATTAGTAACATATTTAAATACATTTAGCACTCTGGTTGAGTAGCGTTATCACTAGCACATTGCCTCTCAGTACCCACGAACAACTTGGTTATTCTCCTATTATAAGAAGTGACATTGTTTGTTTTATCTAGGCCTGCACAAATTTTTTCTTCCACTAGCAAAATTCTGGCAAAATTCCAATTTTGCTTCCTCAAAATTTTGTGAAATGTTGCAAACTTTCCTTGAAGATTTGAAAACTGTTGCCCAAATTCTTCTTTTAGTTATTCCCATCTATGTTTACAATTTTATGTCCAAATTGCACCACATTTAGTAAGAAGACTTTACCTAGGCCCATACAGATGTGTACCAAGTTTCAATTGTCTATGTTTAAAGGTGACCGAGTTGTAAGCCTCCACATGTTTGGAAATTTTTAAAATTTCATGTCGCAGTTATGTAAACTGTAGAATTTTAACTTTAAAACTAGAGAACTGAATATCACCAATTTTGTTAGCTTCATTGATCCTAATTATCAGGCTTTAAGGTCACTCACATTGCCCAGCAGCAGAGGGTCATGTTGCCATTTGGGCAACCTGGAGGCGGAAGCCGATCCATGACAGGTGTTTGACAAAGTTTTTGTCGGACGCCCTGACAGCAAAACTGGCAGGTCGACCACATTGTGCTGCCAGCTGCTGGTTTCCAGTTGCTATATATGTTTTCTTAGGGGGATTCACCCTTGAACCCCCCACACAGGGGGCTGCACCCCCTGAACCCCCCTACTTTAGGATTATCAACTCTGAGTCAGAGCTGCTTTGGGGGGGGTGCAGGACCTCCAACGGACAGCACCAGGTTCCAGTGGGTTCCCTACAATGGCATGGCACTGTGGTCATTGTAGGGGACCTCGCTGTTGAACTGTTGCTGTTGGGTGGGTAACCAGGTGGAAGCAATCCCAGAAAGTCATGGAGACAAGCCATGGCTAAGACAGCTGCCACTCAGCAGTGCATCTTGGTTGGGGAGGGCTGGCAGTGGGTACCACCAACACAGTGACACCTGCATCTTTGCCAGTGGGCCAGGGAGCTTACTCTTGTTGTAGGGGAAGCTGTGGCTGTGCAAGGCTGACAAAGCCACCACCCCTGCCAGGGGAGGTGGGAGGGAAAAATGTGGGAGAAAAATCTGTTGGCCAGCTGAATGATGACTGGGTTTAACCTGATAAGGGTATATCCCTGTGAACAGGGTGTATCACTCAGACAAGCTGTTGGCTTGAGAAAACAAAAATACGGAAAAAATGAGTTTGTATGTGTCAGCTCTCTACTCTCTTGCTCAATGTCTGGCCAAGTTACAAGCAACCAAAGATTCCAAAATGAAATCAGTAATTAAAGATGAATTTCATGAGCTTTTGTGAAATTGTGACATGCTGTGATAGTTTTGTTAAAGCCATGTCCCTACATTTTTCCCAGTCCCTCACTTGAGTTGACATCGCAGAGGAAGGTACAGGCTGACTAAAGAGGTCATAAGGTACTATTCATTGGAGGCTCTATATTAAAAGTATAATGGTGCAAAGTGTCAGGTCACTATCTTGAGTGACGAACCTTGAGGAATAGTCATGGACACGATTGTGCACTAGCCTGAATTCTTGCAATATGCCAACTAAACACTACAGTTCACTGTCTTTATGACTTGTTGTAGTACGTGCACGTACAGCATTGTTTCTGTGCAATGCCACCTGCTGACTCTTTAACAACCCTGTAGATAACAATATATATTTTTACTGTTTGAAAACAGTGGCACCAAGTGATGCCAAGCTTTACAACTAGTTGTGACTTAGGCCATTGTGACAGAAGTATCTGGATATCTTTAGTTATGATGGAGCAGGATACTGGTCATCATTGTAAGTGTTGGAAGGGCATTGAAGGCCCATTATACCAGTGCAGGTAAGGTGATTCAGTGGTGCTAAGTGATTTGTGAAAGTTAAATTCCATAAGTGGAATTCTACTGGCATTATCTATTATGCTTCCACGAATTTTTGAGCAAGTTTTGCCAATTAGTAATTTCTAAGGTATCCATAATAATTTTAACCTACTAAATCACATTTCTCCAGCTTAATTAGATGCCAGGTCATCTTTACTTTGGTATGCATTTCAGATCTTCCATTTATACGTGCAATAGCAGTGGAATTATAAACATCCACATATTTTGAACATTTTCATACAGTCTAGGAAATAAATCATTTGTGAAATTTCAAACTCCTGTAACATAAAAGTTGTATAACCAACTACCCCCTCTATTTTCTTTCTCCTTCGCAGCACCTCAAAAATGGAATAACCTTCCACACTCTTTACTCTCTTGCAAGACTCTTCCCCTTTTCAAAAGTCTATACAAGGAAATCTTCTACGTGCCTGTAATGGCAACCGTACCTAGCCTTCTCCTGGGCACCACCACTCCTTCTATCTGCTTTATTGCCTCACCTCTCCTTTCTCTAGTTCGCATCTCCACATCTACCTAACTCCTTTCTTTTTTCAGACCAACCTTCTAATAAATACATCATGTTATACATGAAAATGTCATCCTCTAACACTGATTATGCAGCAGCTGTTGACATCTGTTATGAACTGTCTCCCTAATGTATACCATACCCAGTTCTTTGAAATATGTTAAGCACTTATTTAGAACATGTTAAATCATCCTTTATATATCTATCCAAGATACCTGTTACTCCTGTAAAACTATGTTTACTTCCCTTTCGGGAAACAGACACTTTGGCAGCACCCTTAAATAACACACAAACACTATTTTCTGTTGTGATTCAGTGTTATATTTACTATTTTGAAGTGAAAGGATTCCTATCACAGACACCATTAAGTGCTTAGTCAGTGCTAGTCACTTTGAATTACAGATATAGGAACAGTCTTACTATATGGGTTATTCCATGAAATGAGGGGCACAGTGCAAAAGTTCTGGCTCAATTGCCTATGCCATAAGAGGAAGACACTTTGTACATCAGAAACGTCAGCAAGATCTTTGGTGGACTCTCCACGTTATATGCAGCCTAACATGCTGCAAAATGGAGTCATAGAGATGAACACATAAGCAGCACACCTTAAACAGCATGTATATTGGCTTTCCCAGTAGACAAAATGTCAACGCATGGCAAAAAACGCATATGGAATAGGCAGTTGAGCCAGAACTTTTGCGCTGTGCTACACAAATCCATTAGAAACATACAAACATAGAATCATAGACTTTGACAGCAGATAAAGACTGCTTGGTCCACCTAATCTGCCCATTTCCCTACCTATTGAATAAGCTGCAGATCCTAGTTAACGAACAGCCTATTTCTTCCTACTCCCCACAAGAATTGCCTTATGTCTGTCCCATGCATTCTTGAATTCTCCCACAGTTTTAGACCCCACAACCTCCTCAGGAAGGCGGTTCCATGTGTCCACCACCCTCTCTGTGAAAAAATGCTTCCTCACAATGCCCCTGAGCCATCCCCTCTCTATCTTCAAATTGTGTCGCCTTGTTCTTGCACATCTCTTTTTCTGAAAAATGCTACCCTCTTGGACTTTGTTGATTCCACTGAAGTACTTGAAAGTTTCAATCATGTTCCCCCTCTCCCTCCTTTCCTCAAGGGTATACATATTAAGTTCCTTTAGTCTCTCCTCATATGGCTTCTCTTACAGACCCTGCACCATTTTAGTTGCCATCCTCTGGACTGCCTCCATCCTGTCTATGTCCTTGCAGAGATGGGGTCTCCAGAACTGGATGCAGTACTCCAGATGGGGTCTCACCAAGTGTCTGTACAGAGGAATAACAACTTCCTGTTTTCTGCTGGTGATGCCTCTCCCTATACATCCCAGTATCCACCCAGCCCTCCCTACTGCCTTCTCGCATTGCTTGCCAACCTTAAGGTCATCTGATATGATTACCCCAGGTCCCTTTCCATTTTTGTTGCTGTTACTACCTCCCCCCTATTGTGTACTCTTCCCCTGGGCTTTTGTTTCCCAGGAGCATTATTTTGTACTTCTTTGCATTGAATCCAAGCTGGCATACTTCTGACCATTCCTCTAACCTTGCCAAGTCCCTTCTCATCCTTTCCACACCCCCTTGTGTATCAACCCTGTTGCAGATCTTTGTTCCATCTGCAAAGAGGCATACTTTTCCTTCCAGTCCCTCTGCAATGTCATTTATAAAGACATTAAAAAGGACTTGACCCAGTACCAAACCCTGAGGTGCCCCACTAGTAACCCCCCTTTCTTCAGAGTGGACTCCGTTTACTATTACCTTCTGTGTCCTGTTGTCCAGCCAGTGTTTTACTCAGGCTACCACCCTGGGACCCACTCCCAGGCTGGCTAATTTGTTTATTAATCTTTTGTGTGGGACTGTGTCAAATGCCTGGCTAAAGTCTAGGTAGGTCATGTCCACAGCCCCTCCCTGGTCTATTACTTTGGTCACCCAGTCAAAGACACTGATTAGATTCATCTGACATGACCTTCCCACTGTGAATCCATGCTGACTTGTGTCCTGTGCCCCACTGGCCTCTAGGTACTCAATAATTCTTTCCTTCTGAAGTGATTCCATCATTTTCCCTACCCATTTATTGGTAAATGAGGAAAGCGGGAGCAGCAACTACGTAAAAAGTAAGACTGTTCCTAGATCTGTCATTCAAAGTGACTAGCATTGATTAAGCACTGAATGATGCTTGTGATGGGAATCCTTTCACCTCAAAATAGTAAATATAACACTGAATCACAACAGAAAATAGTGCTTGTGTGTTATCTGAGAATGATGCCAAGATGTCTGTTTCCCGAAAGGGAAGTAAACATAGTTTTACAGTAAAAATCCCTAGGCTAGTACCTCACAGGAGCTCCAAATGAGGACTTTTGAGTAAAACACTTAAAGAATATTATGGTTACACCTCAGGAGTGGTACGAAGAAAAAGGGTTGTTTAATATCTGTTACTCCATGAGTGTATGTTTTTAACTTGCACATCTGTAAATAATTATCTATAATTGTTTGGTTCTACCTATGCAGAATGTCCAATTCCCCGGTTCGCCCCTGAAAAAGGGACTTGTTTGTCTCAGTGGGCCCACCAGGCGTCAACATTTTAGTAAAAAATAATATTTAGCAATTCCTAAGACTCTTCCAAGAAAGTATGCATATAAATGTTTAAGTCATCTAGCTACAAAGGTGGCAATGTTGTAAGCATATAAATAGCTTCAGAAATGTTATGTGCATAATAAATTGTAGAAAACCTGAGTCCCTACAACTTCATCACCCCGCACCCAACTATCAAGACACTTTGCATCTTTTTAGGACTTCTTCCAAACAGTATGCATGCTAAATGTCAGATCACTAGCTATAAGACAGATCGAGCTATGACCAATTAAAGAATTTCTGAAAATGCTGCAAAATTTTACAAAATTGCATGACATTTTAAAAAATTCATGGAATTTTGTAAAACTTCCACAAGATCAGAATTTACTAATCTTGTCCAGCTCTAGTTTTATCGAATGTGGCCTTTCTACCCTGAATTTATGGAGCAACAACACAAGGAAATAACTTCTTACAGGAGTTAAGGACATGTGTGGTAAGGGTTTAAGCAGATCCATCAGTAATTCCAGTAAAAATCCTAATTGGAAGTGCAGATTTACTTCTTGGTACAGCCCAAAATAATGAATATGTGTTTAAAGCTTTTCAAAATTAATTAGACTGGAACTGAGCCAGTTATATACAAGAGGCACCAGAGTACAGGTAAAATGAATGAATTACTGGCAGAAGGATATATTCCTATGCCAAGTTTTTACCTAGGCGCATGCATTTATTAATAGGAGGGATAGCAGAGTGACTACTAACAGAGAAACACCAGCCCAACCAACTCGGTTTATGCTTTAAGGTTTGAGTCCCAGAATTTTTCCATCACCTTATTAAACACTTAAATGCATCTGCTAAGTCTCACATTAGACAATGCAGCTTTCACAATGCAGAAAATACATGGTAGCATGATCGTGGCTGCTGGTTTATTTAATAGGTAATCTTATTGGCAATGGATTTGACATTAGGGCTATTGGGGACTTTATGTTCAGAGGACAACACTCAGATGCACTGCAGACAGATCATAAGAAGGTCAGTTTGAGTAAGTTTAAATGCTTACCATAATCTGTTTATCATAGTCACAGACAAAAGCATGATAAAGAACAGAAACCCACTTAGATCTCAGGTTAAAGTTGTTATGAGTTTAACAGAGCAGGATTTAATCTAGAGCTCCTACAAGGTTAGCACAGGCATTTTTTCCAACATTGGTGCCCATGCACAAAAAAAAAGGTTGCTTATGCACCACGTATCTGAGCCGCTTTGGCAACTCTAAGTCAGAAAGCCACACACAGGACCCCCAGTGGCATGCACTATGCATGCGCAAGGCAGATCTGCACCCTATCCCCCAGCTGCATGGACAGCACCGCACCGGGGTCATGTGGGGTGTGTGTGATGGGGGCGTGCCTGCACTATGCACCATTCACAAAGGCACATAGTGCTGGCTGCAGGGGACATAGGTGTCTGCAGATTATGGCAGTGGGGATCCTGCCATAACTACTATATGCGGCAGCTCACTCATGGACCCCCAACTGGTCCATGCTGCCAGGTGCAATCCCTCCACCTCAAAAGCAGAAGACACACATGCAACAGTGCCCCAGCCTCGACCATCCACAGAATCAAACCCCCCCCACCCACACCACACAGGGATGCTTGGTCCCCGGATTGTCAAAGCAGCCCCCCTCTCCCCAAACACATGTATGGCCAGTCCCCGTGATGTGTAAGCAATCTCCTGACACATCTGTGCCCTGTCCCTGTATTACAAAAGCACTGCCCCTGCCCCCAACACTTGTCTGCCCTGGTCGCCGGTGATGCACAATACAGAACCCCCTGCACACACAGGTGCCCATGTCCCAGTGTTGAATAAGAACACACACACACACACACACACACACACACACACATATATACACGTGCCACGGTCCACACTATCCTGATCAAGCACTCAGTACCCTCTCCCCCTCATTGGTGTTCAGTGGTTCACCCCACCTCCCCATGACACTTTACACCACTCCCCATCCTCCATACTCATCAATCAGTACCCCGGCACTGGATGACCAGCAGCACAGCCCCCCCTCTCTCCTTCTCAGCTGCCAGAAGTCAATCTGATGCTGGGAGCTTGCTCATATATATAGGCAACATGCTCCCAGCATCAGTATGATGGCCAGTGGCCGAGGAGGTGAGAGGAGGGCTGTAACACTGGCCGTCTGGTGCTGCAGCACCAACTGACTGATATGGGGGATGGGGATGGTGTTGTCGATGCCTTGGAGGGTGGGGCGGTCTGCTGAACACCAATGAGGGGGCGGGGGTACCGGGTTCTTGATCAGGATAATGTGGACTGGGGCACCTGTGCATGTGTGTGTGTGTGCATATGTGTGTGTGTGTGGGGAGGGGGTTCTCATTCAACACCAGAACTTGGGCTCCTGTGTGTGTGTGGGGATCTGTATTGTGCATCACTAGGGACCAGGTCAGACATGTGATGGGGGCAAGGGCAGTGCTTCTGTGATCCGGGGACCAGGGCAAGCATTTGGGGGTAATGCTTCTGTGTTACGGGGATGGGGCATGGATGTGCGTGTGGGGGTGCTTCTTCGATACAGGAATGGGGCACAGATGTGTTGGGGGGTTACTGCACTCTGTCAGGGTCAGGCATCACTGTGTGGCATGTGAAGGAAGTCTTTCTACAGGACAGCTAGCCACAGGGACATGGCCGCACAAGTCCAGATGCTGGAGGGTGCTATTCACTCACTCAGACTCACGCCTGCTCACGTAAGTGATCCACTCAGGGACCCACACCAGGCATCTGATTGGCTGCCTGCCTGAGTCTGCTACTCTGCCCCAGCTTCCCCTGCAGAGTCCTACATACCGGGGGGGGCAGGGCCATGGTCAGGTGCCCCACCGGTGCCTGCAGTGGTGAATAACATGCACCCTGTGCCTGTCCGGGCCCACAGAACTTTGTGGGCGGGATACATGCCTTCAACGGGTAATTCCAGCCTGTTCGTGCTTAGGGTTCATTGTATTTAGAGTTGATGCACATGCCTATGAGGTTAAAAGTATTTTCAGACAAGTGCATCTAATTTGAATTTCAAGCAAGTGCATATTAGTCTCTACTACCATTGGTATAACTACTAGATATGGCATTCAACTCCAGTTGTTTATAGACCAAGCATATGCTGGGCATATTTAGTGGCAAGTACCATTAATGGCAGATGGAATGGGATTCACCCCACATCAAATAAAATGCTTAAATGAGATAACTACATGAGCATTTTAATGAATAACGGAAGTAAGAAATGCGTTCATATTATAAGGGGTTCAAGGCACTATCATTTCAAATGTAAACTTTTAAAACTGGAAATTTACACTATTGATATGGGTTCAGCAAAGTATAACAAACCTTGTAGAATTCTGTAAAATAATATTTTTTTTTTAATGTTGTATTTACACTTCTGGTGTTAGGAATTCTTTGATTTATTGTGGCATATTAAGTATGAAGTTGCTGAAGTCACTGGGCTGGATTGTTGGGTTGCCATGAAAATCAGGGACACTATAAATAGATGTCCCTTTCCAACCATATTTTGCTCTGAGGAAGGTGTCACAATGCTGAAATTTCAGCACTCATGTTATATATGCACATGTATGGTCACGTCACTCCTCCCCGATGCTGGCAGTCTATCTCCCCAGTAATGGAGTGGCACCAAAATTAAATTATGATATGGGAATTTGAGAAGTATAACTAATGTGTTTATGACTATAATATCCAGTAGTTCAGTGCATTGGGTTGTTTAGGCAATTGAGCCATAAGAATTCTGAATGGCATTCCATGAACAGTAAAAAGAGAAGATGCGACGTCTAGTACCTGTATACTGATTGTGGTTTGGTAAAACACATTGCTAGAAGTCTCTTGACTATTTTTTCTAAAAAGTTGTGCACATAGACTGTTTTTGCTAAGCACAGGCTGTGAGGAGAAATCCTTATGTATGAAGATACATGATTTATCTTCATTTTGAACGCTTTAGTGGCCAAAATAAAGAATATATCTGTAAGTTCTGACTCTTGCCTATAGTGCACTGTATAAACATTGATCTTCTTCAGGGGTATCTCAGTCATCAGGTCACACAGTAGGAACTTCACCATCGTTGAAGCAAAATCTACATGAAAGATTTTCAGCAGTAAAACTGGGGCTGACCACACTGTCAATGTCTGCTGACATCATCAACCCTATAAAGGCATTGGCAGCCCTGTTGCCGCGTCAGCTCTTTTCCACCATCGACTTGTTCGCATTGGTCTCCTCAGAAGCTCTGATGCAGTCATGCCATTTTCACCTACGACTTTTTTTAAACTTAATCCTTTAGGATCTCTTTTTTTTTTTTTTTAAAAGAAATTTCTTTATTTTGTTTATGTCAAAAGTTAACACTTCGACTTCTCTCTTTTGTCACTGCCACAGCGGAAAGAAGATTACCTCCACAGATGAACATTCCCTCTGTGTTGGCTGTCTTGGGCCAGACCACGAAGTCTCTGACTGTGAGCTCTGCCAGAAGTTTAATCAAACAACCCTCAGGTGACGCAAGAGGCTCCAAAAATGTCCTCATGGTACAACAGGTAGCCAGTTCCAGGCAGGGGTCCTCTGGGGTCCCAGCCTCTCACTCACCAGCAGGGTTGTCGAGCTCCCAGGCCACTAAGGTCCGAGACAAGTCCTCCAGGAAAAGTCACAAAAAGGACTGAGACCGGGGCCACTCCCCCTGGTGGCAGTCCTGTTCCCCATCAAGCTCTTCTTCCTCATCCAGGGTTCTTTGTCAGCTGCAGCAGCACCGACGCATACATCGGCTGTCCAGGTCACAGTGCTTGCCAGACCCATACTGACAGAACCTCCACCAGACATTTAAGACAGTTGGCTGTTGGCCTCCGGGTCACTGGCTCCTCCTTGGTCAATGATGGGCTCGCCATTGACGGCCCTCCCATCAAGACTGGATTCTAATCCAGGCCCTCGAGCCACAGGCTCTTCGGGTTCTCGGGGCCTAACAGGTGGGTTGTCTCTCCCAGCACTGTTGACCCCCCTTCCCCACTGTCGATCCAGTCTTTGACTTTTGTTGACCTCAATGAGATTTTAATCAAATTTACCATAGCAGTTGTATACCAGTTAGGCGTGTACAGGCCTACATCACCTGCACCATCAATGGCAGCATCGTTGTCGACACCTCCTTGTCGGCCGTGGCCTGCCCCCTGTGGGCCGTCATCAGTGCCCCATCATCAGTCCTTGATCTAGAAGAGGCCAACACCAGGAGGAGTGCCATCCTGACCTTATTCTTCATGAGGAGGAAGAGGAGGAGGTAGAGCCCCTCACTTCAGACAGATCCACAGCTTCCTCTGTCAGCAGGGATTTTGTCAAACACACTCCTTGGTCCCCTCCAGAGGACCCTACCATCTTCAATATTATGAAGCAGTTATCCTCAGCTATGAGTTTCCACACTGAGGAGGAGGTTGCCACCAGAAAGGATTTGGTGGATTTCCTGGAGATTCCTGAATCTCCTTCCAAGTTCATTCTTCCTATTTTGCCTGCTTTGAGGAATGCTACTACTGCAGCCTGGCACAGGCCTGATACGGTGCCAGCTATGCCCTTCAGGGCTGATAAACTTTACCATGCCCCCAGGGGTTTCCATACTATGCTGCCCCACCTGAAATAGACTCAGTGGGCACAAAGGCACTTCACAACAGGTCTAAGGTTCCCAAACACCTTAGCTTCCTCCCACCAGACAAAGAGTCATGCAGACTCGATCTGTGGGGCAAGAGGGTTTATGCCTCCTCCACCCTTGGGCTGAGGCTTGCCAATTACCTGTCTCATATGGTAAAGTTCCAGAATTTTATTTTTTTTATTTTATTTTAGTCTTTGGTAAGCAGGTAAGGCACACGAGGCACAAGTGCCTGTTTTCAGGGGCGACCTGGGAGCACTGAGGAGGTTAAAGTGACTTACTCAGAGTCACACAGTATGCAAGTGGAAGTTGTGGGAATGAAACCCAGGTCTGCTGGGTGCACCAAGCTCATTCACAGCTCGTTGCTCTAACCTCTAAGCTATACTGCCAGCCCCACTATATTCCAGAATACCAACTGGAAGAAGGGAAAGGCCGATGCCCCGGCCCTCCCAGAAGGTACACAGAAACAGGAGGTTCTCAAACCCTTGCAGACCGCCAAAGACGTTAGCAAGCACCTGTTACGGGCCCTCTACAACATCTTGGACACTACTGCCAAGGCTGCTGCCACTGGCATTTGTCTTCGTAGGCACTCCTGGCTGAGGCTCTCCAGCTTTGCTGCTGAAGTGCAGCAGGAAGTCCTCAATGCCCCCTTTAATGGCTCTAAGCTTTTTGGGCCAGATGTCCAGGACATCATTAATAACCTGCAGGCACTTGGCAGGGCTATTAAATCTGCCCACTTGCTCTACCATACACAATCTAAGAGCAGACAGTGCCCTTCCTTTTGTAAGGCTTCCAACAGGCCAGGAGCAGCATCTCGAGCCCTGTGCAAATGCAGAGCCTCTGCCTCCTTATCTACCCCCTCCACCACTGGAGCTGCGACCAAGTGTCCTAGAGGAGATGGACCTCCTCAACAGCAGGCTCTGCCTCAGCTTGACTCCTTGTCAGACCCTCCTCTTCCAGTTCCTGACCAAGAGGTGGTGGTTGGATGTCGGTTCTCCCTCCATCTCAATCAATGGAGAACCATCGCATCGGATGCCTGAATTCTTCAAATCATAGAAAGTGGTCACACTCTGGAGCTCACCGAGCAACCCCCAGAGACTCCTCCTTTGCCCTCCAGCTACCCCCCGGCCAACCTGTCTGTTCCCTGGGAAGAGGTACAATCTCTTCTGTGCAAACAGGCCATCGAGCCAGTGCCCTGGCACCACAGAAACAAAGGGGTTTGTTCCAGGTTCTTCCTGGTCCCCAAAAAGACCAGAGATCTGAGGCACATCTTAGATCTCAAGGACCTCAGTCTGTATGTCCAGTACAAAAAGTTCTGAAGGATAACCTTGCCAGGTCTGATGCCCCTTCTCAAGAAAGGCAACTGGCTACGTTCTCTAGACAGGCAGGATGCTTACCTCCATATCTCAGTGTTCCCGCCTCACAGGAGGTTTCACCAATTTCTTTTCCAGGGCAAGCCTTACCAGTTCAAAGTGCTGCCCTTTGGCTTGTCCTCTGCACTGTGGATCTTTACCAAGTGCTTAGCAGCAGTAGCTGCATCCCTCAGAAGGGAGGGACTGTACGTTTTTCCTTATCTAGACAATTGGCTTCTAAAGACCCAGTCCAGGAAACAGCTCCTGCAGACTTTAGAGAGAACTCTTCAGTTATTTCTCTCCTTTGGCATTAAAGTCAACCTGCCCAAGTTGGTCCTAGTCCCATTCAGCACAAGGGAAGGCTTTTCTGCCTCAGAACGGGGCAGAGTGCTTTATTGCCCAGGCTCAGGAGGTGGCCCAGAGGCATTACGTTACTGCCAGGGTGTACCTGAGGCTGCTGTGTCTGATGGCGGTTGCCATTCTCACTGTTTTACTGGCCAAGCTCCACATGCATATCTTCCAGTGGACTCTCCGAGTACAGTTGGAACAGCAAACTGATGAATTAGATCAGTTAGTGCTAGTCTGTTCCCCAGTCCGCAAGGTGCTCCAGTGGTGGATGGACCCCCTGAACCCATTGCAGGGTGTCCCTTTCCAGATCTCTACCCCTCAGCAAATACTCACCACTGATGCCTCTGGTTTGGGCTGGGGAGCTCATCTGGGTCCCTTTCAAACTCAGGGCTCTTGGTCCCAGGTCAAAATCTCCCTGCATATCAATATCCTGGAGATGCGGGCAGTTCTGTATGCCATGCAGGCCTTTCAAAACTATCTTCTTCTGTTCCAGCTACTGATTCAGTCAGACAACCTCAGCTTAGTGTATTACATCAACAAGCAGGGGGGCACTCATTCGTATTGCCTATGCAAGGAGGTCATGGGGCTATGGTATTGGGCATTAAACAATGGCTTGACTTTCTCAGCCATCCACATTCCTGGGGTGCTGAACACCTTGGTGGACAGTCTCAGCTGGACTCAGTCCAGCATGCATGCATGAGTGGGAGCTCCTATCATCAGTCACAGATCTATTCGACAGATGGGATCATCCAGAGTTGGACCTTTTTGCATCAGCACTGAATGTAAAACTGACCAATTTCTGCTCGCTAAATCCAGGGCCTGGAGTTTTCTGGTGAGATGCATTTTCCCTCTTTTGGAGCAGGAGGTTCCTTTATGTCTTCCCTCTGTTTCCACTAATTCAGAGGGTGCTAATCAAACTGCAGATGGAGGGGGCCAGCATGATCCTGGTAGCTCCATTCTGGCCTTGCCAAATCTGGTTTCCATTTCTGCAGCAGCTGGTGGAGGAACCTCCAGTCCCTCTGCTCCTTTACAAAAATCTGCTGACCCAGGCTGAGGGGACCCTGATACCATCCCAAACTCAGGTCCTTCCATCTGCATGCTTGGCTCCTGAGGACATAGCCATTGCCAGATTTGGTGTATGTAACAGAGTAGCGGACGTCCTTGTGGCTGCTCAGAAGCCTTCCACTCAAGTCACTTATGCCATGAAGTGGAAGCAGATTGCAATATGGGCTGCCGAACATAACCTGCACCCATTCACCTGTCTGGTGAGCTAGATCCTGGACTGCCTGATCTCTCTGCTGACTCACGTCTCCAGTACTCCTTCCTCAAGGTGCACCTTTTGGCTATCTCAGCTTTCCATGAGCCCATGGTTGACCACACCATAGCTCAGCTGGATGTTTCCTGTACCTTTTTGAGGGGCATCCTTCATCTGAAACCCCAATCCATTCTCCTGTCCTGGCTTGGGATTTGAATTTTGTTTTGGAAAAGTTGACACTTTCTCCCTTTGAGCCAACCACAACTAGCGAGCTACGCTTTCTTTCTTGGGAAGTGTTATTTTTAGTTGCCATTACTTTTGCTTGAAGAATTTCAGAGCTTCAGGCCCTCTGGTGCAAGGAGCCTTACTTGATTTTTCACAAAGACAGGGTGTCTTTGTGTACAGATCCTAAGTTTCAAGTCAGCCTGGTGGTGCTGAGGGCTGAGGCACTGGACACCTTACCTTGCGCTATGCTGGCGACCCAGGTTCGGGAACGAGCCCAAGCCACCGGGGGTCGGTGGAGGAGGGCAGGATTGAGCATCTGGAGAATGGCTCTCCTGTCCTGGGAGGGAGGGGGTTCAGATCCTGTGCAAGGGTGGCTCCTGGTGGTGACTGGGGGGCACAACTGCCTGTGGGTCTCACAGCCAGGGGATTGGCTGCGGTGGCAATCCTGTGGATGCAATTGGGAGTGATATTGCTTGCACCTGACGCATTGCAAGTCCATTGGGGAGGGAGGAACACGTGAAAAGCCCTGAGGCCTTTGTAGGTGAAGGTGGGTTGAGTGGCAGACCACCATGCCCAATGCTGGATCCTCCAGCCTGCCTCCAGAGCTCCCTGTCAAGGCCTGATCCACCCACTAGATTTCAGAAAGGTCACCAAGTTGGAGTTGATGGTCCTACCTCGGGGGGCTTAGATCTGGGGGGGGTCAGAGGTCCAGGAGGAGCAGAGTGGAGTCCCCATCCCTCCGGCAGGTAAGGCTGGGGATTTCGGGTGGGTGTGATAAGGTCTGTTGGGTGCTCTACTGGAGAGAGTCCAAGTCCCCAGTGAAAGGAGCATAAAGAGAGTTGACAAAAAAAAAAATCCTAAGTTTCTTCCCAAGGTGGTGTCTCAGTTTACCATGAACCAGTCTATCCACCTTCCTGTTTATTTTTCAGAGTGTGCCAATCCAGGGGAAGCACTGCTCCATACATTAGATGTGTGCAGAACTTTGAAATATTACCTGCTCCGAACCAAGGAATGTAGAAAGTCTAAGCAGTTGCTTGTTTCTTTCACCCCAGGTAGAGAGGACATTCAGGTTTCTAAGCAATGTTTATCTAAATGATTAGCTAATTGCATTGTGTTCTTTCTGCTACAAGTATGGCAAAGAATTGCCTGGAGCGGTAAAGGCTCATTCCACAGGAGGCATGGCTACCTCTGTGGCCTGTTTTCATGGGGTCTTAGCCATTGACATTTGCGCGGCTGCCATCTGGAGTACTGTCCATACTTTTACCAAGCACTACAGTCTGGACATTGCCTCAAGAGCCTGTGCAGAATTTGGCAGGGCTGTGCTGCAGGGCCTCCTTTCTTAAGTTTATGGTTGGTCTCCCTCCCAGACTGTCTATCTGCACCTGTAACTGCTTGGAACTCATTCCTATGGTGTGACTTGATGACTGGGATACTTTGAAGAAGATAGAACAGTTAGGTAAGAACTTACCATAGCAGTAAATATTCAAAGGAATCTCAGTCATCAGGTCTGTCTTCCCTCCCACCATCCCCCTTCTTGGGGCTCTGTTCTGGAACTGGCTATCTGGTGTATCCAAACTTTCTTACAGGCCTGGGCACGTCTTTCTCTGTCTCCTCGGTTCCCCATGGCTAGAGCTAAGCTCCCTTTATCTCTGGTGCAAAGAACTGAGGAGGGAGCAGGGCCACCCATGTTTTTATAGGGTTGATGATGTCGGCAGACATTAATAGTGTGGGCGGCCCCAGTTGTATTGCTGAAAATCTTCCATGTGGATCCTGCTTTACTGATGATGAAGTTCCTACGATGTGACGCGATGACTGAGATCTCCTCAAAGATCTACTGTTATGGTAAATTCTTATGTAACTGTTCTTTACTGTAATGTTTCTTCATTATTACCCTTGACTAGATATGCTGTCACTATGCTATAACAACCCTGCTGCTGCCATGTCGTGACAGTACCCTCTTGAAAAATAGGTGATTCATCCAAACAAGGCTATCCTAGTGCATGACAATTCAAGTAAAGAAATAGTATATGCATTCTCTAGGCCATTTTAATATCGATACTTTGGCATGACTGGGTAATACCAGTTGTTAAAGCTGAGTTAAAATCACTGGTACCGTGTTGGTTAGAATGTGATTGATATCAGGGAAGGTAAATCTGAAGTTAGACATTACCTGCACGTTAATGGTAATTCTACTGTTAGCTGTCTTCTGATTTGTTGGGTCTGGCATGATGTCATTATTTATATCCACAGCTTGGATCTGCAGATTATAACTCTGGCTTTTCTCAAAGTCCAGTTTACTTAGCAGGTATAGATCTCCTGAGAGGAGGAAAGTGGAGAGAAAATAAGCTGTTGTATTCAACATGTCTCATAACACATCTTAAATGAAAGACACATTCCAGTCATTATTATAACAAGCATTTGTCAATGCTGAATGTTTGCTTGCTGGTATTAGCATTGGAAATGCAGGAGTTAGACAGATGCAGAATAGGAATGGCAGTGAAGTACTGAACGTCACACCAACCCTACCTCCATCCTGTAGAGATGGACAGACATTGGGGTAAGTGTTTGGGTCATCGCCCATGACGGTTGTGCCATGTCACCTCACCCTGTTCTGCAGACACCGACACTTGTTGAGGTGAGCCTTGGGGTGTTTGGCTTTACAGTCACCCTATTCCATAAGGACATACGCTGAAATGGGTGCAGCATAGGAGAATGGGGTGAAGTCTGAGGCTGAAGAGTCCAAGATACACCTTAATGCCTGTCAGTGGTTGGGTGGTGGGGGTGGGATGGCCTGAGCAGTACAGTCGGCAATCCAAAGGCACACCCCGATGCCTGTCAGTCTGTACAGGGTGGGACGTTATAGTTAGAAACCCTAACGCCTTGGTCGTTTGTTGGTATTTGCACTACAAATTTTCAGCATGGCCTTTTTGTGACTCCACCTCATGAAAGCATTTGGGACTTCTTCTCATGAAGAGTGGCAGTGTGATTTTGTCAATGTGTCCTGAACTTTGAGTTCCAACAGCGACTGTGCCATTCTACGCCACGTGTTCAAAAACACAGATCGGACAGGATGTGAAGAATAACAGCTGTACCATCCATAGGGAGGTGTGAAGAGATGGCAATGTTGAAAATCTGTAGTGGGAATATTAAAAATGCTTGGACTTCCGAGTATGTGTGGAAACTGCGTAACGCATGCGCATAACATAGTAATTTTCTGGACTTTCATCACCAAATTTTCAACATAGGTATTTTAGGATCTCTGCTCATGAACAGTGGCACTGTGATTTTCCTAGTGTGTCCTGAACACTGATTTCCCACAGCGACCATGCTATTCTGCGCCAGAAGTGCAAAAACACATTTCAGTCAGGATGTGAAAAATGACAGCTGTACTGTTCATACGGAGGTGCAGAAAAATGGCAATGTTGGAAATCTGGAGTGAAAATATTGCAAATTCGTGAAGTTATGAGTGTGTGTAGCAACTGCACAATGCATGCTTGCAAAACAGTAATTATTTGGATTTTTTCTACCAAATTTGCAACACAGACTTTTTGAGAGGCCACCTCATGAACACTGGCACTGTCTTTTTGTTAATCGATCCCGAAAGGTGATTCCGTGCAGTGACCTCAAAATCACCTAATCACCTTTCAGGACTGAATAATGCCATGGCAGAAGCTGAATTCATGAGAAAGGTTCCCAATAACCCCATGTTGAAAATTTGGTGCCAAAATTCCCAAAAATGCCTGAGATATGCACCAAGGTTGAAAAAACCCTATTTATGCCATTATACAGCTTACCGGCATTTCTTCCGTTCGTCGTCAGCTTTGAAGAGTGCAGACGTGTTCCCTGTCCCACGAAGATCATCATGCTGGGCTCTGGAGGTAAGTATGGGGTGAGGAAGGTGTGGGAGGCAGGGTGCACAGAGGGTGGTAGCGGGTTGGGGGCAGGGCCACGGACTCAACGAGGACCGTTGCTGATTTACTGGAAAAAAACAAACATAGGGGACTTTTTTCACAGGGACATTTGCACACTGGGGTGGGCTCCCAGCATGCCACCCAAGTGTTTTGTTGGGGACTGTAGCCAATGGGGATTAGGCACCCCGGCACAAACCAACTTTTTGGGGAGGACATTATGCTGACAGGGAGTGGGCTCCCCCATTGGGAAACTAAACTGGGACAGGGGGGACTGAATCTGGCAGGGATTGGGCCCCCCGTTGGAAAACAAAGACTGTTTTGGGGGGCACATGCTGCCGAGGGGGATTGGGCACCCCCTCGGCAGTGGGGGCAGTATAATATTGTTTGTGAACATGGTGGCGGCTTGCCTCCACATTCACAAACAATATTACACTAGGTAACGTTCCACCCTGCAATGACAGGTCACTCCCTCATTGCAGCAGAATTGCTGATGCTGTAATGACGAGGCGGCCTCTGATTGCTATGGCGAAAATGTTACAACTTGGTGGCACTTTTGGAAGCCAGTGTCATCAGCACACTGTGCCTCAATTGGTCCACCAGTGCAAAGCCCCCAAATGCAATGCCTCCGTTGGCTGCCACAGTGGCGCACCTCCACAACCCGCTTCTCTCCTAAGCTGCCACATAATGTTCCTTGCGCATGCGCGCAAGCAAACATAAAAAGTAACAACAACTGCAGGTGGCATCAGCAGAAGTAAACTACAAAATATTCCAAGTCATTTCATTCTGTAATACTGTGAGCATTTAAATGACTGCATGATCTTTTTCTCATAGAGTTCATCTATTCTTGGTGGGTATTCCACAGATAAGCTTATTTGCTCTGACATCACATCCACCTGCACAGCAATTTTGGTTTTTGCCTGTGGCTTGAGTTCCCTTTTTAAATGCCACATACGTAAATGTCAGCTCATGTTGACATTTCCTTGCTGTTTTTAGAAACTCTAATGAATTCCTACAGATTATTTGTTTTTCTGTTCATTGCTATGGAATTTCTTTAGTTTTATGGGACTTGTTTGCATGGGCCATGTCATCTCTTAATGAATATAACATGGAGGGACATAATGGGGAGTGTGCAGTTATTAGAACCACTGGGTTGCTATGACTTTTGATGCTGACCTGACCTCTAGCTTGCTACATATGTTATAAAACACTTTGGATGACCCTGGAACCTTTTACTAATTTGCAGGAGACACAGAAGTCACCACCCTACCCCTTTCACTAATTCACTTCCACACCACCATAAGTCCCCTTACTAAATTCCTTCCAACCATTATCACTCACTAAATCACCTCTTCATTACTAGTATAATCCCCACACTAAATCACTTCACTACCACCATAAGTCCCCTTACTAAATTCCTTCCCACCATTATCACTCACTAAATCACCTGTTCACCATTAGTATAATCCCCACACTAAATCAATTCACTACCACCATGTCTCCTTACTAAATTCCTTCCCACCATTATCACTCACTAAATCACCTCTTCACTATTAGTATAATCCCCACACTAAACCACTTCACTAGCACCATAAGCCCCTTTACTAAATCCCTTTCCCACCATTGCCCTTACCCATCTCTAGATCACCTCATCCTTACTGTCATATCCCACTCATTAAATCACCTCAGCACCACACTAAATCCCTCACTAAACCATCTTGTCAAGACCCCGCTAACCTCCTCACTAAATCACCTCCCTACCTCCACAAGCCCCCTGACTAAATCCCCTTCCTACCATTAACCTAACCCCTGACTAAATCACCTCAGTGCTACTACCATACTCCCCACTAAATCACCTCCCCAGCACCACACTAACTCCATCACTAAATTATCTCCCCACCTCCATAAGCCCCCTTACTAAATCTCCTTCCCCCCATTATCCCAACCCCTGACTTAGTCACCTCAGTGCTACTACCATACCCCCTGACGAAGGCCCTGTTCATATTACAGCACAGTAACTAAAAATGTTTTAAAAAAACGGATTAATTACTCTGCTGTAGTGCCCATGTTGTAGCATCCACACTAGTACCAGCGTGTTGTAAACCATTCTTAAAGACTGTTTACAGCATCCGCTCTACTGCCTCCATATCAATTTAACTGGGAACTGGTTCCCATGCACTGACATGAAAGAAAACCATGCCTTAGCGTCTGCACTGCACCTAAGTCCAGTTTAGCTGTTGTAACATTTTTACAACTGTGTTTAAGCCTTGGTCTTATCAGGGTTTAAGCGTGGTTTTAAAAAACGTGTTACAGTCCATGATAGGTGTGGACACAAATCGTGCTACGGTGATTTTCAAAATTGTTTAAGCTCCTTAAACCATTTTAAACACCGTAGTGGGAACAGGGTCATAATCATCTCCCTAGCACCACACTAACTCCATCACTAAATCATCTCCACGCCTCCCTAAGCCCCCTTACTAAATCCCCTACCCACCATTACCTTCATTAAACTACCTCCCTACTACTACCATAACCCCACTACTAAATCACCTCTCCAGCACCACATTAATCTCCATCACTAAAATCACCTCCCTACACCACACTAACCCCCCTCACTAAATCAACTCCCCAACACCACACTAATCCTCTTCACTAAATAACCTCCTCAACACCACATGAATCCCCTCACTAAATCACATCTCCAACACCACATTAACCTCCCTCACTAAATCATCCCCCCAACACCACACTAATCCCCTCACTAAATCAACTCCCCAACACCACACTAATCCTTCTCACTAAATCACCTCCCCAATACCACAAGAACCCCCTAAATAAATAACCTCCCCACCCTAACTTCCTGATCATATCACCTTTACCCTGCCACCCAAGCCCCTTAGTAAAATTAACTCCACAACCAAGCCCCATCCCTACAGTAAATCCCAACCATTACCCCAAGCTCTTACATAAATGATTTTCCAACCACCAAGCCCCTTACTAAATTGCCTCCCCACCATCACCCTAACTGCCTGTAACTAAAATCACTTCCCAACCAGCACCCTAATTACAATTTTAAAATGATCATCCCGTTCTCTTCCTAACCCTCTCACTAAATTATTTTCTCCTCATTCTACTATTTACTTAATCACATACTACCACCCTAAGCCCCTTACTAAATCCCCTCTCCACTGCCACCCATGTCATCTTACTAAATTACCTCCCCACCACCCTAGCCCCCTTGAGAAATATCACCACAAAACCCTAACTCCCCTTTCTAAATTACTTTTCAACCAACCTAACCCCATTTTTAAATAATGGTTAGGGTGGTGGTGGGGTAATGTAGTATATATCACCTTCCCACCATCCCAACTCCCATTTAACTAATCTTCCCACCACAGCCCCTATCTAAATCATTTCCCCGCCACTCTAACCCTTTTCTAAACTATCTGCCCACATATACTCTAAATTCATTACTAAATTACAACCTACCACTCTAACCACCTTACTAAATTTCCTCCCCATCACCCCAACCCTAAATAAGCTCCTCACTAACCAAGCCCCCTTATAAAATCACCTCCCCATTACCTCCCTAACCCTTTTACTAATAATACACCTCCCAATCACCTCCCTAGCCCCCTTACTAAATTGCCTCCCCATCTTCCTAACTCATTACTAAAACAACTGCATAACACCCTGCCCCCTTCACTAAATTGCCCCTACAACACCTCCCTTACTAAATCACCACCCTACAAACCTAACTTTCTTATTAATTTCCCTACCACTCCAATCCCCTTTACAACGTCACCTCCCAAACATTCTAACCCCCTTACTAAATCAATTCACCACCACCCTAACTCTGCACTGGCTGCCGGTTCAATGGTGGATCACCTTTAAGGTAGGTTTATTAACCTACAAAGCCCTACACAGACTTGGCCCTGACTACTTGAAAGAATTTCTTACACCCCTATGCGACACCTCCACTCGGTTGATGGGGGGTTGCTGGAGATTCCAAGGGTTAGCTTAAATTCATCTGGGGCTTGCGCTTTTGTGTTTATTGCCCCTACCCTCTGGAATTCTCTGCCTCGACAGCTATGGGAGTGCAGGTCAGTGGGGAGCTTTAAGCAGGCACTGAAAACTTTCTTATGGGGCAAAGCTTTTCCTGAATTTCTGTGATTTTATTGATATTTATTGAATTTCTTGAATTTTTATGCATCTGTGCAACACCTTTATATAATGAAAGGTGCTCTATTAAATAAAGTTATCATTATTATTATTATTTACTGAATCACTTCCCCATCACCATCCTAACACTCTTTTTGCCAAATCATCTCCCTAATCCCCTTACTAAATACACCAGAACTGATAATCATGACACTATAGTGTGTGCAGTAGAGTACAGCTGAGTGCCTGCAAGTACCTGGGATGTGTTATAAGATCTCTCTGACCACAAACCCTGAAGTGCATTATTGCACTTATAAAATAACTCACTAATGTAGAAACGTGTCTGAATGTGGCATTTTATAAGTTGAAAAACATTCTGGTGTCAGCGTGGCTCAGTTGGTAGCACATCTGCCTCTGGACCTGAAGGTCATGGGTTCTTGTCCCACACCGGGATTGGACTTGCACCTAAAAATTCGCTGGCATCCAAGTGCAGTATTGGGGGGGTGCTGTACTGCTGGGTGCCGTCCTTCGGATGAGATGTTAAACTGAGGTCCCTTCTGCCCATCCTGGTGTTGTCCTGGTGGGTGTCCAGGTGGAAGTAAAGAACCCAGGGCACTCTTCACAAAGAGTAGGGAACATTCCCGGTGTCCTGGCCAACGTTCCCCTTCCCATAAACCGATTCATGCAATTATCCAGGCTGTGTGTGGGTGATGATGTGCAATATGGCCACCACCACACATTCAGTCACTTCACTACCTGTCTAGCATTGCTTGTAAAGCGCTTTGGATGCATGAAAAGCGCTATATAAATGCTGATTATTCTTCTTCTTCTTGATTCTACTAATTGATTTGATATTCAGCTTTATTGTAAGACTAATCTTACCAAATAGTCATGTGACATGGTTTAGCTAATCACATAGGTCTTTTTTTCCCCTGTAGTTTAGTAAAGCAACAGTTGCAGTGACTTTGTATTTTACAGTAACAGCTTTATGTAGAGAACACCGGTCCTTTTTATGTTTGCTTGTGTGCATGTGTGCATGTGCAAGAAACATGTTGTGACAGCTTGCTGGAGTAACAGGTTGTGGAGGTGCGGCCAATGCCACCACTGCTTTTTAGGGTTTGTCTGTGTGACACCAAGGAATGAGCACGCTGTCTGTGACAGCAGCTCAAAAGCGTGCCACCAACTTGAAACAATTTCACCGCTGCAATGAGGGAGTGACCCGTGATTGCAGGGCATGCTTTGCCTGGTGTAACATTTTGATAAACATGGCGGCAGCTAGCACCATCTGTCTCTCACAGTCCTGCCTGAAAGCCGATGTTGGGGGTGCCCAATCCCTTTGTCGGCATACCCCTCCCCAGTTCATTTGCCAACGGGGAGCCCAATCCCCATCAGCATGATGTCCCTGTAGTTTAATTTGTATGCCGAGGGGGTGCCCAATCCCCCTCAGCATCATCCCCCCCCAAACACAGACCTGTTTTCTTTGCCGACAGGGTGCCCAATCCTCGTCAGCTCCAGTAGCTCCAAAACACCCAGGTGGCACTCTGGGAGCCCACCCCAGCATGCTAAATGCACCTATAATAAAGAAAAGCTTTCTGTGAAGTTTTCCTTTTTTTTTAACTTGTAAACAAGAAAATGGTCCCTTGTGGTCTGCGGTGCCCCAACCCACACCCACCCACCTTTCGCAACCTCCTGCCTCCCTCACCCCATACTTACCTCCAGACCTGGCGCGATGATCTTTGGTGGAGCAGGAACACGCCTGCACTCTTCAAAGCCGACCACGAACTGAAGAAATGCCGGTAAGCTGTATAATGGCATAAATGGGGAGGGGGTTCAACTTAGGTGTATATCTCAGCCATTTTTGCAACTTTTGGCACCAAATTTTTAACATGGGGTTCTTGGGACCCCACCTCATGAACTCAGTCACTGTTATGCTGTTATTTGGTCCTGAAAGGTGATTTTGCTGTCACTGCACAGAATCACCTTCTGGGACCAATTAACAAAATAACAGTGTCACCGTTCATGAGGTGGACTCCCAAAAAGCCTATGTTGCAAATTTGGTGAAAAAAATTCCAAAAAATTATTGTGTTATGAGCGTGCATTGCGCATTTCCCACACATGCTCGGAACTTCGAGAATTTTTAATATTTTCACTCCAGATTTTCAACATTACCATTTTTCCACACTTCTTTATGAGCAGTACAATTGTCATTTTTCGCGTCCTGCCCGAAATGTGTTTTCACACATCTGGTGCACAATGGCTCGGTCGCTGTGCGAAATCAATGTTCGGGACAGATTAAGAAAACTACAGTGACAGTGTTCATAAGGAGAGGTCTCAAAAAGCCCATGTTGCAAATTTGGTGAACAAATTCAAAAAATGACTGCGTTACCAGCATGCATTGTGCAGTTTCTACACACGCTCGTAATTTGGCCAAATTTTTATATACGTACTCCAGATTTTTAGCATTGTGATTTTTGCACACCACCTTATGAACAGTACAGCTGTCATTTTTCACATCCTGCCCGAAACATGTTTTCACACCTGTGGCACACAATGGGCATGATCGCTGTGCGAAATCAACGTTCGGGATAGATTAAGAAAATCACAGTGCCACTGTTCATGAGCAGAGGTCCCAAAATGCCTATGCTGAAAATCTTGCGTAAAAAATCCCCAAAATAATTGCATTACAGGGGTGTATTGCGCAGTTTCTATGCACGCTCATGACTTCACCAATTTTTTTATATTTTCACTCCAGATTTTCAACATCACAATTTTTTTACACCTCCCCATGAACAGTATAGCTGTCATTTTTCACATCCTGTTTCAAATGTGTTTTCACACCTGTGGTGCCAAAAGGCGTAGTCGCTATGCAAAATTGCCTTTCAGCTAATGAACTGATAGTGTCACTGTTCATGCAATGTGGTCTCAAAAAGCCCATGTTGAAAACCTGGAGTGAAAATACCAAGAAACACTTAGGGCATTAGGGTTTTTGACCATAATACCCTACTCTTTAGGGACTGACAGGTGCAGGGGTGTGACTTGGGACTGTCAACAGTAATGCTCATGCCATTTCACCTCCACCCCTACTATGCAGCCAGTGACAGGCATTGAGGTGTGCCTTGGACTCTTCAGCTCCAAAGGTCACCCCATTCTCATACACTGCACCCATTTCAGCATATTTCCTTATGGAAGGGGGTGAGTGTAAAGCCTGAACACCCCAATACACACCTCAACACTTGTTGGTGTCTGCAGGGTAGGGTGAGGTGAAATGGCATGAGCATTATGGGTGATGACCCAAAGGCACACCCCAATGTGGTGGTGGGGTTGACATCAGTTCAATACTTCATTGCCATTCCTATTCTGCATCTGTCTAACTCCTGCACTTCCAATGCTAAAGCCAGCAAGCAAACATTCGGCATTGACAAATGCTTGTTTTAACATGTGTACTGGGCAGGAGGGGCAAACATAGACCTTCTGTCAGCATGCCTAAAGAATGCAGCATTTTTCACATTTGAATATAAAAGTGCTTGATAAACACTCACCAGTCTTTGGGTCGATGTAAAATAAGGGGGGGTCGTTGGTGTTGCCTCCCATAATTCTGTACTGTACATTGTTAAACTTCCAGTCTTTGTCTGTTGCTGTCACAGTGCCAACAACAGTGCCAACAGGTGCATTTTCAGAAACGGAGAACTGAAAAGGAGGCTGAAACTCTGGGGTATATTCATTGACAGGTGTCACTGTCACAAACACTGGTATATTTGCTGGAGAAGCAGAAAAAAATCTGATTAACAATACTGGAGGCTAGGACATACAGTACAGTTTAACTGGTAAGTATACAGAAGCAAATATAAGTTATAAAAATAGAAGCCACTTTCCAACAGTATGGGCTTTCTATGAGTCTTCTTTCTAGTTCTTATGTGACACATTCCTGGCATCTTTGATGCAAATAGGAGTCATAGGATTTTTACTGAGCCTGAAGACTTGCGTCCATTATGCTAGCCGTATATTTTAATTACTATGATAGCATTTATCTAGTCTAATTTTAAAGGACTGTGTGGTGGCGCTAGCCACCACTTCAGTGGGTAATCTATTCCAATCATGCACCACCCTTTGATTGAACCAGTTTCTTGATCTCACTAGCCTTGAATGTCTAGCTTTTAACTGTAGTGGATGTGATCTAGTATCATATACTTTATTTGATATTTCTAAACCCAAATTTTCCCATAGATCATTATCTGCCCATGCCTTATGCACAAGACACATATCGCCCCTTTTCCTCCTGTACTCCAAGGTAAACAAATCCAAATCAAATAACCTTTCCTGGTACGTCTTAACTTTCAAATTTTCTATACCTCTAGTGGCCCTCCTCTGATTCCCCTCCAGC
Source organism: Neoceratodus forsteri (assembly GCA_016271365.2). Lineage (NCBI taxonomy): Eukaryota > Metazoa > Chordata > Ceratodontiformes > Ceratodontidae > Neoceratodus > Neoceratodus forsteri. The sequence goes on along the minus strand of CM028129.1, from coordinate 1,576,140,834 downwards.
ATGGCTGCATCTTTCTTATTATAGGGAGACAAAACTTGAGCTCCATTCTCTAATATAGGCCTAACCAAGTGTATGTAAAGAGGTATAATAACCTCCCTACTTCTTGCATTAATATGCCTAAAATTGGAATTCAAAATATTATTTCCCTTCTGAGATAACTGCCTACAATGTGCTGTAAATTCATATCCTGTGACACCATAATCCCCAAATCTCTTTCCTCAGATATAGTTCTTAATACTTTGTTGTCTAACAGATAATTATGTTCAGGGTTATTTCTCCCTAAATGCATAACAGCGCATTTATTAACATTTAATGATAATCCAGCCTTATTTGTCCATTCAGCTACATGATCTAATGCTTTTTGTAGCGAAGATTTTGTGGATGTTTTATCAATTATAGCCCCCAAGCGACAGTCATCCGCAAATTTGCACAGCCAGACATCTTCATTGTCATATTGTAATGATGATATATATATATAAATTAAAGAGACAGGGTCCCAACACTGACCCCTGGGGAACCCCACTCTTAATCTCTAACCATGCAGAATATGAACCTTTTATACCAACTCTCTGATTTCTATTTGTCAGCCAACCTTGCACCCAGCATATGCTTACAGTGCAAATAGAGGCAAATCTTTTTCTCATTATATCCATTCCAAATCCTTTCAGAATCTATACTTCCTTTTCCATTGTTGTTCCTCTTTCCTGTATTAAACCCACATGTACAGTAACAAATTCTGGTTAGAGCCACTACAGCTGCTAATGCATTAACTTGATAAGGATGTTTCATGGGCTTAAACGTAAAGATGAATTGCTGTAGTCAGCTCTGTGTGTAAATTTCATTTTTGGTAATGTTAGATCAGTTATCTGGCTGATACTGTGTTCCCCACACTTTTGAAATGTGAGCGGTGAGTGCATCTTGTACTATTTGGGAAAGGAGAGGAAGCGCCGCACCAATGTCTTCAAGTAGTGGTAGAAGGAATGGTGCAGAGAGGAGAGGTATGGCTACAGTGGGGACTGTCAGCCAACCTGGAAGGATAAAAGCCTATAACAAGGTAATGGCCTGCTTCCATCAAGGAGAGAACCATAGTCCTCAGTGGACAGTTTAAATGTTATTTCGATGGACATTTAAAGTAGCCGAGTGGAGTGATATAAGAAATAGAGCAGGCAGAAAGTGGGTCACCACAGGCTGAAAAAGAGTAGGGAGATCCTAAGGGGGAGAGAGTCACACCAGGATGCAGCTTATTCAAGGAAGTAGGGGGTTAGCAAAGGAGGAAGGGGGAAAAGGAGTAGTCAAAGGAGAAAGGTAAGGAAGGAGGAACAGTTGGAAAAAAGAGAAAGCGACAAGAAGAGAGCTGAGAGATGTCACAATGGGACAAGGTCTGCATCAGAAGCCCTATGAGAGGAGACTGAAAGAGTTCAATATGTACATCCTAGAGGAGAGGGGAGAGAGAGAGAGAGAGAGAGAGATTGGGTTATGTTGGAGTCCTTTAAATGCCTCACAGGGGTTAATAAGGTACAGGAAGGAGATATGTTTCAGAGAAAAAGGTGCTCTAGAACAAGGGGTCATGATATAAAGCTGGAAAGAGGTAGATTCAGGAGAGATGTGAGGAAGTACTTCTTCACAGAAATGGTTGTGGATTCCTGGAACAGTCTTACATGGGAGGCAGTGGGGGTGAAACCAGTGGAGGGTTTCAAAAATGTCTCGGATAGGCACAAATGAATCCTAGGAGGAAGGAAGGGGATGAAAGAGACAGTGCTGTAGGTCAAGTTGGGTCTGCAGCAAAAGTGATCATAATTAAAAATGGACAGACTAGACGGGCCAGCGGTCATTATCTGCCATCAGTTTCTATGTTTCTATGTATGACAGGTTATGTGATTCAAATGGATACAGTGTTAAATTATTAATATGCACAATGTTGATACTGTAAACTGTGTGGCACACATAATTCATGTTGTACTATGCTACACAGACACAATAATCAAATGGGTAATAATATATGCATTGAGCAAGGGAGAAAAAATCAAGGGGAACAAATGTGAAGCAATATACTTCTTATAGAGTGGTGACACCATGATTGGTACATACTGAATGAAGTTACTGCATTATGATGGTACCCACCTGTATACCAATGCTGAGGTAGCTACAATATGGGATTTTATTTATTTTTGTTTTATTTTTAATAATCCAGACATTGGGCCCAATTCTATAAGCACCCCCGCATGTCGCAAGTTGCGACTTGCGAGAGGAGATTCTTGCTCAAGGACCATGTGCCCAATTCTGTAAGGGGTAGGGTCCCTACGGCTAAGTCCTGCGACTTTCTGCGACATTCCCTAGGTATGCAAATGAAGGAGCATACCTGAGGCATGTCATAAACCTGGCCCCACAGTCCCATTGGTGCATTGCCCCAGCCCCAGTCCCCAAGCCTAGAGACCCACAGCACTATCGGACTCTCCTGTCCCCAGTCTCCCAATGGGGAAAAAAGCTCTCGGTTCCCCAATGTGTGAAGACAAAGACCCTCAGGGCTATCAGACCCCCAAGTTTCAGTCCTCATAATGTATAAGTAACAGCCCCCCACAAGCCCGGATCCCTAATCCCGAAACCCACATCCTGGTAGTTGTGTACACTGTATTAAAATGAAACACAATTCCCCATTATCCCTGGTAGTCTAGTGGCCCCCAACCCCCCCATCTGGCAATGCCAGATCACCCTGCTCCTCCCACGACATCTCCAACCAGCGACTGGCACAGCCTACCTCTCACCACCATGGCCAGTCACTGACTGAGCTCCATATGAGCACATACTACTGCAAGTAGTATGCATGTGATGAATGACAGCTCATTCATTCAGCATGTACTATTTACAGAAGTACACGCTCATACGGAGCTCAGGCAGTGGCAGACCACGGTGGTGAGAGGTGGGCTGTGCCCCTTGCCAGCTGGGGACATGGTAAGAGTGGTGTGGTGGTCTTGTACTGTCAGGTGGGGGTGTGTAGGGCCACTAGACTACCAGGAATAACGGGGAATTGTCTTTAATTTTTGTACAGTGTGCGCAACTGCCAGGACATGGGTTTGGGGCTGGGGGGGGCTGTTACTGATACATTATGTGGGATTTGAACTGGGAAGGTGCCTGATAGCCCTGAGGGGATTTGGTTCCTTACAATGGGGGGTGAGGGCTTTTTTCCACATTTGGGGACTGGGGCCAGGGGATCTGATAGCCTTGAGGGCTTTGTCATTTACACATTGGGGACTGAGGGGCTTTTTCCACATTGGGGACTGGGGGCAGGGGGTCCAATAGTCCTGTGGTGCTTTTGGTACACATTGGGGACTGGGGGCAGGGGGCACGTATAGTCCTGTGGTGCTTTTGATACACATTGGGGACTGGGGGCAGGGAGTCACGATAGTCCTGTGGTGCTTTTGATACACATTGGGGACTGGGGGCAGAAGTACGATAGTCCTGTGGTGCTTTTGATACACATTGAGGACTGGGGCAGGGGTACGATAGTCCTGTGGTGCTTTTGATACACATTGGGGACTGGGGGCAGAAGTCGATAGTCCTGTGGTGCTTTTGATACACATTGGGGACTGGGGCAGGGGGTGCGATAGTCCTGTGGTGCTTTTTGATACACATTGGGGACTGGGGGGCAGGGGGTACGATAGTCCTGTGGTGCTTTTGATACACATTGGGGACTGGGGGCAGGGGGGGAACGATAGTCCTGTGGTGCTTTTGATACACATTGGGGACTGGGGGCAGGGGGGTGCGATAGTCCTGTGGTGCTTTTGATACACATTGGGGACTGGGGGCAGGGTGCGATAGTCCTGTGGTGCTTTTGATACACATTGGGGACTGGGGCAGGGGGTACGATAGTCCTGTGGTGCTTTTGATACACATTGGGGACTGGGGCAGGGGTGCACGATAGTCCTGTGGTGCTTTTGATACACATTGGGGACTGGGGGCAGGGGGTGCGATAGTCCTGTGGTGCTTTTGATACACATTGGGGACTGGGGGCAGGGGATGATAGTCCTGTGGTGCTTTTGGTACACATTGGGGACTGGGGGCAGGGGTACGATAGTCCTGTGGTGCTTTTTGGTACACATTGGGGACTGGGGGCAGGGGGAATGATAGCCCTGTGGTGCTTTTGATACACATTGGGGGACTGAGGGCTTTTTTCCACATTGGGGGACTGGGGGCAGGAGTGCGATAGTCCTGTGGTGCTTTTGGTACACATTGGGGACTGGGGCAGGGTACAGATAGTCCTGTGGTGCTTTTGATACACATTGGGGACTGGGGGCAGGGGGTGCAGATAGTCCTGTGGTGCTTTTGATACACATTGGGGACTGGGGGCGGGGGTACGATAGTCCTGTGGTGCTTTTTGATACACATTGGGGACTGGGGCAGGGGGCAGATAGTCCTGTGGTGCTTCTTGATACACATTGGGGACTGGGGCAGGGGGTGACGATAGTCCTGTGGTGCTTTTGATACACATTGGGGACTGGGGCAGAGGGGCATGATAGTCCTGTGGTGCTTTTGATACACATTGGGGACTGGGGGCAGGGGGTGCGATAGTCCTGTGGTGCTTTTGATACACATTGGGGACTGGGGGCAGGGGTGCGATAGTCCTGTGGTGCTTTTGATACACATTGGGGACTGGGGGCAGGAATGAATAGTCCTGTGGTGCTTTTGATACACATTGGGGACTGGGGCAGGGGTGCGATAGTCCTGTGGTGCTTTTGATACACATTGGGGACTGGGGCAGGGTGCGATAGTCCTGTGGTGCTTTTTGATACACATTGGGGACTGGGGGCAGGGGTACTGATGGTCCTGTGGTGCTTTTGATACACATTGGGGACTGGGGGCAGGGGTGATAGTCCTGTGGTGCTTTTTGATACACATTGGGGACTGGGGCAGGGGTGCGATAGTCCTGTGGTGCTTTTGATACACATTGGGGACTGGGGCAGGGGGTGATAGTCCTGTGGTGCTTTTGATACACATTGGGGACTGGGGGCAGGGGGTGCGATAGTCCTGTGGTGCTTTTGATACACATTGGGGACTGGGGGCGAGGGGTACGATAGTCCTGTGGTGCTTTTGATACACATTGGGGACTGGGGGCAGGAGTGCGATAGTCCTGTGGTGCTTTTGATCACATTGGGGACTGGGGCAGGGGGCACGATAGTCCTGTGGTGCTTTGGTACACATTGGGGACTGGGGGCAGGGGTACGATAGTCCTGTGGCTTTTGGTACACATTGGGGACTGGGGGCAGGGGTACAATAGTCCTGTGGCGCTTTTGATACACATTGGGGACTGGGGGCAGGGGTACGATAGTCCTGTGGTGCTTTTGATACATTATGGGGACTGGGGGCAGGGGTGCGATAGTCCTGTGGTGCTTCTTGATACACATTGGGGACTGGGGCAGAAGTACGATAGTCCTGTGGTGCTTTGATACACATTGGGGACTGGGGGCAGGAAGTACGATAGTCCTGTGGTGCTTTTGATACACATTGGGGACTGGGGCAGGGGATACGATAGTCCTGTGGTGCTTTTGGTACACATTGGGGACTGGGGCAGGGGTCACGATAGTCCTGTGGTGCTTTTGATACACATTGGGGACTGGGGGCAGGGGTGCGATAGCCCTGTGGTGCTTTGATACACATTGGGGACTGGGGGCAGGGGGTGCGATAGTCCTGTGGTGCTTTTGTACACATTGGGGACTGGGGCAGGGTGCGATAGTCCTGTGGTGCTTTTGATACACATTGGGGACTGGGGGCAGAGAGTGCGATAGTCCTGTGGTGCTTTTGATACACATTGGGGACTGGGGCAGAAGTGCAGATAGTCCTGTGGTGCTTTTGGTACATTGGGGACTGGGGCAGGGATGCATAGTCCTGTGGTGCTTTTGATACACATTGGGGACTGGGGGCAGGGAGCACGATAGTCCTGTGGTGCTTTTGATACACATTGGGGACTGAGGGCTTTTTCCACATTGGGGGACTGGGGGCAGGAGGTACAATAGTCCTGTGGTGCTTTTGATACACATTGGGGACTGGGGGCAGGGGGTGCGATAGCCCTGTGGTGCTTTGATACACATTGGGGACTGGGGCAGGGGAGTGCGATAGTCCTGTGGTGCTTTTGATACACATTGGGGACTGGGGGCAGGGGTCACGATAGTCCTGTGGTGCTTTGATCACATTGGGACTGGGGGCAGGGGAGTGCGATAGTCCTGTGGTGCTTTGATACACATTGGGGACTGGGGGCAGGAGTGCGATAGTCCTGTGGTGCTTCTTGATACACATTGGGGACTGGGGCAGGGGTACGATAGTCCTGTGGTGCTTTTGATACACATTGGGGACTGGGGACAGGGGGTATGATAGTCCTGTGGTGCTTTTGATACATTGGGGACTGGGGGCAGAAGTCAGATAGTCCTGTGGTGCTTTTGATACACATTGGGGACTGGGGGCAGGGGGTCGATAGTCCTGTGGTGCTTTGTGACACACATTGGGGACTGGGGGCAGGGGGTGCATAGTCCTGTGGTGCTTTTGATACATTGGGGACTGGGGGCAGGGGGTCGATAGTCCTGTGGTGCTTTTTGATACACATTGGGGACTGGGGCAGGGGGTGCGATAGTCCTGTGGTGCTTTTGATACACATTGGGGACTGGGGGCAGAGTCGATAGTCCTGTGGTGCTTTTGATACAGATTGGGGACTGGGGGCAGGGTAGCGATAGTCCTGTGGTGCTTTTGATACACATTGGGGACTGGGGGCAGGGGGTGCGATAGTCCTGTGGTGCTTTTGATACACATTGGGGACTGGGGGCAGAAGGTCGATAGTCCTGTGGTGCTTTTGATACACATTGGGGACTGGGGGCAGGGGTCGATAGTCCTGTGGTGCTTTTGATACACATTGGGGACTGGGGGCAGGGGTGCGATAGTCCTGTGGTGCTTTTGATACACATTGGGGACTGGGGGCAGGGGTAGATAGTCCTGTGGTGCTTTTGATACACATTGGGGACTGGGGCGAGGAGTCGTGATAGTCCTGTGGTGCTTTTGGTACACATTGGGGACTGGGGGCAGAGTACGATAGTCCTGTGGCTTTTGGTACACATTGGGGACTGGGGGCAGGGGTCCGATAGTCCTGTGGTGCTTTTGATACACATTGGGGACTGGGGGCAGGGGAATCTGATAGTCCTGTGGTGCTTTTGATACACATTGGGGACTGGGGGCAGGGGTGCGATAGTCCTGTGGTGCTTCTTGATACACATTGGGGACTGGGGGCAGAGGGCTCGATAGTCCTGTGGTGCTTTTGATACACATTGGGGACTGGGGGCAGGAGGTACGATAGTCCTGTGGTGCTTTTGATACACATTGGGGACTGGGGCAGAGAGTCTGATAGTCCTGTGGTGCTTTTGGTACATTGGGGACTGGGGGCAGGGAGTCGATAGTCCTGTGGTGCTTTTGATACACATTGGGGACTGGGGGCAGGGGTGACGATAGCCCTGTGGTGCTTTTGATACACATTGGGGACTGGGGCAGAGAAGTCGATAGTCCTGTGGTGCTTTTGATACACATTGGGGACTGGGGGCAGGGGTGCGATAGTCCTGTGGTGCTTTTGATACATTGGGGACTGGGGGCAGGGGTGCGATAGTCCTGTGGTGCTTTTGGTACATTGGGGACTGGGGGCAGGAGTACGATAGTCCTGTGGTGCTTTTGATACACATTGGGGACTGGGGGCAGGGGGTGCGATAGTCCTGTGGTGCTGATACACATTGGGGACTGGGGCAGGGGGCTGACGATAGTCTTGTGGTGCTTTTGGTACACATTGGGGACTGGGGGCAGGGGAACGATAGTCCTGTGGTGCTTTTGATACACATTGGGGACTGGGGGCAGGGGGTACGATAGTCCTGTGGTGCTTTTGATACACATTGGGGACTGAGGGCTTTTCCACATTGGGGGACTGGGGGGCAGGGGATACGATAGTCCTGTGGTGCTTTGATAACATTGGGGACTGGGGGCAGGGGTGCGATAGCCCTGTGGTGCTTTGATACACATTGGGGACTGGGGCAGGGGAATGCGATAGTCCTGTGGTGCTTTTGATACACATTGGGGACTGGGGCAGGGGGTGCGATAGTCCTGTGGTGCTTTTGGTACACATTGGGGACTGGGGGCAGGGGGTGCGATAGTCCTGTGGTGCTTTTGATACACATTGGGGACTGGGGCAGGGGGTCGATAGTCCTGTGGTGCTTTTTGATACATTGGGGACTGGGGCAGGGAGTCGATAGTCCTGTGGTGCTTTTGATACACATTGGGGACTGGGGGCAGGGGGAGTCCGATAGTCCTGTGGTGCTTTGGGACACATTGGGGACTGGGGGCAGGGGTATGATAGTCCTGTGGTGCTTTCCACATTGGGGACTGGGGGCAGGGATGAAGTCCTGTGGTGCTTTTGATACACATTGGGGACTGGGGCAGGGGGTGCGATAGTCCTGTGGTGCTTTGGTACACATTGGGGACTGGGGGCAGGGGTGCTGATAGCCCTGTGGTGCTTTTGATACACATTGGGGACTGGGGCAGGGGGTACGATAGTCCTGTGGTGCTTTTGGTACACATTGGGGACTGGGGGCAGGGGTGCGATAGCCCTGCAGGTGCTTTTGGTACACATTGGGGACTGGGGCAGGGGGCACGATAGTCCTGTGGTGCTTTGGTACACATTGGGGACTGGGGGCAGGGGTGCGATAGCCCTGTGGTGCTTTTGATACACATTGGGGACTGGGGGCAGGGGGGTGCGATAGTCCTGTGGTGCTTTTGGTACACATTGGGGACTGGGGGCAGGGGTCTGATAGTCCTGTGGTGCTTTTGGTACACATTGGGGACTGGGGGCAGGGGTGCGATAGCCCTGCAGGTGCTTTTGGTACACATTGGGGACTGGGGGCAGGGGAGTCTGATGGGTCCTGTGGTGCTTTTGATACACATTGGGGACTGGGGGCAGGGGAGTACGATGGTCCTGTGGTGCTTTTGGTACACATTGGGGACTGGGGGCAGCGAGGTGCGATAGTCCTGTGGTGCTTTTGGTACACATTGGGGACTGGGGGCAGGGGGTGCGATAGTCCTGTGGTGCTTTTGGTACACATTGGGGACTGGGGGCAGGGGGTGCGATAGCCCTGTGGTGCTTTGGTACACATTGGGGACTGGGGGCAGGGGGTGCAGATAGTCCTGTGGTGCTTTTGATACATTGGGGACTGGGGGCAGGGGGTGCGATAGTCCTGTGGTGCTTTTGGTACACATTGGGGACTGGGGGCAGGGGGTGCGATAGCCCTGTGGTGCTTTTGATACACATTGGGGACTGGGGCAGGGGGTACGATAGTCCTGTGGTGCTTTTGGTACACATTGGGACTGGGGCAGGGGGTACGATAGTCCTGTGGTGCTTTTTGGTACACATTGGGGACTGGGGGCAGGGGGGTGCGATAGCCCTGTGGTGCTTTTGGTACACATTGGGGACTGGGGGCAGGGGTGCGATAGTCCTGTGGTGCTTTTGGTCACATTGGGGACTGGGGGCAGGGGGGTGCGATAGCCCTGTGGTGCTTTGGTACACATTGGGGACTGGGGGCAGGGGGGTGCGATAGCCCTGCAGGGCTTATTCTACCATTTGGGGGATGGGGGTGGGGGAGTTGCATGTACTGAGGGATCAGGGCTGGTGGCACATTGGCGCAACCTCTGCAGGATGCTAGGTACACTTACACCAGCTATTAGCTGCTATAACTGTACTTTGATGGACGTCCTCCAGGGGTTGTTGTAGAATAACAAAATTAGGGACTTGGAGGCTGCACTTCCAGAATAGGGCGCACCTGCTGCCATAAACCCCCTAGCACTATGTCACAGGGGGTTTCTGGCATAACTCCTGGCGTAAGTCCACTTTGGTATGTCACAGGCTGCTTTGCAGAATCCCGAATGTTGCATCTCCCGGCGTAAACTGCTACTTGCACCATTTTTTTTGGCACAAGTCAGTTTATGCCAGGCATATCCCTTTGAGAATTGGGTCTACACAGCAGTGACGCATAGCCAAGGATGCTCCTTACAATTTGTGAGCATATATTTTTTTTTTTACCACTTTATTCAGTTTTGGGAAATCACTTGTAACGTGACTGCAATTCTGTTCAGCCAATTACCTTTTGGTTTGGAGGAAAGAAGGGGGTGGAAGACACAGTGCTGTAGATCAAGTATGGTCTGCAGCAAAAGCAATCATAACTAAAAATGGGCAGACTAGATGGGCCCAGCGGTCATTATCTGCCATCAGTTTCTATGTTTCTATGTATGACAGGTTATGTGGTTCAAATGGATACAGTGTAAAATTATTAATATGTGCAATGTTGATACTGTAAACTGCGTGGCACACAAAATTCATGTTTTTTTTTTTACTACTTTATTCATGTTTAGGAAATCAGTTGTAACGTGGCTGCCATTTTGTTTAGCCAATTCACTTTTGGTTTACCTATGCATGCCTTTTATAAGAGATTTCTGTACATATTAATGACCGTGGCACAATGTTACCCATAGGACAGGCTGTGGTGTGTATTTAAATGGATGTAAAAATTGTGATGATGCGCTATATGTCAAGTAAAAATGATGTCCCTGATTTTGAGCATTTGTACCTGATTTTAAAGGGCAGTGTCCCTCATTTTGGTCCTGGCAGGGTGAGAGGTATGCATTCTGGGGTAGCCAGGTGTTGCAGGACACCCTTATGATTTCTTTGCAATCCCCTATGATGCCCCTTGGAACCCCTGGAAACCCCTAAAACATTAGTTGCCTAACATTTACCTCTCCTACGAATATAAAGTCTTGAGAGTTTCAATGTCACTAAGAATTAGATAGGTCCCAAAAGGGTTAACATAAACCAACTCTCCAGAGAGAGATAGAGTTCTGTAATTTGAAATTCTTCTGCAGTCATTTCCTTTAAGAAGGAATCACTTTTGTGCTAGCTTTCGCTTTGGACTGGGAAAAGGAGACTGTTGCTTTTTTTTTAGTCTAAGAAAAGTTGCTGATTACACTGTTGCAGACCATTTAACTGCTTTAAAGGAGTAGTATAACTTGCCTTTGTGACTGAGACACTAGCTGTCAGGTCACTTAAAGCAGGCATGATGAGAGAAAAAAGCTGAAAGAAATTGTGCTGGAACTGCTCTACTGAACAGAGACAGTGGACTGCTTCATTCAACTGGCATAGTGACAGTGTTGCAACTCCAAAATTGTTGTTTGGTCGGAGTGAGGTGAGCTGCTTTTTTCCTTTCCAATAGCAAGACAGCTGCAGAGCTCCACCTCTGCCACCATAAAAATTACACGAATCACTGAACTGGTACAGTCAAGTAGTGGTCATCATTCTGCCAGCTGAGTGTGAGTTGAAATTTTGAAATGCAAATTAAAGTACAATTGGCTGGAGTGCAGCTACACTGTTCCAGATATGCCAGGCTGAGTTCTAACTATGAAATACTCCTATCAAATAAATGCTTTCAGCTGTGTGTTACTGTACCAACGTACCAGTTGCTGTGCCCATCTAAATCTTAATTTTCCACTGACATGAAAGGTTCAGCTGGGTTTGTATTTAGTTAGTTAATTAGTTAGTTTTTGTTGCCTGGGAAAGGAGGACTAGACAATATTGTTTATCGTCAGCCTTGTCTTGGGAGAGACAGAAATACAGATGCAAACCAAATGAAATTGAACCAAATGGAGTTTCTGGTGGTTTGGGATCTTTACTGTCCACCTGAACAATCACCAGAAAGTGCAAATAAGACCTTGGTTTAATGTCTCAACCAAAGGATGGCACACCCCGATAGTACAGCATCCCCCAGTACTGAAATTTATACCATCACAAGGAACATAAGAACATAAAAAATGATAAATGAAAAAAGATCGTTGATCGTCTCCCACCATTCAGGCATCAGCAGAATTCAGTATGAAAGGATCAACACATGACAGGGTATACAGCCATCAGGGAATAATGCACACCTCAGGTGCTTGTTAGGCATAAGGTATATCTGAGGACTTAGAACTGGGAGAAAACTGCGAATTCCAAATTCATGGAAATTTCCTGAAATTTTGCATGTATTGTGTAATTGTCAGACATTCCTACTTTGGCAAAATCCAAATCTTCCAAATGTATTTGGCACATTTTTGCCCCACTCTGCAAAATGTTCTGTCTGAATTATGAAATAATATACATTAACTGCTGAATGACAGTCCTGAGGAATTCCATTCTGCAGCTACATACATTGATCTGCAACACATGCAATCGTTCTGCAGTTCAGTGATCAGTTCTGCAGAATTTCTGCACATTTTTTAATACATTAATCAAAAATTCATACATTTCTTCCGCTGTTCTAAGTCATAAATTTCATGAAAGTTGTCAAAGTGCATTCCAAAATTTCAAGGAAGCAAAACTCCTTCACAGAAATTCTGCCAGTGGAATTTTATTTTTGCACAGCCCTGTGTGTGCTCCTTATCACCATACACACTGGAATGTGATATCCCACTTATAAAAGTCTTGTATTTTTTACTAAATATGTAGTTTACATGATGTGTAGTATTATTGTCAGAAAATAATTAACAGTCATGTGACATGTTTCAACCAATGTGGTTACAGGATTTTCATGGCCATTGGTTATGGTGAGCCAGTGCATGCAGCTTAATACACATTAAAGTCAGTCGCTTTCCTTACCTAAATTAGAGTGGCAGTATTTATTAGTAGAAAAACAATTCATCATATAGTGTTTTATTAAAACATCTATATATCTAGTTTTGTTTTTCCCATATTTAATTTCTGATCTGAAATGTTGGCTTTTGCATGTGAATGAAAATTGCCGCTCTCTGGCTACTCCAACTATATATAAGCTAAACACCTTGGTGGGGTGCTGTGCTGTTTGCCATCAGAAATGTGTGTTAGCATCCTCCGAATACAGCAACAGTATGAATCCAGTATGTTAAGCCAAAAAGTAACCTTGAGGGAAGAGACGTTTAAAATTTGCTAGTGGTGGCCATCTTTTAATGACATGACTTATTAATTATGAAATTAGTGATAAAAGCCATTGTATAAATCTGAGAGTGAAATAAAAAATACACTGATGATGAATCTAATTATTGCAGAATACATTATTACTGACATAGAAACAGATGGCAAAAAAAGGTCCAGTGGTCCATTTAGTCTAACAAGTCGTTTCTGTAGTATAACTTGTCACGACCCCACTCAGCAGGTCAGGCCCTCTGCTCCCACAGTGCCAACCTATGAGCATAGTATTGTGAACAGTTAACAGAACAGGGTAACCCTCCTGTCTATTTTGTGGGTTTGAATCAACCTTTGGTCTCAGTTCTGGAGGGATTCATACACTGAACCTCTTGCTAGCGTACCCAATGTACAGGCTCAGATAATTCTCCTCTTCAGGGGGGGGCAGATATCTTTCGCCTATGGGCACCTAACCAGGTGTACAAAATGAACCCATAAAAACTCTAATAAAGACCTTAGATTACTCTTACCTTTTCTCAGTTTGGTATTACCATATAAGCTCATGCACAGTGTTGTCACACTCTTAACCATCTATGCATCACAGACAAAAACAGAAGGACTTGGAAAACACAAATAGTCTATTAAAAAATGAGATGTTTACTTAAAAATAGATAAAAATATAAAGTGTAAATACAGAACCATATATCACAAAAACATACAATCACTTAAAAAAACAAGATTTTAAAAGTGCAATTTCCTACCACCAGACAATTAGACTTGATCTATCTAATGTATCTCTTACAGTGCTGCTAGCATGTTGTAGCTTTCAGAGTCCAAACATGTGTGTCTAAATGGAAAACAGAATACTGTTTAAAAACTGGCTTTGCCAACCTCTTTGCGTGAGGTCACCTAGCTCCTCCCTGTCAGAATATAAAAAAACATACCAACAGGATGTCTTATTCAGAAGGTAAAGTAAAATTCTGTGACCTCAGCAAAACTCTTTTTTTTAAATGACTTTCTTTGGTCTTATGAGCAGCTTCCCCTTTCCAGGACATCAAAGGACTTGTTATGACTCTCTGCCAGATCTCAAGGAGGTGCAACATACTTTGTATCACCATGTGAAATTAACTGTGTTTCCTCTGAACGTCATCAAAGTTTATGATCTATTTTGGCAGCTGGCAAGCTTCAATTAGTCACATAAACAGGAGATCCTTAATTTTAAGTCACTTCTAGCCAGTAATAATCTCTTGACTTTCATCTTAAACCTGGGGGGGGGGATGTTAGCCCACAGGCTATCTCTGCATGCCTCATGAGAGACACTCAATAACACATTTTCATATTACAAAAAGCATAGATTAATCAGAACCTGCTGTCCAAGTGTTACAATCCTCCCGACCTAGACTGAATTTGGGATCTCTATCCCCTGCATGGGATGAGCTTCCCAAATCAGTTCACTCCACATACACATGAGACAGCCCATCAAAGTTCTGATTTTTGGCTCCAGCTCTATGTAGAATTGTCATATCATACCCTTGCAAAGCAAGACTCCATCTTAGCAATCTACCACTGTTTGTCCCTATCTGCATCAGCCAAACCAGGGGGTTGTGGTCAGTCTGCACCACAAAATATTGCCCATATAAGTATGACTCCAACTTCTTTAGGGCCTACACTGTGGCAAGACATTCTTTTTCCACAGTAGAGTATGCCTGCTCCCTGGGAAGTAACTTCCTACTTAGGTACACTACTGGGTGATCTTTCCTTTGTCTGGATGTCTGACTCAGTACTACCCCAATACCCACGTCTGAGGCGTCAATCTGAACTATAAAGGGCCTGCTATAGTCAGGACTTGTCAAAACGGGAGCACTGCACAGTGCCTCCTTTCCTCACAGGCTGGGCCCCAGGTAATTTTCTTTGGCATCCTTTTCTTTGTCAGGTCAGATAGGGGAGCAGCCAGGGAACTGTAACTGAGTACAAATTTCCTGTAGTGCCCTGCTGTCCCTAGAAAACTCCTGACATGCTTCTGCATTTCTGGTCTGGGCCACGCCTGGATTACTTCTATTTTTATTTGGTTAGAACGGAGCTGTCCCCAGCCTACCACATGCCCAAAGTATGCCACTTCTCCCATGGCCACCTGGCACTTCTCATCTTTGACAGTGATCCCTGCCCTCTGTATCCTGCCCAGCACTTCCCTAAGGTGGGATAGGTGTTCCTCCCAGCTGGCACTAAAGACAGCAATGTCATCCAGGTACGCCACGGTGTACTCCTCAGCACCATTTAACACCTGCTTCACCAACCTTTGAAAAGTGGGCGGGGCATTCTTCATTCTGAAAGGCATTACTTTAAATTCAAATGAGCCTATCAGAGTGATGAAGGCCGACCTCTCCCTAGCTCTGTCCGTCAACTCTACCTGCCAATACTCCTTTGTCAGGTCAATGGTCGTAAGGTAGGTTGCCCCTCCCAACTTGTCCCGGAGTTCATCCGTCCGGGGCATCGGGTGGGCATCTGACTTCATGACTGCATTCAGTCCATGATAGTCCACACAGAAATGAGTAGAGCCATCTGGCTTGGGCACAAGGACTACGGGTGAGGCCCAGGGACTGTGTCATCTCTGGATTACCCCTAAATCCAGCATCTCCATCACTTCCCTCCTAATGTCCTTTTGGACAACCTCTGATACCCAATATGCTGTCCGCCGTATGGGCATCTGTGTCCCTGTCTCCACATCATGCGTCACTAAGGGGGTTAGTCCAGGCTTGGTGCTAAACAATAGGGCAGAGTCTGCAAAACCTCCCTTACTTCCTGGATCTTGTCCGGGGCCAGCTGGGGAGACAGTTTTACTGCTTCCACAGAGGACTCCCACTTACTTTCTTCCAGCAAGTCCAGAAGGGGGTCTCCTTCATCCGTCCCCTCCCCAGGACTACACACTGCAAACACCATGTCAGCCCTATTTGCATATGGCTTCATCATGTTGACATGGTACATCATTTCTGTTTGTCTTCTGTCAGGTAACTCTATAATGTAGTTCACATCATTTACCTTCCTAACCACTTTGTACGGTCCTGCCCACTCAGCCCGGAGCTGTCTTTCTGGACCGGAATAAGGACCATGACTTCCTGACCCACCATGTATGAGCAAGCTCTGGCTCTGTGGTCGTACCACACTTTTTGTTTCTGTTGCGCAGCTGCTAGGTTGCTCTGGGCTGTCCCCATAAACTCCTTCAGCCTTTCCCTAAACCTAAGGACATAATCCACTATGGGAGTTCCCTGGGTGGTGTGCTTGCCTTCCCAGTTCTCCTGGATCAGGTCTAGGGGCCCACGTACCTGGCGTCCATGTAAAAGTTCGAAAGGGGAAAATCCTGTCGACTCTTGGGGCATCTCCCTGTATGCAAACAACAGGTGGGAAAGGTATTTCTCCCAGTCCCTCCCATGCTGTTCAGCAAATGGCCGGACCATTGACTTCAGGGTACCACTGAATCTTTCCACAAGCCCATTGGCTTGTGGGTGATATGGTGTCATGCATCTCTGCACCACCCCACACTTCTCCTATAAATATTTCATCAGGTCCGACATGAAGGAACCCCCTCGATCGGTGATAACCTCCTGCCGAAACCCAACATGGGAAAAAATCCCAAGTAAGGCATCTGCCACTTTGTCCTCAGTGAGGATAGGGAGACTGCCTCTGGGTACCGGATGGCATAATCCATCACAGTCAGGATGAATCTCTTCCCAGAGGAGCTGGGGATATTTAAAGGCCCCACAATATCCATTCCCACCCTCTGGAATGGCTCCTCCACTATGGGCAATGGAATCAGAGCAGCTTGGGTTTTCTTGCCCACCTTTCCTATTTCTTGGCACCGGTGACAAGACCTGCAATACTCCTTCACCTGCTGGGTGAAGTTAGGCCAGTAGAAATTCTGAGCCAACCGCTTCATAATGTGCACAACTCCCAGATGACCAGGCAAGGGAATATCATGTGCAATCTTGAGCAACTGCTCACAATACCCCTGGGGAACAACAAGCTGCCTGCCTAGCACCCCTCCCTCTGTCTATACAGCCTGAGTATACATAAGTCCATTTTCCCAATAAACCTTATGTCTGCCATCACCTCCCTGTACAGTGTCAGAGTCTGCCCAAGCCCTCAGCTTCTCTAGACTAGGGTCACTTCTCTGAGTAGCTGCAAACCCCTCATGCATTCCCAAGGCATGGGACAGGTCCCCTTCAGTCGCTAAACTAGGGTCCCTAGAATTAGCATCAGGGCACTCAGGATTACTGTCATTTCTATCCCTCTGACAATGGGTTACCTCTCCCTCCTTGGAGCAACCCTCTGTAGCTGTGTGGTTACTTGCTACTGGGGAAATTTCTACCCTCTTTTCATTAATCTCTGTATCAGGAGACACAGGCTGGGGAACTGGACTCCCAGTGGTTTCCATATTGGCTTCTACGGGGTTCAGGGAACTACAATTTTCCCTTGCTGCTTGGCTATGGGTAACTGCACACACCATCCCCTGTTTGAGATTGTTGCCCAGGATCACATCCACTGCAAATTTTTTGGCTACAGCCACCTGTTGTACAGTTTCCCCTGTTTCACCCCAGTCCAGGAGAACACTGGCCAGTGGCAATGTTTTCTCTTCACCAGTAAAATCCTGTACAGTGATGTATTTATTGGGTATAAGCTGACTAGGCTCTACTAGATCCCCTTTTACCAATGTCAGGGATGCCCCTGTGTCTGTTAACCCTTGTGTCTGTACACCATTCACCATGACTGGGTGCATGTGTTCCCTCATGTTCACAGGCATGCTTCCAGGGAACACACAAACAACCCACTTCTTTACTAGTACCATTCTGCATATTATTGCTCATTCTTTTGGGACACTGTCTGGCAATATGCTCAGTTTCTTTACATGCCCAACATTCACTTCTCTATTCAGAGAAATCTTTTCTCTGAAACCTGGGGCTAACTGGTTTCGGTGGAGGCAGTGAGAGTTTTAGCTGCCATGAAGGCACACTTTTCTCTTTCTGTGCTGCCACGCCCTGCCCCATTCGCTCTCAGAGCAGGTCTGCTGTTGGCATAGCGGTCTGAGAGTTCAGCAGCCTCTTGCACTGTTTTGGGATCTCGGTCCTCCAGCCAGATTTTCAGCTCTGCTGGGCATGCCCAATAAAACTGTTCTAACAAAATCACATTTTCAATTTTATCAACAGAGTTTGCCTAAATTCCTTCCCACCAACATTTTAAAAACTAACGTTGTTTCATGGCTAGCTCGTCATAGCTCATGTCAGGGCTTCTCCTGAGCTTACAGAATTTAGCTGTGTATGATTCAGCAATTAATTCAAATTTCTTTAATGGTGCAACTTTAAATTTGCTGTAATCATCACTGTCCTCATTGTCCATTTGACCCAATGCATCCCAAGCTTTCCTGGTAAGCAACGGGGATAGCTGGAAGCTCCAGGACTCTCTAGGAATTTTAGCCTGAATACAAACTTTTTCAAAAGAATTTAAAAAGGCATCCATATCCTCACCCTCTTTAAATTTGGCTATCAATTTGGAGTTCAATTTGTATCCCAGTCCTGCAGTCCCAGTTAAACCCAAGCCACTTACCTGCTCTGGTGCTGGTGGTTGGAGTTGTAGCTTCTCCATTTCATGTTGCCTCTGGTACTCATGCTCCTCACGGTCCATCTCTCACTGTTCACGGTCTGCCTCTTGCCATTCTTGTGCCCTCTTCTCCTCTGCAGCTCACTGGCACTCATGCTTCTCACGCTCAGCATCTCTCTGTTCTCACTCTGCCTCCCTCTGGAACTCCAGCTCCATTCTGCACAACTCAATTTGCAGCCTGAGTACTTCTGTATCCAGGATACTGGTGACCTTCCCCTGCTGCTGTGGCCCTTCACTGACAGTGGCCCTGCTGTCATCCTTACCGGATCTGGACACTGCACTGTCTGCTAGCCATGCCACACTCAAGGTTCAGTCCTTTTCAGTCACTGTCTGTGACTCCATACTCTGTATATCTGCTACCATCAGGGCATCTAAGGGGTTCTGTTTGGTGGCTTTCACCTTGAACGGGACTCCTCTGTCTCCGCACAACTGCTTTAAGTAGTCTACTGTGTGCCTGCTGTAGTTGGAAGCCAACTTCTTTCCTAACTATGGCTACTCTGACTTGCAATTTAGAAAAAAATAAAATGGGTAGGAACTTGACTGTACGCCAAGTGATATAGTTCTGCCTCCTTTTAAAAAAAATACTGCCCTTTTTTTTTGCAAGTGAGCTGACAGTCTTAAGCTAACACACTGAAAAATCAGAGCTTGTAATACCAACATTTTTTGCACCACTGCCAACCAATCTGTCACAATCCCACTCAGCAAGTCAGGCCCTCTGCTCCCACAGTGCCAACCTACGAGCATAGTATTGTGAACAGTTAACAGAACAGGGTAACCCTCCTGTCTGTTTTGTGGGTTCGAATCAACCTTTGGTCTCAGTTCTGGAGGGATTCAAACTGTGAACCTCTTGCTAGTGTACCCAATGTACAGGCTCAGATAATTCTGATCTTCAGGGGGGCCAGATATTTTTCACCTACGGGCACCTAACCAGGTGTACAAAATGAACCCATAAAAACTCTAATAAAAACCTCAGATTACTCTTAACTTTTCCCAGTTTGGTATTACCATATAAGCTCATGCACAGTGTTGTCACACTCTTAACCATCCACGCATCACAGGCAAAAACAGAAGGACTTGGAAGACACAAATAGTCTATTAAAAAATGAGATGCTTACTTAAAAATAGATAACAATGTAAAGTGTAAATACAGAACCATATCTCACAAAAACATACAATCTCTTAAAAAAACCCCAAGATTTTAAAAGTGCAATTTCCTACCACCAGACAATTAGACTTGATCTATCTAATGTATCTCTTACAGTGCTGCTAGCATGTTGTAATTTTCAGAGTCCAAACATGTGTGTCTAAATAGAAAACAGAATACTGTTTAAAAACTGGCTTTGCCAACCTCTTTGTGTGAGGTCACCTAGCTCCTCCCTGTCAGAATATAAAAAATCATACCAACAGGATGTCTTATTCAGAAGATAAATTAAAATTCTGTGACCGCAGCAAAATTCATTTTTTTTTTCAAATAACTTTCTTTGATCTTATGAACAGCTTCCCCTTTCCAGGACATCAAAGGACTTGTTATGACTCTCTGCCAGATCTCATGGAGGTGCAACATGCTTTGTAGCACCATGTGAATATTAACTGTGTTTTCTCTGAACGTCATAAAAGTTTATGATCTATCTTGGCAGCTGGCAAGCTGCAATTAGTCACATAAACAGGAGATCCTTAATTTTAAGTCTCTTCTAGCCTGTAATTATCTCTTGGCTTTCATCTTAAACCTGGGGGAAGGGGGGATGTTACCCCACAGGCTATCTCAGCATGCCTCATGAAAGACACTTAATAACACATTTTCATATTACAAAAAGCATAGATTAATCAGAACCAGCTGTCCAAGTGTCACATAACTCACTCTCTTCCTAAACACACACACACACATGAATGTAGAAACACACACACACACATGCACACACACATACACACACATACACATGGCCGAAGTTCTGAGTGCCAGATATCCCTACTGTTATGCTTCCATTATGCTGTCATAAAAGAAGTTAAGAAGTTTTTTGTACACCAGGTCTAAATAATGGCATTTCTTTGGTGGATCCCCCCATTCCCAAATTCTTGCAATGTCTGTCACACACACACACACACACACACACACACACACACAGCAGATTATGAAAAAACAATGTAATACTCTCATTTCTACAAAAACTGTATGATAATTTTATCTACTAACAAATACTGCTGCTTTCTGCTGAAATTTCAGAATTATTTAAAAACCCTGGATACCCAAAACATAACAAACCTACTGTAGGTGCCATCTGCTCAAAGGTCTAAAGACAAAGCCAGTCCCTTCCATCTAGCAGGCAGCGCCATTCACCTTATTGGTGAGTATGGTTACATGTGCAGTTTAGCCCCAGACTTACTTGTGAGCTGTGGAGTTCCACTGTCCGTGATTATGATGGTGGCAGCATATTGAAAATTGACGCTCGCCATTTCTGCTGAGTCATAGTCCAACGTATCATTTACCTGAAGAAAAAACAAATAACAAAGTGATGCGTCTAAGACTGTGATACTGGAAACCCAAACAAGGTATCACAGTTTAGGAAGTGGGACATTTGTATGGGTAGAACTAATCCATTTAATCTGCACACTCTACATTGTAATTTACATTCCAGTCCAGGAACTTCTTCTCTTTGTGTTGTTTACAGCAGAAGTTGTGGCATGCAGTCTCAGACTTGGATTAAGGAGGATTTGCAACACAGCTACTACTACTACTCACCAGATAGCATGCTGGGCACAGCACAGCAGTGCATACTCCAGCCTGCCCCTTGGCATTTTTTTCTGGGCAGGTGAGCACTGGTAGGGCAAGACCAGTGCAGATTTCTCTGGGGGGGGGCAATGGATTTTTTCTTTGGATTTCTAGTGGTGGTTGGTGCTGGTAATCTTGTGATTTTGGTGATTTTTTTGCAGCCTCACAGTGGGGGTATGGGGTGGGCATGCAGTCTACTGGGGTGTTTTGTCTATGGGGAAGTGATGCCTGGGACAGGGGCAGCATGTAGCTTTGAAGTTTGTTATTTAAAAATGGCACCCATGCCAAGTCAGCGAGAGGCAATGGAAGTTGCTTGTTTTAGAAAGATGCGCTTACAATTGTTGGCCGGAGAAGATTGTTTTAGGAACAGGGTGCCTCTTAAAAGGTTGTTTTCATTTTGGTTCTGTTTTTGGGTAGTCGACTGGATGTCTTGGCTGAGCACGCCAGCCACCTGAGAGGCATCGGTGGAGGGGTAGCCGGGGAATGGGGGGGGGCTGGAGTGTCCATCTAGCTCCTAGAAGGAAAAGCATTACTTACAGGCATGATTGCAGTGCTTATTTTGGTGGCTGTTTGGGGAAAAGCCTTTTGCGAGCTCAGGATGTTTTCTCTGCAGGATCAAGTGGCTGGGCCGCAGAACACTGGCATGGCATGACCACGTGGCGCAGCCTGGCCAATTGTTTTTTTTGTGTTTTTTCAGCCAGAGCACCAAAGAGTATGGGAATCGGTCAGGCACCCAGGATGGGAGGGGGGAATGGTTGAAAGGAGCAAAGGATAGCACCGTAGAGTAGGGTATCAGAGGATCAAAAGGCCCACTATTTTTTGGGGTCAGAGTTTGTGGTTGAAGTGCGGGGCCTTTTGCTACCTACGGCCTAGATCGGGTGTGACACCCACAGGTGGGCGGTCTTCTATGGGCCCTCAAAATGGTGGTATTTGGTGAGGAGGGGCATAGCGTTGGAGGCCTATAGTTACAGTTCTTGCCTGAGGCCAGCCCATACAGAAAAAACACACTACAGTTGGAGAAGGAGAGAACGAGGGGACTGCTACCTGGCAGGCTCACTGCATGCCCTACTTTATTGGTTATATGGAAGTTTTGAGAAAAAGGGGGGCATTCAGTTGGTTTCAGTACGGCGCAATGGAAGGCCCTATCAGCTCCAAGCTGATGGGAAGGAGACAACAGTCTTTCATAGCATTGGTCAGACACAATTTTGATTTTAGAAACCATTTTGTGGAGGGGGTGGTGCAAATTGGAGGGCCATCATTTTAAGCACAGGGTGTCCATGGGTCCAGGCTCAAGATGGGGGAAGTTTTTCTCCAAAGGAGAAAAGGGGGCAGATGTTACAAAAAAAAAAAACACTAAAGGGGACAATAAGTATTTATAAGTAGGTTTAATTTTGAACTGGAGATAGGTAATATGGATCATGGAAGAGACATTATAATGGATTGTCACCTGACCCTGGGGTGTGAGGGGGAGAGGAGGGGTGAGGTGTGAGGGGCACAAGCCTTTTTATGGAGAAGAACAGAGGTATGCTGCAAGCAATAGTGACCAACAAAAAAAAGGGGGGAAAGAAAACAAGTGCACAGGACTGCAAGAGCAGGGAAAAGAATGGACCGGATATTAACCCAGGCATAAGGGGGTCTTACAGACTGCAGCTGAGCTTTTGGTGCTGTTTTTACTAAAAAAAAAGAAAACCCACTTATTTCAGTAAAATTATGTTAACAATGCCACTTTGTTTTCCAGCATTTCTTTTATTCAGGGCACTGTTTGCTTGATATGGCACCTAAAAAGAATAGACCTTCTAAGGAAGATGCCTACAGTGCCGTATTGGAGTTGGCGGATAAGGTGAACAAGGTGTGGGAGCTAGTGGAAGGTATGGAGTCCAAAAGACAGGGTGAAAAGTGAAAGGCGGAGGGACGTGGGAGAGGAAGAAGGGGAAAATAGCCAGCTAAACAGCCGAGCAGTCCCAGGAGGTCACCGAGACCAGCCAGCCCCAACGGGGTGGATCCTGAACCAGCACCACTCCCCCCCAGCCAGAGCCTCTCCCGCTGTTGGCTCTGATGTCTGTCCTGGTATCAATTCCATTGCCAGTTCTGCTGCCAACTCCAGCCCTTCCAACCTGCCACTGCCTGGGCCAGCAGAGGTGCCAACACTAGGACCAGCCGCCGGTTCGGATCCAGGGACACAAGCAGGTAAAGGAAGTATGAATGTAGGCAGCAGCATCCAAGAATATGTGTAACAAATGATTAATTCTATAGGGGATAATGAGCTAGGGCAATTTGGAAAAGCACTGTCTGATGTTCAGACAGGAAAGGGCCTACAGGCTGGGGAGAGAAGCCAGGTACCAGCACAGTTGTGGAGGCGAGAATGAGGGAAATAGGGTCCCCCAGAATGAGGATAGGTGAACATGTTCCCCTAGCCACAAAGGAGAAGATATGGACTGGGGAGTACGTGGATATGTTTGCACTAATTAGCAGAGAAGCTGTAACTAAGTATGATGAAAAGGAGAGCATAGGGAAGAGTGAGATGGCAGCTGTGGTGGTATTGTTTGGAAAAAAGGAGGAGGACAAATTCACAAAAGAGAAGACATGGGATGCTTGGTTTGTTGGTTTTGCAACATATTCAGCAATAGTCATGGAGAAAAAGCCAGAACTGGGAATTAATCACATATTCCTTGATTATTGTCATGGCAAAATCAAGAGGAGGTTTTGGGTAGTTGTATAATGATGAGTTTTTTTCGACAGAAGATGGCTACTTATGGTGATGTGTGCTGGGACACGAAACAGTTGGATTTGCGGACCGATTATGTCATAGCCCAGGCTACTCCAGACTGAGAAGGGAGAAAGAAGCCTACCCTGATGCAGAAGTGTTGTTGGGCTTACAACAGAGCATTTTGTTCCTGGACACAATGTCGGTTTCTGCACGCTTGCTCCAAGTGTGGGGGCATCCACCTGGCATCTAAATGCAGGATGAATTGGATAAGCGAGGGGCAACCCAATGGGGCACAGGGACAATCTGGCCAGTTTTTTCACAGGGGGCAATTGGGTTGCAGAGGGCAGTCAAGGAACGGGGATATAGAGGGAGGGGGTATACCGGGAGGGGTGGTCAGAGTTTTTGAAGACAGGGGGATGGAGTTTCCCACCTGGGGAGGCTGAGTCTCGATGGCCAAGACCCTGATAAAGGTGGAGCTTTTCAAACGCTGGTTACAGGCTTACCCTGACAGGGTGGCAGTGGAACAACTAGTAGAGGGATTTAGACAGGGTTTCAACCTTCATTTTCAGGGGCCTAGAGTAAGCAGGGAGGCAAATAATTTGGGGTCTGTCCGGGGGAAAGAAGAGGTCTTAAGGAGAAAATATGGAAGAGAAGGATGCAGGGATGATTGAGGGCCCATTCAGCAGTCCTCCATTACACAATTTAAGGATGTCCCCTTAGGTTTAGTTCCTAAAAAGAAATGGGGGAATTAAGGGTCAGTCATCACCTGCCCTTCCCTAATGGAGAATCGGTGAATGATTGCATTGCTGAAGAAGACAGCAAGATGTTGTGTGCGACCCTGGAGGAGGTGGTACAGATCATTAGGGTAAACCCAGAGGCATGGCTTGCTAAAACTGACATTGAATCAGCTTTTAGGCTGTTACCAGTTCACCCAGAGGATTGGGACCTATTGGGTTTTAGGATAGATGGGCAATATAATTTCAATAAAGCCATGCCTATGGAGTGCTCGACAGCCTGTGCCACCTTTGAGCTGTTTAGCACCTGCCTACAATGGGCTTTTCAACAGAGAACTGGCCACAGGATGATCATACACTACTTGGATGATTTTTGCTCATAGGTAGCGGTCAGCAGGAGACAGAAAGGATGTTGAGCAAGTTCCAAAAGATTTTCAGGAGTTGGGGTACCATTGGCACCAACAAGATGGAGAGGACCCAGCCATGTGACTGAATTTTGGGCATTGAAACTGATGCTCAACAAGAGATTTTTCATTTACCAGACAAGAAGGTACAAAAACTATGGGAGCTCTTAGGGGAACACCAGAGTAGGCATTGGGTGCAGCTGTGACAGGTACAACAGTTGACTGGTCACCTTAATTTCACCTGCAGGGCAATTGGACCAGGGAGGGCGTTTATGAGATGTCTGGTAAAAGCCATGTGGGGATAGCCAGGCCACATCATTGGGTGAATCTAGACAAGGATACACAAGCAGACCTGAGGATTTGAGGGGAATTTACAAGACAGTTCAATGGTTTATCATTTTGGCAGGATGACTGGGTCTACAACACGGACCTGGAATGGTACACAGATGCCGCTGGGGGGCTAGACATGGGAAGGTACTTTAGGGGACAATGGTTTTCTGAGGTGTGACCCAAAGAATGGACCCAGAGGGGCTTGACTAAGGATATCACTTTATTAGAATAGTACTGATTTGGGTAAGTATGCTAATTTGGGGGGGGGCTACGAAACCAGAAAGTTACAGTACCTTCTGGTGTGATTACAGAGCGGTCGTAGATGTACTTAACAATCATGGGGCGATGTCAGATTCAGTGTTGAGGGTATTAAGACAGTTAGTCTTACAAGGCTTGAAGTTAATCATGTATTTTAGGGCTAGACATATTGACGGGGTACAGAACACAGTAGCTGAAAGCCTCTCCCGTCTGCAGCTGGACAGGTTCTGGGCCATCGTACTGAGGGCAGCGGAACAAATAAAACCCATACTGGCGAACATTTGAGAGATTTGTTGGAAGGAGCTGAGTTTTTGTTTCATAACTCCAGGTCACCCCAGACCCTAAGGGTGTATAAGGGGTCTTGGCAGGCATTTCAAGTTTTCAAGAAATTGCACCAGTTGGAGGTAAGTGGGCCAGTCACTGACGAACAGATGGGAAATACATAGTTTATCAATGGGAAAGGGGATTAGCACGTGCCACAATGGGGATTCATTTAGCAGCTAGTAGCATAGTGTGCAACTTTAAAGGGTGGAGGGACCCCATGAAGACAATGTTTGAGAGGAGAATGCTACAAGGCTGGGACATCTAAAGATGAAGGGAGTCGATGACAGGAAGCCAGTGTTAGAGCAGCTCCTATCCAATTTAGCAGATGCAATTCCTAGAGTCTGTAAATCAATGGATGAAGCAATATTATTCTGGGCTGTTTACACTGTCATGTTTCATGGAGTACTTAGGGTGATTGATGCAGTTGGCCATGATAGGGAAGGGGAGGCAAGCAGGATTAACTGGAAAGACTTGGTATGGACAGCAGACTCTGTGAGCGTACAGATAAAGCGTTCTAAGACCGACCAGGAAGGGAGAGGAGTTAGGATCAATCTGGGGAGACACATTAACCAGTTTATATGCCCAGTGCAGGCATTGTGGGCTTACACTGCAGTGCACCAGAACAACAGAGGGCAGTTATTTACTCACAGTGATGGGAAGGTGGTGACAAGCTACTAGATCACAGCGATACTTAAAAAAAGTTTTGAGTTTTGTGGGGTAAGACCTGAGGAGGTACTCATCCTACTCCTTTAGAATCAGGGCCACATCACAATTAATGGCAACTGGGGGGACGAGTGGGCAGATACAAGAAAAAGGTAGATGGAAATCTGATTGTTACAGACGTTACCTGTACATAAGACCACTGAGTGAATAGCATACTAACCATCTTCTTTCTTGCCTTACAGGTTAAGTATGGGTGCAGGTGAGGGAAAAGGGGGAGAGGAAATAATAAAAAAAGGGGGGAGAGGGGGAAGGAAAAGGATTTTTGGGAAGTTACTCATGGGTCTTTGATTTTATCTTACAACAGGGCCTGGACACCAGTAGGAGATCTGGATATGTCGGCACTCTTATATTTACTGGGCAGAGAGGAATGCCTGAAAGAAGGTGGGGGGAAAGCAACTCTATCAAGACCCCAGTTGATGTAGGCTTTCTTGGACAGGAATCAGGGGTATGTGAAGTGGGTCCAGTTGCTACCAACCCTGAGGAACATGAGGGAGAGGTGACCGACGCTGGACATGATCATCATCCATTTGGGGGGAAATTACATTGGGTCCAGCCCCTGGTTAGATGTCTATTTACAAATTAGCATAACATCAAAAAGATAAAACAGCGCTGGCCACATCTGACCTTGGTTTGGTCGGACATGGTGCCATGAAGGGTGTGCCGATTAGAAAATAGTCACATAGCCATTGATAGAGCCAGGAAAAAGAGGAACAGGAGGGTAGGCATGTTGTTTCACTCTTTAGGAGATAGGATGATCACAAGGGGAATAAAAGAAAACGTGGATGAATATTGCAGACCAGATGGTGTTCACTTATCAGAATTGGGGATTACCATGTTTAATAGGGAGATAATGGGGGCTATTGAGGTGTAAACAAGTGGGTAGCTAGAGCTTGGGGGGACTGCCTGTTATCCAACGCAGGCTGCAGACAGGCTTTGGGAGAGAAATAGAAAAAGGGGTATAGAGCGGTGGAAGGAGTTGAGGGGGGAACCAAATTATGAAGGACAGCAATAAAAGAAAAGTGGTATTGGTTTGCACCATTACCTCCAAAGAAGGGAGTGGAACCAGCCACCAGGTCTACATCTGGGGGAGAAAGATGAAGAAAAAGGAAAAAGATCTGATATAATTGTTTTAAAATCGTTGTTGTAAATATGATCAGTTGAAGTATTAAAATTATGAATCGGAGCATAGAATTATGTGAAAGAAAGAATTGGTTGTGTTGTATGGATGTTTAATAGTAAATTAATTGCCGATCTGAGCACCCAGAATGACAGGTGTCTTTTTTTTTTTTTTTTTATATTTTCCTTTTCACCTGGCAGGTCCTCCGTCATACTTCTGCCCTGGTCATGGCCCCCGGTGCTCCCACCAACCGTCGATTCCAGCATTCTCCCAGTCACCCCCAGCTTACCCCTTGGAGGGTGGGGCCATGGCACCGGTTTCCCCAGTTCTGGTGCCATGGAACTAGTAACTGCTTGGGAGTGCTGGAGATGGTGGCTAATTGAAGCTCGGGGAGGGCTTCATGGAAACGGAGGACCCGCCCCTCCTGATTTTCTATTTTTTCCCTCCAGGATGTGGGGACGTGCAATGACATCCTGCATCTGCCCCGCCTCCATTGCGTACAAGCGCCGGCAGCTGTGTGACTCTCAGCCTCCACCAGGGGTCTGTCTTGCGCCAGGCACTACCCCGCCCCCCCCCTGAGAAGGAGAGCAGTCCGTAGGACGCCCTATCCTTGTCCCCCGGCCAGCCCTCCAGCGACCCTAGTCCATTCCCAAACCCGGTTGGCTGCCGCTTAGTAGAAATCCAACCACTGTGCCGATGGGCTGGCCCAGGTGTCTGTCTTGATTAGGCGGGAAATCTGGGACAATGAGGTTTGTCTTCTAAAAGGCAGACTCAATTGTTCCAGTGCTCCATCCCACAAGGATATGAAATCAGAAAGGGAAGTGAGGAGGGGTGGGGGGTGGGAATTAGGTCAGGAGGAGGAGTTAGGTGACTAATTTGGCAAAACTGTGGGTGTGGAACTAGCAAGTATAGGTCACAGATGGTATTACAATGAGGGAGGGGTTACAGAAAGAAAAGAGGGGAGGTGATAGGTGGCTGAATCGGGGGAGGTTCCCAAAATAGAGGATATTTAAAGGGCTGCAGAGAGGCTTTCTGCCTCATTATTTTGCTACTTTCAGAAATTCTTCCTCCTCACCCACCCACCTGGTTTTTAATGGACTCTTAAAGGTGGATGGCAGATGGAAAGATGGAAGGGTGTCTCGGTTTTATGGTTGGCCGTGGTGGGACAGCTGAGAGAATACCGGAAGGTATAAGAAAGGAAAGGAAGAAAATAGAAAAAGGGGCATGGGGTGGGGGTAGGGAGTTGGGGGGAACCAAATTATGAAGGACAGCAACAGCAATAAAAGAAAAGCGGTATCAGTTTACACCATTACCTCCAAAGAAGGGAGTGGAACTGGCCCCCAGGTCTACACCTGGGGGAGGAAGATGAAGAAAGAAGAAAAAGATCTGATATAATTATTTTAAAATAGTTGGTGTAAATATGTAAATATGAACAATTGAAGGATGAAGATTCTGAATCGAAGCATGGGATTATGTGAAAGAAAGAACTGGTTGTGTTGTATGGATAATGGATGTTTAATATTAAATTAATTGCTGATCTGAGCACCCACAATAACAAGTGTCTATCTTGATTGGGCAGGAAATCTGGGACAATATTGTATTATAAAACAAGAGACATTGAATTGAGAGAGGAAGGTAGTGAGGAAGGGAGATTGAAAGTACAGATAGCAAGTATATGAGAGAGGGAGTTTGGAGTGGGTGAGATGGAGAGAGAGAAAGGGGAGAAAGAGTGAAAGTACAGAGAGTGAGAGTGCAAAGAACAGAGACAGAGAGAGAGAGCATAAAGAACAAAAAAAGAGAAGAACTGAGAAGGACAGACAGCAAGATAGAATGGGAAAGGGGAGAGATGACTAGATAGATCGATAGATACTGTAGATAGAAATCTTTATTTTTATACAGGATAAAGACCATTATGCAAAAGTCCTAGTTACAAAGTCGTCCTGTTACTGGTACAGTACCGAGTTACAGAATAAAAATCGTTACAAAATAAAAGTAACATAATACATATAAATCTAATTACCTCAAATAGATACAAACACAATTAGATAAACAGCATTTCCTATCTTTCATCAGCCAATTCGTGAGATTTCCTCCATAAAGCAGCTGCAATACTACAGCAAATAGTTTATTACATCAGTGAGACACACAACAGACTTTTAATTGAGGCAAAACTAAATATAACAGTACAGGAAATAAGTAGACTAGGATTCAAACCTGTGGACATCAAGTGAAGAGGATGAGTGCAACAACTCACAAGTGCATTGTATAGACAGATTCTCCAGTAATAATATGAGCACTGATTGTTACCTGAAACTGTAAACCTTGTATCCGAAACTTGTTAAGGGAGTTTGCATTAGAACTGATCTCATAATGAAGGGTTGTGTTGCTGACATCAGGGTCCGAGCAGGTCAGGGTAAAGAGAGTTCTGCCAATAACTGTGGTTTCTGGGACCTCCCCCCTGTTGAGAGGATACAACTGTGAAGGTGAAATGTACCAAGATTGACATGACAACATATACATGTACAGAATCCTCTAGGCCTGGGTCTTGGAAATGGAAGGGATTCTCTGACACCAAGAAGGTAGCTTATAGCCCACACACAATGTCTGTCTACAGTTTGCATATAGAACAAACTCTGGTTGGAGCCAAATGGCTGTGGAGAGCTTCTGGGGTGCTTTTACCCATTATTTCTAATGGATTTGCACAATGCAGATCTACTGAGAGGCAGTTTCAATGTGGTCTTCTTTTTACACATTTTTACAATGTGTTTTCCTAGAATATGCCTGCTGATTGCTATATATTTAGCTTGGATAGTTCACAGAAGAAATGGCATCTCATTTTCAGTGAGACTGTACAGCTACACAATATTATGCTGATTTGTGTAAAATCAGAACACAATGAAAACAATATTTTACATCTGGACTAGGCTACCCTGAATAAATACATTATAAAAACTGATAAAATCATGACCCAACTGAAAACAAGATATTGCATCTAACCTGGCACATCCTGAGTAAATACTGTGCAAAAATGTGTACATGACGATCCCTATGACAATGAGATGTAGCATGTCCCCTGCGCTATCTAGGATACAAATACAGGATAAGAAATATTTAAAGGAAATCTACTGTAAACTGAACGTCACTGTGTTCACTGACAGTTCCTTTATTGTTTTATAACATATTAGATTGCAGTATGTATTTCAAATGTTGTGGCCATGAGGATGGTGTATACATAGTGTGTGTGTGTGTGTGTGTGTGTGTGTTTGCTGTAGCTCAATATATCTTTTTCCCAAAAAGCACAGTAATAAATGCCTGCTTATTGCTATATATTTATACTTCACAGAACACCTGGCATATATCTGAGACAGTACTTATCAGATAGTGTCTTCAGAGGTTAAAAAAACTGTCAATCTTTTTAGATTTGCTGGGAAAGAGTGACATTTATGAGGTATGAATCTTTCTTGAAAGACAATACCTGCCAAACTGAAGCTTGTAGCAAGAACATATTTAAGTGCTAAGTATTTAAATGTGCAAGTTGTTGCATTTCGAAAGGGGGTAAACAAATCTCCAGTTTAACAGGCAACCAATATTTAATAAGCTATTTCAGTTTCCTAATGGCCATCTGATAAGCAGCTTGGAGTTATGTCTCCAACATTCTAAAAAGAAAGAAGGGAGTATTTTATTTCAATTGGCATAGTGATTTGTAGATGTGGAAGGATACACTGAAAACTCCAAAATATGTGTTCCATGATACTCCATTTTTCCAGCTACAGACAGCAAGATGGTTGTAGGCTCCGCCCACAGCCATAAAAATGGTGTGAGAGTAATTTCATGTTTGTCTAGTGTTGTTACAGTATACAGACATATTGTATGAGGGTAACACGATGTTTGGCTACTGCTAGGATATATACAGGGAGAGTGTAATAACATGTAGAATAATGCATGAGGAAATGTGTATAACAAGGATTTTATGCACACTCGAGGTGTGTGATGCCTCCATCTGGGCATCACACACCACAGGTGTGCATAAAATCCAAGTTCACAGACTTCCCCCTATTTTATTTTTCGTATTTACTGGTTGAAGCAACTAATGAAGAAAAATGAGAGATGCAGAAAAATAAAAGATGTAGAACTGGGCAACAAGAACATTTATTAAACATGAAGAGAACGCAATAATTGTTCAGAATAGCTTAATGTAACCAAGTGCTTTAATTGCACTTTTTTACAATACTTTTAACATTTAATATTATTTTTAGCTTTTTAAGCCCCGCCTCCTGGCTCATTTCTTCCATAAATGGTAACTAGTTCTAGTAATGGAGGATTAAGTAAAACAGTTCCTCAAATAAAATTCAGAAGTTTTAACCCTTAGGCTTCCAGAAGATTTAGAACGTATAGGTTTTTAGGATGTGTATACACATCCGCAGCACTGCAAGGGTTACTTGCTTTTTTTTTTTTGATAGTCTTTGATATGTTCATTTTCTTTGGTTTCTGCGTGTGACAGCTGTTGTTCTGTATCCAGGTTCAAGCTGATGCGATGCAAAAGTGAGAGAAAGAAATTTGCATTTTTTTTTAGTACTGTGGCAACAAAGGTGAACAACTTGCCATTTTTTTATGTTTTCCTGTCAGAGTTTCATTACTAAACTGTGCCCAGCTTATACTTTGTTGAATGACTGAGGAGGCTGCCCTTTGCGCTGTTGGTTTTCTGAAGTGAGCGGGAGCGAACGGCCAACGTGAGGACAGTCTCTCATACAGGCGTTCAGGTGCATTGCGGGCTATTTTTGGAAAGGTGGTTTACGGAACTTCGTTATTCACACGTGTGAATAATGGAGTTTGTGAGGTTGTGCCAGCAGTTGATTATTGGCACTAACCAGTAAATATACAATGCTTATCAACAGTTGGTATACAGACACAGTGCGAGGGTAGCACAATATCTACAGTGGGTATATTTGTCTTTCTTCCTTTCTTGTTTTCTTGTTTTCTTGCTTTCTTTCTATAAGCTGGTGGGCTCACTGGGACCAGATCCATTTTACAGATGTGACCCAGGCACTATAGGGGATGTCTACCTGGCATTACATACACATACATAGAAATTACTCAGCAATAATGTATAATTAGGTAAAACAGTTACACTTCACATGGGCTGGCTATATAACCTAGAGGTTAGAGTAATGAGTTGCGAATGAGCTTAATATATCCAGCAGACCAGGGTTTAATTCCCACAACCTCCACTTGTATACTGTGTGACTCTGAGCAAATCATTTAACCTCCTCAGTGGTCTTGGGTCACCCCTGAAAACAGGCACTTTTGCTTAGTGAGCCTTACCTGGTTACCAAAGAATAAATAAATAAATAAATTTAATAGCAGATATTCCTTGATCTTTGATTTGAATTTGTTATTGGAGTTTATTGACCTAATCTAAACAGGAATGTAGTTCCATGTTCTAGTACCTCTGGTGACAAACGTTTTAAGGCCCATGGAGGATTTCATGTGGGGTGTTCTAAACAGGTTTACTTATGAACATTCAAAAAGATCCAGCAGAAGAAGACCACCCAGTCTACTACATCTGCTTGGTAAGTGATGCAGGATCTAGCCTTACAAAATTTATGCCAATGACCCTGCCCCCAACTGTTCCCCCCTTCTCCTCTTCTTTTGTCCCAATGGTTCCCTTTGTGCTTGTCCCAGGTTCTCTTGAATGCTCCCACTGTCCTTGCTGATACCACCTCCTCTAGCATCTCATTTGAGGTGGACACTTCCCTCTCCATATAGAAATGCTTCCTTACATCCCATCTGAATCCCCTCCCATCAATTTTAGGCTGTGCCCCCTAGTAGTGCTGTTGTCACTCATTTTAAAGAGGCCCTCCCTTTTCACTCTGTTAATTCCCTTCATGTACTTGAAGGTCTCTATCATAGCACCCCTCTGCCTCCTCTCTTCCTGGGAGTACATCCCCAGGGCTCCCAGCCTCTCCTCATAGGACCTCTCCTGTAACCCTTCAATCATCTTGCTTGCTCTCCTCTTGATCCCCTCCAGTATGTTGATGTCCTTCTTAAGGTAAGGATGCCAGTACCTCACCCCACATTCTAAATGTGGTCTCACCAAAAGTAAAACAACCTCACTCTGCCTACTACTGAAACCCCTTGCAATACACCCCAGCATCCTGTTAGCCTTCGCCACCACTTTTTTACACCAAGAGGCGTGTTTCAGATCACTTGTAGTCATTATCCCTAGATCTGTTTCCTCTTCAGAAGCAGTTACCTGAGCCCTTCCTATGTAATACTCTGTCCTAGGGTTCTTGGTCCCTATGTGCATCACTTTGTACTTTTTGTCATTGAAACTGAGTTGCCAGATTTCTGATCATTTCTCTAGTCTGGCAAGGTCCTCCCTCAGGTCCTGAATGCCCTCCTTGGTGTCCACTGTCTCACAGTTTGGTGTCATCTACAGACAGGTACATTTTGCCTTTAATGCCTTCCCTGATGTTACTTATGAAGTCATTGAACAACACAGGCCCCAGCACTGATCCCTGTGGGACCCTGCTGTTAACCTCCTTGGTGCTAGAGAACTCACCCTCAACCACTACTCTCTAGGTTCTACCGCTCAACCAGTTTTCAACCCATCTTACCATATCCTCACCCACCCCCTATCCCTCAGCCTTATTATTAACCTTTTGTGTGGTACAGAATTAAAGGTCTTGTTAAAGTTCAGGTACATGGTGTCTACTGCCTAGTCTTTGTCCACTGCCCTCGTGACCCAATCAAAGAACTTGATCAGGCTCATTTGACATGATCTGCCTGCCACAAACTGGTGCTGTCTTTTGTCCTGTAGACAATTCTCCCCCATGTACTTCACCAGTGTTTCCTTTAATATGGTCTCCATGAGTTTACATACTATCGAGGTTAGTCTGACTGGCCTATATTTACCTGGGTCAGCCCTGGGTCCGCTCTTGTGAAGTGGCACCACATGTGCCATTCTTCACTCCAGCACCACCACTCCTGACTACAGAGATCTATTGAAGAGAAGAACCAGCTGGCCCACCAGATCCTCTGCTACCTCTTTCAGCACCCTGAGGTGTATTTCATCTGGCCCTGGGGATTTGTCCACCTTCAAGGCCATCAGCCCTTCCCTCACTCTTTCAATCCCAATTACCCCTATGGCATCCCCCCCATTCCCTCCCTCCTTCTCCCTGCCCATGGCACCAGTCCATCCTTTTCCTTTGTAAAGACAGAGATAAGTATTTGTTTAATACCTCTGCTTTGCTCCCGCCTTCATCAACCTAAACATCCCTCTTTCTCAGCCTAACAATGCCACCTTTTTTATCCTTTGTTTTGCTTGTGTAGTGAAAAAAGGCATTTTCCCCATTCTTTATTCATTCAGCTATTTGGAGCTCTTTCTGTGCCTTTGCCTGCTGTATCTCCCTTCTTGCCACCTTAGCTAGCCTACGGTATTCTTCCTCATCCTCTTCATTTGCTGTTCTTTTGAATCTTCTATAGGCTGCCCTCTTTTCCCTCATCGCTCTGGCCACCTCCCCGTTAAATCAGATTGGTGATCTGGCTTTCGATTTCTTCCCCATCATTTTGAAACAACTGCTTGTGGCCTTCTGAATGGCCCCCCCTAATTGTGGCCCATAATTGGTCCACCCCCATGCCCTCCTCCATGCTCTTACAGGTTTTCCCTTAGCACTCCTCTCATCTTTTTAAAATTTGCCCTCCTACAATCCAATGTTCTGGTCTTAGTGGGGATGTCATCCTTACCCATGTCCAAACTGAACCACACTGTATTGTGGTTACTTTGACCCAGGGGTTCTCAGCATGGGGTCATTATGTTGCACGACATAATGCGCACAAGTCTGGGTTCGCCATAATGCCGTATGCTATTATGTCATGCGACATTATGACCTGGTACGAGGGTTCTCTAACTTCGATCTCCTATACGTTTCTTCCCATTGGTGAGCACTAGGTCCAGGACTGTCCCCTCCCTGGTGGCATCAGTCACACACTGAGTCATGAAGCCATCCTGGATTGCATTTAGGATTTAATGACTTCAGAGGATCTAAGACTCAGATTGTTGATATGTGGGTTAAACTAGGACTGGAGATAATTTGGTGGGCCATGCTTCTGGATATATAAACAATGAGAGATAACACAATGTCTACAGCTGGTGTTTACATTAGACACGGTATAAGAGTAATATATTGTTAGTTCACAGCTGGTATATTGACAGTTTAGACACTCAGTGTGAGAGCAACACACTGTTAGCTTACAGTTGCTGTATATAAGCACTCATTGTGAGAGCAAAACACTGTTAGCTTGTAGTTGTTGTATAGGCACTCAATGTGAGAAGAGCACACTGTTAGCTTACAGTTGTTGCATAGGCACTCAATGTGAGAGCAGCACACTGTTAGCTTACAGTTGTTGTATGAGCACTCACTGTGAGAGCAGAACACTGTTAGCTTGTAGTTGTTGTATAGGCACTCAATGTGAGAAGAGCACACTGTTAGCTTGTAGTTGTTGTATAGGCACTCAATGTGAAAATAGCACACTGCTGGCTTGCAGTTGTTGTATAGACATGCAATGTGAGAACAGCACACTATTTGCTTGCAGTTGTTGTATAGGAAATCAATGTGAGAATAGCACACTGTTCAATCAATCAAATCTGTTTATTGATCGACAGTTTATACCATTACAATATAAATAACAAGTTACAACTAAAAGACTAAACAGTTTAAAAAAATATGTTTACACAGTGAATTTTAGCAGCATTTTACATAAATTAAAACATACTCTCTTTGATTATAAATATCGATACAATGTTCCCCCCACAGATTAATTAATTCATTTGTGCAAATATACATTATTATTCTATTATATGCAATTTTCTTCCATCTATAAGCTTGCAGAAAGAAATTACCCTCTCTAATACATGTGCCATGGTAGGTTTGAGCAAATATGTGATCATCTGATTTGGTTCCATTTCTAATGTAGATAATATATCCCCAATAATTTATTTGTCATCTCATTGTACAGTGGACATAAAATTAAGAGATGTGTTACATTATTCTTCCAGTTTGGCATTTGTAGTTCCTCCCTCCCCCTCGCCTGTCCAGTAGAAAGTCTTCAGTCTCTGGCTTCATGATATTCAAACCTGTACTTCATGAATATGTTTCTTCTTCTTCTGGGGTCCTTTACAATATTTAAATAGTTTCTAAATCTGGAACATCTTTAGTTAATTGGTAGCCATTTACTAATTTTATATTATTTACTTAACCCTATATCCCTTTGTATATACTGTATGTGTCTCTTAATATTTCTTTTATTTTCATATGGACTTCTTTTAATGGTCTGGTATGAATGTCTATGATGGAATTTAGCAAGCCATGAGGTTTAATTATTTTTTCCACTCTCTGCATACTTGGGAGCATTTTGTATTGGCCAACATATTTGAAAGACTCCTCTTTATATTTATGGGGCAGTCTGGCTTCAGTCATTTTATAAGCTTTCAACCAGTAGGCTACCATTCTTTCTTCCACATTGCATTGTATTGGTATTTGACCTTTTCCATTCTTACCAATGCAGAAGGCACACTCTTTAGTAATCCTAGAATGTTTTTTATAATATCTGTTTACCAGCAATTCTAGTGTTCTCCTTAGTTCCAGGCCCCATAACTCTGCCCCATAACACCTGGGGTGGGATATTCAAAACGGTTGCGCAAGGCGCAAGTGAGATGTGCCAGCGCAACAGTGGAAATGCACCAAAGAGCGATATTCAGCAGGTGACAATGTGCTGCAGAAATCGCAGTGCGCCATTGTGCAACCCTAATGAATGCAAGCGCAAGTGCAGGGGGCGTAGCCATGAATAAACAGCACAGTGTGATATTCAACAGCAGGCCGATGGCGTAAGTAAGCGCAGAGCAACTGGAACATGCCCAGAGCAAAGCTGAGCCTATAAAAGGATGGAGCAAGCAGAGGACGGTGGCTTGTGCCCAGGGGAGCAGGGGTGAGAGAGGGAGAGAGAGTGAAAGAGAGACAGAGTGAGCGACAGAGACAGTGTGAGACTGTGACAGGGTGAGGGCCATTGGCCAGGCAGGAAAGCAGCAGGAGTTCAGGACAGTCACAGAGGCAGGAGGTGCAGCGGGCAGTGGGACAGAGTGTGGGACCCAGAGTGAGCCCGTGGGCAGGTCATACAATGCGTGTGGGTCCCCCAACACAGACGTGCACCTAGTGCAGGGACCCAAGCAGCGGCATAAAGCTGGGGAAGCCCAGGAAGACAGCTGCGGGGGGGGGGGTTGGACAGGCTGGGCCATGGCCAGTGCAATATTCCAGATGAAGGCGGTAATGAGAGGTGTGAGGAGGCAGGTGGCTGAGTGACGCGGCCATGGAAGGGCCCGCTGGTGGTATGCCCAGAACAGGTGCCCGCAGCACCTTCGAACACTACAGTCACACTGAGATCGTGGGCTGGTACCACCTGAACCAGATGATTCTGAGGCAGCTGTGTGAGCTGTGCAGTGACGAGATGCAGGCACCCACGAGATGGAGCCACGCCCTGTCAGTGGAGACCAAGATCATGGCCGTGATGTGCCTGCTCACCAGGGGCACCTTCCAAAGACCAACAGAGGACACCACAGGCATAACCCAGTCAGCTGCATCATGGCTCCTTACACAATTCCTCAACGCACTGCTGCCACATGCTGCAGAATTCATCCACTTCCCCAGCACACAGGCAGAGCATGCAGCAAACATGCAGGAGTTCCACAGGGTTGCACGTATGCCTGGCATGCTATCGGCCATTGACTGCACCCACGTGGCATCTGCACACCACCAGGGCCAGAGGGAGTGGCCTACATGAACAGGAAGGGCTACCCCAGTGTCAACTTCCAGGCGGTGTGCGATGCCAAGGGGCGCATAATCAATGTATGTGCCACACACCCTGGGGGAGCACATGATGCCTTCATCTGGCACCAGTCTGCTCTGTGCCACAGGTTTGAGAGTGGGGACATCCCCACCGGCTACCTAGTAGGTGAGTATGCAGCAGGACAGGGCAGCCCTGCGCAACAGGGCAGGGTGTGGGGGGGTAATGCAATGCATGGGGTGTCGAGGGTTCGGCTGTGTAGGGGGGGCAGCCACACATACCAATGTGGTAACCCAGCATGTTTCCCCACAAGTGACAGTGGATACCGACTCAGGCCCTGGCTGGTCACCCCATACTGGCGCCCGTCGACCCCAGTGCAGGAGAGATACAATGAGGCACATGCCAGCACATGGAACATCATCGAGTGTGTGTTTGGACTGCTGAAGACACGATTCCGTTGCCTGCACAGATCCAGCGGTGCCCTACAGTACAGCCCCTTGAAGGCCTGTGGCCTATTCCTGGCCTGATGTGTGCTACACAACATGGCCACTGACCGTGGGATAGCTGTCGAGGTCAAAGAGGGGAACAGCAGTGAGGATGACGTGGACACTAGGGCCAACGGTGGTGGGCAGCCCCCACCTGGATGATGGGAGCTCCGGCTGCGCAGGATGGCCCAGCAGCACAAGGACACCATTGCAGAGGAGCACTGTGGTACATGCAGGTAGGTGAACAGGTCCACACACAGGTCAAAGGGACCGATGCACGGTAAACAGGCATGGCTGGCAGGGCCCCACAACAGACACAGCCGGAGGGGGGGGCGAAGATGGACTAGGGACAGGTCACCGTGGAAGCACCCCTGACAGAACAGTGGATCCCACTCACACAGCCCCATGCACCCACACCAACACAGGCACAGTCACATGGGCACACACACACGCACACCCCGAGGCCGCCAGCGGGCATATGTCAGATGCTGAACACTGGTGCACTGTGGTGGCTGGCGCTGTGATGGCATCATCATGCACATGCCATGG
Source organism: Neoceratodus forsteri (assembly GCA_016271365.2). Classification (NCBI taxonomy): domain Eukaryota; kingdom Metazoa; phylum Chordata; order Ceratodontiformes; family Ceratodontidae; genus Neoceratodus; species Neoceratodus forsteri. Next base: position 1,576,100,975 of record CM028129.1, on the reverse strand, counting down.
TGGCCAGCGGCCGGGAGGGTGTGCACAAGATGGGCATGACGTGCGGCCACAGATGTCATGGCCCAGATATGGACATGCACATACCACACCTCCGTGCATACAGGGTTGCGGCAGGCAGCAGACAGGGTGGGCGGCGGATCATGTCCGCCACGCAGGTACATGGCCACCACAGACACGTGGATGGCCCTGCCTAGACCACCCAGCAGACGCAGACTGTGCGGCGGCCACAGGGGGTGTCATAGACATACCCCCAGGTGTGCTGCTGTGAGAACATGACCGGGCCCTCGCAGGCATCTGCAAGCCCCCAAACAGGCCCGCTCCAGGTGTGCTTGGAATGCCCACAGCTGATCCTGGTGATGACAATGCTGAGGTCACATGACGTCAGGACCGAGGGGTGGAGAATGCACTCTGCGGTGACTGCAGCAGACAGCCCTGCACCAGGGTGGCCAGTGGTGCCAGGCGAGCTGTGACTGCAGCGGTGAGCCAATTCAGGCCTGCGGTCATGTCCTCCTGCATGCGTGTTGCCTCGGCCAGGAGCTGATGAAAGTACTGGTCACACCTCCCTGCAGACTGGTGCAGTTCAGTGCAGAGTGCATGCACCCCTGCCATGACCTGCATCAGTTGCTCCACGGATGCCCTGAGCAGACGGGTGTGCTTGTCAAGTGGGTTGGTGCCCTGGGGGGCTTGGGCATTGTGCCGACCTGTGGGGGTTTTGCGACCCCCGCAGCACAGCCCCCCATGCAGGTGAGGGCTGCACAGCAGGGCCCTCTTGGGCCTGTCCTGACTGCGGTGCACTGGCAGCAGACACTGTACCCGGTCCACCCTCAGCACCATCCTGCTGCCGCCGCTGCTCCTCTAGCCGCTGTGCACACAACGTCGCTGGGGAGGCTACACCCCCACCACCAGACGGGCCTGACTGTGCCACAGGTACTGTGGCTACCGCAACACTGGGCGGTGTTGCTGGTGGGTCTGCCAGTGCCACCCATGCACCATTGGCGCTGCTTTAGTCCTGTGCATGGTAGGGGTGCCTCCCCCTGTATAGCATCACCACTGTCCTGGGTATTGGCCATGTCGTCATCAGACGTGGACTCCACCCCAATCACTGTCTCAGCATACTGGACACCATGGCTGGCATCCCACTGTAATACTGCCTGGGCCTCATCCGCACCCATGCCACAGGCATCTGCGCAGGCAGTGTGGTGGCTCTGGCAGGGATCCAGGTCACGGACCCCAGCGGAGGAGGATGGGCGCTCCTCCAGGTCCCCAACATCACCCAGGGTGGGCTCCGCTGCCCCTGCATCCGCACGCAGGCACCCTGGATCTGTAAGGGAACATATTCATGTCAGTGCCACCACAACGCACCCCCACCCCAATGCACCCCTTACCCACATCCTCTTGCACCGCTGAACCTACCATGCAGGGAAGGGCTACCCCCCCGTCTGGAATCCACCACCGGGAATGCCCTCAACGGCGCTGTGTCGCATTGTGTCTGCCACAAGCTCCTCCCGCGGTGTCAGCTGTGGCACCTCAGGCTGTCCACTGCCCATGGCAGCACATGCAGCCCGAATGGCTGCCACCTTCTCCTTGATCTGCCTGCGGTCCGTGCCCATCTTCTTCATGCATTCCTGCAACTACCTCTGATGGACGCCCTGCAGGTTCACGGTCCTGGCTACACCCACCCATGGTTCCACCCTGGCTTGCTGGGTGCCTGTGGAGCCACTCAGGAGGGGCTCCTGGTCAAGGTAGGCATCATATAGGGCATCGCACTCCGCCCTTGTGAAATTGGGCCTGCGTTTACGTGCAGGCCCCTGCTTCTCAACTTCCTCTTGCTCCGACATGCCATTCCTGTTGGTGGGGACATTAGGTCAGTGCTGGTTGCCACACACGAGGGCCCCCCAGATCCCACATGCCCAGTGCCTGGCATCCTACCTGTGAAGGTTGAAATACCGGTCTGGTGCCTGTGCCTCCACATGGCGCCTTTATAGCTCATCACATGCAAATGAGGGAATGTGCAGCTGTAATGGGATGTAAATTCCGTCCGATGCGCCACCGATATGCTGATCAGCTCATCTGCACATGCCCGCTGAATATTGAGGAATTGCGCATTGCACAGTGAGGTTGCTTATGCACATGTCATGGAGCATCTGTGTGACGTGCCCAGTCCGCATGGTACAGCGCATGCGTACACTGACGTTGCGTACGTTGGTGGCGCTTCCCACACATGATGCGCTACAGGCGGCACGGTGCTCAGCCGCTATTGGGCATGTGGCCCACATGCACCATACACCCAGTCGCACACATGCACTATTGGCACATGGCCTATGGGGCACAATGGACCCTATAGTGCACCATGCCACCCATGCTCTGTCGCGCTGCCACGCACTGTGCGTTTGTCACCCTTTGACCCCTACATGTGCCCCTTGACCCCCTGGTGACTGCGGCATGTGTCAGCGTTGCCTCATGCATATCGCGCATACCCAGCCAATGCGTGATAGGGGATGCCAGCGCATCACCAGGCGTATGGCGCATCCTTCACACGTGCGTCTCGTGCGCTCCCCAGCACCATTATGCTGCTGTGGTTCAAGATAGAGCCATGCCATGCAGGAGCACACCGAGAGCGCCAAACTGGACACAGGTGGAGCTTGTGAACTTGGTGGCTTTGGTGGAGCCACATATTGGTGCCTTCTATGGGCAGGTAACCCTGGACCAGCCACGCACTGAGGTGTGGCAGGGGGTGGCCGAGGAGCTGGAGGAGGTGACAGGGTCGTGCTGTAATGGGGATCAGTGCCGCCACAGGTACGGTGACCTGCGGAGAAGGGATCCTGACTGGCTCAGGTCACTGCAGGCACGTGTCTGGAGGGGTGCTGTGCCACAGCCAGGTAAATGCATTTATCCCCATCCATGCCATGTTGATATTGTGTGTGCTGCTAGCGGGTGTCACGCCATGCTGCTGTGGGTGGGGGGCAGTGGCCAGGAACACCGCTGGACATGGCAGCGCACAGCTGGTGTGCCATGCCTCGGCACTGCCGCTGCACGGGGTCATGGGGTTTACTGTGCTGGGGGGGGCCCATGTCTTGCTGCCCAGTGCTGATGTCTGTCTTACACTGTCTCCTTACTAGGCCTTGAAGATTGGCAAAGAGCCCAGATGGTAGGTGCCACTGCCGGACAGCAGCAGGCCAGTGGTGGTGCACAATGGAGGGTTGCCGGCCAGCCAGATGGTGCAGGTGGTCAGGTGCCAGTCAGGTCACAGCTTGCAGGTAGGCACCTTGGTGGCGTATTTTGTTGTGTGGGGTTGGGGTGGGCCACATCCCCCTGTGCACATGGCCATTACATTCTGTGCCTAGCTGGTGTGGTCCATTGCACCATGCTGTGCCCAGGGCATGTGTGTGTGGCCGCTGTGGGTGGGCTGTGGGTGCATCCGGGTGCCAGCCAGGCCACTGTCAGCCCCACACAATGGCCATTCACTTGGCTGTCATGGCTGTGGCATGCTGTACCTGGTTGGTGGTGGTGTGCAGTGCTGTGCGTGGCTATGGATAGTCGAGATGGAGGCTTGTGTGGGCACGCACACTGTGGTTGGCTGTGTGCCCCCTGCAGGGCACATGCCAGCATTGTCTGCTGTGCACAGTGGGTGGGCTACAGTTGTGTGGGTGTGCACTCATCTTGTCCCCTCCTTTGTCCTAGGAGCCTAACTGGTGGATGCCCATACAAGGCTGCTGGAACGGATCCTGCGGGTCGCTACAGTCACCCTTGCGGTGGCACGCATTATTCGACAGGCCATGTTCCAGCCACAGAGAAGGAGGCTGCAGAGGTGCTGATAGTTGAGGACCTTCCAAGGGGCCTGTTGGCCTGCTTCACCCTCCCTTCCACTGACACCTCTCCCATTCCTCCATTGTTCCAACCCTACCATGTCCCCGTCTCCCCACCCCCTTCCCCATCCTATGTTCCTGAATGTGTCCTCCCCATTTCCTGCCCCCTATCCCTGTTCAACTGTACATAGTTTTGTTTGTTGCTTGTTGTTTCAATACAGTTATATTTTGGTAGCCATCCATGTCCATGTCTGCTTTGCAGATGGCATTGGTGCCATGCTGCAGTGGTGTGCATGGTGGCTGTGTGGTACATTTGCGGTTGCCTGGGGTTTGTGTCAGGTGGTCTGTGCACAGTGGCGTGTGTGTGTGTGTATGTGTGCGCCCTGTGGCATGCGTATGTTCCCTGCTGGGCTGTGTGACTGGTGTGGTGTGTGCTGTTGGCTTGTGTGTTGTCTGCTTTGGTCCTGGTGCCATGTCCCGTGCCATCCTGTGGGTGTTGCCCATGGCTGCCTGCCAGTGGCCATGGGTGTCATGCCACCTCCATACACTGCAGTGGGATGCGTGGTCAGGGCATGTGGCCATGCGCCTGCCTTGCCACCCTCCGGTCGTCCCCTGCACTATGGTGGCAATGTGTCCTGCTCTTGTGGCCTGCTCCACACTGTGCCAGGGGCCCTGTGCCTCTGTCCTTTGCCCTGCCCATGCTATGCTCCTGTGCTTCCTGCCTTGCTCCATTGCGCAACCCTAGTTGCGCAATGGCGCCTGCTGCCTTGCTCCCTGGCACAGCCCTAGTTGCGCTATAGCGCATCCCTGCGATATTCAGCCATCTTGCGCTGTCACTTGCCTTGGTGCTCAGCCTTTGAATATCGTGTTGGATGCGCACCTGTGCAGTGTACCTGCGCTGCACCACTCTTGCACCTGCTTCTGGTGCATTTCTGAATATTCCACCCACAGTTTCTTATCTTTGTGTTGATAAGTTTAATACAGCCCTTCGTAGATCTACCCCCAACTTTATTTATGAAACCTAGTACTGCAGATGAGAATTTCTTTACCTTGATCTCCATTTCTTTTTTTTTTAGTGTGGTTAGAGAACTGTATGCCTCGATAGCAATAATTTGTTACTGTTTCTAAGTTTTTATTATTATACACTATTTTATATTTGCCCATTGTTCGTTTATTGATATTGCCACTTATTAACTTTGTTTTGCCGTAGTTGATTTCTAGTTCCATATTATCCATTTCATTTTGAAGTTTATAAAAACTTCTTTTGAATCCTAGAAAACTAGTGGAGAGGAGGACAATGTCATCTGCGCAAGCGAGGTAGAGGCAGCGCCTGGAGCCCACTTTGGGCAGATGAAATTCTGGGTCATAAAGTTTTATTAAAATCTAATTGATAAAGAGGTTAAATAATATGGGTGAAAGCACACAGCCTTGCTTTACACCACGATTTGTTGGGCATCTTGAGCGTTTGTTACCATTTCGACTGTATCTCACACATGCCATATTTTCTGGTAAAATGTCATATAGGATAGTGCATAGGGAACAGTTGACAACAGGGCTATTCTTTCACCGAGTTGGCACTATGACGACGGATTACCTCGAGAGTGCAGCTCAAGAGGTAATCCGTTGTCATAGTGCCAACGAGGTGAAAGATGCCCTGTTGTCAACTGTTCCCCATGCACTTTTCTTTATAGTGTATGGTGGAACGTCGTTTTTTTGGGAAAAAAAATCAGTTACTAGAAGGAAAAAAGAACTTTATATTGTGAACATTTTAACGCTAAACATTAGTACTGCTGCAGACATTGCTGCTTTCGCCGTGTGTCCTGTCTATGGAGTGAGCCCTAACTGTCAAATGCTGCTCGAGGACACAGTGTGACGTTCGCAGTACAGTGGAAAACATCATTCTGTTGCACTGCGAACGTCACTAGTGTGTGACTACAAGGTTTCGAAAACGATGGATTTCGGTGGAGAATGACGCTCCACCATACACTATATTATAATATTGATCAAGGCATCTTCTAACTTATACTCTTTGAGTGAGTTTACTTCTGTTTACCCAATCGAATGTGGACTTAAGGTCCACGAAGATGCAAAACAATTTTTGTTTCTTTATTTTATTATATTTATGCATTATATGTACTAATGTAGAGCTTTGGTCCAGCGTAGAATGCGTCAGTATAAATCAAGTTTGCGCTTTGTCAATTATTTTATTTTCTCTACCCACTGTAATACTCTGTCATTAATAATTCTTGTGAATGTTTTTTGGGTATTGTCAATCAGGCTGATAGGCCTGTAGCAGCTGGGGTTATTTTTATCACCTTTTTATGTTGGCTTGCCGCGCTTGCGCGGCAGTCAACATATTGGGAGAGTGCAGCTTTGGGGGCGCGGCTGCTGTTGGGCGAATGCAGGGCACGCATCAGTAGGTGTGTCCCTCATTCCCCAGTAAGCCAGCATGCTAGCACTGACACCAACATTATGTAAAGTGGACAAAACTTCAAAACAAAGTGCCGCTGCAATCAGAGGCAAGCTCGTCATGCAGCGGCACTTTGTTTACAAGTTATGTCCACTTTACTACGTGCCATTCCCCCCCATACAGGGTGCCACGTTGGGAGCCCACCCCAGCGTGGCAACTGATGCCATGCCCGACTGGGGTGCCCAATCCCCCGTCGGATCCACTGTCCCCCCCTAGTACAGGGTGCCAAGCTGGGAGCCCACCCCAGCATGGCAACTGATCCCATGGCCGACGGGGGTGCCCAATCCCCATTGGCTCCACTGTCCTCCCCCAGTACAGGGTGCCATGGGAGCCCACCCGAGCGTGGCAACTCGATCCTATGGCCGACGGGGTGCTTAACTCGTCGGCCTGCACGCCCAGCCACATCCTTCTTCACATATGCTGGGAGCCCACCCCAGCGTGGCAAATGTCCCGGGCCGTTTTTTTTTTTTTGCCTGTAAATTAAAAACGGTCCCACAGCGCTTCTCCCGCCCCTCCCACAACCTGCACCCACCCACTGCGCACCCTGCCTCCCCACACCCCCCTCACCTCATACTTACCTCCAGACTCTGGTGCGACGATCATCGGTGGACCGGGAACATGTCTGCACTCTTCAAAACCAACCGCGAACTGAGGAAATGCCGGTAAACTGTATAACGGGCTAGATAGGGTTTTTTCAACTTTGTTGCATATCTCAGGCATTTTTTGGAATTTTTGCACCAAATTTTCATCACGGGTTTTTTGGGGCCCCTCCTCATGAATTCTGTCACTGTCATGGCGTTTATCAGCCTCGAAAGGTGATTTCACAGTCACTGCGCGAAATCACCTTTCGGGGCCCATTAACAAAATGACAGTGGTGGTGTTCATGAGGTGCCCTCTTAAAAAGCCTAAGTTCCAAATTTGGTTGAAAAAATCCAACAAATGCCTGTTTTACGAGCGTGCGTTGCGCAGTTGCTAGGCAGGCTCGTAACTTCGCGCATTCACAATATTTTACTGCCGGATTTTCAGCATTGTAATTTTTGTACACCTCCTTGTGAACAGTACAGCTGTCATTTTCCACATCCTGCCCGAAATGTGTTTCTGCACTTCCGGCGCACAATTGCGCAGTCGCTGTGAGAAATCAGTGTTTGGGTCAGATTATGAAAATGACAGTGACATAGTTCATGAGCAGAAGACCTAAAATGCCTATGTTGAAAATTTGGTGATGATACTCCATAAAATAACTGTGTTACGAGCATGCGTTGGCAGATTGCACGCACGCTCGTACCGTCGTGCATTTGTGATATTTTCAGTCTGGATTTTCACTATTGCCATTTTTCCACACCTCTTGATGAACAGTACAGCCGCTATTTGACATATTGTGCCCAAATGTGTTTTCACACTCGCGAGAATAGCAGGGTCACAGCGAAATCACTTTGGGACACTGTGAGGAAATAACAGTGACACTGTACATGAGCAGAGGTGCTGAAATGCCTATGTTGAAAATCTGGTGCCGAACACCCATAAAATGGCAGTGTTGCAAGCGTGCATTGCATATTTCCCACACACCCTAGTAGCTTCGCAAATTTGGTATATTTACATGCCACATTTTCAACACTGGCATTTTTTTACACCTCCTTATGAACTGTGCAGCTGTCATTTCTCACATCCTGCCTGACATGTTTTCCCGCACTGCACTACCAAACACCCAAAGGGACACCCTAATGCTTGTCACTCTCTGCAGGGTGGGGGTGGGTTGGCATCAGTTCAGTACTTCACTGCCATTCCTATGATGCATCTGTCTAACTCCTGCACTACCAATGCCAATGCCAGCAAGCCAACATTCGGCATTGACAAATGCTTGTTTTGTATAGAGGAATTATTATATTATCTGACCAAGAACTTGGCATTTTACCTGTTTCCGTAATGTATTTATAGACCTTAAATAGGCATGCTGACCACATTTCTAATCAGTTTTTAAAGACATCCATCGGGGCCCATCTGGACCAGAGGCTTTTCTGCTTGGGAATGCTTTTATAGCTACTTCAATTTCTTCCCTGGATATTTTGTTTTTCATTGGGGTCCATTTGATTCTTTCAACTGTATTCAATGATTTGATTTCAAAAAATAATGTTTTTACATAATTGACCCAAGTATCTGGTTCTATAAACTTTGCTATGTCCTCTAAATAATTATCAATGCTTTTATTACCATTCTCCAGAATTTATTATTATCTTTTTTTACTATGGTTTACTCAAAGTCCTTCTTAACTTTGTTTCTGTATCTTTCCCTCTTTTCTTTTATGGTATTATTGTATTCCTTCCTGATTTTATTCAGTACACTTTTGTTTTCCTTGTTGGAAATAATCTTGTCATTTTTACGTTCGCTTGCTGTGCAAGGAACGTTTTGGGAGAGTAGCACACTTTGGAGGTGTGCCTCTCTCTTGCAATCCACTGCTCCGTTGAGCAGGCGTGGTGGTCCTGCAACTAATGGGTGCGGAGTTGTGGTGATGACAGTGGTGGTCTTGCCCAAAGAAAACCACCGCTGTCATACAGAGCACTGCCACGCCGCTTCCTAAAAATCTTTTTGCCACACTGGAGCCCACCCCCTGCAAGGCGTAATGTCCCACGGTCGCCTGCCGGACGGGTGCCTAACTCGTCGTTGCTCCACGGCCCCCGGTTATTCTTCTTCGCCCTTGGAGCCCACCCCAGCGGGCAACTGTCCCGGTTGTTCGTTCATCGGGGTGCCCAATCCCTGTCGGCTCGCCCCCAGCTCATGCTTCTGCCACACTGGGAGCCTACCCCAGCATGGCAAACGCCCCATGTCGCCTTTTTTTTTTTACCTGTAAATTGAAATGGTCTCACGGCGCTTTCTCCCAGTCCCCTCCCACAACCCGCACTCCACCCACTGTGCACCTCATACCTCTACACCCCTCAACTTCTACAATACCTCCAGAGCTCGGGCGAAAATCTTCGGTGGACCGGGAACACGCCTTCACTCTTCTCAAAGTTCCGATCGCGAACTCAGGGAAATGCCGGGTAAGCTGTATAATGGGCTAGATAGGGTTTTCAACTTTGGTATTCAGAGTTTTTGAATTTGCACCATTCTATGGGACTCTCATGAATGATGAACACTGTCATGGCTTATTCAGGTTCAAGGATTTCACAGTCACTGCGCGAAAATCACCTCTCCAGGCCTGAATAACGCCATGACAGTGACATCATTCATGAGAAGGGGTCCCAAAACCCCATGAATAAAAATTGGTGCAAAAATTCCAAAAAATGACTGTTTTACGAACGTGCGTTGCGCAGTTCCTACGCACACTCATAGGTTTGCGAATTTTCAATATTTCCACTCCAGATTTTCAACATTGCCATTTTACCACACCTTCTTATGAGTAGTACAGCTGTCATTTTTCACAACCTGCCCAAAATGTGTTTCCGCCCATGTAGCGCACAATGGCGCAGTCGGTGTGCAAAATCAATGTATGGGATGCATTAAGAAAATCACAGTGACACTGGTCATTAGCAGAGGTCTTAAAATGGCTATGTTGAAAATTTGGTGAAAAAATTCCTAAAAATGACTGTTTTACGAGCGTGCATTGCGCAGTTCCTATGCACACTTGTAGGTTTGCGAATTTTCAATATTTCTACTCCAGATTTTCAACATTGCCATTTTACCACACCTTCTTATGAGTAGTACAGCTGTCATTTTTCACATCTCACCCAAAACGTGTTTCTGCCCATGTAGCGCACAATGGCACAGTCGGTGTGCAAAATCAATGTATGAGACACATTAAGAAAATCACAGTGAAACTGTTCATGAGCAGAGGTCTTAAAATGGCTATGTTGAAAATTTGGTGAAAAATTCCTAAAATGACTGTTTTATGACGTCGATTTGCACAGTTCCTTGCGCTCGTATGTTTGCGAATTTTCAATATTTGCACTCCAGATTTTCAACATTGCCATTTACCACACCTCCTCATGAGCAATTATAGCTGTCATTTTCACATCCTGCCTAAAATGTGTTTCCGCCCATGGCATACAATGGCCGCGGTCGGTGTGCGAACTCAATGTAATAGGACACAGTAAGAAAAATCACAGTGACACTGCTCATGAGCAGAGATCTTAAATGGCTATGTTGAAAATTTGGTGAAAAATTTCCTAAAATGACTGTTTTACGAGTGTGCGTTGCACAGTTCCCACGCACACTTGTAGGTTTGCGAATTTTCAATATTTCCACTCCAGATTTTCAACATTGCCATTTTACCACACCTCCTCATGAGCAGTATAGCTGTCATTTTTCACATCCTGCCCAAAACGTGTTTCCGCCCATGTAGCGCACAATGGCGCAGTCGGTGTGCGAACTCAATGTATGGGACACATTAAGAAAATCACAGTGACACTAATCATGAGCAGAGGTCTTAAAATGGCTGTGTTGAAAATTTGGTGAAAGAAATCTTAAAAATTACTGTTTTACGAGTGTTCATTGCGCAGCTCCTATGCACGCTCGTAAGTTTACGAATTTTCAATATTTTCACTCTACATTTTCAACATTGCCATTTTACCACACCTCCTTATGAGCAGTGCAGCTGTCATTTTTCATATCTTGCCCAAAACGTGTTTCCGCCCATGTAGCGCACAATGGCACAGTCGGTGTGCGAACTGAGTGTATGGGACACATTAAGAAAATCACAGTGTCACTGTTCATGAGCAGAGATCTTAAAATGGCTATGTTGAAAATTTGGTGAAAAAATTCCTAAAAATGACTGTTTTACGAGTGTGCGTTGCACAGTTCCCACGCACATTTGTAGGTTTGCGAATTTTCAATATTTGCACTCCAGATTTTCAACATTGGCATTTTACCACACCTCCTCATGAGCAGTACAGCTGTCATTTTTCACATCCTGCCCAAAATGTGTTTCTGCCCATGTAGCACACAATGGCACAGTCGCTGTGTGAACTCAGTGTATGGGACACATTAAGAAAATCACAGTGTCACTGTTCATGAGCAGAGGTCTTAAAATGGCTGTGTTGAAAATTTGGTGACAAAATTCCTAAAATGACTGTTTTATGAGTGTTCATTCAGCATGTTCTATGCACGCTCATAAGTTTCAATTTTCAATATTTTCACTCCAGATTTTCAACATTGCCATTTTACCACACCTCCTTATGAGCAGTATAGCTGTCATTTTTCACATCCTGCCCAAAACGTGTTTCTGCCCATGTAGTGCACAATGGCGCAGTCGGTGTGCAAAATCAATGTATGGGACACAGTAAGAAAATCACAGTGACACTGTTCATTAGCAGAGGTCTTAAAATACCAGTGTTGAAAATTTGGTGAAAAAATTCCTAACAATGACTGTTTTACGAGTGTGCGTTGCACAGTTCCCACACATGCTCGTAGGTTTGCGAATTTTCAATATTTCCACTCCAGATTTTCAACATTGCCATTTTACCACACTTCCTTATGAGCAGTACAGCTGTCATTTTTCACATCCTGCCCAAAACATGTTTCCGCCTATGTAGCGCACAATGGGGTAACAAAAGGTTATGCTGAAAATTTATTGTGCAAATACCAGCAATGCCTGGGGGCATTAGGGTAAAGCACCATGCATTATTTTCCATTCTGAAATACCTGCAAAGCGAGCGTTCGGCATTGACAAATGCTTAATTGTTTATTCAGCTTTCTCTTTTTTGTTGACATATATGATCGTGCCAACATGATCCTTTTTTACCTGGGATAATTTTCTCTTTGTTCGCCAGAATTTCTACTCTTTTCAGGGTTACTTCAAGAATTTGTAGACACATTTCATCTGTTTTGCCCTCTATTATGGTTTTAATATTTTCAGTTATCCCATCTTCCTCTAATGTTTTCTGGAAATGCTTATTCTTTATAGACTCCCATTGAATATAGTTTATTTTCCTACTGATCCCATCTGTTTCCTTTTTTGATTCTTTATTAGTGCTTTTATTTATCTTGATTCTAGTTTCCACTGGTTCTTAGTTGGTCTCCTGTTTCTTCTTTTGAGTCTTTCTTTCTCCCCTTTTTTGTTAATGTTTACCTCTGCCTTCTTTATTTCCAATTTTGACTGCTTTTTGTTTGTTTGATCCTAAGTTTTGGTAATTTTTTTTCCCTCTTTCCTTTTCCTGCTCTCTTTGCCCAAATTCTCCTTATTTTCTTTTTCAGGTCTTTTCTGTTGTTTTTGACACATTGTTTTCCCATTCTTCCCTGTTTCTTTTTTGTTTGTTGTTTCTTTGTGTTTCTCCTTTATCCCATAATATTGGATTTCCTGCTTTTAGTGCTTCCGCTATACTGTCTTGTCTAATGTCTTCATCGGGGAGCATTATTAATTCAAGCTCCTCATCTGATTCCATGTTACCTGCGTCACTAATTGTGCAATCTATATTTATTTCTTCCTGTTCTATTATAACGTTAGCTTGCAGTTGTTGTATAGGCACACAGTTTATCTTTTAAACCCCAAACATTCCATGCTAATATATTGTTGTTATTTCCAGTGTAGCTATCCTGGAACAACATTAATGATATCTGTGGCAAAGTCCCTAACCCTGTCCCGAATCAGATGATAGACGGTTGCCTGTCCTCAGGTCCATCCAGTATAGCCTCAGCCTTCAACGACACCTTCACAAATCTCAGCCACATTTTCCTTCCTAATTTCTTTGACCCACCCACAGCCAGCTTCCCCTCTTCCCCCACTTATGCCCCCCTTTTGCCTACATTGCATTTCATCTAAGTCAGCTGAGCCATATATTATAAAAGCCCTAAACCACTCCTGCTACAGTAGTGACACCTTAGATGTGAAACTTCTCCGGCTCACCCTCCATGAGGTACTCAACCCCCTCACCCATATTCTAAACAGCTCCTTATGTCTAGGAAAATTCCCCTCTAGGTGGAAATCTGCCTCCATCACCCCAATTTTCAAAAGCGGGGACCATACCATCACCAGTATCTACCACCTCATCTCCATTCTCCCTCCCCCTGTCCAAAGCCCTAGAGTGGATTGTCTCTGATCAGCTCATGGACCACCTTAACAAAAATGACCTACTCTGCAAACAACAGCATGGCTTTTGGAAAGGTCACAGTACTACTGCTGCCCTTCTGGAGCTAACAGCACACATCTACTCTGTCTTGGACAGAGGTGACATCACTGGTGCTGCTTCATTGATCTCACTAAAGCAATTGACACTGTCAACCACTCCTTCTTATTTACCACACTCACCATTGGTCTCTCTCAAAACATACTTGGCTGGTTCTCTGATTACCTCTTGAACCACTACCAGCATGTCAAAATTGGTAACACCCTGTCCCCTAGGATGCCTGTCTTCTCCGGTGTTCGACAGAGGTCCATACTAGGACCTCTACTTTTTGGCCTCTTCCTTAACTCCCTCTCCAAATCCTGCCCTGGCAACCTACTACTATACCCGGATGATGCTGCCCTTTATTCCTCCAACTCTGACCCCTTTGTACTTCACCATTCCCTGCAATCCTCCTTTAGCTGCACTGAAAATTGGTTCTCCTCTCAACGCCTTATTCTCAACTATAAAAAGACCAAAGTCATGCTATTCTCTCACCCTCTGAACTCCCGGAAAGAGTTCTGCCCCCAAGTACTGACTACCAATCTTACCCCTCTGGAGCAAGTGGACTCCTTTAAATACCCTGGCATCACTCTAAACCCAGCCCTTAATTTCCACTAGAATATCCATCTCCTGTCCACCACCCTCAATGTTAGGTTTGGGTCATTGTATCATTTCGAACACTGCCTTACCCCTGATGCCCTTAGGCTCGCTATCTCCTCCTCATTCCTCTCCCAACTCAACTATGGTCTACTGATCTATAATGCAGCAAACACCATGGCCCTTGATAGACTCCATCTCTCCCTGAATAAAGCCTGCCACCGCATACTGGGATGTGATCGTCTCATCCATACTTGCTCACTCTATAATGATATCAACATGCTAAATCTTGACAATAGAATCAGGTTCCACACTTGTCTCATGGCTAAAAAGACTGCCCTCAGCCTCTCCCACCCCAGGCTCACCTTCATAGTCCACCCTGCCCTGGTGCTTAAGCATACCTGTAGCTCGGACAAGCAACTCCTCTCGGTTTCCCACTGCCAAACCTTCCAGTCCCAAAGGTCCTTCAGCTACAGGGCCCCTTCTTGGATGAACAACCTGACCACTTCACTTGTGAATGAAAACAGAATTGGTCCTTTCAAAACCTACCTTAGGGCCCACCTTAAGTCCTCTAATACCTGTGACTGTCTTTGATCCTGCACTACCCCCCCCCTTTTCTTCTCTCCATGACAACGACCTCCGGCCTGCTTTCACCCAGAACCCTTAATTTGTGCTGACAACTCTGCTATATATCTGATTATAAATGTATTGATAAAGACTTGCACAAATTAACCTATTTGCCACCAGTTAGCCTTCACTGCTCTTTATAAATATGCTGGACTGCATTGCTTGTTGAATTTCCTTCTAATTGTCTGTTCTTTTGTTATTCTGTGTGACGTGGAACCTTTGCAAATGAGTCTCTGACTCAAAGATATATTTGAATACTCAATAAAATAAAAAAATAAAATAAAAATAGGCACTCAATGTAAAAGCAGCACATTGTTAGCTTATGGTTCTATGTCAGAAAGGTGATCGCCAAACAGCGATTGCCGTTTGGGCGAGTGTACATCGTTGAAAATGAATAACAGCAATGTACACTCGTGGCAACCACAAAACCAGTGATGGGATCCTATGATATGCCCCCTGCATCCCCCTACTTAAAGATTCTCAACTCGAGGGGGGTGCAAGTCAGGAGAGCATAAAACTTACATTAAAAAAAAGGCCTGATGCAAAAAGGAAGCCCACCTCGGAACGGAACCCAGCACCCTCCGAACCACAGCCTGCCACCCTACCCACCATGCCACATGGCCAGCTTGGCAGCTGAACGCTGCACTACACCCCACATACCCTTTCTCCCTCCCTCCCCTTCTGCCTGTCATGCAACCTAGTCCCTCCCCCTGCACATGTGTATATACACATGCATCCTGTTGCTGTAGTGGCCTACCCGCGTATCCTGTCGCTACCCTGCCAGGTAGCCCAGAACACAGGCACCGTGATTGAGTCATTCTCTTTGCAGTCACTCAGTCATGGTTGCCATGTTCACTGGATACCTTAGCTTACAGTTGTTGCATAGGCACTCAGTATGAGAGTAGCACACTGTTAGCTTACAGTTGCTGTACATGCACTCAATATGAGAGCAGTACACTGTTAGCTTGCAATTGTTGTAATGGTACCTAGTGTGAGAGCAACACACTGTTAGTTTACAGTTGCTGTAGATGCATTCAATGTGAGAGCAACACACTGTTAGTGTACAGTTGCTGTACATGCACTCAGTGTGAGAGTCGTACACTTAGCTTACAGTTGCTGTACATGCACTCAGTGTGACAGTAGTACACTGTTAGCGTGCAGCTGTTGTATAGACAATCAATGTGAGAACAACACACTGTTAGTTTACAGTTGATGTATAGGCGTTTCATGTGAGAGCAACACACTGTGGTCCAGATTTTAAAACAGGGACACAGGGCTTGTGGCCATGCCCTGCATCCCCACAAAGTTTTCCTCACCTGCAGCCAAGGGTGTGCCACAATTTGCACCCAGTTTTATAACCTGGGATGCAAATTGCGACTGTGCCCTCATTTTATGGCACCTTATGTCAAAACCGTGGTGCAAGCCCTTTATCATGGCTCCCCATGAGCACAAAAGTACACTGGGGGTAGGTAGTGTAACAGTGCTACATCACTACAAGGGGCTTGCAGCAGGAGGTTGCGGCATGCATTTTCAAATATCGGGCTTGCTACATGGTTTGACACAATTTGTCACTTGCAGCAAACTCTCGGCCACAAGTCCATTACAGCGGGTGTAACATGTTTGAAAATTGGTCCCTGTTAGTTTACAGCTGGACTACAGACACTCGATGATGAGTAACTGTTGGCTTGCAGTTGGTATACATACATTAGATGAAAGAGTAACACACTTTTACTTTACAGCTCGTATGTAATCATTAATTAAAAAAATGGGTAAGAGGAATACTGTACTGTGATTGATGGAATCCAATCACATGACCATGCTGTTATCCCAGCACAACAGCACAGACCAGAAATGCTTAACTTTCTGAACCTCATGACTTGGTCCTAAAATAAAAAAAATCAGGAAAGTCATTTCATAATCACAATAAGACATTCCAAAATGCATTGAGGGATAATGGCACTTCTCAGGTGCTTAAAGCCCTCGACTTTGCCTTGGACTTCACTTCCCAAGGTGTGCCATTATCCCACAGTAATACACACCCTTTCATGCCCTATTGCTTAAGTGTCAAAGCAATACTCTCTTAGTTTACAGTTGTCATACATACATACATACATTACATAGCATTGACACAGTTACAGTAAAGTGGAAAAGAGTACATGACTAAAACAGGAGTAAATACAATAAGACCAAGCAGTGAAAATCTGGCCATTTGAAACAAAACAATAAACTCAGCACAATATCAACCTCACCAGGGTAGGAAGCAAATGTAGGGGCAGTCATGAAGGGGAAAGCAGGAGTGGGAAGGGGGGGAGGAGTGTCTGCTGGTACCTGAGGGAAACAGGGAAGTTAGCGAAACAGAGAGAGGATGGGAGTAGGTTCCAGAGTGAAAGGAGAGGACAGGAAAAGGATGATTGCCCAGCAGAGGAGCAGGGATGAGGAATTATGAAAGTTTGAGGATCTCTGGAGTGGAAGGAGCAGAAAGAAAAGAGAATGGAGGAGACAAGAGAGGAGTGGTAAGAGGGAAGGAATCCAGAGATGTACAGTATTTGGATATGAATAAGGCACAGTGGTTCTGTCTACATGAAGATAGTAGAAGAAGAAGAAGAATGGATAAGGAGAAGTAGAGTGAGCAATGGTGGGTACAAGAGGGGGAGTTGGTAGCAAAATGAAAGAAAGCATTGCAGAGGGTATCCAGCCTGGCCAGCGAGATGGAGGGGGTGGTGCCACAGACCATGTGCACATAGTCAAAGACTGGGAGCACCGTTTTGGTGACAAGCTTATGGTGTACCTGTGGAGACAGTCTTTATCAATGTAGAAACATAGAATCTGATGGGAGATAAGGACTGCTTGGCCCACCTAGTCTGCCCATTTCCCTACCTAATGGATATGCTGCAGATCCTAGTTAACCAACAGTCTACTTCCTCCTACCCCCCCACTAGAATTGCCTTATGTCTGTCCCACGCGTTCTTGAATTCCACCGTTTTTTAATCTATGACCTCCTCAGGAAGGCTGTTCCATGCATCTACAACCCTCTCTGTGAAGAAACACTTCCTCACATTACCTCTGAGCCGTCCCCTCTATCTTCAAATTGTGCCCCTTGTTCTTGCACATCTCTTTTTCTGAAAGATGCTACCCTCTTGGACTTTGTTGAATCCCTTGAGGTATTTGAAAGTTTCTATCATGTCCCCCCTCTCCCTTCTTTCCTTGAGGCTATACATCTTAAGCTCCTTTGGTCTTTCTTCATATGTCTTCTGGTGCAGACTCTGCACCATTTTGATTGCCCTCCTCTGGACAGCCTCCACCCTGTCTATGTCTTTGCAGAGATGGGGTCTCCAGAACTGTACACAGTACTCCAGATGTGGTCTTACCAACTATCTGTACAGAGGACCAACAACTTCCTGTTTTCTGTTGGTGATGCCTCTCCCTATGTATCCCAGTATCCCCCCAACCCTCCTTACTGCCTTCTCACATTGCTGGCCCACCTTTAGGTCATCTGATATGACTACCCCCAGGTCCCTTTCCATTTTTGTTGTTGTCAGTATCCCACCCCCCTATTGTGTACTATTCCCCTGAGTTTTTGTTTCCCAGGTGCATTACATTGCACTTCTTTGTGTTTATTGTAGTACAAGGCACCAAGTTTAGGGCGGAGTTTGGCATGGATGGTGTCACTGAGGGCAGAAAAGTCAAATTTTCTGTTGAGCTACACACTGAGGTATTTGAATGAATGAATGAACCACTTCAAGAGGGGGTGCCATCCAAGGTGGAGAAGATGGTCAGAGTTGGGAATCTGGCCAGTTTTTGGCTGGTGTCAAAGGTCACGCAGTTTTTTTTTTTGTGTTGACCTGGAGTTGGTTAGACTGATATAGTCACTCAAGGTGAGAATATCATACTTTTGGTAGACACTTAATGTGAGAGTAACAAATTTGCAGTTGGTATTTCAACACATTGTGTGACAATAACAAAATGTCCACATTTGGAATATAGACACACAACGTGAGTGGTTGTGTACATTCGGTATACAGACACATTGAAAGGGTAACAACATGTTTGTCTACAATTGATGTGTAGACACATGAGGCCAGATATTCAAAAGTCATGTGAGTGCTAAGAGGTTGTTTGCCCATACTAACTGAGTTTTGCACTCAATTTGTGTGTGAGGTCTATATTCAGAGACCCCCACAGCATTTGGCAAAACCCATTAGTGCCTAAGCAGTAACATACTGCTGCACCTGGCAAATGAGGGGATTGCCCCCTCTATACAGGCACAGCAGCATATTCAGTAGTTTGCACTGGCAGTAAATGCCACCCAAACAGGCATAAGTTACCACCTTTGCAAACCCTGACTTAATGGGGCACAAGGCCCTGGTGGTGGGCAGCTGTACTGTAGCCGCCCTCCCCCGGACCTCGGCCCACTGACATAATGGATGCCCTGATGTCCAGTGGCACCCCCACATGCCACTCACCCTGGTATTCAGTGAGGTCTCCCTGGTGTCTAGTGGCACCCCCACCCTGCCATCACTTTACCCTGTAGTGTTCAGAATTTTCCTGGTGTCCAGTGGCACCCCCTGGTCACCTGGCCCTGTAGAGTTCATGGTGTCCCATGTGTCTAGTGGCACTCCCCCACCCTCTGTTCACCTGTCCTGGCCAGAGTTCCAGTGCTCTGGTGTCTAGGGGGCCCCCCACCCACTCACCGATCCCCCAGCTCGACATGCATAGTTAGTCCTTGGTGTATAGTCATACTCCCACCCACCAAGCACCTTTCCCGGTGCCACTGCTGACTCTCTGCTGGCTAGTGGCCCCCCTGTACCACCCACACTGAGCACACCACTCAGTCAACCCCGCTACGTATGATGGTGGAGCTTTGCAGAGAGCCCGATATGGTGACTAGCACAGCCCTCCTTTCACCTCCTCAGCCAGCTGCCACATGGGATAACAGGTAGCGTGCATGCAGTATACTGTGTACTGTACGAGCACTCCCTGTCACCCCAAGGAGATGAGAGGAGTTCTGTGCCGTTTGTCGTATCAGACTCTCCACTTGGCTCTGCCATCATAGATATGGGAAGGGGAGAGGGTTGGCTGGGTGGTATGCTCAGTGTGGGTGGTGTTGGGGGGCAGCTGGCCACCAAGGAGTCAGAAGTGGCTCTGGGGCGGGTGCCTGGCGACCTGCCCCAGACACCACTAGACACTAGACCACTAGACACCAGTTACTAACTATGCATGTCAGGTCAGAGGAATCAGTAGGTGGGTCAGGCCCTAGACAACAGGGTACTAGGAAACCAGCTGAGACGGGTGAATGGGGGCAGGGGGTGCCACTAGACATAGAGGAAACTCACCAGATATACAGGGATGGGTGATTGGAGGGTGAGAGGTGCCACTAGACACCAGGGGAAATCCTAAACTATACAGGGATGGATGCTCAGAAGGCAGGGGGAGCCACTAGACACCAGGGAAACTCACCAGATATACATGGACAGGAGATCAGAGGGTGGGGGTGTCAGGGAGTACATTTGTATTGAAGGACCAGGTGTCCATGCTGTGGGAGGGCTGCTCACCACCATGCCTAATGTAGCAAGTGCCCACAGGATGGGTGCAAACCTGCCACTGCTTCCCATGCAAATGAGCCCATAATGGGCATGCATATGGCCCCTTACCACCTTGCATGTCCAATGGGCTCATCTGCATATCATGACTGAACATCATGCCATGGCTCTTGGAGCTATCTGATCTGGGATTGCAGTTCCCTATGGGCTGCAGATAGCCCAGGTCCATGTTGAGGCAGTGCTACCTGATTTAGTGCTGCATCGACATGGCCCTATAGCCAGTCAGATAGCACCAGTGTACTATCTGACTGAATATAGCAAACTCTTGGTCAGGTGCAAGTGCAAGCACTGCATAAACCTCTGTGCTCCACATTTGCACATATTTGAATATCTGGCCCATGGTGAGAGTAACACAGTGGATAGAATTTTTAAAACTATTTAATGCAAATCCCAATTGCATCAAGATATTTGACTAATATAACTTGGAGAAGGGACACCCACTAGACTTGTCTCCAAGGTCTAGCAGACATTATTGTTGTATCCACTTGCATACATAATGGGGCTGCTTGTATCTAAACATAACTGGAAGTTGTAGAGAAACACATCCCTGTGCCATAAATGCACCCACTGTTTGCAAATTGGGCCCAGAAGTGTCAAATGGACTAGGTGCATTGTAAGCATCTAGGTCCCTTGCCACTCCTGTATCCCACATGGACATTGTGCACCCATGCAGGAATCTTGCCCCATGTCTACAGTCACTGTATAAACACAACGAATGCGATATTGTTGGCCTATAGTTTGTTTATCTACACTCAGTGTGAGGGTAACACAATATTAGTTCACAGTTGGTACTGTTTATGAACACACAGTGTGAGATTAACACCATAGTGCCTATGCACTATGTGGTGCAAACTATGTGCAAGAGGCATGTACCCTGGCTGCACAGCTCTGCACCCTCAGACAGACACACAGGGTGTGGCATGCACAAACATGTGTCTCCGCTGGGTGCCTGTCTGCAGCTCTTACCGCACTGCACTTGTGCACAGGGGTGGATCGGAGGACACAGGGGGCATCCAATCGGATACCTAACCTGGCCAGTCAGTGGATCCCATGCTCTGCGTAGAGCAGGTAATTGTGGAACTGTGCATGTCCCATTATTGCACCAGACACAGGCGAGTGCCTGAATTGGCAACCCCCACCCTCGGTTCCTAACTTCTGGGGTGGCATTGCCACTGTATATTTACTTCTGCCATGGCTGGCCGGTGTCATCTGTGGAAGGTGTGTAGAGGATACAACAGAGTGTCTGCTACAGTATCCTGCATCCTCCTTTCATGGAACTCCATGTCATCATTAATCACGTGCAATGCAGGCATGCCCCAGGCAGCCCCTGAACCCCATCGCACAATACAGAACATTCCAAAAAGGCAATTTCTAAGATTGCAGTGCACATGCAGCACTAATGCTAGCCATGAAAAAGCAGCATCTGAGCTAACAGATTAATTGAAAGGGGATACAATGCAGCAGTAACCGTGGAAGAAAATTAATTTACCAAATCCAGTGAAAGACTGGATTTGATTCAAGGCAGTAGAAGGGATACTTCTAATCCCACTAGGTAAAGTTTTATGACTACTTTTTTGGCCCACACTAGTCACTTTGAGAGTATTTTCAAATAGAACTGGCATACCCTATGAGATGACCCATCATTGAGTGACACTAGTCAAGAACCCCTATGCATGGCCTGTCACAGAGCTATTACCTGCAGGACACTCTTGTACATACAGTAGCAGACAAATCAGACCTGTAGTGAACACATGGCTCCATAGTGACTGTAAGGGCTGCTATGCACATAAGCAATGCACATACTGTAAGTTGATTTCCCCTGGCAATAGCTTTGAAAGCCCCCACACTGGGAAACAGTGATAGCACTGGAGTGGTGTATGAAGCTGTGTGCCACTATGGAGTCTTCTACAGTATGTTGGTAAGATGAAGAGACAATTTAATGTCAGGGTGGGGGAACATTGTAGGGCCATAAGCAGTGATGATGAAAAGCATGCAACTGCACAACACACAAAAATGAATAACAATGTGGAAGGTCATGGCTTCACCTTGAGGGCCACTGATAAAGTTAATCAGAACCCAAAGGGGAAGACTTTGATAAGAGTACTGATAAAAAGAGAGGGCTTTTGGATATACAGTGAAGCCCACCAGAATGAAGTGCAGTGTCACAGGTTTACTGCATGACACAAGGGACTGACTCCCATTGGAATTGCATAGTTTGCTGCAGTAACTCTACTGCAGAATTCTGCAGTGCTGCACTTCATCCTGGTGGGCTTCACTGTATACCCTTGGTGCTTGCAAATTCCCGGGTCACAATGACAGCTTTGATTTACTGCCTTACTTGAAATAGTTTTTATTTGTAATGTTCCCATCTTAAATGGACTCAGCTTAATTTGTATATTTGTGAATCTGTAAAGATGCAGTATATGATGTATGCTATGTTCACAGTTTTATTTATGAAACATTAACATTCTCTCTTGTCTTTTTTCTTTTATAGTTTTGGTCAGCACCAGGGCGAGATTTACCTCCTGTTAATGGTGACATGGCTCTCTGCCATGCAATTGTCCTGCACCTGTATTTTTAACTTGTGTCGTCTGATTATTTTAACATGGCATCAACTTATAGCTAACCATTGTGAGGCACTGGTATAGCAGCAAATAAGATAAATTGTCATGAATGGCATCTAGTGCATAGATTTTCTATTAGTGCCTATGCGAGGTATTCAAATACTGAGTATGATTGTATTGGTATTGTAGTTTATGAAACTATGTACTGTAAATAATTTGTGATTTATAATTGTGGTACCTGTACATTTCTTTGCACTGCACTTTGGATGATTTTAATAGCTGTTAACTTAGTACAGGTGTATAACATCAGACCCCCTTTTATGACATCATACCACATGTATATAAGTTCTAGGCAGAGCCAATATGGCTGTGGCGAACTTGAAGAAGCTCCAAGTAACGAGCGCCATTAGCGCCTCTGAATGCCATCCCACATACACCATGCAAGGAAACCTTCAGCATTGACAGATGCTTGTCTTTTTATCTTTGCACAGCTTCCAGCAGTCTAACTGAGATGATGACATAATCTCTGATTGTACACTACAGTCGCTAAACATTTTAATATAATTCATCTTGCTCTGCATCGTATATTAGAATGTAATCTGGTCTACCTGTTGCTGACCAGGGAAATTCTAAGTTGTAACAGAATCTCTGACAGGTAACAATGCTTACAGACAGGGGTGCCAGAAGATTGAAATAGATGGGGGTGCTGAAAATTGGAAGGGCATTTGTTAGGGTATAAAGTGAATTTTTTACAAACCATTTTTCGATATACACCATAATACAACAGTATAAGATACTGTTATTCACAGAGATTAAGTATTGCCAGTGGCAGCCATTCTAATGTCTTAAGCCATTAATTGCAAATACTGTAGTTATAAAATCTGCTTTTAAGTATGTGTGATAGATATATACTGATTATGACTGCAATGCATCTTTTGCTGAAAAATAAAATTGATGTTGATTAACAAATACATCTGCTTTAAGTGAACAAACTCCTAATATAATTTCATGGAAAAAATATGCAGAAATGGGAAGTACCAGATTTTAAAAGTGTGAAATTATTACCATTCTTGTGTTACTCAGACTTCATAACGTAAGAAGCATTACTCCAGTGAAAACAGGGCAGTGCATCTCATCTGGACAATCTGTCTGTCTGTCTGTCTGTCTGCGCGCGCACACACACATACACACACACACACACACACACACGTGTGTTTAGCAAATATGAGATATGCTTTGAACTTTTACTCTGAGATATGAAATGGTCATGGTGCCCCTAGTCCAGTAACACATAAAGACTTAATGAAAATTAATACAGTAGGCTATCTTAAATCTTACCAGCAATTGCACAACATGACATTGCCGGAGGGGCATGTTTACATCATTGTACTACTTTTGTTATAACAAATGTGACTTCTTTTAAATTCAGACAGAAAGACTGTATTTTCTTACTAGAAGGCAATATAGCATAGTGGTTACGAGCACTGATCTACAAAGCTGGGTCTGAATCCCATCAGCTCTCACTTGCATACTGTGTGACCCCGAGCAAGTCATGTAACTTCCTTGTGCTCCCAGGTCGCACCTGGAAAGGCTTGCTAAATGAAGTCTGGCTATAAATAAGAGCTCTTGCTAGGACATTCAGGATTTAATGGAGTGTAGTAGTGTATTGAAGAAAAAAAAACTTTTTGCAAGAGAAATGCTGCATGTAGTGGATACATGTCTGAACCAAAACAGAAAGTTATGGTGTTACCATGGCCAGGACTCTGAGTTCATATTTATAGTGGATATTTACTTCCGTCTGCTAGTTCTGTAGTTTGATTATATACTGTTATGTTTTACATTCTGTACTTATTAGGAAGCATTATCCTCATCTACTTGGGGTTCATGACGTGTAATAACTTTTGGGTAACTATTGCAGTGATTGGTGTGAATGATAGTTTATTAGGACTTTTGTACATATAATTCCATCTAATTGTTTCTGTAAATGTATTAGTTTTATGATACACTGGCAGTTTATTGAAATCTGTACATATCAGACGTCATAGACTCATTTTCTTGGGGGTCCCTGACTAGTAGTTCTTTTCATCTGGCACTTATATTATTAAGTATGAAATCTTGTTACAACACTGAAGGCCTTTAGGTTTCTGGATCATGATACCTAGTTGAGAGTATGTTGGGAAAATATCTCCAGCTAGTTGTACATTATATACAGTGTAATACACTTACTCACTTTGGGTTAACATCAGTTAATTCCTCTGTATGCCATGTATAGACTTTTCTGTTGTTGTACTTTTGGTGCTTCTTTTTTTGCCTGCCAATAAGTCACATTTTGGCATACAATTTATGAATCTAGGGTTATTTGCTTTTCATTGACCATATTCTCAAACATACAGCATTCTGAGCGGAGTTGAAGATGCATTCTTCTTGTGCTGCTTGTATCTCATTCTGGAAGCATGTGTTTTTGGGAGGCTTTCTACCTTGACATATAATTTAGTAAGTAAAGATTCCTAATGGTTTGATGTTCATTAGACTGTAATATGGTATAATATATGTGGGTAGACTCTCTTGCTTGCTGTTATCTCTGGATAGCCTTTGGCCTTTAGGTCTGTACAGCTAAAAGCACACTTGAGATATTTTACATCTCTGACATAAATTTTAGTTATGTTTGACTGCCAGTTTTAAACCAATGATTATTTATGTTTCTTTCACATGTTCTGTCAACAGTATGGGATTTTCTAAATAACTGTCATTAAGCTTCTGAAGAAGGACTTGTTGGTCAGAAAGCTAAAGCATGTTGTTCTTTTTGAAATATCTTTGTTGGTCCAATAAAAAGTATCAAACCATCTGTTCAGGATTTGTAATTAATTATGGTCATAAACTCTCAGCCAGCCAACTTTAGAGGTATAACTCAGAATCTGCTGTTAAATTAAGCATGACAAGATATAAACCATATGTTGGTCTCAGCATAGTAATTTTTTAACAAAACAGGCTGCCTGAAGGAAATGCTGCATGTAGTGGATACATGTCTGAACCAAAACAGAAAATGTATATTGTCTATACAAATAGGCAGTATAATGCTGTGGTTAAGAGCACTGAGCTGCAAACCTGGAGAGTTGGGTTTGAATCATATCAGCCTCCACTTGCATACTGTGTGATCCTGAAGTTAAGCAGAAAGAAGGGAGTATTTCTTTAAGTGTCATAGAGATTTGCAGAAAGGAAGGATACACTGAAACTCCTAAAAGATGTGTTCCACGGAAACACCTTTTTTCAAGGGAAAGCAGAATGGCTGTAGGCTCTGCCCACAGCCATAAAAATGAAGCTGCTACCTGTATTGTGCACCTTCTGATAAAGGATAATATTCTTAAACATGTCAGGTGTACTTTGAACCTGTACTGTTGGCACTGAATAAAAACAACACTTTTTTCACTAGCACAAAAGCAGTAACATCTCTTTTAACACAGAGGTGATGCGTGCTGGATTTCTTTATTTTTGTTATTGCAGGTATGCACCTGATATGTGGTATGCATACCCAATGTCAATAGGTGCCAGAATGTAGCAAAGCTGGAGAACTTTGGTTTTAGTATTTTAAAATTTACAACGGAAATACTGCAAATTACCTGTTTGCAAAATTTACTCAAAAATAATGGAAGTGTAATAGGTAATGCCACTAGAATTCTAGACATGCAATTTAACTTTCGCAAAGCATTTCTTACCACTGAGCTTACCACTCTGAGCTGTGCTGAGCTGTATGCAGTCCTGTAATCCCTTTCTGGGTGACTATTTTATTTCTCCCACCCACCTTGCTTTTTTCTCTGAGCTTGATGAGATAGATTCATCGGAACTACTTGTCACACTGATTTCCACCTCAATTTTCACAGACACCCTCCCTTAAAATGAGAGACACCTACTTTTCCTGTCAGATCTATCCATTTGAAATAGCTGTAATGTCTCCTTGGTGCCAGTCTTTATTTTCCTCCAACAGGTCTCTGTAAGTGCCTCTAAGTCCTGGACATCCAAGTGCATAAGACTCTCAGGCAAGTCAATTTTGCATAGTGTGATTCTCATATTGAATGGCTTGCTTTCAAGAGAAGATTGTCCCTCCATGCTTCTTTGCTGTGGTGGTGGTGGTAGCAGTGGTGGAGGGTCCACTACTCTTTTGCTATTCAGTTCTGCTGCTTTTTCCTTTGTAAGGACTGGGCTCCCTCTGTGTCTTGGGGTATATGATGTCACTTCCTGTTGAGAAGGGCACCCACCTTATGTCATAAAACACTGTCTCTCTGCTTTACCTTCTCCTCTCCTCTCCTGTGGGTCAGGGTGAATAGTGACCAGGGCAACCAATGCAGATTTCTGGAACAGCACAAACTGTGAGACTTACACAAAAACAGAATGCCCATACTGAAAGCGGGGATCAAGCAGGAGGTATGTTATTGAGCTGGTATGGTGTTGCACAGCTTTGAAGGGCATCTCCCTTGCCTTCCTTAGTTCTTCATAAGTCATCATTATCAATCACATTCAGTTACCATGAGCTCCTAAACACACCCAGGATACTACACTGTTACAACCATGTTCTCAGAGCTTACTCCCTTTGTTTTAAACAAAGTTTCTACAGCTGCTACTTCATTTACTAGGGATCCCTTTACCCTATGGTCTGTCTGATGCCCACTACCACACATCTATGCAAGTCACTTGTTCAGTCAGGGCAAGCACTATCCCAGGGGGCAAAAATGTTTGTGAATGTCTTATTGTGTCAGCAAGCAACATCCATTAGAATACAGTACATCATATTATGGTCTACTCCTAAATATGGTAGACAGTGGTTTGGCCATGTGTGACTCCTGCCGACACCACACTGATAGCTCTAGTGACCCAAAGAAATGAATTGCCATAGCTGGCCCCATCCCAGGGACTTACAGACCCCAACTCTTATCAGGTCTCCTCTACCTGATGACCTTCATTTGTGGCACTTCCCCAGTGGGTTACATGATTACAAATTACTGCCTAGTCCATTAATTTATTCACACAACAAGAGCTCTTTGAGACTTCCACCACTTGTGTCCTGTATACTCTTAGCACTGCATCCTGGGCCTTTCTTAGCAAAATCAAGCCATAATCAACATGCCACAAACAAATGTGAATACCTCTTGAACCATAAGTGTGACACTCAAAGTACGAGTAGCAAAGTTGTTCAGCACAAGATTACCTTTCCAGTGGTGCTATGCAATCAATTGTAATCAATTCAGTTTTTATTTTATACTAGCTGAAATACCAAACAACTGTGTTTTTTTTCCAGATTTTTTCAAGGTGCTTAGGTGAGGCTTGAGAGACAAATGTCAGCCATGCACACCATACCATAAACAAATGCAAATAACTCCTAAAGTATATGTGATAGACACAAAGTATCAGTGGCAAAGTTGTTCAGCACAAAATTACCTTTCTAACAGTGTTATGCAATCAATTGTAATCAATTTGGTTTTTATTTTATACTAGCTGTACTACCAAAAAAGTGTGTTTTTTTTGGGGGGGTTTATTCAAGGTGCTTAGCTGAGGCTTGACAAATAAATGTCAGCCATGCACACCATGTCATAAACAAATGCAAATAACTCCTAAAGTATATGTTTTAGACACAAAGTATCAGCAGTAAACTTGTTCAGTGCAAAATTACCTTTCTAACGGTGCTATGCAATCATTTCTAAGCAATTCAGTTTGTTTAATATTTAGATAAAAACTACTGACTTCTTCAGATGTTTCCAGGCCTGAGTGAAAGTCAGCTGAGTATGTCTACAGTTGTTATTGGCCTGAGTGGCTATGCTTTCAGATGCCACCTACAGTGTTAATTTCCAAAGAGAAACAAAATGAATGTTAAATTACATATCTGCTCTCTTCTTTGTTTACAGATAACTGGAGTGGATCCTCACAGATCCCAGTGACCTGTTTTGAGTGGTGGCCCTCCACTACTCCAATGTGCCATTGAGTTACTTGGTCTTTCACTTCTCAGGACCTCTTCCAGGTTCTCCTTTTATCCTCTGATGTCCTATCAGCGGGGTGCAACTGCTTCAGGACCCTGACTGGACTGTAGGCCTCTGGAGACCTCACTGAAGGGAGCAGTGTCCCTGGACCCATGGACCCTGTCACCATTCCTAAGCCCACAGGCTCCCTTGGCTTGGCTGCAGCTGGAGAGATTGGACTCTCCCTCTATTCCTCTGGTCTTCACTGAACTGGTCCCCCTTCTCTTTTCCCCCCAGATCCATGACTTGCTTTCCACACTTATAGAGCAAAGGGGGAAGGCTAGGGCCATGAATATCCATGCCTGATTTTTGGGCTTCTGGCTGAGTCAGAAAGCTTTAGGCATAAACTCCAGCCATCACAACATCTCCAAGCTTGAGCCCACTAGATGACTACTCCCAGGGTCATGCTTAACCTTTCATGTGCTCTTTAGTAACCTGCCTCAGGTTGGATGAAAAGAGAGACTGGATACACCTTAGTGAACTCATAAACCTAACTTCTGCTACTCTTGACCCCTGCATTAGCTGCCCCTACCTTTTATTTTAAATACCCTGACTGCTTTTCAATTGGCGCAACTGTATCACCTCCTTTTCGGCAGAACACCAGTCCTCCTTAATTTGGCAATAGATAACTTTTCTTTGACTTGTACTGTAGGCAGACACATCACCTTACCTGTATTAGCTTCATGATTCTTTAATGCACCTCCATCACTCCTGCGACAGAGGTGCCCAACATCCTGTTCTATCATGACTAAAGGTATCCAGATACACCTGTCACAATGGCCTCACAACTAACTGTGATACTTGGAATCACTGTTTTTAAATGCTAAAATTATACATTATCTGCAGGGATGTTAAAGAGGCTGCAGCTGGCATTGTACAGAAACAGTGCTGTGTACAGGATGTTTGTGTATGCCTTCACTAGCCTTTTAGTCTGTAAACTCTAGTGTTTAGCTGGAAAATTGCAAGAAGACAGGGAAGTGCAAAGTCATTGCCTTGACTTTTTTTGATGGTTCTTCACTTACTGATTGACATGAGGATACCTGGCTGATACTGGGCCTCACTGTACTTTTACTATGGAGCCCCCTATGAATGCTACCTTATTACCACTGTACCATACTTTTCCTTCCTCCTCCATGGTAGCTCAAGTGCATGGCTGGGCAAAACTGATAGATACAGCTTCCACAAAATTATCACAGAATTTCACAATTTTCACAAACGCTTCTGACATTAAACTTTAATTACTATTTTATTTTATTTAGTTTTTGTTTACTGGGTAGGGTACACTAGGCAAACATTTGCCTATTTTTAGGCACGACCAGGGGGAATTACAATAAAATGCAACAGAATAGAATAGAATAGAATACAATACAATACAGTGTTGAAATGCAAGGTAAACAATAGTAACACAGAAAGCATTATACGGGACATGATTGTGATGAGTCAGACATTTAACTGGCACATGAATGCTAATAAGGAATACAGTGCAGAAGTTAGATTAGGGCAAATAAATTTTAGGGCTATAAACAAATGACAAAAACTGAAATGTTCAATCACAATGAAGAATCCAATAAATGGAACATGAAGACTAGATCACAGGAGCAGGGTTACCAGATTCAAACAGAGACTGAGCTAATAGGCTGGAGGAGGAAGAAGTGCTGTAGAGTGGTGGGGTGATAGAAGGAGTAGATTAGGAGGTGAGGACAGGTAACGAGGAAGTGCAATGGGTGGTGTATCTAAGGGCAGAAACAAGAGAATAGTTACAGCAGGAGAGAGCAGAAATGCTGCTTAAAGGTATTAGCTACAATGGCAGTTGTGTATTTATATGGCTGCATATAAAATGGGTCAGGGAAATAAAGCAAGCTGCTAGGCTCAAAGGGGTCTCTGGCTACACTTCTTATTTAGACTACACCATACTTAAAAACAAGTTCTGGCTAGCCCAGTGGCACTGAGGGTTGAGGCGCTGGACGCCACACCTCACATCATGCTGGTGATCCGGGTTCGGACATGAGCCCGGGCCACCAGGGTTGGCAGGGGAGGGATAGGATCAAGCATCCAGTGGACTGCTCTCCTATCCTGGGGCGGGATCCAGGGAATCACCACTCTGTATTGGCCCCTGGTGATGACCAAGGGCACTATAAGAGTGATGGCAGCAAAGAGGGGGCAGAGTGCGGCAGACGTCAGCATGTTGTGCCTCAGATGTCAATGCATGTCCGCACTCTGCAAGGGGTCAAAAATCAAGGTGGAAAACATGGTGGAGCGACAATCTCAGTGGCTGATGGCTGCACCCGGCACTCCCCTGGTTCCCGAGAGGATCCTGCCACAGAGTGCATGAGCGATAAGGGACGGCTCTGTGGGGGTGCCAGACCAGGCCTGGGGGGTGCAGGTGCTGGTGGCTGGAGATCGCAGAGATCCATGTCACTAGGAGGAGGTACAAAGAAAAATAAGATTTAAAAAAAAGCTCCTGGGCCACAGGATTTAATTGAATATCAGCAAGCAGGTCAGATGTGTGTGTGTGTGTGAACTCCGTCATGGCCTAAATCCCAGAATGTCGACAACGATCAAGAACCAGTTTTTAAATAAAACAGCATTACTGTTGCTTTATTTTTATTGTATTTTATTTCACTAAAGGTATTAAAATCTAGATAATGATTCTGTTAGTGGGTGACAGTGAAAAGACAGAGCCATGATATTCAATTGCATGCGTCAGAACAGCTGATCCTGACAACTTTACATTTTAAAAGTTGGTGCCCAAATCAGGAAAAGATTCATTCAATTGTTAGCGATCCTTCCTGCAACTACACCTTCATTGACAGGAAAGTCTTTCATATTTATTTGTCTCAGTGTCATACTGTTTTACCAAAAAATGGAGGAAGAAAATTTAGTTGTTATGTATTAGGAATCTGAAAATTAACACAAAGAAGAGACCACTTAAGTACTCAAACAATAGTTCTGAGGAGACTTTCTGTTCCAAGGCCAAAAAGCAAACTACTTCAGCTCCCTTGACAGTGGTACACTTTGATATAGTAAAGCAGGAAACAGCAAGTATGAAATTATCATTAAATAGGATGGCAAATGATATCAAAGAAGTGGGAAGGGAACTAGTATACACATAAAAAGAAGATAAATGATGTTGAAGCCAGAGTAAGCAATAAAGAGGATTTAGCAGCGAAGGAACAAACACAGAGGGTATCAAACACCAGAAAAACAAACACTCATATTATTTATTTATATTTATTTATTTAGTTTTTGCTCACCGGTTGGGTGCCATAACCAGAAAATTACTATTTTCAGGCATGATCCAGGAGGTTACAAGGATTACAAGAACTACAAGAATTACAAGGGTACATAGCAAACAACAAAAAACAAGGTTACAATATTA
This sequence comes from Neoceratodus forsteri, assembly GCA_016271365.2. Taxonomy (NCBI): domain Eukaryota; kingdom Metazoa; phylum Chordata; order Ceratodontiformes; family Ceratodontidae; genus Neoceratodus; species Neoceratodus forsteri. The sequence goes on along the minus strand of CM028129.1, from coordinate 1,576,068,833 downwards.
CCAAGGTAAAATCATGAGAGTGAGGATGTACAAATACAGGCAAAACAAGGCAATGTTCAAGCAACAACTATACAATTCAGGTAGTAAAACAAAATCAGAAATGAAGCGCTAAGAATGGATAAGCAAAAAACAAAGTGCCAATTAAGATAACTATAGGGGAAGATTTAAAGGAAATGAAATGCAGCTTAGGGGTCCTGGAAGGTGAAGGGAGGTAGCAAATCAAGGAGGGTTAAAACATGAATCGGAATCCTGGCTGATGAGAAAGAAATTATATTTGGCTTTAAACTGGGCATGACTAGGCACCTGGCGAACTGGTTCTATAAGCCACACCAGTTTTGATGTTGACAGACCTACAAGTAGCCATAATGTGCTGATCAAAATTAAGGTTTTAATCAAGCAGCACTTCAAGGTATTTGAAAGAGCTCACTGATTTAAGAATGGAGACATCCAAGCAGGATATTTTAAACAGGTCTTGAGTAGATTTTAATTTGGCAGTAGAACCAAAGAGCATTGACTGAGTTTAGCTGACATTGAGTATTAGCTTACGACTAGATAGCCAAGACTGAATGGAGATAAAAGCTGAGGGGAAAAAGTTTGGTTAATCTGGAGTATATCCTTGGAGCTATAGTACAGAACAAGGTCATCAGCATATAGAATGGATGAGCAGTTAGGGATATTTATCGTGATCCTGTTAATAAAAATTGAGAAGAAAAGCAGGCCTAGTATGGACCTCTGAGGAACACCTAGATTAGTGGACCATTGATTAGACAAGGCGGAGTTAAATTTCACAACTTGAACTCTATTTGATAAATAGCTATTAAACCAATCCACCGAGCGGTGGGAGAAACCAAGGGCTAAAAGATTAACAAGGAGAAGGGGATGGTCCACAAGGTCAAATGCCTTGGTAAGGTCAATGAAGGCTGCACCGGTAAGAAAACCAGATTCCATAGCGCATAGGGTATCATTCGTAAAGTGGAGAAGAGCAGTCAAGGTACTATGCCCTTTACGAAAACCATGTTGATTTGGTATCAGGAGATCTTACTTGGACAAGAAGTCACTGACTTGGGCAGCTACTAACGTTTAAAGGAGTTTACTCAGGATTGATAGTACAGCAAGAGGTCTGTAGTTAGCAACGTCTTTTTTGTCTCCTTTTTATGTTGGCTTGCGCGCATGCGCAAGCAACATCTTGCATTAGTGCGGGTCTTGGGGGCACGGCTGCTGTTGGGCGAATGCAGGGCACACATCAGTAGGTTTGTCCCTCATTCCCCAATCAGCCTGCCTGCCACCACCACACCATGCATTCATAATGGGGTGAGCACATCAAAGCAAAGGTCCATTGCAATCCGAGCAAAGCTCGCCATACGCAGCAGTCCTTTGCTTGCCATACTTGCCGCCATTATGACCATGGTCCGCGAGCGGGCGGCCGCCTCACGTCTGCCAACATTGGGGGTGCCTAATCTCCCTGTTGGCAACCCCTGTGTTTGTGTGTCGATGGGGAGCCCACCCCGCCGGGCATCTCCCCCAAATGTTGAATGACGAGGGGTGCCCAACCCCCTCGGCTCGGCCCCTTTTCTTTGTTTGCCGGCGGGGTGCCCAATCTCCGCCGGCATTACCCCCCATGTTGGTGTGCCCATGAGGGTGCCCAATCCCCCATCGGCTACTGACACCTCTCAAAACCTACTTAGGTGGCACGCTGGGAGCCCACCACAGCGTGCCAAATGCCCTGTAAGATGAAAACTGTCCTGCAACGGTTTTCCTTTTTTTTTTTTCTGCAAATGAAACCATCCTCATAGTCTAGATGCCCCTACCTGCACCCACCCACTGCGCACCCTGCCTCCCTCACCCCCCACCCGATACTTACCTCGACACCGGCGCGATGATCTTCCGTGGACCAGGAACACATCTGCACTCTTCAAAGCCGACCGCGAATTGAGGAAATGCCAGTAAAGCTGTATAATGCAATGAATAGGGTTTTTTTCAACTTTGCTGCATATCTCAGGCATTTCTTGGAATTTTGGCACCAAATTTTCAACATGGGGTTTTTGGGGCCCCTCCTCATGAATTCTATCACTGTCATGGCGTTAATCGACCTTGAAAGGTGATTTCACAGTCACTGCGCAAAATCACCTTTCGGGACCCATTAACGAAATGACAGTGCCAGCGTTCATGAGGTGGCCTCTCAAAAAGCCTATGTTCCAAATTTGGTGGAAAAAATCCAACAAATGCCTGTATTGTGAGCGTGCATTGCGCAGTTGCTACGCAGGCTCGTAACTTCGCGCATTCACAATATTTTAACTCCGGATTTTCAGCATTGGAATTTTTGTACACCTCCTTGTCAACAGTACAGCTGTCTTTTTCCACATCCTGCCTGAAATGTGTTTCCGCACTTCCGGCGCACAATTGCGCAGTCGCTGTGGGAAATCAGTGTTTGGGCCAGATTATGAAAATGGCAGTGACACAGTTCATGAGCAGAGCTCCTAGAATGCCTATGTTGAAAATTTGGAGCTGATACTCCATAAAATGACTGTGTTACGAGCGTGCATTGGCAGATTGCATGCATGCTTGTACCGTCGTGCATTTGTGATATTTTCACTCTGGATTTTCACCATTGCCATTTTTCCACACGTCTTGATGAACAGTACAGCCATCACTTCACATATCCTGCCCAAAACGTGTTTCCGCACTCCCAGCGCAGAATAGCGTGGTCGCTGTGCGAAATCTCTTCTTGGGACACTTTGAGGAAATGACAGTGACACTGTACATGAGCAGAGGTGCTAAAATGCCTATGTTGAAAATTTGCTGCCGAACGCCCATAAACTGGCAGTAGTGCGAAGCGTGCCTTGCATATTTCCCACGCACTACTGCAACTCCAGCAAATTCAGTATATTGTATGCCACATTTTCAGCACTAGCATTTTATTACACCTCCTTATGAACTGTGCAGCTGTCATTTTTCACATCCTGCCCAGCATGTTTTCCCGCACTGCACTAACAAACACCCACAGGGACACCCTAATGCCTCTCACTCTCTGCAGGGTGGGGTTGGGTTGGCATCAGTTCAATACTTGACTGCCACTCCTTTGCTGCATCTCTCTAACTCCTGCACTGCCAATGGCAGCAAGACAACATTCGGCATTGGCAAATACTTGTTTATAGACAGGAGTAACTTTCCTGATTTTCCAAATGTATGGGACATGGCCAAGGCAGAGGGAGTGGGCAAGGATTTTGGACAAAGGAAGGGCAATAAAGGGCACAGCCAACTTTTAAAGTTTTTGTTCAAGGCCATTAGAACCTACACTGGTAGCATCCAAGATGGAGTTTAGTACATCAGATTTGGATACAGCCTTAAAGTAGAAGGGTGGGTGTGGAGCTGGAGAGGTGGGGAAGCAGGTTGAGGGGTGGGCAGCAGGGTGGACTGGAATGAGGATGTGAGGTCCGACAGGTCAGTGAAATGCTTGTTAAAAGAATTTACAATTGTTGAGTTATTACAATGGGTGCCAATAAAAACCATGTCGTTAGTGGAGGGAATTTGCTTGGTCCCTAGAAAGGTTCTTACATGGGCCCAGAATTTCCTGGAGTCACCAGCACTGTCAGCTAGGAGTCCTGTACAGTATGAGTTTTAGCTAATCTGATCTGATCTGTTTTTTACAGGTGTTCCTCTGTGACCTGTAGGTGTTGTAATCGGCTAATAGGCCAGATTTTTTAAAACGTCTCCAACTCTTGTGTCTAACACAGATAGCAGCCAGAAGATCTTTGTGGAGCCATCTAGTGGGATTACCACGTAACTGCCAAGTGACAACTGGTGTATGCCTATCTTGTAGGGAACTAAATTGGGCAAAAAAGTAGTCTAATGCAACTTGGGCATCATGGGTCTGGTAGAGGTTGGACCAGTCAATAGATGATACAACAAGCAGGAATTTTGCTTGGTCCAGACTGGCATAATTCCTAAAGGTGATGTATTGAGGTGGCAAGGACAAGGCCACAGAGTGATTCCATACACAGTAGATAGGGGAGTGATCATATATGTCATCGGGCAGGATACCAGTAGCCGCAGTTCTGTCAACGCGGCTTGTCAGAACCCAGTCGGTCAAGGTACTGGATGTAGCATTAGAGATTACTCTAGTGGGCATGGTTATGACTTGATGCAGACTGAAACGTTGCACCATGGTAAGGAGGGTGTTATGATTGGGGCCAAGCCAGTTGAGATTAGTATCGCCTAGAATAAGTAATTCATTTAGACCAGCAATATTAACAGAGTGTTCAAGCAGTTTGGCAAAGCCAGACGAGACAATGTGCAGTGAGCTGTAAACACATACTATTTGTAGCTTCTTTGCACCCATAAGGAGGAGGGCATGAAGTGATTCACAGATGGAGATGAGGGGGGATTTAATAGGTGAGATATTTAGATGTGTTTTAAAGAACAAAGCTACTTCCCCACCTTGTTTTGGAGGCAACCTATCATTTCTGATGAGATTATAATTATTAAGGGAGCAGACGGAGTCAGGGATGGAGGGCTTAAGCCATGTCTCTGAGAGACAAAAGATATCAGGATTGTGGAGAGTGACCCAAGCCTCAAGTTCAGTGAGCTTATGTAGCATCTCCTGATGTTTAAATGGGCTATGCAGAGCCTTTTCAAGTTTGTCCAATCAGCATTTATGCAATGCTGTTGAAATGTGGGACCTGGGTTCAGTCCTACATCACCTGCCAGAAAGATAGAAATAATCATGAGATACCAGGGCTTGCTATGGACATAGTGTGTAACAAGGAAAAAAGTCAAGGTGAAGTCGTTGTTCCAAATAATCAGCTAATAGAAATACAAGGAAGCATGGAAGGACCAGGGATATAAGGTCCTGGTTGTCAGTAGACCCAACTAGCAAGACTGAAAATATAAAATCATAAGCCGAACAGAGGTGTCTGTTGTAGGCATAGGAGCAGGGAGACAATGATAGCCAAGCAAGAGCAATTAGCAACATGCTACCAGTTAGAGACAGCAAGACTGGATGAGCCATTCTGGTACACAAAAGTAGAGAGTTTTTCGTTATATTAGCTGGGTAGTAAAGTCAGGTAATCAGCAACAATGTGGAGGAAGTAGCATACCATAGTCCAGTCAAGAGGAGGTAAGGACATAGTAGTTAGATGCCCCAAGTGGTCAAAGAGTATATAAGAAGAAAATGGTGAATCAGGCTGTTAGTTACCTGACCAAAAAAGGCTATAAAATCAAATGCCCAGATTAGGCGAGCGGGAGGGGGGTGGATGGGGAAAGAGCTGTGAGCTGCCTACGAATTCCTTGGATCCATAGCTGTGTCCTACTTCGAACCACCAGCATGGTTCGAGCATAGTTCGGCAGCTGAAATTGCTTAAATTCTGATCTGAGGAGTGAGGGTCATCCAGGCGGTCTCCTGAGACCAGGACTGCAGGGGAGCTTCTAAAGGGCTGGGCGGCAGCACTGGGAAAGCCGCCAGAGGGTCAAGTTGCACCCTAGATGGGCATGGAGAGCCTGCAGAGGAGTGAAGGGGAGAGGTGTTTAGAAGAGAAACAGCTGTAGGGTAGGGTTAGTGAGCACAAAAGAACAGATGGGCACAGGGCTTGATGGACAGAGAAATACAAGTAGCAGGGGGAGAAATTGGAGCTGTGGGGGGCAGAAACCCATTTAATAGGGACAGAGAAAGTAGTAGAAGAGGAAAGCAGTAATCGAGCACAAAATCAACAGTGGCTAATTCAGTAAATGTAGTAAAATTAATCCATACAATCAAACAAGCTTTTGCAGAATTAATCCAAACAAACAAACTTGAATAGTAGTGAGTAAAAAATTAATGGAACCTTTTAAAGATTAACTTAAGGTATGCAAACAAAGTAGGTAGGGAAAGCTGTCTAACAACTAGATTTTAGCGGTGGCACCCACCAATGGCTGAGTTGTAGGAAAAGGTACCAAAGTTCAAAAAGTTCAGAGCAGAGTTGTGAGCTGCCTCCAAATTCCTTGGATCTGTACCTGGGTCCTACTTTGAACCACCAATGTGGTTTGAGCAAGGTTCGGGGGCTGAAATTGCTTAAATTCCTATCCGAGGAGTGAGGGTCATCCGGGCGGTCTCCTGAGACCAGGACCTCAGGGAAGCTTCTATAGGGCCTGCCAGCAGCACCAGAACAGCCGCTGGAGTGTCAAGTCACACCCTATATGGGCATGTAGAGCCTGTGTCCTACTTCGAACCAATATCAAAAATAGAGGACTTAGCTGGAATAAAAGAAATAATTTAAGAATTTTTGGTCTGTGAGAAGCGGCTGAGGGCTCTGACTCCATTGAGTTTGCTAACCATTTATGTATCAATATAGCTGGCCCTTCACCTGGTGCTTCTAACTATACCATTGAAAGAGCTCAACGCTCTCTAAAACCCAGACCATCCACAGATGAAAAGCCAAGGTCCTTTGTATTAAAGCTGCTACATTTTCAACACATGGTACGTATACAGAGAGCCCTGCATGATACTACTACCACCTTCTTTGAAGGCTGCACTCTGAAAATCTTTAATGAGTTTCCCCCAGAGCTAATTAAAAAAAGGGATGCATTTTTTCTTATTGAGAAAAGGCTGAGAGAAGCAGGGTTGAAATACAGGTTGTTTTTCATCACAAAACTGAAGATTTAGGCATCGTCTAGAATCACAGAATACAATGGATGTGATGCTGCCAAACAGGGACTTTGTAAGGACTACCCCAATCTGTATTCAGGTCGACCCTTAGGAATTGAATGTATGGTATATTTAGTTGCTGGCATTGAAATAAGTGATTAGAAAAGGTGTGGTCCTTGATGGGGTTGTCTGCAGTTTGATGTGAACATTTTATATGGTTGGGTGTCTTGGGTTCAAGGCCTGAACTCTCTGGTATACAAAAGGTCTTAAATTGTAACAATCTTATGAGTTGGGTGCCTCCTAGCATTTCTCCTGTAGTGCTGCTTCTTTCTGGGTTGCTTCTATAGGCATTATGTTTAGAAATCACACTGATTAATGTAATTGTCTATCCATCATCTGCCCTAATATGTATAGTAAAACTAGGGGGACACAGTACCCACCAGCTAGGCTCTTCCTGGGTGATTCTGCTCAATCGGGGTCACTGTTAGTATGATGGATTGAGTCCAACCATTTTTCCACATGAGGACGTAAATGTATGGGCTGAGAAATGGTGGGGTAGATAAAGTGAGGACGTAAACGTATGGGCTGAGTAATGGTGGGGTAGATAAAGTTAGGACGTAAACGTATGGGCTGAGTAATGGTGGGGTAGATAAAGTGAGGACGTAAACGTATGGGCTAAGTAATGGTGGGGTAGATAAAGTGAGGATGTAAACATTTGGGCTGAGTAATGGTGGGGTAGATAAAGTATGGTCTGGCAATGGGTGAAAGTGCTGATTCATGAGGAACTTGATGCGGGGAAGGGGGGACCAAGGGGGAGCTGCACTGGAGGTGGAAATATGGAGCCACTGGTTTGATTGATTTGTCTTTTTACATAATGAAGTCTGTTGCTTCAGCTGCACACCCCAGTTTTACATGTTAAAATATACCAGTTGGGACTTCGATCTGGAATGGGGTGCCTTGTAAACTAGCTCTTGGAAAATGCTGCAGATAATCCCATAGGCCGCACTAGTTTCTTTAAAAATTAATTTCCAACCATTTTGTTTGAAGACTACTTACTGCCAGCTTTCAAATCCTAACGGCCTTTTCCTGGACTCGAATCTGTCTCGAGATGGTGGTGGCTGTCACTCAAGTACATGCTCTCATGGAACGTACAATGTCTCATGTCGTTCAACCTTTGACTTAAAGGGGACAGGAACTAATTTCTTATGTGAAGCTGTTTGAAATGTCTCTATTTTCACAGACTATATTAATACCTCTAAAGGATCCCTATTTAACTGTGTCTGAATAAAAGCCGAAGCTGTCAGTTGTGTTTTGTATTGTTTTCTTTGTATGGACAACATTCTGTGCAGTTCCTTTCATGGAACCAAGAATTTGGAGTTTTGACTATGTCACTTCATGGTTCAGAAATGTGAGTATGAACTTATTAGCATAGTGCCCATAGTTCTAAAACCATGAAGTGACATAGTCAAAACTTCAAAATTCTTGGTTCCATGAAAGGAACTGCACGGAATGTTGTCCGTACAAAGAAAACAATACAAAACACAACTGACAGCTTCAGCTTTTCTTCAGGCATAGTTAAATACTAATACTTTAGAGGCATGACTATAATAATAATAATTCTTTATTTATAGTGCGCCTTTCCAAACCAAGGCTCATAACAGTCAGAACAGTTAAAACATATAAAACAGCATCACATTCAATAAATACAAATATGTCAGCCAACATCTTCACTATAAGCCTTATTCCACGGGAAAGTTTTTAAGGTCTGCTTGAATCCTCCCACAGTCGTGCACACCCTGATCTGATGGGGTAGAGAATTCCAGAGGCCGGGACAGAACATAAATGCCAGGGCTCCCACTGATTTTAAAGTCACCCTAAATCTCTAGTAACCCCTCGTCGGCCGAGCGAAGTGGTCGCTCAGGGTGATAAGGGACCAGGAGTTCTTTCAGGTAGTCAGGGCCCAGTCCATGTAGGGCTTTGTATGTCAGTAAACCGACTTTGAAGAGGATCCGCCACTGGACCGGCAGCCAGTGCATTTCCTGCAGCACCGGTGTAATATGGGCAGATCTTGAAATCCCCATCAACAATCGGGCTGCTGAGTTCTGCACCAGCTACAAGCGATGGATATCAACCCCCGGTAGCCCAAAGTAAAGCGAGTTGCAATAATCTAAGCGTGAGGTCACAAAGGCATGGATCAATACAGGCAGATCTACAGACGGAACAAGGTGCTTGATCCTGGAGATGTTTCTTAGATGGTAAAAAGATGACTTTACGGTGGCCGACACCTGCGCTCGAAGTGTCAGTCCCACATCTAACAACACCCCCAGGTCTCGCACCTGTTCAGAGGCCTGGAGCTCAGCCTCTCCCAGGAACAATCCTAGGGAGCAGCCTGTCCCCAGCCCCCCCCCATCCAGCGGCCTGGATCCAAAACCATCACATCCATCTTCCCAGGGTTCAACTTCAAATAAATGGACTTCATCCAATCTTAGATTTCATTGAGGCAGTTATTAAATACCGAGACTGCTCCTTCCTGGTTGGGAGCAAAAGACAGGTAGAGCTGGGTATCATCGGTGTAGAAATGAAATCTCGGCCCATACTATCTTACAATGTCTCCAAGGGGAAGCATATACACTGCAAACAACATGGGGAACAACACTGAGCCCTGAGGAACCCCACATGACAGCAGGATCGGACCAGAGGAAAAAACCCCAACACAACCCTCTGAGTTCTTCCAGTGAGGTACGATGTAAACCATCTGTAGACCAACCCAGAAAGTCCACAAATAGATCTCAGGTGCTCAAGCAGCACCCCCTGGTCAACGGTGTTAAAAGATGATGACAGATATAAAAGTACCAAAATGGACCATTTTCTCTGGTCTCTCACCATCAGGAGATCATTGAGCACCCGAACCAGCACAGTCTCAGTACTATGCCTCTTCCAGAAACCAGATTGGAGAGGTTTGTAGATGCTATGGATGGTCACATGGTTCTCCAGTTGTGCAGCCACTACTTTCTCGATCACCTTCCCCAAAAAGAGAAGGTTCGAGATAGGCTGGTAGTTATCAAGGGAATCTGGGTCCGAAGAAGCTTTCTTCAACAGTGGTGTCACCACTGCCTCTTTCAAGGAACAGGGATAAACACCAGAGTCAAGGGAGCACCAGATTATCTGTGCCAGAACTGGGCCAATAAGATCACCACAACCCATGATCAGGGATGTCGGGCCCAAGTCTGGACTACAGCATGTACAGCGCATTCCCTGAGCAATCCACATAACATCCATGGCTTCTGGATGGTCGAAGGTACTCCAGGAGAACAGAGGGACTGTGACCAAAACCTGATCCTCCACAACTTGCACAGAATGTGTCGCGAGGATTTCCGACCTGATGTCAGCCACTTTATCAGCAAAGAACCGAGCAGGCTCATCACACTGCAAATTGTGAAAAAGCTCTTCAGAGCTGCATACAGGTTGGGTTGCACAACCTGACCACAGTTCTGAATAGCTGAGCTGGTAGATTTTGAGCGGCAGAAATTTCCCTGGACAGGAACTCTGCCTTCTTACGGGAAATTTCTGACTGGTAGAACTGATAATGTTCTAGCAGTCTAAGGTGATCGGTATCCAGGCTGGATTTCCACCAACAATGTTCTAACCTGTGACCTAGTTGCCGCGACTCCCTCAAGGCTCCATCAAACCATGGAGCCCGAGGGCAGAGTGCACACGCACTGGTGCAATGGTATCCAAAGCTGAGGTGATGGCAATATTATATACCACAACCAAGGCTTCAGGATCCTTGCAATCCACAGGAAGTTCTGATAGGTCAAGGACCACTGCTAGACCATCAGATGTAACATTCTGTAAGGGTCTGAACTTGACCATCTACACAGGGGTCGGCCTATAAGGGGGATGTCAAAATTGAACCTCACCGTGTAGTGATCCGACCAACTGACAGGTTCCACCCCCACGTCCGAGGCCTCAAGCCACAGGAGGAAAACCCGGTTAAGGGAATGGCTACCTTTATGAGTAGCAGTGGTAACCACCTGTGTCAGGCCCAGTGAATTCATCAACTGGAGGAAATGTTGTCCAAAGTGCGTGAGTTCGTCATCGATCCAGGCATTGAAGTCACCCAGGACCATCAACCTGGGCAACTCAAATGCCATATCGATGATATGAAAATAGAGACATTTCAAACAGCTGCACATAAGTAATCAATTCCTGTCCACTTTAAGGGATTGTGGGACTTCATTAATGGTGTTGACCTTCAATGCAATTAAGGATGAAAGGAAAATGGATCGAAGGGAAACTCATAGATGGCAACACTGTGCTCCTACTACCCTAAAGGGTGTTTATTAATGCAATATACACATTCTGGTCCTGAACAATTGACAGTATGAGTGCTACTTTCGAGAAGGCTATCATTCGGTGGCTGCTAAATGTTGGTTTGGTTCTAATAGAAGCTTTGCTCTCTGCAACTGAACTCACACACTTCTTGAACTGCCTGATATTAGATAGTTAATTTTCTTGGATTGCAGAAGGTTTGCTTTATGTTAAGTGTTAGCAAAGGTAGAAGTTATTTATTTATTTTTATTTATTTATTGAGTACAATCGGAATTACAATCCTTTGAGTCACTGACTCTTTTGCAAAGGCTCCATGTCAGGTTACAGGGGGTGGAGGGTAGACAAATACAATAATGACAGATGAGAACAGGTATTATTTACAGATTTCAGTACAGACAATCTTTTTTACAAAGGCTCCACTTGGTTACAGGGGGTGGAGGAAAACAAGACAGTATATGACTACCATTGACAGGTATTATATACAGTTACAGTACTGGCATGCATTTCATGCATTATTTATGGTGCCTGACTTATAGAATAGACTTATAGAATAAAATCCTCTAGTGACAACCCACTATGTGAAGGTACAAATCAAGCTAAACTCATACGCATCTGCAGTCTGAGGTTGTAATAAAATGACTAATGTAACTCTTCTGATTACAGGTCAGCTCACAATGAAATTTTCATAACTGTATGCAGAAGATTTCAACTTGGTTTTTCTTGGTTCTCTTCACAGGCAACTAGTCGAATACATGGAAGGGTTGCGGTACACCTTGCTAAAGTTTTATAACATTCAAAGATGGGTGGACCACGGGGGTGGTAATGGATGCATAAGTTACATGAATCTTTTATATGTGGTGTATTTCCTATGCATCCGAATTGATAATAAGTACTGGGTATCTGTAGATTGTATTCAGGTTGTACTTCACTTCTTTTCTCTACTATTCTCATTGTCTATTTCTTTTTCAGTAGTTCTAGTACCCAACTCATCAGCAATGCATATAATATACACATGGAAGAGATTTTACTCCTTACCTGAAAAACTTCTGTGTTTAACAGTGAAGGGGATGGGTCATTCTTGGGAAAGTTCAGATGCTACCTCAGTTATCTGATGGCTGTCACAAATGATGTAACTTTGATATTTATTTATTTATTGAATTGATTCATCAGGAAAGGCACACTGAGCAAAAATGATGCTCGTCTCCCGGTGCGACCTGGGGAGGAGGGTGTAAGGGGAGGATAACGCACAGGTTATCATGTAAACATAATAACAGTTGGCAGTTTACACAGGAAGAAGAAATTACTTGGTAAAACAATTTGTAAGAGACAGCTAAAAGCATCATGGAATGTAAGGGGGTTAAATCATAAAATTAAGAGATATTCTGTGCTCAGACACCTGAAGAAACTTAACACTTCTATTGCATTTCTACGAGAGACACATCTCAAGTCAGAACATCATAATCTAATGCATAGAGAATGGGTAGGTCAGGTGTATGGGGCAGGGGACAATTATAAGCATGCAGGGGTTTTAATACTGTTCAGTAGAACAACTGACTTTCAGATATGTACCCAAATAGAGGATAATGGTGGCCACTATATAAGTTTACATGGGAAAATAGGTGAAACCCCTTATACATTTTTTAACCTTTATGGGTCCACAGCCACAGCCTCTAGTGATGAAATATTTAACAGAGTGTACGTGAAAATCATTACTTTACCAAATGCTACAACATTAGCTGGTGACAATAATGCAATTATGGACCTGGCACTGGACAGATTGAAGTTTAGGCCTTCTAGATCTAAGTGAGATAGGGACCTATCAGATTTAATCTCTAATACCAATTTATTTGATGTATGGAGAATTCTCCACCCTCGGGCCAAGAATTACACTTTCTGGTCACCATGTCATATGCCAGGATCTAGCCTTGACTACATTTTTGTAAACAAAGAGTTACTGAGCAGGGTAATTTTTGTAGAAATTAAACAAAATGTAATTAACTGTTATTAAAATTATTAGTCTTATTAAACTTTTCAAGATTACAGAATTTGGAAAAAATCCAAAAGGTGGAGAATTAACAATTCACCATCAAATGTGCCAGAAGTAGCTGCTGAAATCAGATCCCACATTGCGGACTTCCTCAAGCTAAATAGGCAGGATGACATCTCATGGGGTACATTATGGGATGTTCTTAAGTGTTGGCTGAGGGGCACACTCATAAGCCTGTACTCAGCTCGGAAAAAGGTCAGGCTAGCTGCTCAAGATGCAGTTTATATGAAAAATCTTCTATATTATCTTTTGATAACAGGCTTCTATATAAGATGGGTATTTTCCTCTATAAAGTTATGAAAGGGCTATACCCTTCCTCTATTATTGTATTGTTTTCCAGGTTTGTCAATTCTTTTTCTACTAGGTCCCAGTCTAGATTTATTTTAAACCCCCTTTATTTAAAAAAAAAACACTTTTGGGCAAAGATCTTTATTGCTTAGGGCACCCACCTTTTTTAACTCAATCCCCACTTAAATTGTTGCATGTAATTCTATTTGGTGTTTCAAAACTCACCTTAAACAGTGGCTCATAATTTAAACTGAAGATACTTGTACAATGAATTGATTGAAGTTGTATATCTCTTAACTGTTTTTTATTTGGTTATTTTTTGTGTGTATGTCAAACTTGTCACCTGTGAAAACGGGCAATTTGCTCATCTGGTTTACAAGTATAAAAAATAAAATTAAAAAATGAAATGAAAATACCTCAGAAGATCAGTAAACCTGAATCAGAATTAACTAACTCAGACTCTAGTGCTCTGTGGGAAGCTTGGTCAAAGATCAAAACAGAATACAATGAATTAATTAGGGTAGAGTTTGAATTTGCAATAAGAAAAGCCAAACTGAATTATATTAATACAGAGCCTAAGGCCTCCAGGATTTTAGTTACAAGGCTTGAACAAAATACAACCAGAACTTCTATAGTGGCTCTTAAAGCTCAACATGGAAACAAGATTATCACAGACTATAAAAAAATTAACAAAGAATTCTTAAACTTTTATAAGGAAATTAATATATCAAAGACTTTGCCTGGCAATGTTTCTCTTACAGAGCTGGGTAACAGCAATCATAGTTCAGTTTTATTTGATATCCAGTTTTCATATTGTACTTCTGTCTCACAGTCAGCTTTTTATGATTACAAAAAAGCAACATGCAGACAATAAAAGCCATTACACGGGCCACCCTCTCCCACACTGTATTCAGAACTTCCCTCTGGAACTTTCTGAAGGGGTCCTCCACCTGCCATTGCACTTTGTAGCCACTCCCCTCACTACGTTAGCACGGCAGGCCTCAGCGCTCCTCTGGGACCACTGCACTTTATTTCTGGTGACCTATTTGCCTGCACTCCCATTACATGTTAAACTCTGACTCAGTTCACTTGTCTATGTATGGCCTTGCACATGATTCCCCCAGGCCACCCGTAATCCCCCCCTGGACTCTTATGTTGTTTTATGTTGTTTTATTTTACTACTGACTGTCATTCCTCGATGTACACTGATACCTCACTGTATGTAAAAGCCATACTAGTTGCCCCATTGTATGTAGACACTGTATTAGTCACTTCACTGTATGTAAAAGTTGTATAAGTCAATGTACCTGTAAAAATGTCAAGTCTGTAACTCTCCCGGGTCGCACCTGAAAATAGGCACATGGATGTCTAGTGTGACTTACCCGGTAAACAAAAGCAAATAAATAAATATTGTAACTGATTTGGACTGGCAGGGGATATTGCAAAACATGAATGTGGAAGATATGTGGAACTCCATTAAAAATATTATCCTAAATATCTATGATAAGTTAATTCCCAAATACATGAAATACTCACAAAAAGTAACATATCACCAAAATGGTTAAACAGAAATTTGAAAAACCTTATTAAAAACAAAACAAAAAAAAGCATATCATAACTATAAGAGAAATTGTTCCACCTTCCATTATAATATATATGAAAAACTACTTAGAAAATGTAAACAAAATATTAAGTCAGCAAAAATTATGATGGAAACAACATTGGCTTGGAATGCATCAAAAATAATGCTAAGTCTTTCTTTGCCTATATCAATTCCTTAAAAAAAAACTAAATCTAAAATTGGTCCCCTTCTGCTAGGCAATAGTATAACTAATAAATCTAATGAGATTCCAAACACTTTTAATGATTTCTTTTGCTCTACCTATGGTAGAAAACAGGCACCAAGCACATTTTTGAATCAGGATACCACTGAAAATATAAGCATTGATGAACATGATATACTTGATAGTATAAAGAAAATCAAAGAAGATAGCTCTCCTGGGTCAGACATGATTACTGGCACAATTATTATTAGCTCCCCACCTAGTGAAACCCCTTAAGACACTATTCAAAAAAAGCATAAATTCAGGGGAGGTTCCAGCAGAATGGAGAATGGCACTGTGGATCCATTGCATAAAAAAGGCTGTAAACAACAGAAGGAAAGCTATAGACCTATCAACTTAACTTGCATATTTTGCAAAATGCTAGAAGGGATCATTAAGAATATAATGATGGCAGATGTGAAAAATATTGATTACGAACAACATGGTTTTAATAAAGGAAGATACGAACATAAGAAATTTGCCAGCAGATAAAGGCCTAGAGGTCTATCAAGTCTGCTCGAATATGCAGCTAGCACCCCTTATTCTGCAGCTGCCCCTCCCTTCCACCCTTCCCCTTCATTAACCCTCCCCCTTGTCCTGTCCCATCCTCATTTGAAGCAGTCCACTGTTCTACTGCATACCACTTCAGCAAGTAACGATTCCACCCAGCCACCACCCTCTCTGTAAAAAGTGTCTCCTCATCTCCTCCTGAACCTTCCTCACTCCAGTCTCATATCATGGCCCCTGGTGGCCTTCCCCTCCCTTAGTTTGAACAGCCCCTCTGTACCCGTCTTGTTTATTCCTTTCATGTATTTAAAGGTTTCAATCATGTCACCCCTGTCTCTCCTCTCCTCCAGTGAATACATGTTCAACTCCTTCAACCTCCTCTTGTATGATAAGTTCCCCAGCCCCTTGATCATCTTTGTCACTCTGCACTGTACCCCCTCCAGTAACTTAATGTCCCTCTTCAGATACGGATGCCAGTACTGCATGCAGTACTCCAGGTGTGGTCTAACTAATGACCTATACAGTGGCAGAATCACCTCCTCCCTCCTCGAGGATATACCCCTTGCAATACAGCCCAGCATTTTGTTGGCCTTTGCAGCTCCCTTCCTACATTGTGCCGAGTTGTTCATTGACCCTGTAATGAGCACACCTAGATCCTTCTCCTCCTCTGTCTGGGCCAGCTGCATTCCCCCTAGCTTTAAAGATCCTTTAAAAAATTGGCTAGACAACAGGATGCAAAGGGCAGTAGTAAACGGAGTCCACATTGAAGAAAGAAGGGTCACTAGCAGTGTACCGCAGGGTTCAGTACTGGGACCAGTCCTTTTGAATGTCTTTATAAGTGACATTGCAGAGGAACTGGAAGGAAAAGTATGTCCCTTTGCAGACGGCACCAAGATCTGCAACAAGGTTGATAAACAAGATGGAGTGGAAAGGATGAGAAGGGACTTGGCAAGGTTGGAGGAATGGTCAGAAGTATGGCAGTTCAGATTCAATGCAAAGAAGTGCAAGGTAATGTACCTGGGAAGCATAAACCCAAGGGAAGAGTACACAATGGGGGGGTGAGATACTGACAACAGTAAAAATGGAAAGGGACCTGGGGGTAATTATGTCAGATGACCTAAAGGTGGGCAAGCAATGTGAGAAGGCAGTAAGGAAGACTGGGGGGATACTGGGGTGCATAGGGAGAGGCATCAATAGTAGAAAACAGGAAGTTGTTATCCCTCTGTACAGACAGTTGGTGAGACCCCTTCTGGAGTACTGTATGCAGTTCTGGAGACCCCATCTCCACAAAGACATAGACAGAGTGGAGGCTTTCCAGAGGAGGGCAACCAAAATGGTGCAGCATCTGCACCAGAAGACATATGAAGAAAGACTAAAGGAGCTTAATATGCATACCCTTGAGGAACAAAGGGAGAGGGGGGACATGATAGAAACTTTCAAGTACCTCAAGGGAATCAACAATGTCCAAGAGGGTAGTATCTTTCAGAAAAAGAGATGTGCAAGAACAAGGGGGCACAATTTGAAGATAGAGGGGGGATGGCTCAGAGGTAATGTGAGGAAGAATTTTTTCATGGAGAGGGTTGTGGATGCATGGAACAGCCTCCCTGAGGAGGTCATGGAGTTAGAACAGTGGGGGAATTCAGGAAAGCATGGGACAGACATAAGGCAGTCCTAGTGGGGGGCAGGAGGAAGTAAGCTGTTGGTTAACTAGGATCTGCAGCTTATCTGTTAAGTAGGAAAATGGGCAGACTAGGTGGGCCAAGCGGTCCATATCTGCCATCAGATTCTATGTTTCTATCCTGCCTTACAAATCTAATTTGCTTTTATAATAAAGTAAGCAAATCGCTGAATGGAAAAACACCATGTGATATTATTTTTATCCATTTCAGAAAGGCATTCAATACTGTGCCACATAACGCCATTATAGATAAATAACAGTTTAAAGGGGTTAATTTTAAATTAATTAAATGGATCAAAAGATGGCTGGAGGGGAGAAAGCAATGAGTAGTCATCAATGGAATAATGTCTGATGTGAGTGATGTGTATAGTGGTATGCCACAGGGCTCGGTACTGGGACCATACATTTTCTATGATTTTATATCAGATATTGTGTATGATTTGAATTCATGAATAACTAAGTACACAGATGATCTAAAAATAGGTGTAAATTCAAAAACACCCGAAGGCAGAGCTAGCCTACAAGAAGATTTGAATAAAATAGTTTCATGGGTCAATAAGTGGGGTATGACTTTTAACATAGAGAAATGCACTACCATGCATTTTGGATACAATAACAATAAGCAATTGTACTACATGGGAAATAATATACTAAGCATAACATCTTGTGAAAAAAATCTACAGTAGGTGTATGTATCACAGAGGAACTAAGTTTCAAACATCATAAGAATGAGACCATCTGTAAAGCTAATAAACTAACGTGGACAATAAAAAATAATATTAGCTCAAGAGATTCTTCTGTAATGCTGCCTCTTTACAGGTCCTATGTAAGGCACATCTAGATTTTTGCTCACAGTTATGGTCTCCGTACAAGTTTGGAGAAATCTGAGATATCAAAAAAATAGAAAATTTACTAAGTCAATCACTGGATTAGAGAAAAAATTATAATAACAGATTGAACATATTAAGGTTATGCCTCTAGAGGTAAGGAGATGTGGGGAAACTTGTTATTTCTCTGGGGCATCATAACAGATGACAATTTATTTACAAAAATTGGTTTCGATTTTAAACAAACTGCAACAGACACAAGGGGACATCTGCTACAATTAAAGGTGAGACGGTATATTACTACACGTAGGAAATATATTTACACTGAATGAATAATTGGCATGTGGAATTCTCTACTTGTAGATACTTGTACTTGTAATTCTAGCTGTAATAAAATAAAAAAAAATTAAAAAATTAAAAAAAAAATCTACCACTGCATGTAATACTGAGTAAAGACAAACATGTTTAAAAATAGACTAGGCAACTGGTTATTGGCTCAAAATTAGGGTTAAGAGATAGGGGCAATTTTGGGTTCACGCTTCTTACTCCTGCTTCTTGCCATAGTATAAGTCATAGCAGGAGCCACAGTACAGAGTTCTGTGATAACTGACATATTCCAGTTGTACCCTAGTCACACATAGATCAGCTTGCAGCAGATATTTCAGAGATGGAGATCCTGGCAGCTATCAAAATTATGAAAAAAACAAAACAAAATAAAACCACTAGGGCTGATGGATGCTCTTCCAATTTTTACCATACCTTCACTGAGAAGGTGATCCCATTACTTAGAAAAATGTTTAATGAGGCAGTAATTAAAGGTCATCTCTCTGAAGATCAGGCCAGGTGTATAATTATGTTAATTCATAAACAAGGTAAGGATGCACAGGATTGTAACAGTTATATGCCTATCTCACTAATAAACTCAGATACTAAAATCTTAACTAGGGTGTTAGCCAACAGACTGGAGAAGGTCATCCCCCTGTTGATATTTTCTCAGCAAACAGGATTTATGAAGAGTATACATCAGCAGATAATACTAGATAGTTCTTTTATGTACTAGAATCAGCAAACAAGTCTCAGAGACCCTGTGGTCTCCTTTCTCTGGATGCAGAGAAAGCATTTGAGCGCATCCTCTGGCTCCATATTTTAAGTGTCCTGAGTCTGTATAAGTTCCCTACCAAATTTGTCAGTTGGGTGCAGATTTTACACAACAATCCGACCTCAGCTATTGTCACTATTGATATGATCTCACCCTTTTTTTACATTGCAAGAGGTAGCAGACAAGGATGTCCTCTATCCCCACTAATTTTTAACTTAACAATAGAGCCACTTATAAGGAAAACTAATACAGATATAATTAAGGCAATAACAATGGGAGGAATAGAAATTCGTACCTCAGTATATGCAGATGATTTTCTTATTTCTCTAGCAGAACCTGACTCATCTATACCCAGGGTATTAAAAAATCCTTCAATCTTTTGGCCTAATGTCTGAGTTCAAATTAAATATGGAGAAAAATAACTTTCTGCCTCTCAATAAGTTTTGTAATAGGGAGGTAATTATGAATCATGGGTTGGCATGGGCATAGAAGTGTATAGAATACCTAGATACTAAATTACATAAAACTACAGCCAAAACAATTTCCAAAAATCTGGCTTCTCTGAAAACTGATATCTTGAACTCATTATCTGAATGGAATAAATTACCTTTAGGGACCTGGTGTAGATTGGACACCATAAAAATGAATATTCTGCCAAGGATTTTATATACTGTACTTTTTGTATGCTCCCATGTCATATCAATGAAAAGTAGATAGAATATATTAACTCAAACATTTCAAAATTCATATGGGGATACAAAAAGGTTAGAATTGCATACCACAGGCTTACCAGAGGTACAGACAAAGGAGCAGTGAAGGCCCCTGACATGTATCTATACTATCTTGCTGCAAGAGTCTAACAAATCTCCAGCTGGTTAGCCCCCTTGCTATGGATTAAATTATGTGCCTGAATGGTTAGAGATAAAGGCTAATATAACCAGGTCACACAGAGTAAACTTGAATTCTGTAATTTATGTAATGAAAATTAAAATGTTCAATACTAAGGTCATGTCAGACTCCCTTAAAATACTAAAGTATGTAAAGTGACTGTACAAGCTTGATTTATACAACAAAAAATGCAACCAATCCGGCATAACATGAATTTTACTAGAAATGGGGTCCCACTAAGCAATAATTTCTGAATTCAAGGAGGAATACTTAGGGTGCAAGATATACTACCATCTAATGTTATTGTAAACTTCAGTTCTTTAGTAGAAAAATTTGGAGTCCCAGAAA
The DNA here is from genome assembly GCA_016271365.2 of Neoceratodus forsteri. NCBI lineage: Eukaryota > Metazoa > Chordata > Ceratodontiformes > Ceratodontidae > Neoceratodus > Neoceratodus forsteri. Next base: position 1,576,048,377 of record CM028129.1, on the reverse strand, counting down.
GTAAAAATGATTACTATATCAGGATTAAGAAAAGATAGCCCCAGCAATGCAGATAAATGGTACAATGACTGATAACTCCTGAAATCTTTTGGGCTCTCCACATCTCTCACCCTCAATCTCATGTTTATATAATCTCTTTCTAGACTTCTCCAGGGGTTTATTAGTGGACCCCATATGATGGTGGTCGCAGGAGCTGGGGATAAGTATAGAAGGCTGGGACGGGGCAAATATTTGGTCCTTCTCTATGAAAGTGTACAAAACCTCCAACTTAAAATTGCTGCATATTAAAACATCACATAATTGATTTTATACACTAACACACATGTTTAAAATGGGACTTAGAGCAGACTCTTCCTGTCATAAATGTAACTTAGATAGAAGTTCCTTGGCTCATATGTTTTGGAAATGTCCTGAAATACAGAAATTATGAGCAGAGGTTCAAGGCATGTTTGGAATTATCACCTTTTTAAACAAGTTAACTATTGAAATGTGTTCTGGGGTCATTTCTTTGACAGTGAGCTTTGGTCACAGGAACAAAAATATTCTCTGCTGTTGATAGGAATATTGCACGGAAATATCAGGTGGATCACAAGGACCCATCATTTCAAGAATGGAAGTCACAATTCATTGAGATGATAAGAACTGAAAGATTAGCCCTGTTTGTAAATGGTGCTGGTCACAAGTTTGACAGTAGATGGGGTACTGTTTATAGGATGTTCTGTGGCGATCATGTAAGGTACTCATGTATACCCCATATCTCACTGTCTTCTTCATAATTCCTACAAACAATAACCCTTGTAAGAGGTCTGTTCACTGAATATGGTGTTGTGGGGTATTACTCCAAACATGGTGTGTTCTTGCAAGGATACTAGACTACCTTACTCTCTTCACTGTCTTATTGTTTAAATAACTAGAGTAAATAGTTCAAGGTCAATATACTTTTTGCTCTCTCTGTCTTTCCTACTGTCTGACCTCTCTCTACCACAAACAATTTAGATATGGGAACTTGACATTTTACTAGGAATCCTGGATAACACTTCTTTTCATCTTTGTATAAGTGTTAAATTAAATAGTAACAAATGTGGTTATTATTGTAGAGGTTTACATAATAGGCTTATTGCTGAGTCAATTTCAGAAGCATCTCCAAGAGTGATAAGAAGGAGTTGTTTACCTATTTAATGTCTATATCTTTCCTTTTTAAATTTCTCTGTTCCGCTTAAACAAAAATGTTATGTAGTTGATTATTAGAACATTAGATTTTCATTGGGTGTTGTGTATTATTTACTGACGTGTTACTCAATATAATTTTGTTTGAGAAAAAAAATTCTTGGGCCACCATCCACTGTATCAGGCATATCTTTGTGCCACCTGTCCTAAAACATTTGTCCACCATGGTTTTCTTCCTAGCGAGCCACTTACGTTAAAGTTTCAGAAAGAACAGATTTGCAACACTTAAAATGTGTTATTTCTGTTAGAAAATGCCCGTTAATTTCCATCTGATAACACACTTACTCCACGTCCTGACCCAAAAAACACATGGAGTTGCTATGCTGTCTTGCACTCAGTCCCGACCAGCAGAGGCTATGGAAGTTCTGTGACATTTTCAGAACATGCTACCATAGATGTTAGAGTGGTGCCAGCAAGACCTTATGAAAACTGCAATTTTGCTGGTGACATAATGTAGAGATCTGGTGGGTCTCTGAAATACAGTGTGGCACAGCACTGTACCCTTAGTGATACTGGACAATAGTACAGCATCCCTAGTAACATGTGGGAAGTGGAGGGGCTATTTACAATAACATGAGACTTTTTAATCTATTGTACAATTTATTTTAAAAGAATATCAAAGTTTCTCAATATATACCCACTGTATAAGTGCACTACCCATTTTAAATGCAATAATACATTTCGTGGTGTGGGTTATTCTGGAAAAACACACTTCTAAGGGCAGTATGGCAGATGGCCTGTGGCCTTGTGTCTCTCTACATCACTAGGTGTGTGTTTATCCAGTCTAACCCACACTCCAGAATGTGTTTTTGCTTGCTTATAACATGACTGTCCTTTAACCAAGAGATTAGAAAATTGTGACACACACATAGCCTTACGTTTGGGTCTATGAAACTATTCAAATTGGTGTCATTGCATTTTCTAGTTTTAAAGTTTTAGGGTCTAAACATTGTGCAACATGTGCACTTGCAAAATATCATGAATCATTTTTTTAAATGTTTGGCTACTTAGAACTCAATCCCCTTTAAAGCTAAGATTGGATACCAGATATAAACTTCCAAGAGACAGAGGACTTCAAACATAACAATTCTGGAACAATTTGGACAATTAGGTGGAAAAATCTAAAATGTAAATTGTGGAAAACTTTTGAGAGATTTTGTAGAAGCAGAGTCCTCATTTTGCCTGAATTCTGCCAGAACTAGTTATATTTTGCCCAGTTCTCCACCCGAAGTGAGAGTAAGAGTGTCAACAGCTGCTATATATAGACATTGTTTGAGATTAAAACAACGAATGTCAGTTTACAGTTGATATACAGAAACATGGTGTGACAGTAGCACACAGTCTACAGCTGTTATATAAATACATGGAGAGAGCCAAGATAGCTGATGGCAACAGGTTATGTGAGGTCTGAGCTCTGATGGATACAAGAACAAATAGTGTCCTTTGAAACCCTTGGTGTATTTATTTTTGTATGAAAAAAGACATAAAATGAAATACATGGGTCACTTCTTCACCTGGGGAGGTGCCCTTCATCCACTGTGACCATCTCAAAATTCTTTGAGAAAGGAACCCTCAGCCCAGGGAGAGAGATCATGCATACAAATGCTGTGGCAAGGCCTGCCAGACCTCAAACCAAGCATCAGCAGCAGTGGCAACACCAAGCCCCAGGCTGCTCTTTAGTCACTGTGTGAGGATGGTGACAGTGAGTCAGTGTCTGGCACAAATACTACTGTTATTCTGTCAGCTGAGGAAACAGTTAAATTATTTGGGGGTAAGGCAAGGTAAAAAAAAACCTCACAATTTTATGAAAGCAGGCCGGTAGTGTTGCTGCCACCACTAAAGCAGCTTATGGTGGATGAGAGTACCTTGGAGAAGTATATGGAAAGGGAGCTGTTGGAACAGGTTGAGGGCATGAGGTGGTAGAGGTGGGGGAGGCAGAAACACAAGAGGAGGAGGCAGCAAACAGGCAGGGAAACCAGAAGACTCACCCTTGACCAATTGGAGGTGCATGGGGAAGTTGAAGGAGAAGTGGAAGTGGAGGTGAGGTGGGGAAGAAGCAGGAGAGGACGCACATGCAGAAGAGGAGGAAGAGGATGAAGCAGAGGAGACTGAAAGTGTGTTGCCAGTTAAAACCAACAAGATCTAATGATGAGTGTGATACAGGGCACCACATCATCAAGTCATCTCGGTCAATCCACTCCATGACATCTCACACTGGACTATTAGCTCTGTCATCAATTAGCTCCCAGCTCAATTTGTTCTCGAATTGTGCTCTCCTGGAGTTTATTTTTTTTTAATTTATGCTGGGGGTGCATTGTCAGGGAATGATATATACAGGAGGCCGACTGATGCCGGAGCTAATAGTATGGTGCAAGTTGTCACAGAGCCAATTGACTGGGTCTAATTGACAGGTAGCAATGATACAGAGATGTAGATGCCATCATGGAAGGAAGAAGCTGACCAAATAAAATACAAATGAGAAAAGCAAGAAAGGAAGTTGGTCAGGTATGGAAATCTAAAGACTAGGTCATCATTAGCCCCAGATGATCAGCCTCCCCAGTCACATCATTCCACAGTGGCTGAAAACAAATTATTTTACAGTAAGATCATTCACCCTACCAAATACTTCTGCAGTCCAGCCATATAACTAAGAAACCAAATGGATCTCCTGCAGTGTGGCATCATTTTACTGATTACCCCACTGACAGCATCTCACAGTCTGTGACAAAAAGATCAGTTGGGGTCAGTCTACTTGAACATTGGGAACCAGTGTTTTGCCTCATCTTTGAAAGCATGAACATGGCATCTTCCTAACAGTCACATCAATTCCCAGTCCCCACTTTTGTCATACAGTCAGCAACAGAGACCATCGAGTATGAGTGATGGAATAAAAAGGCTTATTCAACTTATTCAGCCACCGTAGCAGCAGCTGCCACAGCAGCCACTGATGCAGACACTGGTGCTACTTCAAATGCATCACTCCAAGTATCACTAGACAGGCACAGAAATGAATGCACTAATACCATTAATCTAGAAGTTGTTGCAACAAAACAGACTACACTACCCGAGTCATTACATGTTTGCGTAAAACTGACAACTTACCCAAACATTGTCTGGATCACACAGCTGAGTGAAGAGGTAATGGCCTTTGATTTTTAGCCAATCTTTATTGTAGAGGACACCAGCTTTAAAGACTGTTGCATGAACTGAATCCTAAATACAACATTCCATCCAACTTCATTTTTCAGGCACATTCTCACTGGTATATATGAGTCAGTACTCATACAGATAGTGACACTTCTGAAGGAGGCTGAGGGGGCCATGTACATTTCACTAGTGATAGCTGATACATTAGTGCAAACCACATGTTCCCAAGTCTTACTGCCTATTGGGTTGTATCCAAATTAAACTCCACCACAATTCCCTTCCTGCCTCCACCACTATAAGCCCCTGCAGAAGTTATATTGAGGCAGACAGTCTCACAGAGGCACACCGATAGATAAAGTGCCTTATTTAATATGTCACTCATGGAGATGAACCTTGGTGGGGAAAACATTCTGTGGTTTATCCAGTTACTGCTGGATATCTGGATATATCTCACAGTCTGAAGGTTGGAATGTTCATGATGGACAGTAGAAGTAACATGCTGAAGGTCATACAAGATGGGGAATACTTCCATGCACTGAAACTGGTGATCAGTCATGTGCTTGACAAGTAAGTACAGCTAAAAGAAGTAGTTTCACCCTGTATGGAACATCACTAGGTATTTCCATCATTTTTCCAAACATGCTGAGTTCCTCCACCAGTATCAACAGAAGCACAGTGTTCCACCACATTGCTTAATTAAAGATATGATGACAAGGAGAATTAGACAATGTGGTCTGTGGGGAATATCTCTCCAGGTGCAGTGATTTGTGCTACAAAAGTTTGTTCCACTTCTGAGACCTTATGAACAAGGTGCCCAAGATGTCAGTACTGAGGCAGCTGCCCTCAGCATTGCCCTTCCCTTGGTGAATCTATTTGAAAAAAAACCACTGTCATTTGATATATTTTACAGCAACCCAACAAAGCAATGTTTAGGGTAGTGGTGGTGGTTGTCAAGGCAATAGCACTAGTGTGGCAGTGAAAATATCAGTGATGATAATAGTGATGAAGGTAGTAGTAGTGACACCAGTAGTTCATCTGGGTCATCTAAGCAGCAACACAAGCAGGATTCAATGCTCATTAAGGAAGTGGCAGAGTTGTTTCTGATACAGCTTACAGAAAGATCTCCATGCATTATACTGGGCACACCTTTTGGCATGGCAATGCTACTGGATCCCAGATATAAAGATATACATATTCCACTTGAGGCATTAAATATATCAAGCAGAAACTTTTGTGTGCATTTATAAAGGAGCTTCACACACAACATAAAGAAAGAACCAAAAATCAACCTCCTCTTGCTCATACTGCTCCTCGTCCTTGGTTGACTTTGCTTATTCCAGTAAAAGGCCATAATGTGAAATGGAATAAGACTTGAATGGTGACGATTTGGAGACAACAAAGGACATTTGGGAGCTTTCTGACTCTGACTTCCAGTGCTCCTCAGACATCTTGGAGGAAGACACAGACATCTCTCTGGAGTACCTAATGGAGGCTTATCTAGAAGATCCACCATTGAACCAAAGTAGGGATTCCTTCAAATTCTGGCAAGTCAGCAAAATCATTTAGCCTGTACTACCTAAAGTAGCTTTGTATTTTAGCTGATGCGCTCCAACATCAATTGCTTTGGAAAGATGTTTTGGCATGAATGGTGATATTGCCTGACCACATCACTCCAGGCTAGATCCTAAGAATATTGAATTCTTAGCCTTTCTCAAACTCAGTTTACTACTGATCAGCTTCAGTTATCCATTTATTCTCACGTCTGAAAGTCACTGCTACTACTATATCCCACTCATATACCTTCTTTTGGCAAATTTCCCTGGATTCCAACTGGCACTGGCAGCACTACAGTACAGCGTACCTCTCCCAGCAGTGACAGCAGCATGAGGAGTATGACACTCAACCCCCTCAAGTCCTCCTGAACACATTACAATGTTTACTGTCATCACCAGCAAGCTCAATGTGATCAGGTGTGATGTGCAGCTCACAATGAGTCATTATCAGGTAAATAGGGCCCAATGCATCATCCAACGCATCATTGTGGGATGGCAAGATTATGAAACTGGATGAATTATCAGTGATGGCCATGAACAGATGCGCACATTCCTCAGTCTCATGACCTCATGTAATCCACTGACTATGGCCAGTTTATCTGCCAGCAGGCAGCAGCAGCTATCTTAATTGTTACATCAGTTCAAGCAATATAAAAAATCGAAATATAAAAACCACACACACACACACACACTTTTATATTCATGCATGGTGAAATACTGGGGAGGTAAATATAATGTTCTAAATGTAATGCCTTTTAATTTGAATTGATGTCTTAGATGCTTAACTTTGGGGAGGGGGGCTAAAAATATATGGGGCCAGTGATAAGTTAGTAATTGGCACGGCAGTAAAGCAAAGCTTGCAGAGAGGTATGCCTTGAGCTCAGCAATGAAAGCTAACAATTACTATGGCTCTAAATTGGGATGCCACAGTCGTACTCTTTGCAGCAGTGTCATCACAATGCCACAAATGGTAACCCAAGGCAGATGCATGCCTCTAGCCTTTCCAGAAGTAAGATACAGTAATTCAGTTTATTTGCTGACCTCAAGGATCCCCCACCATTTTGTATACTGTTTTATTGTATGTCAGTTATTGCTTTGGGAGTCAAAATGGTTTGACTCAATAGATGAAGATGAACCACAGATGGCTCTGGTCCACTTCTCTCACTCTTAATACAGTGTAATAGACAGTGATGGGTGAAGTGGCTGAAACTCACTCTGTGGAGTGATTCGTGGAGTAATGTGGAATCCGCAAAGTGTCCACAACGCGAAGCGGAGTACTTTGAAACCAATGACTTTGCCTTATTCAGCCTTCCCCAAATCACTTCTCCACCAATTTTAAGGTGAAGTACATTGAAATCAATGTAGTTCGCATCACTTCAACTTGTAATTGTGCTCCAAGGTGAATTTTGCAGTGTCTCATGGGATTGCAGGTCACATGGGCTCTAGATTGTTCTGCACAGCCTCAGTTCTGTGTAGTGTGTGTGTAGTGGAAGATGGAGATAGTTTCCTGTCAGAGCTCTGTGATTCAGATCCTCTAAAAACTGTTAAAAAAAGCCTTTTTGAGCCATTTTCTTGCTCAAAATTTAGTATATCGATTGTAGGAAACCCTCCTGTGCTCATATCATTGATGTTTATTGTTTCTGTGTGGATTTGAATGTTAATTTAGAACAGTCAGTCTGTGTACTGTGAAGTGTGCTTCGGGGGAGGGGCGTTTGTGGTGCAGGTAGATTAACTGGGAGAAAAAGGCGGTCTTTTGTTTTGGTTATATTTTTCTTGTATAACTGTTAATGTGCACATGGTAATATTTTCAGTAATTGTTGAACTTTTTTTTGCTGATTGTTGTGGTGCAGCAGTGTATAATTTCAGTTTGTTTAAAACATTTGGTTATATTACTAAAGGTTTTCAATTTGCTACGCATTACTTGTAGTGTATGTGTGTGTGTGTGTGTATGATGCGTGCCATTAAATCAGACACCTTTTATTGTACCACATAGTAATTGCAGCAGTGTGAACCTGCTATCCACCGCACTTACATGAATTTTTTATATTGCTTTATGGCATCTTTACTGGTAGTGGACTGTTACTGCAGTGCACTACCCCCCCAACCGGCAAAAGGTATTCTTTTCCAGATTTGGATTTGTGACTTGTGAGCACTGGTTAGCTTTTGTTGTGCCTTTACATCTGCATTTCTTGAGTGTGCAGCACAAACTTAATTTGTCTGTGTGTTTGCACTTTGCAGTACACATTAATTCTGGGAGACTTTGCATTTCTTGTTACGCTCTCATTTCACAGCCAGCATTTTTGGGGATGCACATTAATTCTGGTGACTGTGTGTGACCACTGCACACTTGACTGAATGCACCATTAATTCTGGGAGACTTTGCATTTCTTGTTACGCTCTCAGTTCACTTCATCAGCACTGGGGAATTTTCAGTACACAAGACAGCAGCATTTTGGGGATGCACATTAATTCTGGTGACTGTGTGTGACCACTGCACACATGGCTGAGTGCACCATTAATTCTGGGAGACTTTGCATTTCTTGTTATGCTCTCATTTCTCTTCATCAGCACTGGGGAATTTTCTGGACACAAGACAGCAGCACTTTGGGGATGCACATTAATTCTGGTGACTGTGTGTGACCACTGCACACATGACTGAATGCACCATTAATTCTGGGAGACTTTGCATTTTTTGTTGTGCTGTCATTTCACTTCATCAGCACTGGGAAATTTTCTGGACACAAGACAGTAGCATTTTGAGGATGCACATACATTCTGGTGACTGTGTGTGACCACTGCACATGTGACTGAGTGCTCTGTTAATTCTGGGAGACTTTGCATTGTTTGTTGTGCTATCATTTCACCTTGTCAGCACTGGGGAATTTTCTGGACACAAGACAGTAGCATTTTGGGGATGCACATTAATTTTGATGACTGTGTGTGACCACTGCATGCATAACTGAGAGTACCATTAATTCTGGAAGACTTTGCATTTTTTGTTGTGCTATCATTTCACTTTGTCAGCGCCGTGGAGTTTTCTAGACACAAGACAGTAGCATTTTGGGGATGCACATTAATTCTGGTGACTGTGTGACCACTGCATGCATGCCTGAGTGCACCATTAATTCTGGGAGACTTTGCATTTTTTGTTGTGCTATCATTTCACCTCATTAGCAGTGGGAATTTTCTGGACACAAGACAGTAGCATTTTGGGGATGCACATTAATTCTGACAACTGTGTGTGACCACTGCACGCATGACTGAGTGCACCATTAATTCTGGGAGACTTTGCATTTTTTGTTGTGCCATCATTTCTCTTCATCAGCACTGTGGAGTTTTCTGGACACAAGACAGTAGCATTTTGGGGATGCACATTAATTTTGGTGACTGTGTGTGTGAGGGGCTGCCAATATTGTTGTCACTCTGCCTTATTTCGCGTTAAGGTGGAATGACAACGCGAAGTAATAATTACAAGGTGAAGTGAGCCTTTTACTTTGGCCACTCTGCATAGCAGAGTGACAATGCAAAGTGGGCACTTTGCATTCACTTCACCAGCAGAATTTAATTTTGCTGCATCTCTAGTAATAGACTGAAGTGTCTACAAGTACATGATTTTACAAGCAGGTCTGCAGGTAATTTGTTTAGACCCACTATATCTAAGCTGGAAGTACTTTTCTATGTGAGGATGCAATGGAGAAAAGAATTGTAAAGCCTTTAAGTCTGAATCAGGATTCTAATTATGTTGATTTGAATAAGCTAAAGGAGGCTTGGGGGAACAGAGAGAGGAAGAGATTTAAGGATCAAGCTTACAGAGCAGGTTTTTTTTTAACTTAAACAGCCATTAAAAATCACAAAGAATAAATTAAATCATACAGAATTTAATAATTGTCAGTGCTTATATTATACCCCATCTAAGCTTAATAGATGTAACTATGCCATTCCTGATAATTGTTCAAGATGCATTACCCAAAGAGGCTATCTGAGTCATAGGTTTGCCACTTGTCCTAGGATTGAGGACTTTTGGGATGTCATTTTATCTGTAATAGAAACATAGAAACATAGAATTTGATGGCAGATAAGGACCGCTTGGCCCACCCAGTCTGCCCATTTCCCTACCTAGTGGATAAGCTGCTGATCCTAGTTAACCAGTAGCCTACTTCTTTCTACCCCCACCCCCTAGAATTGCCTTATGGCTGTCCCATGCATGCTTGAATTCAATCACTGTTTTTGACTCCACAACCTCCTCTGGAAGGCCATTCCATGCATCCACAACCCTCTCAGTGAAAAAATACTTCCTTACATTACATCTGAGCTGCCCCCCCCTCTATCTTCAAATTGTGCCCCTTGTTCTTGCACACCTTTTTTTGAAAGATGCTACCCTCTTGGACTTTGTTGATTCCCTTGAGGTACTTGAAAGTTTCTATCATATATCCCCTTTCCCTTCTTTCATTGAGGCTATACATATTAAGCTCCTTAAGTCTCTCTTCATATGTCTTCCAGTGCAGACCCTGCACCATTTTAGTTGCCCTCCTCTGGACAGCTTCCATCTTGTCTATGTCCTTGCAGAGATTGGGTCTCCAGAACTACACACAGTACTCCAGATGGGGTCTCACCAGCTGTCTGTACAGAGGGATAACAACTTCCTGTTTTCTACTGGTGATGCCTCTCCCTATGCATCCCAGTATCCCCCCAGCCCTTCTTACTGCCCTCTCACATTGCTTGCCCATCTTTAATGCATTTGATATGACTACCCCCAGGTCCCTTTCAATTTTTGTTGTTGTTAGTATCTCACCCTCATTGTGTACTCTTCCCCTGACTTGAAGTGCCTTTTTTGACCCAGGCATTGTAACTGTTGAATCTCTGGAACAGTGTTTCTCAAATGGGGCCACCGTGGCAGCATGAGGCCACCAGTACAATGTTCTGTACCCATAGAGCTCTTTAGAGCCCCAATTACAATGGTAACAGAATGGATGATTTCTTACCTTTAGAAAATGATGAGAGATACATTTCAAGTGAAAAATACATCAGGGACTTGATTCATTGTATACTGTGTGAAAATAGGTTTGCTGTGTCGGGGGGGTGGAGTTAAAAATAAGGAGTGAGGCCACCTGTAAGCTTTGGTAGACACAAAACTGTGACAAGGATACTTCATTCCAGGGGACGGCACTGCACATTTGAAGGATATACCCACTTCCCACTACAAATGGTTTAAGGATAACTCAAGAGTGGATGGGGAATACCATATGAGGGACAGAGAGTGGCATACATTCACAAGAACCTGGTCCTATTTCTGAGTTTAATGGGCAACATAGAAACATAGAATTTGACAGCAGATAAGGACCACTTGGCCCACCTAGTCTGTCCATTTCACTATCTAATGGATAGGCTGCAGATCCTAGTTAACCAACAGCCTACTTTCTCCTACCCCCCCCACTAGAACTGCCTTATGTCTGTCCCATGCATTTTTGAATTCCCCCACTGTTTTTGACTCCAATACCACCTCAGGAAGGCTGTTCCATGTTTCCACAACCCTCTCCATGAAAAACATACTTCCTCACATTACCTCTGAGCCATTCCTCCTCTATCTTCAAAGTGTGCCCCCTTGTTCTTGCACATCTCCTTTTCTGAAAGATGCTACCCTCTTGGACTCTGTTGATTCCCTTGATGTACTTAAAAGTTTCTATCATGTCCCCCTTCTCCCTCCTCTCCTCGAGTATATACAGTACATGTTAAGCTTCTTTAATTTCTCTTCATATGTCTTCTGATGCAGACCCTGCACCATTTTAGTTGCCCTCTTCTGGACAGCCTCCATACTGTCTATGTCCTTGCGTAGATGGGGTCTCCAGAACTGGATGCAGTACTCCAGATGGGGTCTCACCAACTGTCTTTACAGAGGGATAAAAACTTCCTGTTTTCTACTGGTGATGCCTATCCCTATGCGTCCCAGCATCCCACCAGCCCTCCTTACTGCCTTCTCACATTGTTTGCCCACCTTAAGGTCAGATATGACTACCCCCAGATCCCTTTCTATTTTGTTGTTGTTATTATCTCGCCCACATTGTGTACTCTTCCCATGGGTTTTTGTTTCCCAGGTGCATTACTTTGCACTTCTTAGCATTGAACCTAAGCTGCCATACTTTTGATCATTCCTCCAACCTTACCAAGTCCCTTTGCATCCTTTCCACACCACCTTCTGTATGAACCCTGTTGCAGATCTTTGTGTTGTCTGCAAAGAGATATACATTTCCTTCCAATCCCTCTGCAATGTCACTTATAAAGACATTAAAGAAGACCGGTCCCAGTACTGAACCATGCGGTATGCCTCTAGTAACCCCCCTTTCTTCAGTGTGAAAAAATTTACTATTACCCTCTGTATCCTGTTGTCCAGCCAATTTTTTACTGAGGCTACCACTTTGGGACCCACTCCAAGGCTAGCTAACTTGTATTTCAATCTTTTGTGTCGGACTGTGTCAAATGTTTTGCTAAAGTCTAGGTAGGCCATGTCCACAGTCCCTCCCTGGTCTACTACATTGGTCACCCAGTCAAAGAAATCTATTAGATTTGTCTGACATAACCTTCCTGATGTGAATCCATGCTGCCTTGGGTTCTCTACCCCACTGACCTCTAGGAACTCAACAGTTCTTTCCTTTAGAAGTGATTCCATCATTTTCCCTACCACTGAGGTCAAACTGACAGGTCTATAGTTTCCTGCCTCTGTCTTGCTCCCACTTTTGTGAAGGGGAATTGCATCTGCCCTCCTCTGGTCCTCTGGTACCACACCATCCTCCCATGATTTGTTAAAAAGGGTAGTCAGTGGTGTCACTAGTTCTACCTTTTGCTCTTTTAGAATTCTTGGGTGAATCCCATCAGGCCCCATTGCTTTGTCCACCTTCAGTTTTAAGATTTCTTTCAGAACCCTTTCTTCTGTGAATGGACTGGTATCAACCTCCCTATCCAGAGTGCTTCTATTCTTTGATTTAGGTATATCCCCCTCCTCTTCTTTTGTGAATACTGAGCAGAAGTATTCATTCAGTATCCCTGCTTTTTCACTGTCATCCTCTGTCCACCCTTCCTTCCCTTTATTAAGCCTCACTATCCCTCCCTTCATCTTTCTTCACTCCCTAATTTATCTATAAAAGGTTTTACCCCCCTTCTTAACTGAGTTGGCTATCTTTTCCTCAGTTTGGGCTTTTGCTATTCTGACTGCCTTCCCCATTTCCTTCTGCTTTAATTGGTACAGTTCTCTGTCCTGCTCCTTCTGTGTTTCCTTATACTTCCTGAATGTGACCTTTTTCTCCTAAACCTTCCCCACCTCCTCTTTTGAGAACCACAGTGTTTTTTTCCTTCATTTTGTTCTGTTGATTTGCTTCACACAAAGCCTTGTTTCCTCTGTGATGGCTGTTTTGATTTTTCCCCATTGTTCCCCACCCCTCCTTCTTACCCATTTGCTAGTGCTTTTCTGAGGCACTCTCCCATTTTCCCAAAGTCAGCCCTCCTAAAGTCCAACTTTTGCTTTTGTATGGCTTGACTCTATGGCTGTGTTTATCGTGAACCACACTTTTGAGTGGTCACTTGTTCCAGATGGCTACCCACTTCTGAATCTGAGATCCTTTCTCCATCCCCATTTGACAGTACCAGGTCTAAGACTGCTCCTTTCCTAGTGGGTTCCACCACTAGCTGTCTGAGGCATGCCCCCTAAATCAGTGTGATTTAATTCTATAAATCTGTATATCTGGGGACCTTTGCAGTGACAGTACAAAACCACGTTGTGGTGTAAATTAGAATTCTGTCAACATCATATAGCAATACATTAAGAAATGGCTTAAATGATGATAGTTCTGAACCTCAAAAGAAGAAAAAAATTATCAAGTGAAATTATTTAAGATCTCTTACGCAAAGATAGCTGGTGAGCAGACTGGTGCCACACTGTTGACGTCTACCACAGTTATGTTGACAGTGGTGGTAGCACTGCTCTGGAGACTGCTGTCATAAGCTTTAATGATGAGGGAGGTAAAGGCTAGAGCTGGGTTCCTTTCCAGGTTAAGATTCCAGGTTGTTCTGATCTCCCCGGTATCTGTATAATAAATACAAGGAGATAGGGTTTGGAATTAAAATGCTTTATAAATCTGGCAATTCATTCAGCCTCTGTTTCTTTACTGAGTCCAACAAACTTTTATGCTTAGATGCCCCTAGACCCACCAAATCCACAGTAAAGACACATTATGCTAATTCTTTTTTCTGCACTTACACTTTTTGCCCCCAACCCCACTTTATCCCTTTCCAGTTTAGGATCACAACTGTCTGCTTATCTTTCCCTTTGATAGCAGGGCTCTTCCTGGCTGCTACCACCACCAGAGGAACTTCTAACCTAGAGCTTGGGTATCATCTATCCTGCCATTGGACGCCACAGAGCTCTGCCTGCTCAGGACTGGTCCCATGTTCTCTGGCTCCACTTTTGAACTGATTCCTTTTCTGCTCTTACTAGCTTCTTGGAGCTGATTATTGTTTTTACTGTATCCTAATTTTACTACTGCATGTTATTGCTGTAAACTGATCAAACTACTTTTATAAGCGAGGGGGTAATTAATTATTTTAAAAGTAAGCAGGAAATTAATTTGTACTGATGCATTTTTATTGCTGTTAATTTATCTATCTACCTGCTCTAAAAGCAAGGGGGTAATTGCAAACAGTGTGAAAACTGTCCCAAAATGTACTTTTACTGTGCTCCTCTCTCCTGCCTATTTTTTTTTCTATTAATTTACTGGCTCGCTACTTCTCGCTGCTCTTTTTAATTGCCTTCCCCATACCCCATTCCAAGTCCTTGATAATTTTGCACAGTCTCACAGCAAAAGGATTTTTGGTAGCCGCTTTCACAATTCTGTACCCAGCCCCTCTGGCACCGTAGCCCAGACACCCCTTTCTGGCTTTCTCTGGCCTCCCCCATAAGCAGTTAATCTTAACCTCTTTCTTTTGTCTCTGTTGCTCTGACACTCCCACCAATTTAATTTCCTAGGCCTAGGTATTGTCCTCAGCCTTTTACCTGACCTTGCTCCCCTCTTTTCTCTCTTTCCGTCTCTTAAGGGAATAGTACCTGTATACTAAACCCTAGTAGTTTCTCCTTGACTGCAAGCATTGGACCTTTACTGCTGCTTTTATGTGTCCCTCTGCAAGATGCCAGCAACTTGGGGCATAGTTATACTTCATAGTCTCATAACTATAGCTCTCCTAATGGCACTGCAAGCTGTGGATGACAGAAAACCACCTCTCCCATCCACTATGTATTTTACCCCCACTCCTAGCCCAGGACTAAAACCTATAGATAATGCTGGGTTGTTTGATGAAATACATAAGGGCCAGTCCCCCTGCAAGCACTTGTTACTACTACTTAGACCGGCAACACTTGCCTCGGCAGTCACTGCAGACTTACTGAATGCACACTCTTGATCTGGTACTGCAAAACAGCACAGACGCTCCAAGTGCTTGTACTCCCTTAGATTTAAGTCCTACTGGAAACATCTGCTAAAATGATTCATTATTATCCTCCTGCTATTGTCTGGTAATGTGCACCCCAATCCCAGTCCACCTAGGTCTATGAGTAGCAAGGCTCCTGACCACATTAAAATTGCATCAGTCAATAATGGTAGCCTGCTAACTAAACTCCTGCTTCAGGCATGAGTGGTGCAGCACAATCTGGACATAATCTTAATTACAGAATCATGGCTATCTCCCAAGATATCCAACTCATCGGTATCTATTGATGGCTATTTCATTTCTCATCTAGACAGACTTACCAAATATAATGGTGGTTGTCTGGTTTACCTACGTAATGAGCTCAAAGGAAAAATATTGCCAACTAGCATCTCAACCATGGAGGCTCACATCCTATCCCTCAAACTCTCCATAGGCCATCAGAGTAAAACTCTTCTTCTCTTGACAGTCTATATCCCTCTTGGTGGGGAAGGTAAAGGGATTGAGCAGTTTAGTGGCTTTGTTAAACAGGGCAAGCAGAACTAGGAGCACATTATTTTAGGAGACTTCAACACAAACTGGCTTGTGCAGGACACTGTGACTATAAGAGACCTCATAGCTAACTTTTATCTTACCCAGAAGGTAATGGAAGCAACTAGTAGAAATTACCAAACTTGCACCTCCACTCTAATCAACTGGCTACTCACCACTTGTCCTGAGCATATAGCCAGTGTGTCAGTGCTGCCCGTCTCACTAAGTGATCATTTGCCAGTGATTTTCTCACGGTTGAACAAGGCCCATAAAAGTCCACTGCAGCATACTAGTAATCATTTACTTAAAAAAGGGCAGCTAAATAACTTCAAACACTATCTGAAAATGGCAGACTGGATGCCATTAGATCATATTGTGGATGCCAATCAGGCCCTTGCTTATTTTACAAATATCTTTAATAGTGCCTGCAACATTTTCACACCTTACAAATCCACAAGAGTGAAAGGAATCAAAAACCCTTGGCTATCGGGATCCATCATCAAGCAATTGAAATCTTGTGATAATCTGTGTCATAAGGCTAGGGTGACTGGTATGGCAGTTGATTACACTGGAAGCAAGGAATAGATGCACTCAGTTGCTTAGGAATGTGAAGGCAAACTATTATAAAGAAGTACTAGGTAGGACCTGGAGTAAATGGAAAACTGTTTTGGAATAATTTGAAAACACTGACCAGCAGAGAATCCAAAGTGCATCCTGACCTGATTTCCACAGATTCTGGCACCTTACTGGACCCGAAGGACATGGCTAATGCTTTCAATTTTGCATTCATGGACCTCAGTGCTGTCCCTACCCCCGGAGTACCTAATTCCCTAACGTCCTACCCGATATGCCAGCTATGATTCTCATCCTGCACATAACTCCGGAAAGCCGTTATTTTATTTCAGACAGGTTTCACAATCTACTGCCATAAAATATGTCAAAAGGGTCTTAGGAAAAACTAGGATTGCTAGTGACACGCTGGATGTGAAACTTATTGCACTCAGCCTTCATGAAATAGCTCTTCCTCTCACCAAACTATTTAATGTCTCACTAAGAACAAGAGTCTTCCCAGACAAATGGAAGATTGTGTATGTCACCCCAGTGTTTAAAAGTGGGGACAAAACATGCATTGGTAACTACAGACCGATTTCAAAACTGCTTCCCCCTCTCAAAGGCCCTGGAATGCATAGTGGCTGATCAAGTCATAGAGTACCTCAACAAATATAGCCTGCTGTGTGTGCAGCAGCATCACTTTAGGAAAAAAAACATAGTACCATCACCGCTCTTATTGAATATACCACTAAACTGTATGATGCTCTTAATGCCCGCAAGTCTGTAGGGTCTATATTTATAGACCTTACAAAAACCTTTGACATGGTCAACCATCAGGTACTACTTGAAAACCTAGTGTCACTAGGCTTGTCATACAAGACAGTAAATTGGTTCAGCAGTTACTTGTCCCACAGAACGCAATGTGTAAAAAATAAGTGTTTTAATTTCTGTCCCTAGGGATGTAACCCTGGGGGTGCCACAAGGGTCAATACTTAACCCCCTGCTATTCATCCTTTTTATGAATTCATTACCCTCTGCATGTTCAGCAAATATGGTGCTGTATGTGGACGACGCTGTCCTCTCCTTTCCATGAATCCGTACAGCTGTTATCGCTTCTTGCCTATAGGACTGTTTCTGGAAACTTGAGTCATGGTTCTCCCAAAACAAATTACTTTTGTACTATAAAAAAAACTAACGTAATGCATTTCACCCTACCTCACAACAAGAAAAAAGCAGGCCCCTTGCACATTCAAAGCCAGAAAGGGGACTCCATTGAACAAGTTCATTCATTCAAATACTTGGGTATTCATCTCGATGACTCCCTTCCCTTCCCTGGCCACAATGACCATGTTGTTAAGACAGCAAACATCAGACTGGGGATCCTGTATAGGCATTGGCATTCAATGATCCCAGAAGTATGGAGCCTGGTAACCAGGTGTTCCATACTGGCAGTTATTGACTACGGGCTTGTAATATACAGTGCTGTTATGAACTTAACTCTAAAATGAGTTAAGACACTTCTAAACAAAGCTTACAGGCTTGTCCTGTGGGGCTGATCACTTTACACATACTTGTCAGCTATACTCTGAGGCTGGTTGGCTCCCCCTACAGCAAAGGGCCAGGTACCAGGCTTGCCTGCTGGGGAAAAAATCACAGCTGAGTTTAACACCAGCCACAATGACCAAAATCTTCCAATGCCTGAGATCCTCCAAAACAACTAGGAGATCAGGGAAGGGTGTACTGCAGGTACCCTTCAAGTGCACCACATTCGCCCAGTGAGTTCTTTCCTATAAGGGACCTCAATGGTTTAATGACCTCTCTGCCACTCTGATTGAATGTGACAAAATTGGCCACTTTAAAAGAAACCTCCATGTTATGCTAGAACAAGAGAATATTTGTGAATGTCCCGTGCAATTGCTGCAATACCTTCAATAACACTGACTAGTTCTCCAATTCCCCCTTGCTTCCCAACCCCCCTCTTTCCATGTGATTTGTTACTTTACTTGGCATAACACTGTCTAGCTCTCCAACTCCCCTTGTTTCCCAACCCCCTCCTCTTTCCTCTCCCCCTCCCTCCTCTCACTCCCCACCTTTCCCCTATTCGCTCCCTACTCAATACTTTTTAATCTCCTTACCACACACCAAGCCCTCTCCCCATGTTTTCCTCCCTCTTCCTCTTCCCTCTCCCCAAAAAGGCCTGCTTGGGCTGCAATCCATAAACAGGCCCCCCTCCCTCCCAATCCCCCTTTCTTTTTTTTCTCCACTATATCGCTCAGTTTCCTGACAAAGCCTATGCTGGCTGCAATCTACCTGCAGGTTGGCCCTTTAGCAGATACCTAGTGGTCTTCTTACAGCAGACCTGAATCAAATTTGTATCTGATTTTGATATTATTATGTTAAGGAATACACTCCTGAAACTATGTAATGTTATGTTTAACCTACTTATCCTATCAATCCCTGTTTATGTGTTTTGTCATATTCATTACTATGGTGTTGTATTTTGTGTGCTACATCAATTGGAACCTTTGTAAAAGAGCCTCTCTGTGCTCAAAGGTATTAGTCCAAATGGGAATCAAATAAATAAATAAAACATTAGCAGGATCCTTAGCCTTCATACATAACTGAGTGGATTTTTTCCCCCCCTGGTTAAGGATATCCCATGGGACACCATAACACTGGAGCTTATCCCTACCAGTGTCCTACACAACCAGTTCTGTACTATGAAGTTGTGCTACTCCCACATATCCTCCAGTGGGCAGTGACATACTGACAGTTCTGCGCCCCCCAGCTCAGAAGAGAATGGCAGACAGCCAATGACAGATCTCACAGAACATCCAAGAAGAGCCCAGTTGTCTTCAGGTACTGGCAGTGCAGCTGACGGTATCACCAATACCCACAAACATGAACACAACATTTATCTCAGTGCACTCTAGGGCCCCCTGATGAAGGTCCTCTGATCGAAGTGCTGGGGTGTTAACTGGCCTTGTGGTTTGTGCAGACTTCACAATAAAATACATGTATTTTGGCATTTTGATGTCTTAAGTTCATTTATTTATCTGGATTCTTAAGTGCACTGAGTTAATTGTTGTGTTACAGATCTTGTAGGTCTGTGTATCTGATCTGGGCCTCCTGTTTGATAACACAGTGGACTTCTGCTAGAGTCACAACACCATGGGTCAGCGTGTTTTTCCCCATCCAAAAATTCTAGCATTAAAAAAATAAACACTTTGGGTTATAACCATTACTGACATGGGGCAAAAAATGGGTTCCTTTATGATGAAGTATTTAGCTTGTCCAAAAAAGGCATAATACCACTTATTTTGCCTTCTTAACTGTACAAGGAAAGCACAGCTACAAATACTAAGAGAATAATGCATGACAGGGTGTGTGTCGTCCTGGGATAACATTATGCCTGAGGTGATTAGGCACGAGGCCGCAGACCGAGTGTGACTAATCACCTCAAAAGTGATGTTATCCCAGCACGACACACACCCTGGAGTGCATTATTTCTATTATACAATGGCTCGTTGTTATACAGAATTGAAAATAAATTATTTTAAAGATGTTTTTGTGTGAAAAAATATTTTAGTTTTTTAAGAGAAGATGAAACAATCAATGGAATGCTCCATAAAATGCTTAATCAAAAGCTCCATAAAATGCTCAATCAAAGGCTCCATAAAATGCTACATCAAGGTAACCCATGAAGTGGGCACATGAGGAAGGGCACCGTCTGTTATAGTGACACCTTCCTCGTGCAATCACTCAAAAGCGACAGCGGATAGGCCAACTGGATGAGGGGATGGGCGAACTGGGCCTGGGATGTCTGCTCGTGTGCATGCGGGGGTTAGAGCGAGCACAGTGATGTGGGCTGGGGGTAGAGAGGCTGTAGGGGTGGTGCTGTGGTCGCCGGGTCAAGCTGTGGCGTGGCAGCGGGATTGGCAACATGGTGGCTGAGGTGTACTGGGTTCGGGTCCGGCGCTAGTGCAATTTTTTATTGTGCCCGATTGACCTTTATATTTTTACTATTTCACCCCCCCCCCAACATGGACCCCTGGAGTTGAGAATCCTTAAGTAGGGGGGTACAGGGGATGAAGCCTCCCCCAAGGGGGGTGTGTGGGGGAGCACAGTCCCCCCACAGAAAGTAGTAAAAATATGTCCTGATGCCATTGTGCTGGTGCGCTAAGGTTGTCAGAGTGCCAAAAATGTGTTTGGCACTCTGACTGAGCGATAACAGCGATCAGCTTTAGGCATTCACCATTATCACATAGTCCCCTCAATCAAAGGCTCCATAAAATGCTCAATGAAATGCTCCATAAAATGCTCATCTACAGGTTCACAGTGAGGCTGAGACTAGACCCATGATGTTATGCTGGGATCCAGGATTTTTTCTTGCCATTGTATAATCCAGGTTATTTACCTGTGAAAGAGCGAGAGGTGCCTACATCTGACATCAGGCCTGCTTTAATACTTCAACTCCTAATTTCCAAAATATTTGCATGGGCAATTTGATCGCTAATGCAAATTTATTTGAAAACACTTTTTTGGCAACAAAAAAAAGATGGGCTGTGTTATAATAAGCAGAGTTGTGCTATGTTGGAACTAGCAGAGTTGTGTTGTGTTGAGAGAAGCAGAGCTAGGTTGTGTTGTGATGAGCAGAGTTGTGCTGGGTTGAGTGGAACTGGGTTACCTTGGATAGACTGATGCTGAGTTATGTTGTGATAATCAAAGCTGGCTTTTATTGAGAGAAGCTGAGCTGGGATGTGTTGGAATGAGCAGATCTAGGTTGTGCTGGGATGAGCAAGGCTGGGTTGTGTTTAGTTGTGTGGGGCCGGGTTGTCTGAGGCTGAGGGAAGCTGGTTTGTGGTGACATACGTGAAGCTGGGCAGTAATAGGATGAGTGGAGCTGGATTGTGTTGAGACAAGTGAAGCTGGGTTAGTTGAGATGAGCAGAGCTGGGTTGTATAGGGATGAACAGTACTGGGTGAGGTAAGGATGTGCAAAGCTGGGCTATGTTGTGATGAGCAGAGATGGGTTATGCTGGGATGAGCAGAACTGAGTTGTGTTGGGATGAGTAAAGCTGGCTTGTTTTAGGATGAAAAGGGTTGGGTTGTAGAGGGATTAATGAGGTTGGACTCTGTTGCAATGAGTTGAGCTTGGTTGTGTTGAGATGAGTGGCACTTGGTTGTATTGATATTGGCAGGATGGGATGTCTTGAGATAAGGAAAGCTGTTTTTGTTTGGAGGAGTACAAATAGGTTATGTTGGGATGAGTGGGGCTGGACTGTATTTGGATGACAAGAGTTGTGTTTTGTTGGGATAATCAGAGATGAGGTGTGTTTTTATGGGTAGAGTTGTGTTGTGTTAAGAGGATGAGCAGAGTTGCATTGTGTATAGATTAGGGAATCTGGAGTAGAGCTGAGTTGTGGTGGGATAGTGTTGCTGGGTTGGTTTTGGGATAAGTGGAGTTGTGCTTGGATAACTGGAGCTATGTTGTGCTGGGTTGAGAGGAGCTGGGCTGTAACTTAAGACTCATTATTGTTAGGTCAGCCCAGTAGCATGGTAATAGACCTACTGCAAGCTATCCTTGAAACTTGGGCTCAGGAATGGAGTTGTGTTCCTTTTTGAGGGCTGGCTGGGGAGGCTTAAGCATCCCTTGGATAACTCTGCTTCCTTGGGAAGAGGGAATGCATGTTACACTGGTTGGTTGCCACCTGTAGGAATCTGGGTGGTAGTGCAGCATGACTGCAGGTGCATGGGAAAGGGCTTCACACCCCAATGTCGGGGGCATCTAAATAGAGGATGAAGAGCCCCACTAGCCATGACTGGGTGATGGCCCATTCCCACACAGGCTCTGTACTGATGACTGGGCTCAACCAAGCAGATTCTGTGGCAAGGACAATGGTGTGAAGATAGTCTCAGGGAAGTGAGTTGGGGGGGACTAGGGGGACCTGTTGAGATGGGAGCCAGTTGGGGGAGAACAAAGCAAGAAATTAAGGATTGAAAAAAATAAAGATTATAAAAAAAGACTATTATTGAAACATTATGATTAAGGCAGCGGGTTTTCATTTTTTAACAGAAAACCCATTAAAATTCCAGAATCTGAACTGCCTGCACACTGGTAAAAGCAAAAAATGTCATGGAATTTCCACTTTAAAACAGATTAGTAAATCTACAGAACTTGTATATTTCTTATAACTGCTTCCTGTACTATTTTCATTTTGCTTCATTTAATGTTCTGTATATTAAGCCTTCTTTTAGTCTGATTATTATACATATACTAAAAGAATGACAGTAGAATCCTGATACAATCCAGAAATGAGACTAACAATCACCAGTGTAATTCCCTGAATTTTAAGTCTTGAAAGTTGAATTTCATTATTTTAATCACCATAGAGCAATGGCCTTGGTTATGGTGTGGCCTTTAAGCAGGTCATGAAGCTATATCATAAGACCATTTGTTAAGTGGTGTTTCCTGCTATTTGTACACACTCCAGCCCCTTGTTTGTTGTAAACAATTGGATTTATCAACAAAGGAGCTTTAGAAAAACAGAGTTGTTTTGTCCTGGGAAAACTATAGTACTGCAGTAAATCTTTGACATTAGTCAGTTGCTCTTGCCGATGCTGCTGTTGGTAGACTCTTTTATTTATTTTCCTCCCAGTTACCTGGCCCATTCTTTTCTTAGCTTGGAGCTATATGAACTTTCTGATGGAGATGGACTGTATTGGGATAAGTTTAGATGGGCTGTGTTGGGATGAGCAGAGCTAGGTTGTAGTGGAATGGGCTGAGCTGGGAAGTGTTGGGATGGGTGAAACTGGGTTGTGTTAAGACTAGAGCTGAGGTTATGTTGGAAAGCATGGACCTAAGGTTGTGTTTGATTAACAGAACTGGTTTATGCTGGGATGGTTAGAGCTGGCAAGTGTTGGGATGAGCAGAGGTGGGTTATATTGGGATGAGTGGATCTGTGTTATGATGGAAGGGACAGAACTGAGTTTTTTTTTTACTTTGTTTTCATTTTTTTACAAGATCATAATTACAGAAAACAAACTCTGGTCAGAGCCAAAATGGCTGCTAATGCATTAACCTGATAAGAGATATAGAATTAAAGTGTGGTGGCTAGGTTTTAATTTATTTGTTATATTATTGTGCTATTAAAAATCTAGACTTACAACAAAATAGAAGAAAAAAAAAGAAAACCTTTAAGGTCAAGATAATGTAGAAGCAGGAGATGTTTGCTCAGGACATACAGTACACCCCCTGATACGGCCACACATGTGCAGAGAGAGAGACACACACACACACACACACACACACACACACACATATACACATGCATGTGCGGACACAGACACAGAAAGGGTGTACTGTATATCCAGAGCCAACAGCACCTGCTTCTACAGTGTATTTTTCCCAGGACAGATATCCTGAGATGCAATATGTCCTTTTCAGTGAGTTTCTGCTGTTACACATTTTTATTTTTATTTTATTTATTTATTCAGATATTCAGAAAGACCTTTGAGCCAAAGCCCTTTTACAAAGATTCCATGTCATAATAACAGTGACAAATACAGAAAAACAATATAGTTCAAGGGGAGCACACAACTAAAAACAGAGCACCATACTAACAAATAAAAATAAATCAGAGGACACAGTATTAACTTTGAACAAGCAATTGATAGCAACAGTATAAAGTAGGAAGGCTAGGGTTTATGTGAGGTGCAGAAAGATGTGCAGAAAGAGAGAGAGAGAGAAAGAGACAGAGATCCCACCCCTCAGTGATTCCCGATCCAGAGCAGAGCTTAGTGGGAGGACAGCCCAGGATGGGGAAGGGGGGTGTTGGAGGAGATGAGAAAGTGGAGAGCAGCTGTATATAGGCTTTGTTGACAGTACACAGAGTGGGGGGGCAGGAGAAGAAGAACCAGTGGACCGTAGGGAGAGAGAGAGGAGGAGAGGGGGCAGGTGAGGGGGTGGCAGGGGAAGGAGGGAAATGTGAGGAGGAGCCAGGATGGGAGTCAGAGAAGGAGTTGGAGCTGAGGAGAGATCATATGCCATATACGAGTGAGGAGCTCGCTGAGTCTAACTACAGGTTCCCAGTGGGTGGTTGTGTTAGATGTGCAGAGAATAGGCACACGTATTGCAGGAGGTAAGGTAGTGCTTGAGTTAAGACTTGAAGAGGGAGAGGCTTTTCATATTGTGAGTGACCACAGGAATCTCATTTAGCCAGTGGGGGTCTCTATAAGAAAAGACACTTTGACCAAGTGTGGTTCGTTGAAATGGTACCAATAGTGCATTTTTACATTGTATTGTCTCTAAGGTAGAGCATATGAGATGCAATACTGTATCTTGTTTTCAGTGTGATCTTTCCTGCCAGTTTTGCAGTGTATTTGTCCAGGGTAGGCCAGGTGAGATGCAATATGTCATTCTCTGTGCAGTCTTGTTGTTTTACCAATTGTTACAATATATTTAGCTACAATAGACTGGTGGATATGCTCTCGTTTTCAGTTGAGTCCTGTGTTTACCCATGTTTTTCAATGTATTTTCTCAGGATAGACCAAGTGAAATTCAATATCTCATTTTGAACGACGTCCTGCTTTTATACTTTATTGCAATATTTTTACTCATGATAGGCAAGCTGAGATGCAATGTCTTCTTTTCTATGGGGTTCTGCTTTTACCCATTTTTACAATGTATTTACCCAGGATAGGCCAGCCAACAGGCAATATCCAACAGAGGTCTTGCTTTTACACATTTTTGCCATATAGTTATACAAGATAGCACAGCAGAGATGCTGCATCTTATTTTCAGTTGGGTCTTGATTTTACCAATTTTTACTGCTTGGTTGTGTTTGGATGAGTGGAGCTGGGCAGATAAGCAGAGCTGAGTTGTGTTTGTATCAGAAGAGTTGGATTGTGTTGGGCTATGAGGAGATGAGCTGTATTAGGATGAGAGGAGCTGGGCTGTGTTGTCATGAGCAGTTCTGGGTTGGGATGAGCAGAGCTTGGTTGTGTTGGGATAAGTGGAACTGAGTTGTTTCATGTACTGCTGGGTTGTGTGTAGATGGGTAGAGCTTGCTTGTGTTGGGATAGGCAAGATGTAACTAGGGATAAGCTGAGCTAGGATACCCTGGGGTGCTGAACTAGGTTGTGTTGAGTTGTGTTAATCTGTGTTGTGTTGGGGTAAGTAGAACTCAGTTCTACTGGTGGAGAGGAGCTGAATTGTGTTGAGCTGAGTGAAACAGGTTGGTACTGGGATGAGCTGAGTAGGGTTGTATTGAGATGAGCAGAGCTGGGTTGCATTGCGATGAGTGAAACTGGGTTGTTTGGAGATGAGCAGAGTCAGGTAGTGTTGGGTTATGCAGAACTTGATTTTGTTGCACTGAGTGAAGCTGGGTTACATTGGGATGAACAGTTTTTGGCTACATTGGGATGATGGATGCTGAGTAATGCAGAGATTAGAGTATCTGGGTGGTACTGACATGTATGGAGTTGGGCTGTGTTGGGATGTGTTGGGATAGGTGGAGGTTGCATGTGTTGGGATCAGTGACACAGGGTTGTATTGGGATGAACAGAACTAGGTTGTATTGGTATAACTGAAACTAGGTTGGGATGGGATTGCAAAAGTGGATTGTATTATAAAGAGCAGAGCTGGGACATGTTGGGAAGAGTGGAGCTTGGTTGTGTTGTGATGGGCAGGATGGGACTTGGGATGAGCTGGGATGAGTTGTGTTGGGATGTCTGGTGCAGGATTCTGTTGGATTGAGAGCAGCTGGGCTGTGGCTTAGTGTCTGGATGAGCAAGGCTAGGTTCTGTCTGGTTGTATGGAGTTTAGCTGTGTTGGGTTGTGTGGAGCTGGACTGTGTTGAGATGGATGAAGCTGATTTGTGCTGGGTTGTTAAGGATAGGATATACTGTGATGAGTGGATTGCCATTGTTGTGTTGTGCTAAACAAAGCTGAGTTGTGTGTGGGATGAGTGGACTAACCCAGCCAATCTCAGTTGGCCATGACCTGCCCAGTTCATTTCATAACAGGCTACCTCAGTTGCACTCATGCAAACAGAACCAGCTCCACTCATCCCAACACTTCCCTTATATCAGCACAACCCTGCTCTGCTCATCGCAACACAAAACTGCTCTGCTTATTACAGTGAAGAAGGGAGGTAAGACATGAACATGTTAATGTAGCACAGATGGCTGCTTGAATTACTTACTCTCATCAATCTGAAATGCATTCACTTGACCTAGAATTTCATAGTGAAGATTGTTGCCTTCGGCCTTTACTGTTGTCACATAGAACAATGGTCCAGTGTTCTCCCTGATCGTAACTGATTTTGGAACCACCCTAGAAATGGGGAGAGAAAACATTAGCACAACTTCCATTTCTAGCTCAGATGTACCCACCCAAATATATTATATTTTCCAACTATTTCGCCCAACTGGCACAACAGCAAAATAGCCTTTTCACCTGAATAAACTGGATCTGTGTGAATGAGACGTGCTTAACGTGTGTTGCTCCTGCCCTCCTGGCAACAGCAACATAGGTTATTCACACAATAACACATAAAATACTGAAGGGGTGGAGATAATTTATTGGCGCAACATGGTGACATTATTCACAGATGCTCAGGTTGTTGGAAAACAAAATAGCCACAAAAAAATTCAGTTATGTTTTGAAACATACATATTTGTTAGATGTTATGGAGCAATAGGCCCTTTTGGTGGTTTGGTGAAAAAAATTTCAATTCATTTTGAAGTTATTAATGATTTATTTTTTTATACACACTCAATTCACATAATAAAATTGCTAAATACCGTATTGCATCAAATAGAAGACACCTTCAAATACAGTACATGCTGCTGGTCAAAAAGAATACTTTTAATAAAAGCCACCCTCAAATACAAGCAATGGCTTATAGTCAGGGTTGAAGTCATGTCAGATAAAACACTGTAGGTGGCACTTTGTGATTTTTCTGTCTGGAAATATGATCATTATTATAATTTTTTTAACTTATTGGGCCCAATTTTAAAACAGCCCTAAGAGCAATGCAAATGTCATTGCTTTAGGTTGTGACAAACACCAGCTACATCAGAGACCCTGCACACAATTTTATAAAAGATGGTCTCTGTGCCAAAGACTCAGGAGTTGCCACAGCTATAGGCTTGCACCAAACATCTGGAACAACTGCGGGGATTGCTGCAGGGATCTGGCCCCCCTGCCTGGTGCAATACTAGTGGGGCCACAAAGGTGGGGTGAGACTATCCATGCCAAGAGGGGGGCCAGGGGCACAAGGAGCATGGGGTGCCCAAAGAGGCATTGGGTAGATGGCAGGCTAGGAGGGTGGGGATGTGGCACCCAGCAGGGGTCCCTTTTATAATGCCAGACAGATGATTTGCTCAGACTGCTTCCTGGAGGGTTGGCAGGGAGTGAAAGTGACCTGGCCCTAGATGGGCACAGCCCTGGCACCTGCCCCAGAGGAACTATGATCCCCATCCCTGTAAGCAGGAAGTATTGATTGCAGATTGAGGGCTGTCAGAGGTGGGGGGAATGTTCTCCAGGCACTGCAACAGTCCCCTGGTACCCAGCCCCCATGTTGTGGCAGCCTGTCTCCTGCCTACAGGGTTGTGGATCATAGCACCTCTGGGGCAGGTGTAAAGGCTGTGCCCACATGGGGCCAGATCACTTTCCCTCACTTCTAACCCTCCACAAAGTGGTCTGAGCTGATTGACTGCCTGGCATTGTAAATGGCAACTCTGCTGGAGCCTCATCACCTCCCTGCTATTCTGCCATCTCCCCGATATCCTCAGGGCATGCCTGGTGCTCCTTCTGCCCCAGACTCCCTCCTGGCAGGTCCCCCCAATCACCACATTGTTCTGCAGTGGTGCAGGAGCCTTAGACCAACTCCTGAATGGTCTAAGCAGAGTTCTTTGATGTGTCCATGGCAGGGCTTGCAAAATTGCAAAAAAGGGGAAGGTGCAACCCCACCATGGCATAAGCCCCCTTGTGACCTGGTGCAAGGGCACTTTTGTTGCCAGGGTGCACAAGGTGGCTTGGGCACAAGGCACCCTGATTTTGTCGAAGCCTGCATTTAAAAACCAGGATTGCCGCACACTTTGATGCAAGGTGCCACTTGGGTCAAAGCCATTTGGTGCAGGCACCTTGCGCCAAACTTTACCCTTTTAAAATTGGGCCCATTATCTCAGTTGATGTTTGTTATGCTTATGTTGGTATGGTGAAGACCAATAACAATAAACTTGATCAAATCAAGGATAAAATCAACGATGTGCAACATTTTATTGTCAGCACTTAAAATTGTGATTTAGTAACACAAGCCACCCACTAATACTAGCTGCCTTGAATACATGCCAGAAGGTAAAAATTCAAAGTTTTAATAGAAGTTGTGCAAGGCAGTAATTAGATATTTGTAATTAAAAAAAAAAAAATTACACAGGAATCCCTCACAAATATTTGTTTTAAATCTACATGCTGTTCAAATATTTTTAGCATCTACTCAGTGTTTTTTTAAAGTATTCATGCAACCCCATGGTTGTCAAAATCTTCATACCATACAATGGTTGTCAGCATCTAGGTTCTGCACAACAGTTTCCAAAATCTGCATGTTACATGATGGTTTTCAAAATCTACATGCTGCACAATGGTTTTCGCAAAACATTTGCACAGAAATCCGTTACAAATAAAATGTACCCACTGTGCAACAGTTTTCAAAATCTACATGCTGTGTAATGGTTTTCAAAATCTGTGTGCTGTGTGAAGGTTTCTAGTTAATATTTAAGTTCCACACAAACAAAAATGTTAAGGTAAACTTAAATGTTAAGGGTGATACCTTGCTGTTTAAGAGGGAGGGGTAGAACAATGTATAAAATGACCCCAATATTATGAAGGTTAGCGTGGCGCTAAAAGGCTTAGAATCACACTACGTGGACTTAGAACAATGGGATAGGATGGAAGCCAGGTCCAAAGGGTTACCCTGCAATATGAATTGTGGATAGTGCTAATGTGCAAAATGTATGCCCATGCAAATGAGGGTGCCCTCTTGCATACCAGATGTAGTGGTATATCAAAAGTTTTTTTAAGTGCAAACAGGCTAATTAATGCTTACAAAACCCTGCTTTTATTAATGCTCACAGTGGTGTAGGCAACATTCACTTGCAACTGCCACATCCCCATCAGTACAGAGCTAAAAATTGCAGATCACAACCCTAGGGCGACACCCACTTCCACCCACCACATGTCAATTGATACAGAGCTATCTTGCAGAACTCAGCACTCACAGTCTCGGTGTCTCCCCTGACTGCTGTCGGTGCTGTACAATAATTTTACTTTGCAATATTGAAGATCCCAACCCTTGCAGTCTAGCAGACAACCCTCCCTTATCTGCTCCCTGTCAATATTGTGGACCTATAATAAAGCCCTTGCTTGGCAGTCTACTGAACCCCCCCCAACTGAACCCTGTTGGTATTTTGAGAAACTGTACTAAAGCCTTTCCCTGGTCTAGTGAACCCCCTCCCTCACCCAATTCCTGTTGGTATTGTGGAACTATAATAAAGCCCTTCCCTGGCTATCTAGTGGATCCCCTCTCTCACCCAATCTGGTATGTGAAAATGTATTGAAGCCCAACCCTTGCAATGTAATATTATACCCCACCAGATTACTGCCAATGCTCCCTCTCCCTGGTCCACCCACCAAACACTCATCCACCAGACCCATCCACTGTCAGCCCTAGACTCATGCTGTCATGTCCTCAGACATTGACTGGCACAGACACTCCATGTACCATGTTGTCCAGCTGCCATCTGGCTGACAGGGAGTGCATGCACACATACTGTAGAAACATCTGTTTTGATTAACTGATGCCTTTCTGATTGCTTATGCAATACATAGTTGTTCTCTTGTCCTTTTTTTTGGGGGGGGGGACTTATTGGTCCTGCAAACAAGGTGAAAGCCTTCATACAAAGGGGCACTGCTCTGAGTTCCAACAACTTTATGAGCACCTTTCTTTCTTGAGGGGCCCAAATTCCATTCACTATTCTCCCCACCAGATGTCCTGCCCATCCTGGTAGGGATGATAGGGATACACTAGTAGTCAGAACCTTTGTAGGCAGTGACTGAAGGAAGGGGATACGCTCTCTGATGTCTACTTTTTCCACCACTCCAGTGCTTACATCAACTTGCTTGACACTGATACCTATGCTTGCACTGGTGCACTTCTTTGAGACAATGCCTTCTGTAGTGGTGCTGGGCATCCTTGCTTTGAAATCCAGCCTATGGTACCACTGCTGTACTAGAAGCCATGTGGCTCAGAAGTCTCAAGAATTCCTGTGCAGTCCTTGTTTGACTACAAAAGGTATTGGACTTTAGGGGTGCAGTCAGATTTGGGGAGGGTGGCTGTCATCCTGGAGGGACATTTAGAAAAAATCAGTCCAGACATGAACACGGAACGTAGGTGGAAGATACTGAAGTTGGGCCTACTGTAGACTACAAAGACCTGCACAAAGTCCCACTACGAGAAGGCTAGAAGTAGGAAACCCAGCTGGTGGACCAGAGAGGTGCAGGAGAGAGTCTGGGAAAAAAGACTGGTCTTCCGTAGGTACAAGAGATCACATGGGGAGAAAGACAAGGAGGTGAGCAGGGTGGTTAGAGCAGCTAAGGCATTCAGAGAGCTATGGTAGGTGCAGTGAATCAGGGAGGGGGAGAAGGAATTTTTTTGATACATCAAGGAGAGAAGGAAGTGTGGGGGCAGATCAATAGGATAAAAAAAGGAAGGTGGGTGGGCAGAGGAGGTAGTTGAGCAGGCTGAGGTATTAAATTAGTACTTCTGCTCTGCCTTAACAAGGGAAAGGGATGGGCCTGTTTCACGGGAGGGGGGGTAAGGTAGGGGATGGGGATGGAGGAACACTAACATATGGTGAGATCCAGGTGGGGAGGGTGTGGGAGACTCTTAAGTCCTTGAGGACTGACAAGACCCCAGGCCCAGATGGAATCTACCTCAGGGTCCTGAAGGAACTGGTGGATGTCCTGGCTGCACCACTGATGGAATTATTCAATTCCTCCCTCCAATCAGGATGTGTTTCTCTGGATTGGAGGATGGCACATGTAGTGTCCCTCCTCCAGAGTGGACCTAGGGATGAGCCAGGAAAATTACAGACCGGTCAGCCTGACATCTATAGTGGGGAAACTTTTGGAGTCCATCTTGAAGGAAAGGCTGGTGGAGTTCCTGGTGGCTAATGGCCTTCATGATGTTCGGCAACACAGGTTTGTCTTGGGGAGATCCTGTCAAACCAACCTGGTTGAATTTTTTGACTGGGTGACAAGGTCCCTGGATGATGGACAGCTAGTTGATGTCCTGTATCAGGACTTCAGCAAGGCATTTGACTTGGTGCCACGTGGGAGACAGATAAGCAAGTTGAGAAACTTGGGGTGTGGGTAAAAATGATAGAGTGGATTGGAAACTGGCTGAGAAAACGACAGCAGAGGGTGGTGGTGGGGTGGAAGGTTTCGACTCCCAGAAAGGTCAACAGTGGGGTCCCTCAGGGATCTGTGTTGGGCCAACTATTGTCTAATGCATATATAGTGGACATTGCGGAGGCAGTCAGGTGCAAAACGAATCTGTTTACCAAGGACTTCAAACTAGGTGTGGTGGTAGGCAGCGAGGTTGAGAGGAGGGCACTCCAGGAAGACCTGGAGAGGCTTGAACAGTAGACACACAGTTGCCCTAAGCAGTTCTCACCAATATAAACTGGGAGCCAAAGCTAAGCGTTCCCTATACCTCGAGGATTCTCCATGTCTCTTGGGGTCTCCAAGATAGAAGACGTAATGTCTTACATTATATACCTATGATAGTTACCATGGTTACCGTAAGACAGAAACATTTCTAGTTACTGAGATGAGCCCCATTAGCTAAATTAGAGGTGGCTCCTCAGTACAAGATAACATGATACAATTTTGTAGTAGGCATCACTTTGTAAAGAAAAAGGAGTACAGTTTGCATGTAGCAGTGTAATAATACAGATCATCAGAAGACAGCAATGCCGACTCACATATCATAATTATTACAAGGACACAGGTGTCCTAACCTCTTGTAATCAAGAAATATATATATGTTTTAGAAAGTAAAGTGTATAACAATAATATGCATACATATCCTGACATCTACTCTTATACAGTAGATGCCTTTAGCCCCATATGTTAGTATAACATATACCAAAGTGATAGCTGTCTACGGTGTACCTCTGGGGGTACCAATATGGGTGCAAGAACCTTGTGTAACAGGTGTGATCAGAAGGTTGATGCAAGAAACTTGTCCACGGGGGCTTTGCAAGAGCCTGGACACTCATCAGCCAGGGGAGGGACCCCAATAATGACTCTTCTTCAGGTGCAGGTGGTTCTGACTGGAAAATGCAGAGCCAAGGACTAAGAGGGAAAAACCCTAAAAGAGTTAAAGGACCTCATGGACCAGATAGATCCAAATATAACCTCTACATCCACTATGTTGGAGGCCCTGGGACAATTGATGAAGAAGCTACTGTACCTCATTCCTCTTCTGAGTATGGAAGGTTCTGCCACCCCACCTGAAGAGTGGGACTTTAACACCTGGAGGGAGCAAGCTGCTCTCATGATGCAAGCAATAGAAGTCTCCACAAATGAGACACACTCTTGACTAAGAGGAAGCTTCCAAGGTCCCACTATCACTGTCATTTGGCCCTCCTCACCACATAAAGCGATACCACCACAAAAGTGTGCCTGACCACATGAGAGTGCATGTACGGAAGTGCAGAAAAGCCAGGATGGATTTGAATGCAGCTAGCACTGCTATGCCAAACAAAGGAAGAGAAGTTGTAAAAAAATGTTTGCACAAATGAAGAAGTTTATGCAAAGGACCTAAAGAAACAGTAGCCTTGATACTGCAAACATAGACCGGATCCAGTTAAGCAGTTGACTGAGGAAGCTGTTTACACCAATCAGATCCTCACTGGGAGTGATCAGGTTCTGCAGAATTTGTTGTGTGTGGATGCATCAGATTATTGGAAATTCTGATTCCAACCCTGATTTTGATGCCAGTTAGTCATCAGAATCATCAGAACAAGAGTCAGAATCAGAACTTCCAAATCTGCATCTGAGTCTTAGAGAAACTTCCCCTCACCCAGCATTCAAATAATTAAAAAAATCCATCCCCTTACCACACCTTTTTTTCTCCCCCTCCCTTACCTGGGACTCACTGGATAGATGCATGAGGGATGAGTCGGAGTCCATAGTAGTGGATGGACGGCAACAGTTCAGCTTCAGATACATCCAGGGCAGTGCCATCCAGGTCACACGGCATAAACTCCATTTTCAGTAATAGCTATGCCAAAACTGAGACCCCTTTTCCTGAAAACTGAACCTGCCCCAACCACATAATCCAGCCTGCCTCACTACTGCTGATTCAAGTTGCCCAGTGTGTCCAGTGCCCATTCAGTCCAGTTGATTTACCACCAGTTGCCAGTGCCACAAATCATGCAGTGTGAGGTGGACTCTTCCCCACCTCTGACTAGCCTATGTCAGATCACTCTCCTCTGACCTCTTCATAGCCTGCCTTGAAGTGTTCCCTCCAGAGTCCTGCTCCAGACCTCTGTTGAATTAGAGGGACCGGCCAACTGGAACAAAATCCTGGTTAAACAACCACCAGATGTCTTACTCAGAGAGCACGTGACATAGTTGGTTACCAGGGTTTTGTTCCAGCTGACCACCTCACCTACAGTAGTTATCTTGTTTTTCCCCAGCCAAGTCACACTGGACAGTAATTGTCAGGCATGGGGTTAGGTGACTGAATGATTGTCTATCATCTAAATGGCACAAGTAAGAGAGGTTCAGAGGTGGGATGGAGTATCAGAGTTGGCCGAGAGAATCTAGTCTAATTGGCATTTGGGCAACTCTGTGGTGCTGGCAGTGGGTAATGGTTGAGGGTGTGGCATGACAACTGGCTATCTGGTTAGGTTTCCGGTAAGAGAAGCCCTGTCTCCCGAACCACAGTGAGTTGGGAGTTACTTTGCAAAGATTTTTCTTTGAAGAACAGCATTGTGTGTGGACTGGAATTAACTCAATGGGGAACACAGAACCAAAGCTGGAGCTGTCTGGCTTCCCCATCCCCTCCCAACCACCAGCCTGTTCCTCATGCTTCAGGTGCAGCAGACAGAAGTCACACAAGTAAGGAAGGGGAGGAACAAAGGTGGGGGAAGGGGCTAGGATTCCTGTCCAGTATGGGGGGGGAATAGCTTCTGTAGTCAGCTGTATATGATCCAAATTCGAGCTTTTTCTTATCTCGGATTTTTACCCTCAAACTCTGAAAATCTTAAATACCAAAAGAACACCTGAATCTGATTAGATCCGATTTTGAGAACTGGATTCCAAACATCAGTAATCCTCACCAATTTATGCATTTATGATCAAGTAACCTCCTGACCTAGGTATCGAGGCAGCTGGAGAAGAGTGAAAGCAAGAGGATCGACTGTCCATAGTGACTGCTATGTGTAGCACCCCCTACTTGTGCTAGGCAGCACCACAGTAACTGTCCAAGGAACCCACAGGATGGTCAAACTTATGGAACACCTGATATTCTCATTGAAATGGTGATAGAACTGCAAAAAGAGAGACCTTTCAAATGGAGTATGTTAGACCCCCAAGGGCTGTAGCCTATTGGCCCAACATCTCAGGGAGGAGAACCTCAGCTGACTCCAGGGATATTAGAAGACTACATTTGCATAAAGTGTGGCACCTATGGGCACCATTGAAAGAATAGCCCAAATCCAGATGACCCTTGGTTGGTCATAGAAAACCTCTTTACTGAACTGAGAAATTTTACTGGAAACACCAGTGGAGTTCAATAAGAAAGCACACTGGAACTCCAGCAGCAAGAAGCTCACCTCAAACCAAAGTCAAATTGCCTGAAGGCATACCACATGTTGCAATGTCCGTTGTGAAGACTGACATGACAGATCATTCTGACAGCCCAGATTGTTGCCCATGTCTCAGAAATAACAGTCAAAGTGGATAGGCTATCAGACCTGGGCTGTGCTTGACAGAGGATCTCAGGTCATCCTAAACTTTAAAGGAGAACTGCGTTGAACCAGCATATCATTTTCTCAGTAGAAGCCGTTTTTAAAAACTGGTTCCAATTCTGTTATTTATTCATCTATACAGGTCTTTCTGTGGCCACAGTGGACATTTTTGATTGACACTTCAGTGGTAAGTACCATTCCAGACCTATATGATGTAGTTTATGTCCCTAATCATAGAGCTGTATAGTAGAATACAGATGCATTGTGCCAACAATAGAAGAGCAGAGCAAGGACCTAACCTGGTCACACTTTAAGTGTCAGTTTCATGTAAATGCAGGGTAGGTAATCATTAATTACATGAAATGGGGTAATTACACTCTAGTTACATGTTTGTTACAAGTAACTGCATTTTCACCTTCAATTCAGTTATAGTATAATTACACTGTAACTACAGTGCAGTTAAGGAAACTTAAATTATTACCCATAATCTACATAATACAGTTCAAAAGTAGCTTTTACCAGTTGTGTGTAAGTTACAGACGCTCATGACTAAACAGCCTGTACAGACTGAACAATCACAGAATGTGAACCAGTATTTAAAAATTAACTTCTGCTGTGAAAAATGACTTGTAGATTCAGTGCAGTTCTTCTTTATAGAGCTCTATGACTAGCACATGTCCAGCCTTCCATTATCAGCCCTGTCTACATGTAATTATTCCATGGCGCACCACCCAGCTCTTAACCACATAGATGCTGATGCTTTGTCTTGACACCCACTGGACAAGAGCCTTGTTGATGCTGATTGGATAAAAGTCTCAGAACTGACAGTAAAGGCCCTGTGCTGATGGTTTAACACCGATGAGCAACCTTCCCTTATCAATGCCAACCAGTTCGTGGACAATTTGGGGCCCACCAGTGGCTATCTCTCAGCTGCTTATTGCAATTTTTCTGCTCTGCAAAGAACATCCTTGTCAAATCTGAGCCAGTTTGACTTTTCAATGAGAACAGAGACAAGAACCCAGTTTCTGTGACATCTTGTTATACTGTACCAGGGAAAGGATGCTTCAGAGTTGTGATGAAGCACAGAGACACTTAGCTGCTGCTGAGATAATGGGCTTGTTTGAAACTGAAAGACTGGCCTAGATTTTCAAAGCATTCAGGGACTAAGTTCCATGCCGCAGCCACTGCTGTGGGAAGAAAGCACCACACCTGCAGAGGTTTGTATTTTCAGCTGGTGCAGGTGCAGGAGATGTTATGTCTGGTCCCACAGGGTGTAACATTTTGGCACAGCTGTGCTGAAGAAAATGCTGCAAGCTGCTGTAAATCAGGAAGACGTCATAAACGGGCTCTTGCCTTGAAAATATGGCATGTGCAGGGAAAACTGCAGCTCTGCAAGTGAAGCCTCACTTGCGGAAGTTTTTTCCCACACCTGTGCTGATTTCAGACGGGCTGAAAATCCAGCCCAGTATGCTGTACGAGCGATCCAAGGATCAAATGGTTCCACAAGACAGCAGTTGCTAAAATTCCACAAGATATTGATTTGGGTTCTCCATGATGAAATGAGACATTGAGGAGCAGCATGGACCTTATAACTGACTCATGTCTGATTCTTCTAGCCCAGAATGGGGAGTGGGATGAAGAAATGGTATATCGTTACTTCAATAACAATATTACAGCGACCGGTTTTTTACAGCGACAAAACAACAGGTTGCTGTGGATTGCTGTAATGGTCATGCTACAGTGAGATGGGACCCTTTTTACAGCTTCTCTGGGTTTTGCGCCCCCTCCCTGAAACACCTCCACCATGGAGGTGATTATATTACAGTCTGGGGGGGTGCCAGGGGCAAAGCCCCCACTCAGAAAGCACATTTGGCTTGCTGACCACAGAATGCAGACAGCGATCACAGTCAACATTGTGTGTGCCGCTGTAAAGCCGGTCTGCAGGTTTTCTGTCAAATTGCCTTTTTGGAACCTGAAGAAACACTGCAAGCAGTACAGTCACTGTGTGCAGCGTAAGACCTTGCCTAAGAAGGCAGTCCCATTGATGAACATTGAAACCAGTGCTCCTATGGACTTGTCTGTATCGACTTCCTTAGTCTAAAGCCCAGCTTGAAAACAATATCCTGGTCATTACAGACCACTTCTCCCAGTTTGCCCAGGTGTACTCCATGAAGGATCAGAAGGCCACCACAGTTACCTGAATCCTCTTGGACAAGATCATCATTCTACAGTGCCCCAAAACAAATTTATTCTTTCAAAGCCATGCCTTTGAAAGCAGGTTTCTCAAAGAAATGATGTCCCTGTGGGGAATCCAGAAGTCCTGAACAATGCCACACCACCTTCCAGCTCACCATAAAGCCAGAGTGGTTTAATCAGACTTAATTGAGCTTGCTGGACATTCTACACTCCAAAGACACACCAAATGGAGCCAACAAGTCAGTACTATGGCATGAAAGTACAACTGAATCTTACATAATGCCACAAGATGCTACCTCCTGATAGTTGACAGGAGGCTTGTTTGCCTGTTGGCATATGCTTTGGTGTCTCTACAGATGAAGCATGCCCAGAAGCCTATTTGTAGTATGTACACAGGCTGAAGGACCAGCTGGATACCACTTGTCCCTTGTCATCTGAGATAGCTGGAAAGCAAAATGTGACATTCACCCAGGGGACTGGGGCCGGGTACTGGTACAGAACTTTGCTTTGCTAGGGAAACACAAATTGGCTGATCTTTAGGGCATCATCCCATTTGTCATCAAAAAAAAACTCCAGAGTTGGTCACTGTACTGGATACAACCAGAGGGGAAACAGGGCAAAAGCAGGACCAAGAACTGGGGCCACTTTTGCCAGTTGCAGTCAGTCTGTTTTTATTAAGAGTTTTTATCATATGTACAAAGGCCAATAACAATAACAGTAACAGTACCACAAAAAAACAAAACAAAATGAGACTACAAGAATAGGTAAACATATTACACATGGGAAATTCAATGCACAACAGGTAAGTGCCCACAAATCAGGCTTATGAGTGTGACAGCATAATTGGAAAGGCTTTACCTGGAGTTCAATGATGAAGCAGCCAGCCATTCCCACTTCCTGAGCTATATAAGCAGTTCATCTCAGCCTCACTGTGAAGTGCTTTTTCTTGTAGCTGAAGGCTCTGTCAGTTTGTCCTCTGAGCTGGTTGGGCCCTACCCCCCTCAACTGCTGCTCCTGCTTGTCTGATGGATTTCTATGTTTTATTTCCTGCTTCTGGTTTGTATTTTGCCTTGGGCTGTGTATGCTTCTTTTTGTCCAGGGACCCTGGTTTTCCATTTTTACCGGTAACACTGGTAACAATCATGGAATCCTGCTTGGTTTGCGGATTTTGAATTCTTGTATAGGTGCCTCATGGAAATTGCATGTCACTGCACAGAATCTCTAAGATTTCAGTATCTTTTTAATTTTTTTTATTTTCTCTTTCTATGTCCCCTTCTCACAGCATCGGTATCCCCTAGCTTCACCCCCAGGTAATGCTCAGGAGCTTCTGTGGGCCTGCCCCTGTCCTGCCTGGGTTGTACCCCCCAGGTGGGAAGGGAGGGGACCCTAGGTCACCCCCCCACACTCCCTTAGTGTGTGTCAGGCAGCCCAGTGGGTCCCTCATGGAGCCTGGTTATGAAGTCTGGGGCACCTGAGTCCCTTCTGCCAGTAGCCAGTGTGGGGTGATTGTTTCTGGTTTTCTGGTCTTTGTCCCTGAGGGCACCGGCACTACAGGGGATCCAAGAAGGTAGGTCACATAGAGACATGCCACTGCTCCAGATCTTGACTAGTGTCCTCCCCTCCTGATCACTCTGCAGCACCATTGCACCACCACCTGTGGTCACACTGGTGGTGGTAAAGAAGCAGGACCTGCAGCCCACCCTCCCCAGAAGAGGAGAGCAGTCCCCCAGGTGCTCAGTCCTACTCCCCTGGCCAGACCTCCAGCAGCCCAAGTTTGCTTCTGACCTGGGGTCACTGGCATTGCAAGCAATAGTGCTACTGCAGTGCCAGCGGGCCGACCCAGATTTCAGCATCTTAAAATGAATGCTGCTGTGCTTTGCATTCTTTCTGCTTTGCTGCATATAGAAACAGTAAGGAAATCACCCACACTGCTTTGTGTAATCAGCCATTCAGTTTAACCACCCGTGTTTAGTGGTTAGAGTAACAAATGGTGATTGAACTCGGTACATCCAGCAGACTTGGGTTTGAGTACCACAACCTCCACTTGCATCCAAGCAAGTCACCTAACCTCTCAAGTGCTTCTAGGTCACTCCTTAAAACAGACAGTTCTGCCTAGTGGGCCTTACCTGCTTTACAAAGAATATAAAAAAAATACCAATGTATGTTTACTACATCATAGAATAGTAGTCAGGGTACCATGTAATTTACTTGAAATTTTCTTCGGCTGCAATGATTTTGTATAGGTAAAGATAAATATTCAGATACATTTTATAAGCTTGTTTTTAGATTTTAGTCAGGTTTTTTATTGTTTTCTTTGCATACAAGCATCTAGGTTGTAGATTGCTAAACACAGGATCACTGTTACCAACTAACTTATTTAAGTTTATAGTCAGTAGGGCCATCCAAAATCGTCAGTTGTTTGAATGAAAACTAGTCTGAATGAAAGTATGTTCACAAAGAAAAAACTGCCTTACTACTTACGAAAAGACTTCACAGTTAGCACCCCATTTAGGTGAACTGGATCATTTGCACCTTTTCTTCCACCTGCTGGT
Organism: Neoceratodus forsteri; assembly: GCA_016271365.2. Lineage (NCBI taxonomy): Eukaryota > Metazoa > Chordata > Ceratodontiformes > Ceratodontidae > Neoceratodus > Neoceratodus forsteri. Next base: position 1,576,008,105 of record CM028129.1, on the reverse strand, counting down.
TCTGTCTCTGTGACAACAAAATGTTTTCTGATAGACTGCTTCAACAAAAAGTAAACAAGTATTTAAGAGTACTTATGTTTGGCCAGTGGATTTTGAAAGCACATTCAATGACATACAGAAGGTAAGACCCCAGGGGCTGTATGATGCTAGTGGGCAGAGTAGTCTTCAATTCACATCTGAACAAAGACATGAATACTGGGAGACACCCTTTTAATGGACACCACATAGACAAAAAAGCATCCACATGTCTGGGAGATGCATAAATCCATTTGAAGGTCTTCCACTAATCACTTGTGGATTTTTTAGGTGAAAACACTTTATTTCAAAGAAGCAAATTCAAGCAGTTTTTTTTTGCTCCTCCTACCCACTGGCCATCCACTCCTTCAGGCCTGCCAAGGCCCCCTACTACCACTGCTGAGTCCTGACCACTATCCACTGACCCTTACTGCTGTGTTACCAGGTAACCCAAAGTAACCCTTCATTGAGTGGGCCCCTACCCCTGTGGAAGGCTACCAGGGGAGAAGAATTGCCCCAAAGAGCTTCCTGTGTATCCTGGGCATGTTGGGGGTCAGAACAGACACATGTTTGGGGCTTCTGGTGTATGTCAGGACCAACAGCCATCCTTCGGTTGGCCAGTGGGTGTTTTCCCTTTTTCTTGGGAGCTTGACAGGCTACATGATGTCAAGGCACAAGCCGACATCCGTCACACTCCTCCCGCAGTGAGGACTGACGTGTTGTCATGCCTCTGGCCTCCACCATGGGCCAGCAAATGCTGAGCCGTGAACCTACCCTCCCTCTCAGGAGAAGGGGGGTGGTCGTTGGACACTCAAGCCTTCACCCACCAGCTGGCCCTCCAACACCCAAGTCTGTTCCCTAATTCTGGTCAGTGGTATCACAGGCAGATATCCAATTCAGGCAGTTAAATTATAGATAGGAAAAAAAAGGTAGTCCACCTTACTGGTGATGGTTCAGATTAATTCACATCTGAGTTCTAACAAGCAAAGAGATCAAGTCATTTGTAACTTGTGCATGTGTGGTGTGAGTGCTGAAAGGGGATCATAGTGCTGTCACTACTGCCATCACCCCAGAGGGATGTGTACTGCACTGTTGCTACTGCAATCACACCGAAGGGGTGGGGGCGGTAGTGCTTCTGCCATCACAACTGGTGGATGGGGACTGTAGGCCTGCTGCCGTCCCACCTGAGGGATGGGGGCCATAGTGCTGATACTGCCATCACACATGAGGAATGATGGCCGTAGTACTGCTGCCATCACACCTAAGGGATGGGGGTCATACTACTGCTGCTGCTTCTGTCACACCAGAGGGATGGGGGCCGTAGTGCTACTTCCATCACACCTTAGGGACGGGAGCTGTAGTGTTGCTACTGCCATCACATCTTGTACCTAAAGTAACTTTAAATTGGTACAAGGATGGAAGGATGTGTAATAGTGGAGGTCAAAATTGCTAAAATGCATATTAGCAGAGTTAAAAATTGTTAAATAAAGTACACAAAACCAAACACCCATAAAACCGGATTTTGGCTTAGCAGACACCGGTGACAACACCATTTTTTACAATGTGCAAAACGGAATATGCCCTTTCTCAGTCCCGGTAAACCAGTGTCCCTGTTTTTGTCTTGTTCCCTGTTTTCTTTGTTTATGTGTCTTTGGTTTGTCTCTTTTGTTTCTAATCCCCTAACATATCGCTCCAGAAGCTCATGCTATTTGCTCTGTTACCCACAACTCTCAAACTACTGCCATGCAACTGCAATAATTATCTGTGTGTTTCAGCTCAACCATAGCTGCTCCATGTTGCATACTCAATTGTTTTCACCTGACTCAGGCTTACACTGAACCTAGCTATGCAGCTATCTCATTCTACTTACCTCATTCAGCAGCTTCATTGCACTGCACTGGCTACACCTGCTTTCAGAGCATTGTGTCTCCTTATTTACGTTATTGCAGTTACACCTTAGTATACTCCATACCGATGTTGCTTTTATGCTTATTCACCCTGTTCTACTCTGAGGTAAGCCAAAAGCTCCTGCTGAGGCTGTTAAACTAGCTTTAATATCTGCATGTGGTTCTCGGTCCTTCCATCACTTTCTTGTTTGTCCTACGGTGGGGACTGGGAAGTGTTTGGAGAGTCGTGGCCTCATGCAGCTAACTATTTTCTTTCTAAATCCTGCCTTTGCCACCGAAAATCTCAGCATATTTGTCACCTGGATTTGGCTTTTAAATGTCTGGCTGGCTTGCCTCACTATTCAGTGCTGTTTCATTGCTACTACATTATGCAGACCTACGTGCAGGTCCACTTACTACTCTGTGTACTGACCTACGTACAGGTCCACCATTGCTTATGCAGTTGATTGCTCATGCCTACTGCATCCTCTTGACTTCAGCCTCTGGGATGTCTGCTGCACTCAATCTGCTTTTGACCTTGCAAAGTCTCAACACTGCTCATTACAGTCAGCACACCAGTGCTCAATCAGATCACCAGCTTCTCAGCTCAATCTAATTCTGAGGCATACCAGTCATTCTATTCTTGGTGCAGGGCTCCTACAGCCAACAGTCTCACTCTGCATTTAGTCTGCATCTTGACTGTGTCCAACTTGGGGCAGGATCCTTCTCACCTGGCCCATAGCTGGGAATGTCTTCCCCCCAGGCTTGGCTTTAGCTGCCTGCGACATGACAACAGCTCCTGGTGCAGAATTTAAGACTAGCTGTAAAGGGTGGTTACATAGATCTCCTTGGCTGTAGTGCTGCACTATAAAGGTTGTCTATTGGCTTTAGTGGTTCCCTAGCAAGGCACGTTCACCGCATTCTCTCTACGACTGCCTCTAGTACACCTGATTTGAGTTTAGGGTGGGTAGGCCAGGTGAGTGCCTCAGCAGTCGTCACTGTCCTTCTCTACCTTGGTTGCACATATTATTGCAGAGTTTTCTCACAACCTTCCAAGGCATTCTCGCTAGAGGGTTTGAGTGAGAGCCTTCCTCCAAATTGGAATATTTTCCACCTCCCTTTAATTGGGTTTTCCAAACTGCAGTTGCAGAGCCTTAACTAAATAAACTATCCCAAGCCTGGAGGGAAGGTGACCTAGGCATTGGATCCCCAGAGATTTCCTCCTCATAGGGTTTTTTCTCTCCTCCATTGCCTCTGGTCATAACTGCTAGTTAGCATAGTAGTGTCCCATAGTTTCTTTAGTTAGTTTCTGCTGTTGGATGGAGGTGGAGGATGTCCTGCCATTCCCTCTCTCTTTAGAAGATCCCCTTATTCTCAATGCAAACCATCAGTATCATGTTACGCAAACCTGGTAATTTTATTCCATTATAAAACTGAGCATCTCATTACGTTATCAAACTGTTTATGCTTCTCTGCTGCTACATTACAGTTACTGCTCCTACGTCACAGTTACTGCTTGCTCATATGCTTCGTGTCATCTCATTCTTTGTGATTTGACTGTACTGCATTTCTTTTGGGGATTCCTAAGGTACCTTTAGCCACAGGAATCATCCCGTGGCACCTCTAGGGGTGGAACCCTCTCTGAGGGTTCCTTGCCTTTCGTACCCCTACAGGGTGGTAATTTCTCTGGAATAGAGATTGCGGACAGTGAAAACCAAACTAACACAGTTGCACAAGCATAACACTGTACTGGCTGTGCAGGACATTGAATTGGAAAGGCTTTGCATGGAGTTCAATGGCCAAGCAGCCAGCTGCTCCCACTTCCTGAGTTATATAAGCAGTTCCTCTCAGCCTCATTGTGAAGCACTTTTTCTTTGCCCCACCATCCTCCCCTCCTTCCCAGTGGCAGCACTTCCCTCCTTAGGGGAATTCCTAAGATACCATTATCCACAGGAATCATCCTGTATCACCTCTAGGGGTGGAACCCTCTCCGAGGGTTCCTTGCCTTTCATATCCCTATAGGGTGGTAATTCCTCTGGAATAGACAGTGCAACTGGCCAAAACCAAACTAACACAGTTGCACAAGCATAACACTATACTGGCTGTGCAGGACATTGAACAAAAACATCAGTGTACGAGACCTCTATCAAGCAGATAAAATGGGTGTGACTGGAGTGCTATCTGAATATAAATTATGGAAGAAGGCAAGAACAAAGCTAGGTGAGGAGAGTTCAAGCAGGATGGAGCAGGTCCTTGCCATTTCTCCCTGGGAAACAAAGGTCCACCTGACAAAGAGGGGTTGCAAGGTAAGAAGCCCAGGTGACATAGAAGGCATGTAGGGATTCTTTTGCTACTGCAGACATCCTGGTCAAGACTGCTTGGCAATTCACCATCTGGCACCATTCTGAAATGGTAGGAGCCAGTTGGGACTACCAACACTGAAATATCTGGAATTTTGCTGTGACACTTACGGCTGCCAGCAAATGGAGGGATGGATAGGTCAAGTGATAGCATTGAGGCAGGAGGCTCCATAGCCACAATGGAAAGGAGCATGCTAGGGCAAATCCCAACACTTTGGTACAGTGGCTCTGTCACCAGAATGACTGCAATGCAGGGCAACTCCACAGAATATAGAGGAGATTCCCTCCCGAGTTCTGACAACAACAGCAGTGATCATGAGGGAGCAAACCCAGGGACTGAAGTTGAGCTGGTGTGTGATACCAAAAGTGGAAGACCTTGTGCTGTATCAGCAAGCTACAGTTATCTATAGAAGCCACATGAGCTATCTTCCAGTAGGTGCTCCAAGCCTCCCATGATATCAGGGTACCCAAAGAGGATTCTTACTTGCCACAGGCCTTCTTAGGCTGGTCTGGGATAGCCTGTATAGTATAACTATAAATCTTGCCAGCCCATTCCCGTGGGGCTAGCAAGCATGCACCCATTGTACGGTATATAGACCAAGCACTCCCTGTATAGTACAGAGGATGTGTGCCTTGTACAGGACATAGGATGCACACTCCCTGTTCCCCCATACAACGGCCAGTTGAGGAGCTATGAGGTGGGCTGTGGCAGTTGCCATAGTGGATACCCATGGCATTGGTGAGATTGGTAAGGTGCTAGACACCAGGAACAGCTGATGTTCATAGGGGATGGGGATCAGAGGGTGCGGAGTGCTACTTCATGCCAGGGAATAGTTACAATATTATGGGTCCAGTGATCGAAGGGTGGGAGGGACCACTAGGCACCACAGAAGTTTGTATTTTCACTGGTGACAAGGCACAGAGGATGGGGGGACCACTGGCCACCAGGCCATATACTTCATGTTACAGAGCTGGAGATCAGAGACCAGTGTGGACCACTGGCTACCAGGGATTATAATTCATGTTAAGGAGCCGGGGATTGGAGACCGGGGGGGACCACTGGATGCTAGGGAAACATAGTAAACTATATGGGATTGTGATCAGAGAATAATGGGACCACTGGACACCAGGGAAGCATAGTAAACTATATGGAATGGTGATTGGAGGGTGGGGGGACCACTGGACACCAGGGACATGATATACTATTAAGAGGTCCAGCAATTGGAGGGCGGAAGGGACCACTGGAGACCAGGGAAATGTTTTACTTTCTGTGGGAAGGCAATCAGAGGGCTGAGAGGTCCTCTAGGCATGAAGGCAATGTTAACTTTATAAGGGATGTTGGTAAGAGGATGGGGAGAACCACTAGACGCCAGAGAGCAGGTGTACTCCCCAACTGTCTACTTGGTTGTTGGCTGCAGTTGCTCCAGTAGCTGCTAGGGTTGCTTGGAGTAAATCATGCTTCATTTTGGCAGTACTGGCAATGCACAAAGTGGTCTGTGCTAACCCTTTTGCATAGTACAAATGCACTGAATATTGCACTATTTTAGTATTCCTGTCCCTACCCCCCCCTTTGCCCAACCGCCTACATTAGTTTCTTGCCCACGCTAACCCTTTTAGTGAATGCAACTGCTCCCTTTGAATACTGTACTCTGGGGCAAACCTTGGGTAATTGGCTTGCAATCACTTTGTCAACTGGACAAAGTTTTAAATATCAGGCCCCAGGTATCTAGAATAGCCACTGTGATACATACTTCTGTTTCAGGTTGGAATGTTGGACTTGACAGCTAATGGCTGAGGATAGCCATTTCTTTAGGCAGTAAAGAGCTTAACCCTCTCCAAAGGGCCTACCTGGGGCTCCCTGGTGCTCCCGGGTCACCCCTGAAAATAGGCCTTGTGCCTAGTGGGGCTTCCATGTCATAAGGGTGACTGCACAATAATGATCACCATTACAGCGCGTGTACATTGCAAAAAATGAATTTCGGCGATGCACACTCATGGCGAGAAGAAAAAGGGTGCCTGAGACCTACAGGTTTAGTTTATAATGTGGGGGACTGTGCCCCCCATACACCTCTATTTATGGATTCTTAACTCCAGGGGAGTTGCATGTTGGGGGGGGTGTGAAAAACTTAAAAAAAATGAAAGCTGCCTGCGGGAAAACCAAAACGTGCGGCACCGGACCAAACCCTGCACCCTACACTTCCCAGCCAACCACCCTCCCCACCATGCTAGCAGACCAGCTCAGCAGCTTCCCACCACACCCCCTTCCACATGCCATCCCTCCCCTGCCTCTCCCCCTGCGCATGTGCACGTGCACGTGCATGCTTATACATGTGTACGTCCCAACACTCCATTCGCCCACCCCAGTATCCGGTCATCCCTCTGCTAGGTAGCCGTGAACACAGGCGTCGTAATTGAGTTGCTGTTTTTGTAGGTGCTCAATTTCGGTTGCGTTGTTCACTGGATACCCCTAGTGGGTCTTCCCTTGTTACTAATGAATAAAAACAGAAAGTTGGCTATTCGGCTGAAATAACAATTCCCTTCATTTTATTTACAGTATCCAGTTTTTGTTGACCGAGAAAGGAGGGCTAGGAATTTCTGTCTATTTTCAGCCTCTTCTTTGGGGAGAGAAGGGATACTGATGCAGCTGACACATTGAAGCAGGTTAAACTGCTGGTGGTATTTTTAGTGAATAGAGGAAATTTGGCCAGGGCACCAGGGAAAATTCCCCTACTCTTTTTGAGAAGTACCATGAGATCTTTAATGTCCACCTAAACAACCACCAGAACAGGCAGATAGGACCTCAATGTAATGTCTCATCTAAATGATGGCACCTCAGGAGTGCAGCACCACCCCCCCATGCTGCACTACAATGTCAGTACAGGAATTTAATTCAAAGGCTAAGCCTGCAGGTTCAATGGTCTGGAGCAACCAGCCACGCTCCTGCCTGAGCTGAGCTATATAAGCCAACTTTCCCCAGCCTCACTCAGAAGTACTGCTTCTTTGGGCAGCCATCCTCCTCTCCTCCTCCTCCTCCTCCTCCTCCAGCAGCCTGCCTCTCCTTGGGGTTCCTTCCTAAGATACCTTTATCCTTATGGAATTGTGTTCTCATGGCACCTCTAGGGATGGAACCCTCCTCAAGAGGATTCCTTTGTCTTCCATGGTACCCCAACAGGGTGGTAGTTTCCCATGGGACAGAGGGTGTGAATGGCCAAAGTATCCACATACGAAAGTCAACAACACATTCATTTGAATACACTATCAACAAAGTTGCACAAGCATAACTATCCACTAAGTTGTGTATGCCCATAGGACCCAAGTTCCTGGTGTAGGATCTGTGTGCCATTTTCTGGAATTTCATCACCTTTGTGGGATTTTGCTTGAGCATACTGCTCATTTGTAAAACTGCATCAATGCTGGTCACCCCACAGCACTACGGCAAGCCCAATACAGACTGCCTTGCATCTCCACTGATGGTATTTCACTGCCTCCTCCTTTATGATCATTTGTGCCCAGCCTGCTCACTCTTGTCCACTGAGATCAGCTTTGACAGTGGTAAAGGCTGAGGAACATGGTGTGAAGGGGAGCCAACTGGGACTGGCTGGGATATTTAGCACTAGCTCTGCCCCCCCAAAATCATGGATTGGGCTCAAAGTGGGGTGAGCACAGAGTGACTATCTGATTTATGATTTTTTTCAGTGGAGGGTAGCTGGGCTATGGTGGGAGGAGTCATACAGATGCAGTTGGCTCCTGACAAGATGCCAGGAGCCAACTACCACTTTCTGAGCTGTGTTGGACTACAGGGAAAAGGTGGGTGGGTGGGAAAAGTCTAGAATTAAGAAGGAGGGTGGCTTGGAGACTAGGCATGGCCACTTAGGGAGGAGGAGGAGCCTTTTTTTTGTAATTACAGAATATACGTGACTGAATAGGAATAGTGAAAATTACTAATTAACTAGACAAATATTTGGGAAGCCTAATATTCATGACATGCACACCCCCATCTGTTAACCAGTGAGGTGTCTTCAGTTTTCTACCAATTTTATAAGGAAATTATGAAATGGGCTGGAAATCTTCTGCTTCCTTATTGGTTAAATACAGTAAGTTGTGAGACCAGTATGTTACTCCCATGCAAATGCATAGGTTGAAACAAGTTCAGGCAGTAAGAATTGGAGTTTGGTCAAATCACATACAGAACTGAGTCATTTCACTCATCCCAAATTGTCATCACAAACATGACTGCCACCTTTACTTGCTGAAAACCTTTAACTAGCCCCTAAAAAGGAAAACTCCCTTAAATTGAAAAAATAAAATAATTAAGCATCTTTCCTCTCTTGATCTCCTTGTTTTACACAAAAACAAACTTACTACTATTCACAGTACCAGGCCTAATAACGGTTCTGGACCTTTCGGGTATTCCGACTGATAGCATTGGCCCAGGAGCCCTTGTACTTGCTTATAATAGGGTAGTGACCAGGGCCCTGGATATCATTGCTCCAGTTTATGTTCACCCTCTTACTCTTCACCTGGGTGCCCCATAGTTTGATGGAGTGCTCAGGGAGTTGAAGAGGCAGGGGCGAAGGCTGGAGAGACACTAGTGGAAAACTCGCCTAGAGGAGGATAGATTTAGATTGTTCGACCATTATGAGGTTTATCAATCAGCAATTTCTCTTAAGAAGGCAGAATTCTGGTCCAGGGAAATTGCTGCATCAAAGAGCAGGCCAGGTCAGCTCTTCCAGACCGTGGACAGACTGTGCAATTCAGCCTGTCTGCGATCCAATCGAGCATTATCACAAGGAAAGTGTGGAGAGTTTGTGCAGTTCTTTGCTGATAAGGTGCCCTCCATCAGGACAGAGATCAGCCAGTGCCTCCCCATTGAACTTTGCACTGATTAACTGGGTGGTACAAGTACACAGGTGACCTGATCTACCTTTAGCCAGCTGGCAGTCATGGATATAGTGAGGATCATCCAGACTCTGTGGCCTACCTGCTGTAGTTTGGATCTGGCCCAACTCACCTTCTTGTAGGGTGTGTTGAGGTCATCGGCCCAGTCCTTGCTGGGATAGTGAGGGTTTTATTGGAGAGAGGAGTCTTTTCAGACCCTTTAAAGGAGGCAGTGGTGCGTCCCCTCCTGAAAAATCCTCCCTTGACCCTGACTGTCCAGCTAACTACAGACCTATCTCTAACTTGCATTTTATAGGTAAAATTATTGAGAAGGTGGTCACATTGCACAGCTGGAGGATCATTTGACCATCTACAATATCTATGATCCACTCCAGTCGGGCTTCATGAAAAGGCATAGCACTAAGACTACCCTGGTTCAGGTGCTTAATGATCTCCTAATGGCCAGAGATTGGAGAGCTCATTCCATCTTGGTTCTCCTAGATCTCTCAGCAGCTTTTGACACTGTGGGCCATGGGGTGCTGCTCGAGCACCTGTGGTTTTTCTGTGGTCTGGGGAGGCAGTCCTCAGTTGGTTTTGATCATTTCTCAAGGGCAGGTCCCAGAGGGTTATGTGTGGGGTTCATTCCTCGACCCCTCGGGACCTGCCCTACGGAGTCCCGCAGGGCTCGGTGTTGTCCCCCATGTGTTTGAAGTGTACATGCTGCTATTGGGAGACATTATAAAATGGTATGGGTTGAGTTTTCACTGCTATGCAGATGACTCTCAACTCTACATGTCTTTTGTACCAGATCAAGTGTTTGATACTGTCTCGGTGTTTAATAACTGCCTCCAGGAGATACAGGACTGGGTGAGTGCAAGCTGACTGAGGTTGAATGCAGGAAAAACAGAGGTACTGGTTGTGTACCGTGATCTGAGGATGACCAGGACATGGGGGAAGGGAGCCTTCAGGTTTATATCTTGGAGGGGCCTCGCTCAATGCCTCAGGCAAGGTGCGGAACCTAGGGGTGATACTTGATGAAGGCTTGACCCTGAAGGCTCAGATGTTGGCTGCAGTCAAGTCTTCCTTTTACCACCTAATGAACATCGACAGGGTAAAGCCCCTCATTCCATCCAAAGATCTACCTACTCTGGTCCATGCCTTTGTCACCATTCATCTTGATTACTGCAATGCCCTCTACCTAGGGCTACAAGGGTAGATATCCACCGATTGATGCTGGTGCAGAACGTGACGGCAAGGCTGTTAACTGGAACTTCCAGGTCCAGCCACTTAACACCTGTGCTGTGTGAAACTGCACTGGCTGCCAGTACAATGGCAGATCACCTTCAAGGTCACGTTGCAGACCTATAAAGCCCTACATGACTAGGGACCTCAGTACCAGCAAGATCTGCTGTTTCTCTACTACCCCTCCCATTTGCTCTGATTCTCCAATGAGGGATTGATAGAAATTCCCTGGGTAAATCTGAAAACATCTAGAGGTAGATCTTTTACTTTTTACGGCTCCTACCCTGTGGAATTCTCTACCTCATCAGATACGAGATAGCCTCACCGTAGAAGGATTTAAAAATTCCCTGAAGACCCATCTTTTTACACAGGCGTTTGATGGGTTAGTGGAAATTTGATCGTGCTGCTATGCTGCCTCAATTTGAAACTATAACTGAATTTTAATAAGTTTAATTGGTTATGTTATTGTTTCAATTTATTGGATTAGGAATTTTTTTAAATAATAATTTTATTATTTTTACGTTAGCTTATACTTTTAAGGAGGCGTTTTAAGAGTAGCACACTTGGAGGTGTGCCTCTCCCACAATGCACTGCTCCTTGAGCAGGTGTGGCGTCCTGCACAATGGTGCAGCAGCTCAGTATGACAAGCGGTGTTCCTCTGCTTCAAAGGAAAGCACCGCTCGATACTATTGCCGCTTCCTCACGTCATCTTCACCTCCCCCCCCTTGCCCGTCCAGCAGCCCCCAAAGCTTTGGTGCCATGCTGAGGACCCACCCAACCACGGCAAATGTTGTTGCTGACGGGGTGCCCAATCCCATCGGCTCCATGGTCCCCCTCAAGCCATCCTGCTGCCACGCTGGGGCCCACCCAGCGTGGCAAGCAATCGTTACTTTGCCGGCGGGGTTGCCCAATCCCCGTGGCTCCTCGCCCCCGCATATTTGCCGATGGGGTGCCTAATCCCGCCGGCCCTGCCCCCAGCCATCTTCTGCCATCGCTGGAGCCCACCCCAGAGTGGCAACGTCCCACGCATCATCTTTTGTTATTTTTATCCTGTAAACAAAACGCGTCCCAGCGCCTCTCCCAGGCCCCCTCCCACAACCGGGTGCATCCAGCTTCCACACCCCCTCACCCCATACTTGCCTCCGGACTCCGGTGTGACGATCTTGATTGGACCGGGAACAAATCTGCACTCTTCAAAGCCGACCTTGAACTGGAAATGCCGTTAAGCTGTATAATGGGCTACAGGGGGTTTCAACTTATTGCATATCTCAGTTATTTTTGATTTTTGCACCAATTTTCAACATGAGTTTTAGGACCCTTCTTCATGAATGATGTCACTGTCATGGCATTATTCGAGCCCGAAGGGTGATTTTTCAGGCACTGACAGTCACTGCATGAAATCACCCTTCAGCCTTGAATAATGCCATGAGAGCATTATCATTCATGAAAGGTCCCAAAACCATGTTGAAAATTTGGTAAAAATTCCAAAAATGACTGTTTTATGTACATGCTATGCAGTTCCGCAGGCTCGTAAGTTCAGAATTTTCAATATTTTCACTCCAGATTTTCAACATTGCCATTTTATCACATCTTCTTGTGAGTTGTATAGCTGTCATTTTTCACATCTCACCCAAAACGTGTTTCCACCCATATGGCGCGACAATGGCACAGTCGGTGTGCAAAATCAATGTAGCGGTAACATTAAGGAAATAACAGTGACACTTTTCATGAGCAGAGGTCTTAAAATGGCTATGTTGAAAATTTGGTAAATTCTAAAAATGATTGTTTTATGAAGCGTGCGTTCATGCCAGTTCCTACATATAGTATATTTTGCAAATTTTCAATATTTTCACTCCAGATTTTCAACATTGCCATTTTACCACACCTCCTCATGAGCAGTACAGCTGTCATTTCACATCCTGCCCAAAATATGTTTCTGCCCATGTAGCGCACAATAACGGCGTTGTCTTGAACTCAATGTATAGGACACATTAAGAAAATCACAGTGGCACCGATCATGAGCAGGGTCTTAAAATGGCTGTGCTGAAAATTTGGTGAAAAAATTCCTAAAATGATCTGTTTATGACTCTCGCTATGCAGTTCTATATGCGCTTCGTAAGTTTGCAAATTTTCAATATTTTCACTTCAGATTTTCAACATTGCCATTTTACACACCTCCTTATGAGCAGTACAGCTGTCATTTTCACATCCTGCCCAAAAATGTCTTTCCACTTCTACGTAGCACAATGGCGCAGTCGGTGTCAAATCAATGTATGGGAACAGTAAGAAAATCACAGTGACACTGTTCATTAGCAGAGGTTTTAAATGGCAAATTGAAAATTTTGGTGAAAAAATCCTACAAATGACTGTTTTACGCTAGCGCGATGCACAGCGTTCCCACGCACGCCGTAGGTTTGCGAATTTTCAATATTTACCCAGATTTTCAACATTGCCATTTTACCACACTTCCTTATGAGCAGTACAGCTGTCATTTTTCACATCCTGCCCAAAATGTGTTTCCACCTATGTAGCGCACAATGGGGGTAGCAACAAGGTCATGCTGACAATTTATTGTGCAGATACCAGCAATCGCACAGGGCATTAGGGTAAAGCACCATACATGCCAAACACCACTGCAAATACCTGCAAGCGAACGTTCGGCATTGACAAATGCTTGTTTCATATATGACAGTATACACAGAAAAAAAAGGGATAAGGAACAGAAAGAGAAAACGGGAGGAGGGAAAGCAGTACATATACACATCATTACTACTGGCAATATTGGAATAAGTCTGAGAGAGATACATATTCCAAGGTAAGGTTTCACATCTGAGAAAGTAAATATGGATCCAACAGTATTTAGAGCAAATATTCCAAACATGTACCCTTCAAACCAGATCCCATTTCCCTCAACTCTGCAAGTAACAGACGTGACAAAGGTATAATAAAGCTTAGACTAAGAAAGAAGAAAGAGAGAAGAAGGAGAAAAAAGGGGGAGGGAGGGAGAGAGAGTTTATATTGCCCCTGTGATAAATTACTTAACTAGAAAAAAGGGGAGACTACTGAGGGTCCTAAAAATACGTTAAGCCAAGGGAGATACAATGACCTAGTTCATATAATCCTGGGGAGCACTAGATATGTTAATCTGCCTGTACTCACATTTTCACGGGAATCAATAGACTTATCTTTTTTTTCAGTTACAGGTATACTTAACCAGGATATCCAGTACATTAATTTGTTCTTTCTGTGCTTGAAAATTAAAGAAAGGCATCCATCTCATCTTAAATGTATCTTTTTGTAGCCTTACTCTAGCCATTAAGTATTCCATGTCTAATATATTTAAACAGTTTTTATACCAGGCATTAGTTGTGGGACTAACTTTAGACATCCAAACCTGAGTAATTGCCTTGAGAGCCGAGGCCACCATTATATTATATAAATATCTCTGTGACTTCCATTTGATTTGGTCTGGGTAACACCCTAGCGCCCAATAAATAGAGTCCTCTGGCATACACATCCCAAAAATTATTCCCACTTGGTCCATAATTTGTTCCCAGAAAGAACTAATACTGGGGCAGGACCAAAATATATGTAAGTGCGTCCCCCATTCCCGCACTCCCTCCAACAGTCATCTGAGAAATGATGACCAAAATGTCTAGTGATTGTTGGGGTACGAAAATATCTAATAGCAACTTTCCATCGAAACTCCCATCAGCTATTAGAAGCAGTGGTTGAGTGAACAGCCCCCCATACTGCAGCCCAAATAGGGTCATCAATTACCCTCTCCATTTCTGTAGACCAATTTGCTTTAATCAACTCCAGTGAATCTGATTCCAGTTCATGGAACTGGTCAACCAATCGAGAAACAAACCCTTTAGACTCTGTCCTACTGGCCTCAGCTCTCAAGAAGTCCACCAAGGGATTAACACTCAGGCCCCCATCCCCATCCCTTCCAAACTTTTTTCCCCTTCGGAAAATGTCTGAGTTGCAAATATCTGAAGAAGTTAGAGGTGGGCAGCAAGAATTCTCTTGAGAGCTGTTGGAAAGATTTGAGATCCTCCCCTGCATACAGCTGTCCTAATGTAGACAAGCCCTTTAACTCCCATAGGTGAAATCCCCTATCCCAGCTAAGAGGTTGGAAATCCAAACAAGCTTTAATTGGGGTGATCATTCTCAAGGTTATCTCACACCCCATTCTCCTGTTAATCTCCTGCCTAGAGGAGATCACCAGTCTGGTTCATGGATTGTTGCAATACAGACAGTGCATTCCTTCTGCATCCATGTATAATACATCCCTAATATCTCCTCTGGAGGACTCCGGCCTCTCTATCTAAACCCATAATGGAGGGTCTGAATATCTCATAAGGGAAATCAAGGGTTGGCACTGAGCAGCCCAGTAGTATTTTTTAAAATCTGGCAGACCTACCCCTCCATTCCTTTTTTCCTTAAGAAGCACCTTCCATTTCACTCTAGGCGACTTGCCAGCCCAAATGAATCAGGACAAGGAAGATCTTAGTGCTCCCCAAAAACCAGATGGTGACCTAATCAGTAATGACTGAAACAGGAACAAAAAGCGCGGGAGAACATTCATTTTTACACATTCAATTCTGCTGAACAGAGCAAGGGGCAGTTCGTCCCACCTATGTAAATCTTCTTGAACCTCCTGCAACAATCTCCCGTGGTTTGAGTGATATAATTTTGTAGTATTTCTAGTTATTCTAACCCTAAGATATCTAATATCTTCCTTAGCCCATTTGTATTTACCGATTGGTGGAAGTGCCCTGTCTTGAGGCCAACCAATAGGCAAGAGCTCTGATTTAGCATCATTAACTTTGAACCTAGAAACCACACTAAATGACTGGATTAGAGAATCTACAAGGGGTATTTGTCTCACTGTGTCAGTGATGTATAGCAAAGTGTCATCTGTGTATAAAGAGACCCTAACCTCCACCCCCTGTACTTGAATGCCTTCAAACTGGTTCAACTGCCTCACAAGAGCTGCCAGAGGCTCCATACATAGGGCAAACAATAAGGGCGAAAGCAAGCAGCTTTGCCTAGTCCCCCTCCTGATTGATATCTTTTCAGAGGTAATCCCATTTACTTTCACCCTAGCCCAGGGATTCCTATATAAGTTTGCTATCCACCTTCTAAACTTTTCCCCAGTCCCAAATTTTTCCAGGACAAGGTCCAGGAAAAAACAGTCAATACGATTGAATGCCTTCTCCTCATCCAGTGTCAACACGGCCCTTAAAACATCTGGAGGAAAAGACCTGGAGGCAGACAAAACATTGAGTAATAATCTAATATTATCCTGAATAGGACGGCCTGGAATAAATCCTGTCTGATCTCTGTATACTAATTCTGGAATAAATTATTGTAAGCGAGAACTCAAAACCTTAGCAAATATTTTAGCGTCCTGGTTAATTAAAGATATAGGGCGATAACTCCCACACTCCGTCAAATCCTTACCCGGTTTTGGCAGGAGGGTAATCAGTGCTTCTTCCCAGGAGGCCAGAGCTTCTCCCCATTCTTGAGCTACTTTACAAACTCTGGTAAACAGGGGGGGGGTCAGCTCACCCGCAAATGCCTGGTAAAATTCCGCCATGAACCCATCCGGGCCTGGGGCTTTCCCCCTTTTCAAACTCTTGATCACCTTACAAACTTCTTGTTCGGTTATTGCACTATCCAATCTGTTTTTCTGTGGGTCCTCAAGCTTGGGTAATTCTACGCTATTTAAAAACTTATTCACCTAGGCAAGGTGGTTCTCACCTCTCTCTTGGGAGTATAACTGTCGGTAATAATTGCAGAAACTGTCTGCAATCTGTTCAGGGTCAGAAGAAAGGATCTGGGTTCCATGTTTTTTAAGACTGGAGATATATATCTGTCTGCCTGTTGTTTTCTAAGTCTGAGGGCCAGTAGTCGCTGTGCTTTACCTCCTGTTTCATAATATTTCTGTCTAGTATATCTTAGGTGATTTTCAGTTCTACTATTCATTTCCCTATTGTATTTCTCTCTGGCTTCCATCAATCTCTCCAGAATGGAAGTGCCCTTATCGTTTTTTTTATGTTCTTTTTCCAGTGAGCTAATGGTTTCTAATAAGTTGTTTAATTTAGCTTGGGTATTTTTGTGTTTATAAGTGGAATAGCTAATAATCTGACCCCGTACAACTGCCTTCAACCCATCTCATATGAAACGTATATGAGTATCATTCTCCTTATTCTCTGAGATATATAGTTTGATTGACTCCTTCATTTGGGCTACAAAATTCTTGACATTAAGAAGCACTGGATCAAATCTCCAGCTACCCTTGGTCCCTGCTCCAGGCCATTTCACCCTAGCACTGATCAGGGCGTGGTCTGAGAAAGTGACCGGATGTATTATCAGGTCTACCATGTCACTAACATTTCTAGTTTGTGAGTAAAATCTATCGAGCCTTGAGTATGATTTGGCCACCGCTGAGTAAAATGCAAAATCCTTAGCCAGTGGGTTTTGTTGCTTCCACGGGTCTGACCAGCCCCCCTCTGATAATAAATTCCTAAGAAATTTGGAGCATGCTGTCCTCCCTCCCTTCCCCCCAGGGCTCCTATCCAAGAGACTGTTCTCGACACAATTCCAATTCCCAACCATTATCACTCTACCCGGGGGGGAGAGAATCCACTTCAGCAAAGAATCACCTAAAAAAACTGCCAGAAGGGGGAGTGGGAGCATACACTGTTACTAAATTGAGTGGGTATCCCATGTATTCGCCACAGACCATCACATAATGTCCCAGTTCCTCCGTCAAAACCCTGTGGACCTTAAATGGAAGATCCCTATGGATTAGAATAACCACACCCCCTCTGGGGGAATCTGGGCAGGAATCTACATGTACTCCGCCCACCCACATCCTTCTGAGTTTAAGATGTTCGCCCTCTGACAATTTGGTTTCCTGTAAGCATGCCAGATCACACCTTAACCGTCCCAACTCTTGTAGAATTCTCGCTCGCTTAACAACCCCATTTATCCCTTTCACATTAACCAATACAATCTTGAGAGAAGCCATAATCATATATTATGTAGGACACAGAATCATCATTCAGTACCAAACTCTCCCCCTTCATTTTGAAAAAAATTACCAAAGATCTGTTGCTTGCTTCTAAGAATAAAGGAACATGAACATGAAAAAAGGAAAAGAAATCCACATATATAAAGAATTACATAACCCCCACAATCAAAAATTACCCCCAACATTCCACCCTCTTGGTTAACCTTTAGGTGTAATAAAACCCTATGACCCCAATGTAGGTCATGGACAGAAACCCCAGGAGAGAAGAAAAAAAAAAAAAAAAACAGGAACAATAATAGAAAAACAAGAACTCAGGTACCTGAACTCCAGATACCAGTTAGCTCAATCTGAACTACAAAAAGCTGGGGATGATAGTTAATCCCCCAGATGCTCGGGGCTTATAGCTCCTAGTAGTATAGGAGAAAAAGCATGTCTAAACGCTAAGAGGTAGGTTCCTAAATTTGGAACCACGCCCCTCTCCTAATTAGTTTGAGTCCGGTAAGGTAGGCCATCCAAGCCAGGTACCCTGGGCACATCTTAATTTCCTGCCACACATCTAGTGGGATTGAGGGGGCCAAGGATAACCCACAGTCCTTCCACTTTAAATTTGTATTAACTAAATGGAGGATGGGGACACACCAGGCCAAATATCCATGACCAACCTGATTTAAATATCCATAACCGTCTGCTTTGCCCCAACCCCCCCTCCAACCCACGCATTCCCACACCAAAACGTCCCCCTATCCCTTCTTAGTAAAATGTTATCTACTCTGTTAACTCCCTATAACCATCCAACCATCAAGTAGGTTCATGGCAACACCCACCTCCTCATACAAGAAAATGGGGGAAAAAAAGGGTAAAAACCTACATTAGACATCCCATCTCCACCCTCCGAGTGTGGCCTTTCAACCCCCAGGGACGGTATCCACGTTGCACCAACTAAATGTCCCACTCCATAAACCCTCCCCTTGGGACCCTGAACCAACACAACAAAGTTCCACTATGGCTCTCTAAGGAGGTACCAGAAAATAATAACAGGGAGAATTCCCCCCAAAAGTCCCTTAATCAGTGCGGGATCTATTGAAAAGGAGACCTCATATCTGGAACGAGAAAAAAGGTAAACAAATCTTGTTTGCCCGTAACTAGCAAAATGGTGCACAATGTCCCCTATTAGTCTAGCAGTCTTAGCTTATCAGTCCCAAGGGAATAGCCACTCATCACAAAGCATTACTGCAGAACAACTCGCCATGCATGCTCCTTTCATGTCTTCCTCAGGTTTACCTAGTTTGTAGCCACTTCGCCATATCTGCATGTAATGGGAGTAGGGCCTCTTCTCATCTCCTTGCACGCCTTCCTGAACCTGGAGTAATAGACCATAACAGATCTTCAATCTCCTTCTCTGCCAGTTCATCCTTTATATCCAGAATGGGAATCACTTGTGACGTGAGGAAAGGAACAGCAGCTGAAAGGGTATCAAATATTTTAACCCCATCGCCATTCTGTACCCAGAGTTTTGCAGGGTATCTAAGGTAGGCCTTCAGTCCCTTGTCTCTCAGCGATTTTACCACTTGCAACACCTTTTTATGTTGAGCAAGCATTAAAGGAGGAAAGTCCTGATCTATATACAGCCTTTGACTGTCCAAGTTAAGATTTTTCTTTGCCCATGCTAGCTTCTTGATTTTCTCTTTTGTTATGTACTGGAGAAATTTTACAATCACAGATCTATGTGATGCACCTTCCTTCAGCTTAGGGGCAATAGAACGATGGGCTCTTTTGATCTCTGCATTAAAACTCTCCTCTAAATTCAATTCTGTCTTAAGCCAGGAATCTATAAAGTCCTCCATACTTGGGGGATTCACCCCCTCTGAGATGCCAAATATACGAATGTTATTGCGTCGAGCTCTCGCTTCTGCATCCTCTGCTCTCATGGTCAACTCCTTCTCTCTCTCTTGTGAAGGTAAGCCAGAGACCTCCTGAAAGCCATATGCTCAGATTGTAAGGTTTCAGCCTGTGTTTCCACTGATGTCATGTGTGTTTCCAATTTCTTGAGATTACCCTGTATTCCTAATATCCTGGCATCGATACGCTGTAATATTTTTAACATTCTGTGCCTGTCAGCTTTTGTAAAGGTTGACGTATCATCAGAGCTGGAGCCATCAGAGTCTTCCCCCGAGGCTGTGATTAAGGATGAACGGGACCCAGATGGACTTACAGGCCTCATCACCATCTGACTTCTTGAGCGGGTTTGATCTCCCTCATCGAGCTTCTTTTTAGTTCTGCCCATTTCACAATTGCCAACAGAGGTTAGATGCGTCCTCAACAGAGCATTTCAGTTGCTGATGGATGGGGGATTGATTTTACATAACGTACCCAAGGCACCAGAGCTCAGATTAGGCTGCCATTTAGCTAGTGACATCACTGGAAGTCCTGGATTATGAATTTTTATTGTGTTTTAGTAACGGCGCCCTTAACTTTGGAAGGACACCTAATATAAATAAAATTCACTTTGCTTTGTTTTTAATTTCTGGTGTTTCTTTGGTGACAAAGAAAATCTGCCACCTATCCTTGTCAGCTTGCCAGGGAAATCTCTGCTACTTATGGATATGACAACCTCCTCCTAACAGTAGTGGGAGGTGGTTGTTCACCAAAATAAGCCCATGGGGACTGATACGCTGACATCATCCTCCAAGGGCATAGATAGGGGGAGTTGTTTTAGAGCAGATAAAAAGGGGTTGCAGTCTTGGGACCCACTTAGCAGCAGAAGAGAGGGAACTTTGATGTCAAAGCTATGCTCACCTGTCAGATACTCTCAGGGGTACCAGGTGGGGAACAGACAGCTACATCCTATTCTGGTTGTGTTGCTCATAAAGCAATGGGCATGGCCCACAGCAAAGATTGGTAGTGCCAGAGTGACCTTGGGCATTAGGGTGCCATCAGACAAAGGACAGGCAGGTGACATAATGCATCTTGACTTTAATAACTTGGTCCCCACAAAAGGCTGATAAAACAAATGAGGGATTTGGGGGTAGAAGAGCATAACATATCATAACATTCGAGGCAAGGCTGAGTCAATGCGATATGTACACCCTAGAGGCAAGAAAGGTGACATGATTGAAACTTATAAATATCTACAAGGGATTAACAGGGTGGTTACCAAAGACTTATTTACTCTAAGTAAGAATACATGCACAAGGGGGAAACACGCTGAAACTGGAGGAAGGTAATTTCAAAAGGGATGTCTGCAAGTATTTTTTCATTGAACGAGTGGCGCGAAATGGAACAGTCCGCCTGAAGCAGTTGTGAATGCCAAACAATTGATAGCTTTAAAAAGGCTGGGACAGACACATGGCTGTTGTTAGAGGGCTGAGGGAAGAGGTAAGGGGAGGAGGCTACTAGGGCCTACGTTGGGTAGATAGGTAGACGGGCAGACTGGATGGGTCACTGTCCCATTTACTCTAGGTTTCTATCTGCAGTGCCTTTAGAAGTGGGCACTCACTAGTGCCCATCACATCACTCTTGCCTCACAGACACAAGGAGAGTTGTTGTTCAGGGTTCACCCTGGGGTGGCTGGATGCAGGACTTGGGCTAGGGGCACAGGTGGCATCAGGAGCATGCTTCCAAAATAGCACTCAGGAAGGAGCTGGGTGCCAGCCATTCTCAGGGTTCCAAGAGTGGCTGAAGTCCAGGACACCTTGACAGCATTGACAAACACATCGAGAGGGACCCTGGTGGCTACAGCCAGTGAATCTCAGGCACTGGAGTTGGGGAGATTTCCAAGCTTCTTGGGGAACTGTGGGTGCTGTTGGAGGTTTTCCCATAGTAAGGAGTCATAAGCGACTACTGGGAGGGAGCAAGAGATTCAGGGGGGTTTTAAGTCTAGGAAGATGGCCAGATGGCCCTTGGGCTTGTGGCAGATTCCCCTAAGACATTGAGGGAGCTCCTCGGGAGAGGGTGGTACCAGAGACTGGCCTGTGCTGTCATTGCACCTATAGACAGCTGCAAAGAATTCTGAGACTTAAAGCAGCAAGATAAGGTAGGAGATAATCTCCAGCATATTTTTTTTTTATACTTCATCTTTATTAGAGATATGTTTCACTTTAGTACATATCTGCATCAAAGATTTTATATATGCAGCATTTTTAACATTTAGGAAAACTTGTATCTGGGAGTTCCCTTTTACAGCATAGTGGATACTCCCAGCCTTTCTTATAATATACACTTTATTTTAACTTAAGCTACAAATAGTCAATTTAAAAACACAAAAACAAATGATATTATCATTAAGTAAAAAGCATATAGAGTCTCTATCATTTGTTCCTCATTACATTTAGTAGTAAATTAATTTATTATAAATATGCATATAGGCTTCTAACTGGTAATTTAAGAACAAAAATACATAAGACCAGTCTATGTCACTAAAGAGATAGCCAAATGCTTATACTAAAAAGAAAGAGATTTTATAAAGAAAAAAAGAGAAATAGAGAAAAAAAAAAAAGGATAGAAATATGTAAAAGCCCTAATTTAGCTCATCCTAGGTTTACTAGCAGTAGAATTAATTTGAATAACATGTAGCTCCAGCTCTGTCCAGGACCCGACATAAATTTAGGGTGAGTAAATCATTATCATTTAGATGATGAACTCATAGAGCACAGCATCTAGTCTTTTTTTCCCCTTAACCTCCCTCCCTCCCTATGTCCCCATAAAAGTGCCTCCCATCTAGTCCACCTATTATAATGTGGAGACCTAAGGGCAAGAGAAAAGGTTACTCTTTCCAGAGTTTTTATATTCTATACCAGCTCCCTCCACTCGCTTACAGATGGGGAGGAGTGGGATAACCATTTCTTAGTAATTTCCTTACAGGCATCTGCTACTAGGATATTCCAGAGATACTGGGCTTCTCGCCCCTTTATCTCCATAGGGTATAGGCCCAGGATCAGGTGTTCTGGCCCTAAGGGAGTCGTGATGTTAAAGACCTTATACAATTGTTGTTGTATATTGGTCTAGAAGTGCTCTAATGTTGGATAGTCCCAAAAAATATGAGCCTGAGAGGCCACATTAGCCCCACGCTTTCGCCAACATGCGGAGGTAGCTGCAGGGTTCCATTTACCCACCTGTTCGGGTGTTCAAAAATATCTACTGCTAAGTTTCCATGAAAACTCATCGCCATGAAGAGGAATGCCATGTGTTTTTTATTGATTGCAGCCATCTTGTCTCACTTAAGTTTACCCCTAAATCCCTTTCCCATTTCTCCTTAATATATATTGTTGAGTGTTGTAAATCACTAAGGTAATTTTTATATAGCAAAGAAATAGCCTTCCCTTCATTCTCAGTAGCCCAGATATGTTCAAACACTGTTGGCTGTATGAAATCTCTAGAATTTAGTAAAGACTTTCGGAGTTGTTTCATTATGTAATCCCTCAGCTGATAGTAAAATAGAAAATCCCTCTGCCCCCCATGGAATTTTTCCCTCAGTTCCTCAAATGTTAATACCTGTTCTCCCTTCATCAATTGCCAAGATGTGCGGCACCCCTGCTCCTCCTGCCGTTTATACCAAGGCTCCTGATGGGCCACTATGTGATATGAACTAAGGGTCCATGTCCAGTACTTCCAGAGGTATTCCATAGTGGCTCTCCTAGCAAAACTCCTGCTACATACCCCAAGAGCAGCTTCTGTACCTGTAAATAAAGGAGGGGAGTCGTATACTGGAGCACTCAGAGAAAAAAGCTGTGACACTAATGAAGGAGAGCTGGGGGTGGCCAGGTCCATAGATTTCCAGTAAGCAAGATATCTCGAATGTTGTAACAGAAGGGCTACACTGGTCTGAGCCGCTACCCAATAACCCTCCAGGCACGGCACTCCATAACCTCCCCAGCTCCCTTTGCAAAACAAGAGTTTGTTTCCTGATTCTGGGACATTGTCCCAACCAAACAAATTTTAAAATAATATTTGCCAAGAATCCAATTTTCCTTTGGAAATCAGCAGGGAACGCACTGAAACAAAAAAAGGAATAGAGGCAAAATGTTCATTTTAGTAGTCTGGACTCTTGCATGAAAGGGAAGCGGCAGTATGGACCATCTCTCAATATCTGCTTGTATTTGTTTAAGCAATGGTGGGAAATTCAATTGGTACAATGACACATTATTAGATGGTAGTTTTATGCCAAGATATTGCATGGTGGGGAGGTCCCATTTCAAGGGGGTACCTATCCTTGAGAGTCTGGGATGGCTCATAATTAAAAGAGATTGTCTCCATTTTATGGGTATTCAGAGAGTATCCAGATAGCTTCGAGAATTCTTCCAGGTGCTGAAATAGGTGAGGGAGGTATGTTTCAGGTTCTGTAATATAAAGCAGGATATCATCTGTATATAAATCTAATTTGTGTTCCTCTTCTCCTATTCTAATTCCCTTTACATATATATTCTCTCTGATACTTTGAGCTAGGGGTTCTAGGTACAATGCAAAAAGAATAGGGGACATTGGACACCTCTGTCTTGTACCTCTACTTAATTTAAAAGAGGGTGATGTATGGCCATTTGCTCTAATAAATCCAATTGGTGACTTGTATATTTTAAAAATGGTGTTAATGAATTGAGTGGGAAAACCAAACTTAACTAACATGGCCAGAAGAAAGGCCCATGAGACTTTATAAAAAGCCTTTTCGGCATCTAAACTTAATAGGATAGCGGGTTGATGGGTATAATTTAAATTGTCAATCAGATGAGTAGTTCGACGGAGGTTGTCCTGGGCTTGGTGGTTTGGAATAAATCCAGTTTGGTCCAAATGAATCAGTTGGGGCACTAGTTTCTGTAATCTCTTAGTAAGAATAGACATAAAAAGTTTGTAGTCAGTATTTAGGATAGAGGTCGGATGATAAGAGGGACATAATGTAGGTTTTTTTCCTTGCTTCAGGATAACAGAAATGATAGCTTACTCCCAGGAATTCGGGGGGGGGCCCTTTGTCTTGCATTACCTCATTAAAGACAGTTAGTAACAGTGGGACCAACTGACCCTTGAAGTGTTTATAAAACTCTCCTGGAAGGCCGTCTGTACCCGGGCATTTAGCTGATTTTAAACTCGAGAGAACCCCTTGCAGTTCCAAACAGGAGATGGGGACCAACAGTCCCACTTTTTCCTGTGGAGGGAGGGAGGGAAGGCAAAGATAAACATTTCAGAAACGCTTCTACTTTACTATCTTGTGGAGGTGGATATGGGGCAGTATATAATAAGGTATAGAAATCTCTGAAGGCCAAAACAATCTCTAAGGTCTGATTCAATCTTTGCTTAGTGACTGGGTGTAACAATGTGAGGATCAAGGCCCGTGCTCTCTGAGATGTCAGCCGTGCCGCCAGTAAGCAAACAGACCTAGGGCCACCTTCAAAATATTTCTGCCTGAGGAAAAGGACCTTCTGCTCTACCTGATAATCTAGCAACTTGTTAAGTTCTGCTTTAAATTGACAAAGTTTTTTTTTTAGTTGCCGCCTCATATTTGATCTTAAGTTGTGTTTCACATTCTTTTTTCAGTGTGACCTTCCTAGCTTCCCTCTGCCTTTTCTTAAAGGTTGAGATGGAAATAAATTTACCCCGAACTATGGCTTTTATGGTATCCCACAACAAAGGTGCTGGTATCTCTGGGGAGGCGTTCTTAACCACCGCTTACTTTACCGTGTCTATGATTGTCTCCTTCACTTCTGGGTCCTGAAGCAAAGATGTGTTAAGTCTCCAAAATGTTTTTTTGACAAAATCTCCTAAATGGAGTTGGCAAAAAATCGGAGCATGATCTGACAAAACTCTATCCCCTATCCAGCTGTCCTTAACCTACCCAATTGTCTCTACAGGAAGTAGAAAATAATCCAGCCTGGAATGCGACTGGTGGGGAGCCGAGAAAAAAAGTGTAGTTTCTCTGTTTTCCATGTGTGGCTCTCCACACATCAGTGTAACCTAGTTCAGAGAAGAGTTTAACAACTTTTTTACTGAGAGACTGGTTATGGCAAGTACCTGCAGAGGAAGAGTCCAGTGATGGATTTAGAATCAGATTAAGGTCCCCTCCAATAATCACCTCACCTTCTGCCCAATCCTGTAACTTTAAAAAGATCCATCTGTAAGTTTGAAAATCAGACACTGGTGGGACATAAATGGAGGTGAGGGTCAGATTCAGTCCACAATAACAGCCTTTAAGAAAAGCAAAATGACCCTCCCCATCTACCAGCTGTGCTGTCTGCTCGAAGGGAGTTTTGGTAGGGACAAGCACAGCTGCCCCTCTCCTACGGCCTTTTCCATACATTGCACAGGCCGCAGCACAAAAACCCATTTTCACCAATTTTTGATTTTCCTGCAAAGACAGGTGCGTCTCCTGTAATTAAAAAAATTCGGCATCTGTTTTCTTAAGGAACGATAATTTTTTGCTATATTTAACTGGGTTAGTTAAACCATTTACATTAAATGAGTAAATAGTTGAGGGCTTAGCCGCCATGTCTATAAAATAAAAAGGACTCCTATGCTGTAACCCCATGTGACAGTTTCTTCAAAAGCTAAAAGTTGGCACTTTAAAAAAACAACAAGGAAAAAATAAAAAAACACAGAACAGGTTGGCTCAGCACTGCACCTAGAGAAGAGTTGGCAAAGTGGATAGCAAGAAAAGAGAGTCAGAAAAAGAGAGCCCGAGACAGAAGTTAAAAAAAAAAGATGGTAAGAGAATCTATAATAAAACTAAAACAGTATCTATCTCAACAATATTAAAGTTTGAAAATATCAAATAACAAACAACACTTTCAGTGCCCTAAAATAGGGCTTGGCTTCCAAGGTAGGGGATCCAAAAAAAACTTAGGATCCCTTATCCTCCCCCTAGTCTATGGATGTTAGAAAAAACTTCAGGGGAGAGGTAGAAGAGGATTTTACCCTGAATCTACAGGTCCTCCTCAACAAAAGTCTCCTATGGAGAGATTTGTAATAAGGTTGCCACGTGCCTGCTCAAACAGTAGGTAGTTATGTAAGAGGAGAGTACTAATTATACCAATTCTCCCCAGGGCACTACTTAGTTTTGGCTAAACCCAGTTATATACAACAGAAAGTAATTCTTCCCCATCGACATATACTACAGACGAAAAGAAGGTGAAGCATAATGGTTAAACATATGAAATGATAGTTATGACCCAGATTCCCTACAATTGGGCAGCAAACTAAAGGCACCACCATATTTGTTATGTGCCGATGGTTAGACCTATTAGAAACCTAAGGATTCGTGGGGAAACAAAACATTGTTTTAAACCAACCCCCTTTTCTCCTTTTTCTTTTTTTTTTTGTTTATAATTGGATATATCAGAGGCAAAGACATTTCTACAGTCTCTAAATAATTAGAGTGTTCTGGCCCATGAAAGAAAAAATCCAGACCAACGAAGGATTGCCAGATTCAGTTCGTACCCCACAGTACATCTCCAGCATAGAAGCACAGTAGTATTCCAAATCCCTTGGGTAGCGATGCCCACTGTCTGACCTGCCAGGAAAGGGATCTGAGTGGGTAGATCAGGGATTCACCAGGAAGCACACATGACTGAATGTCAGGATTATTTTGTCTATTGTTCTTAAATTTATTATTGTTCTCCAATTGTGTAGATTAAATCTGTTGTCTTTTTTGAATAAAAGCTGCAGTAGTGCTGTAGATATAGACTTTGGTACTTCCCCTGAGTCTAACAGATATAAGGAATAACCTGTGGATAATAATACACAACAAGCCTGTGTTTCCATTGAGGAGTCAAAATAACAGCATATGGACCTTGAGAGCAAAGCTCAAGAGGTCCATGCTGTTATCCTGAACCTGAGATTAAAATGGTTTTATCATGCCAAATCAACAACACTGTTGTCAAAGTTTGGCATGGCAAGATCCCTAATGTCAACAGGTGAAATTTTGCCTGTCAGACATTGGTGTCTTTCTCTTGGGGAGCTGCGCCCCCGCACCCCCCATTCTTTTTTTTTGATTTATACTTTTGCCCCCTTGAGCCACCAGTCTGCATCCCTTGTCACGTCAGGCATCCTCCTCAGGTCTCAGACTGCCATCTCCAGCGATTGTCCTCCGCTCCTACTACGGGTCCCACAGCTACCCCCGCAGCTTGGCCCCCATGGCGGGGTGGATGGGAGCTCTCCCCCTAGCTCGCCCCCCAGGTCAGGATCCAGTAATGCTGCATACCCTCAGCACCGAACTAGTCCCCACTGGAGACAGCCATCAGCCGCCGTAACTGGTGCCCTATTTTCCCGCTTTTCTTCCCTGACGCCTGTGGTGTGCAATGATGCCTAAGGTCCTGAGTGCACGCACTTCTGCATGCACTCTGATCCAGCAGTCAGCCGCAGTACATTCCCACAGATCCTGCCAGTGCTCTAGTGATCACCCCCAGCCACCGCTGGGGGCCACCAGAGCATCGGTAGCAGCACACCTCCCTCCCCGAGGAAGGAGAACAGTCCTATGGATGCTCAATCCTTCTCCTCCTCTGCCAACCCCTGATGACCCAGGCTCATTCCCAAATCTGGGTCACCGGCATGGTATGAGGTGTGGCATCCAGCGCCTCAACCTTCAGCACCACCGGGCCAGCTTAGCACCCCCCATTCTTAACATAACTAACTCTGAGTCAGAGTTAGTTTGAAAAGGGGCGATGGACAGCAAAAGTGCAGATTTCTGCCCTCGGGTCCTTAACATTGACAATGTCGAAACCTGTTGACATTGTCATTGTCCGGCCAGCATACCAATTAAAACACAGGGTGAATTGTTTATGGTCACCCATATTTTATTTGTTATACCATATGGTTCTGCAGAGGGAACTAGCAAGCAGTGTCAAGTGCCAGTATAGCGAGAGAGAGAGAACTGAGGAGCAGCTGTGCTATGTAAGCGCTTCCTATATATCAAAACAATGTACAATCTGGTACAGAGAGAGTGAGTGAGTGCCAGTACAAAGAGAGTGAGTCGAGGAGCAGCTCTGCTTAGTAAGTGCTACCACACTCTGAGGTGAATCCCCTCACACATCCTGAA
Organism: Neoceratodus forsteri; assembly: GCA_016271365.2. NCBI lineage: Eukaryota > Metazoa > Chordata > Ceratodontiformes > Ceratodontidae > Neoceratodus > Neoceratodus forsteri. Next base: position 1,575,979,665 of record CM028129.1, on the reverse strand, counting down.
GGCGGGCATCACGAACTGCTAATGCAGTCACGAAGGCAGGCTGTAGCCTGCACAAGTCCAACTAAATGAAAACAAAAGTGGGTGCCAGGCAGGAGTCAGTGTGAGCAGGTATAAAAGTGCACTGATGAAAGAACATGCACAACTTTTAGAATGTGTACAAGAACTTTTAGAATGTGTACAACGACTTTTAGAATGTGCACAACCTTTAGAACGTGTACAACTTTTACAATATGTATAACAACTTTTAGAATGTGCACAACTTTTAGAATGTGTACAACTTTTAAAATGTGCACAACAACTTTTAGAATGTGTGCAACAACTTTTAGAATGTTTGAAGCAACTTTTAGAATGTGCACAACAACTTTTAGAATGTGTACAACAACTTTTAGAATGTTTGGAACAACTTCTAGAATGTGCACAACCACTTTTAGAATGTGCACAACTTGTGAGTAGCCACTGACTGCCATACACAATAAGCCCTAATCATATATTATATAGAGAATAATAGATAGGCAACTGTGTGTTATGAATTTTTTTTACACACCGGAAGGGTGTGTAAAAAAAATCCATATACATGCAGTTGCTTATTTTTAATTTTTTATAATTACTGGTGCAGAGTATGGTGCATTTAGAAACACACACACACACACACACACACACACACACACACACACACACACTCTCTCTCTCACAGACACTGTCTCTCACACACACACACTGTCTCTCACACACACACACTCTCTCTCACACACACACACACACACACACACACACACACTCTTTCCCTTTCCCTGCTTTGACTTACTTTATTTTTAGGTGTCATCCACGGCGTTAGTAGGAGTCTGCGCGTCTACCGATTTGGGGGCACGGCGGGATCAACCAGATATTCAATTTATGTTTGAAAGGCAGGATCAACCAGATAAGCAAATGTAAAGAGAAGGGGATGGAGAATTCAACAAAAGCGGCTCCTTGGTAAATGGAAAACCGAGCCGCCATTTTTTGAAATACTGCTAGCCCGCCTACAAGCAGAATGCGAGCCAATGAAGTGGCTCAGAATGCTAGAGTGACAGACAATGGACGCTAGCGGTGGAAAAAAAGTGTAGTGAACGCCGTAATAACTCGATTTTGGGTTATTACGGCATTTTTACTGTGCCTGAAATCCGGTTAGTAAAGGGAGTCACCAGTAATTATAATATATTGCAAAAAACTTTGTTAATGCGTCAGTTAGGCTTAAAGCGACAAAAGCAGAGAAATGTGGCATTAGGGTTTCAAACCCTAACACCCCATTCCCCACCTTGCACAGACTCACAGGCAGGGAGGGGGCTGTCTTGGAGCCTTCAACCCTAACGCTCACCCTATTACATTACAAAATAAGGAGACATGGGTACAGCATAAGAGAATGGAGTGAGCATTAGGATTGATGGTCCTAAGATAGCCCCCCACCACTTGTGGGTATGTGCAAGGTGGGGAATGGGGTGTTAGGGTTGGAAACCCTAATACCACATTTCCCTACTTTTGTCACTTTAACCCAAACTGATGCAGTAACAAAGTTTTTTGCAATTTTTCCTCTACTTTTTGAGAGTGTATAATCGTATTCTTATTTTATTTTCCTACAGACCCTGCGCTCCCATCCCTCCACAGATGCGTATATGTATTTAGCTATGGAAGCACAGGGCCTTCCGGCCCCTGCCCTTCCAGTTATAGCACAACAATCACCAAATTGTCACCATAGCGATGTTATTACCCCACCTCATGTTCCCAGTGCTGAAACTTTTTTCAACCCCAGCTAAAACGTAACTCTGGGCAAGTGCAATGCCAATCCGTAGTGCCGGTGCAAAAACACATTTTGGATAGGATTGGAAAAATCACAGCCATGACATATATGAGGTGGTATACTAGGAAGACAATGTTGAAAATTTGGGCCCAAAGTATTTAAAATTTCCAAAGTTGCAAGCAGACGTAGCAAAATTTCGACAAATAATCATAATAGCACAGTCTGTAAACAAAGGGGATAAGGCATTTTAGAGGCTCATCAGTGAAAGAAGAAAACCCGGGGGGGGGGGAATTGTGAGGCTCAAACAAGAGAAGGGAGAGTATAAGGAGGGGGATCTGGACAAGACAGAAATACTGAACAAATACTTCTGCTCAGTATTCACTAAGGAGGGGAGGGACAAGGACCACAGTTGGATTGCAGAGGCAATGGGGAGGGGGAGTGGACACCAGTCCATTTATAGTGGAGAAAGTTCTGGAAGAACACACAAAGCTGAAGGTGAATAAGGCAGTGGGACCAGACGTCATCCACCTGAGGATATTACAGGAGCTGCGAAGGGAACTAGCAGCACCTCTGGTGGCCCTCTTCACAGAACCACTCAACACAGGTGTCATTCTAGAGGACTGGAGGTGGGCACATGTAGTCCCACTGCTCAAAAGCAGCAGTAGAGAAGAGGTGGGGAACTACAGGCCAGTCACCCTCACCTCAGTGGTGGGGAAAGATCATGGAGATACTGCTGAAAGAAAGGAGAGTGACACATATGAAATCCAGCAGTGCTTAGAATCTGAGGCAACATAGATTTACAGCAGGCAGGTCATGTAAAATGAATCTAATTGATTTTTTTGATTGGGTGACTAGGGAAATAATTCAAGGAGGGCGGTAGACATTGCCTACCTAGATTTCAGCAAAGCCTTCAACACCGTCCCACATAGAAGACTGATTACCAAGATGGGTAGTCTGAGCATGGGAGATGAGGTGGTGAACTGGGTTAGGAACTGGTTAACAGACAGAAGACAGAGGGTGTTGGTAAATGGGGTACAATCTGGGGAGAGGGGGGTCACCAGTGGGGTACCACAGGGGATCAGTACTAGGACCAGTCCTGTTCAATGCCTTCATTAGTGACATTGCAGAGGGGCTAGAAGGAAAGGTCTGCCTGTTTGCAGATGACACCAAGATCTGCAACAGGGTGGATACTCCAGAAGGGGTGCAAAAATGAAGAGGGACCTGGAGAAGCTTGAAAGATGGTCAGAGATGTGGCAACTGAGGTTCAATGAAAAGAAGTGAAAAATAATGCACCTGGGTAGAGGGAACCCTGGGGAGAGCTACAGGTTGGGGGGGGAACTGACTGTCACCAAAGAGGAAAGGGACCTAGGGGTTATCATCTCTGATGACCTTAAGGGATTAAAGCAGTGCACAAAGGTGGCAGGGAGGGCCAGTGGCATGCTGGGGTGCCTAGACAAAGGTATCACTAACAGGAGGCAGGAGGTGGTGATGCCATTGTATAAAACATTGATACGGCCTCACCCAGAGTACTGCGTGCAATTCTGGAGGCCACACCTGCACAAGGACATAGATAAGGAGAAGACTATCCAGAGAAGGGCAACAAAGATGGTGCAAGGCTTGCACCACAAAACATATGAGGAGAGACTAAGGGACTTCAATATGTACTCACTGGAGGAGAGGAGACAGCGGGGGAACATGATTGAAACTTTCAAGCACCACAAGGGCATAAACAAGGTGCAGGTGGGGGACCTTTTCCAATGTAGAAAAAGTACTAAAACAAGGGGGCACATTATGAAATTGAAAGGGGTAAATTAAGAGGTAATGTGAGGAAATGTTTCTACACAGAAAGGGTAGTCGATGCTTGGAATAGTCTGCCATGGGAGGTAGTGGAGGCAAGCACAGTGGAAGGGTTTAAGCATGCCTGCGACAGGCACAAGGAAAGCTTGAGAGGGGAGACAGTGATGAAAAGCCATTGATCACATAGGGTCAGTGGCCACATACAATGTATAGGGCCCACTGGCAGACTGGATGGGCCTAGTGGTCCTTATCTGCTGACAAGTTCTATGTTTCTGTGTTTCTATAACTGTAACATTTTTAATCATCTTAACCCCAAATTTTCAACTTAGCCTTCTTTTGACCTCACCACACGTGCCCAGTACTTTTCAAATCCCTGCCAAAACACAATTCTGTGCAACTGCAATGCCATTCTGCACCACAAGTGTGAAAACACATTTTGGCCATAATTTGAAAAAATGACAGCTGTCACATACATGAGGTGGGGTAAAAACAAAGCTATGTTGAAAATATGAAGTGGATACTGAAAATTTCCAAAGTTAGGGGCATGCATAGCGAGATTGCAAGGAATGGTCATAACCCAGTCATTTTTTCAAATTTTGACCCACAATTTTCAACATAGCCTTCTTATAACCCCACCTCATGAACAATATGACTGCCATTACACAAATCCCACTGGAAAGGTGGTTTTACCAACTGACTGCAAAATTACCTTTCCAGTGGGAGTTGCCTAACGACAGTCATATTGTTCATGAGGTGGAGTCCCCAAAAGGCCATGTTAAAAATGTAGGGTCAAAATGAAGGAAACAACAGCTGAGTTATGTAGAAACATTGAACCCCCCCCCCCCCCACTGAAATACACTGAAGTACATTTATCTTCAGATTGCAGTCACCGGTTCCTGCAGCAAGATGTTTCTTCGATTGGGAGAGCGGAGCTCAAACCTGGGACCTCCAGAGGTGAGTGTAAGTCTGTGGGGTTGTCAAGGGGGTGTGTGGGGAGGTGGGTGCACAGTGGGTGGTTGGGTGGGGAATGCAGACGTGATTGGTGATAGACCGTTTTGTTTTTTACAGGTTAAAAAAAATCACAAAAGACATAGAGGGATGGTTTTCCTATTTTCAGGTCTAAAATCATAAAATGAAGAGTGGCATGGGGGGATACTACTGACCACCAATGAAAAAAATGGAAATTGGAGGGTAGGGGGTACTACTGGACACCAGGGATAAATCCAGGGGCCATGAAGCCCCCTCCAAAAAAAAAACGGTATTCAGAGCAATAACAATGAATGAAAAACTATAAAAACTAGGCAGCAAGATACATTTTACATTTAACATTCTTTGCTCTGAATAACCCTACCTTAGTATCAGAGGGAAGTGGACTACGAATACAAGAACAGCAGAGTGGGTGGATACTTTGCACTCTGCTAAAGGAAGGAAGGGACTACCCCGATGTATGAGACAGAATTGCAATTAGTAAAGGTTAAATACAGAAAGAAAAAAACCTGAGACATTTGTGTTGTGAAACACTTGTGGTATAAAAAGTCCTATTCAGTCCAATGGGTAAGAAATTCATGTGGCAACCATTGGTGGTGACAGATCATGCCAATTGTGACCCCTTTGCTGCTTCAGGGTCAGGTCCCAATGCCCCGTGCCACTTCTGCACATGATAGCTGAGGTTTGCTGGATCTTTCCATTGCTGTTGACATTGATGTTGATAAGTATGTAAGGGTAAAGTTGGAGGACACCCTCATAACACAGGATCAGACAGTCCAGGGGCCATCTTTTGAAGTCTTGATCTGTCAGATGGGTAGCCCATAGATGAAGAATCAGCATGTAAAATCCTGTAGCCCTTGCTTCTGCGGTTTCAGTTTGGTACAGCTTGAGTTGCAGTACTGTTAGCATGCATTTTGTTGTGCTTTTGTCATTTTCTCTGCCACTGTTTGGGTGGCGGGTATACTTTTAGACATTACTGGGGAGTAAGGGGTAATGTCCATTTGCTAAGTTGTCTGATTTACCTCCAGGTGCTCCTGGCATTGTTGTGGCTGTGACTTTGGAGCTGGGGGGGGGTGGCAATTGTGGTTCCCCAAGTCCTATTAACAAAAGTGGTTGCTTCCTCTGGTGGAAGGCTACTCTCACTAAACTGGGCACCTGGGATTTTGGGTGCCCAAAAAAAGTATTTCTGGCCCTAATTTTGAAAAACAATCAGCAGAATATAGCTTAAGAGGGCATGTTTAGCTAGATTCTGGTGTTTTATTTTTAAAATAACAAAATGTTCATGTATTTTCCAGATTTTTTAGTTGCTGGAGGAAAAACAAGATGGCGGCTCACAAAAAAAAGATTTTTTCCTCGCGAAAAAGGAACTAGTCTCGCAAGATCAAATTATTTTTCACAAGTTCAAATCCTTTGCTGAACTTTTACAATCTATCCTGAAAACTGATCTTCCCATTGAAAACAAAGGGAAATTAAAAATTGAATAACTTTGCAATAGATAAATATTTTTCACCAAACTAAGCATGCCTTTTATGTTACCCAAGCTGTTTCTACCACAAAAAAAATCACAATAACATTCCACACCGTCTGGATGCAGGGTGAAGAGGAAAAAACTGCAAAAAGTGGTGACTTTATGACTTTTTTGCACTGTCCGGATCTCAGAATTCACACATCCAACTGGAATAAAACTTGCCACATCAAGAGATCCACCACATGAGACAGTGCATACCAAATTTTGAGCAAATCTATCAGTCAGTTGCAAAGTTATTAAAGTGCTAAATATGAGGTTTAACATTAAACATGCTACTCAACCCTAACTATAGGGGTGCTACTGTGCCCCTATAATTAAATAAACCACAACATGGGAGCTAGTTGTGTTGTAAAAGCTGTATAACACTCAGATGGCAGCTCATTGTTCCCTGGGGCAGTATTATTTTTTACTGCCTCTAGGACTTCACTTTATATCACCGGTTCTATTAACCTTTTGCATTGTGTTTCAGATAAAACACCCCCTGGCACCGAGGAAAGAAAGTTTTCCTTCTCTGAATCTTATGCCCAGAAGGGTGTGGAGAAATGGTTACACACATGAGATTCTAGAGCTGCCGTCATTCTCTCCTTTTCTGCGCTGATCACCCCCTCTGATGTCTTCACCATTGTATGAAAATTAGATGCCACCCTTTCAGTTCAACTTTCAAATACATCAAAAGTTTGTTTTGTGCTTTGTGTGTCAAATTGCATCTTCTCCTTTTACTAAGATGCTGTTTTATACTGTAAAGCTTTCATTTCCTTTTTTATACTGTTTGGTCAGAGAAATTCCCCATCTTGATGTTTTTTTGTTTTTCTATTTTATTACAACTAGGATTACAAGTACCTTTGAGCCAGGCTCTTTTACAAAGGTTCTGCATCAGAGAACAAATATAATACAAGTTACAGAAATAGGAACAAAACAATAAATAGGTTGGCATATTAGGTTACAATGGTAGATCAATACAATAGCTAGAATAAGTAGAATGTATACATGGGAGCACAGAGTAACAGAGGGATAAGTATGTGAGTCGTATCAATACATTTTTGTAGTGCTAGTCTTAGTCCCAGAAACTTTTTATACTGTACTCTGTTGTGGCTTTTGTAGAAGACTGCCCGTTAAACAAATTCTTGAAGTCCATTTTAGAATCCTCTTCCAATTCTGTTATGCTGTCATGTGCATAGTCTACTGATAGCCTGGCAGAAAACAACTGTTCTCAAGTTTTTTTAACTTATGCATTCTCTAAAATGGAGGTATACAGATGCCACACCCCCTTTCACCTTTGGGGCTTGAGTCTATATCACCAATACAGAAGAGCAACACATGGTCAGAAGTTTCCACAACTTGTGTGACTGCTATGCTTGGGATTACCCTTGAAGAGAAAAAATATTGTCAATTTTAGAAGAACAAGTCCCCCTTACATATGTCTGGCCACTTTGTTGATGTAGTGTCCCATACTTATCTAGTAACTGTGCAGTGGAAACAAAATCCTTCAAATGACAACATGTTTTTCTCTTGCAGTCTTTGTCTGGTCAGAGGCAGTTAAAGTTACCTTCCACTACTACCCTACGTGATGTGAAAAGAAATGGTTTATTTCTTTCATAAGGGCTATCTGACTTAAGTTTGTCTGAGGGTACATAAACAAATAATACAGAATTTATACCCCCCTTTTTTATAGATCCAGTAATAGGGCTCTTCCAGGACACAAGTCCACTAATTTTGAAACTGCCAAACAAAATGCTCAAACAAAAACCCAACCCTATCACATACATCTGTACCGGCAGAAAGAAAAGATGGCCCATTTGTCTACAGTTTCTGTGCTTGTGAGATCTCAAAAGAAGGGATACTTTTTTTGCAGCAGCCAACATTTTTTTTTCAGACTCTCTCCCCCTCCCGACATGCACCCCGGAATTAGTTATATTATGTCAGGGTGCAGGGGGCACAGCCCCCCCGCATACATTCCATTTTCAGTTGCCAGATGTGGTGTTGCCCACAAGTGTACATAGCCATTGTGCCTTTTGGTGATATACACTACTGTAATGGTGATTGCTCTTTTGCAATCGCCATTATGATATGGAACCCTCATCCTCATCCTCAGTATCCCCCAAAGCTTTTTTTTCTGTTTGTGGACTGCATACCTATTCCCTGTAACACAGGGTTCTGGGGACTGTTTTTTCTGTCTTTGTTTTTTCAGTTCTATTTAGTCTCCCAGTTATGGCATGGGATATACCCCCAATTACCGCCCAGATCACTCTCCCAGCATCTTTCTCCTGGCAACCTGGCTGGGTGGCCCATAGCTTGCTCCCTATGGTGGGGCTCCCCAAGGGGGGGCTGGGGGAGAGACTGAGATCAACCAGAGGCCTCAGCCGAGGCTTACACCTGGGGTGTCACTCATGGAGCTCCATGACCAGGATATTTGTGTGGTTACCCCAAGGAGCGCAGACATGCAATGATGTCAGCGCTGGATGAATACAATCCCACACCCATCCCACAAATGTCTGCCCATGACACCTTTGAGCCAGGTGGACCTAGCTGCTGGACACCCAGTCTCCGCTGGGTGTCACTAGTATACTAGGAAATCACAACCCCCCCCAGAGGTGGAGATCAGTCCCTGGGATGCTCATCCAACCCCCCCCCAGTGATCCTCTGATGCATTGTGCTCACTTCCAAACATGGGGTCATCAGTGCCACAGGTGGTAGCACTACTGCTGTGCTGGCAAGCCAGCCCTGGTGTTTCAGTCTTGGTTTCCTGCTTTTCCCCTTTTCTGTTTTTTAGTAACCCATTTTGGTAACACTATTTCTATTTATTTATTTATTGTTTTGTAGATTCTGTTTTTGCTCAGTATTCTGGAACTGTCTTGGGCTGCCCCTACTCATCGACTATCACTCTGCCACTCACCTGAGGCCCTGCCTCTTCAGAGGTTGCCGCCTTCCACCAACCTCCTGCTGGCAGACCCCTCAGCTTTGAGCCCCCTGAGGTAGGGTTGCCTCCACTCCAGAGCTCTATCTAGTAATCTAGTGTGCCGGCCGAGGTGGTGGAAAGGCAGAGGTGGTGAAGACAAGGGCCCGGTATTGGGCGTGTGGTGATATGGTCCAGAGGGGACTCATTGCCTATCCTGTCATAGGATTTTTAGCTTGTTGTTTTCCCCAGTGGGTATGCAATGATGTCAGCACAGCTAAGCTGTAGATGTCCGGCGTGCTCATCCCCTTAGCAACTCCACATTAGTTGTAACCCTGGTCTCCACCGGGGATCTCTACTGTACCGGAGACACCCTTGATCCCTCCCCAGGGAGAGGAGAGCAGTCCATCGGATGCTCGATCCTCTCCCTGCCCTGCTGACCCCCGGCACCTGATCCCATTCCTGAACTCAGGTCACTGGTGTGGTGCAAGGTGCACCACCGGACCAGCAAACACTGTATTTTAAGTGTCAGTTAACTACACTGTAGTTACAGTGCAACTACACTGCAATTGCATTGCAATTGCAATGCAGCCTCATGCAACAAACATGTAACTACAGTGTAGTTACGTCTGTAAAATGTAATTAATGATTACCAACCCTGCACTTACATTGAAACTGACACTTAAAGTGTGACCCCTGTTTTGATTCAGTCTGTTCTGTGTCGGGGGGGGGGACATTTCTGCGACTACAGGATCTGATATTGTCTCCTCATGAACCTGATCCATAGTTTCTTCAATGTCCTCTGAGCTTTCCTTACCCTTGTCTCCCTCTGGAAGAGGAGATTCAATTAGTTTGGGGGGCAGTAGGGGAGACTGAGCTGCAGGTTGGGGTTCTCTCATGCACCTGCTTCTGATTAAGAGGAGCACTGACTTCTTCAGTGGGAACTGGTTCAGGCACCATAGAGCCATTATGTTGATTTCTTATGTTATCTTGCATCTGAGGGACAGCAGTCATGGGCCCAAACTGAATCAGAGTCTTAGATGAATTTTTCTTAGCTCTAGACTGTTGTGCCCTGGTTATCAGGTTTCCCTGATAAAAGCCTCACTCCCTATCGTGGGAGGCCCATGAACAGCTACAGTAAGAGTGGCCCTTCTCTTCACACAAATTGCAGCGAAAGGGATTAGGGCACTGCATACTGCCATGACCATATTCTAGATATATCCCACATCTCTGCTGGCCACAGACATTACTGAGATGTACATAAGACCTGCATTTATGACATGCTCGGGTTTGCCCTTGATAAAAACATAGACCTCGATTTTTACCCAGAAAGAACTACCTGGGGTAGGGATCAACCCTGGATTTGTACAGTGAAGCCCCACCCTAAATTTACAACCTTCCTTTCATACCTCTCCAGAATCCAGTATGGGAGTAGGGGCTTCTAAGATGTCACATTTCTTTCTATGCCAGTAGGTCTGTTCTTTCATATTTGCATCGTCATTTCAAAATAAAATCATTACCACTTGCATTGCAGGTTTTGTATGTGGAATTTCCACAGATAGTGTCCACAGAGGAGTATTTTGCAACAGTTTGTACTGAGACCATAATCTGTCTAAGAATTTGACTGTTTTAAAGGATATATCAAAAGCATTATCCCCTGGCACATGTATGAGAGTATAATTCAGAAGCAAAAAATTTCATTGTTAAGTCCTGATAACATATACTCGATCAGGTGGAAACTTCAGATCCATGTAAGCAAACGACCTTACGCCACTGTGCAGATTCCCCTCTATTTGTGAACAGCTCTGAGGATGCCATATTTGGAGCCACTGCCTGTGGACCTTGCAGTTGTGGGCAAAAAGAGTTTGGCTGTGGCTGGGATAGACCTGCTTTATCAGATGTTGAACTCTGTAGTTCTGGCCCATTTCATCTGGCTGAGGGGCATCTCGAAAATGTGCTGTAACTGTTGTCCCCGAAATCAGTCCTCCCACCTGTGCCTCTAACCCCAGGAGAACAATCTGATGTTGGAGTTTCAGATTCCTCAGAATCACTGTCCTGCCCTGAATTGTGAGCTGGCATAGGGCGATCCTTTTCCACCTCTCTATTTCTTTCTGAAAGGCTTCTTATGGGATGTTGCTCTGGGGCCAAGCCAATGGGGAGAGGGGGCAAAGAAATGACCTTGCTTGGGTCTGCAAAAATATGTCCAAGCACTCCTTGGGCAATGTCTGTGGTAGTTATGCCCCAGCTTCTGTATGAATTACCCCTTTTTCCACTGCCTCCTCCTTGTCTGGGCATCATAAGTGTTTTGGACTGATGCCTGCTTGCCTACAGTAACATTATATGGCTTCTGTACTGTTTTAAAACAGTTATTATGTAAGAGTACTCTGTATCCTTTTCTCCAAATCTGTAAATTGGAGCCGAATGTGGAGATTCCTCGTCCCCTATGGGTACACTCTGTCTGACTGTGGTGACCGCTCCTGTCGTTCACACTCTGCTCCTCAGGAACCAGTCTCCAAAGCCTGTCTGGGATCCCCCTCCACTCAAGCTTCATTCAGGGCCTTCCCTGTGATCAGAAAGAGCTGGACCCATCCCTGCAGTATGTGCCAGGGGGCTGGGATCCAGAGCATCTGTTGTGCCTCATGCTGACATCCTTTGCTTGCTGTAATCTCAGCTCTCGTTGGGCTAGCTTATTGCTCCAGTCTGCATGTTCTTTCTCCATGGGGATCACCACCAGCTCATTCTCTGCAATTAAATGTGGGAAACTGGATGGGAGTCCCATTGATTCCTCATTCTTTTTGGTGGTCTCAGGTTCACTATCAGAAGCTGGGTGTTCCAAATCCCTGTCAAATGGTGCCTTTGAGGCTGGCAGTATTTTTTAAAGTTTTTGTGATCAGGAGAGACACACTGAAATGCAACTCATTTCCAGTTGTGACCCAGGGGCAAGGAAAGGGGAATATGTGTACTGATTTACATAACCAAATTAAGTTGTTGGTGGTATTTGGAGGACTCAGAAGGAGAGAAGACACTGCCTGGGATGGATGGAATGCACTCACCTGCGAGTGGCCAGCAAATCACCCTAAATCTTCCCTCAAACCAGGATTTATCAACAAATACAGACTTGGCAGTCACACCTCAGGTAAATGTTGCAATGGACAAAACTACTGATATGGAAAGTGATGGAGAAGAAGCTGTTTTAATGGAGAAAAATAGGCAGGAAAAAGAAGCATTACTAGCTCATACATGCAATATCTCCCTCTTTACGCAGGAGACTCCTGTTTTTTTTTGACTGAACTCCTTCCCTCCCTCCTGGGAAACAAAATCTCCTGCTTAAGTAAAATTCTGTTCAAAATATCCATCTTTTTTGGGCAGATAAAGACACATAAAAATTAAATCAGTGATGCACAATGTATCTGATAACTTTATATAACTAGTTGTTTATTCTTTCTAGTGCTTATTCTTGACAAATGAAATGCATTACATTTTTGTAATGACTTTTTTCTTATGTTTTTGATGCCATTTAAGGACAAACTCACACGTTACGGCATCTCCCTACTAGCAGGCCAATCTCCCTCCTAATTTGACCTAAACTCCCTCTTAAGCAAGGTGACAGGCCAATCTCCCTCCTAATTTGACCCAAATATCCCTCTTAAGCAAGTTGGACATATCACATGTTCTTTATCTAACTGGAACACTTTATCAATCTCTGAGATTTTAGCAAGTTGCTAAAATCTCAGAGATTGATAAAGTGTTCCAGTTAGATAAAGAATGTCTGGCAGAAGAAAGGAAATGAAAAAGACTGTCAAATAACACCAGAAACCAGAATGGGGAAGTCCTCTAAACTTTTGTGTCTTTGGCGTACAAGAGAATACAAATAGTGAAACTATGCCTCCTGAGCTGAGTCAGGGAGATTCTCAAACATGGAATGGAGTACGGATTTGACTTTACAACAAGCAGGTTGGAAGAAAATTGATAAAGGCTAGATTCCAGATTCAGATATTCCATTGACTGGTTCCCCTAAAACACAATCTCAGCAGTCCACAGAACAGCAAACTCCCAGCATGGAACAGGAGACTAGAAAAGAGGCCTCCAACAAACAACTTCCAAACAGGAACTCAGGACTCTACAGATATTTCTTTTTCACGCTTGCAGACTAGTGAAGTATTTTATGAAGCATTAATTGAAGTGGCACCACCAACACAAACACAACCTCAGATGGAGAAACAACAGCCTGTAAGAACTGTTACAAATGCCAGCCTTTTGAATAAACCTTTAGAACAGGCATGCTGTTTGCCTTTTGATACTTAGGGGGACTTGAATTACCACCAGACCAATTTTATGTGGGTGAAGAATTGTTGAAACAGGATGTGGGCTTCACGCCCAAAGAGGTATATGCTTTGATTCATGCCCCAGGAGAGGCAACTTTTGATGTAAGTTTTTGGTCTATGGCATTGTTAGACAGGTTTTGAACTTTATACGCTACAAATGAGGTTAAACCTTTATGGACAACATTTCAGGCTATACTACTAACCAAACCCACTTTCAAATTAGTCACAATTCTTTTCAGAAATGAAGGGGTTATTATCTCTGGCATACTATTTTGGCTGAGGAAAAAATGTGAGGTTCAGGGGGTACCAGACCCCATCAAAGATGAGGAAGGCTTTTGAAAGGGGGGCCGGAAGGTAAAGGTAAAACTATGGCAAAATGACTCGAAGATTAAACACTTGCCCAACTGTTTTTGCATAGGTAAAGATAAGGGAGTTTTGTTTTATCAAGGGCAGCTTAGCTCATGTTAAAAATGTAGTTCACACAGACACAATAGCAATAACTGTGAAGTATTGAAGTGCCTGCAATGTGGGGCCACAGGATGTACAGGGGCACATTGTATAGCTATACCACTATACCTTTTGTGTGATGAAGGGGACACTTACCTTGCCTGCCCTTGGGCAGCTCACAACACAGCGGACAATGGTTATGCCGAACAAGATTCTTTCATTTATAAGGCAAATAGACAGTACATAAATAGAGAGGTAGGTCTTGTACCTACACAACAAATAACAACTGGCAGAGACCACACTCAAAGGGAACATCATGCTATGGAGGAAAACAGGAATCAAAATGGGCCTAGCACCTCAACTGCTGAGAATGTATCAGAAACCCCAGCATCTGTACTTCCACCCCCACCCCCACCCACAGTAGAACAGGAGTTTCAGGTTGTAGTGAAAGGCGAGGGAAGGAAGCAGAAAGAGGATCTCTTACAATTTCATGACCCTATAACAACACAAAACAACAAAACAAATTTTCTATGCTGCAGTGTGGAATACAGAAATGGAAGGAGACTGACATTCCATCTAAAGTCTCAGCTCCCTTAGAGGAAGCTTCAGAAGAAGGAAATCAGCAGGAGACTCTGGCTGATACAATCAAAAAGAAAAAGAAACAAGCATTTGTCAATGCCGAATGTTGATTGCGTTGGTCTGTTGAGGTCACTCAGTGGACCTCTTGTCACTGGCTCAGTCTGTTTTTTGTTTTTCCCGGTGCTGCAGGCTGCTCTTTTGTACTGGGTTCATGCCTACGTTGGCACCATGTTCTGCTGAAGAAGAAATCCGCAGCTGTCCCGACAGAGCTCCATTGAGGTGGCTCACTCCCCCCTCTCACTCGCTCATTCTGTTCTGCCAGCACTGCAGGCTGCCCTTTTGTACTGGCTCCTTCCTGTGTTGGTGGCTTTTTCTACCCACAAAGAAATCCACGGCTGTCCCGACAGAGCTCCGTTGAGGTCGCTCACTCCCCCATCTCACTCGCTCATTCTGTTCTGCCAGCACTGCAGGCTGCCCTTTTCTACTGGGCTCCTGCCTGCGTTGCTGCCTTCTTATGCCCACAAAGAAATCTGCAGCAGTTACAATACAGCTCTGTTGAGCTCTCTCACTTGCTTATTCTGGTTTTCCTGCCACTGCAGGCTGCCCTTTTGTACTGGGCCCCTGCATGCATTGCTGCCTTTTTCTGCTCACAAACAAATCTGCAGCAGTCCCAACAAAGCCCCGTTGAGCTCACTGACTCCCCTTCCCTCACTCGTTCTGTGTCTCCTGGCGCTGCAGGCTACCCTTTTGTACTGGGCTCCTGCCTGCACTGGTGGCTTTTCTGGCCAGAAAGAAATCTGAAGCAGTCCCAACACAGCTCCACTGGAGTTCACTCCTCCCCTCTGTCACTCTGCATTCTGTTTCTGCCGCGCTGCAAGCTGGCCCTTTGTACTGGGCTCCTGCTCAGTTGTCGCATTTTCTGCCCACAAAGAAATCTGCAGCAGTCACACTAGAGCTCCATTGAGCTCGCTTACTATCGCTCTGCCACTCGCGCGTTCTGTTTTTCTTGGCACCGCAGACTGTGCTTTTGTATGGGGCTCCTGGCTGCATTGGCACCTTTGTCTGTCCACAAAGAAATCCACAGCTGTCCCGACAGAGCTCCGTTGAGGTCACTCAGTCTCCCTTTCTCATCGCTCATTCTGTTTGTCCTGGCACTGCAAGCTGCCCTTTTGTACAGGGCTCCTGCCTGCATTGGCGCCTTTTTCTGCCCACAAAGAAATCTCAGCAGTCCTGATAGAGCTCCGTTGAGCTCACTAAGTCCCCTTGTCTCACTCACTCGTACTGTTTCTACCACCGCTGCAGGCTGGCCTTTTGTACTGGGCCCCTGCCTGTATTGACGCCTTTTTCTGCCCACAAAGAAATCCGCAGCAGTCCTGACAGCACTTTGGTGATTTCGCTCACTCCCCCTCCCTCACTCGCTCTCTCGTTCTGATTTCACCCAGTGCTGCAGACTGCCCTTTTGTCCTGGGCTCTTTTGTTGGACCTTTATCTGCCCACAAACAAATCCGCAGCAGTTCTGACAGAGCTCAGTTGCGCTCAGTCACTCCCCCCCTCTCACTCAGTCGATCTTAATCTGTCCTAAACACTGATTTCCCAGAGTGACCTTGCTATTGTCCGGCAGGAGTGCAAAAACATATTTTAGCCAGGATGTGAAAAATGACAGCTGTAGTGTTCATAAGAAGTTGTGTAAAAATGCCACTTTTGAAAATGTGGCGTGACAGTATTACAAATTTGCGAAGTTACAAGGGTGCGTGGAAACAGTTCAACGCACGCTTGTAACACAGTCATGTTATGGAGTTTCGGTACCAAATTTTCAACATAGGGATTTTAGGACCTCTGCTCATGAACAGTGCCACTGTCATTTTCGTAATCTGTCCCGAACACTGATTTCCCACAGTGACCATGTTATTCTGCTCTGGACCTGTGAAAACACATTTCGATCAGGACGTGAACAATGACATCTACTGTATACTGCTTACAAGGAGGTGTGACAAAATGCCAGTGTTGAAAATCTGGCATGAAAATATTGTAAATTTTCGAAGCTACGAGCGTACGTAGCAACTGCGCAACGCACGCTTGTAAAACAGTCATTTTTGGAATTTTTTTCCACCAAATTTACAACGTAGGCTTTTGAGAGAGCCCACCCCATGAACACTGGCACTGTCGTATCGTTAATCGGCCCCGAAGGGTGATTCCGCACAGTGACTGCGAAACCATCTTTCAGGCCCAGTAAATGCCATGACAGTTCAATAATTCATGAGGAGCGGTCCCAAAAACCCCATGTTGAAAATTTGGTGAAAAAATTCCCAAAAATGCCCGAGATATGCACTAAAGTTGAAAAAACCCTATTTATTACATTATACAGCTTACCGGCATTTCCTCAGTTCACGGTCGGCTTTGAAGAGTGCAGATGTGTTTCCGTTCCACCGAAGATCATAGTGCTGAGTTCCAGAGGTAAGTATGGGGTGAGGGGGGTGTGGGGAGGCAGGGTGCGCAGTGGGTGGGTGCGGGTTGTGGGAGGGTCACAGGGAGACTACGAGGGACCATTTCCTTTTTTTCACATAAAAAACAACAAAAAAACATTGCAGGACCATTTTTAACTTTACAGGGGCATGTGGCATGCTGGGGTGGGCTCCCAGTGTGCCACCGGAGTCTTGTTTTTGGTGGAAGCTGCAGATGATGGGGATTGGGCACCCCACTGGCAAAAAAAAGGGAATTCCTTTCTGCCGATGGGGATTGGGCACCCGTCGGCCGCAGACAATAAAACTGGGAAGACATTATGCTGACAAGGAGGCTCTGGCCAGCAAATAAAGATGGAAAATATTGTTTGTGAATACGGTGGCAAGCCGCCGCCATGATCACAAACAATATCAGGGCTCTTACATCCTGCCCTGCAATGACGGGTCGCTCCCTCATTGCAGCGGATGGCTGACGCTGCAATGATGAGGCGGCCCCTGATTGCAGCGGCTGGTTTTTTAGAATGTTGTGGCACGCTGGCTGAACTAGTGTCAGCAGCAGCGTGCCACGGCATTGGGGATGGGGATAAGTTTTGCAGGCTGTGGGGGCATTGGGCACAACAGTGCCATGCCTCCACAACCTGCTTGTGGAGAAAGCTGACGCAACATGTTTCTTGCGCATGCATGCAATCAACATAAAAAAGGATGGGGACAAGGTTTAGCTTAAGGAAAACAAGATAGTTCATTTCTTTTTTCTTTTAAAAAAGAATGGATCTATCGCTAGCATCTCTAAATACGAATAGTATGAAGTCCGAAAAAAAGAGAAGGGCAACTTTTGAATATTTATCCGATTCCTATTATGATATTGTTTATTTTCAGGACACATGCTCGCAAACTGAACAGGAGATTGGACAGGCTACCACAGACTTGTGCTGTGGAAAAGCATTCTGGTCAATTGGGGTAGACAGGTGTAGTGGAGTAAGGATTTGCATAAACAATCTGTTAATAAAAACTATAAGAATTATGGACATTTATTCAGGTAGAGCACTATTAACAGATGCAAATTTTAATGGACTAACTATTAAACTAATAACTATTTACACCCCACAGGATAAAGCAGGGAGAGTACAACTTTTACAGCTAGTACAGTCATATCTATGCACATCTAAATAATTTTTATAGGGGGTGATTTTAATTGCGGGAGATTTAAATCTGACCATGGCTTAAAAACCTCTAAGACGTTTAGTGACTCAGTCTTTTTGAACCAGGTCTTGTCACAAACAGACGTGGTGGATGTATTTCATAAACATAATGGAACCACACAGTACACTTATTTAGGGGTACAATCAACACACATATTTATTATTGGTTCTTATTCACACATTCATCTGAACGACATTGTGCAACACTTCCGGTAGCCACAGCGGATAATATAGTATATAGTTAGGGCTTATTATGAATAGAAAGCCCTGGCTTTCAAAATCTTGTTGTGGGACAGTTCAAAGGTCAAAAAAGCTGTTGTACTATTGATCTGATGTCACATCGATAGTACAGCAACTTTTTTTCCCTTGCCTGCCACCTGATTGGCTCACTCAATGCTCTGAGAAGAAAAAAAATTGTGTAACATGGCGGCCTGATTAAGTGAGCACCAGTCGGGGGACCCTCCTCGTTTTGACATGGAGAGCCTCATAAGGCTCCATGTCACAAAAGTGAATCGCGGTTATTTTATTTTTAAACCAAGTGGATATGAACTAACGGTACGGGGTGACGCAGAACTGAGTCAGAGTGGGACAAGCATGAGGGAGCCAGAACGGGAGCAGCATGAGTTGGCATAACCAAGGTAACCATAAACTTCGGGGGAAAAAAACGAAAAAAAAGACAAGCCAGGAACCATATACTATATAAAATAGTGGATGGTTAACCATCCACAACTATGGCTTTGTTTCCATCTTGGTTGTTGAAGACATCATGGAGGCCTCTCGAGCTTCGCTCTCGAGGTCTTCATGATGTCATCAACAACCTCGACGGAAACACAGCCTTGTTGTGGATGGTCACCCATCCACTATTTTATATGTTTTATTAGAGGTTAAGGTATCATACTCACAAGAGAACACTAATGGGCCTGGATACTGGCGTTTGAATGTCACATATTAGAAAACAAGAAAATTTGGCAAGGGATTTTGAGTATTATTGAAGCAAGGAAATCTGTTTATTTCCTATAACATTGGTGGGAACAAAGTAAAAAGGACTTTACAGAGTTTTTAAAAACAACAGGT
Organism: Neoceratodus forsteri; assembly: GCA_016271365.2. Lineage (NCBI taxonomy): Eukaryota > Metazoa > Chordata > Ceratodontiformes > Ceratodontidae > Neoceratodus > Neoceratodus forsteri. The sequence continues at coordinate 1,575,960,603 of CM028129.1, read as the reverse complement.
AACCTATTAGGGAGCTACAATAACATATAATATCAACAGCTTCGAAAACAATTATATAAGTTATTTTCACTACAAATAGAAACTTCACAGGATTACTCAACACAGATACAACAAATTAAACAAGAAATTACTACATTTCAGTATGATAGAAATAAATCATTAGAATTTGAACAAAGATATAATACACAAGGGACTCAATATCAGGCCAACCCCTACGAAACTTGCAATTTTCAATCCAAAAGGAAAAATTCATTATTACAAACAAACTCAGGAAGCATTTCTGGGAACACAAATATTCTCAGAGAAGTTGGGAATTTCTTTCAAAACACTCTCAGTTCCCCATCTGAGACTATAGGCTCTAGGAGAAGGAGTGGTTAAGCCTGCTTGCTGTTTTGAAGCTCTCTGTAAGTTTTGCTATTGTTTTTTAAACTGCAGGAGGGAAGGGTTAGTTAATTCTACTTGCTGTTGAGAGAGTTAATTTGTTGAGGATTTTTGTAAGTTTTGATATTGTTTTACTTTTTTTTCTAATTTAGCTTAAAGTGGAATTTAGCTGAAAGGTTTCTGTGGCTGGAGTGACTTTAAAAGTTCTGTGGCTGGAGTGACTGCACAGGGCATGCTCATATGTGTCCACCCACATAGCCTTTAAATTCTGAATGAGCTATCAAACTGCAGGAGAGAAGGAGTGGTTAATCCTGCTTGCTGAAGTGAAGCTCTCTGTAAGTTTTTCTATCGTTTTTTAAATTTAGCTGAAAGGTTTCTGTGGCTGGAGTGACTGTAAAAGCCCTCCCACCACCCCCCCTTTCACCAGCCTTTCTTAAATACTAAAATACCACTGGGGGTTGGGCTTGAAGTCTATGAGGGAGGAGCTTGGGGAGCTGCAAACTGACCTGAGCTCTCAGAGCAGGTCAGGAAGGAGGAAACAAAGAATAGCCATATGAGCTAATTCTTAAAGATATATAACTTACAAGTAGGTCTATAGTCCTTATGAGAAGGATTGTGGGTTCCAGTTAGTACTATAGTTGGCTGCCTTATGCTGTGTGCAAGGGCATTTGGGATTAAAATTTCTGTTAGAGACTGGGCTTGGATTAGTTAATTCTACTTGCTGTGGGGAGAGTTAGTGAGGAGAGGCTGTATAAGTAGTGTGGACCATGAGTAGGATTCTTGGGTGCAATGGTTGTGGGGCAGCAATGTGGATGAATATACTGTGGAGCCTGGAAGGGTATCCAATATGCCACAGGCTAAGGAGGCTCAAGGAAGAGATACAGTGGCTTGGCAGGGAGCTGGGGAGGTTGAGGGATGAGGGGAGGATTGCATCAGTAGGAGGGCTGACATCTGAGAGTATTGTGGGGGCACCACAGAGAAGGAACAGTGGATCAAGGGAGGGAGAGGGGCAAACTAGATAGGAAGCCAGCTGATGAAGGGTGGACTCTAGCAGGACCTAGAAAAAGTGGAGCAGCAGTAGGCAGGAGGGAGAAGAAAACACATAGTAAGGCAAAGGGGATAGGGAACATGTTTGCTTTACTAGCAACGCATGGGAAAGAGGATGCAGGATGTGATTGCCCAAGGGATAGCACTCACAAAGAAGAGGGAGTGAGGGGCATTACTAGTGGAGAGATTGAGCATGGTGTGGCAGTGGAAGGGATACTACTTGGAGAGGTGAGGAGGGAGAGAGAGGTTGGCAGTCAAACAGGAGGAGGGGGTCTCAATTGAGAGGGGCAGGGGGAAGACACTGGGGCACATGGTAAAAACACAATGTTGAGTGGCCCCATGAGAACCTGGGTGGGGGGTGGCAATGGGTGCAAGGAAAGAGGAGGGGGGGTGTACTGGTGTTGGGTGACTCCATACTCAAGGGGATCAGATGGGACAGCAAAGGGGAGAGGCACAGTTGGATATGGGTGGAGTTTATACCAGGAATAAAGGCAGACAAGGCAAGACAGGCAATCCTAAGGCACGTAAGGAGGGGTAGGAGGAAACCACACATTGTGGTACATGTGAGGACACATGACCTAGCGGGGGAAACGATGGCGGTAACAAGGGAGAGGATTGAGGAAGTGGGAAGGTTGTGTGAGGAGACTGGGGAGTCTGTGGCTTTCTCCAAAGAGCTACCAGTTCCCTGTGCAAGCACAGTGAGAAAGGAGAGGATTAGGGAGTTGAACACTTGGTTGGTAGAATGGTATCGAACTAAGGGGTATGGGGTTGTGGGCAGCTGGGCAGTACCAGGGACAATAAAAATCTGTTTGCAAGGGATAGGCTGCACCTGAATGGGGAGGTAAAGGAGGTAGTAAAACAAAGATTGGGGAGGTATATTGTGACAAGGGTAGATTTAAACTAGATGGGGGTGGCAAGTGGACAGCAGGTAGGCAGGGATCTGATACAGTAGAGTCACAGCCTATCACCCAGGCTAACAGGGAAGGACTCGGGGCAGCCAAAAAAGAAGAGAGTAGAAGGGAGGAGATGGAGACCAGTAAAGGGAAGGGGGCAGGATGGAGGATGGTCTCACTGAATGCAAGAAGCCTAGGAAACAAATCCGCTGAGCTACAGGCACTCTTAGCAGTGTGGAGGGTAGATATTGCAGCTGTCACAGAAATGTGGGCAACTGAGCCCCAGGACTGGGATCTGGCTATCCCAGGATACAAATTATACAGGAAGGACCATAAGGAGGGGTGGGGTGGCAGTCTGTGTGAGGGACGGGATCAAATGCACAAGGGATGAGGGAGAAGAAAGGAGAAGCAAGGCAATCTGGCTGCAGCCCCTAGACTCAAGGGGTAGGAAATTGAGGTTTGGAGTGGTATACAGGCCACCGTCCCAGTCTGAGGAGCTTGATAGGGAATTAGCGGGACAAATAAAAAAGGTATGTAGAAAAGGGAAGGTGGTCATTGTGGGGGATTTCAACTTGACAGGGGTTGACTGAAGCATTCCGGTCACCTACAGTGCTACGGAGCAAGGACTCCTGGACGCGATCCAGGAAGGTCTCCTGACACAGCTGGTTACTGTACCTACTAGGCTAAAGAACACTTTAGGTCTGGTATTGTTGAATGGGGAGGCAGTGAGGGAAATAATGGTAGAGGACCCACTAGTTGACCGCAATCACCAAACAGTGCGGTTTAATATCACGATGTGTAGGGAGCCACAGAAATCAGTTACTCAGGTGGTAAACTTCAGGGGGGCGGACTTTGGGAAGATGCAGGAAGTACTGAAAGGGAAACTGGAGGGCATAAGGCAGGAGATGGATGTGGAGCAGAAATGGGATATTATTAAATGGGGGGTTACAGAAGCAACAGAAGCCTGCACCAAGGTACAGAGTAAGAGGAGCAGAGCCAGAAAACCATGCTGGTTGAAAAGCGAGGTTGTGGAGGTGGTGAGGGCAAAATGAGTGGCGCACCAGAGGTTTAGGAGAATGGGGAAGGAAGTGGACAGGGAGGATTATGCAAGATGGTCCAGGGAGGTGACCAGAAAAAGTGGGAGGCCAAGGCCCAGAGGAGCTGAGATTAGCACAGGGAATTAACGGGGAGATTTTCAGATACATCAGGAGAAAAGGAAGTGCAAGGAGACAATAGCGAGGATAAAATGGGTGGGGAGTGATAGAAAAGGGGAAGAGCAGGCAGAAGCACTGAATGAATACTTTTGCTCAGCGTTCATGGAAGAAAAGGGGACCACTGCTAGCATTGGTTGGGTGGGTGGGACAGGGGAGAGAAGGCGACAGATGCAAGAATTGAGGCAAGTAGAGTCCTAGAAGGACTGAGGGCACTGAAAGTAGACAAGGCACCAGGGCCAGATGGTATCCACCCCAGGTTGCTGAGGGAACTGGCGGAGGTGATGGCGGAGCCACTGGAAGATCTGTATAGCACCTCACTGGAGTCGGAATGTGTTCCACTGGACTGGAGGATGGCACATTTAGTACCATTACACAAAAATGGGCCAAGGGATGAACCGGGTAATTATCGTCCGGTAAGTCTCACCTCCATAGTGAGCAAACTCATGGAAACGATACTAAAGGAAAGATTGGTGTCATACCTGGAGGACAATAACCTCCAGGAAGTGAGGCAGCATGGGTTTGTTTCAGGGAAGTCTTGTCAGACCAACTTGATACAGTATAATGACTGGGTGACAGGTGAGCTGGATAAGAGTCATGCGGTAGATGTTCTTTACTTGGACTTCAGCAAGGCCTTCAATTTGGTGCCTCAAGGGCGGCTTGGGGGGAGCTAACTGGTGTAGGGGTAGGTGCAAAAATGATGAACTGGATTACAAGCTGGCTGAGTGGGAGGCTGCAATGCACGGTGGTGAGAGGGGAGCTCTCAACTCCAAGGCCGGTAATGAGTGGGGTGCCACAGGGCTCTGTGCTGGGGCCAGTATTATTTGGGCTCTTCATATCAGACATTGCACATGGGGTGATGAGCAAGATAAGTCTGTTCACTGATGACACCAAAATTAGAGCAGTGGTGGATGGAAAGGAGGGATGAAAGCATCTGCAAGGGGACTGAAGCAAGTTAGAGGAGTGGTCAGAGAGGTGGCAGCTGGGGTTCAAAGCAAAGAAGTATAAGGTTATGCATTTTGGGGCAAAGAACCCAAGGATAGAATACTGGCTGGGGGGGGGGTAAGCTGGGGATCACTGAGGAGCAGAAGGACCTAGGTGTAATGATAACAGGGACCATGAACAACACTGCCCAATGCAGGAGAGCAGCTGCAAAAGCAAACAAAATGCTGGGGTGCATAGCGAGGGGTTTTTCGTCCAGGCAAAGAGAGGTTAACTTGCCCTTCTACAGGTCACTGGTAAGGCCACACTTAGAGTACTGTGTGCAGTTTTGGAGGCCATACCTAAAGTGTGGTATCAGGCTACTGGAGGGGGTGCAGAGGAGGGCAACAAAGATGATATGTGGAATGAAGAGGAGAGACTATGACAGCAGGCTGGGAGACCTGAATATGTACACTGTGGAGGATAGAAGGGACAGATTGGACATGATAGAGACATTCAAGTAGCTGAGGAGAATCAATAAGGATGGGGCAGATGGGGTCTTTAAGCAAAGGAAAGGAAGGGAAGGGAAGGGACACCAGAGGGCATGGTCTAAGAATAGACGGGGGAAGATTTAGGAGGGAAATGAGGAGACACTATTTCACAGAGAGGGTGGTATCAAAATGGAACACACTACCAGAATGAGTTTTATTATGTAAATCTGTGAACAGCTTCAAAAGGGCATGGGACAGGGAACAAGGGAGAGTGAGGGTGGAGAAGGTGGGGAGGCAGTTTGATGACAAAGGGAAGGGGGCGGGGCAGTTGCAAACTAGGGGTGCTAGCTGCACACTCGAGCAGACTTAGATAGACCAGATGGTCTGTTTCTGCTGGCACATTCGTATGTTCATATGTTCGTAAAGAATGGCTGACATCATGCCAACTACCTCAACTACCAGAAATAGAGGCAGTATAGCACAGTGGTTTAAGGCTCTGAGCTGCAAACTGGGAGACCTGGGTTTGAATCCCACAGCCCCCACTTGCATGCTGTGTGACCCTGAGCAAGTCACTTAACTTTCTTGTGCTTCCAGGTCACATCTGTAAACAAGCTTTCAGCGTAGTATGTCTCTCCTGGTAAAAAAAAAAAAATGTATTTTGACACAGCCAGTCACACAAACTGAGTTGAGGACAGCGGTCACCCAACTAACAATAGCTACTGCCCCAGGACCTGATGGGCTGTCTAATATTTTCTGTAAAAAAAATCATACCCCATATACTGTCAGAAATCACTGAAGTATACAACAACATATTAACAAATAAAGTAATGACTGACGAAACGTACATAGGTTTATTAATTTTACTTCATAAATCAGAAACTACAGAAGATTTGAAAAATTGGAGACCCATCTCCTTATTAAATTCTGATCTTAAAATACTCACGAAATTACTTAGTAACCGAATAGCATTAGTACTAGCTTCTTTAATACACCCCTCACAAACTTGTTCTTTACAAGGTAGGAAAATCACAGACACTTTGATTATGATAAGGCAAATCTTGGATAAAGGGAATGCTAGGGAACTTAGTGAATATTTACTAAATATTAACCAAACAAAGGCATTTGACAGGGTCTTACACCCATATGTATAGGATGTTTTAGAAGGCTATGGTTTTCCACAGGTATTTATTGAATGGATACAGTTGATATACATACAAGCATTTGTCAATGCCGAATGTTGCTTGCTTGCATGTGCTGTTTAGGTATTTGGAAGTGATAGTTCCATGCCTTCCTTCTAAGATATCCACTGTGTCTTTCCGTTCAGTATTCACAGAAGAGTGGGAGGGGCATGGGCCACAGCAGTACAGCAGTTGGCAAGGGGGTGAAGAGGTGGACAATAGTCCATTCAAAGGCAAAAGAGTCCTGCAGGAGTTCACTAAATTGAAGGTGGACAAAGCAATGGAACCAGATGGCATACACCCAAGGATATTAAGAGAACTGCGAAGGGAGATAGCAGTACCTCTGGCAGCCATGTTCACTGAGTCATTCAACTTGAGTGAATTGGAGCAGGGCACATGTGGCCCCTCTACACAAGTCCGGCAGCAGGGAGGAGGTAGGGAACACTAGGCCGTTCAGCCTCACCTCAGTAGTGGGGAAGATCATGGAGACATTGCTTAAAGAAAGGATAGTGGGGCATCTAGAAGCCATTGGAGCCCAGGACCATAGACAACATGGATTCACAGTGGGGACATCATGTCTGGTTGATTTCTTTGACTGGGTGACAAAGGAAGTGAATCAGGGTGGGGCAGTGGACAACGCTTACCTTGATTTCAGCAAAGCCTTTGACACCATCGCACATAGAAGGCTGATAAACTAGCTGGGTAGGCTGGGCATGGGGGAAAAGTTGGTAAACTGGGTTAGAAACTGGCTAACAGACAGGAGGCAGAGAGTGGTGGTAAATGGGGTGCAGTTTAGGGAGAGGGGGTGACCTGTGGAGTGCTTCAGGGATCGGTCCTGGGGCCAGTCCTGTCCAATGTCTTCATTAGTAACTTTGCAGAACAACTGAAGAGAATTTTTTCACCAAATTTTCAACATAGCCATTTTAAGACCTCTGCTCATGAACAGTGTCACTGTGATTTTCTTAGTGTGTCCCATACATTGATTTCGCACACCGACTGCGCCATTGTGCGCTACATGCGCGGAAACACATTTTGCGAGAGATGTGAGAAATGACAGCTGTACTGCTCATAAGGAGGTGTGGTAAAATGGCAATGTTGAAAATCTGGAGCGAACATATTGCAAATTTGTAACTTCTGACGTGAGCGAGGAACAGAGCAACGCATGCTCGTAAAACAGTCACGTTCGGGAATTTTTTCACCAAATTTTCAACATAGGATTTTTGGGGGCCTACCTCATGTACTGTGATACTGTCATTTCATAAATCTGTCCTGAAAGGTGGTTCCACGCAGTGACTGCGAAATCACCTTTTAGGGCCGATTAACACCATAATGTGGGGTCCCAAAAACCCCATGTTGAAAATTTGGTGAAAAAATTCCCCAAAATGCCTGAGATATGCAGTAAAGTTGAAAAAAACCTATTTATTCCATTATACAGCTTACTGGCATTTTCTCAGTTCGCAGTCAGCTTTGAAGAGTGCAGACGTGTTCCTGGTCCACCAAAGATCGTCGCGCCAGACTCCGGAGGTAAGTATGGGGTGAGTGGGGGTGGGGAGGTGGATGCACAGAGGGTGGGCACGGGTGGGGAGGGGGTCAGGACAGTCAGCAAGGGAAGGTTTTTTCTTTTAGTTTTTTTTTTACTTAGACGACACGGGACTGTGTTGCGGGACTTGTGCCACGCTGGAGTGGGCTCCCAGCGTGACAGCTGGAAGGCTGTTTGGAGGTCAGTGGAACCGATGGGGGATTAGGCACCCCCATCGGCCATAGGAACTGTTGCCATGCTGGGGTGGGCTCCCAGCGTGGCACCTGATAGTCTCTGGGGGGGGGAACAGTGGAGCCGATGGGGGATTGGAACCCCCGTCAGCCATACAGACTGCTGCCATGCTGGGGTGGGCTCCCAGCGTGGCACCTGGAACTCTGTTGGGGGGAGCACAGCACAGCTGATGGGGGATTGGGCATCCCCATCGGCTATACAGTGTGTGCATGGGGGGAGCACGAGCACGCAGTATGCGTGTGTGTGTGGGGGGAGCGTGCATGAGCACGTGATCTTATCGCTGCTTACTGAGGCATAGCTCTCCCTTTCAACTGTACAACCACTGCATTTTCAACTGTTGTCATAGACAGCTGCAGCATTCATTGGAGAAATGCAGCAGCACCTGCAAACACACTGACCGAATTCAAAGACGGGTGCCACACCTCCGAAAACTCGGATGATGGCACTATGTTTCTTGCACATGCGTGCAAGCAACATAAAAAGCAGTAGTTTGCCACATATAAATGGTTGGATTGAAAACCCTTGTTCACTTCAAAGAGAGGTGAAACAAGACCGCCCCTAAGCCCTTTGTTATATACTGTAATCACACTCGACCCTTTAATTAGGAAAATAAATCTCGATTTGAATATACAAGGGCTTTATATTACTAGTCAGGATGAAGCGATAAAGACCCCAGCAGATGCAGATGATTCATGTGTGATACTGGCAGACACACAATCAGCTCAAAATCTGACACCACATTTTCAAGTTTTCTCACAGCTTTCAGGTTCACAAATTAACATAACCAAAGGCAAAGGTATACATATAGGGACATTATTTGCTAAACATACGGAAATTCTAGGCATCGCCCTCTTACAGACTGGATGCAAAATCCTAGGTATTTATTATGAAGACACAGACAATGCATTCTTGAACTGAAACACTACTATCAACACTGTCTTGGACAGGGTAGGCCAATGGATTAAATGGCGAATGTGCAGGAAGAAAAGGATCTATATGAGCTACACTTTTTTACTTCCAATGTTTTTATTTTTAAGCTGTGTTTTTCCACCCCCCAAAAGTTTTGGAAACAAGGCTTCTGAGCTGTTTATTTCAGTGTATATAGGGAAGTCACCTCAACCCGGTTAAAAGAGGTATATTATATTAGAAAATAGATTTAGGCGGTCTGAAACATGATAAACCCAATTTCCTTTTTCCATGGCATTTTTCTTTATAATAATAATAATAATAAACTTTATTTTTATGGCACCTTTCAAAACCAAGGTGCCTAACAAAGTTATAACCACATAATCATAAAATTTCACAGCAACATAATCAACAAACATCTTAAAAACAGATAATCATAACATCTTACAACTTCCAACAATTAAATACTATTTTCATCAGTTAAATACCATAAGCTTGACTCCACAGCCAGGTTTTAAGTGCTTGTTTAAAACCCTCCACGGTCATGTGATCCTGTAACCAACGGGGTACAGAATTCCAGACCGTGGGGGCAGCATACATAAATGTCCTAGCCCCAGAAGATTTCAGACGTATCCTCGAAATCTCTAGCAACCCCTCGTTGGCTGAGCGGAGTGATCGCCCAGGGCAGTGAGGAACCAGGAGCTCTTTCAGGTTGTCAGGGCCAAGTCCATGTAAGGCTTTAAAAGTCAGAAGACCAACCTTAAAGGTGATCCACCACTGAACAGGCAGCCAGTGCGGTCCGCCCAGCACCAGCAAAATATGGCAGGACTGCAAGGTACCTATCAACAGCCGTGCCACAGTATTCTGCACTAGCTGCAAGTGGTGGATTTCTACCTCAGGTAGCCCTAGGTAGAGGGAGTTGCAATAGTCCAAGCATGAGGTCACAAAGGCATGGATCAGAGTAGGAAGGTCACCAGATGGAACAAGGTGGCTGATCCTGGCAATATTCCTCAGATGGTAAAATGAAGATTTGATGACAGCTGACACCTAAGAGTGCAGAGTCAGCCCACCATCAAAAATTATCCCCAGGTTCCACACCAGTTCAGAGGCTGGTAGTGGCTCGCCCCCAAGATATATACCTGAAGGTGAACCCCCACCCAACCTCTCTATCCGGTGACCTGGATCAACAACCAATACCTCGGTCTTATCAGAGTTCAACTTTAACCAACTGTTGTTCATCCACTCCTGGATTTCAGCAAGGCAGTTATTAAAGACCAAGACAGCTCTATCCTGGTCGGGGAAAAGAAAAAGAGAGGTAGAGCTGGGTATCATCTGCATAGCAGTGAAACCTCAGCCCATACCTTCTTACAGTGTCTCCAAAGGGCAGCATGTACACTGCGAACAATGCGGGGGACAGCACTGAGCCCTGGGGAACTCCACACAATAAAGGGACCAGAGCCGAGGAAAAAACCCTGGACACCACCCTCTGATATCTTTCCATGAGAAACGATGTAAACCACTTGAGGACTGTACCTGACAGTCCACAAATGAACCTCAGGTGATCAAGCAGTACCCCATGATCCACAGTGCCAAATGCTGATGAGAGATCAAGGAGAACCAAGATAGAATGGTTCCTCCCATCTCTAGCCTTCAGGAGATCATTGAGCACCTGAACCAGTGCTGTCTCAGTACTATGCTTCTTTCAAAATCCGGACTGGAGGGGTTCATAGATGGCATGGATGGTCAAGTGGTCCTCCAGCTGTGTGGCCACTACTTTCTCAATCACCTTCCCCACAAAGGGAAGGTTAAAGTTTGGTCTATAGTTAGCAAGACAATCTGGGTCCAAAGAAGCTTTCTTCAAGAGTGCAAACATATTTCCATTGCTAACAGGTTAGATGATGTTTTGGTACTCATGGATACAGTAGCTGATTATATCTCAACTATATCGGACAGCTGGTGGAAAACTAGCTTGATAGAGAGACAGACCAGAATAAGTGAGCTTCCAAGATATACTGTATAGTAGAAAGCATTGGTAAATTAAAATTGTGGAAAGTTAAATATGAAGATTTTAGGCAAAAGTCCAAGAAATAATTTTACAAACTCCTTCAGCAAAAACATTTTCTTTCATCCCCCTCTTACCTAGAGTGGCCACCAGCTCAGCAAAAGGCAATAAAGGCCTTATTAATGGATAGGACCACACCACCACAATGGTGGGACATAATATGGCTTTGTGTTCATGGTAAACTGCAAGTGAAAGATAATTTAAAACATAAGGATAGAACAGAAAGATTCTGCCCCGAGGCACTTGCATTACTACACCTGAAACAATGGATCATTTATTTTTCCACTGTCCTTTAACCCAAAATCTTTGGGATATATTGGTGCATACATGGATTTCTTTTCCAAAATACCTTATATCCCCAGAGGCATTATATTTTGATATTTTCCCAGCGTCATGTAAGACGAGAAACCAAAGTATTTTGAGATTGGTTCTGACTAGCATTATATATGGTCTGTGGCAAGCAAGATGTAAACTGACAGTACAATAAATAGTATAGGACCCAATATAAGTGTTATATTTTATTACAGAAAACTTGCAGAATGTCAAGTATAAAGAGAAAGAACATTTTTCTCAGGATCTATTTTTCGACAGATTGAAAGATGCACCATGGGTTAAATAAATTTTCACAAGCCGGCCCAGTGGCACTGAGGGCTGAGGTGCTGGACGCCTGACCTCACTCTGCACCAGTGACCCGTGTTCATGAACGAGCATGGGTCATCGGGGATCTGCAGGGGAGGAGAAGGACTGAGTGTCTGATGGACTGCTCTTCTTCTCCGGGTAGGGCGGTCCACAAGAGTCAGTGCCCATTCACCCCCTAGCAGAGGCTGGGAGATGGGGCACCATGCTGCAGCAGGGGAGGAGTTGGGGCATTGCATGCCCCCAGCTTCAGGGAGAAAAAAAACCAGAAAAATGAGGCATGGCAGACTGGTCGAGTGGCTTGATAGCCATCCAAGGAACATTAGCTCTGGGGGTACCTGAATCTGGATCCGGACAGGTGGGAGAGCAGGGGGCTCCCCACCACCCTGCTGTGGAGGGTAAGCTGCAGGGGATGTAAAGGCAGACCCTGACTGGAGTGCGGATGATGGACAGCGGCTGGAGTCCTGAGGGGGCTGCCAAGAGAAATACGGGAGCAGACCAGGTATGCCAGGAGGAGAGGAAAATTCAATAGCAAAAATAAATAAATAAATAAATAAATTTACACAACTCAGAGAAATCCCTTCTAAAACAAGAATTAGGATTAAGTGTTAATTAATGGATGGAGAGATATCTCTTTGAAAGATTAACACATATACAGTATACTGGGGTTCTTTTTTGTAAAAACGGGCTTTTTTTAGATTCTGGGGTCTACAGAAAAAATGAATACAACTAAACAAGATGTGTCACATATTTGTTTTGCTGTATGTATACTTGCTTAAAATTGGAAGTGATTGTGAAAGATATTTTTTAGGTTTGTTTTTTTTGATTATTGAATTTTCTGTATGTGGTTTGTGTATTTTTCTAAATATTCTAATAAAAACACCCCTACTCTTGCACAAGGGGACTCTTCTTCCTGTGAGCAGGGATGGAGGAGCCCAGTTTGGAGCTGGTCAGAGAAGGAGGAGGTGACCACAGTGAGCTGGCAAAAGGTCTGGGCATGGCTTCACAGGCCACAACTCCAGGATTTGGAAACATAGAAACATAGACTTTGACGGCAGATAAGGACCACTTGGCCCACCCAGTCTGCCCATTTCCCTACCTACTGGATAAGCTGCAGATTCTAGTTAACCAACAGCCTATTTCCTGCAACCCCCCACTATAATTGCCTTATGTCTGTCCCATGCATGTTTTAATTCCTCTACTGTTTTAGACCCCACAACCTCTCCAGAAAGGCGGTTCCATGCGGCCCACCACTCTCCATGAAAAGAATTTCCTCACATTACCCCTGAGCCGTCCTCTAACTTTAAATTGTGCCCCTTGTTCTTACATATCTCTTTTCTGAAAGATGCTACCCTCCTGGACTTTGTTGATTCCCTTGAGGTACTTAAAAGTTTCTATAATGTCCCCTGTCCTCCTTTCATCAAGGGTATACATATTAAGCCTCTCAGTCTCTTCATATGGTTTCTGATGTAGACCCTGCACCATTTTAGTTGCCCTCCTCTGGACTGCTTCCATCCTGTCTATGTCCTTGCGTAGATGAGGTCTACAAAACTGCATGCAGTACTCCAGATGTGGTCTCACCAGCTGTCTGTATAGAAGGATAACCACTTCCCTTTTTCTACTTGTGATGCCTCTCCCTATGCATTCCAGTATCCCCCTGGCTTTCCCTACTGACTTCTCACATTGCATACCCACATTTAGGTCATCTGATATGACTACACCCAGATCCCTTTCCATTATTGTTGTTGTTGTACCTCCTGCTATTGTGTACTCTTCTCCTGGATTTTTATTTCCCAGGTGCATTACTTGCACTTCTTTGCATTGAATCTAAGTTCCATGTCTGACCATTCCTCCAACCTTGCCAAGTCCCTTCTCATCCTTTCTACCCCCCCTTGTGTATCAACTCTGTTACAGATCTTTGTGTCATCCACAAAGAGGCATACCTTTCCTTCCAGACCCTCTGCAATGTCACCTATAAAGTCGTTAAAGAGGACTGGACCCAGTACTGAGCCCTGAGGTACTCCACTAGTAACCCCCCTTTCTTCAGAATGTGTTCCATTCACTATTACCTTCTGTGTCCTGTTGTGCAGCCAGTTTTCTACCCAGGCTACCACCCTGGGACCCACTCCCAGGCTGGCTAACTTGATTATTAATCTTTTGTGCGAGACTGTGTCAAATGCCTTGTCTAGGTAGGCCATATCCACAGCCCCTCCCTGGTCTATTACTTTGGTCACCCAGTCAAAGAAATCGATTAGATTTGTCTGACATGACCTTCCTGCTGTGAATCCATGCTGTTTTGGGTCCAGTGCCCCGCTGGCCTCTAGGTACTCAACAATTCTTTCTTTCAGAAGTGATTCCATCATTTTCCCCACCACTGAGGTCAAACTAACAGGTCTGTAGTTTCCTGCTTCTGCCTTGCTCCCACTTTTGTGAAGGGGAATCACATTTGCCCTCCTCCAGTCCTCAGGTACCACCCCATCTTCCCATGATTTGTTAAAAAGTGTGGTTAGTGGTGTCACTAGGTCCTCCCTTAGCTCTTTTAGGATTCTAGGTGAATCCCATCAGGCCTCATTGCTTTGTCCACCTTGAGTTTTAGAAGTTCTTTCAGTACTTTTCTTCTTTAAATGGACTGGTATTGACCCCACTATCCAGAGTGCTTCTACTGTTTGGTTTAGGTAACTCCTCCTCTTCTTCTTTTGTGAATACTGAGCAAAGTATTCATTCATTATCTCTGCCTTTTCACTGTCTCCCTCTGCCCACCTCCCCTCTCCTTTATTAATCTTCCCTATCCCTCCCTTAACCTTTCTATGTTCCCTAATGTACCTATAAAAGGTTTTATCCCCCTTCTTAACTGAGTTGGCTATCCTTTCCTCGGTTTGGGCCTTTGCTTTTCTGACTGCCTTCCCCACTTCTTTCTGCTTTAATTGATACAGTTCCCTGTCTTCCTGTCTCCCACCCAAACTCACTCCCCCCCTTTTTTCCTGTCCCCTCTCACTTACTCTCCCGCTCACCACCTTTCCCTCCTCTCTAGCCTCCTTTTGGTGCCTAATGATCACCCTCTCCCTGGAAGTTACCTTAACCTCGAAATTGTCTACTCGCTTGAACCTGTTATAGCTTGTTTTACTATGAAACTTAAAAACGTTACTGCCTTAAACTGTTAATAGCAAATTTATGATGTAACTTTCCTGTCTGGTTTTACCTGTAATGTGTATCGTGCTTTGTTAAATGTTCTTTGTGACGTGGAACCTTTGTAAGAGCCCTGGCTCAAAGGTATTAATTCCTAAACTAATAAACTAAACTAAACTGTCGTGCTCTGTCTGTGATTCCTTATACTTTTTGAATGCAGCCTTTTTCTCCTTAACCTTCCCTGACATTTCTTTTGAGAGCCATAGTGGTTTTTTATTCCGCTTTGTTTTCTTTATTTGTTTCACACAAAGGCTTGTTGCCTCCATGATGGCAGTTTTGATTTTTCTCCATTGTTCTTCCACCCTCCTTTCTGGCCATTTGCTAATGCATTCCTCAGGTATTCACCCATTTGCCAAAGTCAGCCCTTCTAAAGTCCAGTATCCTTGTATTTGTAGGCTTGTCTCCATGGTTGTGTTTATTGTGAAGCACACTGTGCAGTGGTCGCTTGTTCCCCAGGTGTCTACTGACTTCTAAGTTTGTGATCCTCTCTCCATTTGAGAGTACCAGGTCTAATATTGCTCCCTCCTGAGTGGGTTCCACCACTAGCTGTCTAAGGCATGCTCCCTGTAGGGCATCGAGAATGACCCTGCTCTTGGATGTGGCTGCAATCCATGTTGCCCAGTTAACATCTGGCATATTCAGGTCCCCCATCAACAGTATCTCCCCTTTTTCAGCCATTTTGAGAATGCCCTCTATCATTTTCTTGTCCATTTCCTCCCCTTGAGACGGGGGTCTGTATACAACCCCTGTGCGGATTGTGATGCCATTCCCTGTCTCCAATGTGACCCAGAGTTCCTCTTGTCCTCCCCCTTTACCTTTTAGTTCTGTTACTTTGATCCTTTCCCTTATGTAGAGAGCTACTCCACCTCTCTTTTACCCTCCCTGTCCCTTCTGTAGATTGTGTACCCTGGTATGTTGACATCCCAGTCATGGTTCTCCTGTACCATGTTTCCGTGACTGCCACAATATCCAAGTGTTCCACTTCCATCAGGGCTACTAGCTCTGGAAGCTTGTTTCCAAGACTACGGGCATTGGTACTCATTGCCCTCCATTTAATGTTGGCTTTATCCTTTTTTACCCCATCCCTGCTCTTACTGCCCTTGTCCATTTTTCCATTTACTCCTGTCCTGCCCTCTGTCAAGCTCTGTACCTCAGCGTTTACCCTACTACCTGCCATGCTTTGCGGGGGGAGGCTTGAACTTTCCTGTTTCCTATCAGCACCTCCCCCCTTGGCTAGTTTAAAAGCTTGCCAAGGAAGCCTTTAAACCTGTCACCTAGGAGCATGTTTCCCTTCCTGGACAGATGCAGACCATCATGCCAGTATAGACCTTCATCTCTCAGGTGGACCCCAGTCCCCAATGAAGCTAAGCCTGTGCTCTGCACCAGTTTTGCA
Organism: Neoceratodus forsteri; assembly: GCA_016271365.2. Lineage (NCBI taxonomy): Eukaryota > Metazoa > Chordata > Ceratodontiformes > Ceratodontidae > Neoceratodus > Neoceratodus forsteri. Next base: position 1,575,944,527 of record CM028129.1, on the reverse strand, counting down.
ACCATTCATTAAACCACATGGTGAGCAGTACCTAGCCTCACCCCTGCCATGGACTGGCAGCACCTCTGAGAAGGTTACCGTGCTTGCTACCTGTCTGAGGCCCCTCCCCAACTCCACAAATTCATCCTGCACTGCACTGATCTCATGCCTAGCTAGGTCATTTGTCCCAGGTGGACAATGATATCTAGTTTCCTCTCCTGTGATGCTGCTTCTGCAATCCTGAGGATTTGCTTCCTGTCCCTCCAAGCCATGGCACCAGGCAGGCACCTTACTTCCTCTCCTCTCCCTTCCCCAGGTCTATACCCCTAACAATTGAGTCCCCTATCAGAAGCTGTTTCTTTCCCTTGTGTTGTTCCTTGCCACTCTTTTGTGGGTCTCCCTTGTGGATGTCCCCAGCATTCTTCTTGGTCTCCAATGAGGGCGTCATCATAGAGGAACCTTGATCTGCCAGACCGACATATGATTTGTGTAGAGGTGCAACTCGGGGGCTATGCCTCTGTTCCACCACCCTCAACCTCCCAGAACCTACTGTGGTCCATCTGCTCTTCACACATGGCAACCTCTGAGGCAGTGGTTGTGGAACTGGTGCTCTTTGGGTGGGGGAGTCCTCCTTAGTCCTTGCCAGTTCAGCCTGGAGGTGGGCAACCTCCTCCCTCAGAGCTGACAGTTGCCTGCAAATAGGGCAGCAACGCAGGTTCCAGAATGTTTCCCAGAAAATTGCTGCCCCACAGCCAGTTCAGGAAGGAGGAGGAGATGTACAAGCTTCTGAAACATCAAAGGAGATGGCTGGAATGTACCCAGAAGGTGGCCAGCAGAACGTCTCACCAGCGAAAGCTGATATGCACACAGAGTCAGAAGAAGACAGTTTCAGTGATGAGAGTGATAGTGAGCTTCAGGGTTCTGAGCTCACTTTACAACTAAAACAAAGATGTTTAGAAGAGAAGTTGAAAAGAGTTGGAAAACAGTTGTTGGAGGCTAAAACCAGAATGGGAAAAGATAAGAAAGGAAACACACTACTGACTCATCTCCATGCCTAGAGAACTCTGGGGTGGCTAAATTTATTTGCAACAGATGCACCGACAGAGGCCCCAGTTTCATCTGATGGGATCACACCCAAAATTGTTGACAGAAATGCCACAGACCACAAGGGGGTGGTCTCCAGATGCTGTGCTGCAAAAAGGTGGATGGACTCCAGCTAATACTGGGACATGGGTCCCAAATCCAGATATCCCCCTGCCCAGTGATGGAGGCAGTCCTGTGGCAAGAGAGGAACTGCTTGGAAGACGTGAGCAGGCAGGGCAGCACACGTCAGACATTGCAGATACTGTTTTCAATAAATTTCGGAGTGAAGCACCTGTATCTCAGGCACAAACTAAAAATAACACTGAAAATGAAAATGTAAATATAAATGACTTTCCAGTTTCGTTAGAACATAGGAGTGAAAACGCACAAGGGACAGGGCAAGGGAGCAATTTTAACCCCACCTTTGCAAGTCTCTTCCATAAGCCAGTGGAACTGGCAAACCAGCAGAATGCCATGCAGCTGCGATATACTGGCAACCAAGAATCTTTACCTGATAGGTATTATGTGGACAAGATGCTTCTAAAACAATCCCTGGGTTTTACACCTTCTGAAGTGTACATGCTCATACATGCACCAGGAGCGGCAACCTATGATGTTAGTTTTTGGAGCCCTGAGATATTAGAAAGGTTCTGGTGCAAATATGCTATTTTTAAAACAGATCCTTTCTGGTCACACTTTACTGCTATACCCCTGACAAAATAACCATTTTGGGTAATAACTATACTCTTTTAGGAATGAAGGGGCAAATATCATGGATGTGTTATACTGGCTAGAAAAGCGTTGTTAGATTCAAGGAAATCCTAACCCAATCTTGGACACTGAAGGTTTTTGGAATGGAGGTTGGAAACTGAAAATTAAATGACATCAGAACATGAATGAAATTGTCTACCTCCTGAATTGCTTCTATATTGGCCAGAACAACAGTTTTCTGTTCTACCCAGGGCAACCCCGTCCTTGTTTCACCTGTGGATCAAGCAGACATATAAGTATAAACTGTGATATCCTGAAATGCACCCATTATGATGAAACTGGGCCCCCCAGTGTCCACTGCTTTAACACCCCCCCCCGATGTCCGATGTAACCTATGTGAAGAGATGGGACATAACTTTACAAACTGCCCCTGGGCTTCACAAAATAATGAGAACTCAAATTGTGGGGTTCAGGACTTCTACATTAAGAAAGCTTCTACACACACTACATCAAACTGCCCATCCCCAAAAACAGAATACCACAGGAGAGTCAGAGGAGGGAAGAAAGACAAAGGGAACAAGGGGAGCCTTCTTCCTCAGAAATAGTGATGCCCGAGCAGATTGTAGAAGCTGCTGTCATAACTGCTCTGGCATTGGAAAGGGACAACATGGCCCCCACACAAAATAACAGTACAGAAAGAGACTGGGTTCACAGAGGTTCAGATGAAACATAGAAACATAGAAACATAGAATTTGACGGCAGATAAGGACCGCTTGGCCCACCCAGTCTGCCCATTTCCCTACCTGATGGATAAGCTGCAGATCCTAGTTAACCAGCAGCCTACTTCTTCCTACCCCCACCCCTAGAATTGCCTTATGACTGTCCCATGCATGCTTGAATTCCACCACTGTTTTTGACTCCACAACCTCCTCTGGAAGGCTGTTCCATACATCCACAACCCTCTCTGTGAAAAAATACTTCCTTAAATTACCTCTGAGCTGCCCCCTTCTATCTTCAGATTGTGCCCCCTTGTTCTTGCACACCTCTTTTTTTGAAAGATGCTACCCTCTTGGACTTTGTTGATTCCCTTGAGGTACTTGAAAGTTTCTATCATGTCCCCTCTCCCTCCTTTCCTCGAGGCTATACATATTAAGCTCCTTAAGTCTCTCTTCATATGTCTTCCGGTGCAGACCCTGCACCATTTTAGTTGCCCTCCTCTGGACAGCTTCCATCCTGTCTATGTCTTTGGAGATTGGGTCTCCAGAACTGCACGCAGTACTCCAGATGTGGTCTCACCAGCTGTCTGTACAGAGGATAATAACTTCTTGTTTTCTACTGGTGATGCCTCTCCCTGCATCCCAGTATCCCCCCAGCCCTCCTTGCTGCCATCTCACATTGCTTGCCCACCTTTAGGTCATCTGATATGACTACCCCCAGGTCCCTTTCCATTTTTGTTGTTGTACTCTACTCTACTGTTGTACTCTAGATGAAAAAAGGAAAAAAATCTAAAGTAAAACCCAAGAAAAAATCTGTCCTTCAAGATTCTTCAGTTGTAGACACTAACAAATATGCACTTTTGCAGTGGGAGGAATCCGAAGCTGAGGGAGAATCAGACAGCACTTCAGTGCGATTGTCTCAGCACAGAACTGTATCAGACATTGATGCTATGGATGACTCTAGCTCCACTACTCAGAAAAAGAGTAGAGTTACAAGGTCCTCGAGTACAATAAAATGAGCTCTCTAGTAATTGATGGACTCTATTCCTTACATAGTTAAAGTGACATTTTTAAATGTCAACAGCTTGTAATCAGAGAAGAAATGCTTAAGTACATAAGCCTATTTTCAGCATTCTGACCTAGACTGTATTTTCTTTCGGGATGCACGTTTACACTCCCTAATAAATAGAGAAACAGCTAGTAAGGGGTAGGTTTGGGGGCAAAGATTTTGGTCTCAAGGAGAAGAACTGGTTTCAGGGATAGGGATATGTTTTTTCTCCAACGGTTCAGGTTACAAACATAATAGTTATTGTCCCTGGGAGGGCGTTTCTGTTAGATGTCAGTTTCAAAGGGATGGATTTCAGATTACTTAATGTCTATGCTCCTCAACTAAAATTTGATAGGGTAACACTGTTTAGCAAAATTAAAACTTTTCTATTTACATCTAAAAATATGATTATGAGTGGGAATTTTAACTATAGTATGTTCACGTCAGATAAAGGGCTGCAAACAAAAAAAAAATATTTTGTCATGCAAACTGTTTACAAAACATTATTAAGAACATGGGACTATTGGATGTTTTTTCTGCTTTGCATTCAGTGGCACCACAAACTAATTTTTTTGTGGGAAAAGATCCACTAGGGTTGACTATTTTTTTTTATCTGAAAACCTACAGTTGTTAAACCTAGGTGTTTGCAGTGGCCACCTTGGATCACAGGCTGTTACAAATAGTGCTGGGTAATCATCCAGAGCAGAGGAGAGGACCTGGACTGTAGAAATTGAACCTCAGTCTGCTGGAGGTGGAACCCATTGCAGTAGGGTTTAAATATGTTTTAGAAGCCAGACAGTCAGTGTTTTTTTAATATGAGGGTAGTAATGCATGGTGGGAGGACACTAAGATGGATATTATTTCCTATTTTAAAACCTTGGGTAAACTTACTGGTAAACAGAAAATAGATACTTATAAAGGGCTTCGGGAACAGTTGATGCATCTTTTTACACTGCAAAATGAAGGGGAAGGGGTTTCCCCCCAGCAAATTAAAGAATTGAAAGAAGCAATAATGATGATGATACAACAGGAGAAAATTAGGAATCTAGAGAGGAAACAACAATATGGGATGCAGGGATGGAAAGAACATACAACCCCCCCCGGAGAATTGTAAATCTGTTAGTGAGAAAAAAAAACTTATCATATTTAAAAACACCATCATGAAATATAATCACAAATCAAACAGAAATAGTAAATGAAATAGAGAAATTTATACAGCATATGTTTTCCAGTCAGGATTTGCCCCTGGAAAGGATACAAGATTGGTTTACACTTGTGGTCTCCTGACTATCCCCCCCCCCGAATCAAAAACAGTTATTAATCACCCCAATCATGAAGCGGGAAATTAGAGAGGTGATCTGGTCTTTACATATAGGAACAACTCCTGGTTCAGATGGACTATGCCATGAAATATACAAACAAATCTTTCAATTTCTAGGGGATGAACTGGTTGCCATGTATAATAAAGCATTACAATTTGGTGTACTCCCCAGCAATATGTATACTGGGGTATTGGTCCTGTTGTTTAAATCTGGAGAGAAATGGAATTAAAAAAAAACTGGAGACCCATCTCCTTATTAAACTCGGACTGTAAAATCTTAATGAAACTTTTCTGTAGTAGGATATCATTAGTTTTTGAGTCCATTATCCACCCTACACAATTTAATGGGGTTCCTTCATGGAAGATATCTGATGCACTGTTTTTACTTCCAGAAGTTATGGACAAAGGGGTGGAAGGTGTGCTAATGGGTTACTTATTAAGCCTGGATCAGACCAAGGCATTTGATTGAACAGAACACCCAGACTTATGGAAGTTTTGAAGGCTTATGGCTTTCCTCCTACATTTATATCCTGGATTCAAATTTGTTACAAAAAAGTTAATATTATTCCCAGCACTAATGGGTGGGTAGGTGACAGTTGCCAGATACAAAGAGGGGTCAGACAAAGGTGCCCCCTAAGCTCCCTTTTATATATTCTCTCACTAGACCTACTTTTGTACAGATTAAATCAGGCCTATGATATAAGAGGATTATCTGTGGGATGTGAGGATCTGCCTATTTGTTCTATCACGTACGCAGATGATGTAGGTATGATACTAGCAGATAAAGCATCAGGCACAGCTGTTGGGTAGATACTGTCAGATTTTTCTAGGATTTCAGGATCAGAAATTAACTTACAGAAAATCTCTTGTATTCCTATTGAAACGGATCAAACGTCTCAGCCTGAGATACTAGGCATACCAATGACAGAAGGATATAATACAATATTGGAAATTTATTTTGGAACAAATAATGCACAATTTTATAATTGGGATTTAAAATTACAGGAAGCCGGTAAAAAGGTACTGAGGTGGAATCAATGGTGTATGTCAAAAAAGAAAATACTTTTTTTGATTAAAACTTTCTTACTCCCATTATTTTAATTTTTAAAGAGCCACTGACACCTCAAGAAGAACTTTGAACATAATATGCGGACACAAAGCAACTTATATTTCTCATTAACTCTGTTTCTTATCCCCATTATTTATTACTGAGGTCAGATGCATGAAAACAGAAGAGTTGTTCCCTGAGGTTCATCAGCTCCTATTGCTTCTTCCTAACCTGATTTCATAATACTGTGCTTGTGACATCACAGTTATTCCCATAGCAACATACTGTGATGCACCACAACAGATCAATATGATGGCAAGTAGGGAGTAAGTTATAGAGGCAGATGAGCTCTAAGGGATAAAGACCCTGTTTTTGTGGGAATTTCTTCAGTAATAAATAATGAAGATGAGAAATTTATAGATGATATGTGAAATACAAGTTGAGTTGTGTCCAACTATTATGTTTTCCAAAGTTTTTTCAAAGATGTCAGCTGCTCTTTAAGTATAGATTTTCCTCCCCCTAAGACCCTGGAAACAACATTGTTTACTGTTTTGTTCAATGCCTCTGGGATAGCCGACTCAGTCCAATCAAGATGGGAACTACATATTTATCATTAGCACAGGGAGGCCTTGCTATGATTAACTCATTAGCTTTTTTTTCAGTATACCTTTTTTCACCATAATATAGTTCTTATTTTTACACAGACTGGTAAAATTTGGAGACCTTGGGTATGGCATAGTATAGGGCCCCTGCTGGAAAGTTGGGAGAGTTATTTGCCCATACCTAAACAAAAACATATTTAGACATTGCCAGCTTATTTTTCCGACTCGGTCAGTAAATTAAATTATGGAAAATTACTAAAAATGAACTTCAGACAATTCCTTGGTAAGAACTGTATAAGTCAATATTAGTGAAAAGTATACAGAGGTACCCAGGTATAATGAAAAACCCCAGAAAGAGCAAAAATCGATATCTGACAGGTTAACCTGTAGTAGGACGCCCACTTATATGTTGGATTTCTTATGGTTATGTGTCCACTGTAGAGTGGGAGTGAGAAATAATTTGAAACATAAGGAAGTAGTAGAGAGAGTGTGCCCTGGACTGGGACTATGTGACGGGAAACTTGAATCGATATACCATTTATTTCTTGAATGTCCCTTTGCTGTCTCCTTTTGGTCTTACTTACAGAAAGTAGGGATATCGGCCCCTTTCCAGAATCTAACCCCAGAAATGTTATATCTAGGAATTTTCCCCACAGGGTGGTCCAGATAAGATGCAAGAACAAGAGAGTTGATTCTCTTAAGTGTTAAATACCAGATATGTCATGCAAGATGTGCTTTGACTTCGAGGCAACAACAGATATCAGTAGACCAGGCGTTGTATGCTGTATTGCAAGATGTTCTGAAACTACAGCAAAAGGATAAAAGGTTCTCGTCCCCTTTTAATTTTAATTTTTTTATTTTAAATTTTGGTAACTGGGTAGGCCCACTGGAACCTTGATGGCCCCTTTTTCAGAGGGTGACAGGGGATTAGTTACATGTACTTAGAGGGAGGGAAAAAACAGTGCTTTGAGATGTGCAGTACAGTAAGGCTTAGATAGAGTAAATGAACATACATTGCAGCACAGAAATATTATAACAATAATCCAGACTTTTTGGTTAGAAACAGACAATTAACAGTTATCAACCTAGATAAGTGCAAGAATCAGTACTACCTTTGAGCTTTCCATCCCTTCCTCCCTATTGGTTGTGTTCTTTTGCAGAGACAACACCCTTAGTTGGATCCCTTTGGGAGACCTTAAGTGAGGCAGCAGCACTGAGGCCCCTTCCCTAGGTGTAATTTTAGCACTTTCTTGAAACCCTCAGTAGAGGTGCTGTCTTGTAACTCTCTCGGGAGATTATTCCAGAGTTTGGGGAGGGCAACCCTGGCTGACTGTTGACCTAGGGATGATCTAACTCTAGGTCTTTTGAGTAGTGTCTGATCAGTAGACCTGTGCTCACATCTGTCCGTCTTGGAGGCAAGCAGGTCTCATAGACCAGGGGGGCCCCAGGTTGCTGTAGCTTAAAAGCCAGGTATAGGGAAAGATGTGTTAATCTAGCTTCGAGGGATGGCCTTTCTAAGGCCTCGAGCACCTTGCAGTGATGTTCCATCCTTTACGCCCTGGTGGTAAACCGGCCGACCTTTATGGTAGTAAAACAGTCACTGCTCTTCCATAGACCTCAGCATCTGGAGCAAGGTTGCTCTGTAGAACAGGGTGGGGAGTATTGTTCCATTACTGACTGCTATTCTAGTTTCTTTGGTTAGAAAGGGGTTTAGTCTGTAGAGGAGGCCCAGTTTTGGGTTTACTACCTTTGTGAAGTGGTCTATATGCTTCCTGAAAGAGATCTCCTGGTCCAGGTACATTCCTAAGTACCTGATGCTGTCTACTACTTCTATCCCTACTCCATTAAGGGTGGGGAGAGATAGAAAGTTAGATCTTTTAGGGCCCAGTCTTTTTGGGCCAAAGAGCATGGCTTTTGTCTTTTTGCTGTTCAAGATCAGCCTATTAGCTTGGCACCATGTTTCAAGGGCTGCGAGGTCCTGATTCAGCTCCAAATTTAAGGAACCTGTGTCCTTTCCTGTTCTGTACAGCACTGATCATCAGCATATAACGTGACTTTCGCCCCTCCACAATGTAGGGGTAGGTTATTGGTAAACAGGGAGAATAGCAGAGGGTTAAGATTGACCTATGCGGAAATCCTGCAGATACTAGACGCTCATCTGATTTAGCTCCATTCCACTGAACCATTTGTGTCCTGCCGTGGAAGCAGTCAGTGAACCATTTCGAGGTTTGCATGTCCAGACCCAATCCCCTTAGTCATTATAAAAGTAGCTAGTGGTCGACCAGATCAAAAGCCTTGGTTAGGTCAATAAAGACCACCCCCAGCATTTTGCTCTGGTCTAAGGCTTTGTACACTTCAGTGGTGAAGCTTATTAGGACTGTTTCAGTCCCGTGTTTTTTCTAAAACTGTGCTGTTGGTCAGCCTGTAGGTTGTGCATTTCCAGGTAGCTGTTTACCTGTTGGTAGACCACCTTCTCCAACAACTTGCTTAGAGTGCAGAAAATGGAGATAGGTCTGAAATCTTCCACACCTTCATGCGGCTTGCTTTTCGGGATTGGGTTCACCAGTCCAACCTTCCACAGGGCAGGTATTTTCCCTTCGGTCAGGGACCTGTTGAAGAGCTGAGTTACAGGTCCTGCAATAACAGGGTCTTCAATTTTTAGCAGCTTGGGTTCCAGATTGTCATGCCCTATGGCTCCTCCTGGTTTCAGACCTCTAAACAGTTTTAGGACTTCCCCTGCTGAGACCAGTTTAAAGTGGAAATCGGGGCCCTGATGAGGGTTTCCTGGATTTGTCTGGGATTACCAGTTCTGAATCTCTGAAGGTCCAAGAAGAAATCATTGAAGGCATTGGCCGTATCTTTTGGAGTGGAAAGAGGTGTCCAGTTTGCTCTTATTCCCCTGAACTGTGTAAGTTATGGCGGAGGTATATGAATTGGTTAGACACTGGTTAAAGTGTTTCTTATCTTAGGTAAATTAGTTTTCACCTGTTTAATGAGGTTTAGGATTTTTCCCTTAAGAAATGTTTATTTCTTTCTCATTTTAGATTTAAAGATGTGGATCTCGGTGGGACTGACACTAGGTTTTGGTATATTAGGCTTCAAAGTATGTTTTTTGTCTTTTGTTGGGGGTGGGAGGGGTGTTATGTTTTTCACAATTACCAAGATACAGTAGGAGGATAAACAAAAGAGGACTGCCTGCAATAAATTTTCAATTTTCTTTTTTGTATTAATTTACATGTTTCCTTTTTCTATATGTTGATTATTGTTTCTGTGTATAGTAAACACTATTAGTACTGTTATGTTTTTGGAATGTGCAATAAAAAATTCCCCTACTCTTATCGAGAAGTGGCATCGAATTTTTAACGTCCACTTGAACAACCACCAGAACAGGCAGATGGGACCTTGGTTTAATGTCTCATCCAAAAGACAGCACCTCAGGAGTGCAGCATCCCCCTCTTGATGCACTACCTGTCTTTCAGGTGAGACGTTAAACCGAGGTCCCATCTGCCTGGATTAGTGGTAGTTCAGGTAGATGTTAAAGATCCCATGGCACTTATCGAAAAAAGTAGAGGAATTTCCCCGGTGTCCTGGCCAAATTTCCCTCATTCACTAAACAAATTACCACCAACAGCTTAATCTGGTTCAATTTCAGTTGCTTATCATCATTATCCCTTCCCCACCTCGGTCGACCCTGAAAAAGGGACTTCTAGGCCCAGTGGGCTTACCGGGTCAACAAAATTCAACAAACAAACAAACAAACAGTGTCAGTATTGTGATTTATTCCACATTCCCAGTGTGGGACTAGAACCCACCACCTTCCAATCTTCCAACTTCAGAGGTTAGTGTGCTACCTACTGAGCTACTGACACTGCACAGTATAGCCTAGAGGTTAGAGTAATGAGCTGTGAATGAGCTTGGTACATCCAGTAGACCTGGGTTTGATTCCCACAACCTTCAGTTGCATACTGTGTGACTCTGAGTAAGTCACTTAACCACCCCGGTGCTCACAGGTCACCCCTGAAAACAGGCACTTGTGCCTAGTGGGCCTTACCCAGTTACAAAAAGACTAAAAGTAAAATAAAAATTGATGTTCTGGAATCAGCGGTCTCAGCTCATTCCAGCCTTCCTGACACTGATAGCTCATTGTCCGTTTTCCTCCATCATCAGTGCTGTGCCAAAAGAAGCTGCTCCTTCTGCTTTTGAAACCTGGTCTCCTTTTCAACCATTCAGGCCAGCAGGTAAGTCTTTCTCTCTAGCATTGCTGCAACCAACTTTTTATCCTCCTCTCTGAGCTCCATCTCTGACATATCCATGACTGTTACCTGTGGCTTCCCCTGTGTTTCAGGGTGTTCCATCAGGTCACTCACTTCCATTTCAGTTTCAGCAACCTCCTGGTATTAGCTGCAGCAGGGAGTTGGGTCAGCTCTCCTGCCCAAAACTCAGCACTTCCATCAGGCTCACCAGGTTCTGCCATCATCTCCCCCTACAGGAAGATTAGATGAATTTCCCTTTGGTGTCTTGGAGACTTGACCCAATTTCCCCTCATACACTAAAAACACCAACAACAGATTAATCTGGTTCAGTTTCAGTTGACTTGCATCTGTATTTTCCTTCTCCCTTCCCGGGACAACCCTGAAAAAAGGCAGAATTACCTAGCCCTCCTTTCCCAGTCAATAAAAAGTAAATAAATGAGCTTTCCCAAACAGATGAATTCATTAAGTTAACTGATACTGTAACTTTGAATGCAGAAGTTGAATGTAAATTTTATATGTAAATTTAGTTAATTAATTAAGCTAGATTTCAGATTGCTGTATCATTTTTGCATTTTATATTTATTTTTAAGTGAAGTGCTTTGAGTCCTAGAAATGTGCTACGAAAAATAAAGTATCCATCCGTCTGTCCTTCTGCCTGTCTATGTATCTAAAAATAAAGCTTTATGATGCTATGAAGAAAGAACTTCTACAAATAAAAACACTAGCTTCCCCAGTGATCTGAGCTTGTATCTCCATACTTGGTGATTTGCCCCACATTATGAGGGCTAGAGTGTCACATTTCAGTGGCAAAAGATTGAGCAGTATGGTTCTGGAATCGTTTGCAGAAGTGCAGCTGCAATGAGCCTGTGCATATCAAATACAAAAATTAACTGAGTAATTCCTCTTTCAGACTACATGTGCAGTGGAAATATCTCTACTCCTAAATTATCTCTTCTGAATACACCTCAAGTGTCACACTGTGTTGGGTAATAACTTTGTGAGACTACTTGTATTTGAATCACAGCTGTGTCCTGCTATCCCTGCTAGAAAGAAGGCAACTTAAAAACATGTTAAAGTGGTCCCTTTCACGTTTTAAAATTATTTTGGTAACTCAAAAAGAAGAGTGGCATTGGATTTTCAAACTTGGTAGTGGTTCCAATATCCTATGATCATGACAGATTGTAAATAGGTCAAAGGTCAAACATCATGAGTTTTTATGAAGAGTGGCTGATCATTAGCTATAGAAGGAGGCACTACCAGGTTACTGTAATACTCACGTAAAATTGACAGTACTGGTAAGCACTGGGAGAATAGTCACGGTGAGCGTTCCATTGCAGGACCCTCCTTTCCCATCATCCACCATGATGAACAGCTGGAAAATCTGTCAGGAAACAGGAGGAAGGGAAATTGTTGAAGGTACAGTATCATAGGATGTTTGAAAACATGCAGGAGGGAATGGTGCAGAAGAGAATTGCCAGATCCCCCAGCCCACTTCCACACCCATTTCTCCAAAAACATAAGGTGCTCGCAAAACACCACCTTCCTTTGTTAATCCTTTAAACTGACCAATCTGCCTGGGATATTTGGAAAGTTAGAATCAGTGGATATGTAAAGCAGTCACTGGAGACAGAAAATAAAAAAAATGTTGGTGATGAGGTATTCTTTGGGAATGATGCATGTAAATTAGAAGGCAATCTGGCCTAGTGGATAGCGTGCAGGGCGAAAACTGAGAATGAGTATGCTGTCACAAGCCATTTGGGTGCTGATGGGTGCAGAAATTCCATGCTGTTACAAGTAAAAAGAAAGACACTGGCAAACCAGCACAGATTCAAAATGTATTAGTACAAGTTTATTGTACAAAAACATTATAGAAAGTAACACAAAAAGCAGTGGACAGAGCACAAAGCTGTACATGTGTCAATTTGGAATGTTTGAATACCACTACGGGCATTTATTCACTAGCTGATTCTGAGAAAATCATCTAACTTCCCCATGCTTAATCTCTTGGTAATCTGCATCGCTAATCCCTCTATGCTGCTTAACTCTCTCTGTGAGCCTAATGGAAGTAACTCCCTATCTCTCCTCCCTCTTCTGGATTGTAAAATGTTTTAGCATACAGTTGTATGAAAGGTATTATATAAGGCGTATTTCCTTCATTTTCAAATCAGCGAACAGAATAGTAGACAGCTGGGTTAACTATCCTTATGAACAGAAAGTAAATAAATGGGCAGATATTAAAGGGAAACATTCATGTGCAGTGGCTGATACAGTCTCAAACCCCATGGTGAGTTCTTTTAAATGAGGTATAGTATTCACTAGTAGCAGGAAGTAGTCTGGTGATATAGAAGACTGAAGGCAGGATTTTCAAAGTGTGGGGCAGGGCTAGTGTCTAGCCCTGCACCATGACACTTAGGTTCTGGTGGTGCACCAAACCCTTCACCGCAACTGTGCCCGTTTTTACAATCTTGGGCACAGTTGTTGCAGTTTCCATGATTTACGGCAGCTTGAGCCAAATATCTGGCACAACCTCCATAAAAGTGACCCCCAGGATTGTCACAAGTTAGACCAGAAAAAGTTGCTCTAACCTGCAGCAGTTGCCTCACAGGATAGAAAATCCCATTAGATCACCGCAAGCCCCATGCACCGTACCGTCGGCACACCGGGGCTTGTGGTAATCTAAGACTTTTGAAAATTCTGCCCATAGTCTGTTCAACATTAATACTGTATTTTTGTTAAACTACTTTCAGCTGAGCCATTGTGCTGGAATAATGGCCCAACTGAAAGTAACTCTTGGCCACTCGGGAGTCAGCACTTTCTACCCATTCCATAATACAATGTAACTGATTATGAATGGGAGACAGTGTCCCAGAGTAGGTAGTGAGATCCCAACTGAGCTAGCTGGTTTGTGACTACAGCTGCCCTTTCCCTTGTGAAATCATGGACCAGGGGTTGGGGCATCCAGTCTTTTCACAAGATATGTTGGTGCCTTGGGGGGAGGGAGGACTAAGGGGGATTGTTATATAATGGGGCAGGCATAGAGTACTTTTAATTAGTTATGTAACTACAACACTGCATGGGAGGAAGGGGTGCTTAAGCTAGCCAGCAGTGTGAATAGCTTTGCCTCACCATTGATTGAGTGAGGACTATCTAAAAGATTGCGTATTACTGGGGATTGTGTATTACTGGGGATTGTGTATTACTGGGGCTGAGCAGTCAGTTTATGTTTCTTTGTTTTTTATTTTGACCATGTGTGCAAGAGGTAGGGGTAGAGGAAGGGACTGGAGGGCAAAGAATGACTAGGGTTTAGACTCACTGAGGAGGGCTGTTTTTAATTTTTATTCTTTAGTTTTTCTTGTTTTTAAGTTTTGCAAACTCAAAATCATTTGGACTGAGGAAAACTTTGTTTGGTTCAAAGTTTGACATTCGCAAGGTCCAGCTTTGGGAAGTTCCCACAGCTGTTTTTACTTACCATAGGGAGTATCACGAAAGGTTCTGAGGTTCTGATAAGTCAGGAAAAGTTTGGATAGTTCTCTGAGCCTTATCAGCTCCCATTATTTGACAGTCCTGCCAGCACCCCAAGGCCCAAGAAGCAGTAAGGGACATAGTAAGATAAGTAGGAAATTGGCTGCGGGGAAGGCAGTAGAGGGTCATGGTAAATGGGGCAAATCGGAAGAGAGGGAGGTCATAAATAGGGTACCACAGAGTCTGTCCTGGGGCCAGTCCTCTTCAATATGTTCATCAGTGACATTGGAGGAGGAATCCAGGGCAGGGATGCAGCCCCACCAATGATGGGGAATGGGTGGGCAAGGGTTCTGTGTGGGTGGGAGGTGGGGTGCCACTGGATCACCAGGGCATTTAATTACGGAGGTTTACTGCGATCGCAGCAATGGGTGAGGGGGTTCCACTAGACCACCAGGGATGGTTGTATTGACATATCTCGGGAATCGGGGACTTGGATGTGTGGGGGGGATGACTAGACCACCAGGGATGGTCATGTATTATATTTATCGGGTAATCAGGGACTGGGGGGGCCACTAGGCTACCAGAGATTTATTTTTACACATATACTGTGCGATCGCGGCTACGGGGCGGGGGATGCCCCAGGATCCCCACAGTGTACACGTCATGCTGTGCAGGATGCCAGGCACAAGTCACCAGGCTGTCCTCCACAAGGCATGCAAATGGGGCCATAATGACATGCAAATGGTCCCATTTGCATCTTACATATATTATGGCTTCATTTGCATACCTCTTTTGAATATTGCGGGTGATGCACCTAGCACAATTGCACTTGCACTGGCGCATCCCCATGATCCCTATCTGTGACTTGTGCCGATGCAGTGCCACTGCGCCATGCGCAGTATGTGCACTGACCTTGCCCTATTCAATGGTGCTGTGCCATGGTGCATCACCATTGAACATCACCTGGTCCTGGCCCCGGCACATCCCAGTTGCACTGTACCCAGGCTTGCTCCACTGCCCGGTGCAATTTGTATATCTGGACCAAAGTGTTTTGTATATTCTGTTTGTTATTTGTTTTAACAGTTACATTAATTTGGTGTAACCTCCCAGTCCCCTGGGGTTACTAGAATTCTATCAGTATTAGTGTTAGGCAGGTAGAGCAGGCAGCTGGTAAGGAGCTCATTTAGGGGCTTCTTACATAATGACATCATTGTTTACTCAGCTAGCCTGAAGGAAAGATGATTATGTCATTTAGAGCTTTCGCAGCAGCATAACCATTTCTGAGTCAGCTGCTCTGGGGAAGTTTTAGAATGTTCAGTTAGTCTTAGTGCAGTAGTGAGAGTGGTAGGAGCTCTGCCACTGGGGCTCTGAGTCTGAGGGCCCTGTGTTTCTCACCCTAGTTTGGAATACAATCACCAACTCCCAGTGAAGTGGTGGAGACCTTTCTTCAGCAAGATTCCTTGATGTTCGCTCCAGGAGAAGTGAAAGGGATTGCGGGTTCAGTGGATCCAAGGGGCAGTCCCCTGAAGGTCCTTGTGTGTGTACAACTGCCTTTGAGAAGGACTTTGTGTGAGACTTTTCTGACAAACTACCATGGGAAAGTGCTTTCTGGTTGTTTCCATGCCTAAAGGAAGGGGCAACAAATCTGTGAGTGCAGAATGGAAAGTGCTTTGGGGTTGTTTCCATGCCTAGAGGAAGGAGCAACTTAAGTGTGAGTACAAAGTGAGAGACAAGTTCTTTATTTAGGGGTTTGTTCTGGGGTGTTTGTGCACATAGATAAGGCTAGATCACATCTGTCAGTACACCTTGTTCACCCCAGTGAGTGAAGTGAAGTAAAGTTTGGAGTCTTTAGCACTTCAGTGGGGAATGAAGACGTTTGTGGTGTAACCCTGAAGAAATGGCAGAGACTGTTGGTTGGGGCAAAGGGTGGGAGGAACACCATCTGGAAACTTACAAGGCAGGACTAAATGGTTCATTGATGGGCGCCTGTTTACCCTGAGCAAAGGCCATTGCTGCATGATGAGGTGTGTGATAGAAGTCACACGTATACACCTATTGGGAAAGAAGATGTTCTGAATATGTGGCAAACAAACCACAAGTATACACTCTGTGGAACTGGAAATGTGTTTGTGTATGTGGCCAACAAGTCACAAGTATACACCAAAGGAATTGTTTCTGTGGAGAACTGTACTGCCTAGCAGGGAGAATTCTGGAAAATGAACTTGTTTGCCATTGCCGACTCTTGGGGGTCCATTGATGCTTAGTAACAACTGTGAATAAAGCCATACTGAAAAATCCCAGCTGCTGTTTTGGACATTCTGATCATTGCTTCTGTGTGGAATTAATGGGGCCCCCTCAGCAGTTAGGCCTAGTATACACCTAGCATCCTCTCCCCTGGACCTGGTTGTAGTTACAAAGGTTCATTTTTAGTTCTTGTACCCCATCCCCCTTCCTCTAGACAATGAGCCTGGTATACATCCTAACACCAAGGATGGTACCAATCTTAGAATTTTCTGCTAAAAGTAAATGGTATGCAAAATGTGGGTACTAGTCCTATTTTATGGGGGGTGCCAACTTGCCAAAAGTGGCATGGGGGTTACATTAGGTTAAGGGAATATTTGATCTGGGTATGCATTATGATTTAAACTAAGTTTATTTTAAATTAATTTTCTCTCTCATTAATATAGTTCTTTTTAGGATGATGTTCAGAGGGGAGATGCTCAGTTGTGGGGACTGTGGGGCATTCTTCTCCAGGGATGTACTCTGGAGGAAGGGGCATTGCCCCATCTGTAGGATCATAGCAGAGCTCTGTGATCAGCTGGTAGCAGTGAGAGTAGAAATATCTCAGCTGTGCACTCAGCTCAGCACGAGTTCACCCCCAACACCTCCACCTCGCCATAGACCCAATGGTCCTGAGGGATGGAGAGTGGTGTGGCAGAGAAGAGATAACCATAAGGAGGTTGCCAGCCCGGAACTTTCTAGATGGAAAATTGCTTTGTACCCCTGGAGGAGGGTTAGACACCTAATTTCACTTGGGGGGGGGCGACTCCAGGTCAGTCGACGGGAAAGAGCAGGACAGCATGATGGCACCTGGAGGGAGGGCAAGGCTGCCAGGAAGGTCCTGGTGGTCAGGGACTCAATGATTTTGGGGATAGAAAGGGTGATAGAGGAGGGGTCAGATAGGCGGGGGATGGTCCGATGCCTTCCTGGAGCATCAGCCATCCAGGATTTAGACAGAATAGGGAGGATGGTGGGGAGGGAGTGGGGAGAGCTAGGGGTGCTGGTACATCTTGGTATCAATGATCTTTCAAACCAGTCAGTGGAGAGAGTGAAGCAGAAATATTGTAGACTGGGGGACAGATTGGTGGCACACTCAGCCTCCCTGGCCTTTTCCGAAGTCTTCCCAGTGTGGAGCATGGAAGGGAGGCAGGATAGGATCAGAAGTGCCGAAATACAGGAGTTTAATATTTGCCTTAAGGATTAGTGCTGTGACATGGGGTGCAATTTTTTAGGGGACTGGAGAGACTTCTGAGACAGAAGACTCTTCAAGGGTGATGGTCTTCACCTGAAGAGAAAGGGGGGGGCGCCAGCGCATTGGGGCAGAAATTTGACATCTATAGCAGACAGCTAAACTGACTGTGGTGGAGTATGGGTCTAGGGTAACCATTGTGAATGATGAGCAGATGGCAAGCCTAGATAATACTCCCCTACATCCAGGGGACTGTTGCAGCAAAGAGTGTAGAAAGATAGCAATAGTGTTTACAGGACCAAGAGAATGTACAGTAGGGACAGATAAAATAAAGGGCAAAAGCCCCAATAAAGGTGGGAGAAAACATGAAAAACAGAAGCACAGTAGCAAAGTAAGAGCAGAGGTCAGATGGAAGGGGGGTATGCCTTAATGCCAGGAGCCTAGGTAACAAACTCATTGAGTTCCAGGCTCTGATAGCAGACACTGAGGTGGACCTCATGGCCATCATGGAAATGTGGGCCACAAATAATAATGACTGGGAGATGACAGTCCCTGGGTGTTCACTGTGCTGTAGGGATAGAGTCACTGGTAGAGGGGGAGGAGTTGCCCTTTTTGTCAAGGAAGGCGTTTAAGTGGTAGAAGATGGGTGTATTGGGGTAGCAGTGGTGAGGTTGAGTCAGTATGGGTGAAACTCATGGCAGCCTCAGGTAGGAAAGTAAGCTTGGGGGTGATATATAGGCCTCCAGGGCAAGGGGAGGAAAGGGACAGAGAACTCAAAGAGGAACTTGAAAGAGTGGTGGCAAAGAGGGAGGTCATGGTGTTAGGAGACCTGAACCTGTCAGACATTGATTTGGAGGTCCCAGTGGCCAAGGGCACCAGGAGTCAGGCCTTGCTGGATGCCTTCCAAGACTGTCTATTGGTGCAGCTCATTAAGAAACCACCAGGCAGACCACAGTCCTTGATGTGGTGCTCACCAACTCAAAGATGGTGGGAGTAGTGGGAATAGGAGAGCTGCTGGGGAACAGTGACCATAACTCTGTTTGGTTTGACTTCGCCCTCAAGGCCGGTAAGCCACAATCGAGAACTGAAGTCCTTGATTTTAGAAGGGCTGACTGCGACCGGATGAGGGAACTGGTCAGGAATAAGTTAGTAGGAGTGGAGGACATAGGTGAGTTGTACGAGCGATGGGGGCTAATTAAGGGGCCATCCTTGAGGCATCTAAAGTCTACATAAGAACAGTAACAAAGAAAAACAGATTTAAGAGACCACTGTGGTCTCAGCAAGGGTCAGTGAAGTGGTAAGGGCCAAAAAGAAGGCCTTCTATAAATACAAGAAAAAGCACGGGGAAGTAGAATGGGAGAATTTTCTGCAGAAAAAAAGGGAGGCAAAGAGGGCCGTTAGGGAGGCCAAAGCAGACACTGAGCTGCATATCGTGGAGGGGGTCAGGCATGGAGAAAAACAGTTTTTCAGATATATTAGTGAAAAAAGGAAAAAGGGTGGGGGAATTGTAGTTGGGGGTAGGGTGATAGAGGAGGAGGATGGGCAAATGGCCACCATCCTAGAAGACTATTTTTGCTCAGTTTTCACTAAGGAGGACAGAGGGTCCATGCTGAAGAGTGGCATCAAAGCGGCCACTAAGGGAATCCCGGGAATGAGACAGCCATTGTTTACTAGTGAAAGGGCTGGCTGCCCTTAAGATAGATAAGGCCCCAGGACCAGATGGGTTGCATCCGAGGATGCTCAGGGAATTAGCAGAGGAGCTGGCTGAATCACTGATATGTCTGTTCAACAGCTCACTTAGGTCTGGGGAAGTTCCAAGAGATTGGAAGGTGGCAAACATTGTACTGCTTCATAAAGGGGGGGGTAGGGAGCAACCAGAGAACTACAGGCCTGTCAGTCTAACCTCCATAGTAGGGAAGCTGATAGAATCACTGATAAAAGAGGACCTCATAGACTACCTGGACAGCAACAGGCTCCAGGGTAGTAAACAGCATGGTTTCATGGCAGGATGTTCTTGTCAGACTAACCTGATACTTTTCATTGACTGGGTGGCAAAGGAATTAGACAAGGGCCATGCTGCCAGTCTGTTCTACTCTGACTTAAGCAAGGCTTTTGACTCAGGACCTCACAAATGATTGCTTGAGAAGAAAAAATTACTCACCTTAGTAATTATGTTTCTTCTATTGGAGTCTTGCTGTATTCTGACAAGTGCAGTTAGCCCCAGCCTTTAAACTGCCCCAGAAAACAAAAGGTTAACATTTCTATGCAGAGCATGGAATGCTGAGCTTGAGCTTGGTTGATGTCTCTGTCTGTTTCCCTTTGAACGCTAACTGTCAGATTCTTACAAGCAACACTATAATAGTATTCTATGTGGAAATTGTAAAACAAAATCTTTAATAGCCAACTGGCAACAAAATGTTTTGGACTACCAAAAGAAGACTCGAGTCAGGAAACCCAAAACTTAAAGCCCAAACAGGAATACAACAAAATAAACACCCATACAAGAAGAGGGTGTAAAAAAAGCACCCCTGAAGTGCAACACTGCACCTACCCACCCACTTCCCAAAAACAGGTTCTGAGAGGGGAGGCAGGGAGGGAGAGAGGGAGGTCAGAATACAGCAAGACTCCAATAGAAGAAACATAATTACTAAGGTGAGTAATTTTTTCTTAAAACAACTTGAAGTCTTGCTGTATTCTGACAAGTGAAGACTACCAAGCAGTACCTCCATGGAGGAGGGACAGAACCTACTTTGGGAATAGGCTCTGAAGCACTGCTGTGCCAAACCGAGCATCACTCCTAGCCTGGATATCCAGAGAGTAATGCTTGGTAAAGGTATGGACTGTTTTCCAGGTGGCTGCTTGACAAATTTCTAAGGGAGGGATATCCCTAGCAGCAGCCAGGGAAACAGCTGTACCTCTTGTGGAATGAGACCTCAGGCCTGAGGGTGGAGTTTTCCCAGTTTTTCATAGCAGAATTGTATACAAGACGCAATCCACCTGGTAATAGATCTCTTGGTGACAGTTTTGCCCTTTCCTACTTCTCCATAAGTGAGGAACAACTGGAGGGAGTCAAACCTGTGACCCTTGGTACGCTCTATGTAGTAACTAAGTGCTCTTTCAACATCTAAACTGTGTAGTCTCCTGTCTCCTGAGGAAGAATGTTCAGTGAAGAAAACAGGAAGAGACATAGACTGGTTTAAATGGAAGTCTGAAACCACTTTCGGCAAGAACCTTCTATTGGTTCTAAGGACCACTTTATCCCTGTGAAAGAAGATAAAATCAGGTTTCACTGACAGGGCTTGCAATTCACTGATACGCCTGGCAGAGGTAATGGCTACCAAGGACACAGTTTTCCAAGTCAAGTACTTAAGCTCTGCTGAGGACATGGGCTCAAAAGGGGGTTGCATAAATTGAACAATGCAAACATTCAAATCCCAGGCAGGGGCAGGGTCTCTGAAAGGAGGATTGGTGTGAAGCAATCCTTTAAAAAATTTACAGAACACAGGGTGAGAGGATAGTGAGGAAGACTTCCCCACAGAGAGAAACACAGCAACAGCTGACAAGTGTACCTTAAGAGTAGCTGGTCTGAGGCCTAGCCCATTAAAATGGACCATATAATCCAGAACAGCAGGCAATCCAGCAATATCTGGAGAAATATGCTTCTTAGAACACCAAATGCTGAATCTCTTCCATTTGGAGTTATAAGTGTTTCTGGTGGAGGGCTTTCGAGAAGCTTTGAGAATATCCAGAACCCCTTGGGAAAGATGCAGATCTGCAAACTCTAACTCTTCAAGAGCCACACCTTGAGATTGAGAGACTGGAGATTGGGGTACCAAATCCTCCCCTGAGAAGATTTAACAGGTTGTAATTCCTGGGAAGAGACGGGGGAAGATGGACTGCTAGGGACAGCAACAGGGGGTACCAGGGCTGTCTGGCCCAATATGGAGCAATCAGAATCACTTTGCAAGGTTGAGACCTTACTTTGACTAAAACTTTGAACAGGAGTGGGAAGGGAGGGAAGGCATACAGAAACTTCCCTTCCCAATTCAGAATCAGGGCATCCAGGGGGACTGAGCCCGAGACTGGAGGTCTGCAACAAAAGAGAGGGAGTTGGTGATTGTCTGGAGCTGCAAAGAGATCTATCTCTGGAGTGCCCCACCTTGAAAAAATCACTTTCAACATCTGAGGGTCCAGGGACCATTCGTGATGGCCCTGAGAGATCCTGTTCAGTGCATCTGCTAGCACATTGTCCTTCTCTGGAAGGTGAACTGCTACCAGAGAGGCTTGCAGGGAATAAGCCAGGGACTACAACTTCATGGCTTCTGTGCACAAGGCCGTGGACCGAGTGCCTCCCTGCTTGCTGATGTACAACATGGTGGTGGTGTTGTCCATTCTGACCTGGACCACCTTGTTCTGTACTGATTGAGAGAAAGCTTTCAGGGCCAGAAAAACTGTTTTGAGCTCTAGGAGATTGATATAGAGAAGGGATTCTTGGGGGGACCACAGTCCCTGGGTAGTGAGGGCCCCCAGATGGGCTTCCCAGCCCAGTAGAGAAGTGTCCGTGGTAAGTACTACTGAACAAGGCTGAGTGGCAAAAGGAACACCTTGTGTTAAATTGTCCTGATCCTGCCACCATTGGAGGGCTTGGATCAAGGTCAGAGTCATTGGGATCAGTTTGGTAAGGGAATCTTTCCTCTGAGACCAAAAAGCTCTCAGATGGAACTGAATAGCCCTCATCTGGAATCTTGCCCCTTGGACCACTGCTGTTGAAGCTGCCATGTGGCCCAAGAGCTGGAGGAAGTGCCTTGCTGGTCGAGATACCCGAAGGCTGAAGGAAGAGGCTAGTTCCATAAGAGGCCTTGCCCTTTCTAGAGGGAAAAAGGCTCTTACCCTGCCTGTGTCCAGTTCTGCCCCTATAAAAGTAAGAAGCTGGACTGGTTCGAGAACTGGCTTGGGAAGGCTGAGAAGAAATCCTTGAGAAGTGAGCACTTGCTGGGTCACTTGCAGGTGAAACTTGACTTGGTCTGGAGACCGGCCCACTATTAGCCAATCGTCCAGATATGGAAAAATGGAAATCTTTTGCCTTCTTAGAAAGGCAACTATTACTGCCAGGCACTTTGTGAAAACCCTTGGGGCTGAAGTCAGGCCAAAGGGCATTGCTCTGAACTGATAGTGGCCTGAGGGAAACTCGAACCTGAGGTACTTTCTGTGGGAGCACCTGATGGGAATGTGAAAGTAGGCATCTTTGAGGTCCAGGGAGACTACCCAGTCCCCTGGCCTTAGAGAGGGAAGGATTATTCCCAGAGTTACCATCTTGAACTTTGATTTTAAAAGATGTTTGTTTAGATATCTTAGGTCTAGGATGGGTCGCCACTCCCCTGTCTTTTTTGGGCTCAGGAAGTACCTGGAGTACAGCCCTTTGTCCCAGTGTAGGGTAGGTACTCTCTCTATGGCACTTTAGACCAGAAGAGAAGAAACCTCTGCCTCTAGGGCAAGGGTTTCTGAGAGATTTTCAGGTGGAAAAGATCTGGCTCTCATCTTTGGAAATCTCTTGAAGCTGAGAACCAGTCTCTGGTTTACCACTTTCAGGACCCACTTGTCTGATGTAATAGACATCCAGTCCTGGACAAAGTAAGCCAGCCTGCCCCCTACTGGAATAGGAGAGTCGACCCGGGTAGGCCCATCAGGGTGTCTGCTTGGCAGGGGCTTTAGGCTGAGGGGTGGATGCAGCCCTCCTCATCCCTCTTCTGCCTCTCCCTCTGAAGAACCCCCTCTGGGAAAAGGAAGAAGAGGTCTGTGCTTGGTAAAAAGGCCTTTGAAAAGGCCTGCCTCTGCCCCTAGACTGCTGCCTTTGAGGAGTTGCCTGACTTTCCTTGGCCTGAGCACTCCTGTATGTGGTTCTGTACTCATCCATTTTCTTCATGTAATTCTCTGTCTGCTCCCCGAACAGAGAATTACCCACTACAGGAAAATCCATGGCTTTAGCCTGGGTATCCTGTGAGAGGCTAGTACATCTGAGCCAAGCTATTCTCCGAAGAGCCACAGATGTAGCCATGACTCTTGATGACACATCATTAGAGTCTACAGCAGCATGAAACTGAACTTTAGATGCCTCAATCCCATCTGCAGCCACCGCCTCTAGCTCCTTGGCTAGCTGGGAGGAGGCCTGTTTAGCCAGTGCCAGAACAGGAATTAAACAAATGATCGGTTTGGCCAAACCGATCCACACTTTTTACAAGTTCCACACAGAAACACAGTACAAAACTATCTAGTACTCACGATACCACAGACAGAGACTGAACCAAGTTATGCGGGAAACTTTCTTCTGTTGGAAACCGACGAAAAAAACAACACTTAAACTGACTTTCGAACCAAGCTGCAGGAGAAATCTCCAGAGCGACTGTTCAGTGAGGCAGAGTAAAGAATCTGATGGTTAGCATTCAAAGGGAAACAGACAGAGACATCAACCTTGCTCGAGCTCAGCATTCTATGCTTTGCATAGAAATCTTAACCCTTTGTTCTCTGGGGCAATTTAAAGGCTGGGGCTAACTGCACTTGTCAGAATACAGCAAGACTTCAAGTTGTTTGAAGATGGAAGACCTGGGTGCAGCTAAACCCATAGTGAACTGGGTGGGTAACTGGCTAGAGGGGAGGCAGCAGAGGGTGGTGGTCAATGGGGTTAAATCAGAAGAGAGGGAGGTTATGAGCAGGGTTCCACAGGGCTCTATCTTGGGTCCGGTCCTCTTCATCATGTTCATTAGTGATCTTGGAGAAGGAATCCAGGGCAGGTTGTGTCTCTTGCAGATGACACAAAACTATATGGGAGGGTGGATAGTGACGAGGATATAAGGGAAATTCAGAGAGACCTACAAAAGCTACAGGGGTGGTCAAAGGTCTGGCAGTTAAAATTCAATGCTAGAAAGTGCAAGGTAATGCACCTAGGGAAAAATAACCCCAAGACAGAGTACTGGATGGGAGGAGAGAGACTTAGTACTACAACTGAGGAACGGGATCTGGGTATCATTAGCAACTCACTTAAGCAATTGAGTGGGTGCAACAAGGCCTACAGCAAAGCTAACAGGATGCTGGGATGTATCGGAAGGGATACTGATAGCAGAAGGAAAGAGGCAATACTTCCCCTCATGGGTCCCTGGTGAGGCCTCACCTAGAGTACTGCACCCAGTTCTGGAGTCCTCACCTCAGAAAAGATAAGGCTAGGTTGGAGATAGCACAGTGCAGATTAACAAAAATAATTCAGGGTCAGCAGGGCAGATCCTATGAGGAGCACCTCAAGGATCTAAATATGTACTCACTGGAGACCAGAAGGGAGAGGGGGGAGATATGATAGAGACCTTCAAGTTCCTTAAAGGAATTAACAAAGTAAACTGCGAGGAACTATTTAGCCTGAATACCAATTCACAGTCACATGGACATGAATGAAAATTAACAGGAGGTAGGTTCAGGAGAGATGTGTGGAAGTACTCCTTTACGGAAAGGGCAGTGGAACCTTGGAACAGTCTGTCAGCTGAAGTGGTGGGAGTAGAAACAGGGGATTCAAGCAGGGCTGGGACATAATTGTGATTACCAGGATGACAGGACCAAGGAGGAGAACAGAGAGAGGATGGGAAGGGTTAGTACCCTGGAGGTACAGTACGTTCCAGGGATTATAGGGAACTTGGGCAGACTGGATGGACCGATGGTCTTTTTCTACCATCATTGTCTATGTTTCTGTGTTTCAATAAGGCCTTTAGTAAGGCAAATAGAAAGTTAGGATGTATCGGGAGGGGTATTGACAGTAGAAAAAAAGAGATAGTATTACTTCTTTATAGATCAATGGTAAGGCCACACCTGGAGTACTGCACCCTGTTCTGGAGTCCTCACATCAGGAAAAATAAGGACAGGCTAGAGGTGGTGCAACAAAGGGTGAACAGGATGATACAGGACAAGCACGGGTGACCATACGAGGAACGGCTCATGGCACTAAACATGTATTTGCTTGAGACCAGACAGGAAAGGGGTGATATGATAGAGACCTTTAAATTCCTGGAAGGAATAAATAAGGTGAACTGTGAGGAGTTGTTTACCATAAGCACAAATGCAAGGTCACAGGGGCATGAATGGAAACTGGTAGGAGAAAGGTTCAAGAGGGATATGAGGAAGTATTATTTTATGGAGAGGGTGGTGAAACCTTGGAATAATCTGCCTGCCAAGATGGTAGGAGCCAAAATCATAAATGGCTACAAGCACAGTTGGGACAGAGTGATGGCTATAGTGGCTACTCAGGGAAATAGTAGTAGGGGGGAGGAGGAAATTAAGGGGAGGATAGTGAGGGCTAGGACCCTGGATGACAATGGTTCCATGTCATAACAGTGATCGCCGAACGCTGATCAACATTTGGGTGAGTGTACATCGCCGAAAATAAATAACAGTGATGTACACTTGCAGCAAATCCAAATGCGGTAACGCGACTCTAACATATAAGGGGATCTGTGACCTCCGCACCCCCTAACTAAAGATTCTCAGCTCCAGGGGGGTGCATGTTGGGGGGGTTGAAAAACTTAAAAAAATAAAAAACTCTGCCTCGATGCAAAAAGTGACACCCATCCCAGAACCGAACCCGGCACCCTCCCAATTCCATCCGGCTCACCACCATGCCACACGGCCAGCTCGGCAGCCCACCACCACCCTACCTCCTACATACCTGTCCTCCCTCTCCTTCCGCCCCTTGAGAGGTGTGGTCCCTTTTTCCCCCACGCGCATGTATACATCCTGTCGCCCTCCTTTGCCCACTGTGGTATCCTGTAGCTACTCTACCAAGGTAGCCCAGAACACAGGCACCATGACTGAGTCGCTGTTTTTGCAGTCGCTCAGTCGCGGTCGCCGTGTTCACAGGATACCATGGTAATTAGGTCCCATGGAATAGATAATAACCATGGGCAGACTGGGTGGGCCATCGGCCTTTTTCTGCTGAATTGCTTATGTTTTTCATTTCAAGAGCAAAGACTGCTTTAATCCTCATTTCCACCAATAAGACATTGTCACTGAAGGGAAAGGAATTTAAAAACAACTTGGAGTGGTGCTACAGTAAATATAATTAGTGCCATATACTGTAGCTAGTTAGTACCCCTTGTGTAACACCCCTGTGAGTATGATCACTTAATACAGAGTTGGCCACTGTGTCCCTTCTCTACGCCATCCTCTTTCAGGGTCTTTCCATAACCACAACCAGCATACTACTTTCAAGATACACCTGTAGAGGTAGCATAGCAAACTCCTAGCTCAATATTTTAAAGGAAAGTCCCCATAGCCTCTTTTCTGTATACCTGTGTAGTTTGCAGACATGAACAACAATTTTCTGTCTTGCATCCCCCTAATGTCAACCTAATTTAAATATAAATGAGGTTGCTTTACTCTGTTTTGCTCTGGTGTGAAAACCTGTTTGTCGCCATTTCAAAGGTCATGACCCCACACATGCAAGGCTTCGTGGGAGTTGATGATGCATACATGCATAAGTCAGCAAAAGTTATGCTCTCATTCAGTTCTGGTACATGTTTTGTGAAGTCCCTGTATTCTCTAAAAGCATTTTTTCTAATTCAGCTACACTTTAAACTACAGAAAACAGCAGGGCACTTACCATGCTTTGAAAAGTGTCATGGCCAGCATAAGATAAGAACATAGGGACTGCAGGAAACAGCAACAGCACTGACTTACACAGTGTAACTACTGTAGGCTTTAGTGGAAAAACATCATAAAATTCCAGGATGCCTTACTGGAGTCAGCTCATGACCTTTGCAATGAAGTCAAGCAGGTTTTCACACCAGATGTAAGTACCTTTATTTACACTTAAATCCTGATGAAATTATGAGAGTGCAATAGAGGTAATCATTGTGCTTGCATACAAACTACACAGGGAAACAGAATAAAAGGCTGAGGGGACTTTCCCTTTAAAGGAGACATGAGCCTGTATATTATTTTCCCCTGTAGAAGCCAATTCTTAAATACTGGTTTCAGTTCTGTTACTGTTCCTTCTATAAAAGCTTTTTAGTTATCTGATTGGGTGTTTCTGATTTAGAACAGGTGGTAAGTACCGTTTTAGAACCATATGATGTAATTTATGTCTGTGCTCAGCTTTTCCATTGTTGCCACAGTCCACCTCTGTTTTACTATAGACCTCTGCAACTGAAGGGGACATAAATGACATAAATACTGTTCTAGACTGGTACTGCCCACCAGTGTGCAAATGAGAAACACCCACTGAGGTTACTAACAGCGGGCCTTTATAGATGGAACAATGAAAAAAATTGAAACAGTAGTTTAAAAAAAAACAGCTTCGACTGGGAAAAATGACATATAGGTTCAGCACAGTTCCTTAAAAAAAAGTTTTGAGAAGGTCCTTTTACAGAAAATGACACAGGTTCTGGAAGATCCTGTACGTATCCAAACCAAAACAATCAAGCCAGTCTTGCCTGGTGGTGCTGAGGGTTGAGGCACTGGAAGCCACGCCTCGCATTACGCTGGCGATGTGAGTTCAGGAGTGGACTCGGGTTGCCGGGGCTTAGCCGGGGGGGGGGAATTGAGCATCCAGAGAACTGCTTTCCTATACTGAGGAGGATGGGCTTGCATGTCTGGTCTGTGACTGCCACCATCTGGAGGGCTGATGGTAGTGTAGATCGGAGCTGCACAGAAGGGAGGGACTGTGGCCTGGTGATGCATGCATGCTTCCACACGCATGCACCATGCCAGTGACAGCAGGGGTTGTGGGTGAAAAATAGAGGTGGAAAAATAGAGATGGGCTTAATGAAGTCCGGACCCCTCACTCGGGATGCTTCGACTCCTCTGAATGAGTGCTGGGGTGAGGGGATGCCCCCCTGACTCCCATCTATAATGTTTTGGATGAGGGCTCACAAATGATGAACATCACTCCAGAAATGACCTGGCTAATGACCTGTACCATGGTAAGCATACCTCTTCACTGCAGTTTGTGATTTTGTGTCTGATGGCATCCTGGTAACCTGTTAGCTCTCTCATCTGCTTTTTTGCACGGACTTGAACTTTTCATTTATAGTGATGTCATTTATATGGAAATTAAATTTCAATATCACCAAGTGCAAGGTGTTACATTTTGGGCGGGGAAACCCTAAACACAGGTACACCCTGGGAGGGGAGACGCTGGAGGCCTCAACAGGGGAAAAAGACCTGGGGTTCATGGTGGATGCATGTATGAATAACTCCAAGCAGTGCAGGAGAGTGGCTAGCAAAGCAAACAGGATGTTGGGATGCATCGTAAGGGGGATCACCTCTAGGAGCAGGGAAGTGATTCTGCCACTGTACAATGGATTGATTAGGCCACACCTTGAGTACTGTGTACAGTACTGGAGACCACATTTGTAGAGCGACATACAGCTCCTGGAGAGGGTACAGTGGAGGGCAACTAAGATGATACGAGGACTAGGGGAGTTGACGTATGAGGACAGACTTGAGGAACTCTGCCTGTGTTCACTGGAGGAGAGGAGAGACAGGGGGGACATGACTGAGGTCTTCAAGTACCTCAACGGAATAAATAGGGTAAACACGGAGGGGATCTTTAGACTAAAGCAGGGAGGTATGGTTTGAAGTTGGAAGGTGGAAGGATGAGGGGGGAAAAGAGGAGGAGGTTTTTCACTGAGTGGGTGGTGGATCCTTGGAACATGCTGCCTGGTGAGCTGGTTCAGAGATCCACAGTGGAGGGCTTCAAGAGAGGGTGGAACAGACACAGAAATCAGATGTACCAGATGATGGCCTGGCCCTGGGGGGTGGGGATGGATGATAGGGGTTTCTGGAACACAAGAGGGGGGGAGGGCCTCAGTACCCAACTAGGGGTCTGAGGTTCGAGCAGACTCGATAGACTGTAAGGCCTAATCTGCTGGCAATTAGTATATTAGTATGTTAGTATAATGGTCTTTAATTTGAAAAGTTAAACTGTTCAACTTACCCTGTCTCCATTTTTGTAGTTAAAACCTGCAGCTGGAGCAAGAACTTGACCATTTTGGTCTATGCTGAAGGCAGTCGGATTGGGCTTTGTGATTCTGTACTGTCAAAGAAGAAAGAGAGATTCATTTCAGAGCAATAGAGCATGAGTTAGATCACAGTTTTCGCTCTGCTTGCTCCCGACATCGACCATAACCTGGCCCTAACTCCCGTCTCTCTGCATTTCCCTGATTCCTGCGCTCTGCCCTGCAGCCTCTCTCCACTGCCCTGCTGCTAAATGCCAATTTGGGTGTACAATGTATTTATATGCCAGTTGGTGTTTATATTTCTGTACAGCAAGTGTCGTACCAGCATGCTGTTATAGCCTTATCACCCCCCCACCATTGTACACTCCCATTGCTTTATATTTCCCCTGCTATCTGTATCTTCTTCTTCTCCCCCTCCTCTGTTGCTATTACACTGTATATAGCGTAATTCACAACAAATGTGTTTTATAATTTATTGTTTCATATCTGAATATTCCATTGCATCTCTTACTTCTATATTATGTGTGCCTTTACACTGTAATCTGTTTGTACTTACCCCCAACCCCCTTTCCCCCAGAATGAATCGGGAAATGAGCTCTTGCAGCTCAGTATGCCCTCCTGGTGAAACTTTTAAATGAATAAATAAAAATAAAATTACAGATAAAATGTGTTTATTGAAAATTGTTTACTAGGTTACAGCCTCTTTGAGATTTAATATCCCTTTCACTATAGTAATATGGGTCAGTAGTTACAGTAGAAACTCATTATCAATCACAAGTGTGCAGAGTGCACATTTACACCGCAGATGGTAGTGCAACCGGAACAGTATTCCAGGCGGCCTGAGTTCAAGTCCCAGCTAATGCACTTATTTCTTTCTGTCTTCTGTTTGGGTTCCCACAGCCTGCACACCACACTCTTGTGATCGATAATGTAATTATCTTTGCGGCACGAGGTTGTGCATTAAAGAAAGAGAAAGGTGCCTCTGGATGTCTCAGTTTCTAGTTGCCTTGGTAGTGCAGCTGGTAGTGCAGCCGGAACACTATTCTGGATGGCCTAGGTTCAAGTCCCAGCTAAGGCACTTATTTCTTTCTCTCTTCTGTTTGCTATAGTGCAAACTCATCCTATTGTCCACGAAAATGAGACTGTTGTACTACAATCACACCCTATAAGTGCAGTAAATGACCTACAATTATGAAATGAGAAGTCTTAGGTTAATACTACAGATGGGCTCTTATTCATATAGCCTCCTAATGAGCTCTGATTGACTGTTTCAAGGATCCTTGATCCTCATTTTGATGTTGTCTTGCGCACAAGCAAGCAACATTTTATGGCAGTAGGAGATTAGTAGGAGAAATGCAGAGGTGTGTCAGTTTTGGCGAATGCAGGGCACGCTTTAGAAGGTGCGTCCCTCATTCGCCAATTAGTGAGCATGCTAGCAGTGACACAAGTGTTTTGCAATGCCACCAACTTGAAATGATTTCACTGCTGCAGTCAGCGCCAAGCTCGTCATGCAGCTGCACTGATGACATGCCTCCACTACGTGCCTTGCCTAGTGTAACATTTCAATAAAAATGGTGGCGGCTCGCCGTCTGCTTCTTGCAATCCCTAGAAAGCTGACTTCGGGGGTTCCCAATCCCCCTGCCAGCATGTGTAAACCCCCCTCAGGATTGTGTGACACACTGGGGGCCCACGTGCCTCCCTGTGTTCGGAAGCTGACTGGGTCGGTATTTTCCTGCCCTCACCCACCCCCACTGTGAGCCACACTGGGAGCCCACCCCAGTGCGGAAAACATCATGCCCCTAAAGTCATGAGGCACACTGGGAGCCAACCCCAGTGTCCCCAACATTGTTTCAAACACCTGTAAAGAAAGAAAACGGTCCGTGATGTTGTTTTTTTGGGGGGGGAACCTGAAACAATGAAAATGATCCCTCGCTCTCAATGATCCCCCCTCCCCCAACCCACATCCACCCTCTACGCACTCCACCTCCCCACACACACACCCTCACCCCATACTTACTTCCGGAGGTCGGCACCATGATCTTCGGTGGAGCGGGAATATGTCTGCACTCTTCAAAGCAGACCGCAAACTGAAGAAATACCAGTAAGCTGTATAATGCATCAATGGGGGAGGTTTCAACTTGGGTGGATATCTCAGCCATTTTTTTGACTTTTGACTCCAAATTTTCAACATGGGTTTCTTGGCACCCCACCTCATGAAATTAGTCCCTGTCATTTTGTTATTCAACCCCAAATGGTGATTTTGCAGTCACCTTTTGGGACCGATTTAATGAAATGACAGTGCCACTGTTCATGAGGAGGGCGCCCAAAAAGCCTACGTTACAAAATTGGTGGAAAAAAAAAAAAAATGTCTGTGTTATGAGCATACATTGTGCATCTTCCACGCATGCTCATAACTTTGAAAATGTTTTATATTTTCACTCCAGATTTTCAAAATTGCTATTTTTCCACACCTTCTTATGGACAGTATAGTGTCATTTTTCACATCCTGCCCAAAATGTGTTTTCACACATCTGGCGCACAATGGCGTGGTCGCTGTGGGAAATCAGTGTTCAGGACAGATTAAGAAAATCACAGTGACACTGCTCATGAGCAGAGGTCCCAAAATGCTTATGTTGAAAATCTGGTGAAAAAATGTCAAAAAATGACTCTGTTACGAGCATGCATTCTGCAGTTCCCACACACGCTCGTAACTTCAAGAATTTTTTATATTTTTACTTCAGATTTTCAACATTGCCATTTTTTCACACCTCCTTCTGAAAAGTACAGCTGTCAGATTTCATATCCTGAACAAAATGTGTTTTCACACATCTGGCACACAACCCACAGCCCCAACTTGCATACTGTGTGACCCTGAGCAAGTCACTTAACTTCCTTGTGCTCCCAGGTCATCCCTGTAAACTAGCTTTTGGCTTAGTGTGTCTCTCCTGGTAAAAAAATAGAAAAAAAAAATGTCTCGGTCACTGTGGGAAATCAATGTTTGGGACAGATTAAGAGAATCACAGTGATACTGTTCATGAGCGGAGGTCTCAAAATGCCTATGTTGAAAATTTGGTGAAACAGTTCAAAACAAGCATTTGTCAATGCTGAATGTTGATTGTGTTGGTCTGTTGAGCTTGCTCACTGGCCCTCTGTCACACACTCAGTCTGTTTCTCCCGGTGCTGCAGGCTGCTCTTTTGTACTGGGCTCCTGCCTACATTGGCACCATTTTCTGCCCACTAAGAAATCCACAGCTGTCCCAACAGAGCTCCGTTGAGGTGGCTTACTCCCCCCCTCACTCACTCACTCACTCACTCATTCTGTTTCTCCTGGCGCTGCAGGCTGCCCTTTTGTACTGGTCTTCTGCCTCTGTTGGTGGCTTTTTCTGCCCACAAAGAATCTGCAAGAGTCGACACTGAGCCTGTTGAGCCTGCTCACTCCCAACTCACTTGTTCCGTTTCTGCCGATGCTGCAGGCTGGCCTTTTGTACTGGGCTACTGCCTGCATTGCCTCCTTTTTCTGCCAACAAAGAAATCCGCAGCAGTCATGATTAGGGATGTAAGTTTGTCATGGCAGTCATACATGTCATTGATTCCATGATGTTTGATCTTTATTCAGGACTTCCATGACTTTTACTAGTGTCATCAAAATGTAGCAATGATGACAGTGCCACAACATTTACTACTGTGTACTAATGATTTCATGAATAAACAATGAGTCATTAAAACCTCATCCATGACAAACTTACATCCCTAGTCATGACAGAGCTACATTGAGCTCGCTCACTCCCCCTGTCTCATTCACTCATTGTGTTTCTCCCGGTGCTGCAGGCTGCTCTTTTGTACTGGGCTCCTGCCTGCGTTGGCACCTTTTTCTACCCACAAAGAAATCCACAGCTGTCCTGACAGAGCTCCATTGAGGTTGCTCAGTCCCCCCTGTCTCACTCACTCATTCTGTTTCTTGTGGCGCTGTAGGCTGCCCTTTTGTACTGGGCTCCTGTATCTGTTGGCGCCTTTTTCTGCCCACAAAGAAAACTGCAGCAGTCTCGATAAAGTTCCATTGAGCTCACTCATTCCCTTCTCTCATTTGCTCATTCCGTTTCTGCCGGCACTGCAGGCTGTCCTTTTGTACTGGGCTCCTGCCTATGTTGCCGCCTTCTTCTGCCCACAAAAAAATTTGCAGCAGTTACAATAGAGCTCCGTTGAGCTCGCTCACTCCCCCTCTCTCACTCACTCATTCTAGTTTTCCCACCACTGCAGACTGCCTTTTGTACTGGCCCCTGTGTGCATTGCTGCCCTTTTCTGCCCACAAACAAATCTGCAACAGTCCCAACAGAGTTCCGTTGACCTCACTCACTCCCCCTTCCTCACTCGCTCGTTGTGTGTCTCCCGCCGCTGCAGGCTGCCCTTTGTATGCTGGGCTCCTGCCTGCTGAGTAGCTTTCTGGCCACAAAGGAAATCTGGAAGCAGTCCCGACACAGCTCCATTGAGCTCGCTCACTCCCTCTCTCACTCACTCATTCCATTTCTGCTAAGCGCGGCTACAAGCTGGCCTTTTGTATTGGGCTCCTGCCTGCGTTGGCACCTTTGTCTGTCCACAAATAAATCCACAGCTGTCCCAACAGAGCTCCATTGAGGTCATTCAGTCTCCCTCTCTCACACGCTCATTCTGTTTGTCCTGGCGCTGCAAGCTGTCCTTTTGTACAGGGCTCCTGTCTGCATTGGTGCCTTTTTCTGCTCACAAAGAAATTTGCAGCAGTCCTGATAGAGCTCCTTTGAGCTCACTCAGTCCCCCTGTCTCACTTGCTCATTCTGTTTCTCCCAGCGCTGCAGGCTGACCTTTTGTACTGGGCCCCTGCCTGCATTGAAGCCCTTTTTTCTGCCCACAAAGAAATCCGCAGCAGTCCTGACAGCGCTCCAGTGAGTTTGCTCACTCCCCCTCCCTCACTCACTCTTTCGTTCTGTTTCTCCCAGTGCTGCAGACTGCTCTTTTGTACTGGGCTCTTGTGTTGGGGCCTTTTTCTGCCCACAAACAAATCCACAGCAGTCCCCACAGAGCTCAGTTGAGCTCGGTCACTCCCCCGTCTCACTCACTCGATCTTAATCTGTCCCAAACACTGATTTCCCACAGTGACCGTGCTATTCTCCGGCAGGAGTGCAAAAGCATATTTTAGCCAGGATGTGAAAAATGACAGCTGTACTGCTCATAAGGAGGTGTGAAAAAATTTCACTGTTGAAAATGTGGTGTGAAAATATTATAAATTTACGAAGTTACAAGGGTGCGTGGAAACAGTCCAATGCACGCTTGTAACACAGTCATGTTATGGAATTTCATCACCAAATTTTCAACATAGGGATTTTAGGACCTCTGCTCATGAATAGTGCCACTGTCATTTTCTTAATCTGTCCCGAACACTGATTTCCCACAGCGGCAGCGTTATTCTGCATCAGAGCTGTGAAAACACATTTCAGTCAGGATGTGAAAAATGACAGCTGTACTGTTCATAAGTAGGTGTGGGAAAATGGCAATGTTTAAAATCTGGAGTGAAAATATTACAAATTCGCGAAGTTATGAGCGTGCCTGCAAACTGCGCAATGCACACTCGTAACACAGTCATTTTATGGAGTATCATCACCAGATTTTCAATATAGGCATTTTAGGACCTCTACTCATTAACAGTTTTACTGTCATTTTCTTAGTCTGTCCTGAACACTAATTTCCCACAGCGGATGTGCTATTCTACGCCGGAAGTGCAAAAAACTTTCAGCCAGGATGTAAACAATGACAGCTGTACTGTTCACAAGGATATGTGAAAAAATGCCAGTGTTGAAAATCTGGCATGAAAATATTGCAGCTTCGTGAAGTTACGAGCATGTGTAGCAACTGCGCAATGCTCGCTCATAAAACAGTCAATTTTTGGATTTTTTCCACCAAATTTGCAACATAGGCTTTTTGAGAGCTCACCTCATGAACGCTGGCACTGTCATTTCGTTCATTGGCCCTGAAAGGTGATTCCTTGCAGTGACCACAAAATCACCTTTTGCGGCTGATTAACGCCGTGACAGTTCCAGAATTCATGAGAAGGGGTCCCAAAAACCCCATGTTGAAAATGTGGTACCAAAATTCCAAAAAATGACTGAGATATGCATTAAAGTTGGAAAAAAAACATTTATTCCATTATACAGCTTACCAGCATTTCCTCAGTTCGCGGTCGGCTTTGAAGAGTGCAGACGTGTTCTCGGTCCGCCGAAGATCGTCTCGCCAGACTCCGGAGGTAAGTATGGGGTGAGAGGGTGTGGGGAGGCAAGGTGTGTAGTGGGTGGGTGTGGGTTGCAGGTGGGGTGCAGGGAGATCTCTGAGGGACAGTTTCCTTTTTTACAAGTAAAAAAAAAAAAAGACATTGCAGGACCGTTTTTATTTTACAGGGACATGTGGCATGCTAGGGCGGGCTCCCAGCATGCCACCAGAGTCTTCCTTTTGGAGGGAGGCAAGCTGTAGCTGATGAGGGATTGGCCACCCCTGTCAGCACACAACAAAAAGGGTGGGGGTCACATTATGTCGACAGGGATTGGGCACCCCGTCGGCAGAAGAATATAAGCGGGGTTACATAATGCTGATAGGGAGTGAGCCTCCGCCTGCAATATAAACATGCACTGAAGCAACAGGGATTGGGGGCCCCTGTCGGCAAATAAACATGGTGGGGGGGATAATATTGTTTGTTCACAAACAATATCAGTGTGTGAAGATCCCGCCCTGCAATGACAGATCACTCCCTCATTGCAGCGAATGGCTAACGCTGCAATGATGAAGCGGCCCCTGATTGCAGCGGCTGATTTTTTACAAGGTTGTGGCATGCTGGCTGAACTAGTGTCAGCAGTAGCGTGCCATGGCACTGGGGGACGCTGGACAAGCCTTTAAAGGATGTGGGGGCATTGGCCAGAACAGTGCCGCGCCTCCACAGCCTGCTTCTGGAGAAAGCTGACACAATACGTTTCTTGCGCATGCACGCAATCAACATAAAAATGAGTGTGTTACAAGTGTGCATTGCACAGTTTTCATGCACACTCGTAACTTCGAGATTTTTTAATATATTCCCTCCAGATTTTCAACATTGCCATTTCTTCACACCTCCTTATGAATGGTACAGGTGTCATTTTTCACATACTGCCCAAAATGTATTTTTGCACATCTGGCGCAGAATTGCACGGTTGCTGTGGAAAATCAATGTTTGAGAAACATTAACAAAATTACAGTGCCACTGTTCATCAGCAGAGGTCCCAAAATGCCTATGTTGAAAATTTAGTTAAAAAAATCCCCAAAATAATTGCATTATGGGCATCTGTTGCCCAGTTTCTATGCACGCTCGTGACTTCACCAATTTTCCATATTTTCACTCCAGATTTTAAACATTTCCATTTTTTACACCTCCTCATGAACAGTACAGCTATAATTTTCACATCCTGCCTGAAATGTGTTTTCGCACCTGTGGCGCCAAATGGTGCAGTCGCTGTGCAAAATCACCTTTCGGCTAACAAACTGATAGTGCAACTGTTCATGCGGTGGGGTCACAAAAAGCCCACGTTGAAAATTTGGAGTGAAAATAACCAAGAAACACCTGGGGCATTAGGGTTTCCAGCTGTAACGCCCCACCCTTTAGAAACTAACAGGCATCAGGGGTTTGACTTAGGATTTTTGGCTGTAATGCTCACGCCATTCCACCCCAGCCTATAGCCACTGACAGGCATCGAGGTGTGCCTTGAACTCTTCATTTCCAAAGTTCATCCCATTCTTCTATAGTGCACCCATCTCATCGTATTTACTTATGGAATGGGGTGAGCATAAGGTCTGAAGACCCCAAGGCACACTGCGACACTTGTCGGTGTCTGCAGGGTAGGGTGAGGTGAAATGGCATGAGCGTTATGGCTGATGACCCAAAGGCACACCCCAGTGCCTGTCAGTCTCTGCAAGGGTGGGGTTGGGGTTGGCATCAGTTCAATACTTCACTGCATTCCTATTATGCATCTCTCTAACTTCTGCACTACCAATGCCAATGCCAGCAAGACAACATTCGGCATTGACAAATGCTTGTTTGTTTTAATTTGTTGTGTCTGCCCTACCTGA
Organism: Neoceratodus forsteri; assembly: GCA_016271365.2. NCBI lineage: Eukaryota > Metazoa > Chordata > Ceratodontiformes > Ceratodontidae > Neoceratodus > Neoceratodus forsteri. The sequence continues at coordinate 1,575,906,724 of CM028129.1, read as the reverse complement.
CTGTGTTCTCCTTGCTGCTTCTTTTCTGCTCACTGTACTATTTATAGTTTGTAGATACTCTGGTATATTGCTAGAGTTGTGTCAAATACTTTGTTCTGTATCAGAGAAGGATACATGCATTGCTGTTTGTGTTACTTCTACTGAACTACAGTACTAACAAAATGGTCTGCACCTTACTCCCAAAATTTCCCTTCTGGTCTAAACCTCAGCCCACAAACTGGGGACTGGAATCATGATGTACAAGATGGGATCTCATACATTACACTCACTTTCCTGTCACATCAGCTAGCCCCCAACCTGCTCATCTGCCACAAATGTCACTATCTGCCAAGTTCTGCCTGCCAGACTATAGCATGTGCATTTCTCCATGATGGCCCTCGAGGTATAGGGGGATATTCTGGGCTAACCTTAGTGCCACAGACTGGTCAAGAGGAAGCAGGGAGATGCATGCTGGGGGTGGTGATGTGGGACTGGATGCCAGGTATCACCAGCTGATTGAGCGCTATTGTACCCCACATAAAGCCCTCCCACCACCACCCAGCTCTGCAGCCAGTCTGAGGCTGTGCTGATCTGGGGGTGCCAAATATTGCATATCCGCCAAAGACATCCAATGTTCAACCCCAGGTCCCTCCATGAGCCACTCCTGCTGCATTAAGTCTTCCACTTCCATCCCCAAAGCTTAAAAGTTCTGCCTCCAGCACTCCCATGGCTCAATTGACCAGGGTGTGAAAGTAGCGCTCAGTCCTGAACCCACAGTGTTACATGACACACCCCATCCTGCATCACTGGGCAAGGCGAGGATCCCTTATTCTTGAGACCTCATCAGGGCTGAATCTTTCTGTCCTGAATAATTTCAGGCCACTCACATTGAGGGTTTCCATCAGGAATGCTAAGGACTCGGTACACAAGTGATCTACCTGACCCATGCCAGTGACAGCCACAGAGTGTTTGATTATCTGCCCCTAGTGTTATCTTCTGGACAAGGCAACATTTGGCAGAAGTTTTCTCACAGCAATATCTGAAAAACAGAGCCATAGTCTGACAGATATTGTATCTGGTGCCCGGTGCCATCCAGCAGATGTGGCTATTGTCTTGTAGATATCTGTTCCCCAGTGCCATTCAACAGACAGGGCAAACGTTTGTCAGATGTCTGTCCCCAGTGCCATCTGATGGACAGAGCCACAGACAGACATATATCTGGCTCCTACTAACACTTTACGGATGGGCTAAAGTCAAACAAATGTCTTCCCCCAGTGCCATCTAGTGGACAGGGGGCCACAGTCTGACAGATATCTTCCTCTAGTGCCAGCCAAAATACGGGGCCTCAGTCTGACAGATATATGTCCCCCCCATGCTATTAGACAAATATGATCACAGTCTGACAGATGTCTGCCTGTCAGTGCTATCTGATGGGTTGGGCCTGTTTCTGACATATGTCTTTCCCATAATGCCATCCAACTCACATGGCTACAGTCTAAAAGATATCTTTCCTTTATTATAATCTGAATGATGGGGCCACAGTCAGGCAGATATCTTCCCATTAGTGGCATCTAATGGACAGGGCCAAGTGCTACCCATCTGACTGGGCCACGATCCAACAGATTTACTCCCTAGCCCCCTAGACCGAAATTATTATTAGGGGACTCTGTAGATTTAGAGGGCCAGCCAGAGTTCACAATAATTTTAGTGTTGGTTGGAACATGGGGCAACTACATGCATCTTTAGCATCAAACTTTCAATGGCTCTGTTAACAAACTCACTGTCCAAGCAGGCTTCTTCACTGCCAGTCGTACTTTCCCCATAGAATAGCCCCTCCTTCTACCAAGCACAAAATCTAATATCCTTTATTGCCTGTCTGGGCCATATACATGTATGTGGTAAGCAGTTAATTTCGGAGCACTCCACATAGGATCAGTAAAGGTTACTTTCTTGTTCCAGGGCTGTTACTCATGGCTAACCCAAACTTGCACTTAAGGGGCCCTTTCACATTTTTGGTTCCTGTGTAGCAATCCTACATTTCACAAGCACTCTTCAATATTGCTAAGGCTGTCTCACAATCTCCTTAAGCGTTGCCACTGCTTTACATTCTGATAGGTTACCTCCGTCATACTGTACATACTGCTCTGCAAACTGTTCATTATCCCCTTACATCTAGCACACATTCTACTGTAGGTCTTTTCATTTACTGTGCAGTTACTCTGTTACTGCACCTTAGCAGCACTTAGATCTCATCCTTCCCTGAGCTTGGATTTTTCCCTCATACTTTATTGTCTATAGCAGAGCAACCACACTCCTAGATGCATTATCAAATATTCTTCAGGGCCTTTTCCCTGCGTTCTGCACCCCTTTACTCTCAGAGTCTTCATATCAACTCTGCTGTTCTGTTGTGCTGCGTACTTCTAGCTATTGCTGACAGGCTCTCAGAAGCTAGGCCCTAGGCTCGCGTGCCACATCCCAGACCTGGAGGTCTGGCACCACATCCAGGCCTAGTGGGATTACTTTAGCTCCAGTCCTCCAGAGGCCTAGTGCCCCTAGCTGTAGATGGAGGGTGTCGCTCTCTGTAACACTCTTTCACTCTCCTCTCAAACATACTGAATCTAAAACTTCTAGACTGTCTCTGCTGACTCACTAAGCCCTTCTCTATTTCATGTGCATTGACTTTTAACTGCAGTGCACTGAGAGCTTTTGCTATCTGTAGCTCTCTCTCTGCTGGTTTTCTACTGCTGCAAGGACTCTTTAAAGCCACACCATTGGTGACGGGGCTACACAGAGATCTGCTCCCACCAGTGCTATTAGATAAAAGGGATCAGATTCTGACAGATGACATCCCCCAATGTCATCTGATGGACAAGGCCATACTGCGACCGATATCTGCCACCCATTCCATCCAGGTAGGGTCAGGCCACAGTCTGATAGTTATATCTGCTCTATGCTCAGAAGATTGAACTGGATCTTCAGACTATCCTATTGATTCAGGCATTGAGTATTCAGGTATGGAATGGTTTCACATCAGGTATCAGATTTTAGAACAAGTCAGGGTGTAGATTTTGCTTGGGTGGCCTGAACTGGCCATGAGAAGTGTGAGCTGGGTGGTGGGAAGGATTCACACAATGGCTCCACTTGTTCACCATGTAGATGCCAGTCATTTTCTCTTATGGATTTTGTGCCTCTAAAAGCGAAAAAAGCAGACAGAAAAAAAACTGTAGGGAGGCTGAAGGAGCAGCAGGTTCATTATACTGTACTATAAATTAGAGCTGCAGGTTTTCTTCTAGCAAAGAATCAAACTGGTTGAACTTGACATTTTGCAAACCAACTCAAACTTTGGATTGAAATCACGAACTTTGGTTCACCATGGTTCACAGCCCTCATACTGGTGAACCAGAAGGTGTCCTGGCATGGACAGAATCAAGCCATGACAGCCCTCAGGGACAACAGATTGCTGGGGACAAGGCACGACTGTTCCATAACATTTCCTAGTTAGATTAGAGGAAAAATGTACATAGTAATTACATTTGTTTACTATAAGCTCATTTTGTAACAGGGAGAGGATGTCATTGCTGAACTGTTGAGCAGGGCAGGCAGTTCGTGAGTGGTACTTTATGTGGCTGAATTCAGTCACTTGTGTGCGTGTGTGTGTGTGTGTGTGTGTGTGTGTGTGTGTGTGCAGGAGAGGGCCTAAGCCATGGATAGGCCTTAGAGGCCTACCAGTCTTTTTAGAGCTGGCCAAACCAAATATTGGTAATAGCTGGTTCTACCCTTCATCTAAGTTGCAATACCAAACTAGAGAGCAGACTGTGTGCTTTATATTTTTTTTTGTGTCATGGATGGTGTGTGAGTACCCGCATTTCTTTAGTGAGGCATGTGATAGCACTAATTTTGCATGCCTGTGCCCATTGTTAGTGGGGATTTGTCAGACCATTTCAGAATATATAAAACAACTTAACTGGCCATTTTCATGAGTTAGGAGGTATCAGTGACAGTTTTTCACACCCTTGGCAGTCTAGTAAGGCTTTCACAGACAGTTGAAAGTTACTAGCCATTGTTTTCATTGATTCATTATTAACAGTCAGACTTATGTTACATGAGACTCCTGTGACCTCACTATACCCCCATCCAAGTTGGCTTACCTGGTACTCTGATTGAGATCTGCTGCTCTGCCTGGTTGCTCCATGCTGTATAGTAACCGGCTACGTGCTGCCAGCCACCAAGGAATAGCTGTATTCAGTGGAGGAGGAGTGGAGAGTATTAGATGTCCAGTGGCATCTGAGATGGACCATGTGCTGGGCCTTTGCTCGCATGGGCAATTGATTTTTATCCCCATTGTACCTTCCCAGTGTGACACTTGGACAGCTGGTTCTGATCACTGTATCATTTTATGCAATATAAAAATGGGTTATGGACTGTCTCTCATGAGAAATGCTGAAACAGCATGTGAGGATCACACACACACACACACACACACACACACACACACACACACAAACACACACACAGGTTTTAGATATGAGGCATTACCTGGAAGGCCAGAAGCTAATTACAGAGTAGAACAGGCCTTGATCAAGGATCTTCTATTTATCTAAGGTAATTATAGCTGTAGTTGCTAGAGGAAAATCATAAACATTTATGACGTCCAGAGGAAACACAGTTACATTTTCACATGGTGATACAAAGCATGTTGCACCTCCATGAGATCTGGCAGAAATACATATATGCTTTGATGTCTGTGTGAGAGAGGATACTGCTTAAAGAACAAAGAAATGTCATTTGAAAAACAAAATGAGTTGTGCTGAGATCACAGAATATTAATTTACCTTCTGGAAAATACAACCTGCTTTTGTATTGATATATTTTTTTATATATTCTGACAGGGAGGAGCTAGGTGACCTCATGCAAAGAGGTGGGCAAAGCCAGCTTTTAAACAATATTCTGTTTTCCTTTAGAGGACACACTTTTTATCTAGACTCTGACAAAGAAACATTGTTGAGCACTTTATGCAGGTATTTAGAGAGAGAGAGACAAATCTAAGTACTGTAGTAGGAATTGTACTGTTAAAACCTTGTTCTTTTAAAAGATTTGTATGTCTTGTGATGTAATAGTTCTGTATTTTGTGTTTTACATATTTTTTTATCTATTTTAGTAAAACTCTATTTTTAGAGCCTACTTGGTCTGTCTTTGATTTCTTTTCTTTTGCAAGTGGAGTATATATGGTTAAAGCAGACACTGTACATAAGCTTGAATGGTGATACCAAACTGGAAAAAGGTAAGCGTTTTTAATCTGAGGTCTTTTATTACAGTTTTTAAGAGTTTATTTCTGTACACCTGATTAGGTGCCCGTAGACAAAGATATCTGCCCCCCCCCGAAGACACAATTATCTGAGCCAGTGCATTGGGTACGTTAGCAAGAGGATCACAGTTTAAATCCCTCCAAGAACTTGAGACCAAAAGTTGATTCAAATTCACAAAACAGACAGGAGGGTTACCCAATTTCTGTTAACTGTTCACAAGACTGCGCTCGGAGGTTGGCACTTTGGGAGTAGAGGGCTGACCTGCTGAGTGGGTTTGTGACAGATTCGTTGGCAGCGGTGTGGATAAAATGTTGGTATTAAAAGCTTGTATTGTTCAGTGTGTTAGCTTGAGACCATTGGCTCACTTGCAAGGAAAGAAAAAGGCAGAGTTTTATTTTAAAAGGAAACAGAACTATATCACTTGGTGTACAGTCAAGTTCCTACCCGTTTTATTTTTTTTTCTAAAGTGCAAGTCAGAATAGCAGTAGTTAGGGAAGAAGATGGCTTCCAACTGCAGCAGACACACTGTAGACTCATTAAGGCAATTGTGCAGGGACAGAGGAGTCCCGTTCGAGCTGAAAGCCAGCAAGCAGAACCTCATATATGCCTTGGTGGTAGCAGATACCCAGAGCACCAAGTCACAGACCGTAACTGAAAAGGACCAAACCTCGAGTGTGGCAGGGCTAGTGGCCAGTGCAGTGTCCAGATCTGATGAGGAGAACAACAGGGCCACTGTCAGTGAAGGACCACAGCAGCAGGGGATGGTCACCAGTATCCTGGATCCAGAAGTACTCAGGCTGCAAATTGAGTTGTGCAGGATGGAGCTGGAGTTTCAGAGGGAAGAGAAGCATGAACAGTGAGCTGCAGAGCAGAAGAGAGAGCGAGAACACTGACACGCAGACCGTGAGGAGCAGGAGCACCAGAGGCAACATGAACTGGAGAAGCTACGACTCCGACCAGTGGCACCAGAGCAGGTAAGTGGCTTGGGTTTAACTGGGACTACAGGACTGGGTTACAAATTGAATTCCAAATTAATAGCCAATTTTAAAGAGGGGGAGGATATGGATGCCTTTTTAAATTCTTTTGAAAAAGTTTGTATTCAGGCTAAAATTCCTAGAGAGTCCTGGAGCTTCCAGCTATCCCCACTACTTACCGGGAAAGCTCAGGATGCATTGGGTCAAATGGACAATGAGGACAGTAATGATTACAGCAAACTAAAAGCTGCACTGTTCAAAAAGTTTGAATTAACTGCTGAATCATACACAGATAAATTCTGTAAGCTCAGGAGAAACCCTGATATGAGCTACAAGGAGCTAGCCATGAAACAACGTCAGTTTTTAAAACGTTGGTGGAAAGGAATTGAGGCAAACTCTGTTGAAAAAATTGAAAATTAGAACAGTTTTATTGGGCATACCCAGCACAGCTAAAAACCTGGCTAGAGGATCAAAATCCCCAAACAGTACAGGAGGCTGCTGAACTCTCGGACTGCTATGCCAAGAGCAGACCTGATCTGAGAGCGAATGGGGTGGGTGTGGCAGCGCAAAAAGGGAAAAGCGCACCTGCTGGGCAGCTAAAATCCTCACTGCCTCCACCAAAACCAGTTAGCCCCAGGTTTCAGAGAAAAGATTTCTCTGAGAGAAGAAATGAATGTTGGTTGTGTAAAGAAACTGGGCATATTGCCAGACAGTGTCCCAAAAAGGCAAGCAATAAAGCACAACCGGGTGCTAGAAAAGAAGTGGATTGTTTGTGTGTTCCTGGAAGCATGCCAGTGAACATGAGGGAACACATGCACCCAGTCAAGGTGAATGGTTTACAGACGCAGGGGTTAAGGGACACAGGGGCATCCCTGACCTTGGTAAAGGGGGATCTGGTACAGCCTGGTCAGCTTATACCCAATAAATACATCACATCAAGACTTTGCATGTGGGGAGAAAACATTGCCCCTGGCTAGTGTTCTCTTAGACTGGGGTGAAACAGGGGGAACTGTGCAACAGATGGCTGTAGCCAAAACAATAGCAGTAGATGTGATCCCGGGCAGCAATCTCCAACAGGAGATGGTATGTGCAGTTACCGGTAGCCAAGTGGCAAGGGAAAATTGTAGTTCCCTGAACCCCACAGAAGCCATTGTGGAAACCACTGAGAGGCTGTTTCCCCAGCCTGTGTCTCCTGATATGGAGATTAATGAAGAGGGGGGGAGAAAATTCCCCAGTAGCAAGTAACCACACAGCTACAGAGGGTTACTCCAAAGAGGGAGGGGTGACCCATTGTCAGAGGGCTGGGATTGACAGTGATCCTGAGTGCCCTGACGCTAGTGCTAGGGACCCTAGTTTAGCGGCTGAAGGAGACCTGCCCCATGCCTTGGGAATGTGTGAGGGGTTTGCAGCTGCTCAGAGAAGTGACCCTAGTTTAGAGAAGCTGAGGGCTTGGACAGACTCAGATGGCACACAGGGAGGTGATGGCAGACATAAGGTTAATTGGGAAAATGGACTTATGTATACTCAGGCAATACAGACAGAGGGAGGGATGCTAGGCAGGCAGCTAGCTGTTCCCCAGGAGTATCAGAAGCAGTTGCCCAAAATTGCACATGATATTCCCTTGTCTGGTCATCTGGGAATCACGCACACTACACAGCAGTTGGCCCAGAATTTCTACTGGCCTAACTTCACCCAGCAGGTGAAGGAGTATTGCAGGTCTTGTCACCGGTGCCAAGAAATAGGGAAGGCGGTCAAGAAAACTCAAGCCACCCTGATTCCATTGCCCATAGTGAAGGAACCTTTCCAGAGGGTGGGAATGGATATTGTGGGGCCTTTAAATACCTCCAGCTCCTCAGGGAAGAGATTCATCCTGACTGTGGTGGATTATGCCACCAGTACCCAGAGGCAGTCGCCCTATCCTCACTGAGGACATACAAAGTGGCAGCTGCCTTACTTGGGATTTTCTCCCATGTTGGGTTTCCGCAGGAGGTTATCACCGATCGAGGGGGCTCCTTCATGTCAGACCTAATGAAATGTTTATGGGAGAAGTGTGGGGTGGTGCAGAGATGCACGACACTGTATCACCCACAAGCCAATGGACTTGTGGAAAGATTCATTAGTACCCTAAAGTCAATGCTCCAGGTGTTTGCTGAACAGCATGGGAGGGACTGGGAGAAATACCTTCCCCACTTGTTGTCTGCATACAGGGAGGTGCCCCAAGAGTTTACAGGATTTTCCCCCTTCGAGCTCTTATATGGACACCAGGTACGTAGGCCCCTAGACTTGATCCAGGAGGACTGGAAAGGCAAGCATGCCACCCAGGGAGCTCCCATTGTGGATTACATCCTTAGGTTTAGGGAAAGGCTAAAGGAGCTTATGGGGACAGCCCAGAGCAACCTAGCAGCTGCCCAACAGAAACAAAAAGTGTGTCTGACTGCAGAGCCAGAGCTCGCTAGTACATGGTGGGTCAGGAAGTTATGGTCCTTATTCCATTCCAGAAAGACAAGCTACAGGCTGAGTGGGCAGGACTGTACAAAGTGGTTAGGAAGGTAAATGATGTGAATTACATTGTGGAGTTACCTGACCAAAGACAGACAGAAAGGATGTACCATGTCAACATGATGAAGCCATATGCAAATAGGGCTGACATGATGCTTGCAGTGTGTAGTCATGGGGAGGAGACAGATGAAGGAGACCCCCTTCTGGACTTGCTGGAAGAAAGTAAGTTGGAATCCTCTATGGAGGCAGTTAAATTGTCTCCCCAGCTGACCCCAGACCAGATCCAGAAATTAAGGGAGGTTTTAGCAGACTTTGCCCCATTGTTTAGCACCAAACCTGGACTAACCCCCTTAGTGATGCACGACATGGGGACAGGGACACAGATGCCCATACGGCGGACAGCATATCGGATGTCAGAGGCTGTCCAAAAGGACATTAGAAGGGAAGTAGAGAAGATGCTAGATTTAGGGGTAAGCCCGAGATCCCACAGACCTTGGGCCTCACCTGTAGTCCTTGTGCCTAAGCCAGATGGCTCGAGTCATTTCTGTGTGGACTATCATGGACTGAATGCAGTCACGAAGTCAGATGCCCACCCAAAGCCCTGGACAGATGAACTCCTGGACAAGTTAGGAGGGGCGACCTACCTTAAACCATTGATCTGACAAAGGGGTATTGGCAGGCAGAGCTGACAGACAGAGCTAGGGAGAGGTCAGCCTTCATCACTCTGATAGGCTTGTTTGAGTTTAAAGTAATGCCTTTCAGAATGAAGAACGCCCCAGCCACTTTCCAAAGGTAGTGAACCAGGTGTTAAATGGTGCTGAGGAGTACGCTGTGGCTTACCTGGATGACATTGCCATCTTTAGTACCAGCTGGGAGGAACACCTATCCCACCTTAGGGAAGTGCTGGGCAGGATACAGAGGGCCGGGCTCACTGTCAAAGCTGGGAAATTCCAGGTGGCCATGGGAGAAGTGGCATACCTCAGGCATGTGGTAGGCCGGGGACAGCTCCATCCTAACCAAATAAAGATAGAGGTAATCCAGGCATGGCCCAGACCAGAAACACAGAAGCAGATCAGGAGTTTTCTAGGAACAGCAGGGTACTACAGGAAATTTGTACCCAATTACAGTGCCCTGGCTGCTCCCCTATCTGACCTGACAAAGAAAAGGATACCCAAGAAAATTACCTGGGACCCAATCTGTGAGAAAGTCTTTACCAGATTAAAGGAGGCACTGTGCAGTGCTGCTGTTTTGACAAGTCCTGACTATAGCAAAAACTTTATAGTTCAGACTGACGCCTCAGACATGGGTATTGGGGCAGTACTTAGTCAGACATCCAGCCAAGGGACAGATCGCCCAGTAGCATACCTGAGTAGGAAGTTACTTCCCAGGGAGCAAGCATACTCCATGGTGGAAAAAGAATGTCTTGCCATAGTGTGGGCCCTAAAGAAATTAGAGCCATACTTGTATGGGCAGCATTTTGTGGTGCAGACTGACCACAAAACCCTGAATTGGCTAACGAGGATGGGAAAAAACAATGGTAGATTGCTAAGATGGAGTCTTGCTTTGCAAGGGTATGATATGACAGTATTACACAGGGCTGGAGCCAAAAATCAGACCTCAGATGGGCTGTCTAGGGTCTATGAGAAGAGAACTGATTTGGGAAGCTCATCCAATGCAGGGGATAGAGCCCCCAAATTCAGTCTAGGTGGGGAGGAATTGTGCCACTTAGCTGGTTCTGATCACTGTATCATTTTTTGTAATATAAAAATGGGTTATGGGCTGTCTCTCATGAGAAATACTGAAACAGCATGTGAGGATCACACACACACACACACACACACACACACACACACACACACACACACACACACACTCACACACAGGTTTTAGATACAAGATGTTACCTGGAAGGCCAGAAGCTAATTACAGAGTAGAACAGGCCTTGATCAAGGATCTCCAATTTATCGAAGTTAATTATAGCTGTAGTTGCTAGAGGGAAATCATAAACGTTTATGACGTCCGGAGGAAACACAGTTACTGTACATTTTCACATGGTAATACAAAGCATGTTGCACCTCCGTGAGATCTGGCAGAAAGACATACATGCTTTGATGTCTGTGTGACAGAGGATACTGCTTAAAGACCAAAGAAATGTCATTTGAAAACCAAAATGAGTTGTGCTGTGATCACAGAATATTAATTTACCTTCTGGAAAAGACAATCTGTTTTTGTATAGATATATTTTTTTATATATTCTGACAGGGAGGAGCTAGGTGACCTCATGCAAAGAGGTGGGCAAAGCTAGCTTTTAAACAATATTCTGTTTTCCTTCAGAGGACACACTTTTTATCTAGACTCTGACAAAGAAACATTGTTGAGCACTTTAAGCAAGTATTTAGAGAGAGAGAGAGAGAGAGAGAGACAAATCTAAGTGCTATAGTAGGAATTGTACTGTTAAAACCTTGTTCTTTTAGAAGATTTGTATGTCTTGTGATATAATAGTTCTGTATTTTATGTTTTATATATTTTTTATCTATTTTAGTAAAACTCTATTTTTAGAGCCTACTTGGTCTGTCTTTGATTTCTTTTCTTTTGCAAGTGGAGTATATATAGTTAAAGCAGACACTGTACATAAGCTTGAATGGTGATACCAAACTGGAAAAAGGTAAACGTTTTTAATCTGAGGTCTTTTATTACAATTTTTAAGAGTTCATTTCTGCACACCTGGTTAGGTGCCCATAGGAAAAGATATCTGGCCCCCGAAGACAAAATTATCTGAGCCTGTGCATTGGGTACGCTAGCAAGAGGTTCACAGTTTGAATCCCTCCAAGAACTTGAGACCAAAGGTTGATTCAAATCCACAAAACAGACAGTAGTATAACCCTGTTTCTGTTAACTGCTCACAAGACTGCGCTCAGAGGTTGGCACTTTGGGAGTAGAAGGCTGACCTGCTGAGTGGGTTTGTGACACCCAGCACTCCCGGCATCTGCCTATGATTCCCCTTGGTTCCCTCCTATAGGTATTGGGTGTCTAATGTAGTGTGGTCACCCACAATGTTTATGCCACCACAGTTTTCATATTAGGAGGTGCTCTTCTAGTGGATGCTCAGCTCCCTACCCCCAGTGTTGGGGCAGGATGCTTCAGCATCACATTACAGATCCCAAAACTCACAGCATGGGAGTTTGGAGGACCAGGAATTGATCCCCAGGCCTCCAACATGTTGGTGCAGTGCAGCACCATTCTTAATTAGTTAGGTGGGTGTCACTGCCAGTTTTGCATGCCCTCTACCCAGTCTTAGTAGGGCTCCACTATCTCTTTGCAGTATGTCTATAAACTATTTTTAACAGTCATTTTCTTTAGTTGGGTAGGAGCCAATGGCAGTTTTACATGTCCACACCCATCATTTGAGAGGCTATGCCAGCCCACGTCGGACAGTATATAAACAACTCGCCTTTATTGTATTGTGTATCAGTAGCAGTTTTAAATAATAAACAAGAAAAAAGTAATCAAGAAAATGGTACATCCAGAGTAAAGGCCTATGGCACATTCATAAGGTAGAGAAATTGGGCAGACTGGATAGGCCTTGCGGTCCTTATCTGCCATCAACTTATATGTTTCTAAAAAGTGAGTCATGTGACTTAGTGCCTATTACTCAGAATTCTACATGCATCTACTACCAGTAGTAGCCCTACACAAATGAAGATACTCCTGCCACCAGAACAGTGTAAAAAGGAAAGAACATAGCTGGAGTAACCCGTTGCGGTACTCAGAGAGTCAGGATACATATCACTGTGCAACACACTGAGCAGGGGTTGAACTGGAATGTGGAGAAGGAGGAAAGAGACTGAGTCACAAATCAAGAGTATGTAGCAGAAACACCCTTTAGCAGTAGCAGGTATGGGGAGATGGAGAATGAAGGAGATGTTAGTAGAGCCTGAAAGCGACAGGAAATGTGTAAGAGCAATTCCCAGAAAATGGATAACTAGGGCAGCAGAACAGGTAAGACACCAGTGCAATAGATGAACAATCACAGAATATGGGTCTAGCATAGAGGAAACTGATGCCGCTCCAGTACTTGTCGGAGTGGAGTAAAGGTCAAAGAAGAGCATGCGAGTGACCATGACCCCTAAGATCTTCAGGTGGTAAAACAAGACCTTCAGACTCTTTGGTCTGGAATTTTATTACATTTTACAAAGACTCTGAGAGTTAAGTAATGCAAATTTTGTGTAAGGAGAAGTTGAGTTATGGTAAGGAAGGCATGTCTCTGAGGACATCAACCATGACAAGGCATTTGAAGAAGAGTCATCAAACCAAGTATCAGAATGTAGCTGAGCAAAATCAGACTGCATCTGTCAACAGGTAGTGGTGATGATACCAGGGATCCTGTAGAGGAAGATTTGGAGAGGGTAATGGAAGTCCTACTTTCTATGACTGCCTAACCTTGCAAACATCTGCTACTCACTATGTTTTCTCACTGACAGGCAAACCACCTCCTCACTGAGTAGTCCTATCCACCTCCACTGCCAGGGCCAGTAAAACGTAGCAGCCAACCAAACCTGGCATGTACAGATCTCCAAATAGCAAGCATATTTCTTTCACTCAGTGTCTAGAGAGGATGCAGCAATAGAAATCTTACTTGCCCAAGGCAAAGAAAACAATGAAAGCAATTGATGTAATGACTTCACTCTTATGATTATGGCTAAACCCTAGTTGCACATGGATAAATTGTAGATAACACAGGGTTAAAGGCCATAGTCATCCAAGGTTTGTCCATTATTTTTTTAACCATGGTTATTCATGGACAAACACTAACAGTAAATAGCCTAGGGACAGACATGGATGACCGTGGTTCATCAAGTTGACAAATCACTCAAGTTAACTACGGTCATGCTTAAACCCAATAAAAGTGTGCACTAGGGTCGGAGGTGCTTGAAAAAGTCAGTTCAGCAATACAATAAACTCCGGCACTCACCACTTCATAGAATTTCCAGTGGTATCTGTATACTTCTATGAGGTAGTGAGTGCCAGAATTTTTTGTATTGCTTAACCATGGTCTTGCATTGTTAATTTCAAAGGTTTCCCATGCTGCACAACATATTTCTACACAGTTCAGATAACTGATTTTTTCACAAAGAACCATAACATTTTGTAATGAATATACTTACTCCACACATACTTCTGAAATAACTTTCATGTAATACTTTCTGTACCTATATAACATTACTGCAACTATTCATTTGTCTAATATAGTTTCTTTTTACACATAACTAATACAATTGCCTGATTTCTATTAATACCATCATAAAATGAAACTTTTTAAAGATGTGGTGAGTTTACACATTCATTTTTTGCATGCTAAAATAATTAATTTCTTCATGTAAACCTTTTTTCTCTTCATAAATTGTAACAATTATTATTGTGATTATTTATATGACTAAGTGTTAAATTCCACATTCTGATATGCAAATTAATTATACATATTTTGTGCTTTTCCATGGGATCTGGCCAGGAACGTTGTGGGACAAACATCGTGACACACAACAAAGCAGGCAAAACATCACAGCCTGCTATATCGGCATGTAATAACATTGCCAACCCAAACCCCGTGGGTAGTTTAATGTATGAATAGCCCTGGTGACTAGTGAGTTCCTCATCCCACTCACCAAATGCTCCACAAACAGCAACGCTAGCCAGTCCCAGTATGATGGCCAGTCCCCCCCCACCGGCTGCCGCCAATCCCTGGCACCTGTGTCCCCTGATAGTGCATTGCACTATATCTCTGGTGTTTAGTGGACCCCCCCAGCAGGTAGATCCCCACCACCCTGCACCACCAACACACCCTGACAATGAGTGGGTGGCCAGCACAGCTCTTCATTCATCTATGGCTGGTCACTGGCACTGAACTGAATGAATGCGCTTGGTATGTATACGCCGCCATTCATTCAGTTCAGTCAGAGTCCAGCCGTGGTGGTGAGTGGAGGGCTTTGCTGGCTCCCCCATTGTCGATGTGTGTTGGGGTGTGTGGAGTGGTAAGGATTTATCTGCTGAGGTGGGGGAGTGGGGAGTCCACTAGACACCAGGGATATAGTGCAATGCACCGTCAGGGGACACAGATGCCAGCAATCGGCGGAAGGTTAGTGGGGGGACTGGCCATCACACTGGGGCTAGCTGCCATTGCTGTTTGTGGAGCCAGTTTTCGGTGGGTGGGATGGAGAACTTACTAGTCACCAGGGCTATTCAAACATTGAACTACCCATGGGGTTTGGGTCGCTGATGTTATTACATGCCGACATTGCAGGTGATGATATTTTGCCTGCTTTGTTGTGTGCTGCGATGTTTTGTCCTGTAACGTTCCTGGCAAGATTCTTTCCATGGACAAGCCATGATAAAGCATGGATGAATCCAAGCTGACCATGGTGTATCAAGCGATTTAGAAATATGTAGGGAAGGGCCATGATTCAAAAGATGCATAATGAATTCTATAGCAACTTTCACCAACAGTAGCTAGATGGAACCAAAACTATTTATTATTAAGCATGGCCTCTAAACAAAACATTTATTTTTGGAACTAAGCTTCAATTTGTATGTATTTAACACTGCACCATGAGGAGGGTATTCAACAAAGAACTGCTACTGTGACTGCAAGACTAGGATTACTAGGAAGGATAGGACAAAAGAGAGCAAAAATGCTCATTTATATTATCCCCTGCGCATGTGGGCATCATCAAACCATAATTTCCTCAGCATAATACTGTCTGTCTAAAAGACGTTTAAACCGGATGAACCCATCTGCTTTCATTACTGTTCGCGGAGACCTGTTCCAGCTCTTTGCACTTCTAATTGTAAAGAAGTTGTCTCTTTTCTTGGTATTAGCCCTGCGTATGACCAATTTACTTCCATGTGATCTGAGGTTACTTCGATTATTACTAATTTCCAGTCCACACCGAATCATTAAATCTGGTGATAGCAATATTTTGTGTAAAAATAAAAGATCCCCTCTCTGTCTTCTTTGTTCAAGGGAAGAGACTATTAATGGATGATAAACAACACTGAGAAATTGTGAAATAAAAGTCCTTATTATCATTTACCTTTGTTCCTTTTCATAAGTTATCTAATTTGAAAACAGAAGTGACTTTTTTCTTAATTTCCTCATGCCTTTTTGAACTTCTGCCACTCTGGACAATAGGGGATCAAAAGTTCAGCTCTGCTCTTACTGTTTGGCTGTCTCTTGGTAAACTGGATTGTAGGGTGTCTGACACACATTTGTTTTCTCACAGATTAGTGATCTTTTTATTTCTTTAATACATGGCTGGTTACCAGACAGACTGCCAACATTTTCCTTTCTGGTAATTGTATACTGACTTTAAAGCTGGTCTTTACCTGACACAGTACTAAACGTAATTTACCTAGAGATGAAACAATGTGTTTATGATGCAAGCCTTCAGCTATTTGTTTCTCATACAGAGTGTATGTCTGCTAAGAAATATGAAAAATTTTCTCTGAAGTCTGAATGTATGGTGGAAGATGTTTCATCAAGATAAGAATGACTAGTTAAAATATAACAACCCAGGTCTTTTCCCGCTAACTTTAGTCGACAGCTGATAGAGATGACACAATGACTGAAAGAGACTGAAAAACGTTTTTGGCTCACAGCTAGGAAGGCTGTCTCTGCCCCGTTCGCACTAGGGCATTTAAAACGGTTGAGAGCTTTGAACGCTTTTAATGCGGTTAGCTCAGTTCGTCGTCACGATATAACTGCTTTAAACTGAATTTTAGAAGCGTGCTCAAACCCTAAGACGGGGCTTTGAGCACGCCCAGAAACTGTTTCAAAAGTAAAGTGATTCACCTACAGTGCGAACCCGCCAGCTCCTATCCTTTTAATGTTCTTCGAGCAAGCACGCAAAGCATCATGGTAAGCAGCTTTTCAATGCTGCTGAATTCGGTTCATAGTGGGCACGGATCTCTGCCGCAGTGTGAACCCTGTAAAATGCATTGCCTGATGCGGATTGCAGGAAGGGGGTTGTAGTATGAATGCTACAACACGGTAAGTGCTAATCCACTTTTAAAAATGTTTTGCACAACCGTGCTGTAGTGCGAACGGGGCCTTAGTTAGGTCCCATACACGCCAGGATTTTTAAACTGGTTTAGCTCTGATATAATTATTATTAAGGTTTGCATCCATATTGTAGAATGGTAAAAATTGTGCTACAATTTGTATTCTGAAAGCATGCTGTAACTCTGCTTGGAGGTAGGCTAGAGCGCAGTGTAAGAGCAACACAGTCAGATACTGTGACCCATATTTAAAGCAATGTGAATGCAATTCATGCTGTGACATGGATTATGGCAACCACCTGTAACCCAAAATCAGTTTTTCTGCTGTGCCTGACAACCAAAAAAATATTTGTACACAGTTCTTAGCTCACAGTGAGATACTGATGTCAGTTCAGACCTTGTTTCCAAAATGTATATTTGTGCCTGATCATGAGTATCCCAGCATGCACTGCAGTACTGTATTGTTTTGTGCTGGTGCTGCAGTGATGCCTGGGAACTTATTTTGGCTTGCATGGTATTTGATCATGGTTGTTTATGCTGCATCTGATGTACCTTTACGTTTTTAGTTTATTCACATTTTTTAAGATGACATTTGGGTTTGAATTATTCAAATATGTCTATATCTATTTGGCTTATTTGTATAATTAGTTGTTTCACCTGGTGATGATGTTATTTGATGCATACATCACAGAGACTCCATGCTATTTAGATGTGAATACTATGTTGTGACTCCACCCCCTGATGAAGAGGGATTGTTCCCTCAAAGCGCTGGGAAATATTGGAAGTAGTTCAACAAACATTATTTAATTTTGGAGACTCGTCTGTGCAATGCTGCACTCTTTGTGTTTTACAGAGTATTTGCCTTTTATGCATCTGCTCCTTTGTTTTACTGCTGAACGCACCTGAACTTGTGTTTGCTATTGTACTGGCTTGACGCTCTTTCGTGCTGCTTATCCGGTTAGGGGGTTTCAGCTCTCTGTATGATATTTATCTGAGATTACAAATTTATGAAGCGGATTAAGAGCATCTGCTTTGCTCCTGCTGTTTTCTGACAAGTTGTTTCACAGGAGTTTGAGTCGACAACATGAGAGCACTTTACAACCCCTGAATCGTTTGGAGTTTCTTTCCTTTAAACAGGGAGCAGGTATAGGTGGTTTACTTGTTAATGACTTGATTCCAGTTTCCTGATGGCTAGCATAGCAAGATATGATCAAAGAAGGGGATATTGAAAAGATTCCTGGGTTGGAGGATGAGAGGGACACCGTTGAATATCAAGCATCCTGTTTGGAGTCTACAAGCACGAGTTAATAGATGCATCATTTAATTACCTTCTCTATTTGCTGCTAACACAGTAAGTCCTGATTCTGAAAAAAACTGCTGAACTTAAGACAACTTTTTCCAAATTAGAAAAAATACTTAAAAATGAACTATCATTATATTTTAACATAAGCAGCCTAGAAGATGAATATGCAGCAAATAAAAGAACACCACGTGGATTAAGACTGGACATTAAACATACTATGGGTATTAATAAGTTTAAGTATAAGGCTGAGTGGGAAAAAACTTTACACACCTGCTCAGAGGAACTCATTAATATACTAATAAAGGAAGATAAAGCTAATTATAATGAATCAAAAATTGAAATGGAGTCCACACAAAATGAATTTAGCAAATTAAAGACACATCCACTATTTGATTCAAAGGAAAAAGAACTTAATAAAAATCTAGACATTTTTGGAAAGGAGATTATCAAATGTAAGAAACAAAACATTTATGAGATTTACAAGACTATACTGCAGGTCAGATCTTCATTTGGGACAGACCCTCATGCTCACAGAGTAGGGGCAGACAACATAGCCCCAGTGGGTACAGAAACAGAGGATGCACAGTAGAAATTGGTATTGGAAAAGTAAAAATAACAAGTCTTCTACACAAGCAGCAGCATAACCAGATAGTGAACTGAGTACTTCTACATCCACCAATAAAGATAACAAAAAAGTTTTTTTCAGAAAAGAAGAAACAATAGAACGCCAACGAAAAAAACCAGAGGAGGGAAATGAGAAGGGAGGAGAAGAGGGTCCCAACAAGAGGCAAACCCGATCCGGGAATCCAAAGAGATAATTAAGTAAAGTAATGTGACATTTGACGAACATGAATTGAGTGTGTTGTGTAAAGGTTTTAGTTTTATACCGTCCCCAAAAGTAAATCACTTTCAGCTTCAGGTAGAAATATTCAAATTTTTTTTGAAGAATTATTTTGAGACACTTACATACCGTACGCTGTCAGTTGGCGGGCAACCGGGCAGCTTGCGGGCGGGGTGCTGCCACCTGCCGCTGACTGGGGAGGTGGCGGGCTGAGTGGGCGGTTGGGAGGGGGTACCGCTGGACCACCAGGGTTATTTCACTCACTGTAAGTCCACATTCGGGCTATGGGATCGGGTCCACTGGACCACCAGGGATATTATTTAATGGAAGCCCGTGATCGGAATGAGGGATCGGGTTCACTGCACCACCTGGGGTATTATTTAATGAAAGCCCACAATCGGGCTGAGGGATCGGGTCCACTGGACCACCAAGGAGTTTAATTCATTGCATACCCGCGATCAGGCGTTGGGGCGCGTTGATCACCAGGGGCAGGGGGCATCGGTCCCCGACGGCTGCAGCCTGGCAGGGCGCCAGGCGCAAGTCACCGGGGATTGGCACACCTGCATGCAAATAGGGCCATGATGACATGCAAATGGCCCCATTTGCACCTTGCATGCATTATGGCCCCATTTGCATATCCATCACTGAATATCGAGGTTGCTGCGCCTAGCGTAATGGCACTTGTGCTGGTGCATCCCCTGCTCCTCTCTGGTCCCTTGCGCTGGCACAGTGCCACTGCTCCATGCACAATGCGGGTGGCCACAGTGCCATATTCAACGGTGCTGAGCCATGGCACAGCACCATTGAATATCACCATGTCAACACCCTGGCGCATCCCAGTTGCGCTGCGCCCAGGCTTGTGCCACAGCCCGGCACAGTCTGAATATCCCACCCATTAAATCTAAGTACTCAGAATGTGACACATTTGGGATTGGAAAATTCATCTAGAAAAAATAGATTTAAATCCAGGTCTCTATTCTGTCCCTCCCCCTCTGATCCTGCTATATTATCATTTCAAAAGTTGGTATTTAATGAAGTTGAAAGTTTATTTAGCAAACAAAGGTTCATTAGCACACATAATTTTACTCCATTAGGCCATTAGGCTCTTGAAAGACTAAAGCAAAGAACAGATGTCATTTTCAGAGAATCTGATAAGGGAGGAAATGTAATTATTTTGAATAAAAAAGATTATGAGACTGAAGTCTTACAATTGTTATCAGATCATAATACATACAGTATATTAAATAAAGATACGACATTACACTACCAGTCTCTTTTATTCGATGTCATTGATGAAGCATACAGAAGGGGTTTTATTTCCAGTGTGTAGAGCAAATATTTAAAAGCACAGACACTAGGTGCCCCCACATTTTACCACCTACCTAAGGTTCATAAGGATACTCTACACCTCCATGGTCACCCGATCATTTTGGGAATAGGGTCCCTGACCGAAAACTTGTGTTTTTGAGATTTCTTTTTGCAACCCCTGGTACTTATTCTCAGATCCTACACCAGAGATTCATAGAAAGATAGAAACATACACATAGAATCGGACACAGCCCAGCTACTGAAGCGCTTCCTCCTGGAGCTGAACAAACAAAGAGGGTGCCTAGAGGTAATTAAATCCACCCCCTTTACTAGCACCTTTGTGTGGGGTGTTGTGTGTTGATTCTTCTGCCCTAAAAGGATGCAGAACGGCCTCTGCTATCCATGGACAATTCACCTGCCTGCCTTTGCACTAATCTGGAGGGACTGTGAGCCGGCGGGGGGGTTGTGGAATTGTTAGCAACTGCATATTCTCTGGGGGATTCTTGCTGTATATCCTCATTTACTGCATTAACTGCCTAGGAGCTAGCGACTGCAGTCTGGGGTATTTTTACAGTGTAAGCTTGATTCTGTGAAGCTGTATTACTTACCTGCTTGGTGCTCAGCGTGTTAGTATAATTATCGCCATCTTCCCAAGAACTAGTATCGGGACATTCTCTCGCGCAGGCACAGCAATGACCCAGGCCTTCCTGCTGCATACTGATATAATCCTTTGTGCTCCTTTCTCCCCATATAGGCCCTGATCCTGCCCTCCACACCCAGACACAGCCCAGCTACTGAAGCGCTCCTTCCTGGAGCTGAACAAACGAAGCAGGTGCCTAGGGATAATTAAATCTACCTCCTTTACTAGCACCCTTGTGTGGGGTGTTAGCCCGTCGACACGCTATGCACGTCGACTGCTCCACCCACCCACGGGCGTCCCTTAATTTATAGGCCCTCCCTCCTGACATCACTTCCTGCCTGCTGAATTACTAAGTCCCCACTTTTCCATTTGCAGGTTATACCTGCCAGCCACCAGAGGGACCCACACATTCCCTCCTTAAGCTCCACTACCTGTTTTCCTTCCCCCAACTTCCTAAAACCTCTCTAACCTCCAGTGCCTTTCTCCCCTCTGCAACCCACACCTACCTCTGCTCACACCTCTCCCAGCACCCAGCCCCACAGCTTGCCCTACATCCTGACTCCTAACTGTGCCCCCAAACCCACACCCAGTGACCACTAGGAGTTGCTATTTCGCACGCTGTTTTTGACCCCAACCCAGCCTGCATCGGACCCCTAGAACGAGGATCTCTGCTCTCACCCAGGCACTCTTCTAGCTGCCCTGACAGAGACTCGAAACTTGTACCCTGTCCACCAGAGTCCGTGTCACTACCACTAATCCAAAGTGGTATCCACGCTTTCTGGAAAACAATCTAAATACTTCTACCTTTCTACCCTACAGCTACCACAAGAGCCATATTAGTCCACCTCCTCCTAAAATGTCTCCCCCTCATCTACCTTCTAGTACCCTTGTCCCACCAGCCAGTCATCTCCCCTGGCTCACTGGTACCAGTGCCAACAATTCTCACTGACATAGTTTGATCTCACCCTACACTGACCATGTGCACTGGCCCACAGCACCCATCCCCTGGGTACCTCCTCAACGCTTACCCAGGCTCCCTTTGGCGGCTAATCGTTCTCACCTTCCCAACCTGGCAAACCCTACCCATCCCCTGTTCCCTGAAGGTCCCCTCCCCATCCTCACATATCTGTCAGAAGCCCACACATCACCACTCCCTGGCCAGAGCCGTGATCCTCCTTCTACTCTTAACAGGCAATATACATCCTAACCCAGGTCCTACCCAGACCAACCCACCAGGTGGGTCCCCCAGTCTGAGCATTGCCTCCATTAATATATGCAGCATATTGAAAAAATATGATACCCTCCAATGCTGGGTCATGCTGCACAAACCAAATGTCATTGCACTGGTGGAAACCTGGCTTTCAAAGTCCACCCCTGACTCCTTTGTCTCCCTCCCTGGCTACACCCTATACTGGGAGGATCGTATAGGCAAATGTGGGGGTGGCTGTGCAGTCTATACCAGGGATACACTCACTGGCCAAGCGCTCCCTACTCCGGCCCTTGCTAGTGGGGCACAGGCCCTTACCCTTAAACTTACTCCAGACCCCTCCAGGGGCCCCCTTTATCTCACCTCTGTCTACATTCCCCCAAAGAACCAAAACCCGGCACTACTATCCTTAACTGATTATCTTGCCACCCTCTCTCACAAGGCTGAACAAGTCCTTGTGGGGGACCTTACCATGAACTGGCTCAGTGCCACCTCTGCCACCACCCGGGACTCCTTCACAGCCATTGATCTGACACAGCTCGTTTTCCAACCCACTAGAGTAAACCCTAAGAGTGGTACCAGCACCCTCCTAGATGTTATCATCACCAACCGGCCCCAAAAAATCCTGGACATCCAAGTCCTCCCTGATGCACTCAGTGACTATTCCCCTATCCTATTCCGCTGGGTGACCCTCTCACCCCGACTCACAGCACAGCCCACACTCTGTCGGCATTTCAGACCAGGTGGGCTGAAAAACCTTAAGCAATTTCTTGCTCAGATAAACTGGTCCCCCATTCACCACGCTCCTGACATATATACTGCCCTTGCCTTCTTTTCCCTAACCTTTAACAAAGCCTGCGACCTCTTCACACCCCTCACGGCTGCCCGAACCAAAAAACATAATGTGCCCTGGATTACTCCTGCCCTATTACAATTGCTCAGGCTTAGGGATAACCTATGGCACCTTGCCACAGAAACAGGCCGGATGGCTGACAGACAGGCCTACAATGCTGCATGGAATAAGTGCACTTGGGCCATCCGAAAAGCCAAGGCCGACCGCTACCAGGCCACACTCACCTCCTCCTGGGGGTGTGCCCGTACTTTCTGGGAAAATGTCAAACAATTAAATGGAAGTGCACGTTCCCCTCCCCCATCCCAGATCACCATTGATGGCACAACCATTACGGACCCAGCAAACATTGCAAACTACTTTAACACAGCCTTTACGGACCTGAGCTCTGTCCTCCCCAGTAATTTCTTTGACCCACCACCCTCCCTACCTGCCCCAGTCCTCCAGCACCCTTGCTTCTACCTGCATAGGGTAACTGCCCAGGAAGCCAGACCCCACGTGGTCAGAGCATTAAAAAGCAATAGTCCAGGTGATGACTCCCTGGACCCCAGCATTCTCCATCTGGTCCTGGATCAGGTTCTTGCCCCACTTACCAGCCTTCTCAACAAATCCCTCTGCCTGGGGCAATTCCCAACTGAATGGAAAACCGCCATTGTTACTCCCATTCACAAAGGTGGTGACAGGTCCTCTGCCGGGAACTACCGTCCTATCTCCATACTCCCACCCCTCTCCAAAGCCCTAGAAAAGCTGGTTGCCACGCAAATCACTGACTTCCTGACCAAACACAACATCCTCTGCCCTGAACAGCACAGTTTCCATGCAGGATACAGCACTAGCACTGCTCTAATTGAATTTTCAACTTTCCTACACTCCTCTCTGGACTCCGGCTCCCTAGCTGGCGCAGTGTTCGTCAACCTCTCAAAGGCATTCAACACTGTCTCACACCCCCTCCTTCTGGATGCCCTCTGCCACACTGGCTTCTCTACTAGGCCTCTTGCCTGGTGCACCAGCTACCTATCTGCCCACTCCCAATGTGTCAGAATTAATGGGACACTTTCCAAAACTTGTCCCATCCGTTCAGGGGTTCCTCAGGGCTCCATTCTGGGACCCCTACTCTTTTCACTCTACCTAAACACCCTGCCTAGTGCATGCACTGGGAAAATTCTGCTGTATGCAGATGATGCCGTCATCTTTGCCACCCACTGTAACCCTATCTCCCTCCAGCACTCCTTACAACTATCCGATAATGATGCCGAAACATGGTTTAAAGAGCACAGGCTGGTCATTAATCTCAAAAAAACAAAAACAATGCTCTTTGCCCACCTCCAAAACAAAGCCAGCAACTTCCCACTACATATCCACCCCGGCTCCAAACAACCACTAGAGCAAGTCCACTCCTATAAGTACCTTGGGGTCTCCTTTGACTCAGCCCTCACCTACCACACCCATATTGATGCACTTGCCTCAGCCACTAATGTGCGGCTAGGTATCTTATACCGCCATAAAAATTGCCTCCCCCCCACTGCCCTCCGTATAGCAGTTACTTCCTCTGTACTATCCCTTGTTGACTATGGCCTACCAGTATACGGCGCTGCTGACACGACCGCCCTCAATAAAATTCGACTCATCTTAGATAAAGCATGCAGGCTAATCACTGGGGCCCCAGGCTTACGCATTCGTGCCAGCTCTATGACATGGCAAAACTGCTGAACCTAGATGAACGTCTACACTACCAAACATGCCTACTAACAAAAAAAACTCTTCTTGGCCTGTCCCCACCTGGACTGACAGCCTCCCTCCACCAAGCCCAACCCTTGGTCTGCACACGGTCCTCCTGCAAGGCCACTTTTCTGGTCCCAAGATCTAGGACATCCCATGGACAGAGGTCCTTCTGCTATAGAGCTCCATCCTGGTACAACTCACTCCCTGCCCCCATCTCAGATGCCCCCACAATTTCCAAATTCAAAATCGCACTTCGCAGCCAACTATATGATACGCGAAGCTTCTCCTGTCTATAACTGAGGCATAGCTCCCTGTGCCCTGACAATGCCCGCTGGGCGGCATCCACACCACTCCTCTTTAATCCACACCCATTGCTGTTTGTACTGCTATTATCCTGCTGCTTGCTCTTACCATCACGCAAGAATGTGCCATTGTAACCAAACTGGCTTATCTGTCTACCTGATGTAAGACAAAGAACCTCTGTGTGCAAACACTGAGGCAATGGTTACCCCAAAGGGCATTTGGCTGGAAAGCCAAGTTTCAAGAAAATACAAAATCACACATGCCTTCACAATACAAAGCATCATGGGCTGCACATGCAAATCACCACAGAATGTTATGCTGGTCCAACTTTAAGCAAAATTGCATGGTGCCGAAATGCCACTCACACAGTTTGCAAAGGGTGCTAACAGAACTGCTTCTGTTAGCACCCTTTGCAAACTGTATGAGAGGCCTTCCGGCACCATGCAATTTTGCTTAAAGTTGGACCAGTATAACATTCTGTGGTGATTTGCATATGCAGCCCATGATGCTTTGCATTGTGAGGGCATGTGTGATTTTGTATTTACCTGATGTAGTCACAGGTGTTTGCTAACTATGTAACCCGGAAGCTGTAATCAAAGTTCTGTTAAGTGCTTGCAATTGTAACCAAACTGGCTTATCTGTTTACCTGGTGTAATCACTTGTGCTTGCTAACTATGTAACCTGTATGCTGTAACCAAAGTTCTGTTAAGTGCTTGCAATCTATGTAACCCATAAGCGGTAACCAAAAGTCTGTTATGTATTTGTCCTCAATGTGACCAGGTACCTTTGGAAATGAGCCTTTGGCTGAAAGGTTGTAAATCGATGTTCAAATTAATAAATAAATAAATAAAACATAGAACATAGAAACATAGAAGTTGATGGCAGATAAGTACCGCAAGGCCCATCCAGTCTGCCCATTTCTTTTTCTACCTTATGAATGTGCCATCGGCCTTTACTTAGTCAATGGCCTATCTATTCATACTCATCTGTATTGCTCCCTTATGCCTATGCCATGCCTGTCTGAAGCCCTGCACTGTATTCATATCTACCATTTCCTGAGGTAGGCCGTTCCATGCAGCCACCACCCTTTCTGTGAAAAAGAACTTCCTCACATTACCCCTTAATTGGCCTCCGTCTAATTTCATTCTGTGTTCTCTTGTCCTGCTATTTTTCTTATATTGAAACATGTTAGACCCTTTCACCTTGTTAATGCCCTTAAGGTGCTTGAATATTTCGATCATATCACCTCTCTCCTTCCTTTGCTCTAGGGTATACGTATTGAGTTACATTAATCTGTCCTCATATGTTTTTGGCACTGTTTTGGTTGCCCTTCTCTGGACTGCCTCAATTTGGTTAATGTCCTTGTGAATGTGTGGCCTCCAGTACTGCACACAGTACTCCAGATGGGGCCTAATCAGTGTCTTGTAAAGAAGGATTATCACCTCCCTTTTCTGACTTGTGATACCCCTACTAATACCCCCCAACATCCCCCTAGCCTTACCTACTGCTTTAGTGGTCTGCTTGGATGATTTCAGGTCATCAGTGATGATGATGCCCAAGTCTCTTTCTTCCCTTGTGACTGCTAGCAACTCCCCTCCCAGCCTATAGGTGACTTCAGGGTTTCTCTTCCCTATATGCATGATCTTGCACTTCTTTGTGTTAAACCCCAGCTGCCACTCTTTCGACCATTTTGCTAGTTTATCCAGATCTCTCTCATTCTGCCCACCCCATCTGGATCATCTACTCTATTGCAGATCTTGGTGTCATCTGCAAACAGACAAACCTTACCCTCCAGTCCATCTGCAATGTCACTGATGAAGATATTGAAGACGACTGGCCCCAGGACTGATCCCTGAGGTACCTCACTTGTGACTTGCATCTCTTCTGACTGTATATCGTTTACTACCACTTTCTGTTTTCTGCCTGTCAACCAGTTTTCCACCCAATTGACCAACTTCTGACCTACCTGAGCCTACCCAGCTTATTACTCAATCTTCTATGTGGAACAGTATCGAAAGCTTTGCTGAAGTCAAGGTAGGCAACATCAACTGCTCCCCCTTGGTCCACCACTCTGGTTACCCAGTCAAAGAAATCTATGAGATAAGTTTGACAGGACCTTCCTTTTGTAAACCCATGCTGTCTTGGATCCTGTACTCCTATGGATTCCAGGTGTTGCACTATCCTTTCCTTAAGGAGTGCCTCCATAATCTTGCCCACTACTGAAGTAAGACTGACTGGTCTGTAGTTCCCTGCCTCCTCCCTGCTACCACTCTTGTGGAGCAGGATCACATGAGCCCTTCTCCAGTCTTCTGGGACCTCTCCTGTGCTCAGAGACTCACTAAACAGTTCTGATAACGGCTCTGCTAGTTCCACCCTTAGCTCCTTTATTGCCCTGAGATGTATACCATCAGGTCCCATTGCCTTGTCCACCCTGAGCTTATCAAGCTCTTGTAGGGCCATTTCTTTTATGAAGGGACTAGTGCACACCTCCTTCCCCCCTGTGTTCATGGTGCTGAGATGTGGGCCCTGCCCTACCTTCTCTTCAGTAAATACTGAGCCAAAGTATCTATTTAGGATAGCTACTTTTACATGGTCCTCCTCCTCATACGCCCCATATCCCCTTTGATCTTAGCAATACCCCCTCTGGACTTTCTCCTTTCACTAATGTATCTATAGAAAGTCTTGTCACCTTCTTTTACTGTTTGTGCTAGTGTTTCCTTGGTTTGGGCCTTTGCCTGCCTTACTGCCTTCCCTGCTTCCCTTAGGGAAGCTTGGTATGCCTCTCTATCTTCATTCTGCTGCGTTCCCTTATATTTTCTGAAGGCCAGACGTTTGACTCTGACTTTTTCTGCTACTGTTTTTGAGAACCAAAGTGGTTTCCTTCTTCTTTTGCACTTCCTTTTCGGTCAAACACAATGGGATGTTGCTTCAAGTATTGCATTCTTAATGCTTGCCCACTTTGCCTGTACCCACTCACTTGTATTTCTTTTTGCCAGGCATAGCTTAACTCTGTTGGCCATCTTATCAAAGTCAACTCCTCTGAACTCCCATATTTTTGCCTTGGAATGGGATGATTTTGTTCTAGTGGCCAAATCCAGGTGACCTTCTACCTGGAGATCTGTGATCATTTCCCTGTTAGTAAGTACTAGATCTAGGATAGCCCTGCCTCTTGTGGGTTGTTGTACTAGTTGTTTGAGGCCCTCCCCCTGCAGGGAATCCACCATATGTCTAGTTCTTGTAGATGTTCCTACTGGTATTGACTAATCTGTATCTAGCATGTTGAAGTCTCCCATTATCAGAACCTCCCCTTTAGCTGTCATTTTGTGTGGTTTTGTATATATTTTCTAACAGTAATGTGTCTATGTCCTTCCCCTAGTCTGGAGGCCTGTAAATAACCCCAGTTCGTATGGATGTCCCATTTCCTGTTTCTAGGGTGACCAACAGTTCTTCTTACTCAGAATTTCTGTAGCTTTGATATTTTCACTGACATAAAGGGCCACTCCACCCACCCTTTTTGCACCTTGATTCCCTACATATATGGGAAAAACTTGATAAAGCAATTTGGCAGCCTCACTATTTATGGATTAATATTGACTTTAGTTTTCTGTACACTTGCATACCACACAATTTGGGATTGCAAGCCTTAAGAGAATGTTTGGAATCAAGTGTGTATCCTGGCTCACTGCCACATAACTTTTTGGTAGCTGTGGTAGAGTTTATTCTAAGGTACAATGTTTTATTCAAAAACAAATTCTATTTACAAACTACAGGTATGGAGATGGGTTCTACTGTAGCTCCCAGTTATGCCAGTCTCAATCTTGGTTGGTGGGAAAATTCATTCATTCATTTTATTTGTTAACCGGGTTAAGACACTGAGCCGAAGCCCTTTTTCAGGACTGACCCGGACATATAACGACTTAACAAACAAGTATAAAATTAAATATTATATAAAACAACAATTTTCATACATTAAACATAATATGTACAAACAGAAAATGCTAATAAATACTATTTGAATCTGATCTTAAAACCTGAATAGGACTTAATTGATCTTAAAGAAACTGGTAACTCATATTTTCATGGAAACTAAAGATTGTGTCTTGGAACAGGTATACAGATGATTTATTTATTATCTGGAGAGGCTCAGAAAAAGAGACACTGGAATTCCTGCATTCTATTAATCAGAACAGTAGCCAGCCCGGTGGCACTGAGGGTTGAGGTGTTGGACGCAGCGATGGCACTGGTGACCTGGGTTTGGTGATGGACTCGGGTAGCCGGGGGTCGGCAGGGGATGGAGAGGATGGAGAGTCCAGAGGACAGCTCTCCTCTCCCTGGGGATGGTTTCAGGGCTGCTCGGTGTTCTGATGACCCCCAGTGGAGATCGGGGGTACTACAGGTACACCAGCAACATAATGGGCAGAGTGTGGCAATTGCTAGCAGGGCAGCCATGCACAGGCATCATTGCATGCTGCACTCCAAGGAGGATACAAGACTGATAAATCCCTGGCAGCTGGGTGAGGTGACAGCATGGTCTCCCAGGATGGAAATCCCTACACGCTCAATGCCAGCCACGATCCTGACCCTACCCCCTGAGGATCCTTGGCCTCCTCCTGTATGCGGTCAGCGGGAGAGGAGGGGATCCTGATACCAATGCTTTGGGTGGAAGAGTGGTTCAAGTGGGCGGTAAAGAGGTGGAAGATGAGCGAACCGACCTGAGAGATGTCCCAGACTGTGTTTCCTCGGTCTGGGCCTTTGCCTGCCTTACTGCCTTCCCTGCTTCCCTTAGGGAAGCTTGGTATGCCTCTCTATCTTCATTCTACTGCGTTCCCTCATATTTTATGAAGGCCAGACGTTTGACTCTGACTTTTTCTGCTACTGTTTTTGAGAACCAAAGTGGTTTCCTTCTTCTTTTGTGCTTCCTTTTCGGTCAAATACAATGGGATGTTGCTTCAAGTATTGCATCCTTAATGCTTGCCCACTTTGCCTGTACCCACTCACCTGTATTTCTTTTTGCCAGGGCTAGCTTAACTCCGTTGGCCATCTTATGAAAGTCAGCTCCTCTGAACTCCCATATTTTTGCCTTGGAATGGGATGATTTTGTTCAAGTGGCCAAATCCAGGTGATCTTCTACCTGGAGATCTGTGATCATTTCCCTGTTAGTAAGTACTAGATCTAGGATAGCCCTGTCTCTTGTGGGTTGTTGTACTAGTTGTTCGAGGCCCTCCCCCTGCAGAGAATCCACTATATGTCTAGTTCTTGTAGATGTTCCTACTGGTATTGACTAATCTGTATCTAGCATGTTGAAGTCTCCCATTATCAGAACCTCCCCTTTAGATGTCATTTTGTGTGGTTTTGTATATATTTTCTAACAGTAATGTGTCTATGTCCTTCCCCTAGTCTGGAGGCCTGTAGATAACCCCAGTTCATATGGATGTCCCATTTCCTGTTTCTAGGGTGACCAACAGTTCTTCTTATTCAGAATTTCTGTAGCTTTAATATTTTCACTGACATAAAGGGCCACTCCACCCACCCTTTTTGCACCTCGATTCCCTACATATATGGGAAAAACTTGATAAAGCAATTTGGCAGCCTCACTATTTATGGATTAATGTTGACTTTAGTTTTCTGTACACTTGTACACCACACAATTTGGGATTGCAAGCCTTAAGAGAATGTTTGGAATCAAGTGTGTATCCTGGCTCACTGCCACATAACTTTTTGGTAGCTGTGGTAGAGTTTATTCTAAGGTACAATGTTTATTCAAAAACAAATTCTACTCACAAACTACAGGTACGGAGACGGGTTCTACTGTAGCTCCCAGTTACGCTAGTCTCAATCTTGGTTGGTGGGAAAATTCATTCATTCATTTTATTTGTTAACCGGGTTAAGACACTGAGCCGAAGCCCTTTTTCAGGACTGACCCGGACATATAACGACTTAACAAACAAGTATAAAATTAAATATTATACAAAACAACAATTTTCATACATTAAACATAATATGTACAAACCGAAAATGCAAATAAATACTATTTGAATCTGATCTTAAAACCTGAATAGGACTTAATTGATCTTAAAGAAACTGGTAACTCATATTTTCATGGAAACTAAAGATTGTGTCTTTGAACAGGTATACAGATGATTTATTTATTATCTGGAGAGGCTCAGAAAAAGAGGCTCTGGAATTCCTGCATTCTATTAATCAGAACAGTAGCCAGCCCGGTGGCACTGAGGGTTGAGGTGCTGGACGCAGGGATGGCACTGGTGACCTGGATTTGGTGATGGACTTGGGTAGCCGGGGGTCGGCAGGGTATGGAGAGGATGGAGAGTCCAGAGGACAGCTCTCCTCTCCCTGGGGATGGTTTCAGGGCTGCTCGGTGTTCTGATGACCCCCAGTGGAGATCGGGGGTACTACAGGTACACCAGCAACATAATGGGCAGAGTGTGGCAATTGCTAGCAGGGCAGCCATGCACAGGCATCATTGCACGCTGCACTCCAAGGGGGATACAAGACTGAAAAATCCCTGGCAGCTGGGTGAAGTGACGGCATGATCTCCCAGGATGGAAATCACCACACGCTCAATGCCAGCCACGATCCTGACCCTACCCCCTGAGGATCCTTGGCCTCCTCCTGTATGCGGTCAGCGGGAGAGGAGGGGATCCTGATACCAATACTTTGGGTGGAAGAGTGGTTCAAGTGGGCGGTAAAGAGGTGGAAGATGAGTGAACCCACCTGAGAGATGCCCCAGACTATCAGGCAAGAAAAAGAATCTAAAAAAAAAAATTAATTAGTACAGATTGAATTTGCATTTCACATTTGACATGCATCATGAAAGCATTTCCTTTTTGGATCTGCCTCTCACAGCTAAACAAAATGGCAAACTGAAACAGAATGCTTTCAAAAAAAAAAAAAAAAGCTGCAGGAAACTCAGTTTTGTTTGCTACCAGTGCACATCCACCAGCATTGATTAGGGTCTATTCCTAATTGATAATTCTTGTGTCCTTGGCACAATTGCTCATCGGAGGAAATCTATCTATTACAAGCAGAAGAAATGTACAGTAGATTTTTCAAATGAGTCTATCAGAAGAACATTTTAGATAATGCTCTAGAGTGAGCTTCACGACAGGATAGGAATCCTCTGCTTAAGCCAAAAGCAAAGGAGCGTTCTAATGATTCAGTTATTAATTTCATCCTTGAATACAACAAGCATTTGTCGGTGCCAAATGTTGTCTCGCTGGCATTGATATTGGCATTGGTAGTGCAGGAGTTAGAGATGCATAATAGGAATGGCAGTAAAGTATTGAACTGATGCCAATCCCACCCCCACCCTCCAGAGACTGACAGACATTGGGATGTGTCTTTGTGTCATCAGCTAAAACGCTCATGCCATTGTACCTCACCCTACCCTGTAGACACTAACAAGTGTTGTGGTGTGCTTTGGGGTCTTTGGGCCTTATACTTACCCCATTCCATAAGGAAATACGCTGAGACAGGTGCAGTATAGGAGAATGGGGTGAACTTTAGGGCCGAACACTCCAAGGCACAGCTCGATGCCTGTCACTGGCTGCAGGGTGGGGTGGGGTGGAATGGCGTGAGCATTACAGCCAATGATCTCAAGTCACACTTAACTCCTGTCAGTCTCTACAGGATGGGGTGTTACAGTTGGAAACCCTAATGTCGTAGGCGTTTGTTGGTATTTTCACTCCAAATTTTCAACATGGGCTTTTTGTGACCCCACCTCATGAAGAGCAGCACAACTAGTTTGTTACTTGAAAGGTGGTCTTGCACAGTGACTATGCCATTTGGTGACACAGGGGCGAAAACACATTTTGGGCAGGATGTGGAAAATGACAACTGTATTGTTCATGAGGAGGTGTAAAAAAATGGCAACGTTGAAAATCTGGAGTGAAAATATGAAAAACTAGTGAAGTCATGAGCATGCATAGAAACTGTGCAACACACGTCCGTAACCCAATTATTTTTGGGAATGTTTTAACCACATTTTCAACATAGGCATTTTGGGATGTCCCCTCAAGAACAGTGGTACTGTGATTTTGTTAATCTGTCCCAAAAGTTGATTTCCCACAGCGACCACGTCATTATGCGCCACAGGTGCGAAAACACATTTTGGGCAGGATGTGAAAAATGACAGCTGTACTGTTCATAAGGAGGTGTAGAAAAATGCCAGTGCTGAAAATCTGGGATGAAAATATTGCAAATTTGCAAAATTACAAGGGTGCATGGAAACTGCACAATGCATGCTTGTAACACAGTCATTTTATGGACTTTCATCACAACATTTTTAACATATGCATTTTAGGACCTCTGCTCATGAACAGTGTCACCATCATTTTCTCAAACTCTCCCAAAAACTGATTTTGCACAGTGATCACGCTATTAAGCGCCGGAGGTGGGAAAACACAAGGAGGTGTGGCAAAATGCCAATTTTGAAAATCTGAAGTGAAAATATTACAAATTCACGAAGTTACAAGTGTGCGTGGAAACTGCACAATGCACACTCATAAAACAGCCATTTCTTTTCACCAAATTTGCAACATAGGCTTTTTGAGAGCCCCCCTCATGAACGGTGGCACTGTCATTTTGTTAATCAGTCCCGAAAGGTGATTCTGCGCAGTGACCACAAAATCACCTTTCAGGACCTAATAATGTCATGACAGTGACTGAATTCATGAGGAGGGGTCCCAGTAACCCCATGTTGAAAATTTGGTCTAAAAATTTCCCAAAATAGCCGAGATATTCACCAAAGTTAAAAAAAAACTATTTATGCCATTATACAGCTTACTGGCATTTCTTCAGTTAGCGGTTAGCTTTGAAGAGTGCAGACATGTTCCCGGTCCACCGAAGATCATCACGCCGGACTCTGGAGGTAAGTAAGGAGTGAGGATGTGTGTGGGGAGTCAGGGTATGCAGAGGTTGGGTGTGGTTTTGGGGTGGGGCAGGAGATACCGCAAGGGACCATTTTATTTTTTTTTAGGTTAAAAAAAAGACAACGAGGGTCGGTTTTCTTGTTTTGCAGGTGTTTGTTTGGTACACTGGCATGGGCTCCCTGTGTGCCACCTGCATAATGGGGAGGAGAACCACAGCCGATGGAGATTGGTCCCCCTGTTGGCACAGAAATGGGTGGGGGGCATGCATGATGCTGAGGGGGATTGGGCACCCCCTCAGCACACAGCACACATTGGGGGCTGGGGACATTATGCCAACGGGAAGTGGGCTCCCCCATCAGCAAATTAAACTAGGCAGGGGGGCCTGAAGCCAACAGGGATTGGGCCCCCCATCTGCAAGGAAAGACTGTTGAAGGGGTGCATGATGCCGAGGGGGATTGGGCACCCTCTCGGCACACACGTAGAATGGGAGGGGGGCATCATGCCCAAGGGGAGTGGGCTTCCCCATCAGCAAATGAAGTGACTATGGCAGTCAGTGCCACCATGTTTAGGTTAAGGAAGTGCTTCATCAGCAAGGGCACTTCGGGAGGAGCCACTGCGTGACGAGCTTTGCTGTCATTGCTGTGGACCTTTCCTTAGATGTGCTTGCAACATTACATGCTGCTGTTGTGTCACCTACATGCTGCCTCATTGAGAAATGAGAGATGCACCTACTGATGCGTGCCCTGCATTTGCCCACAGTGACCGCACCTCCAAATCTGCCACTACTGCAATATGTTGGCTGGCAGGCAAGCACGAGCCAACATAAAAATATAGCCCTAAGATAAACTCTATTGTTAAACATTGGCATTTATTAGAGAATTGTAATATACCAGGGCTACTTCATCAGCCCCCACAAGTTACATACAGCTCCTACCTTGCTAACCGTTCCTAGTCGGTCTCTATTAACAATGTCCTATCCTCCTCCCTCCCCATCCTCACAGGTGTGCTTCAGGGATCTAGTCATGGGCCTATTCTTTTCTCCCTCTTTATTAACAATCCCCCCTCAGTCTGCACCCATGTCAATATTCACAAGTATGCAGATGATACCCTACGTTTTCTGTCCAGCCCATCCATCCAAGCCATCCAACCCTCCCTACAAAGCGATCTCACAGCGGTCACAGCCTGGTTCCATGCCAACTGCCTAAAACTAAACATAAAAGTAACCCATAGCCATGTCCTTTTGATCTAAACAAAAACTTACCAGGCTTCCCACCCTCCCAGTCTTCTTCTCTGCTTCCAACACACCTCTAGACAATGTCCCCAACTACAAGTACCTAGGAGTCTGGCTCGATCCTTCCCTCGACTTCTCTTCCCACTTTAGTGCTCTACATTCCAAGCTGCACCCTAAACTTGGGCTACTTTACCACCATAAAGCCAGTCTCTCCCTCCCAGTAAGACATGATCTCATAGTTAAATGGATCCTCCCAGTTCTTGACTACGGGGACATAGTTTACAGGGCTGCCCCAGCCACCTCCCTTGCCAGACTTGATGTCCTGTTTCATACCTCCTGTAGCTTTGTCTCTAACTCCCCCTCCTTATATCACCACTGTGACCTATACTCCTCCTTTAACTGCCAATCCCTCACTCAGAGACATTTCTCACACTGTTCCACCTTCATCGCTAAATACTGGTTTGGAACTCTTCCACCCTACCTTGCCTCCATCCTAATCCACCTAACCCCTCACCCTACAACTTGTGGTCGAACTGTGCCCACACCTTTTCCCTCTCACGTGTACGCACATCAGCTGGCAAACTTTCTTTCTGCTATAGACTTCCTTTCCTCTGGAATAGTGTTCCCCTCCAAATCTGTCTTTCTCCCTCTTAGCTGCCCTCAAGCACCTACTCAAACCAACCCCTACTACTTCCAGTATCTGCTCCCCTTCCTAGTACTCACTTACCTCTGCATCTTTGTCCCCCTCCCCACTTGTTGCAATTCATTATATATAATTCATTGTGTATAATAAATGTAAATATTGTTCTGCATATACAAGATATTTCTTCAATGTATAAATCATTTATTTTTATTGTGTAAAATTCAAACTTTTTGCAACAACTTTGCTATCAATGTTGTATTATTGCTGGCCCAGTGGTGCTGAGGGTTGAGATGCTGGATGCCACACCTCGTGCTACACCAGTGACCTGGGTTTGGGAATGGACTCGAGTCATCCGGGGTCAGCCGGGGGAGAAGGATTGAGCATCCATGGGACTACTCTCCTCCTCCAGGGAGGGTGGGGTGGGGTACCCGCGAATGTGCTGACTCCTGGCAGTAGCTAGGTGGTAGTGTGAGTCACAGTGTGATGGAAGGGAACAGCATGGGCAGATATACCATAAGTGGATGTGCGCACTGCAGCGTCATTGGCGTCCTTGCATGCCCATGCTGTGGGGGGGAACTAAAGAGACAAAATTGCCAATCCTCCAGCGCACATGAAGGACTGTCCATGGCACTGCATCAGATGTTCCCAGGAGCTCCCTCTGGTCCTGACCCCTTGGTCTTCCATGAGGAGGTCCATGATGTGACCTTAGAGAGGGAGAGGGTGAGGAGGTTGTAGCTTGGGCATGGCGCCTGTTGCAGGAGCTGCCAGAACAGGACCGGAATAGGGGAACCATAGGACCACCCCAGCAGGAGGCAAGGCTGATAAATAAAGAAACAAAAAAAAGTTGTATTATCAATTGCTGTATTTTATTAGTCTGTACTCCCTCTCCTGGGTCAAACCTGCAACTGAGCTTCTGCTCATAGTGCCTTTCCCCGTTTCCAACTTTTAAATAAATACAGCAGGGCAAATAAACATAACTCTTATAGGTCCCGTACAAACTGTCCCCGTTTCCAACTTTTAAATAAATACAGCAGGGCAAATAATCTTGGAGACTATCTGTCATAGTTATTATGTTTCTGAAAAAGTGCGCTGCCACTCTTGGCTTCTTGAGAAATTCCTGAGTAGCTAAAAATGTGGTAAGCATTCTTTTCTTTTCTGCAGCTGCTCCTTTGTTTTACCATTGAGCGTGCCTGAACTTGTGTTTGCTATGGTACTGGATCATGGTCTGGACGCTCTGACAAATGAGCTTAAGCTTTTCAGTAACATTTTCAGTAACAGTATTGGAAATGGTAGACAGTTTGTACGGGACCTATAAGAGTTATGTTTAAAGGAGAACTACAGTCAAAATTTGTAGAAACATACTTTATGTTGTGCATTGTTTCGATTTATGGGTATAATCCTGGGGTCATCTTCCTTTTGTTTGCTGTTAGGCTTTTATTTTTCTAAATTTGCATGTTTTTTTTTTTGTTTTTTTTTGTTTTCCTTGGGACTCTCGTTTGAATAGTTTAATGTCCTTCTTTTTCCTACAATGCCTCCTGTTCCTTGTGACAGTGATGCATTCATGATTATTGATTCAAAGAGTACCTGCTACAGCAGCAATCTGCTGTTAGAAGCCTGATAGTCTGGCTACAGCTAAATAACTTCTTTTAATTCAGTCTTATTGTTTCTAGGTTTGTTTCTAGGTCTAGCCAGGAGGAGTTACTCTTTGGTTTTTTAAAGATTTTCATTTCATCAAACTACACACAGCCATGAAAAAGCTCACAAATCACCCCAGGTTATCGGTGGTGAAATGAGTGAGGACCCTAGCTGTTTCCTTACAGAATAGTCCACTCAATTATCCCTCAGGTGTTTGTCATCTGTTAATGGGGGCAGTGGTGGATGAAAAGGATGGATGGGAACAACTGCAAGGGGACCTAACTAAACTGGAGGTGTGGTCGGAGAAATGGCAGCTGGGATTCAATGTGAAAAAGTGCAAGGTTATGCACTCCGGGGCAAAGAACCCAAGGAGGGACTATTGGTTGGGAGGGGTGAGGCTGGGGATCACTGAGGAAGAGAAAGACCTAGGGGTGTTGGTAACAGGGAGCATGAACAACTGCTCAATGCAGGAAAGCAGCAGCTAAGGCGAACAAGATGCTGGGCTGTATCACAAGGGATTTCTCGTCCAGGCATAGGGAGGTGATCCTGCCCCTCTACAGATCTTTGGTCAGGCTGCACTTGGAGTACTGTGTGAGTACACAGTATCTGAAGAGGGATATTAATTTCCTGGAAGGTGTGCAATGGAGGGCAACAAAAGTGTTACAGGAGATGGAGGGCAAGGCCTACGAAGACAGGCTGAATGAGATGACTATGTACACATTGGAGGACAAGAGAGGAGGGATAGGGGGGATATGATTGAAACATTCAAGTATTTGAGGGGGATAAACAAAGCTAGCACTGAAGGGGTGTTTAAATTGAGGAGAGGAAGGGACACAAGGGGGTACGGACTAAGATTGGAGGGTGAAAGATTTAGGAGGGAGATGAGGAGGCACTACTTCACAGAGAGGGTGGTGTCTAAATGGAATGCTGTACCAGAAGGGATGGTATCATGCAAGACAGTAGGACATTTTACAAGGGAGTGAGACAAAGCAAGAGGGAGGGTCTGGGTGGAGGAGACTGAAGCCGTCATGGGAATGACAGATGGGGTGGAGGTTGGAACAGCTGCAGTCTAGGGTGCTAGCTGCACACTCTGGCAGACATTGACAGACCGGGTGGTCTGCTTCTGCTGGCAGATTCATATGTTCATATTTTTATATTGTAGCCTTCTTTAGTGCTTACTGGACAAGGGGAGTTACTTAAAATCACTGTTGTAAATTTGACACAAAACCAGCACTTGGAGAATAGATGGTCATGAGTGCATCACTGTCACATGGGACAGGAGAAAGTTTAGAAAAAAGAAGAGCTATAAGAAATACAAATATGGCAGTCCTCAGGGGTGATAAAATTAGCAGGCAAATTTAAAAAAAACTTCTAACAGCAAATAAAATGAAGGACACATTGGGACTACACTGACAAATCAAAACACTCTGCACAACATATTTTTTGCAAATTTTGACTGTCATTCAACTTTGAACTCTAGTGCCAGTTTTTCTTAGATATGATCCATCTAGTTTCCTTTCCTTTATGTTCTCTTTTCTTGTGTATTACATTATATTTTTGTATTATTCTTGCAGAAGCTTGCACAGTTAATGTTTTATGATCAGGCATAACTATTTTGTATATATTATTAAATATTTAAAATCTTTGACTTAATTTTGAGTAAGGAAACAGGTAGCAGTTTGCTAATGGTCTATATCTGCTTTAAGACATTTAAACACGTGAGGCCCATTACATTAGCGATAAAGGGTCACAGTGTTTGGAGTGTACAGTTATTCTTAGGTCTCTGCTTTTATATGATACTGACAAGGAGAATCTGTAAAATGGGCTGGTTGGTTCAGCATTCCCAAGGGCATTCTGTTCTATGTCAGCAAGTGCATGGCCCACTGTTCTGAGTGCACAAGTGTGTAACAAGGGAGAGGTGAAGAACAGATTGTGTTGTGACCGATATGCTTTCTGGCAATGGTCTGATGGTACAGATGGGCAAGACACAGTCTGTTCTACTAGCAACAGAAATTCCAGCCATAAAGATGGTACTGGAATGTCTTCCATCACTCTCCTTGACTTGATGATTATACTGTCTCACCCTTTTTGTTTCCTTTTGTAACCCCCCTGCAAATGGGGGTTCCCAAAAGACTTCCAGGAGCTTGCTTGAATGCTCCAAGCCTGAATGGTGTTTGGCGTTTAAGCCATTTATCAGTGAGTGTTTTTAGAGCCTCTGGTACTGTCTCTTTAAGAGCTGTCTGCTTGCAGACATAATTAGTTTGTATGGGGGGACTGTGTGCTTCTCTGCTTGAGTACCACCGAGCTGCTGCCAATTCACTCCATTTTGCAGTCACTAGGAGTGCAAAGGAACCTATCTGAAAGATGTAACTGTTTGCCAGAAATCATTTAGAGTAATAATGAAATTATAGTTTGTCTAACCTTCTTCTTTGCAGTCAGAACTGTGTTTGCCTAGTTCCCCATTCTAGTTTTGAACTGCTGAACTGGACCAATCAGTGTGGGTTAAGGTAGCTCTAAATGTTGCCTTGGACGAATCAGAACTTGGACTCATAATCTGAGCCAGCCACAAGAGGATTGTATGGGCAGTGACTCTGGGAGATGTAGTTTAGACTTCGGCGCCTTTTTGGACCAACAGGGGCAGTCTATTGTGAGTGACAGCCAATCCAGCCAGGAACTGGGAGGAACTCAAAGGAAGTGCCCGGTTTTGTCTGCTGGAGTTTCAGTTGAGCTCTGGCAGTGAAGAGGGAAGGAGCCCTGTGTTTTTTCGTGTGCAGTTTTAGTTGGGAAACGTGTGTAAGGCACAGAGTTCCGGTCTGCAGCTTGTGTAACTGCTTGTTAGGACTGAATCTGTCCTGTGAAGAGAATCAAAGGATATCTGAAGAGTAGAAACCAGGCTCACCCTGTAGAAGACTGGAGAAATTGCTGAATTGCACTCGGTCTGTCAGGAACTGAATCTGCTGTGTGTTCTCCCGGGTATTGTGCAGTAATTGCGATCGGGATAGGAAGCAGCCTGCCTGGTATAGTACTTTCTTTTTACCATATAAATGTGTGAGGAGGCTTGTGTAGCTCAAGTGAATCCTGCTGCCATTAAAGGACTTTTGCCTGTGACTGTTTACCATATAAATGTGTGAGGCTTGTATAGCTCAAGTGAATCCTGCTGCCATTAAAGGACTTTGCCTGTTGCAGTTTGCCATATAAATGTGTGAGGAGTCTCGTGGAGCTCAAGAGTAGCCCTGCTGACGTTGAAGGACCCTATCTTGTTTGGAGGTCGTGAGTACTAATTCAGGGTCGCCTCCCTGTTGAATTGCCACATTGAATCCAAATGGAATTACTGTACTGCTGACTGTTTAACTAATTTTCTTTTCTCTAGTGAAAGGGCCCCTACCAGCTGCCATGGTTTGGACTAGCCACTAGGGCTTGGGTACCCAGGGACAGAACTGGTAGGGATAGGCCTGCACAGAGCCATAGGTAGATGAGTAAAGTGATAAGCTAATTAACCTGATTTCCCCCTGTCCTTGTTATATCCCCCTAAATAAATCAGAGCTGCTTGTTTCAGCAAAGTTATACTGCCTGAGGTGTTTGTCTATGTTAAAGTATTGTACTGTGATTGTTGCACTGTATCTTATTACTTTACAGGGGGTCCCAGTGCCTGAACCAGTCCTGGGGTAAGTGTATACTGTGAAGGTAATTCTGATATACTGTGTGGGCCACTAGTGGGAAGAAAGGGGGGTTGCAGTGTCCCAGAGGGCTGTGACCAAGTTAGTTTAACTATTGCAAACCCTGACCTCTGGGTGGAGGCACCCGCCATCGGATCCAGGCCCCTCAACCTGTTAGTGGCAAATCAGGCAGGGATAGTAGCCCCTGGGATAGCGCCATCTAGGGGTTACATCTGGGAGGCTCACTGCTGGGATTGTGTGTCCTCTAGTGGCCATATTTATGAACCACTGTTAAGAAAAAATGGGTACCCCGACAGAAGTGGCTGTGCACCGGCTGGTGGAGTGGTGTACTGGGAAGGAGATCGATCCCCAAAATGCTATGCTTATCCTGGACATCCCCCTGGGTATCAATACGGACACTGTACAGGGAGTACTTTCCAAGGTGGAAGGTTTACAAAACCCTGTGGTGGTGGGTCGGCATGCTAATCTGCTCACCCACACTTTCCTGGCCCTAGTAGAGTTTAAGGATCCCATAGATAGCTCCAAAGTGCCACAGACCATTACCCCAGAGGGAGCCATCACTGCCTGGAGAGTGATAACTAAGGACAGTAAAGACCCGGGGGGGAATGAGCCCCCACCACTGTCTGAAACTTTTGAGGAGAAATTTACAAATGGTTGCTGGGGAAGGGAAAACTGTGGAGGACTTGAAGAAACTATTCTGCCACCTGGGGTGTTCTCCCCAACACCCTCTCCTGCTCCAGTACCCGTAATGGTGGCTGAACCAATGCAGACTCCTATTTCTGCACCTGCCATTAGTCACGACTCTCACCAAGGTTGAGGATCTTCTGGCACCTCCCCACCCCCAAGGGGAGGATGACTGGGAGACCTGGATAGACTATGTTGCCCCCAAGTGCTAGAATGGCAATGCTCGGAAGTTGAAAAGCAAAAGAGGGTTAGTGAGAGCCTCGGAGGTCCTGCCCTGGCTACCATCCATGCTAAATGGGCCAGTAACCCTGAAGTGACTGCACAGGCCTATCTTGAGGCCCTGGAGAATGTGTATGGAGCCCAGATTCTGATGAGGACCTATGGTGGAGAGTAAGAAATGCACAACAGTACCAAGGGAGTTGTTGTCTGTGTATGTATCTCGCTGGAAAAATTGTTGCAAGAATGCCTCAGAAAGGATAGTTTGCCAGCGATTGAACTGGACTGAACCAGGCTGGACAGGATCCTTAGTCTGCCCCTCTCAGAACTGCTGTTGCTTCAGTTACACCTGGCAAATCGACTGAATCCCCACCTCCTATGATGAGTTAATGAGAGAAATTCGAGGAGTTGAGAAAAGGCGACTGAGGGACCTGCACCAATAGCTGCAGCACGACCCAAGTGACTGAGGGTGACCCATCAAGTGAAGTTCAAGGGCAGAGGTTGGCAGTCAATGAGTGCTCTGACAAGGAAAAGATATGCCACAATGGGGCGAACTGTTGAGAGAGAGATCCAGGAATTCAAAAACAGTCCCTTTATGAAGGCCACACCTGCAAGTACGGGCCCTGACCTATATCCGACTGCAACTGCTATGGGGGTGGGGGTACCCACCCATGTATCTCCTGCTGATAACGGCTCCAAACTCGATTCCTTGACCATGGAAGTGGAGAAACTGACGAGATGTCTCCAAATGCTTATCATGCCGCAGACAGAGATGGCACCAAGGTTTCCAGTTAGTAATACCCCCGCCCTGGCTCCCAGTGTGGCGCCTCGGCCAGCTCAAACTCCAGAAAGTATGTTTTGCTATAATTGTGGGAAGGATGGGCACATGAAAAGGGAATGCTGGTCCCCAAAAGACACTGACAAAGTTGCATATAGACTACAAGGAGAGCTTTGGAGAACAAATCAGTGGTTAAGAGGTGCACGAAATGATCCCAGTGAGGGCACCAAAAATGCTAACTCACGTCCTTTTGTGGCAAGGTCAGTTGCCCAGGCCCCACTACCGCCTCTCCAGACTGGTCCAGAATAGTGGGTCCCTCCATGGAGACCACTGTAAAGGTGAATGGAGTGTCTACAAGAGCTGTCTTAGACAGTGGCTCCCAAGTGACAATTATGTTCCAGGATTGGTATCAGAAGCATTTGTCAGACGTACCTTACAACCATTAGAAGGACTGCATGTATGGGGTTAAGGAGAAGGCCTATCCCTATTCGGGTATATCTGAATTTGGCTGTCTTTCCCCACCTCCGTGGCTGGAGTGGCTGAACAAGTAGAGACCCTAGCCTTAGTGTGTCCCCCACTGGACTGTATGATGGTGTCCTTTGTTGATTGGAACAAATGCTCATATGTTCGAAGGCTGGCACAGTTGTGTTATGAAAACAGGGGTCAAAGACTAGTAGAGCTTTAAGAGTTTCGCTTTAATTAAGAAGGCCTATGAGGCACAGAGAGATGCTGAAAAATAGAACCAGAGGAACCGTCGGAATTGTATGGAAGAAGGATCCTGAGTCTCTGATCCTGGCGCCAAATGCCCAGTGTACCTTACAGGGAGAGGTCCATATCAGAAAGGATGTTAAGAATAAAATATTAAGGTTGGATGCACCAGGCGATGGGAAATTGCCAGAGGGACTGCTGGTCAAGCTCTAGTATTTTGCCCGCTAGAGCCCATGCTTATGCCAGAAGGGTAATGGTCC
The DNA here is from genome assembly GCA_016271365.2 of Neoceratodus forsteri. Taxonomy (NCBI): domain Eukaryota; kingdom Metazoa; phylum Chordata; order Ceratodontiformes; family Ceratodontidae; genus Neoceratodus; species Neoceratodus forsteri. The sequence continues at coordinate 1,575,863,020 of CM028129.1, read as the reverse complement.
AAGTTCATAATGTGTCTGAAAGAGACATTCGAGTAAACAGAGGTTGCATCCTGGCTAATGTGCATTGTGCAGACACTGCAGTGCTACCCAGCAGCAAGAGTTCGAAGAAGAATGACAGAGTAACGCCTGACTTGTTTGATTTCGGCGACACTCCTCGCTGCAGCTGAATGGAAAGTGAGGATCAGTGAGAAGCTTGCCCAGAGAGACCAGGTGTTTTCTTTAAGGAATGGGACGTAGATGCGTGCAAGGAGCTGAGCACAATATCCGCTGCATGACGAAAGACCATTTCGTGAGAGGTCTCGACGCCTGGCAGCTGCTGACATAGATGATGTGAGACGGCATCTGCAAGAGATGTTAGCTGCTGTGTAATACAAGAATCCAGAAGCCCTTATGCTTCCCCATTGTGGTAGTGAGGAAAAGAATGGGACAGTAAGGATGTGGTGGATTATCGCACCTTAAACCAGCGGACTATCCCTGATCAGTACACAATGCCCCGCATTCAGGATGCTTTGGACTGCCTAAACGGGAGCAAGTGGTTCTTCTGTGTCGGATCTCCGCGAGTGGGTACTACCAGATCCCGATGGCCCCAGAGGACCGTGAGAAGACAGCCTTTATCTGTCCGCTGGCTTATGAATTCATGAGGATGCCTCAAGGATTTCAGGTGCCCCAGCCACTTTCAACGATTGATGGAGCGCAGTGGGGACATGAACTTACTAGAGTGCCTGGTATACCTAGATGATGTTATTGTGTTTGGCAGCTCACTGGAGGAACATGAGAGCAGATTATTTAAGGTATTGGACCGACTGGAGGACTTTGGCCTTAAACTGTCCATTGATAAGTGTCAATTCTTTCAAACATCAGTAAAGTATGGGACACATAGTATCCACCGAGGAATAGAGACCACCCAAGTAAAGTTGAGGCCTTGACCACCTGGCCACAGCCCAAAAATCTAAAAGAACTGCAAAGATTCCTGGGATTCTGTGGTTATTATCGGCGCTTCATCAAGGACTATTCAAGAGTGATCCGCCTTTACTTAACCTTACTCAAGGGTATCCCCAACCCACAAAAATACCAAAAGTCAGCCCTCAAGACTGAAAGAGTGTATTTTCATCTGAGTGAAGTATTTGGGGCCCGCTGGACTCCTGATTGTGAGACTGCTTTTCATGAGATCATATATCAACTTACACCAGTGCTGGCCTATGCCGATCCAAGAAAACCTTACGTCCTGCACACACTGATGCTAGCTTGCAAGGGTTGGGGGCCAAGTATACCAAGAGCACGAGAATGGCCTGAGACCAGTGGCCTTGCCAGTAGAAGTCTGACCCCATCCAAAAAGAACTATCCTGTACATAAGTTAGAGTTCCTAGCTTTGAAGTGGCTATTGTTGACCAATTCCATGAGTACTTGTATGGGGCTAAAATACTAGTAAAACTGACAATAATCCTTTGACCTATGTGCAGACCTCAGCTAAGTTGGATGCCACTGGCCATAGGTGGCTTTCTGCATTATCTACATACGACTATGCTCTCGAATACCGAGCAGGTCTGAACCACATAGATGCTGATGCTCTCTCCCGGAGGCCTGTTCCCCAGAATGATTGGGTCAGATTGGCTGAACCTGACATTCGGGCACTCTGTCGGAAGTTTGACAGGGAGGAACAAATGTCCACGGACGAGTGGACTGCATGGTGGATTGCTTGGGACCCTCTGAGAATTGCATACCTGCTGCTTATTGCCACTTTTCTGCAAAGACATTGGTGCACTGCCTCAGCTGGACAATGACAGTATTCAGGCGGCTCAGTCCCGCTGATCCCATGATCAAATAGCTTTAGAAGCCTCTGTGCAGGAAAAGATGTGTCCAAATTACGCCCCACTGATTTGAGAACTGCACTGTTATACAGAAGGTCCTAAGTTGAAACTGATCAATAAACTGTTATACAGAGAAACAGTAGACAGAGGGGACAAGTAGACAAACAACAACTAGTGCTGCCCACTGCCTTCGAGACTCAGTATTGAGGTCCTTGCACAACCACATGGGGCACCTTGGTATAGACAGAACACTTGACTTGGTGAGATCCAGATTCTATTGGCCTAAGATGGGGGCTGATGGAGCAACACATTCGAACTTGTAGTCGCTGCTTACAGAGGAAAGCTTTGCCCAGAGGGCTGCCCCTTGTTAACATCACCACCAGTGCACCCATGGAGCTGGTCTGTATTGATTTTCTGAGTTTGGAGTCAGATCAAAGAAATATCAGTAATGTGCTGGTGGTCACTGACCATTTCACAAGATATGCCCAAGCTTTCCACCAAAGACCAGAAAGCATCCACTGTGGCCAAAGTACTTGTAGAAAACTTTTGTTCACTATGGGGCTCCACAAAGAATCCATTCTGATCAAGGGAGAGACTTTGAGAGTCGCCTGATCAAAGAGATGCTTTTCTGTGGGGAGTGCGAAAGTCCAGAACCACTCCTTACCACCCCAGGGGACCCACAGCCTGAACGTTTCAACCGACTTTGCTAGATATGCTAGGCACCCTGCACCCAAAGGACAAGCCTAGATAGAGCCAACAAATTAGCACCCTGGTACATGCTTATAACTGCACCAAAAGTGATGCCACTGGTTCTCCCCACCGCCTGATGTTTGGAAGAGAAGCTCGACTACCGGTAGATGTGTGTTTTGGGTCTCTCCTGATGGGGTTCAAGCTGACAACTATTTACAGTATGTGCAAAAGTTAAAGGCCCAGCTAACTCATGCGTACCAACTGGCTCAAACCATGGCTGCCAAAAGAAATCTGGCCAACAAAGAAAGGTATGATAAAAGATGAAAGCACAGGAACTCCAGGAGGGAGATCGGGTATTGCTAAGAAATCTGGGACTGCATGGCAAACACAAGATTGCTGACAGATGGTACCATCTCCTCACATTGTAGTGGGCAAACTAGATGATCTGCCAGTGTACAAAGTAAGGCCTGAGAATAATTCAAAAGATGTAAAACAATGCATAGAAATCATTTACTGCCCATTGGACAAATCTTGATTGAGTCTGAGCCCCCAGAAGATGCCCCTCTGGACCAGTGACTAGAGCTGCTGCTAAGAAAAGATCAAGAAAGTCTGCACCTACAGAAGCAGAGTTAAAGTGTTCCCTCCACAAGTCCCAGTTGAGCATGACTGTCAGTCCATATCAGAAGAAAGTGAGAGTGACTTTGAATACTATCCTTCTTACGAACTGAGTCAATTGTTTCTGGGCAATCCCTAGTCAATACTGAAGACCTAAGCTGGGCCTTCTGGACTGTCTAAGCCCCAGCTTTGTCCCTGGAGCCAATGCTCCCAGAAAGTGAAGTGCAAAGTATCAGATCAGATGAAATGGAATCATTGTGCATGGTTGAACTGTTTGAGCTTTCAGGGGAGGAAAATGATGGATTGGGTCAGACTGGTGATACACCAGAACAAGAAGAGTATTTTGAGTGCCCTGACAGTCCACTGCCAGTGTCCGAAAGCTCTCCATGTGAGCCAAATGTTGTGGACTCAGAAACTGTAACTCCTGGAGCTGAAAGTGCCCCAAGTTCTACCTCTCTACCCCCATGGAGAATCCCCTGACAAGTGAGGACAATGCTGAAAATGAGGCTCAGAGTGCAGAGACTGTAACAGTTCCCCCTGGAAAGACTGGTCGAGCTGTAAAGCCTGTGGTGCACCTCAGTTATGATTCTCTTGGGAGGCCTGTGGACTTGCCTCTCAATGTTGTCCATAAAGGAGTGTATGTGTCCCCGAGCTCATTGCCCAAACTGAGCGTCAGTGCTAACTCCAAGTTACTTGTGTTGCTCTCTAGTATGGTGCCCTTGCCCCGTCCAGCCCTAGGTAACTGATAGGAAGGGCCCCTCTTCAGGTTTCATGTACAAGAGGTAATAACTTGAGTTATGGTACAACGTGTGTGTAATACTGTGTAAAGAGTGACGTACTGCAATGTTTCAGAAATGTGTTCTTGGTAAAATGATGTATTGACTGATGATTACATGTGTGAGCCTAATGCAAATGTATATGGTTGCAGTTGAAACTTATGGGGGTACTTGCTTGACGCGGACGTCAAGCTTTCCCAGGCCAGGAATGGTGTAACCCCCCTGCAAATGGGGGTTCTCAAAAGACTTCCAAGAGCTTGCTTGAATGCTCCAAGCCTGAATGGTGTTCGGCGTTTAAGCCATTTATCAGTGAGTGTTTTTAGAGCCTCTGGTACTGTCTCTTTAAGAGCTGTCTGCTTGCAGACATAATTAGTTTATATGGGGGGACTGTGTGCTTCTCTGCTTGAGTACCACTCAAGCTGCTGCCAATTCACTCCATTTTTGCAGTCACTAGGAGTGCAAAGGGAACCTATCTGAAAGATTTAACTGTTTGCCAGAAATCATTTAGAGTAATAATGAAATTACAGTTTGTCTAACCTGCTTTTGCAGTCAGAACTGTGTTTGCCTAGTTCCCATTCTAGTTTTGAACTGCTGAACTGGACCAATCAGTGTGGGTAAAGGTAGCTCTAAAATGGTGCCTTGACGAATCAGAACTTGGACTCATAATCTGAGCCAGCCACAAGAGGATTGTATGGGCAGTGACTCTGGGAGATGTAGTTTAGACTTCGGCGCCTTTTTGGACCAACAGGGGCAGTCTATTGTGAGTGACAGCCAATCCAGCCAGGAACTTGGAGGAACTCAAAGGAAGTGCCCGGTTTTGTCTGCTGGAGTTTCAGTTGAGCTCTGGCAGTGAAGAGGGAAGGAGCCCTGTGTTTTTTTCGGTGTGCAGTTTTAGTTGGGAACGTGTAAGGCCCAGAGTTCTGGTCTGCAGCTTGTGTAACTGCTTGTTAGGACTGAATCTGTCCTGTGAAGAGAATCAAAGGATATCTGAAGAGTAGAAACCAGGCTCACCCTGTAGAAGACTGGAGAAATTGCTGAATTGCACTCGGTCTGTCAGGAACTGAATCTGCTGTGTGTTCTCCCGGTATTGTGCAGTAATTGCGATCGGATAGAGAAGCAGCCTGGCTGGTATAGTACTTTTTACCATATAAATGTGTGAGGAGGCTGTGTAGCTCAAGTGAATCCTGCTGCCATTAAAGGACTTTGCCTGTGACTGTTTACCATATAAATGTGTGAGGAGGCTTGTGTAGCTCAAGTGAATCCTGCTGCCATTAAAGGACTTTTGCCTGTTGCAGTTTGCCATATAAATGTGTGAGGAGTCTCGTGGAGCTCAAGAGTAGCCCTGCTGACGTTGAAGGACCCTATCTTGTTTGGAGGTCGTGAGTACTAATTCAGAGTCGCTCCTGTTGAATTGCCACATTGAATCCAAATGGAATTACTGTACTGCTGACTGTTTAACTAATTTTTCTTTTCTGTGTGAAAGGGCCCCTACCAGCTGCCACGGTTTGGACTAGCCACTAGGGCTTGGGTACCCAGGGACAGTAACTGGTAGGGATAGGCCTGTGCACAGAGCCATAGGTAGATGAGTAAAGTGATAAGCTAATTAACCTGATTTCCCCCTGTCCTTGTTATATCCCTAAATAAATCAGAGCTGCTTGTTTCAGCAAAGTTATACTGCCTGAGGTGTTTGTCTATGTTAAAGTATTGTACTGTGATTGTTGCACTGTATCTTATTACTTTACAGGGGGTCCCAGTGCCTGAACCAGTCCTGGGGGTAAGTGTATACTGTGAAGGTAATTCTGATATACTGTGTGGGCCACTAGTGGGAAGAAAGGGGGGTTGCAGTGTCCCAGAGGGCTGTGACCAAGTTAGTTTAACTATTGCAAACCCTGACCTCTGGGTGGAGGCACCTGCCATCGGATCCAGGCCCCTCAACCTGCTAGTGACAAATCAGGCAGGGGTAGTAGCCCCTGGGATAGCGCCATCTAGGGGTTACACTTTCAATAATTTCTCATATACAGTTAATACCTTTATTTCAGCAAAGCCTTTGACACCGTCCCACATAGGAGGCTGATCAACAAGCTGGGTAGGCTGGGTATGGGGGACAGGGTGGTAAACTGGGTTAGAAACTGACTAACGGACAGGAGGCAGAGGGTGGTGGTAAATAGGGTGCAGTCTGGGGAGAGGGAGGTGATCAGTGGGATGCCACAGGGATCGGTCCTGGGGCCAGTCCATTTCAGTGTCTTCATTAGTGACTGTGCAGAAGGGCAGGAGGAAAAGGTCTGCCTGTTTGCAGATGACACCAAGATCTGTAACACAGTGGATACCCCAGAGGGGTGGAGAAAATGAGGAGGGACCTGAGGAAGCTTGAAAAATGGTCTGAGGACTGGCAACTGAAGTTGAATTTAAAAAAGTGCAACGTTATGCACCTGGGACACAGAAACCCAGGGAAAAGGTACAGGATGGGGTGGGGGAGTTGCTGACAGTCACAAAGGAGGAAAGAGACCTGGGGGTTATTATTTCAGATGACCTGAGAACGTCAAAGCAAAGTGTTAAGACAGCTGGGAAGGCCAGTGGTATGCTGGGGTGCATAGGCAGGGGTATCACCAGCAGAAGGAGGGAGGTAGTGATGCCATTATATGAAACCATGGTCAGGCCTCACATGGAGTACTGTGCGCAGTTCTGCAGGCCGCACCTGCACCCTCATAAGGACATTAACAGGCTGGAGACAGTCCAGAGAAGGGTGACTAAGATGGTACAGGGCTTGCAACACAAGACTTATGAGGAGGGATTAAGGGACCTCAATATGTACTCGCTGGAAGAGAGGAGGGAAAGTGAGGACATGATAGAAACATTTAACTACCTCAAGGGTATAGACAAGGTGTGGAGAGGGGACATTTTCAAATACAGGAGGAGCACAAGAATGAGGGGGCATGACATGAAATTGGAAAGTGGGAGGTTAAGAGGGAATGTGAGGAAGTTCTTCACAGACAGGGTGGTGGATGCATGGAATGGTCTGCCTCAAAAGGTGGTGGGAGTGAGCACTGTGGATGGATTCAAGCATGCTTGGGACAGGCATAGGGGAACCATAGAGGCACAGCAGCAGGTGGGTCAGAAGCAGTAATCCAGTACAAAGGTTTACAGGGCAGACTAGAAGTGGTCCTTATCTTTTTTTTTTTTTTTAAATTTAGTTGTTTAACCACGTATAGCACACTAAGCTGGAAGCTTTTTTACAGGAGCAACCTAGGAGCCCAAAGAAGTTAAGTGACTTGGTCAGGGCCACACAGTATGCAAGTGGAAGCTGTGGGATTCAAACCCAGGTCTGGTCTGCTGGACGTCACCAGATTTGCAGCTCAGAGCCTTAGACCACTGCGCTATACTGCCTCCTCTGCCTTATCTGCCAACACTTTCTATGTTTCTATTCCACTTTTATGCATTCAGTTGTGTGAATATTTTGGATGTATACACACAAAACCAAATTTCCATTTCTTTTACCATTCATTGAGTGTTAAATGTTCCACTTGTATGCAACTGCATTTTTGGTTATATTCACAGATTTCACAGTCCCTGGCTACTCTGCCTGGCCACAGTTCACACCTGCTAAGTAGGTGCTGATATCATAAATGGGGTCTGACTAAAGGGGGCTTCCTGCTCAAAACAGTAGAATGGCTTACCTGAGTAAAAATAGAGAAGGTAACATGAAAAGTTTTATCCATGGACCAAAAAATCAAGCTGCTAGAGAAATCTGAATATCTAGGCATCGCCAGAAAAGAGCTTGCCAAGGAGTTTGGAATTGACATTTTAAGTGTGGGTCATATTTAAAAAAAACAAAAATAAAGAGACCCTGATCAAGGCCTAGACCCACTGTGGTAATAAAGAGTGTAAAAGAAAATGGGAGGGGAAGGATGGCCAAGTTGAAGAAATTCCCACTGTCTGGACTGGACCTCCTTGAAATAGCCAAGTAGCTGTCTCATACAATGAATATTGAGGATTTTGAGTCTACATCTGGCTGGCTCTCCAGATGGAAAAAGTGGAACCAAAACTCCTATCATCACATACGGCACATGGTCATGACGTCAAAAGACACAACCGCGCAGCAATGTACCACGCTGTAAATTCAGCGGATACATTGCTGCCGCACAGACACAGTGCCAAAATGCATTTAAGTGAAGGGAATGTGTTTTTTTGTTTGTTTGTTTTTGTGACTGTTTACACCCTCAGCACTGGAACTCTCTCTGGCCGCTCCTCTCACCAGATCCGCTCTACTGCCTGCTGTGGACCCTGCCTTCTTCAAAGTCATTACTGTCTCCCCAAGTCCCAGGTGGCTATGGGCCTGAGGAGACTGACGGGGCAGAGGCAGGGAACCAGCGATGGGCAGGTGGCAGTCCGACACTGGGAAGGCCATCGTCTATCTGGGCTGAAGGGGGGGTTTCTGTATTGGTCCCCAGAAACCCCTCCTCCCTCCCGAGCATGGTACTCCCCTGACGCCATGGTGCACAGCAACCCTGCCGGCATCCGTCACGCTCACCCGACATGCACTCCGCATCTTGCAGCACCCCCTGCTCTCCACCGTGGGTTGCTGGGATGTTGGACAGGCCCACCACCCACCCCCTGGGAGAGGAGAGTAGCCCATCGGATGCTCAATCATCTCCCTCTCTCTCTGACCCCCGGTGCCCAAGTTCGCTCCCAAACTCGGGTCGCCAGTGTGGCGCGAGGTGTGGCATCCAGCACTTCAACCCTCAGTGCCACCGGGCTGGCTGGAACATGTGGGTTTTTTGTTGTCTGTGAGGGGTTCTGCCCCCGCATCCCCCATTACAGGGGGGCTGCACCCCCAAACCCCCCATTAAAATAATCAACTCCGAGGGGGAGGTAACACGGGGATGGGGAGAAACTCCACAGGGGAGACATAAAAATAAACTGCACAATGCAGTTTCCAAAAAGTATGGGACTGGGATTCGACTCTTGGTCTACAGATGCACAACAGCCTCCTGTACTGCCATGGTTCATTTCACTGAGCCACAGAGGCAGCTCAGCAGACCACCTCCCAAACTGAGGTCTTGACCTACACAACACTCCCCCCCACCCATGCGCGACAGGGTACAAAACTGTGTGCAACGGGGTTTTGTACCCTGTTGCGCTAGTGCACTGTGTGATGTATTCCATGAGGTATTCCTTTCGCAGTTCTATGTGTGAGGTATTGACCCGGTAGGATCACATACATGGCGAAAAAAGCCAAGTCAGACTTTGCTTCTCTTAGGCCCCCTGTATTTATGTTAAAAGTGCCTTGGTCCTGTCTAAGAAGGTCTTCAATCACCCAGTACTCCATATGCTTCACATAGTAGTATCTAAATGAGCCAATGGTAATACTCTCCCCCTCAGCATGCTGCTGTACGAGACAAGATGAGCACCGTGTTTTATGCCAGTGCTCCATGTTGCGTAGCATAGAAATAGACAGTAATAAACAATGTGAGTTATTTGCTATATGCATCAATAGAGGCCCTTGCTGACAGTTTGGCAGGGAGTCTCATGGTCCCACTCATTTTGCAGGGGGTGTGGGTCTTTCACCGTCTTGTCTCTGCCTGCTACAGCTTTAAGAGTTTTTGTTATTATAAACATTGATATTTTGTGTTTAAATTGCATATATTTGTAATGCAAGTACTGTATGACGTGTTAAATGAGGAGTGTGTTTCTCTTTTTAGGTAAAGTTGGGCTAGCAGTATAGCCTAGAGGTTAGAGTAACAAGCTGTGAATGCACTTGGCATATCCAGCAGAAGTGGGTTTGAATACCACAGTCTCCACTTGCATACTGTGTGAATCCGATCAAGTCACTCAACCTCCCCAGTGCTCCCAGCTCATCCCTGAAAATCGACCTTGTGCCTAGTGAGCCTTACCCGGCTACCAAAGAATTAAAAAATTTATATGTTTTAAATATGGATAGTAATGGCTGTTTTTAAACTGTCAGACAATAAACTGCTACCACTTCTATCTTGGGAGAAAGGGTGAAAAAGGAGGCAGCACAATCCTGGTTGACACAGATAGGCACTACTGAGTCTTGGATCTCAGCTGGTGTTGGTAATACATTTGCAAAACTCTGCTGAAAGGGGCTCTGCAACTTGCAGCCATTGGGTATCATCATGTACTGGTGAATGAGAGCAACATTAGATGGAAGAGGAAGGGATGAAGGAGAAAGGAGGGTTGTGGAACAAATAGCTCAGAATCAGCTCTGTGTGGAGGGATGAATTCCGCTATTGGAACTCATGCAGAATGACCATTCCACTTCCAAAATTATTTTAGGAATTTCTTTTTTTTTTTTTAATTCCATGGAATTCTTAAAGGTAATCCCTTGTAATGCATACAGCTTTATTATATGAATTATGGAATCCATAGATTATTCTGCAGTTTGCAGAAAATGAAACCACGGTTTAGGGGAGCCTCGGAATACTATTACGTAGTTTAAAGCGGAACGCTCATCTTCAGGATTTTTTAATGTCTGAAAGCCCATAAAAAGTTGCTTTGAGTGAGCTATTGTGCTTACCTGTAAGTCTTAGCAGTCCAGAGCAATTCATAGGTAAATCAGCCTGTAATTAAGGGCTAGGGGCAGCCATGTGTTTTAGGCTTCTGGCAGGCAATGATGTCACTACAGTCTTGGCCCTGCTTTGACCACAGATAATCCAATAGGTTAAATAGGAAGTTGGCTATTTTGTTACACATGTTTTAGGATGTTATTACAACACTTTCTACATTTATAATATAGAGAATAATAGATAGGCAACTGTGTGTTATGGATTTTTTTTACACACCCAAGGTGTGTGATAACCCATAAACCTCGTGAGCGAAGCTCGAGAGGTTTATGAGGTAATCACACACCGAGGGGTGTGTTAAAAATCCACATACACACAGTTGCTTATTTTTTATTTTTTATAATTACTGGCAACCCCCTTTATCAAACTGTTTTCAAGCATCTTAAAAATGCAGAGTATCTGCTATTTACAAACACACACACACACTCTCTCTCACACACACACACACACTGTCTGTCTCTCTCTCACACACACACACACACACACACACACACACGCACACACTGTCTTTCTCTCACACACACACACTTTCTCTGTTTCTCTTTCAGACTGACCTTTTTTCCGGCGACGGCATCTCCCGATCCGGAGACACGGCGGGATCAACCAGATAGTCCTTTTCTATTTGGAAGGTGGGATCAACCAGATAAAACATTTAAAAAATCAAATAGAGATGGGGAGGGTGGTAAATAAAAACGGCTCGTCGGCAAGCGAGAAAACGAGCCGCCATTTTTTTAAAGCTATTCAGCCCGCCCACTCACAGAGCGCGAACCAATGAAAAGGCAGAATACAGATGACTGACACACAAAGGAGACAGGTGGTTTTTCAAATGCCGTAATAACTCGTTTTTGAGTTATTACGGCATTTTTAAGATGCTTGAAAACAGTTTGATAAAGGGGGTTGCCAGTAATTATATAAGGAATACTAAATGGATGACCATACACAACAAACCTGTGTTTCCATAGGGGTTGAGGTAACAGCATAAGGACCTTGAAAGCAAAGCTTGAGAGGTCCATACTGTTACCTCAACCCTGAGATGGAAACACAAGGTGAGTTGTGTATGGTCACCCATATTTTATTTTTTATAGTATATGGTTCTGTAGAAGGAACTAGTGAGGGGTGAGAGAGAGAGAGAGAGAGAGAGAGCTAGACAAGGAACAGCTCTACTGATTAAGTGATACCAGTGTATATTGTAATTTACTGCATACATTAAACAGAAGATAAAATCCAAGGATAATTTTTCTATCTGTATCAAAGTCTGTCAGTACCAGTCACATATAGCAGTCCAGCAGTTGCACCGGTACAGAGAGAGAGAGTGTGTGAACTGCGGAGGAGCAGCTCTGCCTACTAAGAGCTAACACGCTCAGGGGAATCCCCTGAGACACACTGAGGGTGGGTATCATGAACCACTAGTGCAGTCACGAAGGCAGGCTGTGGCTTGCGCAAGTCTCAGTGACCGAAAGTGAAAACAGGTGTCAGGCGAGAGTCAGCACAAGCAGAGACACAGGCGCACTTGATGATAGAACGTGCACAACATTTAATATGTGCACAACAACTTTTAGAATACGTACAAAAACATTTTGAGAGCCACCAATTTCCATACACAATAAGCCCTAATCATATACTAGAATTGTTTTGTATGTGCAATAAAACTAGTGAGTTATCACCTTTACATTACAAACTGCTAGCCAATATAATCCAATAGGATTCTGGTATAGTTATGATAGAAAATACCATGATTATTCAGTCTAAAATGTGTCAGTAAGAATCTGTCATACTTTTAACTTTATCAAAAGAAATAAGACACTCTTTTAATAACACATTTCAAGTTATGCATGTTTTAACACTTGTCCATCTATGTGTTTTTGCTATTAATAAACAAATAATTGTGACCTTTCTTCTTCTTTTCAAGTCATATCTGGATAGAAGGAGAATAATATTTGCAGAAGCATAAATGTTTATGGATTTGTTTTTTACAATCTTTCTAGGAAAGGAACACTGAGCTGAAACTTGTTTCTGGGTGTGTTTTGGGAGCACGTGGAGGTTGAGTGATTTGTTCAGAGTCACACAATATGCAAGCAGAGCATGGTGGAATTAAAAACAGTTCTGCTGGATGAAGCAACCTTGTTCACCGCTCATTGCTTTAACCTGTAGGCCATACTGCCAGCTGATCATCAAAACCTACGCATTTCAAGGCTGGCTCTATGGTGCCAACAGGGTTCCATGTCATAATGGTGATCACAGAAAGGCGAGCGCCATTAGGGCACGTGTACATTGCTGAAAATCAATTTTGGTGATGTACACTACCGGTGCACAGCAAAACGGTGCCAGAGAATTCGATTTTTTTTTATTTATGTGAGGGGCTGTGCTACCCGCACCCCCCCCCCACACACACATAAAGATTCTCAACTCCAGGGGGTGCATATCAGAGGATGCAAAACAACACAAAAAATTAAATCCCGGACCGTCACACAAAAAAGACCATGCCTAGACCCAAATCCAGCACCCTCCCAACCCTAGCCTGCCACCAAACCACCACGACACACAGCCAGCTTGGCAGCCAACCACCACGCTACACCCCACAAACCCTCCTTCCCCTTCTGCCCCTCGCACAGCATGCTCGCTCCTCCCCACGCGCGTGTAAATATAGTGACATCCTGTCCCTATATTCACACCCCCCCATCTGGTCACCATCCCTGCCGGGTAGCCCTGTCCACAGGCACTGTGATTGAGTCGCCCTTTTTGAAAGCGCTGAATTGTGGTCGCTATTGTCACAGGCCACCTGCCAATAGATGTGGGGCCCCTTATCAGGATTTCTTGACCCTGGCTGTGTTCAAGTCAGTACAGATGTTTTGGGCTGCCATAGTGCCACCTTCTGACTTTCTTTTTCCATCTTCTCTCTTACAGCCAGTTCTCCTACAGTCATGGGTTTTGGGTGTGAACTCAGGTCTACAAGATGCAAATGTGGCCCTGTACTACTTGCCTAGCACCATGGGGTCAGCCTTGAAGTGTTTCATTTTTGATAGTCAGCTGGCAGTATAGCCTAGAGGTTAAAGCAAAGAGTGGCAAACAAGCTTGGTTCATCCAGCAGAATGGGTTTTGATTCCCACATGCTCTATTGTACTTGCATGTTATGTGACCCAGAACAAGTCACTTAACCACCCTGTGCTCCCAAAACATACCTGAACTCAAGCTGCAGCTCAGGGTGCCTTTCCTGGACAGAGATAGTAAAAACAAACTTCTGCAAATATTATTCTCTTTCTATCCTTGAAAAGAAAAAATGGGATACAATTTCTGGTCTATTAATTTAAAAACACATAGATGGACAACAGTGTTAAAACATGCATAACTTGAAATGCGTTATTAAAAGAGTATTTTAATTATTTTGATAAAGTTAAAAGTATAAGTTTCTTATTTTGGACTGAATGGGAATTTCTAACATAACAAAATCAGAATTATATTGCATTACTTTTACTAACAGTTTGAAATATAAATCACTAGTTTCCTTGCACATGCAAAAAAAAATATTATAAATGTAGAAAGTGTTGCAATAACTCCTAAAAACACACTTAACAAAACAGGCAACTTCCTGTTTAACCTACTGGATTATCTGCAGTCAAAGGGCCAAGGCTGTGGTGACATCATTCCTTGTCAGAAGCCTAAAACACATGACTGCCACAGCCATTAAGTACAGCTCTGGACTGCTAAGAGTTATAGGTAAGCACAATAGTTCACTCAAATGAGCTTTTTTATGGACTTTCAGACATTAAGAAATCCTAAAGATGAGCGCTCCTCTTTAAGTGAACCATGGACTCCTAATCTGCAGTTAAAAAGAAAAAAACTAATTCCACTTTTGAATGTCTGAACTGGGTGTAATTTCCAAAATTCCATGGTAATCTGGTGGAAGCAGACTTTGAAAATTACACATGACTCTACTCAGAATCAGTAACAAACCAGTAGTCAGCACTGGCTTGTTACATACATGGATTGTTAGCAAACAATTCTTTATGCTATGGTACTTACAGACAAGTTATCTGCATCAGGATCACTGGCAATGACTTGATAAAGGACAGTGGATGGAGTTATGTTCTCCAAAACCTGGACTGCATCACCACCTGATAATAAAACACTGGAATTAGTAAACAAGTAAAGCCCCCCCCCCACCCACAACAAGGAATATTCTGTAAGCAAATGGGAACCAAATTCACTGCTACTGTATGTCCTATAGCCCGTGTGACAGAGGACTAGGGCTTAAAGGTGATAGGAAACAGGTTTATAAACCTCTAGATGACATCTTGTTTTTCTTTTAGTGCATATCATATATTCTGGCATTTTTTGCTAAATTAATTACCTAAATGTTTTGCCTTTGCAACTACCCTAAATGTCTCTGTGCTCAGCAGTTGCAGCCCTCTGTTTTCATATTGCCTGAACTTTCTATGACATCAGTAACACCATTCCAGGCCATTCCGATGAACAGCATGGAATGGTGTAACCACCGTGTCATGGAATATCTTAGAAATGTGGAAGAAAGGGCAGCAGCTGCTGAGGAGGAGAGTGAAACTCTATGTATATCTGAAGGAACCCCAAAGTTAGAATATTTATATATCAAAAATTGATCAAAGCGCATCAGCATACATAACTGGTACGGAGAGGAAATTAGAGGGCAGCTAACTATGAAATTGTTTCCCATTACCTTTAAATAATTTATTTTTATTTATTTTTTTATTTTAAAATGTTTGACTAGTGCGGAACATACAGTACTAAACTGCAAACAACTAATTCCCAGGTGTGATCGGTGGTAACGGAACAAACGAGAGACAGCATGTCATACAAACATATACCTGTAGGTCAACACTAATAACACAAGTATCTCAGAAAGCAGCAGTCCCTAGCTCACGCACTGCCGAAAATGTCATGCACGGCTTTTCAAAGTACTTTAGTCATATAAAAAAATTAAATAAATGGCAACAAAAACACAGTGTAGGTGTGTTTTCCCAGAGTGATTTCATATGATTCTGGACTGCAACAACACAAATAATAAGAAAACTAAATATAAGCACCCGCACAGCACAGTAAAAGAGTCTCGTGAATAAAAATCCAGATTTTATTGCAGACCAGAACGTACACACCATTACAGAGACTGACGTTTCACTTGGCCGGCTGCCAAGCTTCCTCAGAGTAAATAATACCATAAAAACACTTTGCTTAAATATTCTAATAACTATGTCATGTGGTCTATATACACCAATGTGAATACAACTCAAATTAATAACTAATTGATTACTAAAGCCTTAAAGACACACATGATATATCCGCTACTCCCATATTATTACTAAAAATCACCCCAAATATATGTTTACTACACTTGGTGACCTCAAATAGGGTACTACATAAATATTTACATGTAAGTATTTATAAACCATCCATTTAATTAAAAATAAAATGAAGTGACCAGCCTTAACTACTTAGAGGAAGTGCATGAGGGAAAACAACACATATAGACTGTGATTATTTTCTAATATTTAAAACTAAATTCACAGTCTACTTCAATGTTTTATTGTTGTAAATTATCTATACTATTGGGGATATGCGACTTTTTTTACTTATTTAAATTTTTTTAGAGCCCATGGTACTGATACTCACAAATCATTTATATTTTTTCAAAAATGCTGCAAGTTCAATACTCTCATTAAGGCCCTTATCTGAGCAAGCTCCTAAGGTATAAATCCAAAAGCTCTCCCTTTGCCCTATTTTTTTATTGAGGTCTCCACCTCTTGGTCCCAAAGAGACTAGTTCCAAACCTAGAAAATTGAAATTATGATTACTTGGACCATATTTCAAAATGTGCTTAACTATAGCATATGAGGCATCAAGTCTTTCCACCGCCCTTACATGTTCACCAATTCTGATTTTCAATTACGCAAATAAAAATACTACAATGCAAGTGTCTATGCAAAATCAAAGGTTGGATAAGCATCAAACCTCAAGTGCATTGTTGACAAATGACAAATAAAATAATAAAAGAAGTGGGCAGAACACAGGCATACGGGAATGTTTTAACTGTGAGCAAGTGAGATAACGGAGGCCAGACCCATCATGATCAAGGCCACTGATTTTCAGTTTTGATCATTAAACAAGATCAAATTCCAAAATATGGACTGTCAGCACACCAGTAAAAACAAGCATTTGTTAATGCTGAATGTTGATTGCGTTGGTCTGTTGAGCTCGCTCACTGCCTCTCTGTCACTCACTCAGTCTGTTTCTCCCGGTGCTGCAGGCTGCTCCTTTGTACTGGGCTCTTGCCTGCATTGGCACCTTGTTCTGCCCACTAAGAAATCCTCAGCTGTTCCGACAGAGCTCCGTTGAGGTGACTCACTCCCCCTCTCTCACTCGCTCATTCTGTTTCTCCTGGCACTGACCTTTTGTACTGGGCTCCTGCCTCTGTTGGTGGCTTTGTCTGCCCAGAAAGAAATCTGCAGCAGTCCCGACACAGGTCTGTTGAGCCTGCTCACTCCACCTCTCTCACCCACTCACTCGTTCCGTTTCTGCTGGTGCTGCAGGCTGGCCTTTTGTACTGGGCTCCTCCCTGTGTTGCCGCCTTTTTCTGCCCACAAAGAAATCTGCAGCAGTCACGATAGAGCTCCGTTGTGCTTGCTCACTCCCCCTCTCTCACTCACTCATTGTGTTTCTCCCACCACTGCAGGCTGCCCTTTTGTACTGGGCTCCTGCCTGCATTGGCACCTTTTTCTGCCCACAAAGAAATTCACAGCTGTCCCGACAGAGCTCCGTTGAGGTCGCTCACTCCCCCTGTCTCATTCACTCATTCTGTTTCTCCTGGCGCTGCAGACTGCCCTTTTGTACTGGGCTCCTGCCTCTGTTGGTGCCTTTTTCTGCCCACAAAGAAATCTGCAGCAGTCCTGACAAAGCTCCGTTGAGCTCGCTCACTCCCCTTCTCTCACTCACTCATTCCGTTTCTGCTGGCACTGCAGGCTGCCCTTTTCTACTGGACTCCTGCCTGCATTGCCGCCTTCTTCTGCCCACAAAGAAATTTGCAGCAGTTACAATAGAGCTCCGTTGAGCTCGCTCACTCCCCCTCTCTCACTCGCTCATTCTGGTTTTCCCGCCACTGCAGGATGCCCTTTTGTACTGGGCCCCTGTGTGCATTCATTGCTGCCTTTTTCTGCCCACAATCAAATCTGCAGCAGTTCCAACAGACCTCTGTTGAGCTCACTCTCTCTCCCTGCCTCACTTGCTCATTCTGTGTCTCCTGCCACTGCAGACTGCCCTTTTGTACTGGGCTCCTGCCGGCATTGGTGGCTTTTTCTGTCCAGAAAGAAATCTGAAGCAGTCCCAACACAGCTCCATTGAGCTCGCTCACTCCCCCTCTCTCACTCACTCGTTCCGTTTCTGCCGGCGCTGCAAGCTGGCCTTTTACACTGGGCTCCTGCCTGCATTGCTGCATTTTCTGCCCACAAAGAAATCTGCAGCAGTCACAGTAGAGCTCCGTTGAGCTTGCTCAGTACCGCTCTGTCATTCACTCGTTCTGTTTCTCTTGGCGCTGCAGGCTGCGTTTTTGTATGGGGCTTCTGGCTGTGTTGGCACCTTTATCTGTCCACAAAGAAATCTGCAGCTGTCCCAATAGAGCTCCGTTGAGGTCTCTCAGTCTCCCTCTCCATCAGGGAGAGGATTAGAGCTGAGTAGGAAGGGGGTTCCACAGACAGGGTAATCTCCAGCAGAATGCAGCCTATCCAGGGGAGCTGTGACATCTGGGAGTTAGGAAAGAGTGGGGGAAGGAGGCAGGCAGAGGAAAGAGCTAAGCATGAGGAACAAGGATAGTCGGGTAAAGTGCAGGTGCAGAGGTTTTTCTTTTCACTTCATTTTTCTCCCCCTGTGCTGTCCTGCCAACCTCCATCTGGATGGCCCTCCTTAGCTCAGCCATCCACCATCTCTGTGGCTTACCTGTTACTCCCATGACTCACCCCTTATGGGGGTCAGGGGGACTTGCCCTTGCACCCCTGAGTCAGCAACCAGTGTGATGCTGTCAGTGATGGCAGCCCTGCTGGAGGGCTATTTTTCATCCTGCTCTGGCAGGAGGATTTTCCTCCATTTTTTGTACCAGCGACATTGACGTGTAATGATGCAAAGCATCCGTCGACATCCCTCACCCTTCTGGACCTCCCATCTGCCATAATACCTAGCCTTTTTCAGTGTCAGGTGCTGCAGGAGGCATGACCTACTCAGGGGAGAGGAAAGCAAGCCTTCAAACGTATTTTAAACCCTTGCTGTGCTAGTCCAGAATTCCTATAACGTTCTCATTCTGTTGGCAGCCCAAGGGTTAATACTGCCACTGAGACCACTCTGATGGTTGTAAGAGTGGTGTCATGCACATTCTTAGGGTATGAGACCTGCAAACCAAAGGTGAATTGTTCTGATACCTAAGGATGTAAACTAAGTGAGACAACTCTTACAACTCGGGGTGGGTCTGAAGTTGGTCAACTGGGTGGCAAACTGTTTGATGGGCAGAAAACAGAGAGTGGTGGTAAACAGTATACAGTCAGAAGAGATGCAAGTCATAAGTGGGGTACCTCAGGGATCAGTCCTGGGGCCAGTCCTCTTCAATATCTTCATCAGTGACATTGCAGATGGACTAGAGGGTAAGGTTTGTCTGTTTGCAGATGACACCAAGATCTGCAACAGAGTAGATGATCCAGATGGGGTGGGCAGAATGAGAAGAGATCTGGATAAACTAGCAAAATGGTTGAAAGAGTGGCAACTGGTGTTTAATGCAAAGAAGTGCAAGATCATGCACATAGGGAAGAGAAACCCTGAAGCCACCTATAGGCTGGGAGGGGAGTTGCTGGCAGTCACAAGGGAAGAAAGAGACTTGGGCATCATTATCACTGATGACCTGAAATCATCCAAGCAGACCACTAAAGCAGTAGGTAAGGCTAGGGGGATGTTAGGGTATATTAGTAGGGGTATCACAAGTCGGAAGAGGGAGGTAATAATCCCTCTTTACAAGACATTGTTTAGGCCCCATCTGGAGTATTGCGTGCAGTACTGGAAGCCACACCTTAACAAGGAAATTAACCAAACTGAGGCAGTCCAGAGAAGGGCAACCAAAATGGTGCAGGGACTGCATCAGAAAACATATGAGGACAGATTAACAGAGCTCAATATGTATACCCTAGAGCAAAGGAGGGAGAGAGGTGATATGATTGAAACAGTCAAACACCTTAAGGGCATTAACAAGGTGAAAAAGTCTAACATGTTTCAATACAAGAAAAATAGCAGGGCAAGAGGACACAGCATGAGATTAGAGGGGAGGCAGATTAAGGGGTAATGTGATGAAGTTCTTTTTCACAGAAAGGGTGGTGGATGCATGGAACGGCCTACCTCAGGAAGTGGTAGATATGAATACAGTGCAGGGCTTCAAACAGGCATGGGATAGACATAAGGGAGCAATACAGATAAGTATGAATAGATAGGCCATTAACAGAGCAAAGGCCGATGGCACATTTATAAGGTAGAAAAAGAAAAGAAATGGGCAGACTGGATGGGCCTTGCGGTCCTTATCTGCCATCAGCTTCTATGTTTCTATGTAACTGTAAGAGTAATCTCAGCAGCAGTATTAATACATTATTGAGTACGATCGATCAATAATATATTAAAATTTTAAAAAACTTGCACTAAACATGCTCGTTTCCAGGACAGCTGCATGTGAGACACTCTTCACAGAATAAGAGTGTTTCATGCACAGAAGAAAGGAGTGCTCCAATTGGTTGGGCGTGCTTCCTCAATCTATAAAAAAAAAAAAAAAGTCCCTCTGCCATGATACCGACAATTAACTCAGTAATGCCACTTGTTTATTATGCCTTGAAAGTTGCCTTCCATTGCCTTTCTGTCATATGTCTCTCCACCATCTGTAACCACCGGAGAGCTAATGTTACTAAAATGTGATTTGTACATAAAACTGTAAATAATTTGTGCCTGTATATAATCTTGCCTGGCCTGTTCCGTCTGTCTTCCCCCCAACTCGTGTTCCCCTCCACCCTTTGTAACTGACGTGGAGCCTTTGCAAAAGAGTCTTTGACTCAAAGGTTTGTAATTCCGAATTTCAGTAAATAAATAAAAATAAATAAATAAAAATAATGCTTAATCATCTCCCCACCTTCTGACCCCTGGAGAGTTGAATTCACTTGCAAACTCGGATCACCCAAGTGGCTTGCAGCAGCGCTACTACAGTGCTCCCAGGTCAATCTTGTAGGTGCAGAATCTAAAGGTTATTGGGGTTCAATGCAGGATGGCCAACCAAGGCTGGAGTACACATCACAGTGGGGGGTATGGGGAGACAGTAAAGGGTGAAATGGCACCGAGTTTTCTTTTTTTTACTTGGTCCATTATATTCACAGTATTTATTTTTTGGTTTGCTTTTATGATATTTCTGAAGAGATAATAGAACGTAAGAATCATAAAAAATTGTGTTCTATAATTTTTAGTCATCATGTATTTGGAATTTAATGTAGGAGACTTGTTGTCTGGTTTTGTTTGAATAAAAATAAATAAAAACCTTTATTTAGGGCTGTGCACATAGCAGATTTCTATTATTTGTATACGAGTCTCTGGTATATGTATTTCTATCTGTATCTGTGTCTCTGATAATTATATTTGTGTCTCCAGTATTTGTATTTGTGGCTCTGGTATTTGTGTCCATGATGTTTGTATTTGTGTTTCTGGTATTTGTTTGTGTGTCTCCCACATGTGTACTTGTTGTTGGAACTCTGGCATTTGTATTGGTGTCCCTGGCATTAGTTTATGAGACTCCGCTATTTGTATTTGTATCATTAGTTTTGTGTTTGTATTTGTGTCACAGGTATTTATATTTGTGACTCTGCTGTTTGTATTTATGTTTCAGATATTTGTGTTTGTATATCTGTCTCTGGTATTTCCATTTGTGTCTCAGGTATTTGTATGTGTGTCTCTGGTGTTTGTATTTGTGCAGGGGTCAACCTTAACTTTTCTCTGCACTAGCCAGCAGGACAAGTTGATTCAAAATTGCACTAGCCCGCAGATGGTTGCACTAGCCCACAACTGTAATGGTAAATTTTGAACACATACAGGAAAAAATGCAAGTCAAGAAAATACTTAGATTATTGCACATTTAACCTGCTCCCACATTGCTTCTGCCCCCAGCAGAAAAAAAGAATACAATACCATAACACACTGTGTGCCCCCTCATTGTTTTGAACCATGGCCTCCTCTCTTCCTCTTTCTGCACCCCCCACCCCCCCGAACCACAGGATAACACAGCAGCAAATGTTCAGTCAAGTTAGACCTAGCTCTGCACACACAATAGCTGGCATCATCATGCACCACACCCTCACCACCACCCACAGGACAATGAACAGCCAGGCAGAGAAAGACACGCTCGTCCCCCACCCTGTGGTCAACTGGAGCCTGGCACTTCTGGAAGTTTTCGTTCATTGTCAAGTGAACCAAGAGCACATCTAGGATTTCTTTTGGGGAAGGGCTACACAAACCTAAGGGGCATGAGAAACAGAAAACTTTATGGCATTTTTATTTTTAAAAGTATACATTTTAACATATGCAGCCCCTGATGCTTTACATTGTGGGGTCATGTGTGATTTTGTATTTCTTTGAAACTTGGCTTCCCAGCCAAATGCCCTTTGGGGTAACCATTGCCTCAGTGCTTGTGCACAGAGGTTCTTTGTCTTTTAAATAGTTTTTTTTTTAATTGGGTTCACCACAACATAATCCAGATAGACTATGTTAGGGTAGCTGGTTCATTCCACTGGGGTGTTAGACAGATGAGGCATACTGATGAGTCCTGGTAGGACGAAACACGTGTCTGTCTTTTGTTGGCACTCTTTGCAAACTGTGTGAGAGGCTTTTTGGCACCATGCATTTCTGCTTAAAGTTGAACCAGCATAATATTCTGTGGTGATTTTACATATGTAGCCCATGATGCTTTACATTGTGGGGCCATGTGTGATTTTTGTATTTCTTTGATTTTAACATGCGATGTCCCAGCAGTAACAGTTTTGGTTTTTTTTTAAACATTCTCCTTTCATCAGGCCAGGTAAACAGTACACAGGCATGATACTATACTAGCCGTTTCTTATAGGATGATCTATGCACCCCAGGAATGCTTATTGTAGCCTTTCAAATTATGTATTTTATTTAGGTATTTTGTACCATACATGCTCCAAATCTTTGTTTTTTGGATGAAAGGACATGCTGAGTAGGATAAGGGTGGCACTATATGGATAGCGTTGGCTGGCATGGTTTATTTAGAAGAGCTGGGAACCCCTACACTATCCAGTAATGGCAGTTGTGGATAGTCCTTTGAGTATGGTCTGCAGTGGTGTCCAGGGAAAATACTGAGTTGAGAGATTTGGATGGGAGAGGGAGCAGCTATGGTGAGGCTGGTATGAAACCCACCACCTGCAAAGCAGACCTTGTATACCTCTTAGCATTTTGTCAAATGTTGGATATCGACACTCAAAATGTAGGAAAATGTAGGGAAAGTACTGGGTTGAGATGCGTGAAGGGGAGAGGAAGGAACTATGGTGAGGTTGGGATAAAATCCACCACCTGCAGAGCAGACCCTGTATGCCTCTTAGCATTTTTTCACTGAAATGTTCGATACAGACATTCAAAATGTAGGGAAATGATGGGGCACTGACCTTCATAATGTAGAAGCTGTCAGATGGAGACACATTCAGAAAACTGGAAGCTAGTGAGGTAAGTGTCTACCCTTGATCACACCCTGGACACTAGCTGAAAGTTCTAACAGTGGAGTGATAATTACTCACATTGAACCTTTTGTGGGATCCCCTTCTTGAACTGTCAGATACCTGCAGCTCTTAATGAGGTGTTAATCATACCAGGCCACACTGAGAGACATTAGCAGGAGGACTAGAGCCTGCTAAACTAGGGATATTTTTAACTTCATTAGCAGCAATGGAAAACCTGCACTAGTCAAGACGGACAAGTAGAGGGTTAGCTGCACTAGCCCTGGCCAATCTGCACTAGGTTTTGGGCTAGTAAAACAATGTTAAAATTGAACCCTGTATTTGTGCCACCTGTATTTGTATTTGTGTCTCTGATATTTGTGTGTGTGTGTGTGTGTGTGTGTGTGTGGCTCTGGTATTTGTATTTGTTGCTCTGGTATTTGTATATGTGATTCAGGTATTTGTATTAGTGGCTCCGGTATTTGTATGTGTGTCTCTGGTACTTGTATGTGTGTCTCTGGTATTTGTATGTGTGGCTCTGGTATTTGTATTTGTGTCTTAGGTATTCGTGGTTCTCATATTTGTAACTCGGGTATTTGGATGTGTATGTCGATGGGGTACTGGGTCAATACCGCGCATGTAAGACAGAGTGATATTAACCGCGCTGTGTATACAGCGCTTTGATTCATAGTGATGGGGTAGAATAGTGATAGGGATATGCCGCTACCCCTGTCGCTGCATGATGATGTGGATAGAGGAAAAGTTGCCATGTGCAGGGTGCTTGGTTGAGTTGCTCCTGTGGTGGACAGGCTAGGCCACCAGCAAATGGCGCAATTGGAAGACCTGGGACTGTGGATCGGTCCCCCCCAGTCTCCCCTGCTGCAACATTTGCCGATATTTTATTTTTTAAATTAGACTCCCCCCTCCCAAGTTTCTCCCCATCTCCGAAGTCAGCCCCCCCAGAGTTAGTTATCTAAGTTCTAGGGGGAGTGGGGATGAAGCCCTCCATGCGGGGGGGTGGGGAGGCGAAGCCCCCCACCAAAAAAAAAGTAAACACCCATTGTTTTCAATGGTTGCACTGTCGCAAACAGGTTGGTGTTTTGCCCGACTCTGTTTGTGTTCGATGCTGTTTGGCTGTGGCCTTTTTAGTGATGCTGTTTTATCAGATGGTGGTATGACTCCGTACCTGTCGATGGTATTTGTATTTGAGGCTCCATTATTTTTATTTGTGTCACTGGTATTTGTACTGTATGTGTGGCTCTGGTATTTGTATTTGTGGTTCCGGTATTCATGAACATATGAAGAAGCCAGCAGAGGAAGGCCATTTGGTCTATCAAGTCTGCTCATATTGCAGGGTCCACATCTTGAGCTAATGTCCCTGCCCTCCCTCCCTCCTCACTCCTCCCATCCTCCCTATCAATGATCCTTGCCACCCCTCCATGTCTATCCCAGCCTCTCTTAAAGCTGCCCACTGTCTTCAACAAGATGACCTCTTCCGGCAGCGCATTCTAAGTGTCCGTCACCCTCTTTGTGAAGAAGTGCTTCCTGACCTCCCCCCTAAACCTCCCACCCTCCAGCTTAAGACTGTGCCCCCTCATGTTATGGTTGCCACTCAGCTTAAAGAGATCCTCCTTATCAACCTTATGTATCCCTTTCAAGTACTTGAAAGTCCCAATTATGTCCCCCTCTCTCTCCTGTCTTCCAGGGAGTACATGTTCAGTGCTCTCAACCTCTCCTCATATGCCTTACCCTGCTGGCCTACTATCATCTTTGTAGCCCTCCTCTGTACCTTCTCCAGCAGGTTAATGTCCTTTTTGAGGTGTGGGCACCAGTACTGAACTCCATACTCTAGATGCTGCCTTACCAGTGACCTTTACAAGGGCATTATAACCTCCTCTCTCCTACTACTGATCCCCCTAGATATGCATCTTAGCATCTTGTTTGCCTTTGTTGCTGCTTTCTTGCACTGCGTGCTGCGCTTCGGGTCACTAGTGATCATCACTCCCAGGTCCTTATACTCCTCTGATGCAGATACTCATTCTCCACCCAGGTAGTACTGTGTCCTGGGATTCTTGGCTCCAATATGCATAACTTTGCATTTCTTGGCATTGAAGCTAAGCTGGCAGTTCCTGGACCACCTCCCCAGCTTTTACAGATCTTCCTGTAGGTCCTGTATCACTTCAACTGTGTCCATTCTCCCTCAGAGCTTGGTGCCATCTGCTATTTGTATTATATTTGTATGTGTGTCTCTGGTATTTGTATTTGTGTCTCTGGTATTTGTATGTGGGAGTCTGGTATTTGTATGTGTAGTTCTGGTATTTGTATGTCTCTCTCTGGTATTTCTATTTGTGTCTCTGGTATTTGTATTTGTGGCTTTGGTATTTGTATGTGTAGCTCTGGTATTTGTATGTGGGTGTTTTTGGTATTTCTATTTATGTCTCTGGTATTTGTATGTGTGTGTCTCTAGTATTTCTATTTGTGTTTCTGGTATTTGTATGTGTGTGTCTCTGGTATTTATATGCGTGTGTCTCTGGTATTTCTATTTGTGTCTCTGGTTCTGGTATTTGTGGCTCTGGTATTTGTATTTATATGTGCAGTTGTAACTCTGGTATTTTGATGTGTATGTCAATGGTATTTGTATTTGTGGCTCCGTTATTTATATTTGTGTTACTGGTATTTGTATTTGGGGCTCCAGTATTTGTATATGTATCTCAGGTATTTGTGTGTGTGCCTCTGGTATTTCTATTTGTGACTCTGGTATTTGTGTGTGTGTCTCTGGTATTTCTATTTGTGACTCCGGTATTTGTATGTATGTCTCTGGTACTTGTATGTGTGTTGCTGGTATTCGTATTTATGGCTGTGGTGGGCAAATGGGAAGGGTTTATTAGTTCAGACTGGAGAGTCATGTGTCACAGTGGGAAGGGGCGGATCAGCAAGACAGCCGCAGTGCTGCTCCGCTCCCTGCAGCTCCAGGCTCAAGCTGCGTTTGGGCCACCTTTGGTTCTTATTTTTTATGTGGCATAGTACTTCAAAGTTTATTCAATTGAATGTCCTGCAGAAGCTTTGCTTTGCTTCTGTTTATTGATGTTGAGCTGTGTGATAGAGTTTTATTGAAAAGTTGCTCTGAGCATTGTGTCAATATAGTTCCGGAGTCAAACTTTTCAGTCAAAGATACTGAAGGAGGAATGCCTTCACCTGGATTCAAGACAACCCCTGAGAGAATATAGTGGAAGCAGAATTGCACTGGATGTGCTGAGGAGCTCATTTTCACTTTATCAAAGGTGACCATTGTGGAAGGAGATGAAAGCTATTTTGGATATGGAGCCCAGGAACTCAACAGGTGTAGACCCTGCCTGGCTAGAATATACCAAGGACTCCTTGAAAAATGGTAAACTGAATGTGCTCTGTGTTATAGACTCCTGGAGATGGAGAATGGGGTAACCCAAACATATTCATGGTTCTTGTCATTTCAGTTTCAAAGGTACACTATTTCTAGCTCTAAATATGGTCTGTAAAGCAACTTCTTCTAGAGGTAAATGTTTAAATTGTTATGTATTATTGGAATTCAATGAGCTGTGGACTCTTTTAGTGCCTGTTGTGCTTATAGAGTCAAACGCTGGAACCGCAAGGCCTTAGAAACCATCTCCTCATTCAGACAAATGAGGATTCTACGGGCATCAGTAAATATTGTGTGCTGACCTATATTTAAGTTCTGAATGTTCATTGAACATTTTATGAAATAACCAGAGAATCAACCTAAATTGAATTAAATGTGTAGACAGCTGGCGCACGATAGTCCAAACAATTGGAACCCCATTTTAAAATGCTTGAATTACTGTTGGGTTTAAAACCTTTTTGTTATAGCATAGAAATCAAATGGACGCCCTGGATGACAAGGGAGCTATGTTTGCATGCAAGTAAAGGTTGTGATTTCCCATTGCTAACTTATATAAATGGGGCAGCAGTGACAGGAGGAATTTGAGACCTGCGGAGAGGTATTTGACTTGGTTCATGATTTAGTGCTCCAGTTAAAAGTACAGTAATAAAACCACTGAGTTAAAGGCACTTGGTGCTCTTTCTAGGACTCCTATATGGAGACTGAACTACTCCTGACTTTTTCATCTCACTCCTAAACAAGCATTTGTCAATGCCGAATGTTGCTTGCTTCTATGTGCTGTTTAGGTATTTGGAAGTCATTGGAGTGCAAATATTGAAAATTTGCGAACTTACGATCGTGCGTAGGAACTGCGCAACGCACGTCAAAACAGTCATTTTAGGAATTTTTCACCAAATTTTGACATAGCCATTTAATACCTCTTCTCATGAACAGTGTCACTGTGATTTTCTTAATTGTCCTGTACATTGATTTGCTTTACCGACTCGCCATTCTCGCCACATGTGAGGAACACATTTTGGTGAGATCTGAAAATGACAGCTATACTACTCATAAGAAGGTGTGGTAAAATGGCAATGTTGAAAATATGGGTGAAAATATTGAAATTTTCTGAACTTACGAGCCTGCGTAGGAACTGCATAGCACTCGTAAAACAGTCCAGTTTTGGAATTTTTGCACCAAATTTTCAACATGGGGTTTTTGGGACCCCTTCTCATGAATGATGTCACTGTCATGGTGGTATTCAGGCCCAAAGGGTGATTTCGCAGTCACTGCATGAAATCACCCTTCGGGCCCGAACAACGCCATGACAGTGACATCATTCATGAGAAGGGGTCCCAAAACCCCATGTTGAAAATTTGCAAAATTCCAAAAATGCCTGAGATATGCAAAAGTTGAAACCCCCTATCTAGGCCATTATACAGCTTACCGGCATTTCCTCAGTTCGAGTCGGCTTTGAAGAGTGCAGGCGTGTTCCGAGTCCACGAAGATCGTCGCCAGAGTCCAGAGGTAAGTATGGGGTGAGGGGGCGTGGGAGGCTGGGTGCGCAGTGGAGTGGAGTGCGGGTTGTGGGAGGTCGGAGGCAGCTCTGGGTTCGTTTTAGATTTTCAGGTTAAAAAAAAGAGCGTTGTGGGACCGTTTGCCACTCTGGGGTGGGCTCCCAGCATAGCACAAGAGATGTTGAGGCGTTCATCTGGCGGGATTGGGCACCCTGTCTGCCAAAGGACTCATTGCCATGCTGGGGTGGGCTCAGCGTGGCACCTACAACGGGGGAGGCAGCTCAGCCGGCGGGGTTTGGGCACCCGTTGGCTATGCAGTAGGTGTGGGGGCGCATGCCTGCGTGTGGGGGAGCTACGCTTCAGTGGGCTTTATCTCGCTCACTGAAGTGTAGCTCCTTTAATCAGAGGTTACTGCATTTGGAGCGTATTACAGACAGCTCCAAAATGCATTGGCTTACAGGGGCCGCGCCTGCCAGCTCACTGACTGAATTGGAGGAGGAGGTGACACACCTCCGAAATCTCCGATGATGGCACTATGTTTCTTGCACATGCGTGCAAGCAACATAATGAGTTGATAAAGAACTAAGTATGAAGGGTGAAGCACCTTATTGACTTCATTTGATTACAAATTTTAAGTATGACTCTTTTTACCTTTTTGCTACCAACGCTGAAATGTTGATGTAAGCTAATTCATAGGCTGCAGCCTTAATGAGAAGTAATTTGTCTGTGATAACCTCGTAAGCTTTGGTAGCAGTTCAAAAATTTGACACAGGACATAATCGATTTTATTTTTATTTGTGTTTCTTTTTTTTCACTTTTTTTCAGTTGTAATAAGTTGTTTTAATTTCTTTAACTGTTTATTCCACATGGTGAGATCTTAACAGGCAAGAACAGGAAAGAACTGTTCATTGAGCACTTATTTAGCAAGTGCTAAATGCACTTCTGTCTGTTAAGAAAAACTCTTTCTATCATACATGATGCTATGTATTAACAGGGGATTTTATAACATTAGGGCATATTTTAATTGTACATATTGCGATTAATTGAATCCCCACAGGTAAACCTTTTTCTAGTGTTTTTAGGCTAGAACAATTAATTAATTTCATATAAACCAACGAGTAATAGATTTTGATGTAAGCTTTTGATGGGCTCTCCCTTTCTGCTCGGGTCTAATATGTCAGCCCTGGAGTGGTTCAGTAATCTTGCCTGGGACTGGGAGGAAGTATTCTTAAGGTACTATTGCTGGTTCTAGTCACATATACTTAGTATGGAATATCAGGGGCTAATCAATGACTGGTGATCCAAACATGCATACTGCAACAGGACCTGTTGTTATCTTGCTATTAGCTGGCATCTTAGCACCTCAGGACCCTAGTACCCTAGTTTGGTAATCACAGACCATGACTGAGTTAATTCGAATGTCTACCAAGGCCTAGTAGCCAGGATGGACCAGTACTCGGACTTTATTTGATAAAATGATAACCAGTGGTGAAAGGAATCCATGAGATATTGCTCTTGCCAACATGTAGTGAGATCCTTATGGGTGTAGGCCCAATTAATTTATAGACAGGGTAGACATCAGACAGTACCTGAAAAGTTATATGTATAGTAAAATCCAACAGATTGCCCTTGCTGGAAAAGGTGGAAAGTCTTTTATGAGTCCCTGTAGTTACTGATTTTACAGAATGTGATTTCAGCAGGAATTTAATGTATAAACTGTAGATAGTTCAGAATATGTAGTTTAAAACTTAAATTAGAATTTTTACAGTGGGAAAATTACTCTGAATCAAATTTGTGCAATACTGAACTGATTCCTGTATGTTATTAAATAATGAGACGTATTGGTTTACCTACTCAGCTGCCACCAGATACTCATCCTGGTGCTTGATGTGATGCATTATTGTTATTTTATTGTGTATTTCTATATGGATTTCATTATGTGTGAATATTTGAGCTACATTTATCTCATTTTTAAATTTACTTAATGTTGTAATGGTTTGTCCAACTGATCGACAATAAAACCAGACTTGAACTATGGCTATAGTATTTATATTTGCATGTGTGGTTCAGGTATTTGAATTTATATATCAGGTATTTGTATGTGTGTCTCTGGTATTTGTATTTGTGGCTCTGGTATTTGTATTTGTATTTGTGGCTCTAATATTTGCATGTGTGTCTCTGGTATTTGTATTTGTAGCTCTGGTATACATTTGTGTGGCTCTGGTATTTGTGTGTCTCTGGTATTTATATGTGTGTCTCTCTGATATTTGTGTTTGTGGCTCTGGTATTTGTATTTGTGACTCTAATATTTGTATGTGTGTCTCTGGTATTTGTATTTGTGTCAATGGTATTTGTAGTTGTGTCAATGGTATTTGTATGTGTATCTCTGGTATTTGTATATGTGTCTCTGGTATTTGTATTTGTGTCAGTGGTATTTGTATGTGTATCTCTGGTATTTGTATGTGTGTGCCCGGTATCTGCATTTGTGGCTCTGGTATTTGTATTTGTATTTGTGGCTCTAATATTTGTATGTGTGTCTCTGGTATTTGTATTTGTATTTGTGTCAATGGTATTTGTAGTTGTGGCTCTGGTATTTGTATTTGAGGCTTTGGTATTCGTATTTGTGGCTCTGGTACTTGTATGTGTGGCTCTGGCATTTGTATATGTGATTCTGGTATTTGTATTGGTATCTCTAATATTTGTGTTTGTGTTTCTGGTATTTGTGTTTTTAATTGTAACTTTAATATTTGTATTTGTGACTGCTATTTTTATGTCTCTGGTATTTTGCATTTATGCTACAAGTACAAATACCATACAAAAACCTGAGGCAAGAATTATAAATACCAGAGATATAAATACAAATACCAGAGGTATTAATACAAATACCAGAGGCATAGAAACATGGAAACATAGAAGCATATAATCTGATGGCAAATAAGGACCGCTTGGCCCACTTAGTCTGAGACACATACAGTATACAGATATCAGAGACACAAACACAAATACCAGAGAAAGATATACAAATACCAGTTGACAATCCTTGTACCAGTACTGGACAGTGTTAGGCCCTAGACACACTACAGAACTGTTTTTGAAAACCGTTTTTAAAACCAGTTTAGCTAAACCATTTCAGTGAAGCCACACTACTCAGGAACCATTTCTGATAACGGTTTAGTGTGGTCACACTGCTAGTGTTAAACCTGTTCTCCTTGTAACTATTTTGTGTTAAGTCCAACACACAGAACTGTGCTTGCCTGGACACACTGCAGCTAGAACTGTTTTAGTTAAACCATTACAGCTTAAAACACTTTTACTCCTGGACAGACCTGTAAGTAAAACCATGCTAGCTCCAAAACATTTTTAAAAATGGTTTTAAGACTAGGTGTCTAGCAGGGTTTAAAAACACTTTTGTTAAAACATTTTAAGGGGCTTGTAGTCTGTCTGCAAACAGTGCTAGGGGGATTTAAACTGTTTTAAGGCACTTAAACCATTTTAAGTTCCCCAGTGTGTCCAGGGCCTTAGTTATCCCTAAACAATCAGTGGATATTGCTGAAGTCATAATGGAATGCAGATGCAAGATCACCAATGTTAGGACCACTGTTGAAAACCACTGTTATCAGCATATGTGTGTCTGTGTAGGGACACAAGCAGAGGGAAAGTAACTAAGCAGAATGGGCTTGGTCCAATGGTAGAGTTATGAGGTACACCCATGGCAATCAGGATGGAGTGTAGAAAGCAGGAATCACCAATATTCATCAACTAGGAGTGGCCACAGAGATAGGCAGAAAACCAGTTAGTGACTAACCTCAAGAGAAGGCTGAAGCATGATGGGGTAGGCAACAGTACTGAAGTCTTTTGCCAGGTTGATGAACAAGGGTCCTGGACATTAGGAAGATAGCTTTTTAAAGAAATGGGAGACTGTCTCAGAAATTGCCTCAAAGGGGGCATTGCCAGGGAGGGATAGAGGCACAGTACGGAAAAATAAGGGAGGGCACAATTAAAGCAACCAACCTCTCTGTGAAAGAGGTGAGTAAAAGAAAGAAAAAGAGACCATTATGGTTCTTTGAGAAAATGGCAAAGCTGGCGAAGGAAAAAGGTGGCATTTAGGAGGTATGAGGAAATACAGAAGGAGAAGGACAGGGAGGCATAGCAAATAAAGCAGATGGAAACAGGCAATGTGGTGAGGACAGCAAAGACACAGACAAAGGAAAGGATTGCCAAAGGGGTCATTAAAGGGGTTAAGACTTTGTTCAGATACGTAAGTGAGAAGAGGAAAGCAAGGGGAGGGATACTGAGGATTAGAAGGGCAGAAAGGGTAGACTGCACAGAAGAGGACCAAGAAAAAGCTGACATCCTAAACAGATACTTTTGTTCCGTCTTCACAGTAGAGGGGGGTGGACCTCCAAGGAGTCACAGGAACTGGGGGTGCACACAAGGCCATTTTCAGAGGAAAGAGTCCAGAAGGGACTTGTAGCTCTGAAGGTGAACAAGGCAACATGAACAGACAGGATACATCCAAGGGTACTAAATGAGCTCAGGGAGGTGCTGCCTGCCCCACTGATAGCCTTGTTGAGTAGTGCACTGGAAATAGGCATGGCTCTGGAGGACTGAAGAAGGGCTGACATGGTCCCTGTGCATAACAGCAGCAGCAGGGAGGAGTCTAGCAATTATAGGCCATCCAGTCTTACTTCAGTGGTGGAGAAATTAATGAAACCTTACTGAAGGAAGGACTGGTACAGTATTTTGAATGCAGTAGGCTGCAAGACTGCAGGCAGCACGGATTCATGGTGGGGGAGGAGGTCATATCTAGTTAATTTCATAGATTTCTTTGACTTGGTGACTGGGAATTAGATCAGGGGAGGGGAGTGGATATGGCCTATCTGGACTTTAGCTAGGCCTGCCTCGGAGGAGGCTGATTAAGAAACTGAACACAGCCTTGATGTGGTATCCAAAGTGGTAAATTGGGTTAGAAACTAATGGATAGGAGACAGAGGGTGGTGGTTAATGGCACTCGCTGTAATGGTTGGAGAATGACCATCCACATGGCTCGATACCAGGACTAGTCCTCTTTAATGTCATTGTAGGCAACATTGCAGAAGAATTGGGATGGCAGGTATGCCTCTTTGCAAATTTCAAAATCTGCAATAGGGTGGACACTCAGGAGGGGGTGGAGAGAATGTGCAGGGCTCTTGGGAAACTCAAGGAGTGGTCAAAAGCATGGCAGTTGGAGTTCAATGCCGAAAAGTACAAAATCATACATCTAGGACATACGAACCAAGGCACTGAGTATAGGATGGAGGGAGGTTCTGACAGCCACTAAACAAGAAACGGAGCTTGGGGTTACTATATTTGAGGACCTCAAGGTGGCAGGACAGTGTGACAAAGCAGTAGGTAGAGCTAGTGGGATAGAAACACAGAAACATAAACTTTGGTGGCAGATAAGGGCTGTTTGGTCAACCCAGTCTGTCCATTTTTCCCTACCTGCATTCTCACTGCAGACCCTCCATGATCTACAGGTCTTTCTGTTTCCCCTCTTCCTTTCCACCATGATTCCATTGTACCTATCCCATGAATTCTTGAACCCCACCACTGTTTTCACCCCCACCACCTCTGCTTGAAGGCTGTTCCAGGAATCCACCACACTTTCTATGAAGAAGTACTTCCTCACATCTCTCCTTAATCTACCCCCTTCCAGCTTCATTTCCAGCTTCATAGCATGTCCTTTTGTTCTTGAGCACCTTTTTTCCTGAAAAATACTTCAGTTCTGTACCTTATTTACCCATGTGAGGTATTTAAAGGTCTCTGTCATAGCTCCCCTCCTCTCTTCCAGGGTGTACATGTTGAGGTCCTTTAGTCTCTCTTCATAGTACTTTTGATGCAGATCCTGCACCATTGTAGTTGCCCTCCTCTGGACCACCTCCACTCTGTCTATGTCCTTCTGGAGAAGTGGTCTCCAGAACTGCACACAGTACTCCATGGTCTGGTCTTAGGAGTGATCTGTAAAGAGGCAAAACACCTTGTTCTTTCTGCTGGTGATACCGCTTCCTATGCACTCCAGCATCCCACTAGCCCTCCCAACTGCCTTACCACTTTGCCTGGCTATCTGTAGGTCAGCTGATATTACTCCAGAGGAGTTGTGTCACTGAGAGCCGCATCAGTGGCATCCAAGGATTCCTGTGGTTGGAGGCCGCATCGGCGGCTAGGGAGTGGAGGAAGGCAGCCGCATTGGCAGCTAGAAAGCAGAGGGAGGGTCTGTCCAGCTGGATCGGCAGCAACCAGTGTTCTTGGACTTCTGCGGCTGCATTGATGGCAAGTGAACTGAAATCAGTGGCCCGCGCCACAGGGCTGAACTGGGGGACTGTTGCTGGTTGCACCAGCAGCGAAGGGGAGGAGTGACCCATGAGCCAATCAGGGCCATGGGTGGGCAATTGAACTGTGCGGCTGGGCTTTAACAGCTGCAAGCCCTGCTGCTGACTTGAACCCCAGAGGAGCTGTGTCACCACCGAGAGCTGCATCAGCAGCATCCAAGGGTTCCTGTGGTCAGCGGCCACATTGGCGGCTAGGGAGCAGAAGGAGGTGGCTGCATCAGTAGCTAGCAAGCAGAGGGAGGGTCTGTCCTGCTGCATCAGCAGCAACCAGTGTTTCTGGACTTCTGTGGCCACATCAGCAGCAAGTGAACTAAAGGTGGTGGGCCCATGCCACAGGGTTGAACTGAAGGACTGTTGCTGGCCACATCAGCGATGAAGGGAAGGAGTGACCCATGAGCCAATCAGGGCCAAGGGTGGGCAATTCAACTATGCAGCTGGGTTTTAAAAGCTGCGAGCCCAGCTGCTGACTTGAAACCCAGAGGAGCCGTGTCACAGAGAGCTTTTTAGTCCCACCCCCCTGGCCCCAACCTCTATTAAATGCACATGGGGGGAAGAGCAGGCAAGAAAGGCACAGGTTGAGGACAGGATGGACAGGAGAGGAGGAGGAGCTCTGGGCTGGGCTATAGAACATTGTGAGTGCGGGGAAAAAATAGAAGTTATCAAGAGAAACCAGACAATAAGGGGCAGAAAAAGTGTCTTGTGCAGGGCAAGGGATTAGGGGGTGGATCTGCATATAATAGAGGAACACTGGTTGTAAGCTTTTTCTTTAATGCTACACTGCCTTGACTTGATTTGAAAAAACAAGGGAATCTCTGAGCAATAGGCTTAGTCATTACCCTTGTGTTACCTTGCAGTTCTAGTTGTCCATACTGCACTGCTTTGACATGATTTGCTCACTCATTCTTTCATTCAGTAGGGAAATTTCTAGTCAAGGAGCTAGTGCCTTTTTTGTGCATTAGGTAAAAGGCTTCCAAAGTGTTCTTTAAGGGTACTCAGCAACAGCCATTGAAGGATACAATCACATAGAGCTGCTGTTGTGCTGAGACATCTGAGTTTATAGGAGAGTTGTAAAAAATGGAGGGGCAAATGGAGCAGAACGGGGACAGGGCTGGGGCATGGTCCCCAAATTGCAAGGGCAGGTGGCATCTTTGGAAGGGTGGTAGGGTGTACTGGTTGTGGGTCGACTATAGTACTGGCTAAGGCATGGAGGATGGGGGGGCTGCATGGTATGTAGGCAGCTGGCACAACTAAGAGAGGAGGTTAGGTGGTTGAGATGGACGCTAGGATGGGCAGGGGTGAGGGGTAGAGGGGAGGACAGGAGGGGACCCACTGAGGGAGTAAGATGGGATGGAGCAGAAGACTGAGAAATGGTGGCGATGTAGGGGGTCTAGGGGAAAAATCTGAAATAGGCAAGCATAGTCAGGAGGTGGATTGGAGGAACACAAAGAAGTATGCAAGCAGAGAAGGAGGAGTAGGGGTGGGCATAAAGGGGGCTCCTGAGAGCTCAGGTAGAGGCAGTACAGGATGCAAGAAAGGCCAAGAGGACAGACAGGAGATAAGGACCAAATGTCCAAAGGCTGTACGAAAGGGAAGGGAGAGGAGCCCCAGCTGGATGGATAAAGGCAGAGGGCATAGAGGACAAAAACAGATTTGCACCACTAGTGCCACTAAATTTTATTTATTTTATTTTATTTAGTTTTTGTTTATTGGGTAAGTGCACTAGCCATAGCAATGACTATTTTCAGGCACGACCCGGGAGGGTACAGTACAAAACAGGGCATGTACACATAGCAAATACACAATTAGACATAATTGAAACAATTGAAATACATAGAATGTATAATCATAACAGATAAATTGATAACAGGTCAAGAGTAGCTAAAGTTAACAGTATTAAAATATACAAGAACAGAGAAACACAAGACCTTCTTGCAAATAGTGGCTAAATAACATATTGACTGATTTGAGGAAAAAAAATTTTAAGATACTAGAACTATGCTGTTCATAAAGAATTTATGTAGGGAAGTAAGAAAGGAAAAGGAGATAGAAGTGAAACAGCCAGGAGAGATACTTAGAAAGAGGTGGGAATAAGGAAATTGGAGCTGAGGCTGACTCAGGGGGAACAAGAGATACAGACAGGATGGAAGGCTCAGTAGACAGGGGGAGGGGGGTCATCTCTTTCATGAGAGAACAAAGAAGAGGGCAAAAGAAAAGACAGGGGCATGGGGGTGAACTCACCCCAGAAAGGGCAAGCCCTCAAGATGGGAGACAGTGAGTGATGGTTTTCGGGGCCAAAACAGGATAGATATGGGGAAGTGACCCAAGAACTGGGAATTTGTTAGGGCACAGGAAAAGGCAGGGCAAGGGAGGGGAGAGCTCGCAGATTGTGGGCAAGGGAAGGGTAGTTTGGAAGACAGTGCCTGTGGGGGGCTGGGAGTGCATTGAGAGAAGGGGGGAAGTACTCAGGGAGATAAAAGGGGCAAAGAGGATAGCGGAAATAGGGTAATTAATGGAATGCAAGGGACTGGGAAAATGACAGAAGAGAAATAAAAGCAGAAGCTAATGAAGAGAAGGGTCTTACTTGTCAGAGACTCAATAATAAAAGGAATTCACTGGGGGAGCAGGGGGGAACAGAAGCAGTAAAATATGGGTCAAGTGCCTGCCAGGTATGACAGCGGTGGAGGTCATTCACTATATTCCATCCAGGCAAAAACAGCAGGATGGGAAAACTCACCTGATGTTCCACCTAGGAACAGATGACCTGGCGGGGAATAGCTTGTTGGAGGTGCAGGCAAGATTTAGAGCACTTGCTATGTATTGCAGCAGCCTGGGGTTCAAATCTGAGGCTTTTTCAGAGGTGCAGCCCATACCAAGGACAAGCACAGAGAAGAGACTGAGAATTGAGGAATTTAATAAATGGCTGATGGGATGGTGTGAACAGATGGTGTACTGGTTAGTAGGGGACTGGGGAACAACGTAAGGGGGATGAGAGCCTATTTGCGCTGGATGAGGGTACAGCAGTGCTAAGGAGCAAGTTAGGAGAGTTCTTAGAACAAAACTATTATTTAAACTAAATTGAGGGTGGGTGGGAACAAACCCACACCACGGGACAGGAGAAACAGGGGGCTACTAGCCTTCCCCCAAGGATGGAAAAAATCTATTTATAGGAGAGGGGAAGGTAACACGTACCAGGGGACAAAATAATGGGTCCAGAAAATGGAGAGCCATGTGCACCAACGCCAGGAGACTGGGAAATAATATCCCAGATTTAACAGCCGTCAAGGCTGAAGCGGATCTGGACATCATGGGAATCATGGAGATGTGGGGTCCTGATGGCCAGGATTGGGACATGGCAATACCGGGGTAAGTACTTTATAGGAAAGACAGGGTGGGGGGTTTCCCAATATGTGAAGGAACACATTAAGGCCACGGAATTGCAGGGTAGGTGGGGGGGCTGAGGCTTTATGGGTATCATTGGTCACAGAGAAGGGAGAAGTCATACATACCGGGGTGATATGCAGGCCAATAGTGCAGCAGGATGTGGTGGATAAAATAATGATAGAGGAGATCCAAAGGATTGCAAATAGAGGGAAGGTGCTTCTGATGGGGGACTTCAACTTGCTGGACGTACAGGGGGGCACCCCATCAGCAGCATCCACCAGTAGCAATGAAATCGTGGCTTCCCTACAGGGAGCTCTCATGAAGCAGCTAATAAGGGAACCAACCAGGAAGTGGGCAAGCCCAGATTTGATTCTTACAAATGGGGAAATGGGAGGGAGAGGTATCCATAGAGGAGAACCTGGGCATGAGTGACCACAACACTGTTTGGTTCATGGTAAAAATGACTGCCGATGTTCATCGGCCCAGAGTGAAGGTACCAGATTTCAGGCATGTAGACTAAGAAAATGGGGGAATGTGTTCAACAAGTATTAGCAGGGGTGGGGGACTAAGGGGAGGTGGTGGAAATGTCGGTTAAAATAAAAGAGGCAACAGTGGAGGCCACTAGCCTTTGCATCAGGAGGTTAAATAAAAAGAGGAAGAAGAGGAAGTCACTTTGGTTTAATAGAGAAGTGGCAGAAAAGGTCAATGCAAAGAGAAAGGCATTTAGGAGGTATAACATGACACAGAGGGAGGAGGATAGGGCTATATACCAAGAGAAGCAGAAGGAAGCAGGTTTAGAGGTCAGGAGGGTAAAGGCAAGAACAGAAGAGAGAACAGCCAACACAGTCGAGGAGGGGGTTAAAACCTTCTTCCGGTATGTGGATGAGAGGAGAAAGTCAAAGGAGGGGATAGGCTGAAAAATGAAGAAGAGGAGTTGGTGGAAGATGACCATTGGAAGGCAGAAATACTCAACAGCTATTTCTGCTACGTGTTCATAGTAGAGAAGGATGGGGAGGTCAGAAAAATTGGGGAAAATGAGGTGGGGGGGTTGACTCCAGTCAGTTCCAGGTTGAGGCGGTCCTGAGGGAGCTAGAGGGGTTGAAGGTGGATAAGGCGATGGGGCCAGAGGGGGGTGCACCCCAGGGTACTGAGGGAGCTTAGTAAAGTACTAGCAGCTCCTCTGACCAGCCTCTTCAATAAATCCTTGGAATCAGAGGAGATACCTGATGACTAGAAAAGGGCGGATGTGGTCCCCCTTCATAAGGGGGGGGCAAGGAGGAGGCAGGCAATTATTGACCGGTGAGCTTAACATCGGTGGTGGGCAAGCTCATGGAGAAACTGATAAAGAAGAAAATCACTAGATACCTAGAAACCAATGGCCTACAGGACGCTGAGGGAAGGTTATTTCAAATGAACTTGATCAAGTTCTTTGACTGGGTCACTAGGGGCACTGGATCGGGGGGACTGTAGATATTGCATACCTCGACTTCAAGAAGGCGTTTGATTCTGTGCCACACAGGAGACTACTGCATTAAATGAGATGTCTTGGGCTGGGGCTGGTAGTGGTTAGGTGGGTGCAGGGCTGGAGGGCAGAAAGCAGAGGGCAATTGTTAATGGGGTACCTTCAAAGGAGGGTATGGTCACCAGTGGTGTACCTCAGGGGTTGGTGCTGGGGCCACTCCTTTTTGTGGCTGTGGGCGAAGCCTACAGCTATTTTGCTATCTGAAGCTTGAAAATGGAGTTTTGTGGAACACATGTTTTGGACATTTCAATGTATCCTTCCATGCCAGCTGAAATAAAATATTCCCCTTCTTTCTGTTAAGAATGTTGGAGACATAACTCTAAGCTATTTATCAGATGCCATTAGGAAACTGAAACAGCTTGTTAAATATTTGTTAAACATTGGTTGCCTGTGAAACCGGAGATTTGCACATTTAAATACTAAGCATTTAAACAGCTTCTTGATACTAGTTTAACTTGGGAATGTATTGTCTTTCAAGAAAGAGTCATGCCTCATAAATGTGACCCTTTCCTCAGCAAATCTATGATTTACACTGTTTGTTTAACCTCTGGAGCCTACAGCCCTCTTGCCATCTGTAGCTGGAAAATGAAGTATCGTGGAACACATGTTTTAAACTTTTCAATGTATCCTTTCAGCCAACTGAAATAAAACATTATTTTCTTTCTGTTAAGAATATTGGAGACATAACTCCATGCTGCTTATCAGATGCCATTAGAAAACTGAAACAGCTTGTTAAATATTTGTTAAACATTGGTTGCCTATGAAACTGGAGATCTGCACATTTAAATACTAAGCATTTAAACAGCTTCTTGATACTAGAAACGTAGAAACAGACTTTGACAGCAGATAAGGACCGTTTGGCCCATCTAGTCAGCCCATTTCCCTACCTGCAGGACAGGCCGCAGATCTTAGTTAACCAACAGCCTATTTCTTCCTACCCCCCACAAGAATTGCCTTATGTCTGTCCCATGCATTCTTGAATTCTCCCACAGTTTTAGACCCCACAACGTCCTCAGGAAGGCTGTTCCATGCATCCACTACCCTCTCTGTGAAAAAAGTATTAAAAAAGTATACTTCCTCACATTGCCCCCCCTTTATCTTTAAATTGTGTCCCCTTGTTCTTGCACACCTCTTTTTCTGAAAGAGTTTAACTTGGGAATGTATTGTCTTCCAAGAAAGGTTCATACCTCATAAATATCACCCGTTCCCAGCAAATCAATGATTTACACTGTTTTTTTAACCTCTACAGACACTATTTGATGATGAGCAGTCTCAGACATATGCCAGGTCTTCAATGAACTGCTTAGACTAAATATGTATCAATAAGAAGCCATTTTACTATCTTTTGGGAAAAAATATATTGGGCTACAGCACACACACACACACACACACACACACACACACACACACACACACACACACACACACACACACACACACACACACACACACACACACACACACACACACACACACACACACACACACACACACACACACACACACACACACACACACACACACACACACACACACACACACACACACACACACACACACACACACACACACACACACCATCCTCATGACCACAGTATGCAGCGGACTAGGTTCAAGTCCCAGCTGAGGCACTTATTCTTTCTCACCTCTGTTTGTATGTGTTCCATAAAATATGCACACCACACTCCTGAGTGATTGTTACAAGTAAATATTTGTGTTGCCATTGGGTTGTGCATTTGAGAAAGAGTAATGTGCTCAGGGATGGCCCAGGTTCCAGTTGTCTGTGACACAGCTGGTTAGTGCAATCAGAATGGTATTCTGGGCAGCCTGGGTTCGAGTCCTAACTGAGGCACTTATTTTTTCTCAACTGTTTGTATGTGTTCCATAAAATATGCACACTACACTCCTGTGTGATTGTTTCAAATAAATATTTGTATTGCCATTGGGTTCTGCATTTGAGAAAGAGTAATGTGCTCAGGGATGGCCCATGTTCCAGTTGTCTCAGTGGCGCAGCTGGTTAGCATGATCAGAACGGTATTCTGGGCAGCCTGGGTTCAAGTCCCAGCTGAGGCACGTATTCTTTCTCACCTCTGTTTGTATGTGTCGCATAAAATATGCACACCAGACTCCTGTGTGACTGTTACAATAAAGAATCTGTTTGTTCATGTCAATGACCGCAGTGAAGTTCAGTTTAGAGTAGATTTCCTCTAAATATTTCTTATCCTATATTTTGTATCCTGGATAGCGCAAGGAAGATGCTACCTCTCATTGTCATAGGAATCTTTATTTACACATTTCTGCACTGTATTTACTCACGCTGTCCCAGATTAGATGCAATATCTTGTTTTTAGTGGGGTCATGATTTTTTCATTTTGATAATGTATTGCTTCAGGGTAGCTTAGTCCAGGGCCCCCATATTCAAAGGAAATGAGCAGCGCATCCTGGTGGAAATGTGAAATGTGCCACGCAACTCCAACAATGCACCACAGCATGATATTCAAACGTACAGGATGCACCTGCCACAAGGGAATGGGCCACGGTGCATACTAATAGTATGCTGTGCAAGTCAAGGGTGTGTTCCAATGCATATGCTGCGCTGCTGCATACTCAGTGGGAAATTCACCCCTCGCAGCCCAGAACAGCATGGCCCACAGCTAGGCCATGAATAGCTGGCCTAAGCTAGCCACCCACAGGTGGGCTGTGGAAGTGCACCCAGGTGCACAGCAGCCCTGGTGGACTAAAGGTACCCCCTCCAATCGCTGGTCGATCCAACTCCATCCCCGAAGAGCTCCATAGTGTAGGGTCCCCCTGGGCACAATCGCACCAAAGAAAACCACGGTCCATATCCATAGCATAGAGGACTCCCCACCCACTGCCTTGATACATAGACAACCCCACTCCCCCTCATACCCTAGTTGTTGCGGAGACTGGCACTGCCCTCCACACCCTGCCACAGCCAGCCGCCAACTGCACTGGACCCAGGCTGGGAACCTTCACTCCAGAATGACCCAAGTGGCTATACCATACATTGGGGCACTACACAAGTTGAGGGGCCACCAGTGTATGTAGTTGTGTGTTTGTCCCTGACAAACCATAAGAGGGAATTTACATACCTCCAATGTATGCCTTGTCGATGCTGTATCTTCCTGCTATCATACACTCTTCCCCATTCCCTGTGTAACATGCCACACTCAGGCTGTTGAGGTATCCTGGGTGCCATGGCGTGCGGTACCCTGCAATGACATTTGTAATGTATGCTCCAGACTATGGATAGTGCGTTTGTGGTTCCCCCATTGTACAAACAAATGAC
Source organism: Neoceratodus forsteri (assembly GCA_016271365.2). Classification (NCBI taxonomy): domain Eukaryota; kingdom Metazoa; phylum Chordata; order Ceratodontiformes; family Ceratodontidae; genus Neoceratodus; species Neoceratodus forsteri. The sequence goes on along the minus strand of CM028129.1, from coordinate 1,575,820,324 downwards.
AGGTCGGCTGTAACATGCCTGTTCCAGGACCTGTGTGATTGAGTACAGCATTGGCTTTCACCCACACAGAGTAGTACAATGGCACTGGGACAGTGGATCCACATGCGAGTGCCTGAGGTGTATGGCCACTGGGCGTTATCACCCGCACACATCTTGTACCTATGCATGACACATTTCAGCGTCCTACTGCTAGTGCTTCACCACCCAAAAATAAGGTGCCATTTCATCTGTGAACTATCCAGGCTAAATATATAGCAATCAGGAGGCATATTCTAGGAAAATACATTGTAAAAATGTGTAAAAGGAAGACCACATTGAAACTGCCTCTCAGCAGATCTGCATTGTGCAAATTCATTAGAAATAATGGGTAAAAGCATCCCAAAAGCTCTCCACAGCCATATCGGCTCTGACCAGAGTTTGTTAAACTATATTATAGTTATAGGACACATGGCAGAGGGGCTAGAGGGAAGAGTATGTCTATTCGAGGATGACACAAAGGTCTGCAATAGTGTGGATATGCTTGAGGGGGTTGAGAGTATGTGCAGGGATCTGGAGAAACTGGAGGAATGGTCCAAGGAGTGGCAATCGTCCTTCAAAACAAAAAAATGCAAGATCATGCACTTCGGCAAGAATAACCAGGGCATGGAATACCGGGCGGGGGGCATGCCCTAGAGGTTACCAAGCCGGAAAGGGACCTTGGCATAATCATTTCATGGGACCTGAAGGTGGCAAGGCAATGTGAGAAGGTGGTGGCAGGGGCCAATAGGATGCTGGGTTGTATCGGTAGGGAAATAACTAGCAGGAAGTGGGAGATCATAATTCCCTTCTACAAGTAGCTTGTCAGGCAACACCTTGAGTATGGGGTCCCGTTCTGGAGGCCATACCTCAAGAAGGATGTGAACAGAGTGGAGTGTGTCAAAAATGGTAAGGGGCCTCAGTCAATTGTCATATGAGGAACGGCTGAAGGATCTAAACATGTACTCCCTAGAACAAAGAAGGGAAAGGGGGGACATGATTGAGACCTTCAAATATATCAAGGGTATTAACAGGGTACCAGTAGGGGGCATCTTCCAGCTAAAAGAGTGATTGAAAACAAGAGACATGATGTGCAGATAGTAGGGAGAAGGTTCAGAGGAAACATTAGAAAGTTCTACTTCATGGAGAGGGTGGTGGAAAAGTGGAACAGACTCCCAGAGGAGATGGTGGGGGCAAGAACTGTGGAAGGATTCAAGACAGCGTGGGATAGACACAAGGGTCTTTTAGATCTTGGGGGGGTGGAAGGCAATAGCAAAGTCCTAGCAGCTTGCTAGGCATACAGGGCAGACTGGGTGGGCCTGGCGGTCCTTTTCTGACATCACATTCTATGTTTCCATGATTATCCCAGGTCTGTTTCCTGCTTGGTTGTCTTCAATACCACTCCACCGATTTTATGCACTGTACCCGGGTTTCTGTGCCCTACGTGCATTGTTTTGCACTTTTTCGCATTGAAACCCAGCTGCCATATCCTTGACCACTCCTCAAGTTTTCTCAGGTCTCTGCTCATCCTTTTCATGCCTCCCTCCCCCGGAGAGTCCACCCAGTTGCAGATCTTTGGTGTGATCTGCAAAGAGGTAGACATTCCCTTCCAGCTCCTCTGCGATGTCACTTATAAAGACGTTAAAAATGACTGGTCCCAGCACTGACCCCCGATGTATCCTGCTGGTCACCCTCCCTTCCTTGAAGCACACTCCATTTACCACCACCCTCCGCTGCCTATCCCCTAACCCATGTCTTACCCAGTTTACCACCCTTTTACTCACTCCTAAGCTACTCAACTTACTTACCAGTCACTGTTGAGCGCCTTACTGAAATCTAGGTAGGCCACATCCACTGCTCCTCCCTAATCTAATACCTTGGTCACCCAGTCAAAGAAATCTATCAGATTTGTTCGACATGAAATCCCCCTGTGAATCCATGCTGCCTCGGGTCCTGTTATCCACTGGATTCAACATATTTCACAGTCCTTTCGCTCAGCAGTGTTTCCATTAACTTTCCCACCACTGATGTCAAGCTGACTATCCTGCAATTGCCAGCCTCTTCCCTGCTTCCACTTTTGTGAAGTGGGACTACATCTAGCCTCTTCCAGTCCTCCGGAATCACTCCAGTTTCCAGTGATCTGTTACATAGAGCTATCAGAGTTGCAGTCAGTACCTCCCTGGGCTCCTGAACACTCTTGGATGCACCCTGTCTGGCCGCATTGCTTTGTTTGAGATGCTGGAGTGCATAGGGTGGGCTATTCCCAGCAGGAGGAGGGAGGTGGTTTTATCACTATATTGCTCACTGGCAAGATCCCAGAGAGGCAGTCCAGAAAAGGGGAAACTAAGATAGTGCAGAATTTGCATGAGAAGCCTTAGAGACTAACGGATCTCAACACGTACACCCTGGCAGAGAGAAGAGAGCAAGGTGACATGAAAGAGAGTTGCAACTACCTCATAGAAGTGAACAGGGTGTGAGGGGATCTCTTTCAAATGAGAAAGAGCACCAGGACTAGGGGGCATGTGATGAAGTTGTAAGGGCGGGGTGGAGTTCAAGAGAGATGTGAAGAAATATTTCTTCATGGAAAGTGTGGTAAATGCCTGGAATAGACTGCCAGAGGAAGGGATGGAGGCTAAAACACTAGGAGGCTTTAAGAATACATGAGACAGACATAAGGGTAAATTAAACAAGCAGCAGGGACGTCGGGGAGTCACCAGAGACCAGATAGGGTCTGTCACCCCTGAAAAAGGGACCTCCGGGGCTCAGTGGGCTTACCTGGTCACCAAAATTGAATAAATAAATAAATAAAATAAATTAGGCAGCGAACATCTGGGCAGACTGGATGGGACAAGCAGTCCTTTTCTGCTGACAAATTTTAGTTTCCAAGTTTCTACAGCAGCAGTAAGGAGGGCCATATTCATGCTTTAAAGAGAAAGTCAGTTATCCTTTAGCATGATTGTCCCTGTAGCCAGACTGAAAGAGACTGAGGAAGGAGGAGGCTGTCAGAAAGAGGGCCAGTTGAGCGTGTACCAACCTTTTTTGAATTTTGGCAGGAAGCTGGGAAATATGCCAGCAGCTCACAGGTGCCATGGTGTCATCAGCTTTGTGAAGGGTGATCCCCACTTCATGCATTCAGACTTTACAGACCTGGAATGAGAGTCTGAGGGTGGTGGTAACTGAGGTAGAAATATCAGGAGAAGCAGCTAGGTGTAGGAGAGTTGAGTCCAATCCATCTAGGCTGAAGCATTTTGAAGGGTCTTTAACATTATAGAGGAAAGCATGGGTGGAAAAAAGGAAAAACGGATGAGAAGGGGACCAACTGAGGGTGAAACAATCCCTTAGGCAGAGGAAGCATACTCAGGAAGAAAGAACTTGACACAGCTGTTGAAATAATTAATAAATATGGTGCAATTTCCAAGGGGTTGGAGGTGAGGGGAAGATGATTGACTGAGTTTATGAGGGAAATTGGTGGCAAAATGATTGTGAACAATTTTCCAGAATCTAGCTGGATATTTCATATTATCCTGCAGATTTGTAGCAAAATTATGTAGCCTGTCTTGGCAGCACTGGTCTGTTTCACTTGAAATTACTGAGTTGCATATACCTGATCAGATTTGCTGGTGAGCCAGAGGTCTGGCACCAGGAGGCATCACAGGCTTTGAAAGGGCAATGATCTCTACCATGATCAAAGACAAACTATGCCTTTAACTTGGAGTTTGTAGAGAAGGGTTTGGTTGTCCCAAGCATCAGGTGTCCTTTCCTTAAAGTTTGTGACATACACATTTCCATCACTGGAGAGATCAATGGTGGACCAGTCAATGAGGTGCACAGCAGATAGCAGGAAGGAAAGGTCAAGGATACAGGTGGAGTAAGTTAGGATTACCCAGGTTAGGACTGTTGGTATGTCCTCTAGACAGGGTGACAAAGGATTGGAGAAACAGTAGTCACATTTCTTTACTGGAGTTTATGGTGGATCGCAAACTGAAAGCTAGTCGAGTTTAACTAGAGCTGCAGGATAATAGTTTAAGCCTCTGTGTGCTGTCTGTAGTGTACTGCTGGATTGGTAACTGGAGGACAAAAGAAACTGAGTATCATTTTGTAAGCATGGGTGCACTATAAAAGAATTTAAACAATGAAATCAGTTACTTACCTGGGCCCGTAAATCTTTGCTCACATTTGGGAGGCTTGTTGACATGTTGTACCTGAACAAAGAGCTTAGCCTCCTGACGAGCTCCAGCAACAGACACTGTGACTGTTATGTCATACTGGTTCACCTTTGTAACATCCAGAGATACACTGCTGCTGAGTGTGATCTGAAAAGGACAGAGAAAGTACTAAGCTACCATAGCCAAAGTAAACATGCAAGCCATCTGGCCATGATATTCAAAGGTCCTGGTTAGGACCTGCTAAATGTTTGTGCTTCATTAGCAAAGTAGTGCCTGAAGCAACCGATCAGTATACTGGAACATGCTAGGGCACTTTGCAAGTGCTAAAGGCATGTTCCAGTATACCAGAAAGGCCCTATCCTGATTGTGATTGCAAACCCAGGTCCCTATTGGCCACAGGAGATATGTAGCCTGTAGAGTGCTATGGGGATTGTGAAAGCAATCTGGCTGTTAGGGTCCACTAATGGCGATTACTCCTCTGGAGGAATCTGCCATATTTGTACCTTAAAATGCTAATGACCCCATGGCACTAGCAAAGCACTATGTGATCATTTGTGTCTCATTACAAGCCTAGAGCACACACAATTTGTAACCTCCCCTCTGGTGCTACTCAGGGCTGCCACCACATCATGCTGATATCATCCCTTGTGTTTAATGGCCCCCAACCCCGAGCAACCTGCCATTACTGTACTACAATTTTCCTAGTGTCTAGTGGTCTCCCACCCCTCGATCACCCTGCTTGTATCTTTACTTACATTCCCAGGTGTCCAGTGGTCCCCCATCCCCTGATCACCCTACCAGTAATCTTACTGAAGGCAGACCTGGGCAGTGAGTGTGACTCATTTTCACACTCAGACTTTTTTTAATGGTCATTTTTGTCAATTCCTCTGACATGTCTGAAAATACAAATGTTACTTATAGGTCAGCACAGGGTCAGCAGGATTTTCTTGTTTCCCTGGAAGTAGTGGGAGATTGTACTGTCTTAAGAGAGCAGAATTTTACCACAAAATCTTGGTTTTGCCCTGGTACAGTATAGCCTTCCCTACCATTGTACCACAAAAACAGTCCATAGTGAAGTGGAAGGGCTGTTCCCATGACAGTGGAACCTAAAACCCCATCATTTTACACCTATGGAATGTATTGCTTTAAATGAACTTATATAAAGGAAGGATGTCATAATAAGAGAATCTGACAAGGGTGGCAATATTAAATTTGATTGCATCAGGGAGGCTGAAACACTTGCTTAATGATCGTGCAGTGTATGAAAAGTTACACAGATCTTTCTGCTTGTTTCCAGAGTGGATTGTCTCACTGTACAAACAATGCATTATATAATAAATTAATCACTTTGCAGAAATTGGAAGGTCTCCACAAACACTATCCTAGTATAGTTATTTTTAGTACCTTCCTAAGACAGACAAAGCCATGATGAATCCCCCATGCTAGCCAATACTCTTGGCTGTGGGTTCCTTATCTGAAAATTTGAATCAATTTGTTGATTTTTATGTTGGCGCACTTGCGCAGCCAACATCTTGCGGCAGTGGAGATTTGGAGCCGCAGTCCCTGTTGGGCGAATGCAGGGCACGCACCACTAGGTGCATCCCTCATTCCCCAGTCAGCCTGCATGCCGGCGCCACACTACCCGGGTGAGCACATCTAGGGAAAGGTCCGCTGCAATGCGAGCAAAGCTCGTCACATGCAGTGGACCTTCCTACGTGCTTTGCCAGCTACAAACAAGGTATCACAGTGGCTGCTAAACTGCCGACTTCGGGGGTGCCCAATCCCCTGGTTGGCTTACCCTGACCCTCATGTATGTGCGATGGGGAGCCCGCTCCCCTTGAATAATTCCCCCTCCTTTTTGCTTGCCGGTGCCCAATCCCCATCGGCTCATGCACCCCCAGCTTTGCTTTTTTGATGGGGTGCCCAACCCCGCTCGGCATCCATCCCCCTTTCCCACTTTAATGTGCTGATGGGGAGCTCACTCCCTGTCGGCATGATGTCCCCCTTCTTCTGTGCTGGTGGGTGAACAATCTCCCTCAGCTAGTGTCCCCCACTCCCTATGTGCCGACGGTGGTGCCCAATCCCCCATTGGCTACTGTATCCCCCTCCCACAAAAAACCTGTAAAAAAAGAAAACCATCCGCGATGTTGTTTTTTTTTAGGCCTATAAACAAAAAACGGTTCCTCGTAGTCTCCCCACCCCCTCCCACCACCTGCACCCATCCACTGTGCACTCTGCCTCCCACATCCCCCCTCACCCCATGCTTACCTCCGGAGCTTGGCATGGCCGATCTTGGTGGACCGGGAACACGTCTGCACTCTTCAAAGCTGACCGAGAACTGAGGAAATGCTGGTAAGCTGTGTAATGGAATAAATAGGGTTTTCAACTTTGATGCATATCTTGGCATTTTGGAATTTTTGCACCAAATTTTCAACATGGGGTTTTGGGACCCCTCCTCATGAATTCTGGCACTGTTATGGCGTTAATCGGTCGAAAGGTGATTTCGCAGTCACTGCAGGGAATCACCTTTAGGACCAATGTCTGGGACAGTGGCAGTGTTCATAATTGGGCTCTCAAAAGCCTGTGTTGCAAATTTGGTGGAAAAAAATCCAAAAAAAAATGGCTTTTTTACGAGCGTGTGTTGCACAGTTGCTAAGCACGATCATACCTTCGCAAATTCACAATATTTTCACACCAGATTTTCAACATTGTCATTTTTCTACACCTCCTTGCGAACAGAACAGCTGTCATTTTTCACATCCTGGCCAAAATGTGTTTCTGCACTTCCAGCGCACAATAGTACGGTTGCTGTGGGAAGTCAGTGTTTGGGGCAGATTATGAAAATGACAGTGACACTGTTCATGAGCAGAGGTCCTAAAATGCCTATGTTGAAAATTTGATGATGATGCTCCTTAAAATGACTGTGTTATGAGTGTGCATTGCGCAGTTGCTACGCAGGCTCGTAAAGTTGTGCATTTATAATATTTTTCACTCTGAATTTTCACCATTGACATTTTTCCACACCTCTTGATGAACAGTACTGCTGTCATTTTACATATCCTGCCCGAAATGTGTTTTCGCATGTCCAGAGCAGAATAGCACGGTCGCTGTGTGAAATCACTTTGTGGGACAGCTTGAGGAAATGACGGTGACACTGTACATGAGGAGAGGTGCTAAAATGCATATGTTGAAAATTTGGTGCAGTAAGTCCATAAAATGACTGTGTTACAAGCATGCGTTACGCATTTCCCATGCACCCATGTAACTTCGCAAATTTGCAATATTTACATGCCACATTTTCAACACTGCCATTTTTTACACCTCCTTATGAACAGTACAGCTGTAATTTTTCACATCCTGGCCAAAATGTGTTTCTGCACTGCACTACCAAAGCCAATGCCAGCGTGACAACATTTGGCATTGACAAATGCTTGTTTTCTTATAACCATTGGTGAACAACCTAAAGTCCTACACCCAAGTGTCTGGGCACCTTATGTCATAAATGGATTGTGTCCAGTGGAAACCGGAATTTCTGTTGTTAAGCCTAAATGTAACATCACTGTACACTTTTATCCCCATGACCTGGGTCTGAGGGTTGTGAATATTTCTTGAGACAAAATACCTGTACGAGTGCACCACCTGCAGCAACTTTTTGGTTGGGTGCTGCCCACTTCATCCATCTACAAATGTTTTTTTTTTTTTTTTTTACTTTCAATAGCGAAGAGTTCCTTCAAAAATGTGGAACAACCATGGGGGCAACTGTGGCACCCCCCTTCACCAATCTTAATTTGGGATGGTGGAAAACCAATTTGTATTTAATAATGCCATAAATCGGTATCATGGTCTGGTGGTGCACTGGTATCAATACATAGATGACATACTGTCCATCTGGAGTGGGTCATTGGAGTCAGCAGATGAAGTTATCAGAGAGCTCAACCAGAGCAGCCTGAACCTTAAATTTACACGCAAGGTAGAGACAAGGGGGATTGAATTCTTTGGCTTAAAATTGTTTGTCATGCAGGACTTCTGAATTGGCACCACAGGGGTTTGCAAACTAAGTGCAGGCAGTACTGTCTTTCATGCCTCTAGTGCCCTCACTGGTCTATGTTTATCCTTTATGGACAGTTTTTTGAGACTCTGATGTAATTGTTCCTCAGATGAGGACTTTAATACCCAGTGTAGGGCATGTATCAGAGGATCCTAATTAACCTGCCAGAGAAGGTCCAGAGGAGGGCTACAAAGATGATAGCCAGTCAGCAGGATAAGGCATATGAGGAAAGGTTAGGGCACTGAACATGTACTCCCTGGAAGACAGGAGAGAAAGAGGGGACATGATTGGGACCTTTAAGTACTTGAACGGGATAAATAAGGTTGATAAGGAGAGTCTCTTTAAGCTGAGTGGCAACCATAACATGAGGGAGCAGTCTTAAGTTGGAGGGTGGGAGGTTTAGGAGGGAGGTCAGGGAGCACTTCTTCACAGAGAGGGTGGTGGACACTTGGAATGTGCTGCCAAAAGAGGTAATCTCATTGAAGACATTTGGGCAGCTTTAAGAGAGGCTGGGACAGGCATGGGGGAGGGTAAGGGTCATGGGTAGGGAAGATGGGAGGAATGGGGAGGGAGGGCAGGGACTTTAGCTCAAGCTATGGACCCTGCAATACGAGCAGACTTGAGAGACCAAATGGTCTTCTGTTGGCTTCTTCGTATGTTCATATCTGCGCAGTGTGCAGTGTCAGTGGCTCAGTAGGTAGCACATTCACCTCTGAGGCCGGGAGATCAGAGGGCTGTGGGTTCAGTTCCCACATCTGGCACTTGGGTTAATATCCCAGCACTGACACTGTAATGCAGCATGAGAGGGGTGCTGCATTTCTGAGGTGCTGTCTTTCGGATGAGACGTTAAACCGAGGTCCCATCTGCCTGGACTGGTGGTAGTTCAGGTGGATGTTAAAGATCCCATGGCACTTATCGAAAAGAGTAGGGAAATTTCCCCGGTGTCCTGTCCAAATTTCCCTCATTCACTAAAAATACCACCAACAGCTTAATCTGGTTCAAAGTCAGTTGGCATTCATCTGTATCCCCCTCCCCTGGGTCATGCCTGAAAATAGGCAGGATTTGTCTAGTGCCCTTACCCGGTCAACAAAAGCTAAATAAATAAATAAATAATATGTATGTTCCTAGAGAGCAAGGCTGCAAGGGGTCAGTTTTTGATCAAGCCCTCAGTAAGTCCTTAGTAGTCAGCACAAAACAGGATAGAGCTAATTCACCATCAGACTAGGAACAAGGAATCAAATAACCAAGGTCTTCTTACTTTCTTGTTAGAATACACAGAACTAGCTTATAAAATCAGGAACATTCTGCTAAACAAATGGCCTGTGCTGCAACATTACACTGTACCTAATTCAGAAACATAGAAACATAGAAATTGCCAGCAGATAAGGACCGCTAGGCCCAGCCAGTCTGCCCATAGGCCCTATACATTGTATGTGGCCACTGACCCTATGTGATCAATGGCTTTTCATCACTCCCTCCACTCTCAAGCGTCCCTTGTGCCTGTCCCAGGCATGCTTAAACCCCTCCTCTGTGCTTGCCCCCACTGCCTCCTGTGGCAGACTATTCCAAGCATCAGCTACCCTTTCTGTGTAGAAAAACTTCCTCACATTACTCCTTAATCCACCCCCTTCCAATTTTATATTGTGCCCCTTATTCTAGTACTTTTTCTACATTGAAAAAGGTCCCACATATGCACCTTGTTTATGCCCTTGAGGTACTTGAAAGTTTCAGTCATGTTCCCTCACTCTGTCCTCTCCTCCAGTGAGTACATATTGAGGTCCCTCAGTTTCTCCTCATATGTTTTGTGGTGCAAGCCCTGCACCATCTTTGTTGTCCTTCTCTGGATAGTCTCCACCTTATCTATGTCCTTGTACAGGTGTGGCCTCCAGAACTGCATGCAATACTCCAGGTGAGACCTTACCAACGTTTTTTACAATGGCCTCACCACTTTCCGCCTCCTGTTAGTGATACCCCTGCCTATGCACCCCAGCATGTCACTGGCCCTCCCTGCTGCCTTTGTGCACTGCTTTGATCCCTTAAGTTCATCAGAGATGATAACCCCTAGGTCCCTTTCCTCTTTGGTGACAGTCTGCTCCTCCTCCCCAACCTGTAGCTCTCCCCAGGGTTTCTGCTACCCAGGTGCATTATTTTGCACTTCTTTGCATTGAACCTCAGTTGCGCCACATCTCCGACCATCTTTCAAGGTTCTCCAGGCCCCTCTTCATTTTCTGCACCCCTTCTGGAGTATCCACCCTGTTGCAGATCTTGGTGTCATCTGCAAACAGGCAGACGTTTCCTTCCAGCCCCTCTGCAATGTCACTAATGAAGACATTGAACAGGACTGGTCCTAATACTGATCCCTGTGGTACCCCGCTGGCCAACCCCTCTCCCCAAATTGTATCCCATTTACCACCACCCTCTTTCTCCTGTCTGTTAACCAGTTCCTAGCCCAGGTGCTGAGAGCCCCCCCACCCTCTGCACCCTCCCCTGTAACCAGTTCTCTATCCATTTAGTCAGCATTTTTCTGACCTCCACTGCCATCAGCTTCCCCCCCCCCAGTCTCCCATGAGGCACTGTATCAAAGGCCTTACTGAAGTCCAAGTACAGGACATGTACCACATGGCCACTGTCCAACTCCCTTGTCACCCAGTCATAAGACTCTATTAGGTTGGTTTGACAAGACCTCCCTGAGACGAACCTGTGTTGCCGGCCATCTTGGAAGCCATTACTCTCTAGGAATGCTACCAGCCTCTCCTTCAGAATTGCCTTCATAAGCTTACCCACTATGGACATGAGACTGATCGTCCGATAATTTTCTGGCTCATCCCTAGGCCCACTCTTGTGTATGGGTACCACATGGGCCACCCTCCAGTCCTGGGGCACACACCCTGTTTCCAGGGAGGTGTTGAACAGATCTGCCAGCAGCTCAACCAACAGCTCCACCATCTCCCTCAGCAGCCTGGGGCGGATGCCATCGGGACCTGGTGCCTTGTCCACCCTTACTGCCCTCAGACCGTCTAGCACTCTACTCCCTGTGATCACTTTGTCCGTCACCTCCCCTTTCCCCACCCCCCAGCCCATGCTGGTAGTGGACCATCCCTCTCCTTAGTGAAAATGGAGCAGAAGTAGTCATTTAGAATTTCTGTTTGGTCCTCCCCCTTTTCCACCCAATCTGCTCTCCACAAATATGATATGAGAGGCCATAAACAACAGATCAATGAGAAGACATGACGATAAGAATCATGGAAACATGGTTTTGTGTCTAGGACTATTAGACTGTGGAATCAACTGTCAGAAGAAGTGGTAAATGCTCCTTTATTTAATTCCTTTAAAATAAGGTTTGATAGATACAGTACATTACAGTTGATAATTCTATTATCTCCACTGAGTAGTGGGGACAAATTATATGGCCATACATCTAGAGAGAGATCTAGGTGTCTACATAAACAACAAGGGCTCTACCATGCCAGTTTGACATCATTTATGTTGACCAGCATCTTGCCGACAGGAATCGTGTCGACCACAAGTTGCAGTTTACATGATTCCTGTGTATCTCCCGGTCCTGTTTTTTTATCGGGGGGCTCTGCCCCGGCCCCCCCCTGTCTTTAGGATTCTCAACTCCAGTCAGAATTGATTTGGGGTGGGGTTGCAGGACCAGGAAACAGCATACCCCTGTTTCGGGCATACCAACACAGTGACCTGTCGGCAAAGTGTCGATTTTGCTGACAGGCGTGTATTTGACTGTGTTGGTGTCGCCGTAAGGGTGGCATACCAGCAACAAGCTCTCTTTGACCATATCAGAGAAACAGTCAAAAAATGAAACCAGATTATAGGATGTATCATGAGGAATGTCAAAAGCAGGAGTAGAGAGGTGATTGTGCTACTCTATAAGATACTGGTCAGGCCTCATTTTGAATAGTGTGCACCATTCATTATGTTACAACCTGGGAATATGAGACAAATGGAATGAGTACAGAGGAAAATAACAAAAAAGATCAGAACAGTAAAGAATAAACAGTATGGAGTGAGACTGCAAAACTTATGACTTTACTCCATACAGTACAGAAAACTAAGAAGGAAATTTATGCTACACATTCAAGGCTTATCAAAATGAGCAAATATGGATGACAGCTGGATTAAACAAAAATGAAGCGGGGGAAGACTAGGTCACACGACAAACAACTAAAAGGTGAAACTGTTTGAACAAACAAAAAAGGAGATTGGTGTAATCAGAGGGTTGTCAGTTCTTGGAATGCATTGTTAGCAGCAGTCGTAAACAGCACAACTATAAAGACATTTAAAAGGAACTCAACAAATATATGGGGATAGGTAAAATGACTTTTTTCCACCGATATATGGCAAGTCAACAAGGCTAACGCCAATAGACTTGTAATCATCTATGAAACTATAAAACTTATACTACACCTCTGTTACTACAAATCTAGAATATTTCATGGTAATTGTAGACTTATACTGCACTCTCTGTTACTACAGATCCAGACCTTTTAATGATAATTGTAGACTTATACTTCACCCTCTGTTGCTACAGATCCGGAACTTTTCATGGTAACTGTGCAGTCAGATTGCACTCCACAACACCCTCTATTATAAATGATGCAGAATGTTTCTTAATAACTGTACACTCATACCGCACCATGCCACACTCTGTAACTACAGATCTAGAACATTTTATGGGAATTAAAAAATGGGCTCTGCACCATGGCACAACCTCTGTTGATACAGAGTCAGAACAGTTCATGGTAATTGTACACTTATACTGCACCACACCACAACCTCTGTTACAACAGATCCAAAACATTTCATGGTAATTTACATTCATACTGCAGTACAGCCCCTGTTACAACAGATCCAGAACATTTCATGGTAACTGTGCAGTCAGATTGCACTCCGCAACACCCTCTATTATAAATGATGCAGAATGTTTCTTAATAACTGTACACTCCTACCACACAACGCCACACTCTGTAACTACAGATCTAGAACATTTTATGGTAATTAAAAAATGGGCTCTGCACCATGACACAACCTCTGTTATTATGGAGTCAGAACAGTTCATGGTAATTGTACACTTACACTGCACCACACCACAACCTCTGTTACAACAGATCCAAAACATTTCATGATAATTTACATTCATACTGCAGCACAGCCTCTGTTATAACAGATCCAGAACATTTTATGGAAACTGTAGACTTGTAGGACACCACGCCCACTATTAGTACAGATCCAGAACGTTTCATGGTAAATCAATGTTCATACACACCCTCTGTTATTACAGAGGCAGAATATTTATTATTTATTTTATTCTTTGGTAACCAGATATTAAGTGTCAGTGGCTCAGTAGGTAGCACACTCGCCTCTGAGGCCGGGAGATCAGAGGGCTGTGGGTTCAGTTCCCACATCTGGCACTTGGGTTAATATCCCAGTACTGACACTGTAGTGCAGCATGAGAGGGGTGCTGCACTTCTGAGGTGCTGTCTTTTGGATGAGACGTTAAACCGAGGTCCCATCTGCCTGGATTGGTGGTAGTTCAGGTGGATGTTAAAGATCCCATGGCACTTATCGAAAAGAGTGAGGAATTTCCGGTGTTCTGGCAAATTCCCTCTTTCTAAAAATACCACCAACAGCTTAATCTGGTTCAAGGTCAGTTGGCATTCATCTGTATCCCCTTCCCCCGGGTCGTGCCTGAAAATAGGTAGGATTTGTCTAGTGCACTTACCCGGTCAACAAAAAATAAATAAAGATAAGGCCCACTAGGCACAAATGTCTGTTTTCAGGGGTGATCTGGGGGCACTGGAGAGGTTAAGTGACTTGCTTAGAGTCACACAGGATGCAAGTGGAGGTTGTGGGAATCAAACCCAGGTCTGCTGGTTGTAACAAGCTCATTCACAGCTCGTTACTCTAACCTGTAGGCTATACTACCAGTCCCAATATTTCATATAGGATAAAGTACGGGCTGGTGTGTGTAACAACGAGAAGTTTACACACATCCGAGGGGTTAAATGTTACATAAACCCTGAGAGCGAAGCACGGGGGGTTTGTGAAAGCATCTAACCCCTAGGGTGTGTGTAAACTTCGAATTTACACACCAGCCCATATTTTATTTTATATAATTACTGGGTTTTCATTTTTCACCACAGCAATTATATAAAATAAAATAAAAAGATGTCTTGGTGTGGCTGTGGTCTGCTTAGGTTTGACTAGTATGCAGTCTGTGGTCGCTTTTATTTATTTCAACTTTTTAAATACATTTTTTTGTGCCTGAAGCCGAAGGCTTGTCTTTTAAGAAATAATTTTAGATTTTTTTTTTGTAGTAACTTACCACCAAGTTCTAGTGGCAGTTCTGTCTCTGATAGGAAAGATGAGGTGGCCAGGGGTCCGGGATGTAGAATTGTGGTGGGCGCATGTGCAGAACGCAGAAAACCGTGTGCATTTTTGTTGTAATAAACATTCCTTTATTATGCCAAATAATGCCATGGTTTTTGAATGGGGAAAAATTAAGACCTGGTAATTATATGACAATTATACATTCAAACAACACCCTCTGTTACTACAGATCCATTGCATGTTCATGGTAATTGTACTTTCATAGGACACCACACCCACTGTTACTTCATCTCCAGAACGTTTCATGGTAATTTTACACTTGTACCACACCTACAGATCCAGAATATCCATACAGTCATGCTGCAAGCCCCTTCTGCTATGAAAGATGCAAAATATTTCATAGTTATTGTGTATTCATACTTATACCACACCACACTATGCCACACGTTTTGTAACTATACATCCAAAACATTTCATGATAATTATAAAATTACAATGCAAATGTAAAGATAAATTTGCAGTGTACCATGAAACATCCTCCGTTACTACAGATACGAAACATTTCATGGTAATTGTACAAATATACTGCACCTCACACTTTGTTACTACAGATCCAGAACCTGTCATAGTAATTGTTCACACCTAATATACCACGTCATATGTTATGTTACTAAAGATTTAGAATGTTCCATGGTCATTGTATACTGGGCATTATGCTGAAACCATGGCCACATGACCCTTCTGGACTACCCTTCATTTCCTATGTCCCATAGCCCTATGTCCAGTACATAGATGACTTATCGTGGTTCAGACTAGGGGAAAGCGTCACGATCACACGCTACTCCTTAACAGAAAATCTTGGCAACTGAAAAACTATCTTACAGCCTCCAGGGGCTTAATTTTTTTTTTTCAAATGTATTATACTTTATTCAAGTTTAAAAGTTACAGAGTGAACATACACTGGTAGTCAGGAGCATAACAGCTTATACAGTAAGTCTTAAGACACAATCCTTGTTAGCCCCCAGCGTTACATACATTATAGGCACGTTCATTGATGAAGCATATAATGAGTAAGAACATTCATAAACATACAAACTCCCTCCTCCCTCCTCCTCCCTAACCATCCTCCCCTCCCTCCACCCTACACCACTAACAACAATGTGAAAAGACCAGGTACCACAGGGCACCAATAGGGAATGTTGCAAACATTGAGCCTCATGGGAGCATGTTTAGGAGAGGGATTAACTAGAGAATCATAATATCACCTTTACATTAAAGAGTCAGTAATGTGTGTAGGGGTGCCCACACTCTCTGATAGTAACTTACTCTTTTTGAGAGGCTGGCCAAGAGATTTTCTGCTTGTAAGGCAAAAATAACTTCATTGAGCCATTCCGTAAGTGTGGGGGTACACTGATCTAACCAATGGGGTAATATCACTTTTTTGGCACATAAGGACACTATAGCCATGTGTTTGCACTGGTTGCCAATTAAGACATCACCATAGTCCCCCAGTATACATATCTCAGGTTGGAAGGCATCACATAGGCCTAAGATTGGATCCAATTTGGATTTAATAGCTGACCAAAGTGGGGAGGCCTTACTGCATTGCCATAATATGTGGAGGAGTGTGCCGGGTTGTTCACCACATCGGGAGCAAAGATTGGTTGGGAGCCTTCCCACTTTATGGAGCTTGACTAGGGTGTAATATAGATCATGAAGTACCTGAAACTGGAGCAGACGATAGCGGTCCCGTTTTACATCTTTATATAAATGGGTCCAGATCTGTGACCAGGAACGGGTAGTGGAAGGGGCAGGAGGCACAGCTTGGTCCCACATATAGTGAGAATGTCCTTCCAAGTCTCCCAGGAGATCACACAGCTGATGGTAGAAGAAGGAGCTGAGATGGGAGGAGGGAGCGGTCGAGACAACAGGGAGGATAAGGCCAACCAGATTTTGGTCCCAGGGCTCTAAGTCGAAATGGTGAAGAAACATGTAGGAAAGCTGGATATATTTAAAACAGTAGGAGATGGGGAAGCCAAATTTGAGTTGAGCTTCCTGGAAAGACAGTAATTTGTGATCTTTTAATAAGTCACTGACGGTTATTCTCGTATCGTGTGGCCAGAAGGATGAGCTAAGAATCTGACCCCCAATTTTAAAATTAGGATTGTGCAGTACAGGTTGTGAGACATCTTGTATGAGAGAGGTATGGGTAAGGGCACAAAGCTGTAAGTGCACTCGCAGTGCTGCCATAATAGGGGTACTTCAGAGCTTTTTGGGGACATGCTTAAGAGGGGCATACAACAGGGATCCTAAATCAACACTGTGTTGAGTGCATATGTTTTTTTTCTATTTGTAACCATAGTGGGGAATAAACTGCCAAGTGTGACTTCGCTGACAGTCTTAACCAGTGGAGAAAAACAGAGCAATTAATGGAAAGGTAGTAGAAGAAGAGGTTAGGCAGTTGGAGGCCACCTCTTGTCCTTCTACGCTGTGACTTGGAGAGTGCTCTATGAGGGGATTTGCCCAGCCAAATGAAGTTGGAAATGATACCATGCACTTGGGTAAACCAGGCTTTTGGAAGGGAATAGTTGTACATCTGTAGAGGGTATAAGAGACAAGGAAGAATGTTCATTTTCACCACACTTATCCACCCCCAAAGGGAGATAGGAAGCAGGGCCCATCGATTTAAATCAATTTTGATTTGTGCAGGGACCCCATCCAGATTGTATTGCTTCATTTTGGAACTAGATCAAGAGAGGTAAACTCCTAGATATTTCATTTTATCTTTAACCCATGTGAGCCCCAGGTGTCAGATGTCCACATACAAAGTGAAAACATTGAGGGGCATAACCTCTGTTTTGGAGAGGTTCGGCCTGTAGTTGGAGAACCCTCCAAATTCTTCAATAATCACTAGGGTAGCAGTAAGAGAGATGGAGGGACGTGTTATATGTAGGAGTATATCATCAGCGTAAACTGATAATTTGTACTGATTTGGTCCAATAGCTATCCCAGAGACTAATGGGGAAGTGTTAATCTGTCATATAAGGTGTTCCAGGTACAAGTTAAATAGAAAAGTGGATAGCTGGCATCCTTGTCTGGTGCCCTGTTGGAGAGTGATAGTATGTGAGAGTACTCCGTTGCAAAGTATGTGGGCCATGGGGTGTGTATATAGAGCCTTGATCCATCGGCTAATTTGACAGGGGAATCTCTCTTTAGGCAGCAGGTGAAAAAGATAGTCCTAAAACACCCTGTCAAAAGCTTTTTCTGTGTCCAGGGACACCAGTGCAATGGGAATGCAGGAGTCCCCACACACAGAGAGCAGGTAAGTTAATTTACACAAATGGTCTGCAGAGAGTCTGCCAGCTACAAAACCAACTTGTTCTGGACTTATAAGTGCATGCCAAACCATAGCTAGTCGATTGGCCAGAACCTTTGCAAGGATTTTGAGATCTACATTGATCAGAGATATGGGACGGTAATCAGAAAAAAGGAGTGGGTCTTTGCCCGGTTTGGGGAGAACTATTGTGGCCTCAGTGAAAGAGAGATCCAACAGGCCTTGTTTGTATATATAATTATAGGTGTTTAGGAGAATGGGCACTAATTGAGACTTAAAGGTTTTAGAAAAGTCTGTAGTGTAGCCATCTGGGCCTGGTGCTTTGTCCGCTGGAAGAGCATTGATGGCTAGTTTGATTTCTATGAGTGTCCGGGGTGTGTGTAAAAAGGCAACCTGTTATTGCCCTAAGTGCAGGAGCTGCATATCCTGTATAAAGTGGTCTAAAAGGTCAGGGCTAAAAGTGCCAGAAGGCTTGGAATATAATGTTTGGTAGTATTTCCGAAAGCAGGGTACTATCTCTCAGGGCGAGGTGACTATACTGCCAGCAGAATTATGAAGAGAGGATACGATTTTGTCTGTAGCTTGAGCCCGGAGGCGTAGTGACAGTAATTTTCCAGCCTTGTCACCTTGATCAAAGTAGTGGACCTTAGACCGCAAAATAAAGTGTTCAGCTTTATCAGTTAATAAGGCATTATAACGAGAGTGGAGAATTTCTAGTTGGCTAAGGTCGGTGGGGGTAGGTTGTGAGGAGAGGGACAGCTCCAACTGCCGGATTTGTTGCAGGAGGGTAGAAGAGACCAGGATAGTGATTTTGTTTCAAATAGAAGCGAGGCAGATAATTTCCCCTCTTATAGTGCATTTCGATGCCCCCCATAGGAGATCCAGCTTGGACATAGTCGAAGAGTTATTGGTGAGAAAATTGGAAAATAAAGGCGTGGAGGTGAGAAATAAAGTGGTCTGATTTTAGTAATTGAGTACTGAACCTCCAGACCTTATTCCTATTTGTGGGGGATCCAAATTCCCATGAAGTAGTGTGGGATGGTGGTCTGAAATTACTTTGGTTAGGTAATTACAAGATAAGGTAGCAGGAAGGTGCCCAATACCCTACAAGAAATAGTCGATTCTGGAGAATGAATTATGAGGGATCGAGTGAAATGAGTAATCTCTTTGAGAGGGGAAGAGCACCCTTCAGAGATCAATAAGCCCCACTGAGTCCATCATCTCTCTGAGGGCTAGTTGCGCTGGCGTAAGGGAGTGGTTACTGGACCTAGATCTATCCAGGGCATTACAGTACACCAGATTCCAGTTGTCACCTATTAGAATGGGAAGGGTGGACCATGGGGCTAAGAGTGTCATAAGAGAAGTGAAAAATTGGGGGTCCTCAGTGATTGGTCCATAGACTGAGCCAAGCACAACTTCGGAGTGGCGTAGAAGTGCCTTTAGGAGAATATACCTCCCTTGAGGATCTGTGATGGATTCCAGCAGTCTAAAAGGTACCTTGTGGGCCACCAAAATGGTAACACCCCTTTGCATCTGTCTGGCCCAATCCCCAGCGCCTGACCCACCCAGGACCTCCTGAACTGGAGGACCTGGGAAGAGGGCAAGTGGGTTTCTTGTACAAAAGGGAAGTCTACGTTTAATTTGTGAAGATGTAAAAGAATCTTTGCCTTCTTGGTTGGAGATTGGGCACTCTTTACATTCTATGAACAAAATTTGAGACTTTGTGCCATACTTTAAGGTGATGTTGAACTACTCTGCCTAGACAAAATAGTCTTCCCATGGTTAGTTCAGGCTTCAAACTGAGAACTAAAACAACTTCATTAGTGGTGTGTTCCCTAACTCCAGAATCCCAAACCCCTATTAGATATACCCAGTCTATAGTTGAGGCGTGTAAAGAATAATTTAATCCTGCAAAAATAATCTTGTTAGTATACGCCCCGTATCGTGGTCTATCTTCCCCCATACCCATCTCTATAATTATGCCAAACGACAACATACAACTTGCAACCAGAAGTAAGATAAGAGAAAAACCCAACATATTCAACAGTGAGTTCTCTGCCAGCCCCTCCCCCCGCAACTGACCCAGGCTCACAACATATGAAAAGTCTCCCTTGGAGACATGGTAACACATGTAATGAAAACATCCAAATAGTCCCAACGGGCTGTCTGTAGCCCTGTAGTAACAAATGCTTCAGTCCAAGCAAAACCTAATATCCATATTAGAGTTGTGAGCACCCTCCACCCCCATTTATAATACGTAATCCGCTGCCAAGTAAGCAGGATTAACCACTCACCTCCCCCGCCCCAAACCCAGATTAAAATGTCCAAGAACAGTGCTAAACCCAGAAATAAAAATAATGCAATGTCGCACTTATATGGGAAGGGAAGAAAAAGGACAATCATAGTACAGATTGATCTTCCTCTTAAGGTGCCAGGTCCTGACACCAGCATAATTTTATAGTGGAGACATGAAACAGCTGTTATGTCCATCCCAATGAGGAGAAAAGGAGAAAGAGAAAAAAGAAAATAAAAGGCACCTGAGGATGGCGATGTGTAATGAGAGAAGAAGGTAGGTAGGTAGATAAATGTCCCCAAACACAGCCATAGCGCATTCACAAACTGTGTTCTGATGAGTAGAGATGCTTGCTAGAACAATATGCAGACTGCGGGATATTGCTAAGAGAGTGTTGATGTCGGCACGTTCGATGCTGGCGTGCCATTTCGTGTATAAACCAGGAACACCCCAGTGGAGACTGAGGAGGAAAAGTTGGACAGTCCAGAGCAGGGTGGTTCCACAAAAAAGTTCTTGATCTCTTGTGGAAGACAAAATAATTACATCTATCGCGTAGACAGTGATGCACACATTCGTGCTGCAGAGAGTGGCTGAAGGTGGCCCTCTAGTGGTAGGTCTTAGCATGTGCTAAAGAGCTCCAGGAACATAGCCTGCAATGCTGTAAGGGCCTGTTCTGCAGTCTCAAAGTTGTGCCAGGAGCCTTTGTGTAGAATAGAGAGGTGGGAGGGGTAGACCACCTTAAACTTAATTCAGGCTGCTATTAGTTTGGTGACCATAGGATGGTACGCCGCCCACTTCTGTCTTGTGGCTACAGGGAGATCTTGGGAAAACCGCAGTTTCTGACCCTCCCAGAGGACTTCCTTGAGCTCTCTCACTTTGTTGAGGACGTGAATCTTATCACGATAATTCAGTAACTTAAGAATCAGAGGCCTAGGAGGGAGACCGACTGCCGGCTTGGGTTTCAGAGAATGGTGTGCCCTCTCAATAATATATGCTGTGTTACTGGGAGAGGGCCCCGTGATTTTGGTGAGCATTTTTTGAAGAAATAGAATGGGAGTTGCCCCCTCTGCCTCTTCTGGAAGGCCGAAGACATCAATGTAGTTCCGGCGACTTCGGCCTTCCAGATCTTGCAGTTTGGATTCCATTTTGCAGAGTTTCTGTCTGAGCGAGACCATCTCGAGGTCCACTTTGTCTCGCCACCCTTCCAGAGAGGTTGTGCTGGTAGCCACATCAGAAATGTCTCTCGTGGCTTCTGTCAGGTCTCCCCACAGCAATTTCAGCTCTGCTGTCAAAACCTGAAGGGCTGATTTGAAAGGTTGCAGCTCCTTTAGGAATTTTTGTTCAGTGAGCAATGTAGATTGTGGAGAGGTTGCAGCAGATTTAGTAGGATTGATCGGCTGCCCTTTTGTACATTTCAAGGACTTTTCTGGAGTCTGTGGCAGCATGTGGTGTGGCGGGGCCTGGCACATCTCCGACTCCATACTGTATTGAGTCTGAAGAAACAACTTTTTCTACTTTCTTCCCTCCTTGGTCAAGCACTGCTTCAGTAAGAAGTTGTGACTGAAGTTCAAAACTATTGAAGCCTGTGGTTTAGTGTTTTTTAAGAAGAATTTGAACAGATGGAGCAGGAGCTAGTCCATGGAGCTGCTACTCCGGCCAGGTCATCATGTGACTCAGGGACCTAACTTTAATTCTATCCCTGCTGTCTGGCAATGTCCACCCCAACCCAGGCCCTGCAGACAGCCCTGTGCATGGCTCTGGGAGTCAAGGGAAACTGAATATAAACTCTCTAAACATTGATAGTCTCCTACCTAAACTTGCTCAATTCAAAGCCTGAATGGTGTTAGTGCAACTGGATAGTATTTTCTTTACTGAAACCTGATTTAACCCCAAAATAACTGACTCTACCATCTTGTTACTAGGTTTCAATATCTTCAAAGAGAACAGACTAGGCAAGTGAGGTGGGGGCTGCCATATATAGCTCAGATCTGACCTGCAATCCTCAAAACTTGAATTCATAGACCTGGCTAGGGACTGTGATTGGCTAGCCCTTAAACTGCTGCTGGGGTGATGTCATATATCTCTTGCCCACCTGATTTTCTGTATACCCAGTGAGGGTGCCAAACTGGGGATGGGGGAACAAAAACAAAGCTGAAGGCCCTTTGTATGCAATAAATCTTCCAAGTTTATTGATGCATTCTTTTAGTTTGGCGTGTCTTGATCTCTACGTTTCACCCATAACATATCCTTAGGAGATTGTATTTTACTTTTCTTTTTTTTTTTTTTGTTGCTCTTTTTCTTCCTTGGGTCCCACTGGCCACCTCTGATGCCCCCCCTCACCGTCCCCAAGTATTGGACCACCTCCTCTATTGCCCCCATGACTTAACCTTTATGGAAGGGGGTAGGGAGCGACTCAACCCACCAGTATGGATCCAGCTTGGGAGGTGTACTCTTGGGGCGGCTTGCTGGGGGGGGGGACCATTTTCATTTTGCATGGCAGGACCATTTTTCCATTTTTTCTTGATGTGGCGGGGAGCAGGCAATGCCACCAGTGATGCACTGTGTGCACATCTGCATGCTGTATGTTGGGCGGCTACTACACCTCCACCCCCACGTTGTGGGATCTGGCCTGCTGGCCCCCAGCCACAGCTAGGGGTCAGGCAATTGCTAGTCCCTGTCCCCACCCTCCCCCTGGAAAGGAGAGCTATCTTCCAGATGCTCGATCCTCTCCCTCTCTAGCCAACCCCTGGAGACCCGCTCGCACCGCAAACATGGGTCGCCAGTATGGCAGGAGATAAGGCAGTAATGCCTCAGCCCTCCATGCCACTGGGCTGGCTCTTGTATTTTATTTTTCAATAACTAGCTGTGTGATTCACATATGTTCCTGTTCATGGTTAATCCTTTCAAAATCAAAATGCCTGACTATCATACTTCTTATCAGGTTTCTATATAATTTAAGTCACCCATTAGTCAGCTTTCAGACAGTTTTCCAGCAGTGCATACTGTTGCTAACCGGCTTGAATTCAGGCATGCCTTTTGATTTTGAAAGGATTAAACACAAACATCTGTGAAAAGCACAGCTGATGACTGAAAAGTAAAATGCGATATTCTATGGAAGCCCTATATGTTATGGGTGAAATGTAGAGACCGAGACATGCATAAACATGAAAGATTTACTGCATACAAAGGGTCGTTGGCTTTGTTTTTGCAGCCCTTCCACCCAAATTGGAACCCTCACTATGGGCCCTGTGCACTAATGGGTAGAAATTACGCATGAAATGTGCATAACCAGCCCACTCTGCCCCGCACCCGTGGACAGGTCCACAATGGCTGGTATTCTTCATTGCCAGCTGCCTGTCCACAGCCCCACACCTTCCAGCACACAGGGAGTGAATGGGTGCAGAGCTGTGAACTGGGTCCGGCATCCTATAGGAAGCCAAGCCTGGGTCCCATAGTGGAGCCATATTTGTGCAGGAGCAGAGGGTCCTGTATGCCATCCCTGTGATAAACTGGCACCCTTCAAAAAGTGTATGGTAAGCGGTACACCTTGTGAATGGATCACCCTAGAACTCCTTGGCCTCATGAGAGAGAGGGACAGTCTGTGGGCACTGGCCAGGGAGCCAGGGTCCCCCCCATCTAAAAAATACAAGGAAGCCTGGAATAAATGCACTAGTAGGATTAGATTGGCCAAATCTAACTACTGCAAGACCCAGCAAACCTGGAATTGGAGTAATGATATGAGATTCTGGGGGAATGTCTCAGAACTCCTTGGAAAGGATGACAAAACTTCACCAAAATGCTCATTGCTGATGGCTGTGAAATACTTGAGCCCATTGAAATTGCCAACAAATTCAACATAGCGTTAATTGACCTTAGCTCCATCATCCTTGCTGAGCCAGTCCAGCCCTCCTGCAGAGGACCTGATCCTGGATCCATCCAACTGCTGGACCCTGATCCAAGATACCCTAACCTCTACTTTAAGTCTGTCTCAGTTAGGGACACCTCTTAATATATCAGAAAGGTGCCTGGAAAAACTACAGTAGGGAGGTGACTCACTCGATATGAAGCTGTTTGCCCTAGCTATCAACGAACTTTCCTATCCCATTTCCAACATTTAAAATTTTTCCTTGCTGTACTCCCAGTTCCCAGAAAAGTGGAAATCCATGCTGGTCACATCAGTATTTAAAAGTGATACCTGCTCTATCCTCATCAATTACAGTTGAATTTCTATCCCCCCCATCTAAGTCCTTTAAGGGACTTGTGTCTGATCAATTTGTCTCATGTCTCAAAAAATACAGAATCCAGTGTCCCCAACAGCATGACTTTCAGAAAACAATGTAACACCAGTAGAGCACTGATTGAGTATACCAGCTTTGTACATTGTGCCCTTGACAATGGATACAAGGTTGATGCTATCTATACTGACTTGACAAAAGACTACTCAGCAAACACCTTGACCTTGGCTTGTCACTGGACACAGTTACATGGTTCCAGAGTTATCTTGCTAATTGCTTTCAGTGCGTGAAGATAGATCACTCCTCGTCTGGTGTTTCAGTTTCAGTTTATTGATTACTGGAAAAGGCATGTGAGCAAAATTGCCCATTTTCACAAGCATCCAGTTTAGTACATAAGTACATCAAAACAAAAGAAACATTAATTATAACAATAAGACATTAGGATAATGTACATACAGGACTGGGTAAACCATAAATGAGGGAATGATCAAACTAATGTGAACGACATGACAGGATAAAGGGGAGGCAAGAAAAAGTTTAAGTTACTGCGGAAAACTAAGGAGGGATGTTAGGAAAGTATCCATTGGTGTCCTCCAGGGTTCCATTTTAGGCCCCCTACTTTTTGACCTATTCATAAGCCACCTGTCCAATGCCTGTCAGTCAGCTAATGTGCTTTTATATGCTGATGATACTGTTATCTGTTCCGAGAACTCTGACCTTGGCAGCATCACCTCCATTCTCCGGGATAACTTCAGGGCCTTTGAAAGTTGATTCTCCCACAATAAATTAGTCCTAAATTACAGAAAACAAAACAAAAAAACCCCCAGTAAGAACATGCTCTTCACAAGCCCACAAATGAAAAGAAGGGTACCCCTTCTTGTCATC